>JAWXYG010000013.1:25577507-26827507 GCA_034222035.1 Acacia crassicarpa | reverse complement strand
CTGCCGCAACCGTGTTTTGGGGATTGTTCGTGTGGATACCAGTAGACGAAGCCGATCCAAGAGTCAACTTCTGCTGATCGAAAGAACGAGACGCGGACGTGTTGATCGCCCACCTGATCAAAGAAACGAGACGCGGACGTGTTGTTCGAGAAGGTAGCCCACCTGATCAAAGGAACGGAACGCGGAATAGTTCAACACAAGGTATGATTCGGTTTCCTTAACTCTGATTTAAACGTCGTTGAGTGATCCTTCGGAAGGATTCGTAATAAATTTTTAATCCGCTGCGTGTACGAATCCCAACAGGTTTCCCAAAGGTCATCCGGAGAACTTGGTAGCATATTCAGATTCGGACCATGCTGGCTACAATACGGATAGAAAGAGCACAAGTGGCCAATGCGAGTTCTTTGGCAACTCACTTGTGTCTTGGTTCAACAAGAAACAAACAACTGTGGTCGTGTCATCAACCGAAGCTGAATATGTGGCCGCCTCAAGTTGCTGTGCTCAAGTGCTGTGGTTGAAGCAACAACTTGCTGATTTAGGAGTGTATTTGAAGGAGATCCCGATATTGTGCGATAATACAAGCACAATAAGCTTGGCCAAAAATCCCGTGCAACATACAAGAACCAAGCATATTGATGTGAGGCACCACTTCATTCGGGACCATGTCCAGAAGCGAGATGTCAAAGTGATGTTCATTCCAACTCATCTTCAACTTGCTGACATCTTCACCAAGCCTCTAGCCAAGGAACAATTCACTTTCATAAGGAGAGAATTGGGAATGGTAAATCCCAATGAATTGTAAGAAATCCTCTCTTAATCTAATGTTAGTTATGTTTTTGATGATTAACCAATACTGACTTAAGCATCGGAGTTTCTAGACATGTTCTTTGCAGGATGTTTTTGTCTAAAACTTGCTGAAATTGGGGACAAGCTCGAGCCTATACTTGGTGAACTCGAGCACAAAAGAGACAGAGAAGAAATGAGAGTTTAAGGCTGGACCAACTGGAGCCTAAGAAAGGTGAACTCGAGCTCGAGGGAGGCAAACAAGAGTTGAAAGGCAAATGGTGAATGAACTCGAGTTCATTAGTGAATGAACCTCAGGTTCACTTCTGACAGAGAGCAACGATGGAACTCAGACAAGGTGAACTCGAGCCCATCAATAAAGAACTCGAGTTCGAAAGTCACAGAGAGCAACCCTGCTGAGAAATCATTCTGAACTCGAGCCCATAAGTGAGAACCTCAGGTTCACGAGGAAGTTCAAGAGTTCACAGTACACTCTTAGTCCAGGTAAGTGGATTTTTATGACGAACTCGAATCCACAAGTTGTGAACTCGAGTTCATCGTGTGCCCTATATATACTACAGTTGTGAACTTTCCACTTCACTTCACTCGAACCTCCAGTTTGCCCTAATTCCTCTCGTCTTCTTCATCTTCTTCATCCTCTGTTCTCTGCGAAAATGTCTCCCAAGAAACCTCCCACTGAGAAATCAAACCCTAATCCTTCCCAAACCTCCTCTCAAGCGCAATCTGATCGTCCTGTCAGGACAAAAACTAGCTCAACTCGTATACGGCATGGGATTGACAAAGTTGTTAGAGGAGTACAAGGAGAGAATACAAACTTATCTCCTCCTCGGTCTAAAGGGCTCGTGATTCGAGAAGAACGATCCAAGAAGAGACATGATCCTGAGCCAGAAGTTCTAGGAAAAGGAAAAGCCACTCAACCCACGGTTCCATTAAGGGAGAAGCAACCTTTCAAGCGGAAGAAGACTGCCGGTATTCACTCTGTACCCACTCCCGGACAAGCAAGCTATCAAGGCCAGGCTCAACCCATTCCTCAACCACAGGAGCAACCTGCTCCTCAGGTATCACAGACTCTACCCGCTCTTTACGAGATATACAATCATAAGAGATGTCCTACAGGGTTTAATGAGGAGCCTTGTAGAATGTCAGCAGATGAGGGCAACTTGTTTAAGAAAAAGTTTGATGAAAAGAGAGTCTTCTGTCCAATTGTATCTGTGGATTTAGCCAAGATTAAGGACAAGTGTAGTATTGATTTAAGTCCCTGGCTAAAACATTTTGAACCTCTGATATCTATCAAGGCACCCTACAGTCCAAAACTTGTGAAAGTCTTCTATTTTCACATGAAATCTGATAATGTCTTGGATTCAGAGGGTAATTTAGTAGAAGAAAGGATTATTACCAAGGTCCGGGGCCAGAAAATCACAATTACCCCAGCCTATCTCAATTCAATTCTCCAAATTTCCAAGCCTCCTAAACCTGAGGTTCACAGATATTCCCAACAAGCCACTTTTAGACTGCTTAGGCCAGATGAACCTGTTCCTGAGGGCTTGGAAATCCTTAACTTCACACCTGCTGCAATGCCTCCAAGGAACCGGGCAATTTGGTACATATATACGAGGGATTTATTGCAGAAGGGAGGCAATTTCACCCACTTTGCCAAGAAAGACTTTAACATATTTGCCTCTATCTTGGACAAGCAGCCTCAGAATGTAGGGTATTGGCTATTTCAGGAGATAGCTAAGTTTGCTTTTCACTCCCGGCAGTCCTCTCAGATTCCCTTCCCAAGTTTAGTCTCGATCATTCTCTTTCATGAGAGAATATGGCATTTGGCCGCAAATGATCCTCCACAATTTCCTGCTGAGTTTGGACAACACATCATGAACCTCATGGGGGTTGATAGGCCAGAGAAGTCAGACCAGTCCAGAGCTCCGGGGAGATCCAAGCCAGCAAGATCCAGAGCAACTCACTCCCGAGCAGAGGAAGTTCAAAGTGCTCCTCCTCCCTCAGACTTTGATGTTAAGGTTCAAGAGATTGTGGACAAGGCAGTCTCAAACTTAGTTGAGGGTATTGAGTTAGCCGTAGGGAAGTTGGTTGCTGAGGTCAACAAAGGCCACAGTGACTTGGTGGACATTCAAGAAGGGTTCAGAGTTGAACAAGAGGCCCTGAAGAACCAGATCAGTGATCAAGCCTCCACCATATCCACTATGTTGGTCACGATGATGAGTTTGAGCGACAAGATGGACAAGATATTGAAGACTCAGTCATCGACTGCTTCTACCTCTGTGCCTGCTCCAGTTTCTGATTCTATGCCTGATCCTCAGCCTGATTCTATGTCTGCACCCCCTATCACTGAACCTCACATTGAACCCCTAGCTTCTGTACCTGACCCACAGCCTGGAGCCCAGCCTACCTCCTCTTCCCCTCCTTTTGCTGATGACAAAGGGGGAGAGAGTGTTGAGTGATTTTGTGGATGTTCATATGGATTCTATGTATTAAATAGAGTATAGTATTGAATGTTTTTGTGGAAATTTCATGATGTTATTTGAATTTTGTATGTTTGTATCTTGTGTTCTTATATATGAAATGTCAGTTGCTTATGAGTTGCTTGTGCTTCTGTTATCATTTTAATTTTAACTCTGATAACTTGCTCAATTTCTCTGATAATCCTTAAAACTTTCGCAAACTGAATTTCAAAGAGAGATTCAAAAACTATATTTCAAAATCAACTGTTTACAAGTGTTGTCATCATCAAAAAGGGGGAGAATGTTAGTTCCCTGTGTGTTTTGATGATTACTAACAATTGTAAACAATATTGATAAGGTTTGACAAAGTTTAGAATACTTTAAACTTGTATTTTTCAATCTATCAAAACCAAACTCGAGCCTATTAGTGTTGAACTCGAGCCTGGATTTGACAGAGAGCACAAACTTGTCAAGTTGATTTCCAAACTTGAGACTGAACCTGAAGTTTAAATTTAAACCTTTGAAAAGTTCACATGAACTCGAGCCTACTAAGGTCAAACTCGAGTTCATTCTTTCCAGAGAGTTTTTGAACTTTGAAAACATGTTAAACCTTACACTGACTTTCTTCAAACCTCAAGTTTGAAAAGATCCAAAGAAAGTTTTAAGAGCATGAACTCGAGCCTGTCATAACAAACTCGAGTTCATCTCTGGTGGGATAAGTTTCCCAAACTTGTAGGTATTTTCAAAGCCTGCACTGTTCCATTGAAAGAAAAGTTTCCAGTTTGAAAAGTTTCAAATACTCAAACTCGAGCTTAGCATTCTTAAACTCAAGCCTAGTTTTGGCCGAGAGCCTCCAAAGCTTTTCAAAACATTCGAACTCGAGCCTAATCATTTTGAACTCGAGCCTAAAAGTTCCAGAGAGCAAAGAACTTTTGGATATGGTTTAAACTCGAGGGTTTGCTTTGCAAACCTCAGGTTTGTTCTTTCAAGCTAAAACGAAGTTTGCTCAAAATTGTCTCGAACTCGAGCCTGACATTAATGAACTCGAGTTCATTTCAACCCGAGAGCTTTTTAGTTTTTCAATGACATGAGAACCTCAGGTTTGGGAGACAAACCTCGGGTTCACACTTTTTGACCTCACATAATTTTTGAGCACTGAAGCAACGAACTCGAGCCTATAAGAACTGAACTCGAGTTCATGACGCGAGTTCAGAAATTTGAATTTGGGCATTTTAGAAATCAATGTTATTTGATCCCATCCTCTTCCAATATTATTCTCTGATATTCCCTGCTATGTTTAACGTATTTGTTAGTGGATTTCAGAGCATTAAAGAATGTTTGGTGAGAGGTTAGAGTATAAAGCAAAAAGCAACACAGAGCATTTATTGCAAAGCACAAAAGTTACTCCTTCTACCCAAATCCTTCTGCACACGCTTACAAAGTATTTAAGGATGTTAGCTGAAACAAGAAAACTCCTCTCCAACGGATTAATTCGCAGAAAGTCAGTCTTGATGTCTTGGCCAACTAGATTAAGGGAAAACAAGAGAGAGAAGACCCCAAAACCACTTCAGAACGCTTGGGCAACTTCTCCAACGGTCTGATTCAAGCTACAACGGTCATGTAATGTTCTCTAGCTATAAATAGAGTCCATTAACATCTTCAAACAGCGGATACACCTACTCTGAGCGAAATCCTACTAAGTTCATTTATTGTGTATTAGCTTTCACTTGTAAAGTATCATACTTGATACAAGCACTTCAGTGTTCATCATATCTACTCTGTAAGAGAGTCAAATACTTGTAAATCATTTATTGATTGAGATAACTACAAGTCAGGGGACTTGGTAGTTGAGGTGTATTGATTACAACTTGTAAGGGGGAGTGTGTTCTAGTGAGAGAACAACTCTTAGTGCAGAGTGTGTAATCAATATTGTTGAGTTAGTGAATTGAAAATCCCAAGTGAGGCTTGGGGACTGGATGTAGGTCAGGAAAGGACCGAACCAGTATAAATTGCATTGTGTTTAGCTTCTTCTCCTTATCCTCTCTGTTGTGCCCTGTTCTGAGTGATCGAAAACAGAGCAAGTTTCGAAAATTTTAAAGATACCCAATTCACCCCCCCTCTTGGGTATAAAGCTCCTGCTTTCAGTTGTCTTCTCTCAGTTAGACGATTGTACATCCAACTTCTATCATGGTTGCCTTCCATATTTCCTAGCTAGTTCAGTTACTAACTTAATTAACATCTCAACATGCCACAAATATATAAAAGTGGTCAATTCAACAGAATAAGTATTTAGTATAAAATCTATCAATTTACAAATATTTTAATAAAAAAAACCATTGATTTGAAATTTTAAAGTGCAATTGGTATTTTTTTTCCCATGTATACTTTTTTAGTAACATTTTTAAGATATTTTTAAAAATAATATTTAGCCGAATAATTTTTTTTTTCAATTTTCATTTTTATGCCTTCTAATGTTTATTGCTATTTTTTGCTCCTTTTTTCATTTAACTAATTATCTTTAACTCAACTAGCTAATTTAACTAATTTTTGTAATAAATACAAATTTCATTATTCACTAAACTCATATCTTCTTTGAACTTAAGGTTAATTAATTCATTCTCATATCCCTCAATATCACTTTATAATTTGTTTTTCTAAATTATCTTTATTTTATAACTTGTTAATAATTTTTAAATCAAAAATTTAAATTTAAATGGGATAATCTTTTAAAAAAATTAAACAATAATTTTTATAATAATTTAAATGAACTAGTTAATTTTATTAATTTGTCAAATACATAAAAATTTCATTATCCCTTAAAGTCACACATTCCTCCTATTTTACATTAATTAATTAATTCTGTTATCCATAAAAATCACTTCTTAACACTTCACTTTTCTCATTTCAACATCATTACCCACTAATACAAATCAACATTAACACACAATTTTTTCATTATACAAAAGGGACTATAAAAAAATAATGCAACATTAATATTCTAACTAATACTCAGAAATCAACATTATCAACCAATAATAAATAATATCATAATTTTAACACACAATTTTTTCATTATACAAAAGAGACTATAAAAAAATAATACAGCATTAATATTATCACTAATACTCACAAATCAACATTAAAAACCAATAATTAATACTCACAAATCAACATTAAAAACCAATAATTAATACTCACAAATCAAAATTAAAAACCAATAATGAATAATTTAATCAACATTAAAGAAATAACACAAAATATTAAAAAAGATATGTTATGTAGTAATTTCACTAAGGAAAACAAACAATATTTTTGACATCTTTTTATTACAAATAAAAATAATACTCAAGAAAATAAAAAAAAAAATCAAATCTTTCCACACACGTGGGTGCAACAAAAAGAAACAAGAGGGAAAGGTTACTTGGAATAAAGGTGCAGACGGTAACCAGTAAGGGAAGAGGAGGAGGAGACACCGCCGGAAAATCACTGACCGAAGTACAGGGAGACACCACCAGAAAATGGGAGATAAATATGTTTAGTAGTGTCCAATAAATAAAAAAAAACCTGGGCGAGTTGCGACCAGAGGAGGAGCTGAGGGTGGGGGGACGGAGCTGGCAGGTGGAGCTGAGGGGGCGGGGGTCGCTAGAGCTGAGGTGGGGGGCGGGGTCGCTGCAGCTGAGGGGAAGAGGGGAGCTGGGGTGGGGCGGCGGGGCTAGCTAGAGCTAAGGGTAAGGGGGAGCTGCGATGGGGCAGTTGGAACTGGGGGACCGCGAGCTGAGGGGGGGCCGAGCTGGGGAGCCGACGAGCTGGGGGCGGGGAGAGCTGTGGACCAGCAGGGAGGCGAGCTGAGGGAGATCTGAGCTGAGAAAGGTGGAGAAAACGTGAGGTAGGGGAAGGTTAAGAGGATTTTTGCGACGGAAAACTTTTCTGTCTCAAAAAGCAATCCCATTTGCGACGGATACATATATCCGTCGCAAAATGGGAGGAATTGGTGGCCTTTTGCGACGTACAACTTATCCGTCACAAAAAGGGCACAGAACTGGCGGCCTTTTTGACCGCCAGTTTGCGACGAACTACGAGTCCGTCGCAAATTTTGCGATGGACTCACTGTTCGTCGTAAATAGGAGGAAAGCTGGTGGCCTTTTTGGCCGCGCAACGGACTCATTTCCCGTCGCAAATTGAAGCAGAACTGGCGGCCTTTTTGGCTGCCAGTTTGCGACGAACATACAGTCTGTCGTAAATTTTGCGACGGAATCTATGTCCGTCGCAAAAAAAACAAATTTATGAAATTTTTCTTTTTCTTTTTGTGACGGAATTCTTATTCCGTCACAAAGTTTGCAACGGAATCGTATTTCCGCCGCAAATTTTCCTTACTTGCTACGGATTTTTGTATCCGTCGCAAAATTCACGGATTTTGCTACGGGATTTTTTCCGTCGCAAATTTGGCTTTTTCTTGTAGTGAAAAAATCTTAGTATATCGTTTGACAATTTATTTTGAAATAAAAGTTTTAATTTGTTCACATCTATTCATGCGAAACATTCATGAGTGATGCTCAAGGATCAAGTAATAGTTCTTAAACTGGCAAAATCATGTGCTCAATCCAAAAACTACAATAAATAAAGGGAGAAAGATATCTAAAGACTACCAAAATATGAGAATGTCAAAATGTCCTTTAAATAGTTTAATTTCTTTGAAATCTTTAGGAGCTATTCTAAAATTAAGTTTTAGTAGAATAACCAAAATCCCCTAAATTAAATTAATTAGCACTATGTAATATGTTGAATTTTGGGTCTAGAGAGTTGGGGATAATCTTGTATGAGGAAGATGACTAAACCTAGTTGTTGATAATTTCCAACAGGTTTAACTTTTCTTTCTTTCTTATGAAAACAAGATGAAGTTGTATGACCTTTCCTATTGCAATAGTTACAATGTGCAAAAGGATTGGAAGAATGAACTGATTTTGTAAAATAATTCATGTATGATTTTTCACCATTCTTCTTTTTACCTTTCTTCTTATCGAAATCTGGTTTGTAATCTATGCCTGATCTGTCATTTATAAATCTTTGTTGTTTCAAAATCACATCAAGCATTTCACTTCCCTTAGTGAATTTTTTGAGTGCTTTAGTAAGATGTGAATTCTTTTGCTTTAAATCAGGGCACTCTTGACAAACCAAGATTTCAGGAGAAGAAAGTTTTTCAACTTTCAGTTCAAGAGTAATGTTTTTCTTTTTCAAGGCAATATATTTTTTAGCAAGCTTCTCAAATTCCAATTACACAAGATTATATTCAGCAAATAGTTCATCATAGGAAGGTTGAGATTCATATACCTCACTATCATCTTGTTGTTCTTGAGCTACCAGGCATATGTTTGCTTTTTCTTCTTCTTCAGCTTCATCTTCATCAGATGAGCTATCTCCCATATGGCTGAAACATATGCCTTCTTTTTGAACTTATTGAATTTCTTCTTTTCCTTCTCTTAATTCTTCAGCTGAGGACATTCTGATTTGATATGACTAGGCTTCTCGCATTCATAACATATAATAGGCTTCTTTGATTCAAAGCTGGAGCTCCCTTTGTGGAACTTTCTGAAGCCTTGGTCCTTCTTGTAGAACTTTTTGAATCTTCGAACCATCATGCCCAGTTCTTCATCTTCATCTTCTTCTTCCTCAGCATCTGACTCTTTGACTTCCTTCACTGCCTTGAAGGCTACTCCTTTGTTTTTGCCACTTACTTCCTCAAGCTCTTTTCTAAACTTTAGTTTACCTTCATATTCTAATAGGCTTCCAAACAATGCAGCTACCGAGCTCATCCCGATTCTCCTCGAGCTTACTTAATAGCTGTTACTTTCACTTCCCATTCCTTGCTGAGAATATTGAGGATTTTTCTCACTTGAATAGGTTGATCATAAGTTTTTCCTAAGGCAGCAAGCTGGTTGATCGGATGAGTAAATCTTAATTGGAAATCAATAATGGATTCACCAAATTTTATGCGAAGAAGATCGTATTCTGTCATGAGTGTATTGACCCTATTCTCCTTGACTCCAGTGGTTCCTTCATGAGTTATTTCTAGAGCATCCCACATAGCCTTTGCTTATGGCAAAGTGCAGATTCTAAAATACTCTTGTTGACTAAGAGCACTTTGCAACATAAGAATGGCCTTGCTGTTAAGAGTAACATTTCTTCTATCATTCTCATCATAGGTTTCTTCTGGCTTTGGAATTCTGCGACCATTTTCCTCCACAGTTGGTGCATAATCCCCAACCTCGAACACTCTCCATAGCCCATATTCAGAAGCCAGAACGAAGACTTTGAATTTGGCTTTCCAAAAAGAATAATGTTGTCCATTGAAGCCAGGTGGTCGGTTGATAGAGGCTCCATAAGGTAAAATACCTTCCATCTTGATCCTTCTCGAGATGTTAAGCTCTTTTGAGAAGACCAGGCTCTGATACCAAATGAAAGTGGAGCCAAATACCCAAGAGGGGGGTGAATTGGGTATTTTAAAAATTCTTGCAAATAACTCTATTTTCTAACAGTGAAAACAGGGTAAAACAGAGTAGGAGAAGAATAGCAAGACACAAGAAGATTTATACTGGTTCAGTCTTAACCACTTGACCTACGTCCAGTCCCCAGCCTCACTGAGATTTCCACTATCTCAAAGATTACACACTCTGCACTCAAGAAGTGATTCTCTCACTATAACTCACTCCCCCTTACAAGTTGTAATCAATGATCCCAAATCACCAAGTCCCCTTGACTTTTGATTCTTTACAATAAATGAATATTCAGAAGTGTAACTCTCTTAAAGAGCAGATATAAATGAACACTGAAGCTCTTGTATCAAAAGATACTACTCAGATGAAAAACTGAAAGAAATAAATGTAAACTTCAATGAATTTTGCTCTCAGTTGTTGTTGTTGCAAAGACTTGAATGCTCTTCTATTTATACTCAGAGATCAATAAATGATCGTTGCTTTCCAAATAGATCCGTTGGGGAAGTTGTCTCAGTGTTCTGAAGTAGTTTAGACACCTTCTCTCTCTTGTTTACCACTTAATCCAGATGTCCAAGTAAGCATAGTTGACTCTTTGTGTTTTAATCCAATAGAGAGGATGTTTCTTGTTGCAGCAAACAATCTTTAATGCTTTGTGGATGTGTGTAGATGGTTTGGCAAGAGGAGGAAACTTTCTGAACATTGCAATAAATGTTCTGAATTACTTTTTGCTTTATGCTTTAACTTCTCACCAACATTCTTTAATGCTCTAAAATCCACTAACAAAAACGTTAAACATAGCAGGGAATATCAGAGAATAATATTGCAAAGGATTAAGATCAAACAATATTGATTTCTGAAATCAACAGATTCAAATTTCTGAATCAGCGTCATGAACTCGAGCTTAGTTCATAGAGGCTCGAGTTTGATGCTTCAGTGTACAAAATTATTTCAATCTAAAACATGTAAACCTGAGGTTTGTATTCTATACCTGAGGTTCTTAAGTCATTAAAGAGTCATATTGCTCTCGGGTTGAAATGAACTCGAGCTTATAACGTCTGAACTCGAGCTTGTTTCTTCCAGAGAGGAATGTCGTGATTTTGAAATCTAAAGAGTTTAAGTTTAAATGATGAACTCGAGTTTATTAGTGACAGGCTCGAGTCTGACACTGTTCAGGACAAAACTTAGTTTTAGCTTGAAAGGACAAACCTGAGGTTTGTGGTGCAAACTCTAGAGTTTAAAGCATATTGAAAAGTTCTGTGCTCTCTGTAAGGTTTGAACTCGAGCTTAACATGTTAGGCTCGAGTGTGGCACTATTCATGTCAAGACTTTATTCATTCTTCCAGTGCTCAAACCTAAGGTTTATAAAATGAACTCTAGAGTTCTCTTAAGTTGAAAAATGCATTTGCTCTCTGGAATTTTTATGCTCGAGTTTACTACCTTAGGCTCGAGTTTGTTTTACTTAGAAAAATTCTTTATGTTTTTTCCTTGAGATAAACCTGAGGTTTATGAAACATGTCTTAGGTTTAACTGAGCTGGAAAACTTTGAAAACTCTCGGTCAAATATAGGCTCGAGTTTGAAAAAGGTAGGCTCGAGTTTAAATGTCTTGTAAACTTTTCAAACTAGAAAACTTTTCTTTCAATGAAACAGTGCAGAGTTTGTAAGTGTCTTTGAAAAATTTGTCCCGCCAGAGATGAACTCGAGTTTGCCATAGCGGGCTCGAGTTCATAGGTTATAGAAACTATGAAGAATTTTTCTAGAGATTGCAAACCTGAGGTTTGGAAAAGAGAAGTGTCAAGTTTAAGGATGTTTTCGAAGTCCAAACCTCTCTGCCATTGATGAACTCGAGCTTAAAAATGCGGGCTCGAGTTCGTTCAAACTTTTGAAAAACTTTAAGTTCAAACTTCAGGTTCAGTCTCGAGTTTGAGATTAGAGCTAGCAGGTTTGTGCTCTCTGTCAAAACTAGGCTCGAGCTTGAACATAACAGGCTCGAGTTTGTTTCAGACAGAATGTTTTTGCTTGAAGTTGATAAGTTTAAATCATTCTAAACTTTAACAGAAACATCTCCTCATTGTTTACATTTGTTAGTAATCATCAAAACACATAGAGAACTAATAGAGCTCATGGATAATTATGATCAACCATTATCTGAAGCTCAAGATGCACATGTGGTAAACGATCCCAATTCTCCTTGTGTAAATAAGGAAAATGATTTTGAACAATCTCATAAAATTGTTTTTCAACCATTTACTGATTCTATTTTGAAAAACAAAAGTATTTTCAATCATGCTGGAAAATCATGTGGGAAGAAAGAATACATAAATATGAATTACTTGACACTGCATCCACTAGACCCACACAATACTTGCAAAAATATTCATAATAAGCATCATTCTATTATTTGCAATTATTGTGGAAAATCTGGGCATATTTCTCATACATGCTATATTAGGAGAAATTATAATGCGAGAAATCATTTTGTTTGGGTTCCTAAAGGACAAGCAAGGTCCAATACTAACAGTCAAGGACCCAAGTATAAATGGGTACCAAAATGTCTATCTAGTGCCTTGTGTGTGCAGATTGATTCCGAAAACAATGGACATGAAGGTACAGAGAAGATGAAGAAGAATTCAAGAGTTTCTCATGCACCAATGAAGAAGATCACGGTATCTGTATCAAGCAAGAGAACTCTCAGGGCACCCATTGCTGGAACTACAAGGTTTAAACATCAAAGGAAGCAATGGATACAAGCAAGAAGAGTATCATCTATCTCAAGAACAAACTACCATAGAGTACCATTCAACTATCTTGAGGAGAACGTGAAGAGGAGAGTCTCTCAAGGATCAAACATAAGTTACTTGAAGCCTATATCTTTTGAGAGAACTTTGCAGAAACCTATGAAACAGTGGGTAAGCAAAGTCGATCCTCGAAATATCTAAAGTGTAACGTACACGATGGTAAAACCTCCTACTCTACTATCTAAAATATTTATTGAGGTTTTATAATCTGTAACTTTAGGAATGATCACTGCAAACTATTTTGAAATTAATTTTTCACATTCCTTAAAATTTATTTTTTTTAAAAAATTTATCTATAAAGGGATTGCATTGTTCAATAGTTTAATACTTTATGCATACATGATGATTTGAAAAGAAGAGTATATCGTTTATGCATAAAATCATGGGATAAGGGTCTTAAATGCCATGGAAGTTTTTGCTCAGGAGCACTGGTAAGACGGAAGTTTTTTTTGGACCAAAAATGCCACGGAAGTTCACAGGAAGTATCAATTTTGCCCCGGAAGTATCATTTTTGCCACGGAAGTTTTCGCTGAGGAGCAATTTTGCCCCGGAAGTTTTCACTAAGGAGCAATTTTGCCCCGGAAGTTTACAAAATGTAGCAATATTCCTAGCAATTTTACCCTTTTGTCCCCAAATATTAAATTTGACTACTAAATCAGTCAAAGACCACACATGTTATGCCTTGAAAAGGTCAAACTTGAAGTCAAAGAAGGAGATCCTTCAGATGTTGATCTCAAGGCGGCCAGAATTTGCGAAGCCGAAGTGGTCAAAGGGACTGAAAGGTCTGTCACAAAACGCAAATGAAACGCAAAACGAGAAATGAATTGTTCCAAAAATTGGTTCAGTAAAACAAATCAATAGTGATAATATTTACGTTTGTATAAACTGATCATTTGCTTAGATCATAAGTGATGCTTCCTTTGGGTTTTGTGACAGTCGACCTTTCAGTCCCTTTGACCAGTTCGGCTTCACAAATTCTGGCCGCCTTGAGCTCAACATCTCAAGAATCTCCTTCTCTAGCTCCAAGTTTGACATTTTTAAGGCATAACATGTGTGGTCTTTAACTGACTTAATAGTCAAATTTAATATTTAGGGACAGAAAGGCAAAATTGCTCTTTAGTGAAAACTTCCTGGGCAAAATTGCTCCTTAGTTAAAACTTATGGGGCAAAATTGCTCCTCAGCGAAAACTTTCGTGGCATTTTTGGTCCAAAAAAAACTTCCGTCTTATCAGTGCTCCTGAACGAAAACTTCCATGGCATTTAAGACCCTTATCCCTAAAATCATGTTTAATTCATTGTGCTCAATTTTCATGATCTGATTATATTCTTGGAGCATGTGAATGTTATTCCTACATGCTAACAATGATTGGATCCAAGCAAGGTTGGATACCAAGAGAGAAAAAGGGTTATACAGTATTGTAGGATCAAGGAAAGCTTCTCAAGAATGCAACATAGAGAAACAATTCAATTCTTGAGGAAGCTAAACAAGCTATGCTTGATGTTAATGGTGATTGTCAAAAAAAGGGAGACATTATACATCAATCCACCTTAATCAAGCAAGCTACTACAAGAACAAGAGGAATTACGGTGATATCTAATTCTTACCCTATCGTGTACTTAAATGAATTATATATTTGTGTAATGAATACTTGTCCATTATTACTTTCCATTAGCAATCAATCATTTATGGTTTTTCAAAATGTTTTCGGATTGCCAAATGGACTGTAAATGAATTTGCGCATATCTTTCTGAGTTCATTTTTCTAAAATGTACATTTCTAAGATTTGTTTTTGATTTCAATTCACTATGTTTTATAAAAATGCATACAAATGCTTTGACAAATATTCATACTTTGGTTGCATTCAAATGATGTTTCAAAATTGGAAGTTAATATTGTATACTGAATGTTGGATATGCTTTAAACCTGTTTGGTAGTATTTTCCCTATCATTCACATATTGATCTTTGGTATTCAATGTGTTGCTTGAACTTCTCATTCTTTATTCTCTAACTAGTTGGACCTCATGTCTAACAAGTTGATCATATATGTGTTTCAAGTTTATCTCCAGAAAAGAATTCAATCTGTGAAAATCTTATACTTAATGCATAAACCCTTATTGGTCAAGTTATTCCAAGTTTTATGAATGTTCATTAGTGTGTTGAATGTTAATACATTAACCATTAGTGGAATAACTTACTAGGATAATATTCTGGAACTCTAGTCATATGGACTAATGAGTTTGTGCTTCATCATCCATGAATCCTAGTACTCATCGTGCTACTCAAATACATTAGCATTTCTCTACATCCATATTTTGAGTAACTATTTTTGTATACTCATATTCTTGCCTTTAATATTCTTATATTTCAAGACTCTATTCTAAAATGCAAGATTATCTCCTGATCAGTAGCAAAGTCATTGTGCTCATATATTTCTATTGTACTAAGCATGTTTCGTCAATACTGTACTTTCATGACTTTTGCTTTTAAGAATATTGTTCAACATGTTCTCTAAAACTGAAGCATACTGACATGTTCATTAACAAATTGACTTCCACCATATTTAGCAAGTGCAGTGATTTTGAACATTTTCAAAATGAATTTTTCATATCTTCAAAATCTTAATTTCAAAAGAATATTTGAGATTCGAAAACTACTTGCATAGTTCACAAAATATTTATAACTATAACATACTTACGTAAATAAATATATTATAAATTCTCATTGAAAAATGATCTTCTTGGTATCATCTACTTGCTTACCTATATGCTCAGTGTTATTATTAACTATGATATACTCACCAAGGAGAAATTCATTGTCATGAGAAGAAATTGGGAATGGTAAATCCCTATGAGTTGCAATTAATCTCCACTTAATGTTAGTTATGTGTTTGATGATCACTTGTTACTAACTTAAGTATTGAAGAATCTAGATATACTTTATGCAGGATGGTTATCATGATTAAAATCTTTGACATGTTGCTGAAGTTTGCTGTCAGAGGAGCAAACTCGAGCCTATCCATGTTAAACTCGAGCTCGAGACAGACAGGGAAAAGATGGAAGTCTGAAGAAAGCTAAACTTGAGCCTATAAGTGAGCAACCTCGAGTTTAACTCAGACAACGAGGAATCCTGAACTCGACAACATAAGGAAACTCGAGCCTAAAACTAATAACCTCGAGTTTACGAGATACAGAGAGCAACCAAGTTCAAAGGATTTCACAAACTTGAGCATGTAAGTATTAACCTCAAGTTTGGAAGTGAAGTTCAAGAGTTCACACATACACTCTTGAAGTCTAGGTTAGTACAAATTTATGCAAACTCGAGCCTATACTTGTAACCTCGAGTTTGTCATGGACACTATATATTTTGAAAACCTGATTGTTCCTCTTCACTTCTCTCAACCCTCGAGCCTAACCCTATTTGCTGTCAAATTCTCTCATCTTCCCTGACGAAATTCTGAGAAAATAGCTCCTAAACATTCTGCAACCTCCAATACTCAATAATTTGACCCCAAAGAGACCCAATCCACTCCATAGCCTCAACCTGAATGACCTATAAGAATGAAATCCTTCCCAAATTGCTTCAGACATGGAGTAGACAAAAGAATCCCTGGAGTTGCTGCGAAACAAGCATCTACACTACCCAGGCTGAAAGGTATTGTGATTGAGAAGCAGCCTGAGCCTTCCAAGAAGTTAGTCGACCAAGAACAAGCTTCTGGGAAAAGCAAAAGGAAAGTTCCAGAGGTTACTGAGACTCCCAGGGCAAAATAGAAGCCAAGGAAGAACAAATCATCTCAGCATTCAGTTCCTAAACCAGGGCAAGCAAGTTCCCAAACTCCTTCACAAGCTCCTTCAGCATCTCAATTTCAAGAACAATCTCTTCCTGCGGTATCTGAAGAAACACCTTCTCTATTTGAAATCTATAATCATACTTCAATACCTAGAAATTTTTCTGATCAACCTATTAGACTAGAAGGAGATGATGCTAATAGCTTTAAGGAATGTTTTGATAGTAAAACTTTCTGTCCAATTGTCTCTGTTAACTTGGTTAAGTTAAAAGAAGAGTGTGGTTTGGATCTATCCCCTTAGCTCAAGCAATTTGAACCTCTGATTTCAATTATAGCTTCTTACAGCCCTAAGCTTGTCAAAGTCTTTTATCATTGTATGCAATGGGATAATCTTACTGATAGAGATGGTAATCTTGTTGAAGAAAGGATAACCACAACTCTTAGGGGATAGAAAATTACCATATCTCCTTCCTATTTGAACTCCCTTATGCAAATCTCCAATCCTCCTCCTGTACCAAATCTGAATTATTCTAAATAGGAGATATATGCCTTGCTGAGATCCAATGAACCAATTCCTGAAGGATTATAAATCCTAAATTTCTCACATGCTTCAATGCCCTCAAGGAATAGAGCAATTTGGTACATATACACTAGGGATCTTCTACAAAAAGGAGGGAACTTATTTCACAAAAGAAGGATTTCCCTATCTTTGCTTTAATCCTAGACCAGAAACCACACAACATTGGTGATTGGATTTTTCAAGAAATGGCCAAGTTTTGCTTCTCTTCCAGAAAAACATCACAGATTCCCTTTCCAAGCCTCATTTTTGTAATTTTGTTCCATGAGAAGATTTGGCAGCTGCCTACCAAGGAACAACCAGAAAAACCTACAGTATTTGACAGATATATCCTGAACTTAATGGGAATTAATCTGGAAGAAGGGTCTGATCAGTCCATAGCTCCTCCTTCAAGGCTAGAAAGATCGAGAGCTACCTACTCTAGAGCCTATGAAGCTTAGAGTGCTCCTCCTCCTTCTCAGCCTGCTATACCTTCTTATTTCGATGCAAGAGTCAAAGAGATTGTTGATAAAGCAATTTCTGATCTAATTGATAAGGTAGAGGCAGAAGTTGGAAGATTAGTGTCTGATGTTACTAAAGGAAACAGTGATCGGGTGGATACTCAGGAAGGTTTCAACATTAGCTAGGAAGAACTGAAGGAAGGCCAGAAAGAATTGAAGGAGAAAGTTAAAGATATAAGTGGTCAGCTTGGAGATCATACAGCCAGCATCTCCACTCTCCTTGTGACTATGATGAGCTTAAATGACAAGATGGATCAAATCCTGAAGAATCAGTCCATGGCTGCCTCTGGTTCTAGTTTAGGTGCATCTACCTTAGCTGATCCTAATCCTACCATGTCGATTCCATCCTCTGAACCTGAGCCATCTATCCCAGCAACTCAGCCTTCTCAGCAAGCGGATCCTATTCCTACACCTTCAAATATCACAGTTGATCTAGCCTTGTTTGCTGATGACAAAGGGGGAGAAGTGTGAAAAGGAGCAATCAATCTTTTAATTTGATCATTTCAGTTTCTGTTGTATATTTGCTTTCGAAACTCTTCTGTTTATGCTTCACATTTTCTTTCGAAACTATGCTTAACATTCTGGTATTTACTTGGTTAATTTTCTAGTGAATGTTTAAGTTCTTGCAGTTTACATGCTTAAATGCTTTGATATGATTTCTGCTGCTAAACTTTGATATTTGTCTAATTATCTATGGAAATATGGTTTAAACTGAAAGTTAGATCAAGAGTTTATCAGCTGATTGTTTTGATATATGTTCAAATGTTTAAAAGCTACATCATGACTGTTTCAATGATTAATTGATGATTTGAACTATCAAATGAACTATCATGAAATGTCTATGTTTAACTTATAAAATTTCAAGTTTTGCAAATGTTTTTGACCAAATTTGCTTTCTCAATGCTTAAATGATCAAATTTATTTTTTGAAAGCAATCATTTGTTTACAAGGGTTGTCATCATCAAAACGGGGGAGAATGTTAGTTCTCTATGTATTTTGATGATAACTGACAATTGTAAATAAGTATGGATGTTTTTGATAAGCTATTTGATTGATAAAACTTATTGATTTCAACCAAAAACATTCTGTCAACGCCAAACTCGAGTTTAGATTGGCAAACTCAAGTTTGATACTAACAGAGGGCAAAACTCGCCAGTTTGCACCATAAACTCGAGACTGGACATTTGAACTTGAACTTGAGAGTTTTTACAAAGTTTTCTCATATTTTGAGTAAACTCGAGGTTACACTTGGAAACTCGAGTTTGTAAGACAAACACTTTTAAACTTGAGAATATTGTTTCTAAACCTCAAGTTTGCAACCTCCAGAGAAAACCTTCAAAGAGTTTACAAAACTTGTAAACTTGAGTTTGCCTCTAGCGAGAAGAATTTTCAAATTGAGGCAATTTCATAAACTCTACCCTACTCCTTTATGAGTAAAGGTTTCTGCTGATTTAAAAATTAACAAGAGTTTTGACTATACACAGAGAAGCTCAAGTTTTATGCACAAAGCAAAACCTCCGGTTTTCGTCACACAGAGACTCTTAATGTTTTCTAGAAAATGCAAAACTCGAGGTTTGGGTTGAAAACTCGAGTTTTGATCATACAGAGAGCCTTTAAAGTTTTGAACTTGACTTTATCAGTGCTTTGGCTAACACTAAGGAGATTGTGGCAAAGTCCTTCCACAAGGTAGACATCCTTGATTAGTGGTCCTTCATTATTGTCAATCTTGCCTATTCCAGCAATTTTCCCAAACTGATTTCCACCGAATGTCACCTTGACACCATATTTAGGTTTGATTGAGGCAAATTTTGATTAATCTCCCGTCATGTGCCTAGAGCATCCACTGTCAATGTACCATTTGTTTGATTTTGATGTTCTTAGACATACCTACAGATCACAAAGGATCAAGTCTTAGGTACCCATCTTTTCTTGTGTCCTTTGGGGTTAGATCAGGCCTTAGGAATATAGGTTCCCTTTGGTACCCATTGATAATTTCTAGAAGGTTTTACTTTTCTTTCCTTCTTATGAAAGCATGAAGAAGTAGTATGACCCTTTCTATTGCAATAATTACAGTGTGCAAAGGGGTTTGAAGAATGAACAAACTTTGTAAAATAATTCATGTAAGATTTTTTGCCATTTTTCTTTCTACCTTTCTTCTTATGAAAGTCAGGTTTGTAACCAATTCCTGATCTGTCATTGATAAATCTTTGTCACCTTAAGATGACATTGAGCATTTCACTTCCCTTTGTGAATTTCTCAAGTGCCTTAGTAAGATGTAAATTCTTTTTCTTCAAATTAGGACATTCTTCACAAACCAAGATTTCACAAGAAGAAAGTTTTTCCACTTGCTGTTCTAGAGTAATATTTTTCTTTTTCAAAGCAAAATATTTCTCAGCAAGTTTTTCAAATTCTGTTTGTACAACAATGTATTCAGCAAACAACTCATCATAAGATGGTTTTGAGTCATATACCTCATCATTGTTGGAAGGTTGCTCTTCTTCTGCAACCAAACAGATATTTCCTTTTTCTTCTTCATTCTCCTCCTCTTCATCTGACGAGCTACCACCCCAAATGGCTGAGACATAGGCTTTCTTTTTGAATTTGTTGAACTTCTTCTTTTCATTGTCTTTATTCATCAGCTGGGGGCATTCAGATTTGATGTAGCCAGGCTTCTCACACTCATAGCAAATAATTGGCTTCTTTGCCTCATAGCTTGAGCTACCCTTGTGAAGTTTCTTGAACCCTTGGTCCCTCTTATAGAATTTCTTGAATCTTCGGACCATCATGCCTATCTCCTCATCTTCATCTTCATCATCGTCGTCTGATTATTTAGTTTCTTTGACAATCTTGAGGGAAATCCCTTTGTTCTTACCATGAACTTCATCAAGTCCCTTTTTGAACTTGATCTTTGCTTCATATTCAGAGAGGCTACCAAAGAGATCAGCCACTGAAGCCATTGAATCTCCTCGAGCTTCCTCTATAGCAGTGACTTTTGCTTCCCATTCCTTGTTCAAAATATTCAAGACTTTTCTCACTTGGACTGGTTGTTCATATTCTTTCCCCAAGGCAGCAAGTTGATTAATCAGATGAGCGAATCTCAACTGAAATTCACCAATGGATTCACCTGGTTTCATGCGCATGAGATCATACTCTGTCATAAGAGTATTGACGCGATTTTGCTTGACTCCAGCTGTTCGCTCATAAGCTATTTCCAGAGCATCCCATGTGGTTTTTGCATATGGTAAGGTGCAAACACGAAAATATTATTGTTGACTCAAGGCACTCTGAAGTAGAAGAACAGCTTTGCTATTTAGTGTGACATTTCTTCTGTCGTTGTCATCATAATCTTCTTCTAGCTTCAGAACTCTTATGCCATCTTCAAGGACTGTGGGTATATAATCTCCTCTTTCAAAAACTTTCCATAGCCCATACTTAGTTGCCATCACAAAAACTTTGAACTTTGCTTTCCAAAATGAGTAATGCTCTCTATTGAAGCCAGGAGGCCTGTTGATTGAAGCTCCATCAGGTAGAGTACCTTCCATGTTGATCCTTCTCGAGATGTTTAGCTCTTTTGAGAAGACCTTGCTCTGATGCCAAATGAAAGTGGAGCCAAATACCCAAGAGGGGGGGCTGAATTGGGTATTTTAAAAATTTTCACAAATGCCTCTGTTTTCTAACAGCAAAACAGGGATAAACAGAGAGAAGGAAAGAGCAGCTAGACACAAAGGTTTATACTGGTTCGGTCCTAACAACTTGACCTACATCCAGTCCTCAGACTCTCTGGGATTTTCACTATATCAATGATTACACATTCTGCACTCAAGAGGTAGTTCTCTCTCTAGAACTCACTCCCCCTTACAAGTTGTAATCAATGAACTCCCAAATCACCAAGTCCCCTTGACTTGTGATTCTTTACAATAAATGATTTTCAAGAATAAACTCTCTCACAGAGTGGATAATAATGAATACTGAAGCTCAAAGTATCGAAAGATACAATACAGTTGAAAACTGAAGAAATAAATGCAAAACTTGAATGATTTTCGTTTTTAGCTATTCTAGTTGTAGTGAAGGCTTGAATGCTTCTCTATTTATACTCAGAGTGCATTAAATAACTGTTGCTTCTTGAATTGAACCGTTGGAGATGTTCTGTAAAGGTTAGGAAGAGGTTTGGTCATCTTATCTCTCTAATCTCCACTTAATCCAGCTGTGCAGAAGTCCAGAGTTGACTTCCTGAGAATTAATCCGTTGGAAAGACAGTTGCTGGATATGGAAATCATTCTTTAATTCTTTGCTAGACATGTGCAGACGAATTACCCAAAAGAATGCAACTTTCTGGGTTTGCATTTAATGTGCTGACATTGCTTTAAACCTTCAAAAAATATTCTCTAATTCATCTGAAACTCACTAACAAAGTGGTTAAACATACCTAGGAACAGTAGAGAATAATTCTGGAAAGTATTAAGATCAAACAAGAAAGATTTCCAGAATCGTGAATTTTGAATTTATGAAACAGCGTAGAAACCTCGAGGTTTGTTTACCAAACCTCGAGTTTTGGACAACGCTTGCAAAGTTGATTTGAGTCCAAAACATCAAAACTTCAGGTTCCAGTTGAAACCTCGAGTTTTTAAACTCAGTGAAAAGTCATTTTCTCTATGTTTGCCAAAACCTCGAGTTTTCTCTACAAAACTCGATTTTTGTTCAAATGTGAAATCTTTGAGATTTTGCGGCAAGACAGAAACCTTGAGGTTTCAAAACCAAACTTGAGGTTTTGAAACGTTAGAAAACATAGTTGCTCTCAGCCTGGACAAAACTCAAGGTTTGCCCCCAAACCTCGAGTTTTCACACTTTGTGAAAACTTAGAGAGATTTTGTCAAAAACCAAAACTGAAGGTTTTTCAATAAAACTGGAGGTTTTGAAAAATGAGAAAGTTTAAATGTTCTCTGCCTCCACAAAATTCGAGGTTTTTCCCAAAACCTCGAGTTTTCACTCAATGCGAAAACTTTGAGAAAATCTTGTCAAGTTCAAAACTGGAGGTTTTGAAACTTGGTTAAAATCTAAGTTTTATCTACCAGTCAAAACCTCTAGGTTTCTTACCAAACCTCGAGTTTTCTCAAAATTTGTAAAAACTAAATTTTTCAAATCGAGCCAAACCTTGAGGTTAGAGATGGAAACTGGAGGTTTTCAAATGTTCAAAAACTGTGAGACTCTCTGTATGACAAAACCTCGAGGTTTTCCCAGAAACCTCGAGTTTTGCAATTTCTTAGAAAAAGTTGAGAGATCTCTGTGTATGTAAACCTCGAGTTTTCTCTACAAACTTCGAGTTTTGACTTTGTTCAGAAAACTTGAGATTATCTCTGTAAGGCCAAACCTCGAGGTTTCTGTGCAAACCTCGAGTTTTGCTCTCACAGTGAGTTTTACACATTTAACAGCAAAACTTCAAACTTTGTTTACAATTACTGGAGATCATCAAAACCCTTAGAGAACTAACATTAACCACTTTGTTAGTGAGTTTCAGACAAATTCGAGACTATTTATTGAAGGTTTAAAGCAAAAGCAGAAAGTGACGTCAGCACCTTAAAAGCAAGACCCAAAAAAGTTGCATACTTTTGGGTAATCCTTCTGCACACGTCTACAAAGAATTAAAGACTTGAGTTTTCACTTAACTGTGAAAACTTAGAGAAAATCGCATAAAACCAAAACTGGAGGTTTTCACTAAAACTGGCGGTTTTGAAAACTAGTTAAAACATGAATCCTCTTTGCCAAACCAAAACTCGAGTTTTGGTGCAAAACTCGAGTTTTCCAAGATCTGAGGAAAACTTAGAGACTTTCATGTTTAATGGAAACTGGCGGTTTTAGGATAAAACTGGAGGTTTTCAATGTTCAAAACTTCAGAGGCTCTCTGTATGATCAAAACTCGAGTTTTCAACACAAACCTCGAGTTTTGCATTTTCCAGAAAACATTAAGAGTCTCTGTGTGATGAAAGCCAAAGGTTTTACTGGAAAACTACAAGTTTTGCTTTGTGCAGGAAACTTGAGCTTCTCTATGTAAAGTCAAACTCTTGTGAATTTTTAAATTAGGGGAAACCTTTACTCATAAAGGAGTAGGGTAGAGTTTATGAAATTGCCTCAATTTGAAAATTCTTCCCGCCAGAGGCAAACTCGAGTTTGTCTTCACAAACTCGAGTTTACAAGTTTTGTAAACTCTTTGAAGGTTGTCTCAGGAGGTTGCAAACTTAAGGTTTATAAACAATAGTCTCGAGTTTAAAAGTGTTTGTCTAGCAAGCTCGAGTTTCCAAGTGTAACCTCGGGTTTACTCAAAATATAAGAAAACCTTGTAAAAACTCTCAAGTTCAAGTTCAAATGTCCAGTCTCGAGTCTATGGTGCAAACTGGCGAGTTTTGCCCTCTGTCAGTATCAAACTCGAGTTTGCCAATCTGAACTCGAGTTTGGCGCTGGCAGAATGTTTTTAGTTGAAATCAATAAGTTTTATCAATCAAATAGCTTATCAAAAACATCCATACTTGTTTACAATTGTCAGTTATCATCAAAACACATAGAGAACTAACAGTTTCCATACTTAGAGCAAGGAGCCAAGCTCACCAAGACGATCACCGATTCAGGTAAACACCAAAAATCCAAAGCTTTTGGGTGTCTAGTCAAGGATTTTCGCTCAAGAAGCTAGAGCTTGGTGTTGAAGTCTAATTTTGATGTTTTTAATGATTCAAATAAGTTTAAAACATGATTTTGTGTGGGTTAAGTAATCGTTTAAGTTTTTGAATTCAAAAACACTGAAAACACAAAAAGGGAAGCTTGCTGCCAGTTCTAGAAATTCTGGGCAATGAAGCTTCAACCTAGTTTTAAAAATAATAAATGAAGTCTGTTTGAGCTGAAATTTTACAACCAGAAATTGGACTTCCCAAGGTTCACCGTGATGTATAATTTTGTGCCTTTTGCATTTTTCTACTAGGAGAAATAAATTAGTAAACTTGGTCTAGAAAACAACAGTGTAATTCTGACCAGAGGATAGAAATTGAGCTACACGCTACAATATGAGTACTTTTGGATTCTGTAAATATTGTTCCTGAACAATAGACACCTTAATGGTTCAAATGGCACTGGTTTCATACAAAAGTGACATTTGTGGAATTTATTAAAAATGTTTGAAGTTGGCCAAAATTTCTAGATTTTCTAGAAAATGCTAAAATAAGGTCTTTTGGTGTTATTTAGGGTTAAACCATACTTGGGAGAGCTAGTAGGCCCATTAAAATTCTGAGACAGTGAATACCGTACCAGGGAATAACTACTTTACTCAAGTACTTTTATGTGTTATGATGTATATTTGTTTTTGCCATGTGTGTTTTGTGTTTGTATTGCTGACAAATATGCATACAGAACATGTTGAGATTTGAGTCCCTAATGATTGTGTTCCTAGCACTGAGGCCTAGTCCGGGGCCTGCATTGGTAAGGCAGCTCAATGGTATGAAGACAGGTTATTGTATATGTTTCTGTTTGCATATATGGTATATTTAGCATATTATTTGTGATCTTATGTTTGATATGGTTGCATAGATTCACACTACACATTTAATACATGAGTATTGACAGTTACTCTGGGGACCATTATCAGACTTCAGATGCTTCTATAGACACAGGAGGACGTGCCTGACTTAGAAGGACATTTTTAGAAAAGTAGGGAATACAATGGCGAATTGAAGAATAGGGAATGCCCTATTATATGTTGTATTTGTTTTTAGATGTCTATATTTATTCCCAGTATTTTATTTTGGATAAATATACCCTTAACCCTCTGGGGACTTTACTTTCTGTTTATTGCACTTTTACTAGTACAATAAGTAATCCAAACCAGTCTAATGCTTTGTTGCACGTGCTCTAAGTTAAAATGGAACATATAACCATGGAAAGGTAGCCAATGAAAGGGATCCCTCTAACCCATCACCCGAAAAGGCGAGGCTAGTAGGGGTGTAACACTCACAGCTTTACTTAAGTAGAAATATATACTTACTCGAGTAGGTCACTCAAGTAATGGACTTAAGCTACCCAAGTGAAAGAGTCTTCATGAAGAATCAAGTCTTTGTCATAACGTTGCCCAAGTAATAAGTAAGAGTTACTCGAGTAGAGGTAATACGTTACTCAAGTAATATGTTTCAATTCTTATATTTTCTCTTGGTATGAAGATTAACCGAGTACGTCTCATTGTTCCTTGAGTAAGATAAATGAGTTACTCAAGTAAGCTAGCTTCAAGTTTATATTTTGTTCTCCGTCTAGTAGTTACTCGAGCAATATCCTTATGCTACTCAAGTAAGGGAAAATATTACTCAAGTAACAGTTACTAATGTTTTCATTTAGTGTATTGTCTAGCAGAGACATGGTGGTACTTGAGCAGGATTTTTATTTACTCAAGTAAGCTACTCAGGTAGAGATTCTATACTACTCAAGCAAGTACATTGCTGGAGCAATCAAGTTGAACTTACAAGATATTACTCAAGTAATAAGGCACTGCTACTCGAGTAATCTAGATACAAAGGCCATTATTTCAAATCACTGCGATGTTACTCAAGTAACATAACAATGTCACTCGAGTAAGGGTCTTCAAGATGTAAGACTCCTCGACTGTAATTTTAATCATAATCTTAAACATTTTGGGTTATTATCTATTTCTACTCAATCTCACTCAAACTCATTTATATCATATCTAATCATCTTCTTGAGAGAATTACATATATTTAACCATGATTAAACAAGGATTAACCAAAAGCTCATTGACGTGTCAGAAGCATTTAATGCTTGCTATAACTAGAGCCAACAAATGGAATGATGCCTTGTAGCAGAAAAAATCATTTCTTTGAGGCTTACTTATTCTAGCAATCATTATGAATCATCTTCTGTGCAAAAGTAAGTCGATGACGAACAAATTAATGAAGCAACGATCAACTGTACCTTCAAAAACCATATGTGGAAGTTCAAAGAGTCACAACAGATACATTCAAAGCTCTTATCAATGACATTAATGGAAGATGGTACAAAAGCTCATCACATTCAATTTACCTACTAAAACTTTACGCAATCAATTAGACATTATCTCAACTTACTGTTTCATTCACTTCATTTAATATCTTAATATATTTTCTCTACTTCAGTGATTATCACTTATCTACTAAGTGAGGAGTTGTTAAACACTTATTTGATTTCTTGATTATCTGTTAAATCTCAAGGTTGGGGACCTTGAGTGTGGGCGTACGATTACAACTTGTAAGGGGGAGTGAGTCCTAGTGTGAAAAGGATCATCTCGAGTACAGAATATGTAATTGTAACCGTGATTGTGAGTTAGTAAAATACCCAGAGTGTCTGAGGAACACTCTGTGTCTATTCTCCTTTACTTTGTCTCTGTATTCTTTGTTGTGGTTCTTGTCGAAAGAAGTTTTTGAAATCCCCCATTCACCCCCTGGGTGATATTCTCTCTTCATTCCCGAATTGGGTTTAACCGTTTGCTTAATTTAGGCTTATGCTCAATTCTCAATGTGCAAAATTTAGGATGTTACACATAGTATATTGGTAATACATTGCATAAATATGACTCATCAATGCCCTAATGTTTGAATAGACTACTATCACCATTTTTCTTGTTGTTTGTATCCACCTTGCCTTTACCCTTGTTTAGCTCTACAGTGGCTGCTGAGACTAAATCACATGGTTGGACGGGACACTTGACTGAACATTCACTTTGGTGCAATCTTGTTAGTTCTCTATGTGTATTTTAATGATAACTGACAATTGTAAGCAAAATGTAGTTAATGATTCAACTAAAAATGTTTTTAACTTAATCAAATTTGAATTAGTAACTTGTTGTAAAGTTGACTCGTGTTTAAGGTGGTCAGACTTGAGTCAAGCTTTTTGAAAACTCAATCAAAATATGCTTATACTTTGACTGACTCGAGTTACACTATGGTGACTCGAGCTAAAAGCATGTATTGGATGTTTTATGAAAAGCTTCAACTCGAGTCAATGACTGTGTGACTCGAGTGGACCTTTGTAAACTTAAATTTATTTTTCAAAATATTTATAACAATCAAAATACTGACTCAAGCAAGCATTATGTGACTCGAGTGTAGCTTTGAAACTTATTTTCAAAGTGTATTTTGATAACTCGAGCCATCACTTCATGACTCGAGCAAGCTTGATGTTCGAATCATTTTCAAAAGCTATCTTGAAGAACATTTGTGAAAATGATACTTGACTCGAGTGAATGATGTATAACTCGAGTTACCAATTTGAAGTGAACATTTTAGACTTGAGCTAAGTTCATATAGAGACATCTTCACATTTAGTTTCAAATATATTTTTAAAGAAGATGAACCTATGACTCAGTGTAGAATGGTCAACTCGAGTCAGAAACTCGAGTGTGCCTGAAATCAACTTGAGTTAGCTTTCTGGTTTTGCAAATCACCGTATCCGTAAATCTTAAATCCTTGCTTGTGATTTATTTACTGTTAGACCTAGCTATCACCTAAGAGGGGGGTGAATTAGGTGTCTGATAAAACTTTAGATAACTTTGAAAATATTTTCTCAACTTACTAAAGGTAGTTCGAATTACAAAAATAGTTTATAAAGCAGTAGTCAGTCAATTAAACATATATGCTGGAGATGTAAGAGTTTAGGGAAGAGAATATGCAAACTGAGATTTATACTAGTTTGGCCCAATCCTTGACCTATGTCCAGTCCCCAAGCTCTACTTGAGATTTTCAATCCACTATCTCCTTGTTTAACCGGGCACAAGAGAAAAGCTTTTACAACCTCACAAGTTTAGTTGGGCACTTGTGCAGCCTTTACTATTTCATACTGAGATACTCCTCCTTACACACTGTAAGGATACAATTACACATTCTGTACTCAGGATGATCCTTTCACACTAGGACTCACTCCCCCTTACAAGTTGTAACTGTACACCCACACTCAAAGGTTCCACAACCTTGAGTTTTGATCACTAAACAGATAATGAAATAAGTGTTTACACTCTCTCACAGAGTAGATGAATAATAATCACTGAAGTATATAATTGATCATCACACTCTCTACTAAAAAACTATATAAGCATTGTGAAACAAAGAGTATATGAACTAAGCGTTGGATTCATGATGTTGGCATTTTGATAGTGTAAGCTCCTGTTTCTCTTTGTTGTTTGAATGCTTCTTCTTTTATAGATAATGAAGATCATTGAGCAACTCTTCCAGATTTTGAATATGACCATTGTAAGCGTATATGACCGTTGGAAAATATTACCGTTGGGGTATTCAAGTCATAGCATTTGAAGCCGATGAACAAATTGAGCATTTTAATTCATTGAGGAGCCTTATAGTTGAGTAATCAACTTCGTTTCTTCAAGTTCCTTGTCTTCTCTTCCATTTGTGAATGTCTGTAACAAACTTCAATAAACTATTCAATTTCAAAATGTTTCTGACAGATTTTGGCTTCTGTCGAGTTTGATGTTAATTCTCCATAGAATCATCTGAAACTCATTAGCAAACTGATTAAAGCAATTAAGAAAAGTAATGAGTGATGATATGAAGAAGTGAAATCACACCGAATGATTTTTGATTTCCAAATTAAGATGGTGATTTTGACAATAGAGAAAATTAACTTTCATATAAGAAGTTGCTGACTTGAGGTAATGACTCAAGGTAAAAGTTTGTATGACTCTAGTCAAGCTTGTCTTTAAGTTAAAGTCCAGAGACTAACTTGATATTTTTGACTGGAGGCAATTTCGTTTTCAAGAGTTAAAGACACAAGAAGAAAAGAAATTGCAACTTGACTTGAGGTAAAAATAATTGACTTGAGTTGATGACTTGAGGCATTCACTTAATATGCAAGAGTCAATGACTTTCACTTTGAAATGCAAAGTTGAAAACTTTAACTTGAAGTCAAATATTAATTGCCTTGAGTCAATGACTTGAGGCAAGAAAATAAATGACTCTAGTCAAAATAATTTTATAAGAGAATTAAAATCTAGAAGAAGTCAACTTGAAACTTTGACTAGAGAAAAATTTGTTTTCCACAAATTAAAAACGCAAGTTGAAGGAAATAGCAACTTGACTAGAGATAAAAATAATTTCCTTGAGTTGGTGAATAGAGGCAATGACTTGATAAGTAAAAGTCAAGAGCAATTCCATTCGAAATGTACAAGTTTAATCTTTTAACTTGAAGTGTGAAAGTCATGCCTTGAGTTAATGACTAGAGTCATTAACTTGATATTCAAGAGTTAAAGTCAATGGCTTTGATGAAAAGATGCAAGTTGGACTCTTAACTTGAGGTATAAAAGTGATTTCCTTGAGTTGATGACTAGAGTCATCAACTTGATATGCAAGAGTCAAAGTCAATAGTTTCAAAAGAATAGACAATTTGAAAGTTTAACTTGATAAAAGAAGTGAATGACTTGAGTCATCAACTTGATATGCACAAGTCAAACCCGATGCTTTCTAAAGAAATGGCCAAATGAAAGCTTAACTTGAGTTAATAAGTGAATTGAAAGTAGAGCCAAATACCCAAGAGAGGGGTGCATTGGGTATTTTAAAAATTTTCACAAACTCCTCTGTTTTCTAACAGCAAAACAGGGATAAATAGAGAGAAGGGAAGAGCAGCTGGACACAAAGAATTATACTGGTTCGGTCCTAATAACTTGACCTACATCCAGTCCTCAGACTCTCTGGGATTTTCACTATATCAATGATTACACATTCTGTACTCAAGAGGTAGTTCTCTCTCTAGAACTCACTCCCCCTTACAAGTTGAAATCAATGAACTCCCAAATCACCAAGTCCCCTTGACTTGTGATTCTTTACAATAAATGATTTTCAAGAATAAACTCTCTCACAGAGTGGATAATAATGAATACTGAAGCTCAAAGTATCGAAAGATACAATACAGTTGAAAACTGAAGAAATAAATGCAAAACTTGAATGATTTTCGTTTTCAGCTATTCTGGTTGTAGTGAAGGCTTGAATGCTTCTCTATTTATACTGAGAAAGCATTAAATGACCGTTGGATTCATCAATATAACCGTTGCCTTCATTAACCAAAGTTTTGGTTAAGCTTTGGTCTGCTTCTCTCACTAATCTTCACTTAATCCAGTTGTCCAAGTGTTCAGAGTTGACTTCCTCAGGATTAATCCGTTGGAAATACAGTTGCTTGTTGTGGAAATCATTCTTTAATGCTTTGCAACCGTGTGCAGATGGATTACCCAAAAGTATGCAACTTTCTGGACTTAGCATTTAATGAGCTGACATCATTTTTACTTTAACTTTTAACCTTCAATAAACATCTTCTAAATCATCTGAAACTTACTAACAAAGTGGCTAATCTTAGCTAGGAACATAGAAGATTAATACTGGAAAGTATTGGAATCAAACAAAAAGATTTCACAAATTCGTCAGATTTGAATTTCAAACTTAGTGACTGAAACTCGAGTTTTATTCTGCTAAACTCGAGTTTTGAACTGTGCACTTAAGCAAAACTTGAGTTTCCATTCATAAACTCGAGTTTCCTCCTTTCAGAGAGGAAGGTCGCGATTTGAGCTTTGAAAGGAATTTTGAAACAAACTTCAAAACTCGAGTTTCCAAAACCAAACTCGAGTTTTGGACATTTAATGAAGTGAAAGCGTTTTAGTCCAAAAACATCAAAACTTGAGTTTTCAAAACATTGAAAAACTTCAAAGCTCTCTGTTTGGTCAAAACTCGAGTTTCCAAAGTGAAACTCGAGTTTTCACTTTAATGTGAAAACGTTGAAAAATCTAAGCCAAGCCAAAACTTGAGTTTTAAGAGAGAAGCTCGAGTTTTCAAATCATTGATAAAATGCATTGCTCTCTGCCTAATCAAAACTCGAGTTTTCATATAGTTATGAAAACCTTCAAAACTTGCAATGCTCTCGGGTTGGCTCAAAACTCGAGTTTCCATATCTAAACTCAAGTTTTCATTTAAAGATGAAAACTTTGAAAATCTGTTCAAGTTGGAAACTTGAGTTTTCTCTGAAGACTCGAGTTTTCAAATGCTGAGTGAAAACTTGAAAACTCTCTATTAAGTCAAAACTCGAGTTTTGAAATCAAAACTCAAGTTTTCTCTTAACTTAGAGAAAACTTAGGAAAGCTCAAAGTAAGTTGAAGTTCTAGAGTTTTAGCGCAAAACTAGGTTCAAAAGTCAGAGATTCTCTGTATGGGCAAAACTCGAGTTTCCAAATCAAGACTCGAGTTTTGTCTTCAGTTGAAAACATTAAGAAGTCTCTGTATGATTCAAAACTCGAGTTTTCAAACTGAAACTCGAGTTTTGTCTTGAGGTGAAAAACTGAGTGCTCTCTGTAAGTCCAAAACTCGAGTTTCCAAAGGAAACTTGAGTTTTGCTTTGTTCATTGACAGTGAGCAGTTCTCTATCAAGTTCAAAACTCGAGTTTTGTCGTGACAGTAAGTTTTTCAACTTACCAAGACAAAACTTCATTTTGTGTTTACAATTGTTAGTTATCATCGAAACACATAGAGAACTAACATGAATGACTTGAGTCATTAACTTGATATGAAGAGTCAAAGTCGATGCTTTCCAAAGAATAGACAATTGAAGGCTTAACTTGATATAAGAAGTTAATAACTTGATTCAATGACTTGAGTCATTAACTTGATATCCCAAAAGTAAAAAACGATGCTTTCTAAAGGAATGACCAAATTGAAGACTTAACTTGAGTCAATAAGTTTTTGCCTAGATTCAATAACTAGAGTCATTGACCTGATATCCAAGAGTTAAAAACGATTGGTCCAAAAACTTAACATCAAATAGATAACTCGAGCCATAAAAACATTTGACTGGATTTAAAAAAGTTTATTTAAAACATTTCCATCGTTTAACTTGAAGCATCCACGGATTTAACTCGAGGCATGTAAAAATTCAACTTATTAACTCTTCAACTCGAGACATATGAGGTCAAAAACATTTTTCTTTTAAATAATAACACCACATGACTCGAGGCATCCAGAGATCAACTCGAAGCATCAAAGGTAAAACTTTCAAGAACATTATAGATTCATGTTTACTATATAAAACATGATTTAGCCTTGATGCTATTAACTTATCTACATTATATTTGTTATCATCAAAACATCAAAAACATAGAGAACTAACATTTACTTCCTCTCATCACTCATTATTGTTTCTAACTATCTTTAATTAGTTTATTAATAAGTTTCAGATGATTAGATGAATGATTAACTGCAGATTAATAAAAAAAGAATTGATTACATCAATTGCATTTCCAAAAAATGAAGCACGAATATGGCAATCACTTTCTGAGAAAATGCAAAGGCATTCCTGTCCTCTTTCCTTAATTAGAAGTTTCAACATCAAACGGGAAGAACATAAAGAATGTCAAAGTGACGAATGACAGTGCTCATTTTCAGAATAGAAGGCTGTGAGTAGTGGATGAGCTTCACGTCTAATGGCTACATTCAGTACTCACAACAGCTCTTGAAAGCTTCTCAATGATCATTAATTTCCTTCACCAAATATAAGCAAAAGCATTCAAAACATTCCAACCACCGAAAACACAAACACTCAAATGAACTATACGCATTTACTATTTCATTCATTGTGTAATATCTTCAGATATCAACTCTTCAGTGTTTATATATCTACTCTTTTAGAGAGTTAAATTATACTCATAATTTATGTAAAGAAACTCAAGATAATGGAACCTTGAGAGTGGATGTATTGATTATAGCTTGTAAAGGGCAATGAATCCTAAAGAGAGGTTTGCTTGAAGTATAAAGTGTGTAATCAATTGAAAGAGATAGTGAAATACCCAGAGAGTCTGGGTACTAGATGTAGGTCAAGAGTTTAAACCAAACCAATATAAATCTCTTATGTCAATTCTTCTCTTACTCTACTCTATTAAGCTTTGTTTCTGTGTGTGAGTTTAAGGGGTTATTCGAAAAGTTTTTAAATCACCCAATTCACTCCCCTCTTAGGTAATATTCCGTTTTTCAAATCTAGCTCACACTGTCACAAGTATATTAAGAGCAAGATCAAGGATAAAACAAGCCATAACCACATCTTTATGAGAAATTTGTTAAAAGACAAGAAAGCCAATAAAAGGGGCTAAATGAAGATCATAGGATCAACAAGCGTACTCGATTGCTCGGATCATGAACTACTCTCTCAGCCAATTGCTCGTCAGGCTCGAAGAGTGCGGGGGGTTTATTGTAGGGCCCCAAAATGACAACCTTGAGCCCATAGATAAAACAAGCTACACATAAAAGGATCGACATTGCGTGCCTAATAACTGCAACCCATGAACTCGCCAATCCACAACTATTGACGACTTGGTCAAGCCCAAAGTGTGGGGCAATGAGTTGGATCCAAAATATAGGGTCTATCTATAGGACCATATGATATCTAGGGAAAGTGGAACCAACCAAATCCCTTGGATGTTGCATTATAAATATAAGGGCCGAGTCAAGAGCAAGACACATTCAAGCTATCACTACTGTACACTCATACTGAAATTGTAATACCCCTTGATACTCTAATAATTATCGAAGTAATAGTGCGCAGTAGAAAAGGGGAACAAAAATAGTAAAAATATACTGATATAATAATTTTGATTACGTAACAGGAGTGTTTACAAGGTTAACATACATATTACAAACTGTGATACTATTACACTGTCATCCTTCAATTCCTCATCATTCTTGATATAGATTCGTCTCAAGCAACCTTTCCTTTTGGATCTCGTGTTCCATCTCCTTCCAGTGCTTACTTGTCTATGGTTGGTTAGGGAGGGTGAGATTCAAGGGAATCTCAGTAGCAAACAATATTGAAAAATGCATGCAAGCTAAATGCTAGTGTATGATTTGCTTGCCTTGCATAGGCTCATGTTAACATAATGATATTCATGCATGCTCAATATTTCATAAAACATACTCATGGCCATAGTAAAACTGGAAACAGAGCTTCAATTATTTAAATATGTTATAAATAATCAAGCAAGTAGTACACATCAATACACAAGCAAACATATCAATACACGCGAGTAAGGTAAGTTCACTACTTTGGGGACTAATGTATTTCCTTTCTTTCCTCTTCTACCAACCATCAATGTAGCTTGAAGTATCTTTCATTCTTCATATTTTCTTACTTCTCATGGCCCAATCGTATCATTAGATCCATGAAAAATGAATGTCTAATGGAGTTGTCTTAACTTCACAACTTTTGGCCCTTAAATTCGCATGGAAACTAAAAGCCACCAGAATTTTCAATCAACTTTGAAAACTCATAATTCATTACACAAGTGTCCAAATGGGATGATTCTAAATGGACTCATTATTAAGTTTATTTTCAAGGAAAAATGCTTTCAAAAACCAGTCAAACTGTAATACCCCAAAAATTATTAAATTATTACAAACACAATATTTTGAATGATGACACCTATTTAAAATAGGTGAATATGTGGTCTCAAATTTTGGAATGTATTTATTCTTTTTCCTAGAATATTTTCCTTTAGGATTAAGATAGCCAATGTTTTATTTTCTAGGTTATGTTAGGAATCATAAAACATCATAAAAAATACAAAGAATTACCAAAAGCAAATTATGGTTCTTATGTGATCAAAAGAGAGCAAGGAAGTGTTATGAAAATACTTAAACAAATAGTAGAAGTTAATAAGAATTAATGAACAACTAGGTTTTCACTAAATTAAATAATTGTGCAACTTTTTATAATTAATCAATGGATTAATTAAAGAAGACCTAAGTCTCAAATTTTCATAATTTATTAGGAAACTAAATTTTCTAAAATACCCTATAATTAGCAAACTAATGCCTAAGTTCATATTTAATTCATAAAAGGCCATAAGGAATTATCAAAACACTTGAATGATTAAAGGGCAATTACCAACCATTAATGAACAATTAAATTTACACTAATGAAATATTTAGATAATTATTTACATTTAATATTAATAGTCAACAAATAATGGTGTATTAAGCTAATTAAAACTCAAAGACCAATAAGGGGTTAAGATTAGTATAAAATAGGTTACCAATGATCATAAACTACTCTAAAAGTCAATAATACAATAATCAAAGGACAATTAAGCTTTTGATTAAGATGTTAATTAAATGTTAATCAAACTTTGGAAAGTCAACAATCTCAACTATGGTTTAAGAGCTATAATTAAGCTAGGAACCAATCATGATTTGACAAATTGCACTTAACCACCTTATTAGGAATGCTAATTAGGATTAAACATGGAGGGCTAGGATTAAGCTTCATAAAGTTAATCTAAGGGCTTTAGAATCAATTTCATGAAGTAGAATCCATGTGAACCAAGATTAACCAATGAAGAATTTTCTTCCAAATATTGTAGGAGCAAAAATTGTTTAATTAATTAAACCAACACATGCTAATATGAGTCATAACCCTAACATGAGTGAGTCATTAACCTATGCATGAAATGAGTCACAACTCTAAAGATGAATCACAACTCTAGTTGAAGACTTTGGTGGCATTTGGAAGAGGATAAGAGTCCTTTGTCATAAATATTGGAAGAGGATAATGAAAAAGAAAGGTGAAGAGTTGTGCATGTGAGTGTGTGCTATTGTTGTGCATGTGTGTGTGTGTAGTATGAAGGGAGACAGAGAAGTCAAAGTGAGGGCCAATAGGAAATTAGATAATTAAATAATTAGGATAATCCAAGAAACTAATTCTAGACATAAACAAATGAAAATCCATACAAACTAAATTGTATCTTGAAATCCATTAATCATAGATCAAATGTAAGAAAAAATTATGAACAAGTATAATTCAAGCTTGAGAATGAACCCAACCAAAGCCATTTCCTTAATTTTTGAAAATTGGTACCAAATGAGAAAGTAAGTGATCATGGTCTCTAAATGAAGCTAAGACCTTCAAGATTTCAAAACTAATGAGAAAATATGCATAAAACTTCATTAAGATCCTCAAATAAATTCTTTTCTAGAGATATGCAAGGAGAGAGGAATTGATAGCTTAATTGAGAAGCTAGAACACATGGAGAAATGGAATTCAAACTTGGAAGAGGATAGGATGAGTCATAAAGTAATGGAAGAGGCTAGAAGGGGGTGTGTGTAAGGCTAGGATTAGTGCTCCCAATTACCCTAAATCCAAGGGCTAGAAATGAGCAAGAGTTGTTAGGAAGTTAACCTCCCAAAATGCTATAAATAGGGGGCTTGGCTTCATCATTTCCTCACACCAAACCAAGCTTGAATAAGCTGATTCTAAAAGTGAGAGAGTGAGTGAGAGTCTTGAAGAAAGGAGGAGCAAAGTTCTTGGACATCTGTGATCGCCTCTCAACCGACAATGTACCGTGCTCGACAAGCAAAGGTACGGACACGTACTGTAACACTAACTCTGATGCTTATTGTACACTTGTATGTGATAGATATGTTCAGAAAATGTGACTCTGTTTTTAAAAGAATTGTTCATACAGCTTTATATGGGTTATAGTCATGATAATGCCGTTGAGTTTTCCTAATGCTGAGGACACGATAGGCCATCGTGGCACTGGTGAATAGTGCAGACTGGAATAATATGAATATGTGGTGACTGTGTTTATTGTTGAGCTGTGATTATGCTGTATTCTCATTAATATCTGTCATACATAACTGTTACAAAAGCATGAGGTTAACCGTTACCTAAGGTTCAATGGTGATTGAACCTCAGCCCTTACTATAGCTTCAGGGCCTGGAGGATCGAGGACTGAAAATAAGAAACAAGGGTAAACAGCGCGCGTGAGGACCAGATAAAGTTTATTTTGAAGGTGTACTTATATTGCTACGTAGTTAGGTTTTTTTTTTTACACTCAGATAAATGTACTGATATTATCAAGATACGCCACAAACAATATTGTATCACAGATGTATCAGTTACTCAGTATTTTAAATTGCTCCGATGCTCTACTCTGCTCAAACTATTTTGAAAACATTTTAGAAAATTGGGATGTTACACAAACGCTTACTATTCCTAGTTTAATTAAACAATGACTTCTGTCCATATTGCATTCCAGAATCTTAGGTCACTTTCAAAAGCTCATATCTCCATGTACACATATTCAAATTCAACAAATATATAACCTATGAAATTAAAGATTATTATGTATAATTTAATTCTGAAAAATTTCATTACAGTTGGACATCATTTACTACCCCAAATGTTTATTGCAACATCACTGCCCATACATGAGCTTTTAGGACAGTTTTTGGGCTTCAACAAAATTTCATCTTGGAGCTTCCAAAATTACAATCGAACCTCTACCCCACACAATTTTCCATGTTAAACACAATGGAAGCATCAAAATGAGCAAAATCACACTCCTCCTAGGTCCCCTGTTCTAGCTGAAAATCAGGGATAAAAGACAACGAATTTATTTTTCCAAGTTTCCTTGCAAAACCATCATAGTTTAGTTCCAGATCACTTCTAGTTTGGTGTTTAGGCCTTTAATCTTAATTCAAATTTTTTTTGGACCAATTGTACAGCATTTCCCCATAACAGTTTAAACTACCAAATTTCACAAAAAAACAGAGAAACCACCAACAAACTCTAATATACCCCAAAGATGCTTAGAATCACTCACCTTGATTGTTATTCGATGTTTCTCGCAAAATCTCTTTCTCCCTAGCTCTTTATAGATTTCAGTCCATAACACTAAACCACTATGAAAGGAGTTTTTATGAGATTAAGAAGTAGAAGGAGGGAAGTATTTAAGGTAATAAGTTTGTAGCACAAGAGATTCTCTCTGTTCTATGAGTTTTCGCTTCTTCTCCTTCTTCCTTGTGTTCTGGCTTGTGCATGTGTGTGTGTGTAGAGGTGGTGGCTGCTGAAATCAATTAGAATTTAGGAAGAAATATATGATTCTCAGGGGTCGATGGCGGTTTGGAGGGTAATTGACCAAATTGCCCTTGAACTTTTACTTATTAATTATTACTCTCACATATCACCCTTATTAATTATGGGCATACATGGAAAAGAATATTTAATTCTCTTTGGAAACAAGCAACTGTCTTATAAAAAAGACCAAATATATTTGATAGTTGGTGTTTTATAATAAGGATCAGAGGGATTATGATATTTAATATAAGATATTATTCATAATGTAATAGCGCAATTACACTACGAATGACATTTTCGATGTGAGGTAATACCAATTCAAACTCAAGGCTATTGAGCCAAGATCAAGCCGAATATTTTGGGGCTAAAATATTATTTACGGCGTGATATTGGGTCCATGATTTGGCCCAATACTCTTCCACCAGAATCCTCGCCAATTTTGACTTACAAGAAGCCTCTTCTCATAATCACTTCTCTTTTGCTAATCCGTTTCGCCTAAAACTTATAATTTGTTTTGCATCAGATTAAATGGATTTTCACTTTTTTCTTAAATGTCATTGTACAATTATATTTTAAATATATTGACTACATGGTTTTTATCATGCATAGTGACAGATTTTGTTATAATAATACATAAATACAAGCTCATTAACTATCTCCGTTTGAAAAAAGATATTTTTTAAAAAATTATTTTATTACTAAAAATGTATAAATGTATTTTTTTTCCTTGAATAAGCAGTTAGATATCAACCATATCTCATTAAAGTGCATATTCAATTTATATAAGGGCATTTTAGGAAAATAAGTAAAATTAACTAATTTAACTCCTCTCCTTAATCTTCACAAAATTGGTTTAATATGTCCTATAATTAAGACCAGACGTAGTATTATATTTCATTATTTTGCTCACTATGTAAACTAACTTAGTGACTTAGTTCGTTTGCTATGTTTAAGAAACATTGGTTAATATATATATATATATAGGCTTATGATGTATATTATCACCGAATATAAGATTAGGTGCAGTGAGACTTTTACGACGTCGTTTCAATTGAAAAAAGTTCATTGAAGATTGTGCGCATGGTGGAGAAAAGTGACGAGCGCCGTGACTCCACGATGCTTCAGGGAGATCTGATAGTCTTTATCTTTTTTGACTTCTTGTGCAGCCCTTTTCAAGTAACACTGTAACAATTGTTAGCTCAATCAAATAACTTTATCTTTTTTGACTTCTTGTGCAGCCCTTTTCCTTTCATAGCTCTTCTCATCAAATATGCGCAGGGGAGTGTTGGTGTCACCTTCTTCCTTGGTCACCGGAATCTCTTTTTTCGCCATCCACCACAAAGTTCGATGCTGAGCACCACTAGTACATCCATATCCCTCATCCTTGTCGCTCATCACCGCTGAACCACCACCGCCATCCGTCGCCAACAATCATCACCATCAACTTCTTCCTCTCCCTTCACCGTCGGCCATTTTCCATGTGGTTATTATTGAGACAGAGGCGTAGAGAGAACGAGCGAAGAAGATAAGAGGCAAAAAAAAAGACAGAAATTGGCTGACGGTGAAGGGAGAGGAAAATGGTTGCATTGTGTGTAGTGAAAGCGCTGAAATATATAGAGACGTTGGGGAAGAAGGATTGGGACTTCCAGGTAGATCCATGCAGTGGAGAAAATGGATGGGTTACGCCTCATCCAGTTCATGATGATGAAAAAAATGTGACGGAGGTAGACTAAGGAGTCGCGGTGACGAAGGTAGAGTCGCGGTGACGAAGGTAGACTAAGGCCTAGAGGTCGCTATCGGATCTCCCCGAACCATCGTGGAGTTGCAGCGCTCGTCACTTCTCTCCACCATGCGCACAATCTTTAACAAACTTTTTTCAATTGAAACGATGTCGTAAAAGTCTCACTACACCTAATCTTATATGCGATGACAGTATACATTATACGCCATATATATATATATATATATGAGAACAGAGCACAGTAATTGTATTGTGTATACTTCCCATTCGTCATCTTGCTTTCATAGAAAGGAAAGAAAGGAAAAACCAACTGGTAATTATCAATGGGTGCCTAAAGGAACATATTCAGCTTCTTTTGCTCATACTAACCCAAAAGGACCCAAGAAAAGATGCGTACCTAAGGCTTGATCTTATATGAATAATAGGTATGTCTGAGAGCGTCAAAAACAAACAAATGGTTTATTGATAGCGGATGCTCCAGACACATGACAGGAGATCAATCCAAGTTCATGACAATAAATGCAAGAGACGATGGCAAAGTAACCTTTGGGGGAAATCAATCCAGGAAGATTGCAGGAATTGGCGAAATTGGTGAAAAAGGAAAACCCCTGATCAAAGATGTATATTATGTAGAAGGTTTATGTCATAATCTCCTAAGTGTAAGTCAAAGTGCAGACAAGAACAACTGGATCATTTTTTATTCAGAAGAATGTCTCATCGTGAACAAGGATGATCTTCCAATTGACAAAGGTAATCTTAGAACTTTGTTCAAAGCATCAAGAGAAGGTAACTGCTATACCTTAAATCTTCCTAGAATTAATTCTAAAAATTATTTTGTTAGCAACTTGAATGAGAGTTGGTTATGGCATAAGCGTCTGGCTCATGTAAATATGTTCCAGCTAGACAAGTTGTTAAGAAAAGATTTAGTTCTTGGATTACCTAAACTACATTTTAAAAATGATATGATCTGTGATTCTTGTCAAAAGGGTAAACATACTAAATCATCTTTCAAAAACAAGTTTGAAATTTCAACTAATAGACCTCTTCAATTATTTCACATGGATTTAGTTGGACCGGCAAGAGTCAAGAGTCTTGGCGGTAATCTATATACTCTAGTCATTGTCGATGATTTCTCTCGTTTCACCTGGACTATTTTTCTATCCTCTAAGGATGAAACATTTGATCTGTTTGTTGTATTTGCTAAGAAGGTGTAAAACGAGAAAGGTATTTGCATTTCAGCCATTCGAACAGATCATGGAGGAGAATTCGAGAATCAAGCTTTCGGAAAATTTTGTGATGCTCACGGCATTGATCACAATTTCTCAGCTCCAAGGACACCACAACAAAATGGTGTGGTTGAAAGAAAGAATCGCGTGCTCACTGAAATGGCTCGGGCAATGTTGAACGAAAATCAGACTTCACAAGTCTTCTGGGTAGATGCAATGAGCACGGCTAGTTATATCTCAAACCGAGCCTATCTCCGAAAGAAGTTCAACAAAACTTCATATGAGCTTTACAAAGGAAGGAAACCAAACTTATCTCATCTTCACATCTTTGGTTGCAAATGTTTTGTTCACAACAATGGTAAGGATAATTTGGGAAAGTTTGATCCTAAATCCGATGAAGGTATATTTCTTGGCTATTCTAATAGGAGTAAAGCATATAGAATTTTCAATAAGCGTACTTGTGTAGTCGAAGAGTCAATTCATGTTGTATTTTGTGAATCGAAATCTGATAAGTCCTTGGATGATAATGAGGAAGCTTCTTACAAAAATCAATTCTTTTCAAAAATTACTCCTGCCTCTCTTGAAAATCCAGAAAATGTTTTTGAAAACAATTCTCAAAACTCTTGTGAAAACTCTGATCAATCTCAACCTAAAGCTTGGAAATTCATTAGGAATCATCCATTGGATCAAGTGATAGGGGATGTAAATCAAGGTGTAAGAACTAGAAAAAGCACCTTGAATGAGGTTACATTTTCTACGTTCATATCTGAGATTGAACCCTCTAAGATTGAAGAAGCCCTCTCAGATAATGATTGGGTGATAGCAATGCAAGAGTGATTACACCAATTTGATAGAAATCAAGTTTGGGACTTGGTACCTAGGCCTAAAGATCACCCGATCATTGGCAATAAATGGGTATTAAAGAACAAACGTGATGAATTTGCAATCATAGTTCGTAACAAGGCTAGATTGGTTGCCAAAGGCTATAATCAAGAAAAAGGTATTGATTATGAGGAAACATATGCTCCAGTGGCTAGATTGGAAGCAATACGAGTACTCTTAGCCTTTGCGTGTATCAAAGGATTCAAACTTTATCAAATGGATGTTAAAAGTGCTTTCCTTAATGGTTTTATTCAAGAAGAAGTATATGTAGAACAACCTCCCGGTTATGAAAGTGAATCTCATCCTGATCATGTTTTCCGATTGAAAAAGGCCTTATATGGTCTCAAACAATCTCCTAGAGCTTGGTATGAGCGATTGAGTAAATTTCTTTTAGATCAAAAATTTGTTCGAAGAAAATCACATACAACACTCTTTATTAAAACTAATAAGCTTAATGAAATCTTAATTGTGCAAATATATGTGGATGACATAATATTTGGTTCTACTAATGAGTTTCTCTGTGAGGAATTTTTTAAGAAAATGTAGGGTGAATTCGAGATGTCTATGATGGGCGAATTGAACTACTTCCTCAATTTGCAAATCAAACAGCGGAAAGATGGTATCTTCATCTCTCAAACAAAGTATCTACGTGATTTGCTCAAGAAGTTTGGAATGGAACATTGCAGTGGAGCCGACACTCCAATGAGTTCAACTGCCTCTCTGGATGCGGATGAAGAAAAAGGAAAAGACTTCAACATAACCAAGTATAGAGGAATGATCGGATCATTACTATACCTGACTGCAAGTAGACCCGACATCCAATTCAGTGTGGGTATGTGCACAAGATTTCAAGCTGCTCCAAAGGAATCACATGCTGAGCATGTGAAGAGAATTTTTCGTTATCTTGTCGACACAAAGGAGCTTGGACTCTGGTTTCCAAAAGGCCAACAAGAATTCTTGGTTGCATATTCAGACTCTGATCACGCTGGATATAAAACTGATAGAAAAAGCACTAGTGGACAATGTGAGTTTCTCGGAGGGTCACTCGTATCATGGTTCAGCAAGAAACAAACCACTGTGGCTGTATCCTCTACTGAAGCTGAATATGTTGCTGCCTCTAGTTGTTGTGCTCAAGTCCTTTGGCTAAAGCAACAATTATCTAACTTGGGAGTTCATCTGAAAGAAATTCCAATCCTTTGTGACAACACAAGCATAATAAGCTTAGCGAAAAATCCAGTTCAACATACAAGAACCACGCATATTGATGTGAGACATCACTTTATCGGAGATCATGTGCAAAAGAAGGATGTTAAAGTAATGTTCATTCCTACCCACTTGCAACTCGCTGACATTTTCACCAAGCCACTGGCAAAAAGAATGATGGTGCTTACTTTCGTCGCTAAAGCAATCAATTAAACCAGGACCAACTAATAATGCAATATAGTGGCAACCTAGGTCATTCTCCCAAGGAGCAATCTGTGGGTTTTTCTTTAGGTTGAATTTAAGTGATTAAAAAAAATGCAATGGAATGAACCTAAACTAAAATACAAAATACTACTACCTAGATGAAATTAAACTAATTGAATGCACTAATGCAATTGACTCTAAAACCTAAATGAGAATGAAACTAATGAAACTAACCTATATGAATATGAATGCAATTTTTGGGGGGGTTTTTTGTTATGAGAGGAAAATTAAAATCCTAAAAAGAAAATTGATTAAAATCAAATTAAATGACAAAGATCTAGTTCAGTTATGAGGAAGAAGGGGACAACTTAGGAATTGCATGGAGTTAACTTTCTTAGCCCAAACCAATTAATTAGACCAAAGGAAGATTAATGAATTTAATTACCTAATTGAACACAGGAAACCCTCTAGCTCAATAACACATATTCCACTAGAAAACTCATAATGAAATAAGTGGTGGTTAATTAAACTCATTAAAAATCAATCACAAAATAGCTTTGAAAATCTTGTTTGCAATTATCCAATTGAACAACTAGATAATTTATCAACCCAATTAAACAATTAAGATGATAAACCAAATTGACAATTAAATTAATAATGAAAACTCAATTAATAATTTAATTGACAATCGAAAGGTTGCAAACAAAACTTCAACAATTGTCTCACACATAAAAACTTCAAATTATCAATCCAATCCAAAAGAAATATGTTTACAATCTAAAACTAGATTGTTCTCAATTAACACAACTTAAAACCCTTTAAAACTAAAGAACCTCAAGTTTGGATTAAGAAGATAAAAAGAATAACACTCCCTTGTGATCTTCAAGTGTAAGTTCTTAGGCTCTAGCTTTCTCCATACTCCTCCCAAGTTGCCTCCTAAAAGAGCTTTAAACTTCCATGAATTTATATTCTCCACCAAACATCGTGCAGCTCACGGTCATTCGAATAGGATGAATTGATGGATGAAGGCTTACACACACACTTGAGTGGAATTCCCTGTGCGTGTGAGAAAAGAGGGACGAATTGATGAAATCAATTCAAGTTGGTGGGCCCGCGAGTGAATTGCATGAATTGAGGAATGAATTGAATTACAATCCCCTCTGGGTGTTGCAACTCTGCTCAGCGTCTTCTTATGCGTGAAATTTCTGCGGCTCTCCAAGAGAGCGTGAAATCTTTTTGCAGCTGTTAGGTTAATTTTATAGGAGAAAGAGAGGGTTTTTGGGTATCAATTTGGGACAATTAAAATTCTAAAAGCCCAACAAAATTTCACCATTAGATCTTCTTTTAGCTTCCAAGATTAATTCTGCATCGTAGGATCTTCCAATATGCTTTTCCTTATCCTGCAAGAATTAAATAAAATCGTGATCTATCATATATTTAGAAATATTATTCAATCACAAGATCTCAATCAGAATAATAACAATTTAAGTCCAATAATCTTATAATTAATTCTGATTTATATTATTTCCTAAAATAGGCTAACAATCCAAATATTGCCTAATAAATCCAAATTAGCCTAAAATAGTCTCCAAAAGAAATGAATAAGGCGGGATAAAATATATTAAATTGGGATTTATCAATTCCCCCACACTTATCATTTGCACTCCTGGGCAAAACAAATCAAAACCAAGGGAGAACAACAATAAAAAACAAAAACAAAACAAAAGCAAACTAAAGCTTCAAAAGTGAATGTTCCAACCACAAGCAAAAAGTAAACAAAAGTATTTCAGCACCTCTCATGTCCAAGTGATCTTCTCATAACTTAAGAAAGCAAACATCGTGGCAATTTACTTGACAAAGGGGAACCTAAGCTAGAAATCTCTTACCAAGGATAACGTGTATGTCACTCTTCACTCAAAAGTGTATAGGTTTGTGTTTACGCTCAAATTCATCCCTATCCAACACTCTTTCCATAGGCTTGACAAGAATCTAAGTTCTCCACCGCTAATAAAGCAAGTGTATTCATAAATCCAAAGGACTTTTATTAGGTTGTAATGGGGCTAAGGTTAAGAAAGAAAGGGTGTGGTATTTGGAAAAACAAAGTTGAATATCTTAAAAGATGAAGAGAATGATACAATAGAGAATATGGGATGCAAGAAACCAAACTAAATCTGAACTGAGTCACGATTCATCTTTTCTTTTTTCCTTTTCTTTTTTCTCTTTTTTTTTTCTTTTGCTTCCTTTTTCCAATTTTTTTTTTCCAATTTTTTTTCAACTCTTTTTCCCAATTTTTCTTTTCTTTTTTTTTTTTCATTTTTTTTCATTCTTTTTCAAAATAACGTACCATATTTTCCACAATGACCCAATTCCTAATAATTTTTTCCCGCATGTTCTTCCATCCAAAATAGAAATAATACAATGCTCTTCAACTCCCAAGACATTCAAAAGGATAGAGATTTTTTTTTTTGGATATGGGTGTAGGCAAAATGGAAAAAATAAATAAATAAATGGGCTCAAAGGGCTAAACAAAGGATATACGCATGAAAATGGTAGGCCTTTTGGCTTATTTGGCTAAAATGAAATGAATGCCTTTATCATCTTTATGAATACTCATGCATAAAATGCAGCCTCAAATAAGATTCAAGTCAAGTTCTAGATCAAGCAAAGAGATAGGGGTACACACTAAAAAAATATATGTATTAGGCTCAAAATCTCACTGGGAATATGATCACTAGCCTAAATTCACCAAAATCAAATCCATTGCCACTAGGTTCACAAACTCAAAACATGATCAATCACTTTTCAAATTAAGAATGCATCATACTAAAGTTACTCAAAACTTGCAATTTCAACATTTATTTTTTTTTTCTTTCTTTTCTTGAAAACAAGGAACAAAAACCAAAGTAAAAACCAAAATATTTTTATTTTTCTCATTTTGAAAACAAAAAACAAAAACCAAAAGTAAGAACAAAATCCCTCCCCCACACTTAAATCATGCATTGTCCTCAATGCAAAATATAGGTCTAGCCAATAACAACAAGCAATGCAAGTGAAAGAGTAAGGAAGGAATACGACCAGACTATTAGAAGCTTGGAGACTCAAATGAAGTAGCATAATTGGCTTATCTCCTTTGTCTGGTTGTAAGTCACATGAAAGCACTAGTGATGTCTTCTTTTGATGTTTAGCAAGCATCTCCTTTTTAAAGCTCCGCAGATAACATTTCAGCTCAAGTAAAGAAGGTGTTTGGATGGGAGGAATTAATCCATGTACCTGCGCAAAATCATAGCACCAAGCAGTATCTCGTCCCATATAAATATAATCAATAAAATTTGATTGAGCAAGAATAAAGGAAGATCCCAAAAGAAATTGACCAACAGAGAGTAGTGGAACTTCCAGATATTTTGAACAACCCACAAAGTCAATATGACTCTCCTCAGTAAAAGTCAAATTTTCTAAAGAATGAACCAAATGATCACTCAAAATGGTCTCACCATACTTGCTCAAATCATCACACGAGAAAAATTCTACCTGTGAAACATCATGATTCAATATGGTTTTACCCTCTAAATCTATATCTAAATCAAGGCTTCCCCCACACTTATCTTTAATAGTATCCCTACTAACAATAGTCATGTTAATATCATAAGTAGTATCAATAAAATCAATAGAGATATTACTTCCATCATTCAAAGCATCATCATGATTAGTGTTAAGCAGGGTGTCTTGAAAATCAATAGTGTCAGGGGAGTCAACAACAATTTCTTCATCAACTTCCTCATCAGAATCAATAGAATTTATAGGATCAGAGGTATGAGAAGAAGTATCAATGCATGCACTACAAGATTCAGTATAATTTAAGTCAACAGAACTAGTCAATTCAGGAACAGCATCAGTGCATGCATACTCAGCTAATGTACCAATCATCTCATCATTTGAAGTGGTAGAAGAAAAAAGTGATGAATCATTAGAGGGTGAAAGTATATTACCACATGGAAATTCACTTTGAACTTCTAAATCTTCACTCCGGCGATTGTTAATTGCATTTGACCACTCCCTGATTTGAGCGCCTCGAGCTTCAAGCTGCTCTCCATTTTTTTGAAGGAGTTCTCCCCTTTCTTGAAGGAGTTTCATCATAACGTCTAGCTTGTTTGATAATCTTAAATGCTCGTCATGAACTGGAACAGTTTGATTGACATATCCAAAATTTGAGTGATCATGCCATCCAGGATTATATGCATTTGAATATGGATCATATATATGCCCAACTTGAGTCATGGGTCTAGAAGGATATATTGCATTGTAAGATTCAGCTCCATCATTCAGGTAGGGGCAAAAGTCAGTAACATGAGTGGCTAGAGAGCAAATAGAACAGAATGGCCCTATTAAAGCAGAAGACATAGGCTGTGGGGTAAAAGTAGTAAAAGGCCCCATAGGATTGTCCATATTAGAAGAATTTTGCATATGGGACATAGCCAATTTTTCCACAGCAGATGCAAGCCTATCAATTTTGCTCTCCAGGCGAGACTCATAATTAGAAGAAAGTGATCCCACCTCAGATATCTGCTCAACACCATAGTCATAATGATAAGGCATAGAAGTATAATAGTTATTTCCATAAACTGAAGCATGCCAAGCCATAATATGGGGGATCAAGTTCAATTTTTCAAGAGTGGATTGGATCCAATAAACAACTACCTAAAAAAAAATCACCTAGAAATCAAACCTAAAGCCTAACCATTGCTCCCCGGCAACGGCGCCAAAATTGATGGTGCTTACTTTCGTCGCTAAAGCAATCAATTAAACCAGGACCAACTAATAATGCAATATAGTGGCAACCTAGGTCATTCTCCCAAGGAGCAATCTGTGGGTTTTTCTTTAGGTTGAATTTAAGTGATTAAAAAAAATGCAATGGAATGAACCTAAACTAAAATACAAAATACTACTACCTAGATGAAATTAAACTAATTGAATGCACTAATGCAATTGACTCTAAAACCTAAATGAGAATGAAACTAATGAAACTAACCTATATGAATATGAATGCAATTTTTGGGGGGGTTTTTTGTTATGAGAGGAAAATTAAAATCCTAAAAAGAAAATTGATTAAAATCAAATTAAATGACAAAGATCTAGTTCAGTTATGAGGAAGAAGGGGACAACTTAGGAATTGCATGGAGTTAACTTTCTTAGCCCAAACCAATTAATTAGACCAAAGGAAGATTAATGAATTTAATTACCTAATTGAACACGGGAAACCCTCTAGCTCAATAACACATATTCCACTAGAAAACTCATAATGAAATAAGTGGTGGTTAATTAAACTCATTAAAAATCAATCACAAAATAGCTTTGAAAATCTTGTTTGCAATTATCCAATTGAACAACTAGATAATTTATCAACCCAATTAAACAATTAAGATGATAAACCAAATTGACAATTAAATTAATAATGAAAACTCAATTAATAATTTAATTGACAATCGAAAGGTTGCAAACAAAACTTCAACAATTGTCTCACACATAAAAACTTCAAATTATCAATCCAATCCAAAAGAAATATGTTTACAATCTAAAACTAGATTGTTCTCAATTAACACAACTTAAAACCCTTTAAAACTAAAGAACCTCAAGTTTGGATTAAGAAGATAAAAAGAATAACACTCCCTTGTGATCTTCAAGTGTAAGTTCTTAGGCTCTAGCTTTCTCCATACTCCTCCCAAGTTGCCTCCTAAAAGAGCTTTAAACTTCCATGAATTTATATTCTCCACCAAACATCGTGCAGCTCACGGTCATTCGAATAGGATGAATTGATGGATGAAGGCTTACACACACACTTGAGTGGAATTCCCTGTGCGTGTGAGAAAAGAGGGACGAATTGATGAAATCAATTCAAGTTGGTGGGCCCGCGAGTGAATTGCATGAATTGAGGAATGAATTGAATTACAATCCCCTCTGGGTGTTGCAACTCTGCTCAGCGTCTTCTTATGCGTGAAATTTCTGCGGCTCTCCAAGAGAGCGTGAAATCTTTTTGCAGCTGTTAGGTTAATTTTATAGGAGAAAGAGAGGGTTTTTGGGTATCAATTTGGGACAATTAAAATTCTAAAAGCCCAACAAAATTTCACCATTAGATCTTCTTTTAGCTTCCAAGATTAATTCTGCATCGTAGGATCTTCCAATATGCTTTTCCTTATCCTGCAAGAATTAAATAAAATCGTGATCTATCATATATTTAGAAATATTATTCAATCACAAGATCTCAATCAGAATAATAACAATTTAAGTCCAATAATCTTATAATTAATTCTGATTTATATTATTTCCTAAAATAGGCTAACAATCCAAATATTGCCTAATAAATCCAAATTAGCCTAAAATAGTCTCCAAAAGAAATGAATAAGGCGGGATAAAATATATTAAATTGGGATTTATCAAAGAACAATTCACATTTATCCGACGAGAATTGGGGATGGTGAATCCCAATGAATTGTAAGAAATTTCAGTTTAGTGTTTCTGATTATGTTTTAATGATTAATGGAAACTAACTTAGGCATCAGAGTGTTTAGATTATGTTTTGCAGGTTCCCTTGTTCAATGACTCAAAAACAGAGGTATACAGAGTGCACTAATTCTCAAAAATGGATTAGATGTTCTCGAGAATTAGTGGAGAGCTAGTTCTAGTATTCTCGAGAATTGATTACAAACTCTTGAGAATTATCGAGCCTTACTAAGCCTCTAAGCATTGCAATAGCCTACTGTTCAATTTTAAAATCAAGATTCCCAAGAATCTTCAAAAGCTCTCGAGAATTAAGCTGGAATTCTCGAGAACCAGCGTTTGTTCCAAGTCATTCTTCTCTCGTATTCTCGAGAATCAGCCAGGAATTCCAGAGAACCAGCGTGGTTTAGGAAAGATCAAATCTCGTGTTCTCGAGAACCATCAACGATTACTCGAGAATCATGTTCTGTTCTCAGCTGAACCTTCAAAGAATAACTACGGTGTTCTCGAGAATCACTTATTAACTCTCGAGAATGGGTTGAATTCAATAAATCCCAACGAACTATAAGTATATCTTTTATGTCTGCTTAAATTTTGATAATCATTCATTATTGACTTAAGCATCGGAGTAGCTAGAACTTTGTTTTGCAGGATATTAGATTATTGAAAGTAAAACTGATAAATACTCGAGTATCTATAGGAAATACCCGAGTAAAATCGACTATCATTTAGAATGGAATACCTTGATACGTGATTGCACTGACAAATCTCTATTGCAAAGAAAAGTTTTCAATCTATAGTAGGAGATATCATTCTGTACGCAGATATTCCTTCATGCACTACAAGGAGAATTTATCACATTAAGGAATAATACTTTCACGAGATATGCTGTACAAAAGAATTCTACTAGCAAAAGTTATGAGCATCTCATACTACAAGCAAGCAAATGGACTTTATAGACCATTGATCACTTTGCCGATCATAAATGAGCATTTCTGAATCTCTATCTTTTATATTCTGAGAATACTTTACACATCTTTGATTCCAATTTGCTTAATCATGAAAGTTTAAGTTTCTTTGAAAAACACATTTATACTTGCATCATGTCAAAAATCAAATACTTTCAATCGGGGAGAGAAAATTAATTTCTTGATTCATTTCAACTTGTTTTCATATTTGAATCCCCAAGTATACCTTCTTTGTTTCAACTTTTTGCTAATGACAAATAAGGGGGAGAGAATGGCAAGAAAAATATGCTACATCTTCATATTCATACATATTTTTCTTAAGATATTTGCCATCATCAAAAAGGGGGAGAATGTTAGTTATGATTAGTTTTGATGATGTCTTATATTCATGTCATTACCTAGAGCAAAAAGTTAATATCATATACATTAACTAACTACTTTGTTTATTATAGGATAATCCAAGTTAAATTATAGAGAATGATCAAGAGATGAGTTTGAAGAAGGAAGAATCTGTTAAGAATCATAAGAATATTAATATTCAAGTCTCTGTGATCAAATGGAACTTGGAACGGTTGAATTTAGAGTTAAAATAAGCTTCTTGGAGTCATTTGCAAGAATGGAACTGGTCATGGCAAGAATTCTCAAGAATACTCAGCCAATTCTCGAGAATGGCACTATTCAGCGAAATTCAGAAGCAATTCCCGAGTATTCAACATGCATTCTCGAGTATAATCATGAATTCCAGCATACTCTATTCTGCTATGTTCCTGGCGACCTCCAGTAATTCGACAATATCTCCCAAACCAGGAATCGGATTGACACAAAACCAAAGGCATATGAAACTAGAGATCCAACACGTATTTTTGGTAAAATTTCATATCCAAAGGGGGTCAGATGAATTATCTATGAATTTTACAAGTCGACAAAAACATCAACGTCACAGTCAGGACCAAGCTTCGGTATTTTGAGCATATCTCACAAACGGAAAATCGGATTGAGATGACACCAGTTCCATTTGAAACTAGACTCAAATACCTTTCCAAAACCATCAAGAACACGAAAAACAAAGATCAATTGAAGGATTGATGATGTTTTGAAGTTGACATTCTGTTCTGATTGCTGCAGAAAAGGCTAATAAAGACAATCTTCATTCTTCTGATGTTAATGGATGTAATTCAACCAGTTTGGAGTTGATTCCTCTTGCATGGAAAGAAGGTTTTGAAGAGCTTAAGTATTTGAATCAAAAGTAACTCATTTGCACATCCATGTGAAACTGATTCCCGAATATGGTTCAGTGATTCTCGAGTACGATTCAATGACTCTCGAGAATGCGTAATCCACAACATCAAATGCTTTCTCCCATCTGAGCAATTCTCGAGAATGGATTAAGGATTCTCGAGAATGGTATGTGACAGAATCAACTCTCTGATATGATTCTCGAGAACGCGTAAGATAACTCTCGAGAATGCATGGTAAATGTTCACTGATCTCATACTCTACTTTGCTAATTCTCGAGAATGAGAACATGATTCTCGAGAATGATCATTTCCAAATTGTTATGAAGTCCTCTGAACATATGATTCTCGAGTATGATGATATAACTCTCGAGAATAGAAGGTAAAGCTTTCACTGACGAAATACTTCACTAATTGTTGATTCTCGAGAATGGCCATCAGATTCTCGAGTATGATCACTTCAAATTCTTTGAAATATTTCTCTGATCTCAACATAATCAAGTATGATCATTTGCAAAGCTTCTGGTATATCTGAATCGAATAGATACTGAAAGAGGAGCTTTATACCCAAGAGGGGGGGTGAATTGGGTATATTAAAAATTTTCGCAAACTGGTTCTGTTTTTACACTCTCAGAACAGGGCAGAACAGAGGAGATAGAGAGAAGAGCTTTGCACACAACGATTTATACTGGTTCGGTCCTTTCTCTGACCTACATCCAGTCCCCAAGCCTCACTTGGGATTTTCAATCCACTAACTCAACAATATTGATTACACACTCTGTACTAAGAGCTGTTCTCTCACTAGAACACACTCCCCCTTACAAGTTGTAATCAATACACCCACAATCACCAAGTCCCCTGACTTGTGATTCTCTCAATCAATAAATGATTTTACAGATGAAAACTCTCTCAAGAGTAGATAGATGAATACTGAAGCTCTAAGTATCAAAATGATACAGTACAAGTGAAAGCTAATACACAATGAATGAACTTAGTAGATTTTTTGCTCAGAGTAGGTGTATCAGCTAGAGATGAAGTTAATGCTCTCTATTTATAGGTAGAGAACATTAAATGACCGTTGTGAGATGATTCCAACCGTTGGAAGTGATTTGCTTAAGTTCTGGTCATCTTCTCTCTCTAAACTTCTGCTAATCCAAGTCTTAATGAAGTCTGATGTGGCTCTCTGAGTTTCTGCCCGTTGGAGATGGCTTTACTTGATGTAGTAAGCTTTCTTTAACGTTCATTAGACGTGCTCAGGTGGATTAGCTGAAAGTAGGTGAGATTTCAGAAGTGCATTAAATGCACTGTTCACTTTTTGCTTTATCTCACTAATCTTCAATGATCTTGATCTGTGCTAACTGAAAGACACTCAACAAACTTGTTAAATATATCTGGGAACATGAGTGAGTGATATATGAAAGCAATTAGGTCAAACAACAGTGATTTGCGAATTCGTGAAATTCAAAAACCAAAAGTTACCGTTGGTTACTCGAGTAAGTTCTTCTTTACTCGAGTAAGGCACTGTGCAAAAGTGTCTTTACTGGAGTAATCACAGTTTACTGGAGTAAGCTCTTCCCAGAGATAAACCATCGAGGCTTGAGTTTGAAATCCAAGAGCTTTACTCGAGTAAGTTAGTACTTTACTCGAGTAAGGCACTATTCATGTGAAAACGTTTTAAGTTCGAAATGCCTTTTTACTGGAGTAAGGATTTGTTTACTGGAGTAAGCCAGACTTAGACAAATTAGTAACCTTTCTGTATGGGCTTTACTCGAGTAAGTGACTTTGTTCTTCAAAAGAAGAGAGGTTACTCTAAGTCTTTACTGGAGTAAACGAACCTTTACTTGAGTAAGCAATCACTTTGAAAAATTGATTTGCTTCTGTAAGTCCTTTACTGGAGTAAGCTTAGCTTTACTGGAGTAAGCAACTTAAGCTCAAAAAAATTCATTTTACTTTCTCGAGGTTCTTTACTGGAGTAAGTAGTTTCTTACTGGAGTAAAGACTGAACTTTGAAAAACTTGGTTGCTCTCTGGATGGCCTTTACTGGAGTAAACTTAGCTTTACTGGAGTAAGCAACAACTTCAAAAACTTGGATTGCTCTCGGTAAGTCCTTTACTGGAGTAAAGCTACTTTACTGGAGTAAAGACTTGCCAAAACGAACTTGAGCAATCCTACAACAGTCCTTTACTGGAGTAAGCTTACCTTTACTCGAGTAAACAACTGTTAAGCAATTTCTAACTGATTTTGAAATACTTCAACACACGTGTATGCTTGTTGTTAATCATCAAAACACTTTGAGAACTAACATTCTCCCCCTTTTTGATGATGACAACACTCATAAACATTCTTTTTAAAGATTTAGAAAGATGTATAGCTTTCAGATTGAAGTTTTCAAAATATCAGAGTTGAATTATCAGAAATACATCCAATTTTGCATTTTTAAACATGGACATCAGAGAATAGCAGCAGATATATAATTGAACTCATAAACTCATGCAAAATATATTCATATTCATCTAAGAAAGCATACATGTGTAGCATCTAACTGATATCAGAAAAGGATAAATACTCTAATAATCACTGATATCAGCAAAGCAAAGTTAAAAAAGGACATTATCCTACAAATCAACAAACATGCTAAAGTAAATTAACTAATCACACTCCTAGACTCCTAAGCGTCATCATCTTTCTCTCCTTCTCCCCCTTTGTCATCATCAAGATACTCGGGGTCAAGCACAACCAGTGGAGGAGAGTAGGGGACAATGGCTCTGCTTGGACCAAAATTGGGGTTCAAGGAAGGATCATATAGAGAAGGATGGCCAAATGAGAGATGGGCATATGGGGAAGGTGTGGGAAATACTTCAGTGGAAGGAGTGGGTGGAGATGGAAGTGGGTTAGGAAGAATCTCTGTGGTAGGGGTGACTGGGGAAGATGTGGTGTGAGGTAGGCTATGAGGTGGACTGGGAAATGAGAAGGTGGGTGAGGATGGTGGAGAAAAGTGAGGTTCGGGTGAGGATGAGGAAGGCTGAGAGACAGGTATGGATGGCTGGAACTCCGGAGCCGGTGTGGATGAAGATGGATCCGTGGTGAATCCAAATGTAGCAGAAGAAGAACCACCAAGCCCAAAATGCTGAAGGAGTTGCTGTGCCTTGTCTCTGGCATCTGAGGCGGCTGCTAAGGTGACAGACAAAGTGGAAGCCAAAGTGACCCCTTGGTCATCAAGATCTTCTTTCACCTTGGCCAGATTTGACAGGATCTCTGTCTGAGCCACAATCACATCCATAACCCCCAGCTTAATATCAGCACGGATCATATCAAACTCAGCCTTCAACACTGCTCGGTGTGAAACTAGGGCAGCATCCACTATAGTTCTAATGCGCTCATCAAAATCCGATGGTAGTGGTGGTGGAGCTGACTGGGCCTCATGAGCCACCGACTGTGATGCTCGAGTCTGAGTCCTCTGAGGTGCCTGAGACTCACTGGATTCCTCTGGTCCAAAGCTGATCTTCATCATTTTGAGTGTAGTCTTCCCAAAAGGTGTGACTTCCTTCATCTGTTCAGGAGGGCCCACGTACCAAATCTTGTGGTAGAACATGATGAGGGACACCAGCGAGGCAAAAGGCAAGTAGGAGTTCTTCCGGGCCACGAATTTGCAATAATTGATCTCTTTGAATATCCACTGACCAATATTGAGAGGGTGCTTCTTGATAAAAGCTGTGAAGAACCGGTAGTCCTTCAGTGTAAAATGGGTGTAACTCCCTCCTTTTTGCACAAAATTTCGTGCATATATGTGCCAGATAACTCTGTGTAGCTTGGGCATGTCTGCTGGCTTGAAAGACAGACGAACTCTCTGATCATCTGGGACTTCTTGATCAGTCATAAGAGTTCTATATACTTCTTCATTGGAGTATCGTGGAGTGGAAGCCTCGGGAGGATCAGCTACATTCAGGATCTTGTTGATGATGGCGGCTGATATTGTAAACTCAATCCCTCTCACTGAAGTTGTAATCCTTTCCTCGACTAATTGACCATCCAAGTCCATAATGTGGTTGGTCTTCATGTTGAAATAGAATAGCTTAACCAACTCTGGAAAATATGCACCTCCAATGGACACGAAGGACTCATATGGCTCGAACCATGGTGACAAGTCAACGTGGCACTCTCTGTAGAGTTGTTCCAAGTTGATTGAGACAATGGCACAGAAGCCACGACTAGCGTATATCTCCCTGAATTTAGCATTGACACCGGGAGGAAGAGGAACAGGTGCAACCTTGAAGCCTTCTGGTGGATCCTTGGTAATTTTAAACTTCTCCACGGCATCAGTCACATATGGAGATACTTCCTCTTGCTCTTGATTTTGTTCGTGCTCCGAAGTCGAAACAGTGGCTTCATCAGTAGAAGAGGAAATAACGGTAGAAGGATTCTTTGATCTTCTTTTGTTCTCAAACGCCTTCTTCTTTCCCTTTTTCTCGCTTGGTTCACCACCCTTTTTCTTCTTTGTAGCTGGAGAAGGCAATGGGTGTTTCGATGAAGCTGGCCTCTTCTTGGGATTTAGAGACTTTGCAACCGTTGGAATCACCACTCTAACGCCGGGAATAGAAGTGTCGATCCCTCTCTGCAGTTTCTTGGGGACAGACTTGGTCCTAGGAGCACGAGGAGGATTTGAAGGCACCGGATGTGAGGATTGAGATGCTTCCTTCGACATCTCTGAGTTTAGGGTTTCGATGAGTTTGAGAAGAGGAATGATTTGGAGGAAGTTTCAAGAAAGTTTCAAAGAAATTCGATGGAGGGAAGTGACGGTTTCAGAGGGAGAGGAAGATAGAAAGACGCAACTCTAGGGTTCTACTTGAGTAAAGAGGCGAGTATGAAAAATCACATCGCTTCAGTGAATATATAGACAAACCCCTTTACTCGAGTAAAGTTCTAGCTTACTCGCGTAAAGCATACTTTCATTTACCTACTCGAGTAAAGATGCAAGTATACTGACCTGGACTTCAAAAATGTAATGTGAATTTTTGAAGAACCCCGATGCCCTTACTCGAGTAAAGAATTCCTTACTCGAGTAGAGCAGTCCTCTTTTTCAGCCATGAGCTCTCTGCCTCTTGTTTACTCGAGTACACACTTACCTACTCGAGTAAAGCTCATCTGAACATCAGAATTGGCTTTCTGCTACTTCTTTACTCAAGTACGATTTCCTATACTCAAGTAAGCAACCTCTTACACATCAGGAAATCCTGCAAAAACAATTGCTAAACACTCCGATGCTTAAGTTAGTAGGGATTAATCATCAAAAACATAAACTAACATTGGGTAAGAGCAAAACTTACAACTCATTGGGATTTACCATTCCCAATTCTCTCCTTATGAAGGTAAATTGCTCTTTGGCTAGAGGCTTGGTGAATATGTCCGCCAATTGGAGATGGGTTGGAATGAACATGACTTTCACATCTCTCTTCTGCACATGATCCCGAATGAAATGATGTCTCACATCAATATGCTTGGTCCTTGTATGTTGCACCGGATTCTTGGCCAAGCTTATTGTGCTAGTATTGTCACACAATATTGGGATCTCCTTCAAGTGCACTCCAAGATCAGCAAGTTGTTGCTTCAACCACAGCACTTGAGCACAGCAACTTGAGGCAGCTACATATTCAGCTTCGGTTGATGATACGGCCACGGTTGTTTGCTTCTTGCTAAACCAAGACACAAGTGAATTACCAAAGAATTCACATTGACCACTTGTGCTCTTTCTGTCCGTTTTGTAGCCAGCATGATCCGAATCCGAATATGCCACCAAATGCTCCGGCTGACCTTTGGGAAACCATAGTCCAAGAGTCTTCGTATCAGAAAGATATCTGAATATCCTCTTGACATGTTCAGCATGTGACTCTTTGGGTGCGGATTGGAACCGTGCACACATCCCAACACTGAATTGGATGTCCGGGCGACTTGCAGTGAGATAGAGCAATGATCCGATCATTCCTCTATACTTGGTGATGTTGAAATCCTTGCCCTCTTCATCAGCATCCAATGAAGTGGTTGTGCTCATTGGTGTATCAGCTCCATTGCACTTGTCCATTCCAAATTTCTTGAGCAAATCATTCAGATATTTGGTTTGGGAGATAAAGATCCCATCTTTACGTTGCTTGATTTGCAGCCCAAGAAAATAGTTAAGTTCTCCCATCATTGACATCTCAAATTCACCCTGCATAGTCTTAGAGAATTCCTCACACAAGGAGTCATTAGTAGCACCAAAAATAATATCATCAACATAGATTTGAACAACTAAGATTTCATTCAATTTGTTTTTCTTAATGAACAAAGTTGTATCTGCCTTTCCTCTAATAAACCCTTGATTAAGTAAGAATTGACTCAATCTTTCATACCAAGCTCTAGGAGCTTGCTTGAGTCCATATAAAGCTTTCTTAAGTTTAAAAACATGATCAGGATAATGTTCATTTTCAAAACCAGGAGGTTGTTCCACATATACCTCTTCTTGAATGAAACCATTTAAGAATGCACTTTTGACATCCATTTGATAGAGTTTAAAACCTTTTGTGCATGCAAATGCTAGAAGAACTCTTATTGCCTCCAATCTAGCTACTGGAGCATAAGTCTCTTCATAGTCTATTCCTTCTTCTTGATTGTAACCTTTGGCCACTAATCTAGCCTTGTTACGCACAATAATGGCAGACTCATCACGTTTGTTCTTGAATACCCATTTTGTCCCAATTACCGGATGGTCTTTGGGTCTAGGTACCAAGTCCCAAACTTGATTTCTATCAAATTGATGTAGCTCTTCTTGCATAGCAATCACCCAATCATTGTCTGAAAGGGCTTCTTCTATCTTAGAGGGCTCAATATGTGAAATGAATGCAGAAAATGTGACCTCATTTAAAGTACTATTTCTGGTCCTAACTCCTTGGTTAACGTCACCTATAACTTGGTCTAAAGGATGATTCCTTATAAATCTCCAAGCTCTAGGTTGAGACTGATCAGGATTTTCAAGATTATTTTCTGGATCAGCCTCAAAAATATTTTCAGAATTTTCAGAAGGAGTAGGAGCATTTTTCGAAAAGAATTTGTTTTTGAAAATAGTCTCTTCTTCATCATCAAGGGATTTATCAGATTCAGACTCACAAAATACAACATGTACAGATTCTTCAACAATTTTAGTTCTAGTATTAAACACTCTATATGCCTTACTTCTATTTGAATAACCGATAAAGATAGCTAAATCAGATTTAGGATCGAATTTACCAAGATTATCTTTACCATTATTGTGCACATAGCACTTGCAACCGAAGACATGAAGATGACTGAGGTTCGGCTTTCTTCCTTTGTAGAGTTCGTATGGTGTTTTGTTCATCTTCTTTCTCAAATAGGCTCGGTTGGAGATGTAGCATCCTGTACTCATCGCGTCAGCCCAAAACACTTGTGAAGTGTTGTATTCGTTCAGCATTGCCCGGGCCATCTCCGTGAGCACTCGATTCTTTCTCTCCACAACACCATTCTGTTGTGGTGTTCTAGGTGCCGAGAAATTATGGTTGATCCCCATACTATCACAGAACTCAGCAAATGCATTATTCTCGAACTCTCCTCCATGATCAGTCCTTATTCCTGAAATGGTAAGACCTTTCTCGTTTTGGACCTTCTTGGCAAAAGAAACAAACTGATCATAGGTTTCATCTTTTGAAGATAAGAATATAGTCCAAGTAAATCTAGAAAAATCATCAACAATGACCAAGGTGTATAAGTTTCCACCAAGACTTTTGACTCTAGCTGGTCCAACTAGGTCCATGTGAAGAAGTTGAAGTGGTCTAGTGGTTGAAATCTCATTTTTGGTTTTAAAAGATGATTTGGTTTGTTTTCCCTTTTGACATGCATCACAAATCATATCATTTTTGAAATTCAATTTGGGAATACCAATGACCAAATCCTTTTTCAACAATTTGTCAAGTTGATACATATTGACATGAGCTAATCGCTTGTGCCAAAGCCAACTCTCATTCAAATTGCTCACAAAACAATTTTCAGAAACAGAAGCATTACTAGAGAGGTTCAAGGTATAACAATTTCCATCTCTAGGTGCTCTAAATAAAGCTTTATTTTTCAAATCATTTATGGAGATCAAATCCTTTTTAACAATAAAGCATTCATCAGAGTCAAATATTACCAAATTACCCTTATCGGTGCTTTGGCTCACACTTAGGAGATTGTGACACAATCCTTCTACAAGGTAGACGTCTTTGATGAGTGGGCCTTCATTGTTGCCTATCTCACCAATGCCAGCGATTTTCCCGGATTGATCACCTCCAAATGTGACTCTACCTCCATCTTTTGGCTTTATTGATAAAAACTTTGATTTGTCTCCAGTCATGTGTCTTGAGCATCCACTATCAATGTACCACTTGTTCGGCCTTGATGCTCTAAGACATACCTGCAGATCACCAGAGGTCAAGTTTTAGGTACCCATCTTTTCTTGGGTCCTTTGGGGTTAGCACGCACCTTGGGAACATATGTTCCTTTTGGTACCCAGACATAATTTCCTACAGGTTTAGCTTTTCTTTCTTTTCGATGAAAACAAGATGAAGTAGAATGACCCTTCCTATTGCAATATGTACAATGTGCAAAAGGGTTTGAGGAATGAACAGATTTAGTGAAATAATTCATATAGGATTTTTGTCCATTCTTTTTCTTTCCTTTCTTCTTATCAAAGTCTGGTCTGTAACCAATGCCCGATCTATCGTTTGTAAAACGTTGTTGTTTCAAAATCACATTGAGCATTTCACTTCCCTTAGTGAATTTCTCAAGTGCTTTTGTAAGTTGTGAATTCTTTTTCTCTAGGATAGAGCATTCATCACAAATCAGAGATTGAGGAGAAGAGAGGTTTTCAATTTGCAGTTCAAGAAAAGAATTTTTTCTTTTCAAAGACATATACTTGTCTGCAAGTTTTTCAAACTCCTTTTGAACAACATTGTATTCAGCAAACAATTCATCATAGGAAGGAAGAGATTCATATACCTCATTTATTTCACTAGGTTGTTCTTCTTCCTCAGCAACCAGGCATATGTTGGCTTTTTCACTTTCATCCTCTTCAGCTTCATCCTCATCCGATGAGCTATCTCCCCATATAGCTGACACATATGCCTTCTTTTTGTATTTCTTGAACTTCTTCTTTTCTTTCTCTTGATTTTTCAGCTGAGGGCATTCCGCCTTGATGTGTCCGGGTTTTTCGCATTCGTAGCAGATAACCGGCTTCTTTGATTCATAGCTTGAATTTCCCTTCTGGAATTTCTTGAAGCCTTGATCTCTTTTGTAGAACTTTTTGAATCTCCGGACCATCATGCTAATTTCTTCATCCTCATCTTCATCTTCCTCATCCTTTTCCACATTCAGAGCCACTCCCTTATTGCGATTGTTCCCACCATTGACATCTTCTAATTCCTTCTTGAACTTCAATTTGCTCTCGTACTCAGATAGACTGCCAAACAGTGCGGCAACTGAAGTCATTGACTCTCCACGAGCTTCTTCAATGGCGGTGACCTTAGCTTCCCAATCCTTTGTTAGAATATTGAGGATTTTCCTCACTTGAGCTCCTTGATCGAAAAGCTTTCCTAAGGCAGCTAGCTGATTGGTCAGATGAGTATATCTCAACTGAAACTCTCCAATACTCTCGCCTTACTTCATCCGCAAAAGGTCATACTCAGTGGTTAGAATGTTGACTCGGTTCTCCTTGATTCCAGAGGTTCCTTCATAAGCTATTTCCAGAGCCTTCCACATCTCCTTAGCCGTTGACAAATTACAGATACGAAAGTACTCCTTTTGACTAAGAGCACTCTGAAGCATCAGGATAGCCTTGCTATTGAGAGTGATGTTCTTCTTGTCGTCATCATTGAACTCAGCTTCCGTCCTGGGAACAGTGATGCCTCCTTCTACCTTGACTGGAACATAGTCTCCAGTCTCAAAGACCCTCCATAAGCCATATTCTGTTGCCATCACGAACACACGAAATTTTGCTTTCCAGAAAGAGTAGTGTTCGCCGTCGAAACCGGGAGGTCTGTTGATTGAAGCTCCATCTGGAAGAATTCCTTCCATGGTGATCCTTCTCGAGTGGTTAAACTCTTCTGAGAAGACCTAGCTTTGATACCAAATGAAAGAGGAGCTTTATACCCAAGAGGGGGGGTGAATTGGGTATATTAAAAATTTTCGCAAACTGGTTCTGTTTTTACACTCTCAGAACAGGGCAGAACAGAGGAGATAGAGAGAAGAGCTTTGCACACAACGATTTATACTGGTTCGGTCCTTTCTCTGACCTACATCCAGTCCCCAAGCCTCACTTGGGATTTTCAATCCACTAACTCAACAATATTGATTACACACTCTGTACTAAGAGCTGTTCTCTCACTAGAACACACTCCCCCTTACAAGTTGTAATCAATACACCCACAATCACCAAGTCCCCTGACTTGTGATTCTCTCAATCAATAAATGATTTTACAGATGAAAACTCTCTCAAGAGTAGATAGATGAATACTGAAGCTCTAAGTATCAAAATGATACAGTACAAGTGAAAGCTAATACACAATGAATGAACTTAGTAGATTTTTTGCTCAGAGTAGGTGTATCAGCTAGAGATGAAGTTAATGCTCTCTATTTATAGGTAGAGAACATTAAATGACCGTTGTGAGATGATTCCAACCGTTGGAAGTGATTTGCTTAAGTTCTGGTCATCTTCTCTCTCTAAACTTCTGCTAATCCAAGTCTTAATGAAGTCTGATGTGGCTCTCTGAGTTTCTGCCCGTTGGAGATGGCTTTACTTGATGTAGTAAGCTTTCTTTAACGTTCATTAGACGTGCTCAGGTGGATTAGCTGAAAGTAGGTGAGATTTCAGAAGTGCATTAAATGCACTGTTCACTTTTTGCTTTATCTCACTAATCTTCAATGATCTTGATCTGTGCTAACTGAAAGACACTCAACAAACTTGTTAAATATATCTGGGAACATGAGTGAGTGATATATGAAAGCAATTAGGTCAAACAACAGTGATTTGCGAATTCGTGAAATTCAAAAACCAAAAGTTACCGTTGGTTACTCGAGTAAGTTCTTCTTTACTCGAGTAAGGCACTGTGCAAAAGTGTCTTTACTGGAGTAATCACAGTTTACTGGAGTAAGCTCTTCCCAGAGATAAACCATCGAGGCTTGAGTTTGAAATCCAAGAGCTTTACTCGAGTAAGTTAGTACTTTACTCGAGTAAGGCACTATTCATGTGAAAACGTTTTAAGTTCGAAATGCCTTTTTACTGGAGTAAGGATTTGTTTACTGGAGTAAGCCAGACTTAGACAAATTAGTAACCTTTCTGTATGGGCTTTACTCGAGTAAGTGACTTTGTTCTTCAAAAGAAGAGAGGTTACTCTAAGTCTTTACTGGAGTAAACGAACCTTTACTTGAGTAAGCAATCACTTTGAAAAATTGATTTGCTTCTGTAAGTCCTTTACTGGAGTAAGCTTAGCTTTACTGGAGTAAGCAACTTAAGCTCAAAAAAATTCATTTTACTTTCTCGAGGTTCTTTACTGGAGTAAGTAGTTTCTTACTGGAGTAAAGACTGAACTTTGAAAAACTTGGTTGCTCTCTGGATGGCCTTTACTGGAGTAAACTTAGCTTTACTGGAGTAAGCAACAACTTCAAAAACTTGGATTGCTCTCGGTAAGTCCTTTACTGGAGTAAAGCTACTTTACTGGAGTAAAGACTTGCCAAAACGAACTTGAGCAATCCTACAACAGTCCTTTACTGGAGTAAGCTTACCTTTACTCGAGTAAACAACTGTTAAGCAATTTCTAACTGATTTTGAAATACTTCAACACACGTGTATGCTTGTTGTTAATCATCAAAACACTTTGAGAACTAACAGATACTCGAGTATGGGAAATGGACTACTCGAGTATTATCAAGGATCAAGCTTTTGTCAGGTGCTTCTGCAATGGACACTCGAGTACACAGAATGGGATTCTCGAGTATGAGCAAGAACAAAGCATCTGACATGTGATTTTGCAGGAGATACTCGAGTATATGAAGATGGCTACTCGAGTATGTTATATCAGGAAATTTTCCAAGAAATACGACCTTCTGTAACATGATTTAGCAACAGTCATATTCTGATTGATCAACGGACAAAAATGGTTTCATAAAACAGAGACGAACAGAGATAATGCATTAAACCCAATTGAAGCGAGATTAGCGCAAATGGTTAAATGCTAACAACGGTCATAATCAAACGGACGAATTCAAATCCTACCAACGGCTATTAATTTCTCCAACTATTATAAATTCACGAAGAATAGAGTTCATTTACAAGAACAGCGCATACACAGACAATAGTATTCAAAGCGATCAGTTCTTATACTTGTGATATAAGCGTGCCTCAGTCATTATCAATTACTCTATAAGAGAGCTTTTTCAATTATATTCAGTTTTAGTTCAAAATCTCAAGGTAGTGGTATCTTGAGTACGGTTGTACAATTACGATCTGTAAGGGGGAGTGATTCTAGAGAGTAAGAGTCATTCTGTGTTACAGAGATTGTAATTGCATTTGTGAGATAGTGAGAAATCCTAGAGTGACTGGGTACTGGACGTAGGTCAAGAGTTGGACCGAACCAGTATAATCCCTCTGTGTCGACTTTATTTCTGTTTACTGTTCCTATTATTCACCCATCGCACACTCAGTTTTTTTTAAATCACCTATTCACCCCCCTCCAGGTGATATTCCTCTTTCAAACTTGAGTAATACACAGTTAACTCAAGTTTATGCTTTTCATTTAAAAACATTTAAAAGCGTTAACTTGAGTCAACTAAGGTTAACTCGAATCAATTAAAACTAAAGGCAATTTTGACTGAGGTCTTAACACACATGACTCGAGTCTGTCTTTGACAGACATATTAAAACACTTACTGATTCAAGATTTGATTGAAAAGTATTTACTTGAAACATTAAGTTCATTTCATTTACAATTGTTTGTTATCATCAAAACCTAGAGAACTAACAGTCTTTCAACTTCTGACTGTCAGGCACATTGTATGTCAATCGGATAGAGTCCCAAATAAGATCCTTTACTTTCTCCTTGTCAACATTTTCCCACTCATCTATCAAGATGCTAGGCTTTCTACGTGCTAGCAGGCCGACATAACTTATATATGTGCTTTTATTAGGGTTGAAAGGATTCAAATTTTCATCAAACTAAATCTCGAGCTTTTCCCCGACTGTCTGCCTTAAGGCAAGCTCTTTCCATCGTGTGACTCTTCTACCATGGTGTAAAAGCTTGTTACGAGGCTTACTTTGACATGTACAAGGTTCACTCTGACTCATATTAGTAACTGGCGTTCCTTGAACAAGACCAAAATTGTTTTCTCCTTTTATTTTCGAGACTGGGAGAGAGGTTGAGAGAGGTGGTGGGAGAGAGGAATGCCTAAGCGAATGATAGAATAACAGAGGCTGGTGGTGGTGGGCAAGGAACAGGTAATGTGACAAGAAGAGAGGTTTCGCAATAGGAAGAGGGGTTCAGAGAGATCATGGAAACAAGGATGTACAAACCTTATCAAATTTTCATTCAAACCCATTAAATAATGTATATTGCATATTCCATAGTCCTTTATTTCTCATAAAACGAAGCACTGTGCATGATATATGAATATATAATCATCCACTGCAAGTGTCGCATGAAAGAGGCATTGATCGTGTTTTTTTTTTTAAAAAAAAAATCCTTTATTTGGGATTGTCGGCTTGATCAAATGTGTTCATAAATATTTATAGAAAATAGTATTAAATATAAAATTAAATGATACATACATTCTCTAACTTATATACTTTATAATATTTGATAAAAATTTGTGTTTGATATATATTTTAAGTGAGAATTAATTTATAATATCAAAATTAATAATTTTCTTAACAAATTAGAAAGTTAGAAAATCTATTAAAATAAATTTTAGGTCGTAGAAACTTTTATTAGCCATATGGGTGTATATGTAAATATACATGTGTGTATATATGTTTAAATAATTCTAATATTGAATAGGGGCATACTGGGAGAAGGAGAAAAGTTCAAAAAATTAAATTTAACAGTCAACTAACAGTTTTAGTAGATGAAAATGGAATATAAAAATATAAAGAAGGTTTGTGTAACATTCATTTTAATTTTAAGGGAGGTTTATATAGGTTTCTAAAATAAAGGAGATGTCTATGTGATTAAGGTAAAACAAAGAGATGTCACAGTATTTTACTCTTTATATTTTCATTATACTCCCTCCATCCCTAAATATAAGCTTCAAATAAAAAATTTATGTTTATAAAAGAAATAGTTAAAATTAGTTAAGAACAATAAATATTTTTTTTTTAACTATACCCTTATTTATGAAGAAGATAAATGAAAAAGATAATAAATGCAACATAAATAATCAAAGGGTAAAATTGAAAAATAAAACAATAAATATTAAGATAAAACTAAAACAAACCTTATATTTTTGATATTTAAATCAATTTTTTTTGGGGTCAAAATTTCAAACAAATAGGGTAAAATGGTCATTTGACCCATTAAATCCATCAGCCTTCTTGTTCATTTCGCGATCAGAGTTCAGAAGATTGAACAGAGAGGACGATCTTGAAGACGCGAAGTAACGAGCAAAACAGAGGAGAATGCGAGGGTGGATAAGACGGTGATTTAACAGTGATTTAGACTAAGGTAAACCTCTTAATCCTTCTTCGACCTTCTATTTCGTCATTCGAGTGACTATTTTAGAGTAATGGGTGACTGAAATCTGACGCAAAGTGAAGGAGAATCAGCGATTAAGTTAAATAATAATAGATTTTAGTAGAATGTGGATTAGTTTGATGCATTTCACCGTGATAGGTGCTAGTAAACTCTTGCATGTACTTGATTTTCTCTGTTTGTGATTCCGCAGGTTATTTGTTTCGGGGTGTGGGGCGTCAATTCCATATTAATGAGAGAAGTGAAAATAAACTTAAATTGGGTTTATATTAAGATTAGATGAGGTTGTATGACATTTGGTTGATGGCTTTCAGAAATCTAGAAATTTTCAGAATTCAGATTGAAGTCGTGTCAAGCAGGAGGGTAAAGGAACAGTTTTTAAATGCATCTGAATCTGGTAGATTTATGTTTATCTATGTATAAATGTGCTTTATGTCTGTGGTGGTGGTGGAGTTACGGAGGTTGAGTTTTAAGGCTGAACCTTGGAACATGATGTTTGATGCCTCAGATTTTTAATTAGCACATGTCCATTCACATCCAGTCAAATCTCTATTCTTCATTCTCTTGAATAGCTCCTCACAATCTGTCTCAATAATGGCTACTGCTCCACTGAAGATCTCTTTTACTCGCCATACATCCCTTAACGCCAGACACTCTGCCATAAAAGGAGAACTTGCCTTCACTTCAACCTCAGTCCTCCCATGAACTTCTCTGCATTATCTCTTCCCAACAAACCAATCCCTGCCATCTTCTCACAACAGAAAGCTCCATCTATATTCATAGGCGGACCCAGGTTGTTGACTGGGGGCAAGTGCCCACTCTTGAATTGGGGAATTGTAGGGTTTTTTTTTAAAAAATAAAATAAAATAAAATATATACATTTTTGAATGATTGTCCACTCTTACACCTTAATACATCAAGACTGTACTTCGTAATCGGATTGGAGATGAATGGATGAATGATTGTTTAGTCCCTTATATTGAAAAAGATGTATTTGATAGTATTGATAATAAGACAATTATAATGGAATTCTAAAAAATAAAGCTTAGAAGGATGACATTGTAATTATTTTTATTTTAATATATTTTTTTAATTAAAATATATATACTTGAACTTATTGAGTGCCCACCCTTCATTGTAAGTTATGTAGCTCCATTTCTAACCACACTTAGCTTTGTTTTCCTAAATGACAGGTTGTAAAATAATTGCCTCTTTTATTACATCATCAGTATTCACTTGATTTCATGAATATTTTTTTTATTCTTTTTTTTTCTTGTTTATATTCTTTTGTTTTTTACGACATGAGAAGATAGTATGCTTAATTGTTTGATTTGTTTCCACTTAGGCATCGCAAATACAACACCTTGGATCAGGGGAACACATCCTTTTAAACAATGTTGCTTTAGTTGCTGGAGCATTCCCAGCTGCTGTCCAAAGGAAATGGTTAATTTTAGTAGGCACTTTAACTTGCCATATTTTATTCCATCATTTCTTAGAGTCTCTATATATGATGAATCTGCCCCCACTAACCTCCTCTTTTTTCCCCTCCTCCCTTGCAACTTTGTACCCCCAATTTGACAGTATACATGCCATCTTTACTTCTCAGCCAAATGGGTCTATCAATATCTGTAACCGAAAGAATTCCCACCTTCCTTATTGCCTCCTTGTCAGTATCATCCTGCAATCCTTCCATTCTATCAAAATTCCACTCCCTTCCAACGATAATATCAGAGACCATTAACTTCTTTGTTTCACTTAATTCCCTTGGTCTCAGACCAAAACCTTCTTCCTCAGGCTGCCACTTGTCTTCAAATATACTTACTCTATCCCCCTTGTTAACCCTCCACATTAAACCTTTCTTTTAACAATTCCCTTCCCTCCAAAATACTCGACCATCCCTATGACGCCTTGCTCCCCTTTTCAACTCTCATAAAATCTGTATCAGAAAAATAAGTTCCCTTTAGTATTTGGCACCATAAATCCCCTTGATCTTGACATAATCTTCATGCAGTGTTGGCTAACAATGCTCTATTGACATTCACAAAATCTCTAAATCCCGTACCTCCTTCTCCTTTATCCTTCCATAAAGTTTTCCAAGACTTCCAGCTAATTCTCCCTTCCTCCTTTTTTTGCCCCTACCAAAACCCAGAGACCATCTTATCCAATTCCATAAAAGTATTTTTTGGAAATTTAAAACAAGACATTGGGAATAGAGGTATTTCATTTGCCACTGCACTTACCAACACTTCCCGTCCAGCAAAAGTTGGCAACTCTTGCTTCCACGCTTGCAGTTTGAGACTCATTTTGTTCTCTACAAATGCTAGAGCTTTAGATCTGGACCTCCCTCACAACACCGGCAAACCCAAATATTTTCCAGGTTCACTGGTTGCATTTATTCCCAATATCTCAAACACCTCCTGCTTCATTTATTCAACTGTGTTCTTGGTGAAAAAAATGCATGATGTGTCCAGATTTATAGTTTGTCCAGAAGCAAGAGATTAGCGTTGCAAAATTTTCTTTAACACCTTGCAATTATGTTTTCTAGCATTGATTGAGTCATATGCAAAAATAACAGTGAGAAAGTACTGGGCATCTTCTAGCAAGTTTTATCCCCTTCAATTTTCTGTTATCCACATGCCACTTAATCGTCACAGACAAGCCATCAGCAGCAATAATGAAACAGCATATTGTATGTGTAGGAACCTAGATTACTACACACAAAAACCACAAATTATTCACTTTTAATTTACATCCATTATTTAAAGCAAGCTTATAAATAAAGATCATATATGCTTATTGTTAGGTACAGAGAGGCAGAAGTAGACAAGAACGGAAGAAATATAAGGTGTGTTTGGTTTGAGGGGAAGAGATGGGAGGGAACAGACACTAGGGATGATATTGACTAAATTGCTATGAATGAGAAGAATATTTATTTTTGTTAAGAGTGTGTTTTTGGAATATTGAAAATTTTCCATGGGTTATTTAGTAAAGATGAGAGAAACAATTTCTCTCCACCCCTTCCCTCAAACCAAACATCGCCATAAAGAATAGAAGAAAGAGAGAAGAATCTAGAATGAAAGCATGAGTCAGATAATAGGTCTGTTTGAGTTGGCGGTAGAAACGGTGGCTTAAAAGCTATTTAAATTTTTAAAAGTACGGTAGGAAAAAAGCCAGTAATTTGTGTTTGGATTGCCTGTTTGACTTTTTACAGAAGTAGCTTTTTTCTAAACTGATGAGTGTTTGGATTAATATTTGAAAAGTCAGTTAAAATGGAAAATGACTAAAAAAGACATGAATCATATTGAATACTACCTACTAGTTATATATATTGAGATACTAAAAATTTGCCAGAGTTAGTAAAAAACAAAATAAAAAGATAAGTCCACCATTATTGTAAAAAAAAAAAAAAGGACAAAGCGAAAGCAATAAAATTAAAAGCATGGGAAATCCGCGGAGAGAAAAATAGAAAGAAGAAAAAGGTTTTTTCAAAGATAGTCCATTGCTCCTAGACTAGTATACTAGTCAACTTTGGTTTCTTGAAAAGGATATAGAGTCATAGAGTTGTTTCATTATCCGATTCGACAGGTAAAAGGATTTTTAAAAAAGAGATACCTTCTCGTCACAGGCACGACAAAGAGTGGCCTCATCGGCGGCAACACTGGCAGTTTCATTGCTGGAAGCATCAAATACAAGAGAAGTGAAGGGAGTGAGAAGAAATATGGTGGATTTGCTAAAGTAGGAAGGAGAAAAGAGGGAGATATAATTTTAGCAAATCCATGTAGGTACGATAGTTTTGTTTTTGGGGGAATCGTATGAGAGGTGGCTGGAGTTGCAAGTCGTGGTGGCAAACGCTGATAATGGTGATGATATTTGATTAGAAGGGAGGACTTGGCAATTGCAGGCGATGACCCAGAGTGAGGTAGCCATGGAGACAAGTGGTGCATCACCAAATAAGCTCCACCTTGGAGCTTTTAAAAAAGACCAGTTGAATAAGCTCAGTAGTGTAACACATCATCCAAACACTCCTCATCTGTGTTTTTTTACTGTTGAGCATTTGCTTTTCCGCCACTGCGCTCTTTTGCCTCCAACGCTCCCTTCAACGTGCGATCCAAACACGCCCAATATAGCCTGCCCGACCCTTAATTGCCATTCACTATAAACGTGGTGTCATTACAACTAATTTGATTTACCCATCACAACTAATTGAAAAAAAACCCAATGCTTACTAAAGGAAAAGTAATATTTTCCCTCATTACAAAATTGCATCCTGTCACTTATTATCATGACTTTCAAGTTTGCCACATGAGTGAAGCCTTAATTAATGAAAACTAGCAGCTTATAAGAAAGAATACTTCTCATCATGACTTTAATTATTTTCTATGAGCGATTCTCACGAAAAAGAGTAAACGCACAAAGATAATAAATAGTTTCCCATTGAATTAAATGTTATGAGAAGCATGCATTAATTTAAAGGGTTAAGGTAAGTCCAACACCTTAAAGTATTATTTCAAGTCTATCCAGTATCTTGAAGTATCTTGTAAAGCACTCGATACTTTAAAAGTATTTTTTTCATGTATGTCTAGCACCTTGACTTTTTTTTTTTTGGGACATCCAATGTTAAGAAGTATTTTATTTATGTGTATCGAACACCTTAAATTACCTAAATTGTTAGATGCAAAATTGTAAAAAAAAAAAAACAAAACAAAAAAAAGTACCATAGGTTGATGGACACACCTGACAAAATACTTCAGGGTACTTGATATATCTAAAATAATTTAGGGAATTTTTTTTTTTTTGATACATATACTTTAGGGAAATTGATGTACCTAAAAAAATACTTTATGTACTGGATGCACATTAAACCCTTAATTAAAATAAGAAGCTAATAAATAATATTCCATACAAGAAAGATGAAAAGGGGGAAGAAAGCATTCCTTAATCTAATTTCTCATGACAAACACATGAAATCACCAACATATCACGAGTACAAAGATAAATACCAACATTATTGTATTGTAGGAAATATATATCACCACACTCAAAAAAACAACTAATTATTCACTTTTACATCCACTGATGATTCAATATTAATGCTCGTAGTGAGTCGTAATTATCTCTTCAATAGTGAAGGATATTATTTTGGTTGATATGGATAATCCTATTTTGGAGCAACGGGAAATAATGCTGCTATGTGATCTAAATGTGAAAGTTCATATTATGAAAACAGTCTCTTCACTTTGTGGGGGTAAAGTTAGCAATATTTTACCCTCCTCATTAGATCCCACTTGGTGGGAGCCTGTGCACTAAGCTGCCACTTAATGGCTAATGCTTCTTTGGGCCTAATTTCTCCTTGAGGTTGACAGTAGTGAGAATAAACCCAAGAATAGCAGATATTAAGCCTATGATTGACCATGGGGTGTTGAAATGTTTGCGACGCAACTCAGTAAACCATGTCATCGCTTTGTGTGTGTAAACGCCCTCAATTTGTTGACGAACAGGTTCATAAATTCCTGTATCAATCACAAAATCAGTGCTTGCAGTGTTGAAGATGTGCGCCACTTCTTCATCACTTCCAAGATAGTTGTTTATAACCCCAGCTTTCCTCAACACTTTGACATCATCTGCATGATCAATCAGGGAATCTAGGAAGGAAACATAGTTACTTATCTCATAGTTACTCTTGAAATCTGGACACATCTCGTACGCCATCATGTTCATGAATGTTTGAACCGTGAAATCGTCCACCATTAACGGTGGAATGAAGAGCGTGTCGTGTCTAAAATAGATGCTTGTGAGGCTTTGTCCTGCGTTATCCTTTATTTTAATCCCTGATGTTTGAAGTTCCTGTATATTCCTATGAGTTGGAAACTTTGTATCCTTTCGCTTTTTACATGGTGACTTGTCATCATGTGACTGCTTTATATCTATTGTTATTGTGTGAATGTGTTCCTTTGTGTGTTCCTTTGTGTGTTCCTCTGTGTGTTCCTTCGTCACTATGACCGTGATTAGAGCATCGAGCAAATGAGCTGGTTGGTTGATTTGTACTACTTGAGATTCTCCCTCGCTGCCACGAGTTTCGATTAAACGATTTTTGATATGATGTATGAAACTCCGCAGCGCAGAATCGGCGTCATCATCGTTCTTGCTTAATATCTTCAACACTTTGTATGGAAGCTGGTTCTCCAACAAGAGAAGATCTTGTTGCACAATCGTGTCAAGGGCTTGAAATTTTGATGGTTCTGTCTCACCCACTTTGTGCATGACATGAAGTGAAGCACACCCATCTACAAACAAGATCCATGCGAGCTTATCGTCATCGCCGTGTAAGCATTGAATCACATCTTCAGCGTAGAGGCTTTTCAATTCTTTGATTTGAGACCGAATCTTCCCAAATAGTTGCTCAGCATCTTCTTGTTTCTGGCCTACCTTATCTTTTAGGTAATTTGATGTCCACATTTTCTTGAACTCTTCTCCTTTGGGATGATGAATGGGACCAATGGATACCACCTTAGGAAAGTAATGCTTCTTAAACTCGGATCGCTCTCGAAGATATGGTGGAACCTGTTATAGGCATGAATATATACAGTCAATCACTCTCATTAATCACTAATAGCTCTCTCTCTCTCCCTCTCTCTCACACACACACTCTCCCTCAAGAACTCTTGAATATAAGAGTTAGATGACTAATAATTCCTTAACACAACAAAATTTAGTTAAATAGGTTATTTGTAACAAATGTGCGTTAAATTTCTTAAATTAAAGTACCTATTTTAACCATTCAAATTGGAAACTACTCATTTGGTGTAAAACTCTCTTGATATCTGCAATCAATAACGAGAGTTGAGGAAACACAAAGTAAATTTGGGGAAAGGATTGATGTCTTACATTTAAAACTAAAACTAACCTCTCTACTAGCCCTTACATTTCAGAAAGGAATGAGTACTTTGGAAGAGTTCTGGACAACAAAGCCATTATATGTGTTTGTGAGTTTCTATGTGTAAGAGATTTCTAGAAATAAAACAGAACCTTTTGTATCTTGGCCTGGTTACCAGGAGAAGAAGACTGCGTCTGCGTCTGCTGAAGCGGATTTAGTAAACAATGTATTTCATGTTTCGTTGTGGATGATAAGGATTCCATGAAATAATGAAGGTAATTAGAGGTGATGGGTTTAAGCGATCACAAGAGATGTGAATTCCGAGTGTAGGTGTGTTCAATGATTTCAAGTGCCTCTGAATTTATACTAAAAAACTAGTCTCGTTGGAATCAACACGCTGAGATAAGCAAGCAACATATTACTGGGGTCACTATGAAGATTTGAGTTTTTAAAACTACAAGTTTAGAACCAAGCACAGATACTTAACTCACCTGAATTTGAAACGCAGATTCTATCCATACATGGCATCCGCTCTGTTACACACACACACATAATCTATATAGTACGTAAGCTTTGGAAGTTAATTATAAAAAATTAAGGAATAAGTATTATTTTTACCATGAAAGTTTAGTTTAAGGAGCACTGGTATCCGAAAGTTTTTTTTTTTTTGGCTCTGGAAGTCTGTGAAACGTAGCATATTCACCATAACTTCATTGTAGACCAATGATTTTTCTCCATGTGGCAAACATTTGTTGGTGCTACGAGACGATTTGGCAAATACACTACGTTTTATAGACTTCCTGAGAAAAAATGATCCCAAAAAAACTTGAGTGACTAGTGCTCTTTAGGCTAAACTTTCATGGCAAAAATGGTACTTATCCAAAAAAATAATAGAGAAAAAAATAGTGAGAGTTGGACATTTCTAATTTCTAGTAAAAAGAGAGGACTTTTTGTAACATAACTCTTGCTACATTTGGTATTAGCTTACCTTATTTTAGACACTAAGAATTTCTGATAGTTCCTCTAAACCGCCATATATCAATTTGAATTTTTTTACAATCATAACACTGATCACTCCAAAAATAATAAATAACGAAATTAAATACAATAAATGGAACCAAGCTTTTTGAGCGAAGCTTTACTTTATTAGCACTTGAAGCTAGGAACCAACTCAACCAAGCATAGATACTTCATTCGCCCATTAAAAGCAGGAGTTTCTGTAACTTTACCAAGTTACATTGCTACTAGCTTTGCTTACTTCTCCCGCCAAGCATTTCTTCAAACCATTACTCTTGTTATTTGCTACTCCATTAGTTCCTAATTATTATGAGCTAGATAACTAATTTACTGAAATTAAAAAATATATATATTTAGGTTAGTTATTTTTTTTTAAGAAAAAAATGTGTGTTGGCTTTCCTAAAATACATTTTTATTCATTTGTACTACTCATTCAAACTCATCTAATATCTGGTTTGAGTACTGGTTTAATAAGCAAGAAAGGAGAATGATAATTATGGGGAAATCCCGAAAAGTAGAAAGAGTTTTTTAAAAGGTACATTTGAGGCTGTAACATCCCAATTTAAAAGCGGAATTTTTTTTTTTTAAATCAGAGTAGAGCAAGTGAGTAACTGAACCACGATAAAACATTAACCAAAGTGTAATAGTGTCGTTACAGTTATCCTAGTGTTCAAAAGTAAATACATATACGGTCAGCAAGTCTTTGTCTGGTTATCTATTCCTGCTGCTTGCCTCTATCACCAATCCGCAGACCTCCCGACCCTGAGGCTACAACTGAGATCCAATTCCCATTTGGATCTTAGGTAACGGTTAACCTTATGCTCAAATAAAACAGTATATGGATGACAGATATTCATGACAGTACAACAGCATATCGGTACATAAGCACAGAGCAGATGCATGATCATAACAATGACAGAACATAAGCACAAAGCAGTATGTAAAGTCCCACAACATGTTTGCACATACCCAGTGCCACGATCTCAACAAGTGTCCTCAGCGCTAGGAAAACTCAAATGGTATTATCAATACTATAACCCGTGTAAAGCTGTATGTATAATTGACGACCCTAACCAGAGCCTCAATCTATGAACATATCTATCACATATATGTATACGAGCAGCACAGAGTTAGTGTTACAGTACGCGTCCGTACCTTTGTTGATGATATTTTGGTAGTTTGACGGAAACGGTACTTTTGACGGAAAACAGCACGTTTGACAGCGGTATAACAGCAGTACGAGTTCACAGATATCATATAGGGATAATATCACATTTATCAGTGATCAACATAATAACAGGCATTTCAGATGCAAATTACCATTTTGCCCCTAGTTTGATTAATCGGCGAAATTTCGCTAGAGCTTCGCTATTTTGACTCTAATCTTCCGAATTTTGACATATCTCATTTTCCAATATATATTTGAAATAAATATCATATTTATCCCTAAAACAGGATATCTAAACTTACTTGGAAGATTAAAGACTAGCTAGCATTTCTACTATAACTACCGCAACAACTACGAAAACTAAAGACTATAGACCGAAGAAATTACCAAGGGCTCCGCTACAATTTTCTTCGGGCTCCTCCTTCTCTCTTCCTTCTCTCTATTTTTGAAATCTCTCTTGTGTTTTGGTGTGAGAATTTCCAAATGGATGAAGGCCTATTTATAGGGAAAAATGTGCACTATTCATGACTTTATCATATTGAATTCTAGCCATTTGATCTAAGCTTGTACACAAGGCTTCATCTCCACCATTCAATCCACCTCCTTACCTCATTCTTCAAAACCATGATGTCATTAAGGTGATGCCACTCATTCACTTTATGAGTCTTGTTCGCCTCGCAAGTGTACGAGTTTCGCAAGTAATAAAGTGATTAGTAAAGTATCGTTCCCACGAGGATTTGTTTAACAAATTGGTCAAGCAAGAGGCTTAGTGAATTCAATCAAGTTGAGCTAGAACAAAGTTTCATGTGGAATGAGAATTTTTAAAGACTTTTTCTAAAACTAAAAATTGCTAAAGGAAAATGACTTTTGACTTCAAGAATAATGGAGCCTAGGATTCTTCTTCCCCTTTTTGCATTTCATAAAACTTGGTTAACTTCCTCTCTACTAGCATTTTCAATACATATATGTGTTAGTCTAGGGTTCAAAAAACACTTGAAACGCTCTCTCAAGTCAACATCAAGTTTCTCTTCTCATTAAAATGCACAATCTCTTGCTACAATTAGTGAGAATCAATATTTAAGCAACAACCCTAATGTGACAATGCAAGGTTAGTAAATATATCTCTATTTTACCAACAAACCATCCATTTATCAAGTAAACTTCAAGACAAGCATGATTTCAATCAAGTTCTACACCTAGATTAGCTCTCTCGAGTCAAAACCCAAGTGAATAAATCATCTAAATGGAGGCCAATCACTTAGAAGCATTAAGCCAAGGTTGAAATCAACACATATATAAATTTATCTACTAATAGAGAGGAATATTCAAGTATTAATCCATACAAAAGGATAAAAGAACCCTAGAATGAAAGGTTTAGCTACTCATGTTCAAATACAAAGAGATTCTAAGCAAAGAAACTGAATACATGAAGAAACTAAGAAGAAAAGAGGAGAAAAGAGGAAGAACCAAGGTGAAATCCCCAAAATCTCTCTTAGGTTGAGCACCCAATCCTCCAAGATTGTCCAAATCTTTCTCCCAAGCTCTTCCCTTGTGTGCCCACTTGTTTCCTTAGGTCAAGAGTGTGTTTTTCGGCCATTCCCTTTGGGTTAAATAGGGTTTTTCTGTTTCTGAAATGAAAAAATGCACAGCTGTACTTTCAGCACTTTTTCACGACTGGCCGTGGTTAGTTGTCGACTGGCCGCGGCCAGTGACACTGAAAGCTACTTGCTGCGGCCAGTTGTCCACTTGTTGCGGCCAGTTGTACAGGTTCTTCTAATTTTGCACTGCTTCACATCCTTTCTTTCTTCCTTTGTTTCTTGGTTCTTATAGAGCTTCAAAACTTGTCTCCACCTTCCTACAAAAGAGGAAGCAATTATCAATTCTCAATTAAATCATAAACTCTATAATAACAAGGATTTCTTTGATTTTTTGCCTTATACCTGGATATGCACATTTTCCTCTATAACTTCATTTCTATGCACATTTTGAACCAAAAATAGATAAAAGGAGAGAGAAAATGTGCTGGAATGTTGTCAATTTCTAAGAGTTAACAAGTCTTTACCGATAAAGTTCCCTGTTCGGTGTTCTAATCGCGTAATTTTGCAAAATCTCAAAAATCCGGCAACGTAGTCTTGAAGGTCTAGTCTTCTTCTTTAGAAATGTCTGGGTCAACTAAATTTTTGATCCCATTCAGGGTATTTCGTAACCTGCCGAAGATTCTAAGCCGAGCGCTGTTGGTTACGGAAATTACTTCGGGTAACACCAAATTCGGGACAAAAATTCACTGATTCATAATATGTCCAGTTGTTTACTACTTAGTTCAAGGATTTTGAGTTATGATTTATTTTCCATTGGTTCTCACTTTTCTTATCTGCCCTTTGTTTACAAAATATCTTTTCATCTGATCCGTTATTCGCCCCGCCGGTTACGGAAATGACTTCCGCTAACATCAACTTCTGGACAAAAATTCACTTGTTTATAATATGTCTTGACCTAAGAGACCTAGTTCACGATTTACTGGGCAAGATTTAATTTCTATTGGTTCCCCTTTATCCTACTGGTTCTTCCATAAATATCTCTTTTATATTATTATTATAATACAAATATCATGATATTTACTATTTATTTTATTTAATTATTTATTATTATTATTATTATTATTTTATTTTATTTTCTTTATTTTCAGTTTTTTTCTTCTTCTTTTTTTTCTTCTTTTTTTTTTTAAATTTCGTTCCTCGTCCCCCTTTTCTTATTAATTTATTTTATATTTTAATTATCTTCCAAAATTCACAAAATTTCTCGCTATTGGTTCTTTTGTTCAAGCTTAAATAATTAGCCATTAATTACCTAACTAATCACTTTCTAATTCTTAATAATTTTCTTAATTAGGATTACTCATTTTCTCACAACTATTTCACTGATATTGGTGTTTTATATCCCATGCATTATATTAAAAATCGTGGGGGCATTTTGGCTCTCAAAATACTTTTTGATTTTTGCCCATTTAATTTTTTCCAAGTTCATAACTTAATAAATTACCAAAATTAGAGACAATATACTCTCTAAATTCTTATAAATATTTTCCCACCTCTTAGGATTTATCATAATATTCTTAGGCTATTTTATGTTCCACAGGGGTATTTTAGGAATTTTGGCATATTATTCTCCCTAATTTCTAAGAGATTTTTCCTTAAGAAACTTGATAAATATAAAATAGGAAATTCAGACCATATATTTTACTTATCAGAAATAGCCATTTATTTATCTTAACCTAATTTTCTAGATATACGATTATCCGGGTATTACATTTCCCCCCTGTTAAACAAAATTTCGCCCTCAAAATTTAATCTACAGTAACTAATCTTCGGGCCATAAACTCTGGGTATTTCTCCCTCATGTCTCTCTCTGTTTCCCAAGTTGCCTCGTTGGGTGATAAACCCTTCCAGACTACCTTCGCTATCGGTATGGTCTTATTTCTAAGCTGTTTCTCCTGGCGTTCGAGAATTTGCTCCGGCTCTACTACGAAGGTATTGTCATGTTGGGCTTCAACGTCTTCATACTCGATGATATGATCACGGTCTGGTTGGTACTTCTTCAATTGTGACACATGAAAGACATCGTGGAGATTACTCAGGTTCTGGGGTAGGGCTATCTGATAAGCGACTGGTCCTCGTACAGCTAAAATTTCGAATGGTCCTACATAACATGGACTGAGCTTCTTTCTCTTAAGCGTTCTGCCGACACCAGTCACTGGAGATAGTTTCAGGAATACATGGTCGCCAACATAGAACTTCAGAGGTCTTCTCCTTTTGTCAGCATAGCTCTTCTGCCTTCTGTGTGCTATAAGGAGTATCTTCTTGATCAATGCGATCTGCTCGGAGGTCTGCCTTATCATATCCGACCTAAGTAACTGCTTTCCAGAAGATTGTGTCCAACATAGAGGTGATTGACACTTCCGACCGTACAATGCCTCAAACGGAGCCATTTGTATACTAGCATGATAGCTGTTGTTGTATGCGAATTCCGCTAGCGAAAGATGTCGATCCCAACTTCCTTTGAAATCTAGGGCACATGATCGTAACATATCCTCCAGCGTTTGTATCGTTCTTTCAGATTGACCATCGGTCTGAGGGTGATAAGCCAAACTGTACGCCAATTTTGTACCCATACCTTCGTGTAATGCCTGCCAGAATCAGGATTGAAATCGTGTATCCCGATCAGAGATAATGCTCTTAGGGACACCGTGTAATCTCACAATCTCTTTGATATAAATCTCCGCCAATCGTTCCGTAGAGTAATGGATACTGATGGGGATGAAGTGTGCTGACTTGGTTAATCGATCAACAACTACCCAGATCGTATCATAATTCCTGTTCTTGGGTAAACCCACAATAAAATCCATGGTTATGTTCTCCCATTTCCATTCTGGCAGCTCCAGTCCTTGAAGAAGACCGGGGGGTCGACGGTGTTCAATCTTCACTCTTTGACAGGTCAAGCATCCGGCCACGTACTAGGCTACATCTTTCTTCAACCCGGGCCACCAAAGTTCGGATTTCATACTCTGGTACATCTTAACCATGCCTGGATGTAGAGTGTATTTACTCTTATGAGCTTCATCCAGTATTTTCCGCCTCAATCCATCAACTGGCGGTATGTAAATTCGCTTCTTGTACCTGACCAAACCACTAGGTGATAGGTCATGGTCTTGGGTTTCACCCTAAGAGATCTTCTAACGTATCTCGACAGCCCAATCATCCTGCTTTTGAGCTTCTTCGACTTCATCTGTCAGATTGTATTCCCCCTGACTAGCAAGGAGAGTTGCAAGGTAGGCATCAGTTGGTGTGTTGAGACCCACGCAAATCTGGTTTGATAGATTTAGATCCCTGAAATCTTCAAGCAATTTCTGCTCTTGCATCATCATACAGGCTACCTGCACCGTCCTTCTGCTAAGAGCGTCTGCAACGACGTATGCTTTACCCGGATGATACTTGATCTCCAGGTTGTAGTCTTTAATCAACTCCATCCAGCGAAGTTGTCTCATGTTGAGTTCTCTTTGATCGAAAAGGTACTTCAGGCTTTTGTGGTCGCAGTACAATTCTACGGTCACACCATATAGGTAATGCCTCCATATCTTCAAAGCGAACACGATAGCCGCAAGCTCTAAATCGTGGGTAGGATAATTCGACTCGTGAGGCTTCAGTTGATGAGAGGCATAAGCCACCACTCTGCCCTGTTGCATTAGGACACATCCCAACCCATGCCCACTGGCATCACTATAGACAACATAAGTCTCATTCGGATCTGGTATAATCAATACCGGTGCTGTAGTCAACCTCTCCCTCAGTTTCTAAAAGCTCTCCTCATAGTCATCTCCCCAGACAAAGGGTTGATTCTTCCATGTGAGCTTTGTCAATGGTAGGGCAAGACGTGAGAAATCCCATATGAATCTGTGGTAATACCCTGCCAAACCCAGAAAACTACGTATCTCCGTCACCGTTTCTGGCCTCTTCCAGTCCAGAACTGCTTCCACCTTGCTTGGATCAACAGCAACTCCTCCGCTTGATATAAAATGGCCCAGAAATCTAACTTCCGGCAGTCCAAATTTGCATTTGCTCAACTTAGCATAGAGTCGCTTCTCCCTGAGTATACTCATCACAAGTCGCAGATGTTCTTCGTGCTCTTCACTGCTCTTGGAATAGACGAGGATGTCGTCGATAAATACCACCACAAACCAATCTAAGTGTTGGCAGAAAATACGGTTCATGTAATCCATGAATACCGCAGGTGCATTTGTTAGTTCGAAAGGCATCACAAGGAATTCGTAATGCCCATATCTGGTCCTAAAAGCCATTTTGGGAATATCATCGTCTTTAACTCGCAATTGATATCCCGAATGTAGGTCAATTTTGGAGAAAACAGTGGAACCAGATAGCTGATCAAGAAGATCATCAATCCGAGGAAGTGGATACTTGTTTTTTACGGTTACTTTGTTGAGCTCACGGTAGTCGATACAGAGTCGAAAGCTCCCGTCTTTCTTCTTCACGAACAGTACTGGGGCTCCCCATGGTGACACACTGGGTCGAATGAACCCCTTCTTTAAAAGTTCCTCCAGCTGCTTCTTCAACTCCTGCATCTCGTTCGGAGCCATACGGTATGGCGCTTTTGATATTGGCCCTGTACTGGGCATCAATTCAGGAAATTCGTTCACGACAAGAATATCCTTGAGCGAAAGCTCGACTTCTACCTTGACCGAGAAAAATATCATATACGCCTGGCATCCTTGCTTCATGCATCTATCAGCTTCCATAGCGGAGAGAAAGTTCAGGCTTGCGTCAACCTTGTCTCTGCTAGGTGAATCGGAAAATGATAGCCTCCTCTTTCCACAGTCAATTATTGTACCGTTTTTCGTTAGCCAATTAAGTCCGAATATGACGTCAATGCCATGAAGTGGTAATCGGATAAGGTCTACCTTAGAAATTCGTTCATCCACGTTCACCGTACAATTAAGACATGCATCCGAAGCTAAAGATTTTACGCCAAGCGATGTAGACACTATCAAATCGTATGGTAACCTATAGGCATGCATTCCTAAACCATTTGCACAATCATAGGAAATAAAGGAATGACTAGCACCCGAATCATATAATGCCTACAGTGGATTTCCATTAAGGTAAATAGTACCTTGGACCATCTCCGGAAACTTTCTGGCCTCTGTATTTGTCAGTGCAAAGATCCGACCCGCGTTCTGAGGTCTTGCTTCGGCAGATTTCTCAGGACAATCCCGGCTGAAGTGTCCAGGCTTCTGGCATTTGAAGCAGATTTGCTTTCCATCACAGTTGATTCCTGGATGGTACTTCTTGCACTTTGGACATGATTGGGATCCCACCAATCTCGGATAATTTTGTTGCCCAGCTAGGAATGGCCTCTTATTCCCACCTCGGGGATTATTCCAGGGTGCCTTCCTTTTATGTGGAAAATTTCCGCGGTTGAATCCGCCACGACCGGCACTGCTGTTGTTGAAGTTCTGGAATCTACACAACTCTTTCAAATTGCGCTCAGTCAATCTGCAAGATTCCACCGCCTTGGTCATGTCAGGAAACTGCTACGATACCAGCCTCTCCTTAATTTCATACTTCAACCCGCATATCAACCTATTCGCCTTCCAGCTCTCATTATCGTTACTTTTCAGATATGACGAATATCGTGACAGGTTGGTAAACCGAGCGAAGTAGTCATCAAACGATTCTACATGGCCTTACTGGATATGAAGGAATTCCTCCTCCTTAATCACTTGTGTCGAGGGAGGAAAATATTGCTCGTTGAATTTCTCCAAAAACTTCTCCCAAGTGACAAGGCAATACCGGGTCCGTAAGGTTGTAGCAACGCTCTTCCACCATCAATGCGCATCACCTTCGAGTTTATATATTGCAAGTTGGGCTTTACGGTTTTCTGGGCAGTCCATAACGTCAAAGATTTTGTCCAGACTCATCAGCCAGTCTTCAGCCAAATCATTCTTCCCACGGAAAGCAGGTGGCTTGAGTTTGCAGAATTGGTTTACCCAGTTTTCTGTGGTCTTCCCAACTCTCCTTTGTCCAGGAGGTGACGATGATCTATCGGATTCCTCAGCTTCTTCAGTGTTCTCTTCACTCTGCTCGTTTTCTTCTTCATCATCAGTTTCCTCATCATCTTCTTCTTCCAGTTGCCTCTCAGCTTCTTGATCTTGTCTATTCTGCCTTTCCAAGAGTGCGTCTATAAGAGCTCTCTGTTCTTGAAGAGTTCTTCGCATCTCCTGAATTTCGTTTGCCTCTAGTTGTTCTGGTATTTGGTTTCTAGGTTCAGGTATCGTTCTTGTTTGAGGCTGTCTGCCTCCTCTTCTACCTCTACCTCGGCCTCGGCCTCTAGGGACTCCAGCGACTCTTAGATTTACCATCCTTAAATTCCTTTATTTTAATAATGACATATATATAAACATCAGAAATAACACCACGATTGACACCAAAACATATATTCACATATATTCATTGCATCATGTTTGTACAATAAGTATTGACCTAGAAGTCAATCATATCCTATTCTTTGCGATACAAGTCAATATATTACAGCCCCCTTTATTTCAAAATATTTCACAATCCCGTAGGGTTTCTAGAGAGATTTTTATACTATACTATCTAGCTTCTACTATTCTTCCCACAGCTTTCTTGACCGTTGTTTCCCATCTACATGTGCTGGCGGACCAAGCATTTCAGATATCGGAAGTGGATACGGATGCCTAAGATGGGACCTTCATCAAGCAGCTCATTTATGATTCTTGCCCAAAGGTGAGTTCGAGGGAAATAGAACAGGGTGGATCTAATCCAGTCCCCAGGTGAATGACGGCCATAAAGGGCTTGGTAGCTCTTAACTTGGCTCAAGAACATCAGATACCTATCCTTAATGGTTTCAGTGGTCTGCTCGGCGTTCATGTAATATGGCTCTAGTAACCGTGTTAGTGTCGCATTGTCATCCAGAACATAATGGTACTCATCAGGGGTGGCTTCCTCCTCATCTATGTTTCGGATTTCAGGGTAATCAAAATTATCCCCTACTGATGAATGGGTTGACCCAGCAGGACTTCCTGGTACTAAGTTCGCATTGTATAAGTTTACTGGTTCGGGGTCATAGATGTAGTCGGGATATTCTGGGCCAGGGTGGTATTCTGGTTTTGGGTCGCTTAAGTGCCCAACTGCAAAATCAGGGTTGTATGGTAGTTCGAAATGGTACAAGGGAGCACGATGTGCTGGAACATGTGGGGGTTCTGGTTCAGGTGGAGGATAGATCGGACTAGGGTTTAGCCTTCTACCTATCGTTCCCAGTACTATAGATTTCCTAGCAATACGTCTCCTCATTCAGTGATAAATGTTGTATGGATTCTCGTCTCTGTTCATCTTTACACATTACACCAAGGTTTATATCAATACTCATTCTCAAAAATGTGCTCAAGATTTAAAAGGCTTAGAACCTAACTCTGTTAATCGAACAGGTTCGGCCAGGTAGGTGTCTATCATGTGAGCCTCACCGTGCTAGGGTGACTGATTGGTTGTTCCACATAGACTAGCCCTGCCTTCGGCACCAAACTGTCCGTAATAACTTCGTTAAATTCATGCCAAGACTACTGCTCTGATAAAAAAAATGCAACATCCCAATTTAAAAGCGGATTTTTTTTAAAAAAAAAAATCAGAGTAGAGCATTGGAGCGAGTAAGTAACTGAACCGTGATAAAACATTAACCATAGTGTAATAGTGTCGTTACAGTTATCCTAGTGTTCAAAAGTAAATACATATACGGTCAGTAAGTCTTTGTCTGGTCATCTATTCCTGCTGCTTGCCTCTATCACCAATCCGCAGACCTCGTGACCCTGAGGCTACAGCTGAGATCCAATTCCCATTTGGATCTTAGGTAACGGTTAACCTTATGCTCAAATAAAACAGTATATGGATGACAGATATTCATGACAGTACAACAGCATATCGGTACATAAGCACAGAGCAGATGCATGATCATAACAATGACAGAACATAAGCACAAAGCAGTATGTAAAGTCCCACAACATGTTTGCACATACCCAGTGCCACGATCTCAACACGTGTCCTCAGCGCTAGGAAAACTCAAACGGTATTATCAATACTATAACCCGTGTAAAGCTGTATGTATAATTGACGACCCTAACTAGAGCCTCAATCTATGAACATATCTATCACATATATGTATATGAGCAGCACAGAGTTAGTGTTACAGTATGCGTCCGTGCCTTCGTTGATGATATTTTGGTACGTTTGACGGAAACGGTACTTCTGACGGAAAACAGCACGTTTGACAGCGGTATAATAGCGATACGAGTTCATAGATAACCTTTGGGGATAATATCACATTTATCAGTGATCAACATCATAACAGGCATTTCAGGTACAAATTACCATTTTGCCCCTAGTTTGATTAATCGACGAAATTTCGCCAGAGCTTCGCTATTTTGACTCTAATCTTCCAAATTTTGACATATCTCCTTTCCCAATATATATTTGAAATAAATATCATATTTATCCCTAAAACAGGATATCTAAACTTACTTGGAAGATTAAAGACTAGCTAGCATTTCTACTATAACTACCGCAACAACTACGAAAACTAAAGACTAGAGACCGAAGAAATTACGTAGGGCTCCGCTACAATTTTCTCCGGGCTCTTCCTTCTCTCTATTTTGGAAATCTCTCTTGTGTTTTGGTGTGAGAATTTCCAAATGGATGAAGGCCTATTTATAGGGAAAAATGTGCACTATTCATGACTTTATCATATTGAATTCTAGCCATTGGATCTAAACTTGTACACAAGGCTTCATCTCCACCATTCAATCCACCTCCTTACCTCATTCTTCAAAACCATGATGTCATTAAGGTGATGTCACTCATTCACTTTATGAGTGTTTACCGATAAAGTTCCCTGTTCGGTGTTCTGATCGCGTAATTTTGCAAAATCTCAAAAATTCGGCAACGTAGTCTTGAATGTCTAGTCTTCTTCTTTAGAAATGTCTGGGTCAACTAAATTTTTGATCCCATTCAGGGTATTTCGTAGCCTGCCGAAGATTCTAAGCCGAGCGCTGTCGGTTACGGAAATTACTTCGGGTAACGCCAACTTCGGGACAAAAATTCACTGATTCATAATATGTCCAGTTGTTTACTACTTAGTTCAAGGATTTTGAGTTATGATTTATTTTCCATTGGTTCTCACTTTTTTTATTGGCCCTTTGTTTACAAAATATCTTTTCATCTGATCCGTTATTCGCCTCGCCGGTTACGGAAATGACTTCCGCTAACACCAACTTCTGGACAAAAATTCACTTGTTTATAATATGTCCTGACCTAAGAGACCTAGTTTCACGGTTTATTGGGCAAGATTTAATTTCTATTGGTTCCCCTTTATCCTACTGGTTCTTCCATAAATATCTCTTTTATATTATTATTATAATACAAATATCATGATATTTATTATTTATTTTATTTAATTATTTATTTTTATTTTTTATTTCTTTTATTTCTTCTTTTTTTTTTAAATTTCGTTCCTCCCCCCTTTTCTTATTAATTTATTTTATAGTTTAATTATCTTCCAAAATTCACAAAATTTCTCCCTATTGGTTATTTTGTTCAAGCTTAAATAATTAGTCATTAATTACCTAACTAATCACTTTCTAATTGTTAATAATTTTCTTAATTAGGATTACTCATTTTCTCACAACTATTTCACTGACATTGGTATTTTATGTCCCATGCATTATATTAAAAATCGTGGGAGCATTTTGGTTCTCAAAATACTTTTTGATTTTTGCCCATTTAATTTTTTCCAAGTTCATAACTTAATAAATTAGCAAAATTAGAGACAATATACTCTCTAAATTTTTATAAATATTTTCCCGCCTCTTAGGATTTATCATAATATTCTTAGGCTATTTTATGTTCCATAGGGGTATTTTAAGAATTTTGGCATATTATTCTCCCTAATTTCTATGAGATTTTTCCTTAAGAAACTTGATAAATATAACATAGGAAATTCAGACCATATATTTTACTTATCAGAAATAGCCATTTATTTATCTTAACTTAATTTTCCAGATATACGATTATCCAGGTATTACAAAGGCTAATGATTTTATTTAAAATCAGAAATGCCTCAAAAAATATTTATTTGACAAAAAAAAAAACCTACTTCGGAGTGAACTTTTAAGGAAATAGAGGAGAAAAATAAGTTAAGTTTTCCAAAAATTATGGCAAAAATTATATACATTTTTCATATTAAGAACATCAAAGGATTTCTAAATACTTTTAGATCACCTTCATACTATTTGTCTAGAATTAGTTATAAGTTTTTAGAGGATAAAAGTAATATGACATACTAAAGGAATAGTAACCGAATGATTAAAATATATATTTTAATAGAGAAAAACACTTCTCATGTTGTAGGAGAAGTGTTTTCTCATGTCACACAGATATAAAATGGTGAGACCCACACACACACACACATATATATATATATATTATATATATATATATATACACATATATATGATTAGCTTTATATATATGTGTGGGTTCCACTATTTCATGTGTATGTAGGAATCTTTTTCTTCTCATGCAACATGAGAAATGTAAACCCCATTTTAATATTTCCTTTACTCCTTAATATAAGAGCTAGTTGACTTTTATTGGAATGATTAAGTTAGATTAAAGTATTTATATTTATTATTTTTCTCCAACTAATTTTTGACTTATAAACTGATATATAATATAATAATATACAAAAAAAAAAAAAAACCATTGGGCTCTTATATCAATAACTAGAGTTAGTGTATGACTTCAATTTATGATTCACCCAAACCTTATCGATCCCAAATGACTAACTGGTTACTCATCAATTTCATTTTGGTGCTTGTGCTAATGAAAGATGAGGCTGGAAAAATATATTTTTGGATTAAGATCTAACAACGCAGATTTAATATTTCATAAAAATATTATTATGATTTTATAAGAAAAATAAAATACGCGAAAAAAGAGGAATCCGTGAGAATCATTCATTAATTAAATCAAACCTTGCAAAAAGCGATGCTTCTCACAGTTTTCAATTCAATGACTATTTATCATGAAAATAACAGTCGTGAGAGGCATTCATTAATTAAAATCAGAAGCTTAACTATATTATAAAAGAAGAATTTCGACTTTCAATATCATGAGAAATTATTGGTTCTTTCTGAAAATAAAAAAAGAAAAAAAAATCCTTAATTTTATTTCTCACGACAAACAAATTAAATCACCGACTTAGAAATAAATAATTATTGAAATATATCACAATTTCTCATATTCCAGAATTTGGGCCTAAAAGTTTAAGAATTAATATGAATTAAATAGGCTACCTAGCCCAATTGAAAAAAGACTCCTGAAAAATAGAATGATTGTCAAGGATTTTGTAACATTTGGCCTTCTCAAGTAAAGGGTAAACGTGCACGAGTAACTAGAGATTAGTTGTATAAAAAAAAACAAAACAAAACAAAACTAGAGATTAGCCAAATGCCAAGTAAAATAGTAGACTTGTCAAGGTAACTTTGTATGCATACTGTCCTGGGTTTGGGCAACAACGAAAACTTTGAAAATTATAGGTACATAAAGATTATTTTGCAAATTATGCCTGGAATTACAGAAATTATGTGCACCATTTTTTGCGAGATGGAATTCGCACAAAGATATATAACACTTAAATGTAATAATTAATTATACACATCATCATTATTGTGAGACTGAATTCATGAAAATATAAAAATAACAGTTATAGTTAGTAACTGTCGTTTATTTAGTGACAAAAGTGAGCGAAGACAAAAACATAATGGTTTTAGAAACAACCGTCATATAATACTTTCAAACAATCTGTATGTCTTCCCCAAATACCAATTCATTGGTCATAATCCTTTATAACATCGTCAGATCTTCATAAGTCGTAATCCTTCATAATATCCGTTAGACCTCTATTTAAACTCACTTATTCCTTGTGATTCTTACTACTTTTCTTTATTGATATCCTCCTTCTCTACATCGTGTTAACATCCTGAGGAGCTCCTCTGCCACCACTACCACCTCCATCCCCACCACCACCTCTCCTCCTTCACCTCTTCTTGACATGGAGGCTCTAATGCAGTTGTTATCAGGTATTAACTACCACACAAGTTATCTCATGGCATATGCAATAAGCTAACCAGGAAGTTGAACCGCATATTTTATTACAATGAGGTTGGATATGACTTATAGTTAGACCTTTTATTTCCTTCCTCTGATGATGAGAATAAAGAAGATGAAGAGGAGGAGGACGACGACGACAATAGTGGTGGTGACGAATGAACAACACTATTGTATTTTTTAAAAATGTTAAAAAATAAGTTTAAAAAAACAACTTTATACTTCACGATTATTAATTAAAAACTGTAAAGTATTCTTTTACCTTGGTTTCAAAGAACCAATATACTTAACGATTTTAACTTAATAAACATAAATTATAGCTTTTGAAACCTTTCCTCTTCCCTACACTAATCGACTTTGGGCGCCTCCTCATTACCTAATAATCGTTAGGAATTCCAGGTACCCTTTCTTTATTTCTTGTTCAACTTCCAAAGCGCCAATGATGGATCCTTTCCATAGTTCCAGACGTTGATTTAAATTCCCCATTTTAATTTGCTAATCCTACGTTTTATTCATTAGCCTCCTCTTTTTATTCTCTTAATCGTAAAGATGAAACAATGTGTGAAAGAATTGCCAGAAAGCTATCGACGTCATCCTCCTTATCCTCCTTCCCATCCTCCACCTCCTGCTTCTCCTCCTTAACATTAGCCACTGTCGCATTTGCCTCTACCTCCTCCTCCACCTCTTAATCCTATGATTTTAGAACTGGAGGCAATGCAACGCTATAGAACACATTAACCATGCCATGAGGAGGCTTTGTTTATACCTCTCGAGTATGAATAGGAAGACAAATCTCACATTGATCATATCGTGATGAGTATGAGTTGGCCATGATCTTGACAATGATCTTGGCCACTCCTCTAATGATGAGTAGCCTGATGAACTTACTTTTACGTTTAATTGTTTTAAATGAACTATTGTGAAAAAATATAAAACATTTCTCACAGTTATTAGAAAACAACTGTTATGAAATATAATAAATAATGGCTATTAACTGTTCTTTCGAAACAGCAGTCATGAAGTTGTAGATAAATAATGGTGTTTATAAAACAATCGTCATGAAACTCATGGCACAAAAAAACATAAATAATTGTGTAGATTGATTCCTCTTCAACTTCCATCGCATGCTTCACTTCCAATCTGTTTAAATTCTCCATTTTCATACGTTTTCTTCACCCTCTTTCTCTATCCTCCTTATCATCATGGTTCAGCGACACACCGGCGAAATGTTGGAGAATCATCCTCCCCAACCCTCCTAATGTTACTTCAGAATATGCAAATAAGCCTGCTTCTCTTCCTCCTCCCACCCAACCTCCACATGCCCCTTGTGTTCCTTCTTCTCAACCTCCTCCTCCTTTGCTTGCTTCTCTTCTTTCTCTTTCCCAACTGGCTCCTCCTCCACTTGATTTGCTTCCTCCTCATTATCATGTCTGCTTCATTCCTCCTCCCACCAAACCTCCCCATGCTCCTCCTTCCCAACTTGATTCTCTCCCTTCACCTCTAGCCCGTGACCAGAGGACCTACCACTTCTGCATCATTCGCAATTTTCTTTTCATATCATTTAGTTTACTCCTCTGAGGATGATACATGTGTAGATTTTATTTATTTTTGTATCATTCATATAGACACGAACACAAGTGCAGGTACAAAACCTATGAATAACAAGCATGAGAACGAATCCCACGAATATTAAGTGTGAGTATTGTGCTGATGAATGTCAAGCGAGCTCGAGTTTAATCATAGGGCGCTAAGGATTGGCAAAACTACTGTTTGTAACTAACGCTCTATATTCAACCCTCTTGAAAACATTTTCAAGCATGTATGGGGACAATTTACCATCATTAAACAAAGATATTTTTCTAACAACAAAAACGCATAATATTTTATAATAAAAGACCCCAATATGAAAGTTCACAAAAATCTTAATAGATTTCCTTCAAATTATATCTGCCAATCTACAAGAATCTTTCATATATATAGAAACCGTTTCAAAATATGTAAATCATCTCAATATGAAAGCTTACAAAGCATATCTCAAAAATTTTCTCGTTAATTCCATGCTTGATCGTAAACTATAGAAGACGAATAAATACCAATACATAAAATCAATGAGAAAATGAATAAGTCCAGAAAACTATCTTGATGTTATCAAGCTTAGAAACAATTGTAATTACTATAAAAGTATAACAAGTAGTAAGAATATGTTCGTACAAAAATTATAATTGGACGCTATTCACTCACCTACTAAGATGTCAAATACCTACAATTCACGTTACTAGTAGCTTTCTTGTGAGGTCGTTTCTTACATGTCCTAATACCCAAAACAAACTATTATAATGATCCTCTCACAACCTTTATAAAAATTCAAAGAGGCTATATAATAAAAGTCGTACTCCTGTTATTATGATGACCAATGTTCAAGCATCAACCAACTTCTCTAAATTATTTAGTAAAAACTTTCAATGACCAAATGAGCACGCCAATCCTTTTAAGCTCATGCAATTCAATAAATATAAAGAATGATTCATGCACACACGTTTTTTTTTTCTTTTTCTAACTTGCTCTCGTAGGATATGGCTTTGAATTTTTTTTTAAAAAAAAACATTATATCCAACTAACAAGTTCAACAATGACAAAATAAAGCATAAAATAAAAATCTATCATTCTTGCCATTTAGCCAATTGCATCAAACTTCTATCTCAAATCTCTTGCCCAACGATTTCCAAACATCAACATATAAAGTTATAATATTTCCCAGATTCAATTCTTTACCAAGTTTAAAAGTAGAGGATGAAATAACTTTTATTCTCTTTGAGTATATTGTGTTTAATCAAATTTGTAAATCATCATAAACCACATCATTCTCATAAAATACCCATCAGAGCTTTTCAAGCAACAAAATGATATCTCAAAGCTTCCTAAATACCATATTTGATCTAAGATACTTTAATAACAGCTAGCTAATCACTTAAACTTGAGTTTTTCCCTTTCGAACATTTCAACAAACATGCTGTGCATTCAGGAAAATAACATAAAGCACATCTCATTTCATAATCAACCAACAATACACTTCCAAGCTTCAATATACACACAGACATATACAAATTACCCTTCCCAAGTTTTACCAAGAATCAATTTAAAATTCAAGGAAAGCATAGGCTAAACCCATCTCCATCATACAGCAACTAAAGCCATTAAAGTGAAGATACCTACCTCAAGTGAGCTCCTTAAACCTTGGTTTTCCACTTGTTTTGAGTTCAATTTTCTCATTTATCACACATAGATGCTGAAACAGGGTAATGAGAACAAAGTTTAATCCAAACTACTGACACCAATATAAGGAAGAAAAACGAAGAGAGAGGAAATTGCTAGAATTACCAGAAAACAGAACCAGCAGCAAGGTGGACGAATTTTACGCTTAACATACACACAGTCGATGCCCCAAAAGGGAAAAAGAAGAGCCAAAGTTCTGTACCCAAACCCAAGACACAGGGACTCCCAAAATAGAGGAAGAAGAAGATTGATTGTGGGAGATGATAGACGAAACAGCAAGGAGGATGACGCCTTACACACTCACACACACCACAGCCATGATGCTTAACGGAGAATATGGTTGAGAACGTTCTAGAAAAGCCAAGATTTCCCCCCTCTACCCTTGCTGTTATGAACACCAAGGCGGGAAAAAAATTGAGGGCTAGGGGCTTGTTTGGGAATATACTAAAAATCCACAAGAAATATTTTAAGCTACATAATTAATTTGGGCATTCTAGTAATTTCATATTGTTATAACAAAATGAAGCAAAATGGAATTAGCCCTTTGGCTTAAACAAAACTCAAAACCAAAAACCAAACAAAGATAACAAACACAAGCTTTACTAAAAAACCATTTACTTATGTTGCACTGCTACTATAACTAATTAAAAAATAATAATTCATTTTAAATATGAGGTATATTACATGTACAACATTAATTCTTTAATAGTTTCCAACCTCTCTTTTACTATCTGCATACAACTTTGAATATAGATATGAAATAATTAAAAAAAAACTAATTATCTTTCATTCTTATTATATATGTTTTTTTCTATTATTGACATAAGAAATCATTAATTATTTAATTAATCTTATTTATTGATTCACGTGAACTATAGTGCTTCTGGATGCATGTTAAAGTTGTTAAAATGACAGATGTTACACAATTACAAAGATACAGATCAACAACATTATTGTATCTTAGGAAGCTAGATTGCTATACACAAACAACCACAAATTACTGACTTTTATATCCATTAATATATATGATTTTAGTGGATGGCTTAATTGGTGGGAGGAGGAGGAGGCGAATCCTTCTTTGGGCCAAAGTCTTTGTTGAGACTGACAACTGTGTTAGTTAGCCCTAGAGTAAAAGATATTAGGTAGTGTGTATAGAGAAGATCTCGGAGCCAGTCCTAAAACCCCTTCAGGAAGTCTATGGTGTGAGGGGATTAATCAAGGTTGCTAGAAGTGGATAACTTGAGCCTACAAAAAAGAAAAAGAAAAAGAAATTAGGCGGGCCTATTATCTTCCATGGGTTTTGAGATGTTTTTGATGTTTTCAGTAAATTAAATGAAGGATGAAGTTGCAAACAAATTTTAGATGGAGGTAAAAAGGGTCATTCAGCCCATTAAATCCGATCAGCCGCACCTCTCCTCTTCATTTCACGATCAGAAGATTGAACGGTGTGAGAGAGCGATCTCTTCCAGGAAAATAAAATGATGCCTTTACCTGGCAGGTTTGGTTGCCGAAGTTTGTCGTTGAGCTTTTCCCCTTTACTATCGCACTCAATCTTCTTTTGTCTAAGGAAAAATCAGGGACAATTTCTTCAGTCACTCACGTCTTATAATCTGGAGTCTCTACAGCACAGTATCATTCGTGTATCTAGACACTGTTATTTGCAAAATTCTAGCTTCTTTCCTTGAGTTCTTGTGATTCCATTAAATTCATACTACTGTCCAGGCTACTAAATTTCCAAAGCAGTAAATTATATTGATGGACATCAATATAGGACCAATGTATAAGGAATCTTGAATCAAACGGGCTTTAGAATTGCCATGGGTGGTGAGCTTGGCATCAAAGGCTAGCAACAGTGTAGAACTATTGAGGCCCATTCAAGAAGCTCAGGATCACGAATGTATTTTATTATGACAAGGGAGTATAGGCCTTGATACTTGAAATCAAATGAGAAGAGTCATTGCTCCTGGTTTACATGCTTCATATTTGGAAGCTATGGTCAGAGTATTGAAAGCTTGTTCAGAAAGAATAGTATCTTGAAGCAGAGCTTTCTCTTCCTTGGATTAAGAACCATGAATGAGATAAATTATGCTCCAACATTGAAGTTGGCTGCCAATAAAAGAAAGCTGAGGCAAGCAAGACATTTGATCAATCCTGTATGCTAGATTTGAAGGACTACTTGAGCACTTAATTTGGTTTGAGACGATGCCACGAGTACAAGAAAGCAAGGTACCTCACTAGAATTCTTCCATTTAATTTGCTGGTTTGTAGTTCTACATATATGAGTAATTGAAGAACATAAAAGGTCCAGTTTTCGCAGCATGGGCAAAATGTTGAAGCACATGAGAGAGGCAAAGAGTTTAAGCCCTCGTGTGTTTGCTATTGCTGAAGAATGGAGTGTTAAAGAACAATATTCGAAAGATCAAAAGGAAGATATCACAATGAATGTCAAAAAGGAGGGTGTCTTCATGAAAGTTTTATTCACAAGTTAAAATTGAAAAGTTCAAATTCACTTCACTCCACCTAATTTGTATGTGTTGGCAAGTTGGTACTTTCATTAATTAGTATAAGAAGTGTTAACTTGATGGGGCGTGTTGGAGTATTGAATTTATTAGTATGATTAGTATTAATCACTAGTTATTACATTACCCTAAAAGCTTTATATAAAGGGTCTTTAAATGTAATACTCTAAAAATCCTATTTAGCATAACCACTATATTTTGATAGGAAATACCTATTAAAAATAGGTGAATGTATGGTCTTAAAATTTAGTAGCTTATTTAATTTAATTTAGGGAATTTTCTCCTAGAGTTAAATAAACCAAAGACCCAAATTTTTTAATTTCTTTTAGAGATCATAAAAGACCCTAAAATTATCATATTACAACATAGTTTATTATAGAGAGTCATAAAATTTTACGAAAATACCTAAATAAATTAAAGGGAATTACCAATAAATAAATGACGATTAAATTTACATTAATTAAAATAATTTTATAAATCTTCATAATAAATTTAGTGGCAATTAAAAGTCATCAATTAGGGATTTTTTAACTTAATGAAGAATCAAGGGCCAATTTTGAAATTGAATTTAAGGATCATAAAATATGATATAAATACCATATTAATCCATAGTTCCCATATGATCAAATGAGCAAGAAAATATTATGAAAACACTTAAGCTAATTAATGGGGATTAGCAACAATGAATGAACAATTTATCTTGCACCAATTGGGATTAGTTGCAAAATAATCAAGAGGCAAAATAAAAAGTATAAAATGAGGCTGAAATAATATTTGCCTAATTAAACACTAATTTTCATGATTAGTTAATAAGTCGATTAGCTAATAGCAAATATAATTAAGGGTGAAGATTGGATTTAAACAAACACAATTGGGTCCAATGGTTATGATTAAACCAATAATTAACCTTAATCCTTGTGAATTTGAATTGGCCAATGATAAATCAAGCAAATATTCTTAATCCTCATGAAATTGATTGGACCAATGAGAGATTAGCATAAATGGAAGGTCAAGATTAGATTTAATAAAGCTAAAATCTAATGGTCTAAATTAACTACATAAAGCTTAATCCATGAGAAAAGGTTTTGACCAATGAGAGAGGGAGTTGTGAATGTGTGTGTGCAAATGTTGTGAGTATTGTGAGTCTAGTAAGAAGAGAGAGAAAAATAAATGCATCCACCAATAGGAAAAAATGAGCATAAATCAATTAAATTAATCAATGGAATTAATTCAAGACATAAGCAAATGAGAATCTATACAAAATAAATTGTATTTTGAGATACGCTAATCATAGATCAAATATAAGGAGTTATTATTAACAAGCATAATCTAAGCTTGAGATAAGTTATAACCAAAGTCTTTTCCTCAATTTGTGAAGATTGTTTTCAAATGTAAAAAGGGAATTAGAGGTTTCTAATGAAAGCCATAACTTCCAAAATTACAAAACCAATGAGAAGATTTGAATAAAACTTCATGAAGACCCCTAAATATATTTTCATCTAGTGAAATGCAAAACAAAGAATAGATGAAGGGAGAAATTGTTGGCTTGAAGAGGATGTAATACCCCAAAAATTATTATTTCTCATAGATACAATATTTTGATAAATGACACCTATTTACAATAGGTGAATATGTGACCTCAAATTTTGAGATATATTTATTCTATTTTCTAGTTAATCTTCCTTTAGGATTAAGATAACCATGGTTGAATTTTCTAAAATCTGTTAGGCATCATAAAATATCATAAAATGCAAAAAATGACCATATTAATTTATGGTTCTTCTATGATCAAAAAGAGCAAGAAAGTGTTATGGAAATACTTAAATAAATTTGGAGAAATCAATAACCATTAATGACCAACTAAATCTTCACTAAATAAATAATTGTACAAGCCTTCATAATTAATCAAAGCACCAATTTTCATAATTTATCAAAAGGATACATTTTCTAAAACCCTAGAATTAGTACCTAGTTCATTTTTAATTCATAAAGGCCATAAAGAATTATGAAAATGCTTAAAACAATTAAGGGGCAATCACCAACAATTAATGAGCAATTTAAATTACACTAATAGAATATTTAGGTAATTCTTTATGATTAGTACTAATAGTCAACAATTAAAGGGGTATTAAGCTAATTAAAAATCAAAGACCAATAAGATGTTAGGATTAGCATAGAATGGATTACCAATGATCATAAATTACCCTAAACACCAATAATGCCATAATCAAGAGACAATTAAGCTTTTGATTAAGATGTTAATTAAACTTTAATCAAGCTTTGAAAAGTCAACAATTTCAACTAAGATCTAAGGGCCAAGATTTAACCTCATAAAGCTAATCTAAGGGCCTAAATAATTAAGAAGCTTAATCCATGTGAAAATAAAAGAACCAATGGGAGGAATTTAAACTCATAATATCTAGATCTTAGTTAACAAAAAAAAAAAAAAATTTGTTGTTTAATAAATCAAATACACAAATGCAAAAATGAGTCATGAACAAGCATTAAGACATGGAAGACTTTGGGGCTAATGGAAGAGGATAAGAGTACTTTGTCATAAAGCCTCATAAAGATTTTGGAAGAGGATAGGATGATGAATAAAAGAAAGGAAGAGTGTGTGTGTGTATGTGGCGTATGTGTGTATGTGATGATGAGAAATAAAGAGAGGAATACTGTGTGTGTTTGTGTGTGTGTGTGTGGCATATGTGTGTAACATCCCCAATTTTGATGTAAACTAATTATCGAAATATGAGAGTTTTCCCCCAAGTAGTAGGCAATGATATATTATTTTTCTGACAAGATAAATTAATTATTGGAAAAATAATGAGGAATTATCTATAGGATGACAATTAAATTAGGATATGGATAATTGGAGATAAGTATGGTCAATTAGCCTAGATATAAAGAAAGATGAGAATGATAGGAAAATTAATTAATGAAGGAAAGAGGTTGACACACGTGCAAATGGAGATCAAACAACACCCAAAAAATTACTATACTCCTTCAAGAAGTCCAGCACGTGAGGTTGCAGCAAAAAGGTGAAATATGAGTCTAATTCTAGAGTAATGATGAGCTTGGTTTGGACAATTGAAATACACAAATTTTCTCCAATTAATCCAAGCATCAGACGGGAGAGTAGGTGAAAGAAAGGAAAAAAAAAAAAGTTATTACTTCCCATTTCCTTGAACCACCAGACGTGAGAAAGGGATTAAACAAGAATGGATGGATGTGACATGCACAATTAGAGAAGGAATGAAGCAGTGAGCACGGCTAAAAAAAAAAAAAAGATGAAAGAGTCGCACATTGTTTTTTTAATTCATTTCTTTATATACTTCCTTGTTGGACGTGGAGACGAAGCAAAAAGGGGAGTGACATAAATAAATAATAATACTTCCTACTCCTATATAACCGTTGGATCAGGGAGGAATAATAAGATTTTAAATATAAAAAAAAATTGTTGTCATCTACCACCCATTTAAACAGCTGGCAAGGTCAGGGAGAAGTACAACATTGATTATGGAAAACATCGGTTCACGTGAGAGAAGGAAGCTTTGACATAAAGTAATGAAATATTTCCCCATATTCTTCCGCCGCCGGATGTGGTAGAAAGAGGGAAAAAAATGTGTTGATCCAATATTAATTTGAGAGGGGGGGAGAGAGAGTGGCATTGGAAATATTTTTCTCTCTTCCCAAATTTTCTCAAAAAGTCGGACGTGAGGAACCAAAAAGAAATCGGAAAATATTCTTTTCTTCCCAAATTTCATCAGAAGCACCGACCTAGTGAGAAGTGGGAATCAGATTTTTTTATTTCCTCTAGAATGGTGAAGAGAAATCTAGAACCGACCTTGGAACCGACTTTGGAGATCTATTTAAAAGGCTCACCCTCACCCATTTTCTTGGCTGGACGAATTTAGAGAAGAGAAGAAGAAAGATAGCAAAAGGGTTTTGAGAGAGAGCTCCCTTAGACATTCCAGTAAAAGGTAAGGTGTTTGGGTATTATTTTCACCCCCTTCTACCTTTGATCTTGAAAGTTGAACATTGTTGATGAAAGCTCTTCTTTTGCCACGTGAAGGACTAAGGTCGAAGAAAGAGGAGGAAAACGTGAAGAACTGAGGATTCTAATCAAAGACATATTGAGACCAAGTAAGTTACAGTTTTAATTACCTTATGATTTCATAGTTGTCAAATTGGAGGTGTTGGAGCCCTGCGTTTTAAAAGGGTCTGATCAATTAATAAAGAAGGCAAATGGAGTGTCCAACTCAAGATTAATAGCCTAAATAGAAGGATTGTGAGGATTTAAGAAGAATTAGCTTATGAAAATAAAAGATGGTTTAAGTATTTTTTTAAATTAATGTTAGCGGCCAGCCTTACGTCATGAGGAGCTAATTCTTGTTGTTGTGTCTTCTGCTGCCATCGTGTTCAAAAATGGGTATTTAGGGACTTAGAGATTTTAAGATGATTGGGCAAGACTTATTTTTTAAAATTAGCAGATAAACATGTTAAAGAAAGGAGTTAATTATACTTTTATTTTGATTATTTTAGGGTCACTTTGAGTTTCGTGTACCTGGGGAAAAAAATCATACTAATAATTTTGGACAACTCCAGGTAGTAACCTTAATCCTCATGTGTTCTGTGTTTCTTTGTATGTTTGTTTCTCCATGATTGTGGACCCCTGTCTCTTGAAAAGGGACATGCGTTTGTGTGCATTTAGTGTGGTCCAGGTTCAGAGCCCGACTACTGTGTTTTTCCTAGCGCTGTGGATCCGGGGCTTGCTTTGTTGAGCAGTCCTGCGTTTGTTTCTAGGACATGTAGTCCTTCTGCAGTTAACACGGTATACTTGGTATGTTGTATTTGTGTTACTGCGCGTTTGTTACTGAATGCTACTGTTTGGTGTTTTCCTAATTATGGTTACATACATACACTGTTTATGCATTACATATGAGATTAATGGTTACTCTAGGATCCATTTATGAATCCCAGATTTTTGTAAAACTTCAGGAGGTGCTACGAGGGTTACTGGAGAGAAGGGTAAGACTGTTGAGCAGGGGTAGGTGGAGATGCCGGTGGCAGAAGAAGTTCATTTTGTGATTTATTTTGTGGTTGGATGACTGTATATTATTTTGGCCTTTTTGGGCAGTAGTGGATGACTGTATATCTGACCCTCCGGGGATTATATTTTGTTACTTACTTTTGATTATACCAGTATTGTCTGTTATCCAACCGGGAAAGCTCTGCCGCGATGAAACTCTGATGCATGTAAATAAATAGTAATTAAATGACATATGGTAATTATTATAAGGAATTCCTCTATCCGCCACCCGAAAGGGCGAGGCCGGTAGGGGTGTTACATTTGTGGTATCAGAGCCTGGTTCGGACAATACTGGTACTAAGTTAAAATAGTAAGGTACAGACTGACATAAGTTTGGTTATGGATTAGGAAAAAGGGATGATGGGTGATGACCATAGGAGGGCCTTAAGAGCGGTAGTTACAAGGTTCCTTGTAGTTGCCTTAGAACTCGGTGTGGGGAGTGTTTCTGACAGATCATCAGTAGGAAGTTGTAAAACAATTAAGTGCAATATTAATATGGTTCTCTTTTGTCTTGTGGCCTTGATTTATAATTTGATATTAACTTGTGTAAATTGATGTTCATATATTTATTTTTCTGTTACTGTGAAGTTAACTTTTATAATGGTGAGAGGTAAAGGTCCAGGAAGGCCTAGGCAAGAACAGGGGGCAGAGATACCTAATCCTCAAGATAATAATCTGATACGAGAGATGATGGGACTAATTCGAGAGCAGGGAAACATGATACAAGAGATACGAGCAGAAATGAATGAGATCAGGGCACGTCGAGATCAAAGTTCCGAGGAGCGGAGGACAGAGACGGGTAATGGTAGCGATAATAATAATAATCCTAATGAACAGGAAGAGTTGCAGATGGACCAGCAAAATAATAGAGCTGCAGAGACATCAATTTATTGGGTTTCTAAATTTTGTAAACAGTAGCCACCTGTTTTTCGCGGTAAATTTGATACAGCGGAAGATTGGATTCTCCGTCTTGAGAAAATTTTTCAAGTTCTTGAATGCCCGGAATAGAGGAAGGCTCAGTTGGCCATTTACAAGCTAGAAGGAGATGCAGACCGCTGGTGGCGTAATACGGAGATGACTCTACGTGTGCGAAATGTCCCTATCACGTGGGAGATGTTCCTAGAGAAGTTCAATGAACAATACCATCCTCCTTCCATCCGTATTGCTAAGGAGTCAGAGTTTCTGAGTATCAAGCAAGGGGATAACGAGTCTTTTGAAGATTATTATTCTAGGTTCACACGTCTGTCTCGCTACTCCACCTATCATAAAAACCCTAATGCTGAGAGTAGCTTAGCAGATGTCTTGGTTCGCGGCCTGAAATTTGAGATCAGAGAAAAGCTCATAGCCAGGCAGTTCCATGTATTAAGCCAGGCTGTAGAAGAATGTAGAATCGTTGAGCGGAATCTGAAGGAACTACATGCTTCCAGGAGATCCACTTTCCGCAGTGACCCTAATCGTGGAGGCTCCTCTCAGAAGAGAAAGGGGTCATGGAACAAAAATCGTGGCAATGGCAAGAAACCTTTTCGCCCCAGTCAGCAGAACTTTAGGAGGCCTGCAGAGCCTCAGATATGTAACAAGTGTGGTAAGACTCATCCCGGAGTCAGTTGCAGTGGTCAGGTTGTCTGTTATACTTGCCATAAGCCTGGACATTATAGCCGCGAGTGTCCTCAACAAGCTACCGAGAAGAGGCCTCAGAACCAAGGACGTGTGTTCGCCTTGACACGAGATGATGCCCGCAGATCGCCTGAGTTAGTTCAAGGTACCATCTCTCTTCATGGTTGCTTGTTGCATGCATTATTTGATTCTGGTGCCAGTCATTCATTTATTGCGTATGATTGTGCTAAACGTATGAATTTGAGTGTTTATAAATTACCTTATGATTTGATTGTGTCTACCCCACTCGGAGTCAAATCTGAGACTGCCGATGTATGTTTAAACTGTGTTGTGGTGGTTGATGGTCATGAGTCAACTGTGGATTTGATCTGTTTGCCGTTACGGGATATTGATGTGATTTTGGGCTTAAACTGGTTGACGGCCAACAATATTGTATTAGACTTTGGCAACAGAAAAATTATATGTCCTGATCAACAGCAGAATCTCAATGCCAAAGCAAGTCTTGGTTTCCTTTCAGTTGCTGAGACGAACCAATGCATTAAACAAGGATGCCAGGGGTATGTGGTGTTCTTTTCTATACAGGCGGAATCAGAACCTTCTCTGGATAAGATACCAATAGTAAATGAATTTCCAGATGTGTTCCCTGATGACATTACTGGTTTGCCACCGAAGAGAGAGGTTGAATTTGCAATTGAAGTCGTACTTGGTACTGGTCCAATTTCTAAAGCACCATATCGTATGGCACCTAATGAGATGGCTGAATTGAAGAAGCAGATTGAAGAATTGCTAGAAAAGGGGTTTATTCGCCCCAGTGTTTCACCTTGGGGAGCCCCAGTTCTCTTTGTTAAGAAGAAGGATGGAAGTTTAAGACTTTGCATCGATTATCGAGAGCTTAACAAAGTGACAGTGAAGAATAAATATCCTTTGCCGAGGATTGATGACTTGCTAGATCAACTATCTGGTTCCTGTATATTTTCGAAGATCGATTTGCGCTCAGGGTACCATCAGCTTCGGGTTAGAGCTGAAGATATACCGAAGACCGCATTCAGAACCAGATATGGACATTATGAGTTTCTTGTGATGCCATTTGGATTGACTAATGCTCCTGCAATCTTTATGGATTATATGAACAGGATCTTTCGACCGTATTTGGATCAATTTGTAGTTGTGTTCATTGATGATATATTGATCTATTCAAAGAACCGAGAAGAACACGAACGACATCTGCGACTTGTTTTGAGCATTCTGAGGGAGAAGCAACTCTATGCCAAACTCAGTAAATGTGAATTTTGGCTATCAGAGGTTAAATTTCTGGGTCACGTGGTTTCCAAAAATGGTGTTGTAGTGGACCCCAGTAAGGTGGAAGCAGTATTAAACTGGAAAAGACCAGAGACTGTCACCGAGATTCGCAGTTTTCTGGGACTAGCCGGGTACTATCGCCGGTTCATACAGAATTTTTCTCGGATTGCGTCGCCATTGACAAAGCTTCTGAGGAAGAGCCAGTCTTTTGTGTGGGACAACCAGTGTGAGGAGAGCTTTCAGATATTGAAGGAGAGGTTGACGACAGCGCCTGTGTTGATTATCCCAGATCCAAGTCAGACCTATATGGTCTTCAGTGATGCTAGTTTGCAAGGATTAGGATGTGTCCTGATGCAGCAGGGCAGAGTTGTGGCGTATGCCTCTCGTCAGTTGAAGCCTCACGAGTTGAATTATCCTACACATGATCTGGAGCTTGCAGCGATTGTCTTTGCTTTGAAGATATGGTGACACTATCTGTACGGTACCACAGTTGAGCTATACTGCGACCATAAGAGCCTCAAGTATCTGTTCGACCAGAGAGAACTTAATATGAGGCAGCATAGATGGATGGAGTTGCTAAAGGATTATAACCTGGAGATAAAATATCATCCGGGTAAAGCTAATGTTGTCGCGATGCATTGAGCCGGAAGACAGTGCAGGTAGCATATATGATGATCAAAGAGCAGAAGTTGTTAGAAGACTTCAGAGATCTGAATGTGTCAGGTCAAACCCTTGTGAATAAAGATGCAGTTCATAGAGTCTATATGGCTAACCTTCTTGTCAGCCAAGAGGAGAATATTTTGAGCGCAGAAATAGGAGAAGCTCAGATGCAGGATGATCTAGCGGCATCCATCCGAGAGAAGATTTCTCGAGGCAAAGCAACAGAATATGATATCTTAAATGGCCTAATCCGGTTCAAGAAACGAATTTATGTGCCGTCTAGAGATGATTTGAGGCAGAAGATTCTAGACGAGGCTCACAAGAGCAGGTACACTATTCATCCAGGTGCAGTCAAGATGTATCGGAATTTGAGATCACAGTTTTGGTGGCCTGGAATGAAGAAGGAAATATCAGAGTATGTAGCTAGATGTTTGACTTGCCAGAAGGTTAAGATTGAGCATCAACGACCAGGAGGACTCTTGAAGGGATTAGAGATCCCCGAGTGGAAATGGGAGAATGTAACCATGGATTTGGTAGTGGGTCTACCCAAGATCAGGCATTTGGATGCGATTTGGGTGATCGTTGACCGACTCACAAAGTCTACTCATTTTCTTCCTGTTAGTGTTAATTACTCTCCAGAGAAGCTGGCAAGTATTTATATTCGAGAAATAATCAGACTTCATGGTACGCCAAAGAGTATTATCTCTGATAGAGATCCTCGATTCACATCTCGATTCTGGCAAGCCTTACATCAAGCACTGGGGACGAAGCTAAGGTTTAGTACTGCCTATCATCCCCAGACTGATGGGCAATCAGAGAGGACAATCCAGACACTTGAAGACATGTTGCGAGCATGTGTATTGGATTTCAAAGGAAAATGGGATCAATATTTACCTTTAGCTAAATTTGCCTATAATAATAGTTATCATTCTAGTATACAGATGGCTCCTTATGAAGCACTGTATGGACGGAAATGCCGATCACCTTTATGTTGGACGGAGTTATCTGAACGGAAGCTAATCGGACTTGAAATTGTAGATGAAACTTCCGAACTGATTAATTTAATCAAGAAGAGGCTCCTTGCAGCTCAGAGCAGACAGAAGAGTTATACAGATAAGAGGAGGAGACCTCTCGAGTTTGAGGTAGGTGATCATGTGTTCTTGAAGATATCTCCTGTTACAGGAGTGGGAAGAGCCATCAAGCGCAAGAAGTTAAGTCCTCGCTATATCGGTCCTTTTGAAATTCTGGCAAAACAAGGACCTGTAGCTTATCAATTGGCATTGCCGCCAAGTTTGAGCAGGTTACATGATGTTTTCCATGTCTCCCAACTGAAGAAATATCAGCCAGACCCAGATCATGTTCTTGAGTATGAGGATGTTGAGGTGCAAGAAGATCATACTTTTGTAGTAGAGCCCGAACGAATTATCGATTATCAAGAAAAGCAGCTCAGGCGTAGAAGTATTCCTTTTGTGAAGGTGGTTTGGAGAGGATTATCTAATAGGGAGGCAACATGGGAAACAGTTGGGGATATGAAGGAGAAATACCCAGAGTTTATGTCTAGGAGCATGATAAATGTATAAACAAATTTCGAGGACGAAATTTACTTTTACGGGGGAAGAAATGTAACATCCCCAATTTTGATGTAAACTAATTATCGAAATATGAGAGTTTCCCCCCAAGTAGTAGGCAATGATATATTATTTTTCTGACAAGATAAATTAATTATTGGAAAAATAATGAGGAATTATCTATAGGATGACAATTAAATTAGGATATGGATAATTGGAGATAAGTATGGTCAATTAGCCTAGATATAAAGAAAGATGAGAATGATAGGAAAATTAATTAATGAAGGAAAGAGGTTGACACACGTGCAAATGGAGATCAAACAACACCCAAAAAATTACTATACTCCTTCAAGAAGTCCAACACGTGAGGTTGCAGCAAAAAGGTGAAATATGAGTCTAATTCCAGAGTAATGATGAGCTTGGTTTGGACAATTGAAATACACAAATTTTCCCCAATTAATCCAAGCATCAGACGCGAGAGTAGGTGAAAGAAAGGGAAAAAAAAAAGTTATTACTTCCCATTTCCTTGAACCACCAGACGTGAGAAAGGGATTAAACAAGAATGGATGGATGTGACATGCACAATTAGAGAAGGAATGAAGCAGTGAGCACGGCTAAAAAAAAAAAAAGATGAAAGAGTCGCACATTGTTTTTTTAATTCATTTCTTTATATACTTCCTTGTTGGACGTGGAGACGAAGCAAAAAGGGGAGTGACATAAATAAATAATAATACTTCCTACTCCTATATAACCGTTGGATCAGGGAGGAATAATAAGATTTTAAATATAAAAAAAAATTGTTGTCATCTACCACCCATTTAAACAGCTGGCAAGGTCAGGGAGAAGTACAACATTGATTATGGAAAACATCGGTTCACGTGAGAGAAGGAAGCTTTGACATAAAGTAATGAAATATTTCCCCATATTCTTCCGCCGCCGGATGTGGTAGAAAGAGGGAAAAAAATGTGTTGATCCAATATTAATTTGAGAGGGGGGGAGAGAGAGTGGCATTGGAAATATTTTTCTCTCTTCCCAAATTTTCTCAGAAAGTCGGACGTGAGGAACCAAAAAGAAATCGGAAAATATTCTTTTCTTCCCAAATTTCATCAGAAGCACCGACCTAGTGAGAAGTGGGAATCAGATTTTTTTATTTCCTCTAGAATGGTGAAGAGAAATCTAGAACCGACCTTGGAACCGACTTTGGAGATCTATTTAAAGGGCTCACCCTCACCCATTTTCTTGGCTGGACGAATTTAGAGAAGAGAAGAAGAAAGATAGCAAAAGGGTTTTGAGAGAGAGCTCCCTTAGACATTCCAGTAAAAGGTAAGGTGTTTGGGTATTATTTTCACCCCCTTCTACCTTTGATCTTGAAAGTTGAACATTGTTGATGAAAGCTCTTCTTTTGCCACGTGAAGGACTAAGGTCGAAGAAAGAGGAGGAAAACGTGAAGAACTGAGGATTCTAATCAAAGACATATTGAGACCAAGTAAGTTACAGTTTTAATTACCTTACGATTTCATAGTTGTCAAATTGGAGGTGTTGGAGCCCTGCGTTTTAAAAGGGTCTGATCAATTAATAAAGAAGGCAAATGGAGTATCCAACTCAAGATTAATAGCCTAAATAGAAGGATTGTGAGGATTTAAGAAGAATTAGCTTATGAAAATAAAAGATGGTTTAAGTATTTTTTTTAAATTAATGTCAGCGGCCAGCCTTACGTCATGAGGAGCTAATTCTTGTTGTTGTGTCTTCTGCTGCCATCGTGTTCATAAATGGGTATTTAGGGACTTAGAGATTTTAAGATGATTGGGCAAGACTTATTTTTTTTAAATTAGCAGATAAACATGTTAAAGAAAGGAGTTAATTATACTTTTATTTTGATTATTTTAGGGTCACTTTGAGTTTCGTGTACCTGGGGAAAAAAATCATACTAATAATTTTGGACAACTCCAGGTAGTAACCTTAATCCTCATGTGTTCTGTGTTTTTTTGTATGTTTGTTTCTCCATGATATTGGACCCGTGTCTCTTGAAAAGGGACATGCGTTTGTGTGCATTTAGTGTGGTCCGGGTTCAGAGCCCGACTACTGTGTTTTTCCTAGCGCTGTGGATCCGGGGCTTGCTTTGTTGAGCAGTCCTGCGTTTGTTTCTAGGACATGTAGTCCTTCCGCAGTTAACACAGTATACTTGGTATGTTGTATTTGTGTTACTGCGCGTTTGTTACTGAATGCTACTGTTTGGTGTTTTCCTAATTATGGTTACATACATACACTGTTTATGCATTACATATGAGATTAATGGTTACTCTGGGATCCATTTATGAATCCCAGATTTTTGTAAAACTTCAGGAGGTGCTACGAGGGTTACTGGAGAGAAGGGTAAGACTATTGAGCAGGAGTAGGTGGAGATGCCGGTGGCAGAAGAAGTTCATTTTGTGATTTATTTTGTGGTTGGATGACTGTATATTATTTTGGCCTTTTTGGGCAGTAGTGGATGACTGTATATCTGACCCTCCGGGGATTATATTTTGTTACTTACTTTTGATTATACCAGTATTGTCTGTTATCCAACCGGGAAAGCTCTGCCGCGATAAAACTCTGATGCATGTAAATAAATAGTAATTAAATGACATATGGTAATTATTATAAGGAATTCCTCTATCCGCCACCCGAAAGGGCGAGGCCGGTAGGGGTGTTACAATGTGTATGTATGTTGTGTGTGTGTGTGTGTGTGTGTGAGAAGGAGAGAGAGTGTTGTGAGTGTAGGAGTTGTGAGTCCAAGGGTGTGAGAGAGAGAAAAGTCAAAGCATTAGCCAATAGGAAAAATTAAGCATAAAACAATTAAATTAACCCATGGAATTAACTCCAGACATAAGCAAACGAGAATCTATACAAAATAAATTATATCCTAAGATCCGTTAATCATAAATTAAATATAAGGAGTGATTATTAACAAGCATAATTTAAGCTTGAGATTGGTTATAACCAAAGTCATTTCCTCAACTTTTGAAGATTGCTTCCAATTGAGAAAAGGAGAGTTTGAGGTCTCTAAATTAAGCTATGAATTCCAAGATTTCAAAACCAATGAAAAGATTTGAATAAAACTTCATTAGGATCCCCAAATATATTTTATCTAGTGGTTCTATCTAGTGGAATGCAAAACAAAGAATAGAAGAGGGAGGAAATTGTGACTCAAAGAGAAAGCTAAGAATTTTAAACACACATGGGATAGTAAATCAACTTTTGGAAGAGGATGATGTACTTAGGATAGGGTTATTTATAAAAATGGAAGAGGATGAGGGAGAGAAAAGAGGGGCACGGTTTTGGCAAGGGGAATGGCTAGGATTTGTGCTTCCAATTAACCTAGATCCAAGGGTGTGTATCCAAGATGAAAAGGTGTGAATAGTGTCATGGCATTTGGCTATAAATAGCAACCTTGAGAGTGAGAGTAAGGAGCTTCTTGAAGGAGTAGCAAGGTTCTTGGTAAGTTATCTAGCTCTAGCTTTAAGTTCTTTAAGTTTTAGTCCTTAAATTCTTAGATAGAAGTAGCTTAGATCTTAAATATTCTAGAATAATTTTAATTTCATGTTTATATGGTTGAAATCAGCTTTATTTCGAAAAAAATTATGAGAAAAGTCATAGAGAAAAATTTTTGGAAGAGAAACATCAAAATAACCAAGTTCTGGCGAAATTTCATCGGTTAAGTAATTTTTGAATTAGTGATAAAAATGCCCATATTTTATGCTGAAAACGTGGTTGAAAAATTCTGAGAAAATTCATGGTTAAAGTAGACATATAGGGCTTTTCAAATATGCCAAGAACATGTTAAAAGGGGCTCTGTACAGTGAGATAAAAATTCTTGAAGTTTGACTGGGAATTTCTGGAGAAATTCTGGGCAGAGGCTTAAAACGTTAAACCTGGGAATGACTCAGGTGATCTGGGCAAAAATGAGTATTTTTCCTTTAAACTAGATATCCTAAGGATTCCGGGGAATTTTACGGATCCTCGTTTCGATTTTTCTAGAATTAGTTATGATTTTTCAAAGTTAGACGAAAAATCAGCCCAGAAATGTTGTACCAGCGTTTTTCTGAAAACTAAGGGAAACAAGTTGAAAAGTAATTCCACCAAGAGAAAATGGCCATTTGTGACTAAAGATATCTAGTAGGATACTATTTGTGAATTAATAAATGTGAAATTACCATTATAGGATATACGTGATCATATCGACCGACGTACGTACCGTGATCACCGATAAAGGTGCGTTCGTGTACTGTAACACTAACTCTGATGTTTATTATATGCTTAGATGTGATAGATAACTTTACATTTGATGTGTGCTTATGAGATACATCTGATGTATGCTTATGTACTGTTGGGATACATCTGTTGTGTGCTTATGTACTGCTGGGATACATCTACTGTGTGCTTATGTACTGATGAGATACACTTGCTGTGTGCTTATGTACTGTTGGGATACATCTACTGTGTGCTTATGTATTGATTGTTGCTGTAACACCATGAATATCTGTCATACATATATTGTCATATATAAGCATGAGGTTAACCGTTACCTGAGGTTCAATGGTCATTGAACCTCAGCTCCTGCTATAGCCTTAGGATTGGGAGGAACTAGGGCCAAGGACAAGGGTAAGCAGCCCGCGTGAAGATCCGGCCGGAGTTTCTTTTTGTTTTTGGGCTGTACAATATTTTGAATTATTGGGATGAATGAACCACTACTATAACCAACCTTGGTTAATATTTTTTAATACAATCATCAGTTACTCGCTCTCTTGAATTGCTCCGATGCGCCACTCTGATCAAGCTCTTTTAAAAATGTTTTGGAAAATGGGATGTTACAGAGGAGGCAAGAATTGTTTACAATAAACAAAACCACACATGGGATAATTGGCACATAGGTAATTTATGAATGGAAGAGGATAGGGAGAGAGAAAGAGCTTATTTTATTTAAATAAAAATAATAAATTGAATTTCAAAAAGCAAAACTTAGAGATTAAGTTAGGGTTTTCTAATCACATGGATGGATGAGATTAAAACTTCTTTACTAAGTTTAGATCCAAGGGTTCATATTCAAGATGAATTAGGTTTGAAAAAACTACCAAAATAGCACAACATTTTACTATAAATAGGGGCATTGGGTCTTCACATTTCGTAACACCAAATCAACCACCAAGTGGTGATTTCTAAGAAGGAGGAAGGAGTTTGAGAAGTTTCAAGAGGTAAGCTTGTCTTTAGTTTTTAGTTTCTAGTCTTTAGCTTTATAGTTCTTAGTAGTTCTTAGTAGTTTTTGGTATAATTGTTAGTTTAATCTAGGAAATAGGTAAAGTAATTTCCTATATTTTTTTTCAAGCCTTATTGCATCGAAAGATGTCTGACAAGGTGGAAAAATGTTGGGAAGTGACTTCTAGGATTAAAGGAATTGTTGGGAGTTGCTGGGTTATTAGAATCAGCTGGATAGAGAGCATTATTTTATGAGCAAAAGTATCTTCAAAAGTTCTGAAACATGGGTATAGTAGACATGTATAGCTTTCCATTGATATAAAATATGTGTCATTTAGAGGCCTGTAGAGGGAGATAAAAATTCTGGAAAAAAAGGCTACATTTTTCTGGAAAAATTCTGGGTAGAGGTTAAAGAATTTTAAACTGGGAATGATTCACTAATTTTGGGCGAAGATCATTATTTTTCCTCAAAAATAGATTTGTTAAGGTTTCCAGGGAATTTTACGGAACCTCATTTTGATTTTTTGTAGAATTGGTTATGAATTTTCAAAGTTTGTGAAAATTCTGCCTGAAATGCTGAAATCAACATTTTTTCGAAATAAAAGAGGTTTAATTGGGATAATAAATCCACCAGGGGTAAAGAGGTCGATAGTGGCTAAAATATCTCCTAAGATATTATTTACAAGGTAATAATGCGATAATACCATTATAGGATATCCGGGGAAATCGGGAGACACACCGACCAAGCAAATGTACCCCTATCCACATGGACTAAGGTACGGACGCGTACTGTAACATTAACTCTAATGCTTATTGTATGCATATATGTGATGAATGATTTCAGAGTCATGGACAAGACTTGGTCTTGGGTCATGCACCGTGTCTAAGACTCTGTCTTAGTTCACTATTATACCTTCAGCTTTATGTACACGGGTTACAGTCTTGGTAATGCCGATGAGTTTTCCTAGCGCTGAGGACACGATAGGCCATCGTGGCACGGGTGGTGCAGACCAGAGATAACGGACATAGGCAGTGGTTGTGTACCGTTATCCAGACAAGTTATACATCTGTTATTATCTTTCATATGTGATTACTGCTGTAATGTCATAAATATCTGTCATACATATATTGTTTACATAAGCATGAGGTTAACCGTTACCTGGGGTCCGATGGATATTGGACCTCAGCCCTTACTATAGCTTGTGGTCCGGGGAACCAAGGACTGAAGACATGAGTAAGCAGAGTAAACAGCATGCGTAGAGACCCGGCTGAAAATCCTATTTCTAGACTTGTACCACTATGACAAATGTACTGTACACTATGAACAGAAAAATACGCCACAGTTAATGATATATTAGTTACTCACTCTTTTACTTGCTCCGATGCTCTACTCTAATGAAAACAAAAATCTTTCCGCTTTTGAAAATTGGGGTGTTACATTGTCCAAAGCTAAGAGTGTGTTGGATATGCAGAGTCCTCACTAAGTTAAGACAGAGGATAATTTGTGTTTCTCTTGAGTCCCCAAGTGGGGTTAGTTAATCACCCACAAAAGAGGGATGATCATTGTGAAACCCAAGTGAGTTGATTTTTTGTTGTGTTGCTCTTAATGGAGCTTGTAATCATCTAATGGATAATTCATGATTTGATTCTTGTGGCTTATTATTTATGAGTTGCTTGGCAGAATGAGGGTTAATTAGTTTGATGTATTGCCCTATAATTGGTGCTAGTAAGCTCTTGCATGTATCTGATTTTCTCTGGTTGTGATCGTGAAACCAGAGGTTATTTGATTCAGGCTGTGGGGCGTCGGTTCCATATTTGACAAGTGAAAAGAAACATAAATTGGATGTATATGAAGATTAGTTGATGTTGTATGACATCTGGGTGATGGCTTTCCAAAATCTTGAGATTTCCAGAATTCAGATTGAAGTCGTGTGAAGCATGAGAAAAGAGCTTTTAAATGTGTGTATGTGTATATATATGTGTGTGTATCCTAATTATAAGACAATATTTGAGAGTTTGTTTTGATTCTAATTATAGGCTAACATTCTAATTTTTGTAAATTTCTTCCTAAAATACCCCTATTGATATGAATGAGGGATTATGTGAAATCAGTAAGATAGTTAAAGTGCAAAACTTATATAAGGCCATTCTAGGAAAATGAATAAAATAAACTAATTTAACCTCTATCCTTAATCCCTCAAAACTTGGTTAAATATGTCCTATAATTCGAACCGGAGGGAGTGTGTGTGTGGGTAGGGGGGGTGCGTGGAGGGAGTGTGTGTGTGGGTAGGGGGGGGGGGGGTGCGTGTGTGCGTCTGAGAGCGCTTGCTTTTGGTGGTGGGGTTAAGGAAGTTTAATTTTAAGGCTGAACCTTAGCGGGAACATGATGATGCCTTAAATGTTAAATATGTATTCTAGATTGTTAAAAGCATGCTTATACATTCCAAACCAATGACCTGTATAATATTCTGAAAGTTGAAATTTCTTAATTATAAAGTGCTGCTGCTCAACTTACAATGAACGTAGATTACATGATGCCTTTGGAAGTTGTATTCAGGTGAAGCCAGAATACTTACACATGAGTTAAGGCTTGTAGAGATAATTCGAAGCATTATGTGATTGAATACTTCCATGTGGTGCTGTTTGAGATTAGAAGCTAAAAAAATGACTTAAAGCTTGTTGTCTAATGCTTGTAAATGTCTACTAACTACTTCAAATGATTAAATTATATTTCGGGTCATTAGGATATGGTTTAACATCCATTAGAAGCTGGAAAATTTCCAGATTATGAAGGAGAGGCTACGTGAGACTCTCTTTTGAAGGATAAAGGACGTGTATATTTTACAATATGTGAGATATATGAGAATGGGTGTATGTATGTTGTTGGAACTTGGAAGTATATAAGTTCAGGTTTTAAGACTGAAAATCTATAAGAAAGTAGTTACTTCTTAACACTTCCACATGCTGTTAATTATTTTCGGTGGTTCAACCATGCATAGAGATTTTAAAATGAAGGTTTAAGCATTGTTTCCAAAGCTAGAAATTGATTTAGAACTTATGGGTCTATTTGGATTCACTTAAATTTAAGCGTTAAAGGCAAAAAAATGCAGTAGCTTAAAACCCAATGCTCACACAATGATCAAAAGAAAATGTTTAATTCTTTAAAGTGCTGAATGATTATTATAAATGGTTGAACTATGCTTAGAAACTCTAAAATGATCACTTAAATATTGTCATTGAAGCTGGAAATTTTCAGAGCTTTATAGGAGGTGCTGTTTGAATCTTTAAGGAACTGATGCACCTATATATATATATGTGTGTGTGTACGTGGGTTGCTATATTTTAGATTTATCAATGCATGTATGCTAAATTGAATCATTGGGAAAGAGAAATTTAAGGAGATGCTTCTGCTTTGTTACCTCAAATGTGAAACAATGGTTCTAAATTGATAACTACACAGATAAAGTGTACGGATCGAAGCTTCCATGAAGTATTTGGTGACCATAGAATTTAAAAATATAGAATTTGTGTTCTTAGCTCCGCTTGACCAGGGGTTGGAAATGTTTTTGGCTTGATTTGATATCTCAGTGGATTTAAAATGCAGAATTGTGTAGGGTTACATGAGGGGAGAGTTTCTAAGTATGAGGATAAACAATATAAAAAGCATGGTCAAAGAAACAAAGCTAAAATGCTAAGTTAAACGTGAAAGTTTGGGAGGGTTAGATAAAGATTATGTAATACCCTAAAAATCCTATTTAGCATAACCACTATATTTTGATAGAAAATACCTATTAAAAATAGATGAATATGTGGTCTCAAAATTTTGTAGCTTATTTATTTTAATTTAGGGAATTTTCTCTTAAAGTGAAATCTAAAGACTTTAATTTAATTTCATAAAGTGAAATCCTTGTAAAAATTTATCAACCAATGAAAGACCTAGTGTGTGATATTGGGAGACAAATAAAATACAAATCGAAGAGGTAAAACAAAGAAGCAAGTCACGGTTTTTGTGCTGAAAGTGGAAGGAAAATTGTTTACAAATTAACATATCAACACATGGGATAAGATGGTTAAATGCCCATTAATGCATGGAAGAGGATCATGTCCTTGTGATAAGGTCTTAATGACCTTTGGAAGAGGATAATGAGAGAGAGTGAAGGGGGAGTTGTGAGTGTGTGTGTGTGTGTGTGTTGTGTGTATGTGTGTGTGTGAGAGAGGGAGAGAGAGTGTTGTGAGTGTAGTGAGTGTTGTGAGTCTAGTGAGAAAAGTCAAAGCATCCACCAATAGGAAAAATTAAGCATAAATCAATTAAATTAATCCATGGGATTAATTCAAGAAATAAGTAAATGAGAATCTATACAAAATAAATTGTATCTTGAGATACGTTAATCTTAGATCAAATATAAGGATTTATTATGAACAAGCATATTTTAAGCTTGGAATAGGTTATCTCCAAAATCTTTTTCTAAATTTTTGGAATTAACCTTAAAGTAAGTAAAAGGTTGGTTACGACCTCTAATGAAGCCAACATTTTGAGATTATTGAATTGAAGAAGAAAAACTTGAATAAACTTCAAATTAAACCCTAAAAGCATTTTTGCTTAATTGACAATCAAAGAAGTAAATATTATAAATCCCTAGTTAATTAGACCAATGAGAGATTAGCAAAAAGAAGGCCAAGATTAAATTCTAAAAAGCCAAATCCAAGGGCCCTAATTAATTCCTTAGTTAATTACACTTAATCCATGTGATAATTTGAGGAGCCAATAGGAAGATAGAATTATTGTTTATGTGGCATAATATAAAACACAAATCCAAAGCCAAGGGGGAGAGTGAGGTCACGGCTCAAACACTTGAGGAAGAAGCAAAAGTGAAAGTAATCTAGATATTTACATTATATGAGCACATGGGATAAATAGAGGTAGCTTGAGGAAGGAGTTGGGATTTCACTATAAATAGAGGTGTTCCCTCTTTACAATTCTTCACACCCAACTCAACCAACATAGGTGAGTTTTAGGGAGCAAGAGTAGAGAGAAAGAGAGTGGAAAGCATGAAGGAGGAGGAAGTTCTTCAAGGGTAAGTTTCTAGTTCTCGAGTTTAAGTTTTAGTCTTTAAGCATTTTATAGTTTTAAGCTTTAAGTTCTTGTAGTTTTTAGTAGAAATGCTAGTTTGATCTTTAATCTTCCAATATAGTTTATTTTCATGTTTTTATGGGTAAATATGTCTTTAATTAGAAAAATTGATGAAGAGGATGTTTTAGCAAAATTTTTGGAAGATTATGATCAAAGTAGCGAAGCTTTAGCGAAAATTCATCGGTTAGAAATTTCTGAAATCAGTGATAAAAACGCCAATATTTTATGTTGAAAATGAAGTTACAAAATTCTGGAAAACTTCATGGTTAAAGTAGACATATAGGGCTTTTCAAATATGCCTAGAACGTATTAATTTGAGCTCTGTACAGTGAGATAAAAATTCTCAAAGTTAGGCTATGAATTTCTAGAAAATTCTGGGCAGAGGTTCAAAACTTTAAAACTGGAAATGATTCATGTAATCTAGGAAAGAGTGATCATTTTTACTTAAAAATAGACATCCTAGTGATTCCAAAGAATTTTACGGATCCTTATTTCAATTTTTCTAGAATTGGTTATGATTTTCCAAAGTTAAGCGAAAATCTACCCAAAAATACTGTACTAGCTTTTTTCAAGAATTAAAGAAAATAAGTTGGAAAATAATTCCACCAAAAGTAAAAAGGGTCATTAGTGACTAAGATATCTTCTAAGATATTATTTGGGAATTAATAAATGCGATATTACCATTATAGGATAAACGTGATCGCTGTCCAACTGACAAACTACCGATATCACTGACAAAGGTACGGACGGGTACTGTAACACTAACTCTGATGCTTATTGTATACCTATATGTGATAGATGTATTCATAGACTGAGACTCTGTTTTAAAAGTTGTTCATACACATACAGCTATACATGGGTTATGGTTCTGATAATACCGTTGAGTTTTCCTAGCACTGAGGACACGGATGTACACCGTGGCACTGGTGAATAGTGCAGACTATAATAACATTCATATGTAGTGGCTATGTTCTGTTATTATCTTTCATATGTGATTATTGTTGTAATGTCATAAATATCTGTCATACATAACTGTTACATAAGCATGAGGTTAACTGTTACCTGAGGTTCAATGGGTATTGAACCTCAGCTCTTGCTATAGCCTTAGGATCTGGAGGCGTCAGGGTCGAGGACAAGGGTAGGCAGCATCAGTAAGCACCCGACCGGAGAATTTCTTTCTGATATGTATTAACATACTTTTAAATATTTGGATAATTGTATAGCTGTTTAAAGCAACCAGATACACCAGCAGTGAATGCTTATCAGATACTCGCTCTATTAAATTGTTCTGATGCTCTACTCTGATCAAACTATTTTGAAAATGCTTTAGAAAATTGGGATGTTACATTTATGGTATCAGATCATTCATTCTGGCACAAATTTAACTAAGTTACTCCAAACAGTTTGGTGTCTAAAAAGGGTTTTGTGGTTGTCAATCAGTCCCCGTGAATTCGGCAAAACTTCCACAAACACACCGGCCTGGCCAGATTGTTTGAGTAATGGAGTTAGGTTTTGAGTCTTCAACTAAGAGCATTTTACTTGGCATGAACCTGACTCAGTTATAATAAACCATTGGTGTCGAAGGCAGGACTAGTCTATGTGGGTCAGTCAATCAATCGTCGTGAATTTGGTGAGACTCCCATGATAAACACCTACCTGGCCAATCGGTTTGATCAACAGAGTTGGGCTCTAAGCCTTTTAACATTAGAGCATATTTTGAAAATGAGCATTGATAAAACCCTGGTGTATTGTTGTAAAGGTGGACAAAGTCGAAACCCTTTATGTAGATTTTCTTAAAAGGATAAGGATACCGCTTAGGAAACAGTAAATCCTGAGCTGGTCAAACATAGACGTAACCTTGATTCAATCCACCCACCCCCCGAACCTGTAGCTGATCCAGAACCTGAGTACCATTTCAAACCAAAGTATTTTGACGAATCCATATACAACCCTAGACCGGTGTACCATTCCAAACCAATATATCAATCTGAACCAGTATACCACCTTGAGTCAGTATATCACCTAAACCTAGAAAGACACCTAAATCTGAACCAATGACCATGGACCTTTAAACATATATCAACCTGAGTCAGTATACAAATTTGAGCCTGTACTTAAAAAAATGATCTGTTATACCCTACTCCAGAATTTAACATCGAGCCGATATATCTTCCTGCTACTGAACATTATATTGCCCCGAAAATTGATTCCGAACCTAAACACCACCTTGGACCAGAATATCCTTATAAGATCATATATGACCAAGAACCTTTTCATTCAGTATCCTTGAACATAGTGTACCCAGAACCAATGGCTAGCATACCCTCCGAGCCAGAGAGACCTATAGGATCGGATCATTCATCCAATGATGACAACCGTGAGTATTTTCAGTTGTCAAGATAACTCTGAGAGTGAGTCCTCTTATGAATCCAAACTTTCTTGCAACATGTCCTGATGTAAACAAAAATTGATAGGCGCCATACATAAAGGCAGATCAACACGGCAGGACTAGCAAAGGAACATACTTTCAGTATTTGGAACAAGTCAATATGACTTACGAGCAAAACGACGCAAGGGTCTTCTCTACCCGTTAAACGATTGGGTAATATCAACCTTATACCTTTTTCTTTGAGCCGCTTTTGGATAGAAAGGACGAATGAACCCTTAGATGGAGAACGTACAACCAATGTCCACTCCTTTCTGTATCATCTCCAAAGGCTAGTCTTAGATAACATGTAGTCACAAAACGGGATATGAACCTAGTACCAGTCAAGGGAGGCTACGAAGATAGTCATAACTGAACATAGTTTACTGTTATGACGTAGCAACTATAGTAATATAGTAACTTTGCAAAGAAGGCATATATATATGTTTGCAATATGTGCTAATTACGACTTCATTCCGATGTTATAAGGGACAGGAGTTCCCAAAGGTAGAGATAGAGATGGATGTAGAGGTAAAAATAAACAACCATAAATAAAATCAATTCCAGTACCTAGAGCAATGTTTTTTTTCATTGGGGTCTCGATTATCGTTATGAACCCAGGCATAATCATAATCAAGGCATTATTGAGGGCCGTATATGTGGTCCATTTTGCTCTACACCTTTAGGCCAGTTTGTTTTCATAGATAGTACGAGATATCTTAATGATGAGGGACAGATTAGTTAGTATTAAAAGACTCCTTATGAAGGATGTACTCAAGGAAGAAAAGTATTAGTAGACTAATGCCTAAGTATGTGTTAGGAAACAAGTCTAGAAAATGGTTAGTTTCTGTTAACCCATCGGCATCCATACTGATGTTTAAATAAAAACTTAAAAGCACAAAAGAGGGGAAGGGAGGTTTATGTGATATATGATATTGAGTTCTGTTTTTCCTTATATGCATCATTGATTTTGTTTTAGATATATTTTGGTAAATCTCAAAAAAAAAAAAAATCCCTTTCCTTATATCATTATAAAGACATAAGTTTGATTAAATAAGAATTTGGACATTTTTGCTAGATTACTATCGTTTTATAAAAAGAATTTCCTTGTTTACTCTACTAAGAAGGGGAAATACCTACTGTTGAGTTTCCTTAGGTCTTGAAATCCATAGTACTAAAAAAAAAAAAAAATCCTGTCTTCTGTTTCTTTTGTGAACAAATGCTTGCTGCTAAACATGTTGTATGTAAAATTACATTGGGCATTGCGCTCTAAGGTTATTATTAAGACTTGAAAATTGTATGAGTTGTTGCATTGAGTATTTTATACATGTGTTTAAACACTTACTTTATTTCTGAAAATTCCCAACCAAATATAACTCATAGACGGCATGTTGACCAATTGTTTGTTCACTTAAAAAAGAAAAACCCTAACCTGAGTGTTTCACATAAATTTTCCAAACTAAGTATAAAACTAAGTTTTAAAAAGTGATTCTTCTGTGAATTTGTTATATTAAAAGTTTGAATATTGTTAAATGTGCATAGTTGCGGTACTTCATTGAATCCTGTGCGTAAAATTATTTTTGTTCTAATCAGCTAGCTGTAAGAATTCTAAATTATGACACCTGTATATGATTTTGTGAGAATTAATCATATGTTGGAAATAACACTTAAGTGTTGTTGTATTAAACTATTATAGGAAAGAGTTTGCATATCTAGATGATGCCATTATTCATACATTTTGGTTATATTACCTATCATATTTAATTATGTTGGAAAAAGGTGAGTTCGGGAATTTTTCTTTATTGTACCATAAAGTTTTTAACGAATTAAATTTATAGAAGTGGCTTAGAGTATACCATATTAAGTGTGTGCATTACCACTCTACAAATTTTTGTTATCACACTTTGTGAAATTTGGACCAATAGATATTGTAGGTCTCATTTTCCTCAAATTTTCTGATCATCCATTGTTCTTGATCTCACTTGTTGTAAGCTTGATTATTAGTCATTGATATGTTCAAACAAGTTTAGATTCCTGGATTTTAAAGATATAAAGCCCTAAATATGAAATTTTCAGTGTACACTTTAGGAAATCTGAATTAATTAAGAGTTAGTATTGTTGCTGTTGATACTTCGTAAAACCCACTTTAGCACACCACTACACAAATACTTATGAGCTAAATTTCTATCCACACCAAATTCCAGGTATATGAAACATAAATTGGAATTTGTTAGTTACTGTGGTAATTGAAGTCGAATTTTGTCTTCTTATATCATTTGCATCTGTTGTGCTCTTGTGATAATTATTGAACATGAAATTTGTAGTATCATGTGAATTTCATAGGAACTAAATGGTACTTAAAAGTTATTCTGATTTCGTTGAAACTGCTTTCTGGATTACTTTGTGAATGGTACATTAACTTTTTCCTCACTACTGATAAAAATCTTGAAAATTTAAATCCTCATCTTTCGTTAAGAAGTTTGGCGTAGAGTTTACTTTGGCTAAGGAAAGATTTACCTTAAATACAAATACATAACAATTATACTCTAATTTTATGATTTCATTTATTATTTATTATAGATAAAGATTATATATGTGTTCAGGAAGCGGGAAAAGAAATTCACGATATTTTTACTCATGAACTAGAATCTATTACTCAAAGTGAATGACAATTAAATATCGTTGAAATTGATATAGTAGCGAAAATGACGACAATAATACTCATTGTACTAATGTTGATTAGTAGTATGCTTTTTATGTCCCTTCAAACCCTAGATACTTCTTCCTCCTTATTAGATGCACAAACATGGCTCAATACTACCTTCACAAACATCAAAATCTGCCATAGCACCGCGTCGCAGCTTGGAGTTGGAGATTTCACAGCTCAAAATAATGCAAGCCACAAAGTTAGGAAGATGATAAGCAATGTGTTAGCTATGAACGATGAGATTATGAAGCAAGAGAATAATTACACAAAGAGAAAAGCACGTGGGTTTCCAAGTTGGTTTTTTGGGAAGCATAGGAGGTTGTTTGTAACACCCCAATTTTCAAAAGTGGAATAAATTTTTTTCATCAAAGTAGAGCATCAGAGTAAGTAAAAGACTAAGTAACTGATATATCATTAATTGTGGCGTATCCGTCTGTTCATAATGTACAGTACATTTATCTGAGTAATGTCATAACGGTACAAGTCTAAAAATAGGATCTTCAGTCGAGTCTTTATGAGTGCTGTTTACTCTGCTTACGCTTGTCTTCGGTCCTCGGTTCCCCGGACCCTGAAGCTATGGTAAGAGCTAAGGTCCAATGCCGATATTGGACCTCAGGTAACGGTTAACCTGATGCTTAAATAATACTGTAGATGTATGACAGATATTCATGACGTTACAGCAGTAAACACATATCTAAGATAATAACAGTACACAGCCACTGCACATGTATGTTATCATGGTCTGCACTAACTAGTGCCATGATGTACACTCGTGTCCTCAGCGCTAGGAAAACTCAATGGCATTATTAAGACTATAACCCGTGTAAAGCTGAATGTATAAACATGTGAACTAAGCCCTATAACTTAGCTATGGTGCATGACCCAAGACCAAGTCTTGTCCACGACTCTATGAAATCATCCATCACATATATGCATATAATAAGCATCAGAGTTAATGTTACAGTACACGTCCGTACCTTACTCCGTTCAAATGTCGGTACGTCTGTTTGCCTGGTACGTCCCCTGACTTTCTCCGATATCCTATAATGGTATTTTCGCATTATTACCTCGTAAAATAATATCTTAAGGGATATTTTAGCCACTATTTACCTTTTTACCCCTGGTGGATTTGTAATTCCAATTATATCCCTTAATTTCTAAAAAAGACGCTGATTCATCATTTCTGGCTAGATTTTAGGCTAAATTTGACAAATTATAATTAATTCTACAAAAATCAAAACGACGATCCGTAAAATTCCACGGAATCCTTAAGATGTCTATTTTTGATAAAAAATAATGGTCTTCCCCCAGAATTTGTGAATCATTTCTAGTTTTCACGCCTTTATATTCTGTCCAGAAAATTTCCAGAAAACGTAGCCTAACTTGAAGAATTTTTATCTCACGGTACAGAGATCAAAATAATACATTCTAGTATTTTTGAAAAGCCCTATATGTCTACTTTAACCATGAATTTTCCCATAATTTTATAACTTCATTTTGTACATAAGATACCGGTGTTTTTAACACTGACTCTATAAATCGAGAACCAACAAAATTTTGCCAGAACTTCACTACTTTGATCTTTAACTCCCAAAAATTTTGCTCCAACACTTACTTTATCAATTTTTCGAAATAAAGCCAATTCTAACCATAAAAACATGAAAATAAAATTGCCCTTGGAAGATTAAAGATGAAAACAACAAAATTGCTATGAACTTGAAAGTTAGAGCTCAAGAGCTTACCTAGAACTTTGCTCCCTCTCCTTCAAGCTTCCCACTCTCACTTACTTCACTCTATTTTCAGATGCTTCTTACTTGTTTTGGTGTGAAATTTGTGAAGGCCAAAGTCCCCCTATTTATAGCAATTAGGTATGGCAATTATGGTAATTCTATTGAACTCCCTCTTCTTCATTCTCCACCCTTGGATCTAGGTTTAATCCAAGCTTCAATCCTCACCTTCCACTCTCACAAAACCGCCCCTTCTCTCTCACAACCCCATCCTCTTCCATTTCATCAATGCATCCTATCCTAAGTACCATTCCTCTCTCCAATTTGCTCTCCTCATCAATGCTTGATTTTGCATGTGTTTTAATACATTTATTAAACAATTCACTACCCCTTTTTCAAGACAAACCATCCGTCCCCCCTCCCCTTTGACTCTCCAATTTTGTGTTCAAGTCTCTAGTTACCCTAAGTGCCTTTTGTAACTAGAAGGAAAGGGTAGTTGGTTATTAACTAAGCAAAAATGCCTTTAGAGGTTAATTTGAGGTTTATTCAAGCTTCTTCATTTAACTTTTTGATTTTGAAACCTCATGGCTTAATTAGAAGTCTTTAATTGCCTCTTTATCATTTTAAAGTTAATTGTGGAAGTTGGGTAAAGATGATACTTGATCCCAAGTTAAATATATGTTCTTGATCAAGATCAATCCTTTTTTTTTTTTTGTAATCTATGATTAAAATCTCTTCTTTAATCTAATTAATTTGCTAAGGATTTAATTTACTTGTGTCTTGAATTTCCTATTGGTTATTCTTTTTTTTTTGAATTAAATCAATTATCCTATGCTTCCTCTACACACACACACACACAAAAGCCCCTCATCTCTCTCTCTCACCTTCATCAATTCTTCAATTAAGATCCCATGTGAACATGTATCTTATCCTCTTCCGACTTTTTAATCCCCATGTGTTTAACTCATTAATATCTAGATTTTTCTCAATCTTTTTTCCCCCTTAAGCTATGTTGAAACCGTCCCTCTCTTTTAATTAGCTTAAATTTTGTATTTCAATTATCTCAAAATATCCCATGTGCAAAGCCTCCCATTGGTTGATTTTTGTTTCATATGGATTATACTTTATGAGAGTTAATTAAGGCCTTAGGATTTAGCTCTATTAGATTTAATCCAAGCCTTTAATTTGTGTTGGAAAAAAATGATATTTGTTCATATTTTATGTGCTCTTAGGATTTAATATTTGTGTATTTCTCTTGCCTTTCCAAGAGTGAATTTTCACCCATATTTGAATTTGGGGAGGTTAAATAAATCTTGGCTATTATCCTTAATATAGGGTTTTAGGTGCTATTAGGCCTAATTGTCAAACTATGATAGGTTCTTAAATTAATTATGATCATTAATAATTTACTCAATACTAATGTTGAACCCTTATTTGTTCTTGATTTTTTAGTTAAGTCAATATATCCCAAATTGGTGACTTTTAATGTGTCTTATGAAAATTAATATATTTAAATTAATCTTTGTAAATTTAATTGTCCTTTAATTGTTAGTAATTTCCTTTAATTGCTTTAGGCATTTTTTATAACATTTTATGATCCTTTATAATCAACTAAGAATTATGTCGTAATATGGTAATAATTTTAGGGTATTTTATGATCCCTAAATGAACTTAGAAAATTTGGGTCTTTGGTTAATTTAATTTTAGGAGAAAATTCCCCAAAATTAAATTAAATAAGTTATAATATTTTGAGACCACATATTCACCTATTTTCAATTTACTATCAAATTATAGTGGTTAAGTTAAGTAGGAATTTTTAGGATATTACATTGTTGAGCTTGAGTTCATCTTCTTTGAAGGCAACTATTGTGGTGGCTCAAGATGGTACGGGTCATTTCAAGACGGTGCAAGCTGCCATTGAAGAAGCTTCAAGGGAGAACAGTGAAGATGAGGTTTGTGATACGAGTGAAGAAAGGGATTTATGAAGAAAATATTCAAGTTGATAAGAAAAATGAAAATCTCATGATTGTTGGTGATGGAATGAAACTTACCATTATAACTGGTAATGGAAGCGTTAAAGATGGAATTACCCCCTCTGTCTGCAACAGCAGGTTCGTCATTTAACTAAGATTTTTCTGTGATATTTAAATTTAAACTCATTTTTTAGTATTCATTAAAATGTTTTACTAAGATAATTAAATATGACTTTTTTAAAAGAATTTATCTTAAGAAATAAGTCACAATATTTATTAATTCCTTTGGTATTAAATGTAAGAGCTAATAGAAGAGTTTGGTTTGTTCCTAAATTTAATACCTCAATTCAATTTGGCTCTCAAATTTACAACTTTTTTAATAAACCCTCCTTGTTGATTTCACATATGAAGGGGGTTTCCCATCAAGAAAATAGTTTCCAACACAAATGCCTAAAGGGACATTTTAGAAAAATCGACACATCTTTTATAGATATAACCAACTCAAGATATGAGGGAGCATTTAGGATAAGCTGCAACATCCTTGTGGTATAGCATCGTGTTGGTTGCCTTATGGTAGCACAGCTTGCGAGTTTAAACCACGCTTGCTAGCATTTAGACTGCCAACTAATAATAATAATAATAATAAGGATATACTATGTGTAAATAGTGCCATTTTTTGTAGGGTTAAGTACAAATTTTGCTCTTGAAGTTTTCGGCGTAGCAATGTTGCCCCTCCGTTAATTGCCCTAGCGGTCAACTAACGGTCAATGTTAGGGTTTTTAACAGAGGGACAACATTGCTATGTGTTTAAGCTTCAGGGGCAACATTGCTAAAAAAAAAGTAGCAATTTTGCCCCTGAAGTTTAAAAATGAAGCAATGTTGGGCAACATTGCTACGTTTTTAAACTTCAGAGGCAACATTGCTACGCTGAAAACTTTAGGAGCAAAATTGGTCCTGGGCGCATACTTTAAGGACAAAATTGGTACTTAACCCTTTTTTAGAGATTTGATTAAGGGCCCATTTGAATGGGTTTTTTTCTTTTTTTTTGAGGAAAAAAGCACTTTTGTAATGCAAAAAAATGTTCTTTTAATTAATTTATATATTTAGATGATATTTTTTTGAAAAAGCAAAAGTCACAAAAAAAAAAGCTAAAGTGCAGCTTTTTCTAAAAGCTCCAATTTGGAGCTTAAAAAATAATCACTTAAAAAAAAACCTTTTTTTAAAAGCCCATCCAAATGGGCCCTAAGTATATTAATATATTGACATGTTGGTGAATTATATATATATATATATATATATATATATATATATAGGGTTAAAGGTCATTTTTGCTACGGAAGTATTGCTAAGGGAGCGCCCAACACCCGGAAGTTTTTTTGGTACCAAATTTACCTCGGAAGTATGAAAAAGGTACCAAATTTGCCTCAGAAGTATGAAAAAGGTAGCAAATTTACCCATCCGTTAATTTTGACCGTTAAGTTTGACTAACTGTCCACGTGGCATGCCACCTCATCAACCAATAAAAGTTAAGTATCATTTTTGCCCCGAAAGTTTTCAATGAGAGCAATTTTGCCCCGGAAGTTTTTACTAAAAAGCAATTTTACCCCGGAAGTTTAAAAAATGTGTCAATTTTGCCCTTCTAAATTAGTCAAAGACCACACATGTCATGCCTTGAAAAGGTCGAACTTGGAGTCAGAGAAGGAGATTCTTGAGATGTTGAGCTCAAGGCAGCCAGAATTTGTGAAGCCAAATTGGTCACAGGAAACATCACTTATGATCTAAGCAAATGATCAGTTTATACAAACGTAAATATTATCACTATTCATTTGTTTTACTGAATCAATTTTTGGAACAATTTATTTCTCAGTTTTGCATTTCATTTCCTTAGATTATAAGTGATGCTTCCTCTGGGTTTTGCGACAGTACTTTTAGTCCCTGTAACCAGTTCGGCTTCACAAATTCTGGCCGCCTTGAGCTCAACATGTCAAGGATCTCCTTCTCTGACTCCAAGTTCCATCTTTTCAAGGCATGACATGTGTAGTCTTTAACTGATTTAATAGTCAAATTTAATATTGGGAGAAAGAAGGGCAAAATAGCTACTTTTGTAAACTTTCGAGGCAAAATTGCTCCTCAATGAAAACTTCCGGGGCAAAATTGCTCCTTAATGAAAACTTCCAGGGCAAAAATGATACTTTTGATTGATGAGGTGGCATGCCACCTCACATTTTAACAATCTACGTGGACTTCCGTCACTTTTGGGTAAATTTTATACCTTTTCAATACTTCCGGGGCAAATTTGGTAACCAAAAAACTTACGGGTGTTGGGCACTCCTTTAGCAATACTTCCATGGCAAAAATGGCCTTTAACCCTATATATATATATATATATCAACTAACTCATTTAGAAATTATAAAATTTTACGTATAGATAGCGCTCACTTCATTGCAAGAGATATCACTTTTAGAAACACGGTCCGTCCTGAGAAAGGTCAAGCAGTGGCGCTTCGATCACCGACCTCTCGGTCTTCTACTGATGCTCCATTGAAGGCTATCAAGACACACTAATAGTTCATGCACAATGTCAATTCTATAGAGTCTATAGAATTTTCAGCACCGTGGATCTCATTTGGGGTAATTTCGTGGCAGTCCTACAAAACTGCACAATTCTCATAAGAAAGCCCTTACAAGGACAAGCAAACATGATCACGGCTCAAGGGCGAGGTGACCCATTTCAAAACACAAGAATATCTATAATCAACTCTCAAATTTGAGCTGTGCCAGATCTTAGACTGGTCGTAAAGTCATACAAAATCTATTTGGGTCGGCCATGGCAGCAATATGCATGAGTGGTTGTCGTGAAAAGCTACATTGAAGGATTGGTGAATCCATTGGGTTGGTCCCCATGGGGTGGTAGTGATGAGCTACTATAGTCGCTTTAGGATGAGCTGTTATGGTTGGGTTGCCTCCTATGATTGCGTGCGGACATTTTTACCCCTTACACTGCTAATCAATCACCATAGTATGCAATTCATATTATATGTGCTTGAGAAAAAGATTGCAACATGGGATGTAGGTGGAAAATCCCTGATCCACTACAGTGTGATCCCAGGAAGGACAAATCCTTCCATAATGACCTCAGGACTTAGGCAGCATTAGGAAAGCTTGATTTAGCACCACATGTGTCACGCCCTAAAAATTTGAGATGTGATAGGCACAGAATATGAGAAAACCCACATTCCTAAAGCCCTAAACATTTGAAACATTTCATACTTTATGTATATATATGCATGTTTGCAACATATAATATAATGACTATGATTATAATTCATATTACAAAAATTATTGGCTTTCTAAAGAAATTTCTTAAGACTATCCTCTGAGAGTAAGACCTTAGGAAAATTCTACAACTACTTGATATCATCAAGAGGAGCTCCGCTCCATAGTAACAAATACACAATACCTAGATGAGGCGAGGATCCTAACTATATCATACATGGAGTACCTACATTACAAAAGTAAATGTATGAGTTTAAGGTTTTACATTAACTATGAATCTCTCAATATGATTCTTCAACTTCAAGACAACAATATATCTTATGAGTATATATTTTATGATTAAATAGGTGTATATTTTATGAGATTTAATTGGAATTATTGATATTATATACCTATTTAATTATCTTTTAAGAACGTTTCCATAATTGAATCAAACTTGGGATCAAAGAATAAATCGACATAAAATCTACTCATATCCTATTTTTGTTGTGCAAGAAATATTAGCTGATTTGGAAAGAAGTAGAAAAGACAATAAGATGATATGCAATCAGCCAAACTTAATGGCTCCCTGCAAGAAAATAGAAACAAAATCAATTGTTTGATCTGATGGAGTAAATTACAAGATATGAGATATCTTTTTAATAAGAAAAGGAGAATCAATGACCCAAGATATAAATTATTATAAATAAGGAAGCAGAGACAAGCAACAGGAGGACGGAGCAGAAAGATCGGGAGACACAGAACGAGAAGAAGGAACAAAGAAGCAGAGAAGTAGAGGCTGAGCGTTTCGGTTCTCTTCATCATTTCCACGGAAGGACTGTGGAGGCGACGAAGAAATTTTCTTTCCACTCTCTTCTTCTTCTTTGAACCTGAATTCTTTTCTTTTTGTTTATGAATTTAAATAAAGCCATGTGTGGCTAGTTTGTTTTGCAACCTAGAGAATCTATGAACTTGTTTGGGTTTTAGAGATTATTCCCACTTGTTATTTTTGCTTAATTTTATTTCAATTTATTTAATCTTGTGTTTATTGTTATTGTTTATTGACTAATCACCATTGAGCATGTTTTGTGGATTTAGGATTGGACTTGAAAGAGGGAATCCTAAATTGACCTTGGGATTAAATAATGTGGAATTAGATTTAAATTTAATTAACGTGAAGTTAGGTTTTAATCTAATTTGCGTCTAGGATAGACATATACCTAGAAGCTCCGCATAGTCAAATTAGAGTGAACCCGATTCGAATTGCACCTTAATTAGTTGTGTGAGACATTACATAATTATTTGAGGTAGGTGTATAAGTGAACCGACATGCACTTATAAACATTAATACTCTAGATTAGCTGATTAAATTTAGTCAAAGTTAATTTAGTGGGGATAAAATCTAGGAAACAAATAAGGGATTAGTGACTCTAGGTTGCTCGTTTGATTATTGTGGTATTTTTCTTATTTTTATTTTAGTTTTAATTTCTTTTTCTTAATTAAATTCAATTTGGTCTTCTCAACTTAAATGAAATTGTGAATTCAATGCTTAACTGAAGTTTGTGATACCAAGTCCTCGTGGGAACGATACTTTTCTTATCACTTTATTACTTGATACGGCCCGTGCACTTGCGGAGTTTTTTTAGGCTTTAAATTTTGCCCTATCAATATCCCTTCTTTGCTTAGAAGAAGAAACACGATCATCTGCACTATCTGAGACCAAAAATAGTTTTCCGGTGAATAACGTCCCATACAAATAAATTAATGGAATAATTTAAACAAATTTAGCTTTGAACAATTCATGAAAATAAATGTTAGTATCCACAATATAAAATTATAAGAATGAATGAAACTATATAAAAGATCATTCCTTGAATGAACTCAAATACCAAATAAAACAGTTTGTTCCATAAAATCAGTTTAAAACAATAATTATCAAATCTTATCTTTTCATAGGACTTCAACAGAACGGATAACAAGCGTGGACACACAGTCCACGAGGGTAACTAACCAAGCGTGGCTCAAGGCCACGAACACACGCATGGACACACAGTCCATAAGAGTAAGTAACCAAGTGCGACTTGAAGCCATGAAAACAAGCGTAGGTAAAAACCCACGAATAACAAGCGTGAGAATAAATCCCACGAATATCAAGCGTGAGCATTGTATCCACGAATGTCAAGCGAGCTCGAGGTTAACCATGGTGCACCAAGGACTAACAGTACTGCTATTAGTAACCAGCGTTCTGTATACAGTCCTCTTAAAATGTTTCAAGCATGCGTGGGATTAGTTTACCGTTTGTAAACGAGAAAGATCTAATCTTGAGAACTCGTAAGGAACATTTCATAAGTGATCCCAGCATGAAGGTTTTCAAGATCATAACTCAAAAATACTTTCAAACATGCATGGAGTCTAAATCTTTTAAATTCCTTTCAATAAAATTCAACATCTTTTTCTTTTAGAAAAATCCTTTTACCATCTCCATGTGTGAATCACAATTATCAAATACCCAATATATTAGAGGATCATGTTCAAGTTCAAAGTGCAAGAAAAATTTATATATAAAACTCAAGAAGAGCAAAAACATTAAATAAGATCCTTGTTCTTTACTTATTTCAATATCAATGTGAAAATGAAACAATTCAAATAAAACTTATAATGGGACGTTATTCACTCACCTGGTACACTCCCAATATACATACAACTTACTCCTACTAATCAGCTTCTGAACAACATTTAATCCTTAACCCCTAATATCCAAAACAAAACCATCATTATTCTAAATATAATTTCATCGGTTAAGCTTATGTTATTCAAGCCATTAGGAAAGACAATCAATCACCACATAGGTATTCCAAAGATTAACATAAGAATATACAAACTTAATAGAATTTCCATACTTTTCAACTTAATTTGTATCCACATTTCAATTATAACTATAATGGCCTCTAATCTGATATTCAACGTCATCACCAACAAATTTCGTTTTCAATTCCATAAACTTTCCTTCTCAAGCATTTGATCAAACACTTTAGATACATTCACAAAATCAACTCATAAATTTGAACAACTTTAATTTAACCAAATCCCTCTTGTAGACAATTCCACAAACACCTTGTATGCCATATAAAAATCAAGTCACAAAACCAGGGTCACTATCTCACAATTAACTTTGTTAAATAACAAAACCACCTAAATTAAATTTCTTAACAGCTATATAGCTCTCAGGCATCAAGATAGTTTCACAAATGTCTTAATATTCCATTCAATAGTCAATACCATTATTTTTCTTTAAATTTTCCTCTCAGACATTTTATCAAACACCTAATGGGCATTTACTTTGACAAGTTCCAAAAATATTCCTCTTAAAATCAAATCCCCAAACTTCATATATTATAGCTAAAGCTCAGCTCTAAATAACCATCCAATGTTGATACAAGAACAATTAGACACCAATTAGAGGAAAGCCATCAAGTTCTCAATACATACATACATTTAGGGAAAAAGCAGAAACAACGTTGCAGAAAATGAGGGAAGAGAATATTAAAACATACCCTAGAAAATCCCACATAAATAGAAGAAGGACGATATGCTTCCTCTACACCCACCCAAAGCGACTTCATGAAATAGAGAAAGAAGAAGATGGCTTCAACATCTACGGCACATCTTTGGCAAAACAACGTCATACACACCGACAGGGAAGGAAAACGAACAAGCTGAAGAATGGAGAAGAAACAGGATGACCTAAGCCTCTGCGCCTCACCCACCCGAAGTCACCAGAAATTTCTTCCTCGCTCTATTGGTATGTGCGCGGTGAATAAGAGGAATGCTGGGTGATTTAACAAAAATCTGATGGTTTTATCCATTTATTTTATTATTATTATATTGTATAAAATATGGGTATTATAGTAATTTCACAATGCTGAAACAAGACAAAATATCCCACTTTGCACAAAAACCATTTAAACTCATAAGTCAACAATAAGCAATCATCGTAGTTCCACCATCCCTAGGAATTTACAACACATAGTTAAAAAAAAAAAAAGATAATTATTATGCGCACACATATATATGCGTCAAAATTTAAATACAAACATTAAATAGAACAAATCTAATTATATTATTATTATTATTATTTAGGGCTATTACAACATGCTTTAGCTCGAAACCTTCCATAATTTACCGTTTTATTAATTATTTTATACCCAAACACATTTATGGATGGCCAAAAATAAATTGGCCCACAATAAACACATCAAAGCGCTCTGTCCATAGTACAGATTCTAATTAGTAGCTTGATAAACAGAATATGCAATGTACAAAAAGGCCTTAAAGTTCGGCAGTATACGTTAGACTATACTCATGTACAAAATAAGGAATACAAGATTGATAGCTCAAATCAAGTCTAGAAAGCCTTCCCCTTGGTAACACTGTTGCACTGTCACTTGAAAAAATAAACAATGATATGGTGATTCACAGGGACCCCATAACCACATATCCATTATAATGAGTATACAAGGAATGATTACAAGATAGTTAAGTAGGTACGATAGTAGAACATAAAGACTAAATATTTTTCCAAAAACATTTAATCATTCAATATGCATGAATTTCTCAACCATCCTTATAACCGTTGACATAACCTATGTGCTATACCATAATAAGTTTAGTCTCTTTGACAAGATTGCATCAAGCTCACCAATGATGAGGTGTAACCCGGCCAAAAGTTACAAAACTCAAATCAGACTATGGATTCCCTTTCCTTCAAATAGAGAAAGGTATCACATCCCTTGAGCTGACCGTTATCCCTACCAAAGGAAAGGGTGTCACCAAGGGCCTTGAGAATAGCGGCTATTGATAGGGAAAAACTTTAGACTCCGCAAGTGTACGGGCCGTATCAAGTAATAGAATAATGAGAAAAGTATCGTTCCCACGAGGACTCAATCTAACTAGCGTTTAGGTATTAAATCTCCTTATTTCGTTTAAGTTGAGCAAGCCAGAATTGTTTTCAAAAAGAAAGAGAATAAGAACTAATAATAGCAAAAGACTTTTCACAAAAGAGCAAATTCCAATATCAAAAAGTACAACCTATAGTCACTAATCCCTTGTTTGGTATTTTTAGATTTTATCCCCACTAAATTAATTTTGACTTAATAACCTAAACAGCTAATCTAGAGTATTAGTGTCTATAAATGCCTTCCGGTCCATTTATCTACCTATCTTAATCAATTATGTGATGCCTCACAAAACTAAATAAGATGCTTTTTAAATCGGGTTCACTCTAATTTGATTATGAGGAGCTTCTAGGTATATTCCTATCCTAGACGCAAATTAGATTAAAACCTAACTTCAAGTTAAATTAAAACCTAATTCCCCATTATTTATTCCCAAGGTCAATTTAGGATTCCCTCTTCCAAGTCCAACCCTAAATCCCCAAAACATGCCCAATGGTAGCCACTCACTAAGCAATAACAATACACACAGGATTAAATAAACTGAATAAGATTAATCAAAACTAAAAAGTGGGAATAATTTCTAAAACCCAAACAAGTTCATAGGTTCTCTAGGTTGAAAAGAAAAATTAGCCACACATGGCTATAAGAAAATCCATAACAAAAACAAGAAATTCAAAGTCCAACATGAAGAGAAGAAGAAGAAGAAGAAGAAAAACAAGATCACAAAATTGTGGAGCCTTTTCCTTAGCGTCCTCGCTTTTCTTCTTGCACAGTGCGTCTTGTTCTCTGCCTCCGCTTCTCTATCTCTGCGTTTTTTGTCTTGCGTGCTGCCTTCCAATTCCAGCGAGATATGACTCTCCAAAACTCCCAAAAATGCCGCCTCTGCTGAATACCACCACCCTTCAGCGTCCTCTTTTTTTTCCTATATATTTAGAATGTATTCATTCCCCATTGATTCCATCGTGGGCCCACTTTTCATTCTCCAAAATGTTGCCAAAAGAAGGGAGCAAATTGAAAATCATAATTGTGCTTGTGCTCCCTGATTGCCTACAAGAAAGGAAATAACATAATAGTAGTAATAACAAAATAAACACTGAATTTTTATTTTTTATTTTTTAAAGAAAATTTCCTCAACTCTTATTTATTTCCTAAACTCAAAACTTCTATTTTAAATTGAAATCCCCTAAATGATGCATCTAGATTGATATCCCTTAAAATCATCATAAAATCTCTTTAATTTAGCATTGATGACTTCCTAAATATATTAAAATATATCCCAAATCAATTAAAAATATGAAGTCATCAGCTATACCACGTGGTATAAAATCAACCTCCTACCATCTAATCCCATCACAATCCTGTACACCTCAATATGCAATGTAATATCATAATTTCAACATCAATAATTTATATTTATATTCATATTCAATACCATGCATGATTTATCATATTGACAAGCCCAGTTATCTAAAAAGCTTACTATCAAACATAAATTAGATATATATACATTTTTCACATGTAAAATACTATAACATATTCATATCATTTGTAAATATGAACATACACTTATAATCACTTCAACAAGTATACAAAAGAAATTGAAAGTGGTTACCTGATCAAGTTCTTGACACAAGAATTAGGCTTGTGAAAAATCAAGTCCACTCTAAAAAATAAATTTATAATTATATGTTAATAAAATTAACAAAAATACCAACTAATATAATAAATAATTAGTTAAATTATAACTTTATCAATTTAGTTTACTTAGAAAAGTTACAATTTGTCTAATTGTCAGATCATCATTACAATATCATTTCCTTCTGTCATAAATTATTCTCACTTATATGATCATCAAAATATCATTGTATCTATGAATAGAAAATTCTTTTAAATAGAAAATCAAATTTAGATCGATTCTTACAACAACCAACTAATAAATATAAACTGATTAAAATTATTTAGGAATCATGCTCTGCATATATATATATATATATATATATATATATATATATATTTATATATATATTTAGCCTTCTATTATATTATAACAACTCAAAACTTAACCAAAATTCTAACTCCAAAATTTTCACTAATTAGTACTATATTACCATTATTAGAATCAGAAAAATATGCAGAACAACTTTCATGACGAAAGTTTGTTAAAATGAAATTAATTTAACTACCTATATGATTTTATAATAACTTACCTTAAAAACTCAAATAGCCTTGTCTTCTTCTCTCCTCTCACTCTCATCCTCTCTCACCCCTACTCTCATACACGCATACACACCATAGACACACATAAATATATATAAAGGAGGGGAGAGGAGGTAGGGAAATGATTATTTCCCCTTCCCCACGACAATTCCCTCCTCCCTAAGACACATGAGGTGGCAGCACGTGCTACCACTATTTTTTTTAATTATTATTTTATTATTATTATTTATATTTTTAAGGATATTACAATTCCCGTCACATAAATAGAATTTTGCCCCCAAAATCCAATTCAAGTAAATTTTACTTAATCAAACAGGTGAGGATAAAATTGTCACATCTTCTCTTTAGTTTCCGACGTAGCATCTCTAGTAGGAGCCATCCCCTCCCATAAAACATTCACAAGTCAAATAGTCTTGTTCCTTAGTTGTTTATCCTTCACATCAGCTATTCGTTTTGGTTTTGTTCGATTAGTCAAATTCTCACAAACTTCAACTCTTTCAGGCTTAATGATGTGCGAGGGAACTGAGTAGTATTTCTTCAATTGTGACACATGAAACACATCATGAATTCTCATCATATGGACCCTTGAATCTTGGACTCAATTCATTGCCTTTAATAGATCTTCCAATGATAGTCATTGGTGTGGCACATAAAAACACATGATCATATCAAAACCTGAAATTCCAATGGTTGTTATTGTTGATATGCATAACTCTTCTACCTACCTTGAGCCGCCAATAACTTCTTAATCATTTCAATTTTCTCTATGGTTTGATTCACAAAATCCGAGCCTATGATTGTTCTTTCACTTCATTCTATCCAACATAATGGTGACCTACACTCCTACCATATAACATCACATAAGGCACCATCCGAATACTTGGATGGTAGTTGTTATTATAAGAAAACTCGGCTAATGGCAAGTGATTGTCCCAACTACCCTTCAACTTGATGGCACAAGCTATCAACATATCTTCCAAGGTTTGGATAGTTTTATCAGTCTGCTCGTTAGTTTGTGGAGAATAAGATGTGATATATTTCAACCTCGAACCCATAACTCGATGTAAAGCTCTCCAAAACTCAATGAGAATCTCATATCAATATTAGAGATAATGCTTTCCGACTCTTCATATAATCTGACGATCTCTGTCATATATAGATGAGCAAATTGTTCCATTATATAATCAGCTTGAATGGCCAAGAAATAGGTGGACTTGGTTACACGATCAACTATGATCCAAATAGCATTATGATTCCTAGGTGTCACTGGTAATCCTATAATGAAATCTATAGATATACTATCTCACTTTCATATTAGGACCTCCGAACTCTACAATAGCCCTAGTGGCTTCTGATCTTCAATCTTGACCTTCTGACAAGCCAAACAGCAGGAGACAAATTTTGTTACATCTTTCTTCATAATAGACTACTAGTAATTTTGCTTTAAATCATTGTATATTTTGGTTATCCCTTGATGGATGGTGTATTTACTCCGACACGCTTCCTCCAACATACAAATCTTAAAGTTTTCATCATTAGGAATGCAAACCCTTCATCACAAACCTCAATTTTCCAATCTAATACTAACTTGTATAAGCATAACCCAATTTATTAAACAAATCTTCAAATCTCCACATAATAAAAATCATATCAAACTCTAATTTAAATTCTAAATTCCAACTCATAATTTCATAAAGTTCAAGATTTAATAAAACTAAATCAATCAAACCGCTAATAATACCTCTAGTAATCCAAATAAATGCCTTAAACCTTATTTAATCAGTAGAAATATCCTATAGGACAGAAATCTTAAATTCTTTTAAATAGAAAGTTAAATTTAAATTCTTACAACAACCAAGTAATAAATCTAAACTAATTAAAATTATATATGAATCATGCTCTCCATATATATAGTCTTCTATTATTAAATCTAAAAACTTTACCAAAATTCTAAACCCCAAAAATTTTCACTAATCAGCAATATATTACCCTCATTATAAAGAGAAAAATACGTAGAACAACTTTCATAAAGAAAGTTTGTTGAAAAGAAATTAATTTAACTACCTAAATAATCTTCTAAAAGAATAACTTACTTTAAAAACTTAAATAGCCTCCTCTTCTTCTATTCCTTCTCTCGTCTTATTTTCCTGCTCTCTCGCCTTGACTATCCTTACACACACACACACCACTCCCCAAACACACATGAATATATATAAAGAAGGGCAGAGGCAGTGGGGAAATGATTATTTCCCTTCCCATGCCAATTCCCTCCCTAAGACACACAAGTTGGCAACACGTGTTGCCATCGTGTTGTTTTAATTGTTATATTTTATTTATTTTTTAAGGATATTACATAGCTAAAACTCTATAATAACACATGATTCAATCAAACAAGTGAAAACTGGGAAATCAACCAAATCAATACAAATTAATTTTAGTCAAGAACAAAGGTTTATCATAAAATACACTATTGCACTGGCATCTATGACATGTTCCTTACATGTCATAGGAAATAGAATGGATACCATGCACATGGTAAGTCAGTCTGGGTCAAGATTGACTTGAGAGGGATTAGATATGTCATGAGTTAAGTGTATGCACAAACCTAGGGCATATGAGGCAACAATTTTCAAATATGTAATGGGTGTCCTTGGATGCTGATCCTATGCAAAGGATTTCTAGTATCATAAGTACCAGTAATCTCATGAAGACTTTAAGCCCACGTAGCTACAGCATACACCAAGTATCAAACAAGAAAGATTAGGAATTTAACTATGAGAAGCCCATCAAGTGGGAGTGGGAGATGTTGGATTTTGGGTTATAGTCCATGTAATACCCTAATTTTCACAACTCTAATAAATATGGTATTTTGGAAAATAATTACTAAAATACAAAGGTGAATATGTGTCTCAAAGAATTATAATCTATTGATTATATTTTCATCCAAATTTCACTTTAGAATTAATTAACCAATGGTTAATTATGAGACTACATATTGGGGGCTATAAAATGTGACATTAAATCACATGAAATAATAGCTATTTTAAGTGATCATAAGGCAAGAAAATATTATGAAAACACTTAAATTAATTAAATGAAATTAGCAACAATAAATGAACAATTTAGCTTGCACTAATTGAGATTAGTTGCAAAATGCTCCCAGATGATTAAAAGCAAAATAGGATCATCAAAAGAGGGCTAATTATACTTGAACATAATTAAGCCAATGAGGGTGAAATTGTCACATCCCAATTTTCTAAAGCGTTTTCGAAATAGTGTTATCAGAGTTCAAAAGGTTTGATTAGAGTAGAGCATCGGAGTAGATTTTGAATTAAATGAGTAACTGATCAACATTCATCCAAGGTGTATCTGTGTACTGTTACAGTCATCCAAATAGTTAATATTCAAAAAGACGGAAAATAAAAATTTCAACAGAATCTCCTCGGCTGCCTCTTCACGCCACCTGCTTACCCTTCTCCTCGGACTGGCCTCCTGAGGGTCCTGGGGCTAAGGTAAGAGCTGAGGTTCAATTACCATTGAACCTCAGGTAACGGTTAACCTCATGCTTATGTATCAAATATGTATGACAGATATCTATGGCAAAACAGTAATAATCACATACAATATCCTCATACTCAGATAATAACATAACACAGCCACTGCAATATGCGTGTTATTATAATCTGCACTATTCACCAGTGCCACGGTGTACATCCGTGTCCTCAGCGCTAGGAAAACATAACGGCGTTATCAAGACTATAACCCGTATCAAGCTGTATGTGTATGATCAATTTTCAAAAACAGAGTCTCAGACTATCTATCACATATAAGCATATCATAAGCATCAGAGTTAGTATTACAATACGCGTCCGTACCTGAGTCGGTGGTTCCGGTATAACGTTGGTCAGAGAATGATTGCAGTCTTCCTATAATAGGAATATTGCATCATTAATTTATAAATAATATCATAAAATATATTTTGGCCACTACTGACTATTTTACCCTTGGTACACTGGTTTATAATTTTATTTTCTCAAAATTCGTTGAAAAACGCTGGACAACATTGGGCAGAATTTCGCCTATCTTCGAAAAATCATAACTAATTCTAGGAAAATCGAAACAAAGATCCGTAAAATGTTCTGGACTCCTTAGGATGTCTAGTTTCAAGAAAAAATATCAGGCTTTGCCCAGAATTCAAAAATCATTCCCAGATTTCACGTGTTCATCCTCTACCCAGAATTTCCAGCATTTTCGCAACATAAACTTTGAGAATGTCTTTCTCCCTGTACAGAGCTCATTTCAACATGTTCTTTACATATTTGAAAAGCCCTATATGTCTACTTTGATCATGAATTTTCTCAGAATTTTTCAACATCATTTCAACATGAAATATGAGTGTTTCTGTTACTAGTTCAGAAATCGCCTAACCGACGAATTTTCGTCAGAACTTCGTTACTTCAGTGTTTCTAACCCGGAAATTTTGCTAAATCACTTTCTTCACTAATTTTTCGAGATAAAGCTATTTTTAATCATAAAAACATGAAATTAAAACTATTCTAGAATTTTAAAGATTAAACTACTTCTAGCTATGAATTTAAAACTCAAAACTAAAGAACTTTGCTTACCTAATGCTTGATCTCCTTCAAGCCTTCCTTCAACTCTCTCTCAAATAAACAAGTGTTGCTTTGCTTGGTGTGAGGAAAATGAATGAGCTTGGCCCCCTATTTAAAGGAATTCTCTATGGCATTTGTGTAATTCTTTGCAACTTCCCTCTTGGCTATTTTCAACCATTAGATCTAGGGTAAAATTGAAACATCACATCCTCTCCATCCACATGCAAAAACCGAATTCACTCTCTCTCTCCCCCTTCATCTTTTTCTTCTCCTTCTCCAAGAAGTTAAAGAACTTGCACTTCAAGCAAGGAATAGTAAATTGTCTCCTACAAGCTTTGACCAATTGGCACATGTGTTGAAATGCATTTTCTTCTCTTTGAAGCCACCCAAAACCGTGTGCCCTCCTCTGAATTTTTGGGTTTTATGTTTGTTTTGGGCTTTATTGATAATTAGGGCAAGAGCTTGGGCTACAAAAAATTGGTCCAATGTGAATTGTTGTGGTAGAAAGCCCTAATTTAATTTCTTCTTGTTTACTATTTAATTTAGCTTAATTAGGTTTAGTTTGTAATGATTTTATTGATTGCCAATTCAATTATGATCCTACTAAGTCCAATTGTTACAATTATTGATCCCTTGTTAGGCTTTATTATTGAATTTACCCAAAATATTGCAATTTGCTTGTAAATATTTAACATTGAATTGATTATGCATGTTAATTCAATTAAGTTTATTTTGATGGCCAATGATTAATTTTTAGTGTTCACTAATTATTTTAGACCTCTTCCAACTCCTTTATGCCTTATTTTTGACAATATATGAATTACAAGACAATATATCCCTAAGTGTGAATTTAGTTGTTCTTGAATTGTTGAAAATTCATTTGATTGATTTAGGGGTTTTTATGTCATTTTACAATATTTTATAACCCCTAATAAAATTTAGAGAATTGGATTTTGCCCTATCAAGCCCTACCGAAAACTTATTCAAGAAATAAAATAAATACACATACTAATTTGGAGACAACATACTCTCCTACTTTCAATAGGTCCTAAAGGCCAAAATATCATATCCAAGGGAAATACAAATTTTGGGGTATTATAGAAATAATGCTTGCCTAATTAAACCCTAATTTTCATGGTTAGTTAATAAATCAATTAACTAATAGCAAATACAATTAAGGGTGAAGATCGGATTTAAACTAACACAATTGAATCCAATGGTCCTAATTAATCCTATAATTAACCTTGATTCTCCTGTAAATGGATGAGCCAATGAGAAATCAAAAAAAAGATCTTAATCCTCATGAAATTAAATGGACCATTGGGAGAATTAAATCATAGATTAATGGTGAGGATTTAATTTAAACAAACACAAAATCAAATCCAATGGTTAGGGATTAAAGTAAGAGGATAATATGAAATTTAAGATAATATTAAAATATAATATTTAAGAAGCACATGGGATAAACAAGCACATGGGATAGTTAATGAAATGGAAGAGGATGAAGGAGAGAGGAGAAAGGGCACGGTTTGTGAAGGAAAAGAAGAGGAAGGAAGAGTAGCTAATTAAACTTAGCTTGTGTTGAAAAGTCAACATGGTAATCAACCAATGAGAGACAAGAACCATTGGACTTTGTCACCTAAAAAGCAAATTAAATGGCTAAAGGGAAGGGGAGTCACGGATTGGAGATAGAGAGAGAGAGAGAGAGAGAATGATTATAATATTATTACTTTAGAGCACATGTTGAATTAAATTAAGGAAATAAAAAATAAAGTATTAATCCAATGTAATTAAAATTAACCAATGAGAAGCTTGTGTGCATGATTTGTGCCATCAAAGAAACACAAATCAACCTAAGCCATTGATTATGAAAAATGATCCAAATGTTGAAATCCTTGGACTTTTCCTATAAATAGGGGGCAACCCTCTTCACAATTATTCACACCAAACTCAAACCAAATAGGTGAGTTTAAGAGTAGAGAGTGAAGCAAGAAGGACGAAGGAGAAGCAAGAGTCTTCAAGAGGTAAGCTTGTGTTGGAAATTATGCCCTAGGGGCAATTCATTGTACTCTGGATATTTAAGTTATTTAAAGTATTCTCTTTTGTTATCATTTTCGTTTGCATGTTCGTATTGATAACTGCATCCCTGGATAATCTTATAGGTTATCCTAAATGTCCTTGGTCGGTCATCTACATGGGAGTGAAGATGAAATAAGACCAGTATGACTTTGATGAGGTATGGAGATACGAATCAAAGTCATGGGTACTTGTAAGAGTACAAGGTGCTGGACCGACCCACTATGAGAAAGCTGCATGATTTAAGTCATAAGCTTATCTCATGTATAACCGCGTCACGACGCCCTATGACCTGAGATCATCATGGATTCCTACATGATAAGTCACTGGTCTTTGACCTAGTCAAAAGTCACCTTTGACCGGGTGATGATAAAGGCTAGGATCGGGATCAGTGGTTTTCATGCAGAGGAATGTGAGTGGCCAAGATGGGATTTGTCCCTCACGTATGTAGAGAGATAATACTGGGCCCCTCGATGAGTGAGTCTAAGAAATGTATGGCTATACTGTGATGGAAAGGAGTTTCCATTTCACTTATTAGACTACTCGAGAATCGAGAAAGTAGTGGTCAAGAACAGGAAGTTGACATTATCCATGCCTCATCCTTGACCAAATTATCATGCGACAAAAGGGACGTGACATGGTTGTACGATAGGTAGTATCGTGTCATCGATCCCCATGTGAATTGGGTAGTCGCAATGTCTTGCTAGAGGCCGCTTGCGACTTGTGGGCTAATACAATGTTGGCCCACTGCCAATCTCATATGGGCCTGCAGGGTAGCACACAAGAATAATCCAACACGGGTAAAAGTGTCCAGGTTCATTGAATCTCAGATTAATCTAAGATTAAATGAATACTGAATTTGATCTAGGATTTATATATATATATATATAAAATTCAAAATTAATATTTATATATATAAATTATAAATGGAGATTATAATATTATATATATGGTATTTGTTTAGTATTTAATTTATTTGATAAATTAAATATCTAAAACAAATAGAGATATTGTATCTCATTTAATTTCGAATAAAGATATCGTATATCTGTTTAATGTTAAATTGAGATATAGTATCTCAGATTTAATTAAATAGATAGATATCATTTCTCGGATTTAATTTATAATGATAAATTAAATCAAAAAGGCTTTTAATTTAGATTTGATCTAAATTCAAGATTCGAATTTCCAAATCTGGCTTTAATATATTTAATTACATTTAGGAGATAGATTTGATTGATATATTATCCAGATTCGAAATTCGAATTTCCAAATCTGGCTTTAATATATTTAATTACATTTATGAGATAGATTTGATTGATATATTATCCAGATTCGAATTTCGAATTTCCAAATCCGGCTTTAATATATTTAATTACATTTATGAGATAGATTTGATTGATATATTGTCCAGATTCGAAATTCGAATTTCCAAAATTAATGTGGATTAATTTTGATTATAAAATACGCCTATCGGGTTTAGAAAAACCTACGGGACTTTCAGTCAAGCGTATTAGAAAGCCGTGAGAAACCCTAGAGAAAAATTGAGAGAGACACACAAGAGGCGCCAGCACGCTGCCACAACTGTGTTCGGGGATTGTTCGTGTGGATACCAGTAGAGGAAGCCGATTCTAAGAGTCGACTTCTGTTGATCGAGAAGGTAGCCCACCAGATCAAAGAGAACGAGACGCGGACGTGTTGATCGAGAAGGTAGCCCACCAGATCAAAGAGAACGTGACACGAACGTGTTCAATATAAGGTATGATTCGGGTTCCCTAACCTTGATTTAAACGTCGTTGAGTGATCCTCTGGAAGGGATTCGTAAGAAATTTTAATCCGCTGCGTGTATGGATCCCAACAGCTTGCTTTTAGTTTCTAGTCTTTAGCTTTTATAGTTCTTAGTTCTTAGTAGTTCTTAGTATAAATATTAGCTTAATCTAGGAAATAGGTAAAGTAATTTTCCATAAGTGTTTTTAGGCCTCATTGCATTAAAAGTTGCTTAAAGAGGTAAAAACATGTTGGGAAGTGACTTCTAGGATTAATGAAACAAGTTAGAGTAAGATAGAGAATTGTTGAGTTTTGCTGAGTTATTGGAATCAGTTAGATATAGGGCATTATTTTATGTGCAAAATTATCTTCAAAAATTATGAAATAATTCATGAGTAAATTATACATCCAGAACTTTCTAAATATGTATAATATGTGTCATTTTGAGTTTTGTGTAAGGAGATAAAAATTCTGGAAATAAGGCTACGTTTTCTAGAAAAATTCTGGGCAGTGGTTGAAGATCATTAAACTGGGAATGCTTCACTAATTCTGGGTGAAAATGTAATACCCTAAAATTCATAATCATTATAGATGTTATATTTTGGTAAATAATGCCTATTAAAAATAGGTGAATATGTGGTCTCAAAATTGAGTAACATATTTATGTTAACTTAGGGAATTTTCTCTAAGCATTGAGATAACCAAAAACCAAATTCTCTAATTTTATTTTGAGATCATAAAATACCACAAAACTACCATATTAAAGCCTAGTCTTATATAATCATAAGAACAAGAAAATGCCATGGAGATACTAAAATTAATTAAGAGAGATTAATTAAAGTAGAAAGGCCAATTTTAATAGTATGATTAAGGAACATAAATATGATAAAATTATCATGTTAAAACATAATTTTTATGTAACCAAAATAATCAAGGAAGTGTGATAAAACCGCTTGAATTAATTAACCACAATTAGGAGGCAATTAAATTTGCACTAATTAAAATAATGGTATAATACCCCAAAATTCATATGTCTCTTGAATATTATAGTTTGGCAAAATAATACCTATTTAAAATAGGAAAGTATGTTGTCTCTAATTTTAGTAATTTATTTGTTTACTTTCCTTGGAATTTAAAGAGGCAAAAATCCAATTTTATTTTAGGAACCATAAGTATCCCTATGATTATTAAAATAATGCATGTTGCATAAATGACCAAAGTAAACCCAAAAGTTGTGAGAGAATAATTAATCCAATTAAAGAAAATTTCCAATAATTAGTAGATAATTAAATCTACATTAATTAAATTAAATTCATAAACTTTCATAATTAATTTGATAACATGTGTTAAGGGCATTATTAGGGATATATGACCTGAATTAAGAATCAATGGCTAATAAAGGACTAAGATTAGCATATAAGTAGCCTCTAATGATTATGATTAATATTGTAACCAATCAAGTAAGCCTAATAATATTTAGGAACACCTTGTGAGAAATAGTTAGCCAAAAGTTTAAATTAATGACATAAGTTAAAGCCTAAATCAAAGTAATAATTCATGAACCAATGAGAGCCAAGTATTTTAAGATAATATCTCAACTAATTAAACCTAAAACTCCATATGATTAGATTAACTAATGAGTAGTGTAGCTAAAAGAGCATTCAAGAGCTTAATTAGGGTGCTAATCAAGTTTGGAAATTTATCCCAAAAGTCAACAAAAGTAGGCGCTGCACATGGGTGGCTTTTGTTGCAATAGATTGATTAAATCAATTAGCTATTTCAAAATACAATAAATGGCTGAATAAAAGGGGCAAGCCACGGTTTGCAACACTTGGGGAGGAAAGTATTTTTATTTTCACATGCTAAAATATAGTCAACAACTTGTGGAGGAAGGGGGACTATTTAATACTTGGCTAGCAAGTTTCCCAACTTCTTGAAGAAGAATGAAAAAGGTGAAGGAAGAGGTTTGTTGAAGAAGATTGATTGAAGCCTATAAATAGGAGGCTTCCCCTCTTCATTCTTCACACCAAACTCAAATGAGTTTTAGAGAGAAAGAGAGTAGAGAGGAGGAAGCAAGAAGGATGGGAGGTAGCAATGGTCTTCAAGAGGTAAGTTTGTTCTTAGTTTTATAGTTTTTAGTTTTTAGTTGTTCTTAGTAGTTTAATGTAGATGTTAGTTTAATCTAGTAAATAGGTAAAGTAATTCCCCATATTTGTTTTCAAGTCTTATTGCATCAAAAAGATGCCTGACAAGGTGGAAACATGTTGGGGAGTGACTTTTAGGATTAAGGGAACAAGTTAGAGTAAGATGAAAGAAGTCTTGCATTGCTGGATTTTGGGAGTCAACTAGATAGGGGGCATTATTTTCTGTATCAAATGATCTTTAAAAATCACGAAATTTTCCAGAAATAAAGTAGACATGTAGGTCTTTCCAAATATATAAAATATGTAACGTTTTGATCTCTGGACAAGGAGATATGAATTTTTGAAGATTAGGCTATTTTTCTGGGCGAAATTCTGGGCAGAGGATGAACACGTGAAATCTGGGAGTTATTTTTTGAAATCTGGGAAAATTCTGATATTTTTTCTGGAAAATAGACATCCTAAGGAGTCCGGAACATTTTACGGATCTTCGTTTCAATTTTCTATAATTAGTTATGATTTTTCAAAGTTAGGCGAAATTTTGCCGAATATACTCCAGCGTCCTTCAACGAATTTTGAGGAAATAAAATGATAAACTAGTGTACCAAGAGTAAAATAGTCAATAGTGGTCAGAATATCTTTTAGGATATTATTTTAAATTAATAGGACGATATTACTATGATAGGCTATCCGGAAGAACGCAAACCGGCCGACTATGTACCGAGATCACCGACTCAGGTACGGACGCGTACTGTAACACTAACTCTGATGCTTATTGTATGCTTATATGTGATAGATAGTCTGAGACTATGTTTTTGAAAATTGATCATACACATACAACCTGATACGGGTTATAGTTTTGATAATGCCGTTATGTTTTCCTAGCACTGAGGACACGATAGGCCATCGTGGCACTGGAGATAGTGCAGACTATAATAACATGCATATTGCAGTGGCTGTGTTATGTTATTATTTGAATATGAGAATATTGTATGTGATTATTGCTGTTTTGACATGGATATCTGTCTTACATATTTGATACATAAACATGAGGTTAACTGTTACTTGAGGTTCAATGGTAATTGAACCTCAGCTCTTAACATAGCGTCAGGGTCCGGAGGAACCAGGGCCAAGGACAAGGATAAGGAGCCAGCGCGAGGACGAAGACGGAGAAATTTTTATTTCAACGTTATTTTGTTGAACTATTTTCAGACTACTGTACCGCTGTGTAAGCAGCCAGATACTACATCAGTAAATGTTTATCAGATACTCAAAATTTTGAAATTATTCCGATGCTCTACTCTTATCAATTATTTCAAAAACGCTTTAGAAAATCGGGATGTTACAGAAAACGACTATTTTTCCTCAAAAATAGATATGCTAAGGTTTCCGGGAAATTTTACGTAACCTCGTTTTGATTTTTCTAGAATTAGTTATAATTTTTCAAAGTTACCGAAAATTCTGCCTAGAAATGCTAAAGTAGCATTTTTAATAAAATGTAAGTGTAAAATTGTAAATAACAAATCTACTAGGGGTAGAGAGGTAACTAGAGGAGGAAATATCTATCAGGATATTATTCTAAGTGTTATGGTGATATGTTAGGATATCCAGGAAGTTCGAGGCCGGATTCAAAGGTCGGGCGTTTGACAATTACCTGGTGAAAGGTACGGACGTGTACTGTAACTCTAACTCTAATGCTCATTGTATGCTTGTATTTGATAGATGATTTCATAGAGTCATGAATAAGACTTGGTCTTGGGTCATGCACTATGGCTAGGACTTTGTCTGAGGCCACTGTTTATACATTCAGCTTTATACATGTTACAGTCTTGGTAATGCTGTTGAGTTTTACTAGCGCTGAGAACACGAGGAGCTGTCGTGGCACTGGTTAGTGCAAACATGGGTGATTGTACATGTGCTGTGTGCTATGTACTGTTGATGTGTTAATTTTACATTTGTTGTGTGCTTATGTATTGATTATTGCTGTAATGTCATGAATATCTGTTATACATATACTGTATTACTTGAGCATATGGTTAACTGTTACCTGAGGTCCGATGGGTATTGGACCTTAGATTTGTCTAAGGTTCAAGAAAGAAACCAGGATCAGAGAAGGCACCGGTAGTTGAAGCCGTGAGAAGGCACTGATGGAAGGAGCTGGGAAGAAGTACCGGTCAAAGCAAATGCCGGAAGAGCTACATCAAAGCATTCTTTCTGGCAAGAATCTGACGAGGTTATTTCGAACCATTTGGTGCCGAAGGTAGGGCTAGTCTATGTGGTTCAGTCAATAAGTCGCCGTGAACTCGGTGAAACTTCCACAAGATAGACACCTACCTGACAAATGGGTTTGATTGACTGAGTTGGGTTCTATGCCCCAAATCTACCTAAGGCTTGGTTGAAGATTGTATAGTTACTATGTCAAGAATTGTAATTATACAAAGCTCTGTAGTATTGTATCACACGAATATTCCTTAGGGAAATTTTTAATATACCAGCATGTGTCAGGGCAGCAGCATATGTCTGGGCATTTTATATTTAGTTACTCATTGTCCAAATGATAGTGCATGTGCTCCGTTTCTGCATTACTCAAAGCGGTAGCACCTCAAACTCTGTCAATTTTTCTAAAACTAAGTGTCAACCGACATGATTTCAAGTATGGAAGTTGGGGTGTTAGAGTCCACCCTTTATGGGCTGGACTATTTGTCCGAGAAAAACCTTAATCAAATATAAGGAGATTGCATCATCATTTATTGATGATGGAAGAGACCAAATCATACTTAAGTGTGATTAGTTAAAGCAATCAACATTAATGTTGATTTGCTAGAGGAGCCTCTTGATTGAGGAAATAGAGGCCTTCAAAAACATGATTCCATACCCCAGAGCAATTGAATCCTCTTCTGCTCTCTCTTCCCATCTTCCATTTTTATTTGTTAATCATATGAAGTTTCATGTTTAGGCTCGTGTTAATACATAAAATTCCTTTTGGAGAGCTACTCTTTATATTATATTGGAGTAGACAATGCTCGAGTCAAACCCAGTGAGATAGACATTAAAAAAATATCATATTTACATTCTATTCGGTTGGTCTAGATTTTAGCGCATGAATGAGAACAGATCTCAAATACAATAGTTGGTTCCTATCTTTGAGATGAAAACCATATGTAGATCCCCATTATATACAACATTAGACAACGTTTCTAATTTCGGTTTTTCTTTCATCTAATCTTGGATTGGTTATTAGTTTGACAACTCCTTTTTCAGTTTTTTACCCCGTAAGAAATCTTGTAAGCCATATTCTTGTTAAAACACGTATATTTTTCTATCTAATTGCTCGTGGAAAATTCTCTTAATTAATATTCTGTTATCAAAGACTCCATGTAGTAATTTAAAGTTATTTTGATATGTTCAAGCCACTCAGATGCAAGTCCATGTCCACTTCAATGGAAAAGAAAACCTTCAAAAGTTTGATGCCAAAAACGATAAAGGAATAATATTTGATTATAAGATCTTCTACAAAGGAAAACTATGGTTATTCAACAAATAAATACAGGTTGCTTTTGATGATTCAGCTACTCCGCCTTATATATCTTAAATATAAGAGCTAGTTCAAGCATTTACTTTGGTTATAAATGTGAGATCTCAATACAATTTATTTTATCTCAAAAGTTTTTGGCTAAAGTGAACATTTAGTTCTTTAAATTTACATCAAGTTTCATTTTTGTCACTTATGTTTAAAAAGTATATTTTTAGTCCTTTAAACTTGACACCTTTAACCTCATTAACATAAAATGTGGACTTAGAGATTTTAAAATGAAAACCTAGCATATAAATGCTGACAAAACATGTCTAAAAATTAAAAATTATATTAATTTTTAATATGATTATTTTGATATGTCCAAATTAAAAGTTAACATGTCAGCATCTAAATGCTAAGTTATCATTTTAAGATCACCAAATCAACATTTTTCTTTAGTGAGGACAATTGTATTTAATTTAGGGGATTAAAAATACAATTTTTAAATTTAAAAGATTACATCGAACATGAGAATATATAAGAATATATGGGAATAATACAGCGAGAGACAAAATTACCCTGCCTACACATATTTAGAATGTATACGTTGGGTTCATGTTACTTTTTTTCAATTTGTGCTCTGTACAGGTTGGGTTCATATTAATTTTTTAATATTTAATGGTGAAAATATTATGCAGCAGGTTGCATTCATGTTATTTTTTTTAATATTTAATGGTGGAAATATTATTTAATGGGATATTCTAATATTTTGTGATGGTGGAATATAATTTTTTAACTTTTTAGTGGGTGAATATTTTAAATTTTTATATTATTAATTGATTTTTAAATATTTAATGGTTGTAATTATTTAATATTTAACAACATCTATAGGTAGGCATTTTGATCACTTTAAAAAATTATGAAGGCAATAGTGTTTTTTTTCACTTTATTACAAGATGTATGCATCCTCATTCATCAATCCTAACAGTGTAATTCTAATTACATCAAATGATGTAACACAGACTACAAAATGTAATTCTTTTTACATTACATATGCCTAACCAAATATTGTAATCATTATGTTGCATCAGGATTACATATAATTACTATGTGCACTTGGACAGAATTTATCATTCAAAGACACCTGAGATATCTTGTGTGTGTGAATCAAATGTAATCCTACACACATAGTCTCTTTTCTCTTAATTCCCCAGAGAATAATAATAAATTAATAATAATATTTATCTTTTTTACATTTTACATTGAATTGTCCACTTGCGCGTACACACACGCACGCACACTCTTTATAATTTCAAAGTACTTCCAAATTCATTCAAAATCTCTTGTCCTTCCCTTCCCGAATAAAGTTACGAAACCGAACACTTTTTGTGGTTGAGGGCCAGTTTATTTTAAAATCTATTTTCTGAAAAAGTAATTTTAGTTGACAAAGTAAGCAGGAACTAGGGAAAACCTAAAATATAAGAATGTGCTAGAAATTATCCATTTGAAGCTTATTTTGATAAACTAGTCGGAAATTAATATGACTGGAAAACGTGATATAATTTGAATTTATATACTCCCTCGTGTCTTTAAAATAAGGACCAAGATTAAGGACTGGAGGAGCATTATATCATAACAAAACTATCCCTTGTCCTTTCAAAGACAAAAAGCCTCCAAAACTCAGGATATGTGTATGAAAATATTTACATGGGATCCAAGGGGGAGGGTGGGGAGAAGCAGCAAACAGATAGCAGGGCCTGGGCATTATTACATTACAACGAAATACTAGTCCGTAAATCTAAGCAAATCACTACATGAACTCAAGAAGAAAGAGACAGCCCTTTCTAATCGAGTGATCGAAGACTATAAGGGTCTAAGTAATCGAAGATTATAAGGGGAGTCGATGGATATCCAGGCTGAAGGGAGTGTTTTGATGTAATCTCGTGCTACAATTTTATGGAGGAAATTATGCAAGAGATGACCTTGCATTCATGTTTGATCAAATCTATTACACAGCTATCTTCTATAATTAAACACACATACACAGCTTGACGTGTACATACTACACATGACACTTATTTTTAAATGAAACTTTGCTTCAGTACATATGGTATTCTTATATTCTGACGAACATTTCTATAATTTGGGAGACAATTTAATTACAAATTTGATGAGGCCAGGAATGTGAACATTCATCATATAGTCTGCCCAATCAATGGTCTTGGGGTCGAATTCAATATTCTCCATCTTCGTTGTCATATATAATTTTTCTGTGTTTGAGTCATCGAACCTGTTATTATGTACAAATTAAAGTAAAGTTAATGGTTACTCAAGTGTTTAAATTAATATGTATGCATAAATGTATATATCAAATGTTTCCATAATCAAAAGAATAGTTAAGGAACATACACAGCTTTAAAAAATACATAGGGTCTGTAAAGTTGAGCCATCATAATCACCAATTTGACTTTGTTGTCATTCATACTGTACCCATCATCAAAACTATGGAAAAACACCTCGTTCACCAAATTTAACACCTTGCAGAATACACCATGTGTAAAAGAATTAGTAAATAGTTCATATAAAGGTTAGCATATTTTCCCTAAATATATTCTCAAAGGAGCTATTAGCTAAATTTTTTCAAAATTAGTGCAATTTTATCCTTTTTTAACTGTCAATATTAAGTCAACATTGGGTTAAAGAAAGTCTTTTGACCTGCACTATAGTTGATGGTTGGATTAAGTAGCATTCAACACTCTTAAGTATTTTTAGCACTTAGTATTGTAAAGCTAGCAATTTTGGATGCACCCAACACCCTAAAGTATTTTTCCAGAAGCATTCAATATTCTATGTTTACAGTGCTCATTGCTATCGGAAAAAAATTAAAGAGAAAAATTACACAAAAAATAATTTAGAGTGCTTAATAAACTTAAAATTACTTCAAGATATTAAGTGTTACTCGAGAAATTAACAAAGTGCTAGATGCTGTTTAATCCTTGATGGTTTAACATTAACTAATATGAAAGGGCAGCATTGCACCAGTTTTGAAACATCATGTGCGCCATTATGAATTCATAATTGCCTTTGGGTTACCTTTAGCTCATTGAAAATACCTTCCAGGTGAAAATGCATTTTAACCTTTCATATAATAACGAGAGGACATAGCATACCTTTAGTGGTAACCCATGTTGGATCATCATGTGTGTCTGAAAATCCAGATCTGCTAAGAATCTTAGCTTGCGGGTCATTATTGGCATTCCAGATTTGTTGATCAGCGGGTGTTTTGAGAAAAAAAGATTCGAAAATTCAGAAATATTTGAGAGTCTGAGAGGATTTCTGGATGAAGAACAAACATGGTAGATGAAATTCTCTAAATTTTTATTAATGGAATGAGTCACCATTGCTGCCACCATACAATTTGTCACCATGTCCACAGGGATCTATGTACATAATCACCATTAGAAATAAAAATTTACTTTACAAGTTTAATTTATGTATATTTGATTAATTTTGAAACGGTACTTAAATTTAAATAAGAAAATAACATCTGATAATTAATGTAAATGTTATATATATAGCTTAACCTACCACACCAATTATTGTCTTAGGATCGCCTAGAAAGTTTGATATTGTTCCTTTGCCATGGCTACCAATCACACTATCAATTGTTCTGTCAACATAATTTTTTTTTTTTTAAAAAAAAACAAATTGGCAAACGTTATATGTCAAGATTCAGCGACCACTATAATTGCAAAACCGGAAGAACAATAATTCAACAAAGGTTAATCCAATTGATAAGGTGTTGGTTAGTAATACCTGAAACCTTCAATCCAACCGGGAAATGGTTCTCTGATTGTACTTGTGATCATGGAAGGGCGAATGATGATTAAGGGCACACTATCTTTGTAGGTAGTCAGAATCATCTCTCCCATTGCCTTTGTAAATACATAAGTGTTTGGCCACCCATACAAGTTTGCTCTGTTAATTTGAATGAATATCATATCATGAACATTAATCATATTAGAAAAGTTAATAACTTCATACAAATATAAGGATCTAATTTGAAACGCATACCCCATGTGCGTTATGTTTATTTAATTAGGACAGGGAAAATAAACCTCTTAATTCCATATTCTCTCATTGCTGAAGTTAAGGCCTCCCCACTGACATTCTCAGCTTCAAGCTCCTCCATTCTTTTCTTCATCAATTCCTTTTCTGATTGAATATCTAATTTTGAATTCCCTTTTACTGTCTGACCCATCTTAAATGGTTCTTCTTTAACCACTCTCTCATTATAAGCTTCTCCGCACACATATGCTGAAACAATTATATTACATAATAAGTTGGTTATACATAAAAAAAAAATTAATTTCGTTGTGTAAAATAAAAATAATAATAAAAGAAAGGAAATAGTGTATATTTTATCATCTAAATAGGTTCAATTTGAATCCTTAGTTTTATGACGTACTTTATTAATCTTTCAACCATAATACCACCACAAAAAATTGAAACATTGTGGCCTTTATTTGGTAGCAGTTCATCACCAAAATTGTTATGCCATATTACACCCATAGCAATTTTGGGAACCACTTAGGCTTCTTTTGTAATAAGTTAGCGTGAGCCTAACAAGTGGCCTGTTCTAAGATATTTTTTAGGCATGAGAATATGAAACATACAAAGGTCTGGCCTAGCCTGAAATTGTTAAAAAAGCCTGCATTTTTATTTTTTAATATTTATTTTTTCATTACATTTTATTTTTTTCAATATCTTCTCTTTTTATTTCTAATTTTTCTATTATAATTATTTTATTTTATTTTTGAATTTTTTTTTTTTACTTTAATAAATCATATTTTGGATAAATTCTTGTTGCTTAACTAATTACATGATGAAATCTATTTTTCATGAATTAATTAATTCTTAATAATTATTTCATAATAATAATAAATCATATAAATAAAAATTAGGATGCTAAATTCAACACATATTTTCTAAACAATTTGTATAATATTATAAATCTCTAACAAGCTCATGCTTCTCAATAAGTCTAGACATGATCTCTTCCTATTTTCAAACAGGCTAGGCGCAAGCCAGGCCACTACTTCTACCCGTAATTGATGATATCATTTGTACCGGTTTGGCAACGAAAACTTCTTCTGGAGTAGCGGTTAGCAAAACTGGTATTAACAATGGCACTAACATCAGTAGCTGTCGGTTTTATCGGTTCGGGGACTCCCATATGTCATAGAGAACGAAGCTTGAGCTTCGCTTGGCAGCTGTTTGGACAGCGGTTTTGGTGTGGACCGCTACCAACGTCGCGGCTTGACAATGACATTTAGCAGTTTTGTCAGAACCACACTATCACTGTCATTCATTTTGTTTGTAATTTATTATTAAGTTATAATTCTATATTAGCTGTTTAATTTAATTTGTAGTTATATATTACTATGTTTCAACTTCCTGGAAAGTAGACACATAATGATACATCACCTCATTGTAACACTATATAAACTCTTTGCTTTAATTTGTAGTGATATATTACTACAATTTTTTATGAAGACCTAATTAAATTGGATCCGTTAAATGACTTTACCTAAAGTATAGAGAAAAGTAAGCACGTAATGGTAGGATTTTTGTATATATAGATCTCATAAGTCTACATACCTGTTGAAACATGGAGAAGAGCCCGCAATTTAGGACAACTCTTTGCTATGTTTAAAATATGTAACGCTCCCATTGTGTTGGTACTCATTGCAACATCAAATCTGCATTATATTAAGCATTTTAAATATTTATTAAATCATTCAAAACAAATAAATATCATTTCAGCTTGGCGAGTTTCACAGTCATATATAGGCCTTCGGTACCTACCTTTCATCAAACTTAGTAGTCGCAGCTGAGCTCACTATGACATCTATTTCTTCTTTAATTTTCTTTACAATATTATTTTCATCATCAAGTCCCAAGTTCACAAGTGAAACATCTCCTGCGATGGCTTCCACCTTCTCTGATATGAAAGAATCAAAATCTGTTCCCATCTGATCTCGAAGAACCTTAAACAACTGCTTCCCCATAATCTAGCCATTAAACACACAAGAGGGGGAAAAAACAAGAAGAAGCATGTTAATTAGATGTGCACGTATGTAATTTATATGTCTTTATTATAAATTGAACTCATCAAGTTATAAGGGCTACGTACATCATCATGCAAACGCTGCGTAGCTGAAGCAGAGTCTGAAGCTCTTAGAAGAAGATACAATTTCTTCAAATCAGGCTGAGTCCTTAATAACTTCTCCATAAAAACTGCGTAGAAAAGAAGTTATTATATGGGTATTACTAAATGCACAAAGATAAAAATAATCCATTACGTTCATAAATAAGGGTATTATTTGAAAGCAAAAAATTTACTATTTATGTGGGAGATAAGAAGAAATGAAACCTTATATTCAGGATCAATTCAAAGCTCTCAAATAGATTTAGTATTTAGTACCGGAGAAAGTAAGTATCTAATATTATCATTAGGCCTAAGTTATAGTTGGTAATGAGACAAGAAAAAGCAGTAGCACATAGAAAATACATAGTTGGTAATGTGTGTGTGTGTGTATCACCAATCCATTGGAAAGATTGATTAAGATTAATAAAAATAATGTACCTTTTGCCAAGAAGCCTGTGGCACCAGTCACTAAAATTGTCTTTCCCTTGAGAAATTGTTGTGCACTTTCCAACTCCATTATAAAGCCGCAAAGTTCTACTTTTAAACTATATTTGTATAGAAAAATGATGATACATAATTATAGCAATGGAAGAAGCTATCATTTATAGTTGGTGTCTAACCTCACCAGTGGACTAGCTGGTATGACAGGTTGTTGGATTGCACTATGAGTCTATTCGATAGCATATGACATTTTCATTCAACCATACAATTTTGGAAAAAAACGGGTAAAATTAGTTAATGACCATATAATTTTTGAAGGTAAATGGAACTTTTGGAGGGAGTATCAGATGCCAGTGAATAATTTTACTATATCATGCCATGAGCTTGTATTTTGAAATTTTATAATAGTATACTTTAGAAACAGTTAATTATCTATGAAATCAGTGACAAAAAGATATTCCTTTACTACTAAGTTTGCTAGCATATTACCAATGAGGATTCGGTCTAGTGGGAAAGGCTAGTTCCTCACAATGTAGTGAACAAATGTTTGAATTCCGAGGCACCCACATTTAGTTCACAACACTACTTCGAATATGATTGCTTTCAATAGGAGAATAGATATGCTCAGCAAAAAGAAAAAATTTGCTAGCAGATTACCAGCAGGTTAGCTACAAAACTAAATCAATTTAGTGACAAATATTTTCAGAAATATAGATTTATTATTACAACTACCCATTAAAAATTAATGCCACCTCAGTGCATTGGTGCATACTTTTATATATTGTCACAATAGCTACTTTGTCTCATTTAGTACCAACAAAGGTATTGCACATGTTTTTGCATCTTTTTGGTTATCTTCGAATTTCAAAGTTCTCTCTTCAAGAATTATACATATTTTGTTGGTAAGATAATGATATACTCATAAAACTTCCATAGTCACATTAGAGTAGAAGCTTAATGATGGATTTTTTTTAATTGTACGTAATACGAGATTCAGTGATTAGTGGAATTTAAGGGGCTGTTTGGTATTAGGGGAGGGGAGGGAAAGTGAGCGGAATATTTTCCTGAGTCAAATGTAAGAAAAATTAGAGAAATGTGGTTAAAATTTTTTAATTAATTTTTCTTACTCATTTATCTTACATATTCCCTTTATTAAAATTTTACAACTCTATTTTTCCAAAATTTTAAATTCAACTCATAGTAATTCCCCCTCCCCCCCCCCCCCCCCCCAAAAAAAAAAAGAAAAGAAAAGAAAAAATCACACGTATCAAACAAGCCCTAACATACTGAAGCTTATTCAAGTTCTTTTCAAATCCCCGGGTAACAAATTTTATCATTAAGAACGTAACTGAGCAGAGGAAAATTAAGTGTTATGAAAACAAGGGGAGAAAAAAAAAATCATAGGTCATATCATGATTGATTTTTGCAACCTTATTGGAAGTTTATATAATAATTACAAAAAAATTAAGACCTGCGATGATCAATCATTTGTTTTCTTTTTATTTATACTATTTGATTACATCTTTTAATCTATATTATTTTCTGTTAGACCGAAAAATATGTTCAGGGACAAACATAGGAGATATATTTGCGAAGTCTATGATAGTTATAGTATTGGTATAGATTTTTGTTTTATTTTTCAATTATTATTTCCATGCTCATCGGTGTTACTTTTTTTTATATAAACTATGATTATAGTGAGCAACTGTGAGCAAGCGATTGCCTAGACCGATGTGAAAGATCAATGGTTCTGTTCGTTTGGTCAGATTCTTCAAATGGAGGGAAAGGAACAGTAATCCCTAAATGAGTGGAATGAAAACGCAATTCCCTCCATGTTTCCTGCCCAAAGAAAATTAAAGTAGGTGTTAATATTTTTTTGTCCTTAAATTTTAATCAAATTTAGGTTTTGGTACTTGTAGTATAAAATCTTGGTTTTTCACTCCCATAGTTTCTTGACTTCTTCCATTAAAAAGGTTAGTCTCCTTAGTTTCATAAGGATTTGGTTTGAGTTTAACATCGTTAATTTTTAGCAAGCAAAACCAAAACTCAATGAAAGCATATGGACCAAAACAAAAATTTGTAGGGACTATATATAAAATCTGTTAAAATAATATGGACAAGAACCAAAACTGGTTAAAAAGTATAAATAAAAAAAATTCCCAAGTGTCCTATTTAGAAAAATTGGGAAACTTTCCATTTGCCAAAAAATAAATAAATAAATAAATAATAGTCATAAGGACCAAGTACAATTAGTTTCAGTGGGTGCAACTCTTTTTTAGTTGTATATGACATATCCTCAATTATGCAAAAGTCTTCAATTCAGAAGTTATTTTCACATAGTTGAAGAAAAATTGCCATATCCTCAATCGTGCAAAAGTCTTCAATTCAGAAGTTATTTTCACATAGTTGAAGAAAAATTGCACCCACTCTAAATGATTTCCCTTTCCGCTCTCAAATTGAGGAAATCAGATTTAAAAGTCAGGAAATAGAGTATGAATTCAAATGTTAGATATAAGATTTTATTGATCAAAGTTAATTTTTCTACTCAAAATCAATTTTTTTTGTCCTCTATCGCGCATTTAAGACTTTGAACTAGTTTTGGTTTTTATCCAAATACTGTTAACAAGTTTGGTTATTGGTCCCTATAAGTTTTGATTTTGATCATTAGATTTTTGACGAGTTTTGATTTTTATCCTTCTATTTTACGGCAGTAATGAATTGGCGCCGTTAAATTTAAACCAAGTCATTATAAAACTATAAAGACTAATTGAAATACCCTAAAAATCATATTTAGCATAACTACTATATTTTGATAAATGATACCTATTAAAATAGGTGAATATGTGGTCTCAAAAATATTATAGCTTATCTAATTTAAATCAGGGAATTTTCTCCTACAATTAAATAAACCAAAAAGACTCAAATATTCTAATTTCATTTAAGGACCATAAAATACCCTATAATTATCATATTAAATCATAGGTCCTATTAAATTCTAAAGGGCCATAAAATGTTATTGAAATACCCAAACAAATTAAAGGAAATTATCAATAATTGATTGGACAAATAATTGTACAATAATTAAAGTAATTGTATTAATTTTTGCAATTAATTAAAAAACATAATAAAAGTCAACAGTTAGGAATGTTTTAACTTAAATAAAAATCAAGGATTCACAAGAAGCCAATATTGGTATAAAGTGAAGTATTAATAATCATAAAATGTCCTATAACTAACAATTAAGTAGTCAGTCCTTATTGAATCATGAATTACCATAAATTTATCATAATTAAGCATAGACTTAAATTAGTTAAAAGGCAATAAAATAACATGAGAATACTTAAATCAATTAGAGAAGATTACCAACAACTAAGGGACAATTAAGTTTAAAATAATTAAGGAATTTATAGAAATTAATCTATAAGGGCATAATTAAGGATATATTGATTTAATTAAGGACCAAAGGCTAATAAGGATAGAGATTAGCATAAAAGGGATCAATAATTGTCATGATTAATATAGTAATCAATCATACAATTACAATTAAGCATAATAAGAACTAAATTTAATAGCATAAATTAGTTACATAATTAAGGGATAAATCCAATTAAATTAAAAAGAACCTACAAAGGGAGTTTTAAGAATAACCCTATAGGCAAGATTAAAACACAAAATGATATTAAAAGATAAAGGGAGGGGGACGGTTTAGGCAACTTAGAAGGGAAGGAGGAATTGGCTAGAATGATCTAGAAGAAGTCAACAACTTGTTGGCTAAGGTTGGACAACTTCATGAGGAAGTTTGAGAAGCTTAGAAGACAAGTTGGGGAGTCAACAACTTCTTGAAGAAGGAGAACAACTTGTTGAAGAAGGTTAGATCCAATTGGTGAGATTAAAACTTCTTAGTTAAGTAGGATCCAAGAGCCAAAATTCAAGATGGGAAATGCAAATAGTGCCATGACTTTTACTATAAATAGGCACCTTGTGCTTCATCAATTCTCACACCAAAGCAAGCTAGAGAAGTCTGATTTAGACAGTGAAATTGAGCGTGAAGGGTCATGGAACGGGAGTAGCAAGGTTCTTCAAGGGTAAGTTCTCAAGTTCATAGATGGAAGTTGTTTTAAATCTTAAAAATGCTTGAGTAGTTTTATTTTCATGTTTTTATGGATAAAAATAGCTTTATTTTGAGAAATTGATGAAGGAAGTGATAGAGCAAAATTTTTGAGAGAGAAACAACGAAGTAACGAAGTTCTAGTGAAATTTTTCGGGTAGGCGATTTCTGGAGTCAGCAGTAGAAACATTATAATTTTATATTGAAGATTAAGTTAATTAATTCTGAAATTTTTCATGATTAAATTAGACATATAGAGCTTTCCAAATATGCCTAGAGTGTGTCACTTTGAATTTTGTACAAAGAGATAAAAATTCTTGAACAAAGGCTATGTTTTCTGGGAGAATTGCTGGGCAGCGTATGAACACATGAACACTTGGAATTGTTCTTAAGTTCTGGGTAAACACTAATATTTTTTCTCAAAAATATACATCCTAAGGAGTCCGGGAAATTTTACGGATCTTCATTTAGATTTTTCTAGAATTAGTTATGATTTTTCAAAGTTAGACGAAAAATCTGCCCTGAATGCTGTAACCAGCGTTTTTACGAAAATTAGGGGGAAATAAAGTGGAAATAAATTTACCAGGGGTGAAATAGTCATTGGTGGCCAAAATATCTCTTAGGATATTATTTATAGATTAATAAAGCGATATTACTATTATAGGCTATCCAAGAATGCGTACCGATCAACGCACGTACCGCTATCACCAACTCAGGTACGGACGCATACTATAACACTAACTTTGTTACTTGTTATATGCATATATGTGATATATTATTTCATAAAGTCATGGACAAGACTTGGTCTTGGGTCGTGCACCGTGGCTAAGTTATGGGGCTTAGTTCACATGCTTATACATTCAGCTTGATACACGGGTTATGGTTTTGATAATACCATTACAGTTTTCCTAGTGCTGAGGGCACGATAGGCCATCGTGGTACTGGTGAATAGTGTAGACTAGAGATAACGGACATATGCAGTGGTTGTGTACCGTTATCTAGAAAAATCTGTTATGAGTTTTTATATTGATTATTACTGTAATGTCATAAATATATGTCATACTTATCTTGTTTACATAAACATGAGGTTAACCGTTACCTGGGGTTCGACGGATATTAGACCTCAGCCCTTATCATAGCTTCAGGTCCAGGGAACCGAGGACTGAAGTCAGGAGTAAGTGAAGTAAACAGCACGCGTAGAGACCCGATTGAAGATCCTACTTCTAGACTTGTACTGCTATGACAAATGTACTGTACACTATGAACAGACGAATACGTCACAGTTAATGATATATCAGTTACTCACTCTTTTACTTGCTCTGATGCTCTACTCTGATTGAAAAAAAAAATTATTCCACTTTTTAAAATTGGGGTGTTACACTAATGGTTTGGACAGAAGAAATTATAGAGATAAAAACCACAATTAGAATATACAAGAATTAACAGTGAAGTTCGGTTAAACTGTAAATACTAACAATTGTATTAATCTTTAAAGCAATGCAATGCCATGTGTTCCGGAGATGAAATATAAGGGAATGTAATTGAACTCTAACTTAATTAAAATTGCACAAGTGAAACTCTAACTTAATCAAAGATGGAACGCGAAAAACCCAATAATAGATACTAGAAGTCATGAAACAATGGGAAATATATATCATTGTGAGACAACTGAGTAGTTGTATGAAGTCATTAGTTGTACGACTTTTAGTCTTAACAAGAGACAAGTTGGACAATGTGTTCCAAAATGAACTAATCAATTTATAAATGAAAATTTACTTGAACTAATCATATGGGGAAACGTAATGTTTTATTTGTTTTTATGTGGCCCAAATCTCATTAGTTCATCATCAGTCCGTTTAAATACTACTCACTCTATTACTCCTTTTTATAAGAAACATATATTTATTTTCTCAAAACCAAAGAAAGTAGGTTAATTTATTTATAAGCTCTTCTACAAAAATTAATATATATATATATAGCTAATACCTTTGCTTCATGAAAATCGAACTGCACGGAATGGTCGGATTGGAACTCCGATCACTTCCACAAGTATATGTAGTAAAAATTAAATCTCCAGTATTATGGGGGCGTACTTACAGGGAAGTTGCACTCTTACTAATCCAAATAACTAATAATTGTAGAAAAAAAGAATTAATGAGAATAAACAGAAAATAAAAATAAGAACAAGAGAGCAAACATTATGAGAAAATTACATTGACTTAAAGCGTGCGTTGGGGTGTAGAGGTTGCTAATTTTTATCCTTTGAGTTTACTCTTTAATTAATTATAGTGACAACTATATATAAAGTGTTCTAATATTCTCACAAATCATAACTCTCATTTATGGATGAACATTATAAGTCTCCTTTTAATTAGTGCTGAATTCGTTCCCACGATACCTAAACAACTAATTAAACCGTGAAGATAAAGTTTAGGTCAGCACAAATGTTTTGAACTATCCCTAACTTAATTATTTTGGTTATATTTATGGAGATGGATTTTCTCTTCACCTCCCCACCAATCAAGATTACCCACAAATTTAATTTACTGGCAAGGGCGGACCTACAGGAGGGGACAAGGGTTGGCAGCCGCCGCCCCTAAAATTTCAAGAATTTTCAAATATGACCGCTGAACCTTCAAGTTTTTAGTATTCATTCAATGAGATCGATCTATGCATGCATATTTTGAGTTTGATGGATTCAATTAATGAACTAAAGTTAAACGAAAGTCTCCTTTCTCATGCGAAACCCTAGGTCTTAGCAACAGCGTAGCGAGTTTAAGGTGTGTGTTTCGTTTTCCCACATTCGTGCTCGACAAAGAGGAAACTGCAATGGGTTTTCGCCAAAGAAATGACTAAGGCTTGGAGCTATACTTGTTAGGAATTAGGATTAACATTTCTGAATTGGGTACATCATTTTAGGATTTGGTTTTGTGTCAAAGTAATATACAATTATACATCTTCCAACCTAGATAGGTAGCAATGCAGGGTTTGCTAATGACTTTTTTCAAGTTTGTCCATAAAAACCTCTGGTTGTCATAAGGATATTTTGTGGTTCATATTTCTCAGTCAACCATAAAAGCTTTGATTTCCAAAATATACTGAGCTATGTCATTTGAGAAAGGCCTTAATGTACTCAATTGTCCAAAGCTATGGCCCTTGTGCCCATAGCAGAACCTACAACGAGCCGTCGTCTGTCTATGATTTGGGTTCAGGCTGGTTGTTTTTTTGTTTTGAGGGTTAAGGAGCGAAAATACACACGAGCTTTTCCCCCAGGAGTGCCCAGCACCACGAGCTATTTTCTAGATAAAAATACACACGTGGTTACGTTTTGGGAGCGAAAATGCCACGGGCTGTTAGTTGACCGTCAGTTGACTGTTAAGTTGGATGGAACACTGACATGGCGCTGATTTAGACTGACAAGCTGATTTGACGCGCTGACGTGGAATAAAATGTTAGCTCCCAAGTATGTTTTGATGATAACAATGTTTGAAAGTTTTATGATCAACGTTTTTTTAAAGATTCAGACTCATAATTCTCCAGAATAGAATTTAATTCTCAAGAATAGTCTAACAAGCATTTCACCAAAGGCCTAATTCTCGAGAATGCTAGATTAATTCCCGAGAATAGTGTTAGTTCTATATGTGTTTTGATGATTACTAACAATTGTAAACAATATATGGATGTTTTTGATAAGTTAGATGTGTGTTAAAACTTGCTAATCTCAACCAAAAGCATTCTAGCACCAAACTCAAGTTTAGATTTGGCAAACTCGAGTTTGCTACTAGCAGAGGGCAAAACTCGCCAGTTTGTTTGTTTGTTTTTTTTTAACTCGAGACTGAACCTTATATATGAACTTGAGAATTTTCCAAAGTTTTATCATATTTTGAGTAAACTTGAGTTTACACATTGGAAAATCGAGTTTGCGAGATGACGAGAGCATTCTGATTTAAAAACACTTTTAAGCTAAAGACCTCTATTTATAAACTTCAAGTTTGCACCTCCAGAGGAAATCTTCAAAGAGTTTACAAAACTTGTAAACTCGAGTTTGTAGTTTCAAACTCAAATCTGCACTTGGTTGAGAGTTTTTAATGTTTTATAATTAAACAAACTCAAGGTTATATTTATAAGTTCCAGTTTGTGTCAGGCCAAGAGTTTTCAATTAGTTTTCTTAGTTAAGTAAACTCGAGTTTAAGATGTTAAACTCGAGGTTTGGCCTTACAAAGATAATTTCAAGTTTTCTGAACAAAGTCAAAACTTGAGTTTTGTACAGAAAACTCGAGGTTTACATACACAGAGACTTCTCAATTTTTTCTGAGAAAATGCAAAACTCGAGGTTTCTGGGAAAACCTGGAGGTTTTTTCATATAGAGAGTCTCTCAAGTTTTGAACATCTGAAAACCTCCAGTTTCCATCTCAAACCTCAAGGTTTGGTTTGTTTTGAAAATTTCAGTTTTCACAAATTTTGAGAAAACTCAAGATTTGGTAAAAAACCTCAAGGTTTTGACTGGTAGAGAAAACTTAGATTTTAACCAAGTTTCAAAACCTTCAGTTTTGAACTTGACAAGATTTTCTCAAAGTTTTCACATTAAGTGAACACTCGAGGTTTTGGGAAAAACATCGAGTTTTGTGGAGGCAAAGAACATTTAAACTTTCTCATTTCTCAAAACCTCCAGGTTTATTGAAAAACCTCCAGTTTTGGTTTTTGACAAAAATCTCTCTAAGTTTTCACAAAGTGTGAAAACTCGAGGTTTGGGGACAAACCTCGAGTTTTGTCCAGGCAGAGAGCAACTATGGTTTCTAACTTTTCAAAACCTCCAGTTTTGTTTTGAAACCTCAAGGTTTCTGTCTTCGTGCAAAATTTCAAAGTTTTCGCATTTGAACAAAACTCGAGTTTTGTAGAGAAAACTTGAGGTTTTGGCAAACAAAGAGCAAATGACTTTTCATTGATCTGAAAAACTCGAGGTTTCAATTGGAACCTCAAGGTTTTGCTTTTGGCGCAGTTTTTCAAAACTTTCATATTTGAATGAAAACTCAAGGTTTGAGTGGAAACCTCGAGGTTTTGTCGGCCCGAGAGCATTGAACATTTCAAAGTTTTGAAAACCTCTAGTTTTGATTAGAAACCTCAAGTTTTGATGTTTTGGACTCAAATCAACTTTGCAAGCCTTGTCCAAAACTCGAGGTTTGGTGAACAAACCTCGAGGTTTCTACGCTGAACCAGAAATTCAAAACTCGCGATTTTGGAATTATTTCTTGTTTGATCTTAATACTTTCCAGTATTATTCTCTACTATTCCTAGCTATGTTTAACCACTTTGTTAGTGAGTTTCAGAAGAATTAGAGAATGATTTTTGAAGGTATAAAGCAAAAGCAAAAAGTGACGTCAGTACATTAAATGCAAAACCAGAAAGTTGCATTCTTTTGGGTAATCCGTCTGCATACTGAAAATGGAGCTTGATACCCAAGAGGGGGGGTGAATTGGGTATCTTTAAAAATTTTAATGAATTGCTCTGTTTGGACAAGTGAAAACAGAGTATAACAGAGATGAAGAGAAGAAGAAGATTGCACACGATAATTTATCCTAGTTCGGTCTTATCCTTGACCTACATCCAGTCCCCAAGCCACACTTGGGATTTTCAATCCACTAACTCTTTCAATTGATTACAAACTCTGCACTCAAGAGTAGTTCTCTCTCTAGAACGCACTCCCCCTTACAAGTTGTAATCAAATATCCCAAATCACCAAGTCCCCTGACTTGTGATTCTAAACAAGCAATAATCAATAATACAAATAACTCTCTCAAAGAGTAGATAAGATGAAAACTGAAGTGCTTGTATCAAAAGATACTATACAGATGAAAACTGAAAGAAAATGAATGAACACTTAATGAATTTCACTTTCAGTAGTTGTTGGTTGTTCAGGGTTGTTAAGAAGACTTCAATGCACTCTATTTATACTTAAAGAGCATTTATTGACCGTTGAAAGATGAATCCAACCGTTGTAGGTGATTAGCATTAAGTTTGGTCAGCTTCTCTCTCTAATCTCCAACTAATCCAGGTGTTTAATTGATCTGAGGTGGCTCTCTGAGGATTTGCCCGTTGGAGAAGAGTTTACTTGTTGTAGTAATCATTCTTTACCGTTGTGAAGGCGTGCTCAGGTGGATTAGCCAAAAGGAGGCTAGTTAACTGAAGTGCATTAAATGCTTCAGAGCACTCTTTGCTTTTTGCCTTTGACCTTCACTAATCTTCATCTATGTCAACTGAAATTCACTTAGCAAACTGGTTAAACATAGCTGGGAACAAAAGTGAATGATAAATGGAAGCAATGAGAACAAATGAAAGTGTTTTACAAATTCGTGTAATTTGAAAATCAGTTTTCAACGCTCTATACTCGAGTATGTTCCTCTATACTCAAGTATGTCACTGTGTACATGAGTCAATACTTGAGTATCCAAACTGATACTCGAGTATGCAACTTCCAGAGGCAAACCATCGTGACTTGAACTTTCAAAACCAACCTCAATACTCGATTATGTAAGTGTGTACTCGAGTATGGAACTATTTGTGAGAAAATTTTTAAGTTCAAAACCCTCAATACTTGAGTATTCATTCCAATACTTGAGTATTAAAATCATTGACAAATGGATAACCTCTCTATATGGCCAATACTCGAGTATGCACATCAATACTCGAGTATTGATTCATCTTTCAAAAATTGTGAAGTTTTTCCATGTCAATACTTGAGTATTCAAAACAGGTGTAAAGTTGAAAAACTTTGTAAGAGCCCAATACTCGAGTATCCAAAACCTATACTCGAGTATACAACAGTTATAAAAGTTAGAGAGCTCTCTGTAAGACCAATACTCGAGTATACCAATACCATACTCGAGTATTCACTCAAGGTGAAAAATTTGTTTGCTCTCTGTAAGTCCTATACTGGAGTATACAAGTGTCATACTCGAGTATCCACTTAAGTTGAAGAACCATTTGCTCTCTGTAACTCCAATACTTGAGTATAGCTTCTTATACTTGAGAATGGACTCATCTTGAAAAGTTTGAATACTCTCTGGATGTCCTATACTCGAGTATGCAAATCCTATACTCGAGTATGCACTTCAGTTCAGAACTTGATTGCTCTCTGTGACTTCAATACTCGAGTATTGCTTCCAATACTTGAGTATTGCTTTGTAAAATGCATTTAAGCAATCCACTGTCAATCCAATAATCGAGTATACAATCCTATACTCGAGTTTCCAATTGACAGATGATTTTTAGCAAATTTGGAAACTTCAAAACATGTTTACAATTGTTGATTATCATCAAAACACATAGAGAACTAATACACACGTCTACAAAGAATTAAAGATTGCTTTCCACATCCAACAACTGCTATTCTAACGGATTTATTCTCAAGAATCAACTCTGAACTTCTACACAACTGGATTAAGCAGAGATTAGAGAGAGAAGAAGACAAAAGCTTAACCTAAACCTTGTCTAATGAATGCAACATTTATATTGAAGTCTACAACGGTCATATACTGCTCTCTACCTATAAAAGAGAATAGATTCAAGCAGAAAAGAGTAGAGACCTAAGCCTACACTTCTAACATGCTGATACTCTGCTCTCACATCATGTACTCTTTGTTTTTCATGTTACCTTAGAGAGTGAAGTAATTTGTATTTGATCTTCAGTGTTTATCTATTCACATCTAAGAGAGAAGATTTATTGTAATCATTCTATTCTTCTGAGAGTTACTCAAGATTGGGTGATCTTGAGTGGGAAACACATTATGTTGATTACAACTTGTAAGGGGGAGTGAATCCTAGTGAGAGGATTACTTCGATACAGAGTGTGTAATCAAGCGGTGTGTTGATTACAGTTTGTAAGGGGGAGTGGATTTTAGTGAGAGGATCACTTCAGTTATAGAACGTGTAATCAAGCTGAAAGAAGATAGTGAATTGAAAATCCTAAGTGTGGCTTGGGGAATGGACGTAGGTCAAGGATTGGGCCAAACTAGTATAAATCAGTTTGCACATTCTCTACCCTTATCTCTTACATTTCCAGCACATATGTTTGAATGTGCATATACATTTAAATGTCTGATTATCACTTTATAAATTGATTTCAGAGAGTTGCGAAAAGATTTTCAAAGTTCCTAAATTTTTATACTTCACCCAATTCACCCCCTCTTGGGTTCAGCCAGTTCTTAGAATGTATGAACTAGAATCAAATTCTCGAGAACAACAGAATGGCTCTTAAGAATAGCTCTCAGAATTGTCATTCTCGAGAATTAAATGTTGATTCTAGACAATGAGGTGTTGAAACTGAATCCTTTCCTGTGCTATAATACTCGAGAATGAACAACTCATTCTCGAGAATATTTTAGAGATTCTCCAGAATCAAAAGTTGATTCTCGAGAATGTGGTTTTGAAATAGAATTTCTTCCTGTTATAATTCTGGAGAATAGACAACTAGTTCTCGAGAATATCTTTGAAAAACTGCACAAGCAATTCTCGAGAATTCCCAAAGCAACTCACGAGAATACTCTTTCAATAATAATTCTCTCCAACTAATTCTCGATAACTTAGATATGATTCTCTAGAATTCATTTTCCTATTATGATTCTCGAGAATTAACACATAAGTTCTCAAGAATGATTGAGTCAAGATTCAATATGCACTGGATGATTCTCGAGAATGCCTTGACTAATTCTCGAGAATGTTGAACAAAATTTGAATACTCTGTTCTTCGAATCTCCAACTCCAGAAATCATGAATCATGCTATCTCACTTTACTACTTTTGATTATTATTCATTAAAACTACCAAATGCTTTTAACATGTTTGCTTATGAGTTTCAGGTTACTTAAACAAGGATTAACGGAAGATTTGAATAAAGCAGAATCGTGTCAGAAGCATTAAATGCAGCTACCTAAAACGATGATAAACACACAAAGCAACTCTGATCGAAGTAAAGCTACTATGATATTCCGTCTGCGCATTTAATACCATTTCACAACGATAAAACAAAAGGAATGGAAGAGAATGTCAACTCTACAAATTCCACCTGGAATATTCAGACGGGCGAAACTCTTGACGAAAGCTTCATCTATCTAACAGACACATTCAAGAGACTCAACGGCTATTTCACAAGCTTCATCAACGGTCATTAATTACAACAACTATAAATAGCCGAAGCATTGAATTCACCAACTACTGAAACGCTGTGCAATCAATTCGAGTTTATTACTATTCACTGTTTCAACTGTTTCATTAATTTGTGCTTCAGTGTTCAATATTTTATCTACTCAGTGAGGAGTTCTTAAACATTTATCTCATTATCAGTTGTAGCTTAAGGTTGTGGAACCTTAAGAAAGGGTGTATCAATTACAACTTGTAAGAGGGAGTGGAGTCTGAGAGTGAGAGGACTATCCTTCATTTACAAAGTGTGTAATTGTTCTTGAAGATAGTGGAATCCCAGGTGTTCTGGGGACTGGACGTAGGTCATCGATTTGGACCGAACCAGTATAAACTCTCTCATGTATTTCTTACTTCTCTGTCTCATTCCTCTATCTCAGTTTTACTTGTCTTCATGAGTTTTTTTTTTTAAAAAAAAAAGAATTTGAGGGTCACCTATTCACCCCCCCATCTAGGTGATATTCCATCTTCATTTGGTATCAGAGCCTGGTTTCTCAGTTGGGCTTAACATCCTGAGAAAGATCATAGAAGGAATATTGTCTGACGATGCTTCAATTAATCGACCTCCAGGATTCAAGGGAGAACATTATTCTTTCTAGAAAGCAAAATTCAGAATATTTGTGATGGCTACTGAATATGGTCTTTGGCGAGTATTTGAAACTGGGGATTATGTACCTGTAAAGATTGAAGGAGGAATCTCTGTTCCGAAGACAGAAGCTGAATTCGATGAGAATGATAAGAAGAATATTACTTTTAACAGTAAGGCTATTCTAATGCTTCAAAGTGCTCTTAGTCAAAAGGAATACTTTCGAATATGTAATCTGTCAACCGCGAAGGAAATGTGGAAGGTGTAAATGGAGCTTGATACCAAAGAGGGGGGTGAATTGGGTATCTTTAAAAATTTAAATGATTTGCTCTGTTTTGGACAAGTAAGAGCAGGGTATAACAGAGATGAAGAGAAGAGAAGAGAAAGCTTGCACAAGATATTTATCCTGGTTCGGTCTTATCCTTGACCTACATCCAGTCCCCAAGTCACAATTGGGATTTTCAATCCACTATAACTCACAAACTGATTACAAGCTTTGTACTCAAGAGTAGTTCTCTCTCTAGAACTCACTCCCCCTTACAAATTGCAATCAATTATCCCAACCACCAAGTCCCCTAACTTGTGGTTCTTTACAATCAATGAATAATAACAGAAATAACTATCACAAAAAGTAGATAATGATAATCACTGAAGCTCACAATGTCAAAAGACAATTTATAGCAGAAAACAGAAGGTAGGTGAAGCTATTCAATGCTTGTGCGTTTTCTGATACTCTTGGTTGTTGAGAAGCCTTGAATGCACTCTATTTATACTTAGAGAACATTAAATGACCATTGTAAGATGAATCAAACCGTTGGAGGTGATTAGTGATAACTTTGGTCAACTTCTCTCTCTAATCTCCAACTAATCTAGGTGGTTAATTGATCTGAGGTGGCTCTCTGTAGATTTGTCTGTTGGAGAAGAGTTTACTGGTTGTAGAAATCCTTCTTTACCATTGAGAAGGCGTGCTCAGGTGGTTTAACCAAAAGGTGGTTAATTTACTGAAGTGCATTAAATGCTTCAGAGCACTTTTTGCTTTTTGCCTTTGACCTTCAATAATCTCCATCTATGTTAACTGAAATTCACTCAACAAACTGGTTAAACATAGCTGGGAACATAAGTGAATGATAATTGGAAGCAATGAGATCAAATGAAAGTGTTTTACAAATTCGTGTAATTTTAAAATCAGTTTTCAACGCTTAATACTTGAGTATGTTCCTATATACTCGAGTATGTCACTGTGTACATGAGTCAATACTGGAGTATCCAATCTAATACTCGAGTATGTAGCTTCCAGAGGCAAGCCATCATGACTTGAACTTTCAAAACCAATCTCAATACTCGAGTATGTAAATATGTACTCGAATATGGAACTATTTGTGAGAAAATTTTTAAGTTCAAAACCCTCAATACTTGAGTATTAAAGAACAGGTGTTAAGTTGAAAAACTTTGTAAGAGCCTAATACTTGAGTATCCAAAACCTATACTCGAGTATGCAACAGTTATGAAATTTTGAGAGCTCTCTGTAAGACCAATACTCGAGTATACCAATACCATACTCGAGTATTCACTCAAAGTCAAAACTAGTTTGCTCTCTGTAAGGCCTATACTTTAGTATGCAAGTATCATACTCGAGTATGCATTCAAGTTGAAAAATCATTTGCTCTCTGTAAGTCCAATACTCTAGTATAGCTTCCTATACTTGAGTATTGACTCAGTTTGAAAAGTTTGAATACTCTCTGGATGACCAATACTCGAGTATGTTAGTACTATACTCGAGTATGTACTTCAGTTCAAAAATTTGATTGCTCTCTGTGACTCCAATACTCGAGTATTGCTTCCAATACTTGAGTATTGCTTTGTAAAATGCATTTGAGCAATCCATTGTCAATCCAATACTCAAGTATAGCTTCCTATACTCGAGTTTCCAATTGCCAGATGGCTTTTAACAGATTTTGGAAACTTCAAAACATGTTTACAATTGTTGATTATCATCAAAACACATAGAGAACTAACAGAAGGCTCTTTAGATTGCATATGAAGGCACTTCTAGCATCAAGGAGAATCGTATTAATACTCTAACTATTGAGTATGACTTACTGCGGATGAAGTCAGGAGAAACCATTGCCGAGTTCCAACTCAGATATACACATCTGACAAATTAATTGGCAGCCTTGGGTAAGATATATGATCAAGGCCCCCAGGTCAGGAAGATTCTCAATGTTTTGACAAAAGATTGGGAAGCTAAAGTTACAGCAATAGAGGAGGCTCGTGGAGAATCAATGGCTTCAGTTGCTGCCTTATTTTGAAGCTTGTCCGAATATGAAAGCAAACTAAGATTCAAAAAAAACCTGGAAGATGTCAACAACAGCCGGAACAAAGGAATAGCTCTTAACGCTTCAAATGAAAAGGAAGAAAAAAACGAGGATGATGAAGATGATGATGAGATGGCCATGTTCGTACAAAGATTCAAGAAGTTCTACAGGAAAGATCGTGGCTTTAGAAATAGATTCCAAAAAGGGAACTCAAGAAACAAACGGGAATTCAGAGACAAGGATCAAATCATTTGTTACGAATTTGAGAAGCCAGGACATTACAAATCGAAATACCCTCAACTAAAAGACAGTGATAAGGAAAGGAAAAAGAAGTCCTATCAATTTAAAAAGAAGACCTATGTGTCAACAATATGGGGAGATGGTTCCTCAGACGAAGAGAGCGAAGAAGAGAAAGAGACTGCGAACGTATGTCTGGTGGTAGAAGAAGAGCAAACTGAAAATGACAATGAGGTATATGATTCACGACCAACCTATGACAAATTATTTGATGAATATAATGAGATGCAATCTGAATTTGAAAAAGTTATGGAGGAATGTATATCATTGAAAAGAGAAAACATTACTCTCAAATTACGAGTTGAAAATCTCACTTGTGAAAATCTTATTTGTGACGATTGTCTGGATTTGGAGAAAAGAAATTCATATCTTACAAAAATACTTGAGAAATTCACTAGAGGTAGTGAAATGCTCAATGTTATTTTGAAAACCCAAAGATTTACAAATGATCGATCAGGCATAAGACACAATCCTATCTTTGACAAGAAGAAAGACAAAAAGAAAACCAATGGAAAACCTTATCTAAATTATTTTCAGAAAAGTATTCACATGTCAAATCCTTTTGCTCATTGTAATTATTGCAACCGAAAGGGACATAGTACTTCCTCTTGCTTTCATAAAATGAATAGAAGAGATAAACTGGTTGGTAACTATCAGTGGGTACCTAAGGGAACCTATGTTCCTGAGGCCCAGATTAACACCAAAGAACCCAAGAAAAGATTGGTACCTAAAACTTGATCTTTTTTGTTCTTGCAGGTGTGTTTGAGAGCATCAAGAATCAACAAATGGTATATTGACAGTGGGTGCTCCAGACACATGACGGGAGATGCAGACAAGTTTGTTGCAATGAGATCAAAAGATGGGAGTAAAGTCACCTTTGGAGGAAATCAGTTTGGGAAGATTACTGGTATTGGTGAAATTGGTGCAAAAGATGGAACTCAAATTAAGGACGTCTATCTTGTGGAAGGTCTCTGCCACAACCTTTTGAGTGTGAGTCAAAGTGCTGACAAGAACAACTGGATTATCTTTAACTCAGAAGAATGTCTCATTGTCAACAAAGATGATCTCCCAATTGATAAAGGTAAACTGAAGGTATTATTCAAAGCTCCTCGTGAAGGAAATTGTTATACCTTGGATTTACCAAAAATAAACTCTGAAAAATGTTTTGTTAGCAACTTGGACGAAAGTTGGCTATGGCATAAGCGTCTGCCTCATGTCAACATGCATCAACTGGATAAGTTGTTAAGGAAAGATTTAGTGATTGGCCTACCCAAACTTCGATTTAAAAATGATATGATTTGTGATTTGTGTAAACGGGGTAAACAAACTAAATCATCCTTAAAAAATAAACCTAAAATCTCAACAAATTAGCCTCTTCAATTACTTCATATGGATTTAATTGGACCCGCAAAAGTTAGGAGTCTTGATGGAAATTTTACACTCTTGTGATTATTGATGATTTCTCACGTTTTAGCTGGACTATTTTCTTATCTTCTAAGGATGAAACATTTGATCTATTTGTTGTGTTTGCCAATAAGGTGCAAAATGAGAAAGATATTTGTATTACAGCTATTCGAACGGATCATGGAGGTGAATTCGAGAATCAAGCGTTCGGAGAATTCTGTGATACTCACGGGATCAATCATAATTTCTCGGCTCCAAGGACACCACAACAAAATGGTGTGGTCGAAAGGAAAAACCGTGTACTAACTGAGATGGCTCATGCAATGTTAAATGAAAATCAGACATCACAAGTCTTTTGGGCAGATGCTATGAGCACGGCTTGCTATATATCAAACTGAGCCTATCTCTGAAAGAAACTTAACAAAACTCCATATGAGCTCATCTTCACATCTTTGGCTATAAGTGCTTTGTTCACAACAATGGTAAGGACAATCTAGGAAAATTTGATCCCAAATCTGATGAAGGTATATTCCTTGGATATTCTAATAGAAGTAAAGCATATAGAGTTTTCGATAAACGTACTCGTGTAGTTGAAGAGTCAATACATGTTGTATTCTGTGAATCTAAGATTGATGATCCTGATGATAAGGAAAATGTTTTCAAAAACCAATTATTTTCAAAAACTAAACCTGCTTTTATTGAAAACCTAGAGGATGTTTTTGAAGCCGATCCACAAAACAATTTAGAAAATCCTGATCAATCTCAGCCTAGAGCTTGGAAATTCATTCGAAATCATCCTTTAGACCAAGTACTAGGTGATGTAAGTCAAAGAGTAAGAACCAGAAATTGTACCTTAAATGAAGTAACATTTTCTGCTTTTATTTCATACATTGAACCCTCTAAGATTGATGAAGCCATATCAGACAATGATTGGGTGATAGCAATACAAGAGGAGTTACATCAATTTGATAGAAATCAAGTTTGAGATTCGGTACCTAGGCATAAAGATAATCTAATCATTGGGACCAAATGGGTATTAAGAAAAGAACGTGATGAATCTGCAATTATAGTCCGTAACTGAAGATGGAATATCACCTAGAGGGGGGGTGAATAGGTGATCTCAACGATTTTTTTAAAACTTCTTTTCAATGAGCAAAATAGAGACCAATAAGATAAAAGAACACAAGAGAATTTATCCTGGTTCAGTCTGAAACTTCGACCTACGTTCAGTCCCCAGAACACCTGGGATTTCACTGTTTTTCGAAAGATTATAGACTCTATAAACGAAGGAAGGTCCCTTCACTCTCGGACTCCACTCCCCCTTACAAGTTGTAATCTATACACCCACTCTTAAGGTTCCACAACCTTAAGTTTCAATCAACAAGGAAATAAGTGTTTAAATACTCCTCACGAGTTGATAGATAATGAACACTGAAGAACAGACTCAGTAATGAATTTGAAACACACGTGAAGTTAATATCAAATTGATTGCGCAGCGTTTCGGTAGGTGGCGAATTAAATGCTTCGGCTATTTATAGATGTCTTCGCTAATGACCGTTGTTGAAGCACAAGAGGTAGCCGTTGAGACTTCACAATTTGCCCGTTAGACAGATGATACATTTGCTTTGGATTTCACCGTCTCAGTTGAAATATTCAGACTAGCATTCTCTTTCATTCTTTCTATTGTATCCGTTGTGAAATGCCATTAAATGCTAGATGGAGAATATCAGAATTAGCTTTACTTTGCTCAGTGCATCGGTTTCCGAGAATATAACGATTTTGGTAGCAGCATTTAATGCGTCTGACTGTCCAGTTGGATTAATTCAAATTCGCTGGTAATTTATGTCTAAATGATTTGAAGCTCATAAACAAACTGGTTAATAGCATTTGGTAATCTTAATCAGAGATAATCAGATAAGAAATTGATCCATTCAAAGATTCAAGAATTTCGTAGACGGTGATTTGAAAACAAAGATGGCTTTGCTCGAGCAATGATCCATGCTTGCTCGAGCAAGCTCCTTTGAAAAGCTGAAGAAAGTATACTTGCTCGCTGATGCTCGAGCATGAATATATCATGCTTGGGCAAGCTCCCTTTGAATCTGGTGTATGTACATCAGTATCGTTGATGCTCGAGCAGACTTTATCGTGCTCGAGCACATTGCTCAAGCATGAAACTATTATGCTCGGGCAGCTCTTTTAAATTATTTATAATTCTCTCTATTTCGCTATTGCTCGAGCATGCTTCTAAGCTTGCTCGAGCATGATAAAATCATGCTTGGGCAACCTCTTCTTGACTAGAGGATATGCTTGCTACCTAACTTTGCTCGAGCAGTGTTTTAGCCTTGCTCAAGCAGCACTCTTTCATTGCTCGAATAAGCTCTTCAACAGAGCAGAGTACAAGATTCCCGATGTTGCTCGAGCAACCTTTGCACTTTGCTCGAGCAAAGTGTTGAAACATGCCTTTGTTTCCTCAGCGAGTATGCTTTCATCACCACATGTTTTTCAGCAGGCACGATATTGCTCGAGCATATTTTTGGCTCTGCTCGGGCAAGGTTTCTTCAGAACATTACTGACTTATCTCACACACACCATTGCTCGAGTAAACTCAATTCTTTGCTCGAGTAATATTCTGAGAACACCATTATCAGATTTAGTCATGATCTTGCTTATCTCTTTTCATAATCTTAAAATTGTTATCATTAAAACAGCAAGAGCCAACAGTAACAAGGTTAGATTGGTTGCCAAAGGCTATAATCAAGAAGAAGGTATTGATTATGAGGAAACGTTTGCTCTAGTTACCAGATTGGAAGCCATACGTGTACTCTTAGCCTTTGCGTGTATCAAAGGATTCAAACTCTATCAAATGGATGTAAAAAGTGTTTTTCTAAATGGTTTCATTCAGGAGGAAGTCTATGTCGAACAACCTCTTGGTTTTGAAAATGAACATCATCTGGATCATGTTTATCACCTCAAGCAAGCCTTGTATGGTCTTAAACAAGCTCCTAGAGCTTGGTATGAACGTCTAAGTAAATTTCTTTTAGATCAAGGCTTTGTTAGACGAAAAGCAAATACAACACTTTTCATCAAAACTAATAAGCTTAATGAACTTTTAGTTGTACAAATATATGTAGATGACATAATATTTGGTGCTACTATTGATTCTCTTTGTGAGGAATTTTCTAAGAAAATGTAGGAAGAATTTGAGATGTCTATGATGGGAGAGTTTAATTATTTTCTCAGATTGCAAATCAAGCAACGAAAAGATGGGATATTCATATCACAAACAAAGTATCTTCGAGATTTGCTCAAAAAGTTTGGATTGGAGCATTGTAATGGTGCAGATACTCCAATGAGCTCAACGGCGTCCTTGGATGCTGATACAGAAAAGGGAAAAGATTTTAATATTACTAAGTACAAAGGAATGATCGAATCATTACTCTACTTGACTGCAAGCTGGCCGGATATTCAATTTAGTGTGGGTATGTGCACAAGATTCCAGTCAGCTCCTAAAGAATCACATGTCGAACACGTCAAAAGAATCTTTCAATATCTCTCGGACACGAAGGAATTGGGTCTCTGGTTTCCAAAAGGACAACAAGAATTCTTGGTTGCATACTTAGATGTTGATCATGCTAGATATAAGACTGATAGAAAGAGCACTAGGGGACAATGTGAATTCTTTGGAGGATCACTCGTATTGTGGTTCAGTAAGAAATAGACCGTTGTAGCTGTATCATCCACTGAAGTTGAATATGTTTCCGTATCAAGTTGTTGTGCACAAGTTTTATGGTTAAAGCAACAATTATCTAACTTAGGAGTCCACTTGAAAGAAATCTCAATCTTGTGTGATAATACAAGTACAATAAGCTTGGCGAAGAATCTTGTTCAACACACAAGGACCAAGCACATTGATGTGAGGCATCACTTTATCAGAGACCACATGCAAAAGAAAGATGTCAAAGTGATGTTCATACCCACGCATTTTCAATTAGCTGATATTTTCACCAAACCATTGGCCAAAGAACAATTTATGTTCATCTAGAGAGAATTGGGAATGGTAAATCCCAATGAACTGTAAATAATTCTAGTTTAATGTTGATAATTATGTTTTGATGATTAATAAAGACTAACTTAAGCATCGGAATTGCAATATATCAGTGCTCAGAAGGATAGACTATTCTCGAGAATCACTTAGGAATTCTCGAGAATTAGAAAATAGTGAAGAGATCAAGTGTAGAAGATACTCGAGAATCACTTAAGTGTTCTCGAGAATTGGTCATGTGAGGAAGTACTTTAGATATCATATTCTCGAGAATCAGTCCTGTATTCTCGAGAATCAGTGTATTTTTAAATGTTACATTCTCACATTCTCGAAAATCATCACTAGATTTTCGAGAATGATCAGTATCTTCAATCAAACCAGAATGGAAACATTTTTGTGGGATTCAGAACATGGGATTCTTGAGAATCAATTCTGAATTCTCAAGAATGGTCAAACAGGAAAGCATTCCTATTTCATTGCATTCTCGAGAATCATCACAAGATTCTCGAGAATTGGTGGCTCAATGTCTTTTCACTCTCGAGAATTGATCGGAATTCCTGAGAATTAACATAGGGTTCTCGAGAATCATGGGTGAATTCCCGAGAATCATTCTCTTCCACCTCAGCGACGTCGTTTCATTCCTCGTCGCTCATTTCTTAAACCCTGGACTGCCATTTCCTTCGTTTTCTTATCCCTTTATCCTCTCGAGTATTTTTCGTAAGAACCGGCTATCACCCAAGAGGGGGGTGAATTGGGTATTTGATAAAACTTTAGGAACTTTTAAAAACTTTTCGTAACTTATTAAAAGCAATTTGAATGACAATAATAATTGATAAAGAATAGTCAGTCATTCAAACATGTATGGACATTTAGATATATATGCTGGAAATATAAGAGTTTAGGGAAGAGAATATGCAAATTGAGATTTATACTGGTTCGGCCCAATCCTTGACCTACGTCCAGTCCCCAAGCTCCACTTGAGATTTTCAATCCACTATCCTCTTGTTTAATCTGGGCACAAGAGAAGCCTTTACAATCCCACAAGTTCACCCAGTCACTTGTGAAGCCAAATCTCTCACCGAGATACTCCCCCTTACACAATGCAAGGTTACAATCTGTTTCCTTCTCAAGATTGCCCAATATTGAGTAACTCTCATATAAACAGATAGAATGTTTCTAATGAATCTTCTCTCTCAGAAGTGAATAAGATAAACACTGAAGTGCATTACTAATAATTTCACTCTCTATGAAGAACTATATAAGCATTGAAAAACAGAGTGTGTATGAGAAAGATGTTGAATTCAGAATGTTGGCATCTTGATAGTGCAAGCTCACTTTTTTCAACCTTGAATGCTTCTTTTTTTATAGGTAGAGATCAATATATGACCGTTGAGAAGATTCAATGACCGTTGGATAAAGAAATATAGCCCTTAGAAACTAGCCGTTAGAACTTTTGCTTTTTGTCTAACCTTCAATTAACTTTCGTTAATCTGTCTAAAACTCATCAAAAAATGGTTAAACATATCTAGGAACATTAGAATTAATCATAGGAAGTATTAAGATCAAATAAGAAGGCATTGCAAATTCGTCAGATTTGATTTTCAAGTTTGACGTTCAATACTTGCATCAATACTTGAGTATGTTAGTGAAAGTATGCAATACTCGAGTATAGGGTTCCAATACTCGAGTATGTCACTGTTCACTTAAGTCAATACTTGAGTATGTTCATCAATACTCGAGTATGCAGCTTCCAGAGGCAAAACATCGTGACTTGAACTTTGAAAACCAATGTCAATACTCGAGTATGTAAGTATATACTCGAGTATCCACTCAAAATGAAAAATCATTTGCTCTCTGTAAGTCCAATACTCGAGTATAGCTTCCTATACTTGAGTATTGACTCATCTTGAAAAATTTGAATGCTCTTTGGATGACCTATACTCGAGTATGTTAGTACTATACTCGAGTATGCACTTAAAATCAAAACTTGATTGCCCTCTGTGACTCCAATACTCGAGTATTGCTTCCAATACTTGAGTATTGCTTTGTAAAATGCATTTGAGCAACTTCTTGAATTGACTATCAACTTCTAAGGGCCATATCTCTCTGGTCCGAGCTTTGTTTTGGTCCGTTCAACTCTTGATGGAAAGCTATGTGAGTCTACTTTCATATGCCACTGATTTTAGCTCAATCGGATTTTTCGTTTGTGAGATACACTCAAAATACTGAAGCTTGGTCTGGTCTGTGACACTGATTCTTGTTCCAACTTGTAAGATTCATAAATAATTTATATGAACTCCTTTGGGCATGAAATTTTGTCACCAATACGTGTTGGGAGTCTAGTTTCCAACGCTTTTGGTTTCGTCTCAATCCAATCTCTGGTTTGTGAGATATCATTGAATTACCAGACGTCGCTCGTTCTGAACGTGAACAGAGTGGAGCTGAAGAGCTAATCACGTTGCATACTCGAGTATGATACTTACATACTCGAGTATTGCTTAGTCCAGAGACACCAGAAATGCTAAAAACACTACAAACTCGAATATTGAGTCCCATACTCGAGTATTGAGTCCTATACTCGAGTTTTGACTTGGAAACTCGAGTTTTCTCATCCTGAAACTGATTTTTGCTGACTTTAACTCCAAATTGAGCCATTTGAACTTCCATATGATCTTGGAGCCTTCTAGTATCAATATAAGAACTTGAATATTTATATTCTCATTCCATTCAACAAGTTCTTCCTTCTTTAATCTCTCATCTTGATTATTCTTCATAATCCAACTCTTTCTTTCTTCTCTTCTCTTGATCATTCCCAAAATACTTTGATAGCTTCTTGCTTCCTTGACATTGTCTGCAATTTCTTCTTTTCATTAATCTCTTATCTCCTTCTTGATTAATCTTCTTTATAATTCAACTTGAACTAATCTACACTAAACATAGTAGTTAGTCAATGTAGGAGATAAAAATATTATATAAACTTTTTGCTTCTATATTAGACATCATCAAAACTAATCATAACCAACATTTTCCCAAATACCAAAACCTTTCACCTGCTTTGCTCAATGTCAATTTTTCTTGGGGTTCTTCGTATTTCTTGAGTTCGTCACTTAAGCCTCTCATTCATACCATTTTCCATTCTCTCACTAAATCTCACATCCTCGCCATCATTCCGACTCTCTCTTCTTTATCTTTTCATTGTAAGTCATTCTCGATGGATAAGTCTTCCTCTAAATCACCCCCAAAGTCTCTTATTAAGAAACCTCAAACCAAGTTTCGCCCTAAGTTTAAATCATCTAGGCCACCTGAGTCCAAATCCAAAAGCGTTGCCATCGAAGAACCCTCTCGACCGATGCACTCTGAGTCGAAATTCAAAGAGATTATTGTTGAAGAATCCTCACGCCTAAAGACTCGGTTTCAGACTCACTCTCTTCCTTCAGAAAAAGGGAAAAGTCTCCAGTCTGAGTCAACTAAGACATCTAACTTGTATCAAGATTATCATCCACAATTTCATAAACTACGATCAAAAAGTGTGGAAGACAGACCTCAGAAACCTCCTCACAAGCATCCTAATCGTCAGAAGTAGCCTTCAATCAGTGGCTCTCAACCATCTTTTGCCTCGAAACTCACTGGCCAGAAGAGCGTACTACATTGTCCTCTTAGATTCTGTCAAGATCCATTGGTGATTCCATCTCACCTTGTATTTGTCACTAATTTTGACAGCCGACCATTTTGTCCTACAGTCTATTTAGACTTAGATGATTTTAAAGCTAAATGCAATCTATATCTCTCTGGTTGGCTAGCTCCCTATATACCTCTGCTTGGTATTACTACTCCGTGCTCTCCTCAGATAATGAAAGTGTTTTATTATAATATGATTGAGACTGAGGAAGAAAATGAGACCATTTTAACTACTTCTATTAGAGGCCGAGAGATTAGGATTACTGCTCAAATTCTAAATTCATTCTTTGGCCTTTTTGACATACCTGATCCTGTTAGACCTGACTATCACCCAAGAGGGGGGGTGAATTGGGTGTCGGATAAAAATTTAGAAACTTTAAAATTCTTTTCAACTCTTAATGAAGGTAACAAGTATGAAAATAACTATTCATAAATCAACAGTTAAATATTCAAATAAATGTTAAAATAATATTTGCTGGAAATATAAGAGTTTAAGGAAGAGAATATGCAAACTGTGATTTATCCTGGTTCGGCCCAATTCACGATGACCTACGTCCAGTCCCCAGGCACCTCCTGAGATTTCAATCCATTATTTTCCTCAAGCTTTAATCAGGTACTTGAGAACCGCTACAAACCCACAAGTTTAGCCGGGCACTTGTGCAGCCTTTTACAAATCTCTTACCGAGATACTCCCCCTTACACACCGTAAGGATACACCGCTTGATCACACACTCTGTACTCGAAGTAATCCTCTCCCTAGGATTCACTCCCCTTACAAGCTGTAATCAACACAATGTGTTTCCTACTCAAGATCACCCAATCTTGAGTAACTCTCAGATAAAATGTTTACAAACAAATCTTCTCTTTAAGAAGTGATAAGATGAACACTGAAGTACAATACAAATAATCTCACTCTCTTAAAAAATTATATGATCACTAAGAAAATAGAGAGAATATGAGATAAACATCAGAAGTCATTTTGAAGGTGTAAGCTCATGTATATTCTTCCGTTTTAAATCCTTCTCCATTTATAAGCGTTGGATGTGCTGTCGGAAAAATATTGACCGTTGTGAATAGTAACGGCACTATTTGAATTTCATCCGTTGAAGCTTGCGAGTTGCGGCCGTTTGTGTATTCGTCCGTTGGAGAGAGTTGACCATTTGAATATATTACCGTTATGATTTCTGATCCGTTGGAACATTAATTGTATATCCATATATGACCGTTGCAGATGCATTTGAATGGTTTGAGTATTACCGTTGGAGCAGTAAGCGTTCGGTCCGTTCGTGAAAATACTCATTGCTTCATCCTTCTCATATCAACAAACACTAGGCTGAATTCCTTCATTCTTGTTTTCATAAATAACCGTGACCTTCTTGCTTTTCAAATGCTTCAGCTTCCATGTCACTGTGTGTTTGCTTCAAACAGATTTTTGCTTCCATCGGTCTTGATCTTATTTCAAACGTTAAACTCCTAAAATTCATACACAAATGACAAAAATAATGTTAAGAAGTAGTATAAATGATTTTGGTAATCATCTGGATGTTTTCCATATGCAACAGTATTTCCGGACGCGGTGATTCTTGAAGACGATGAACAGTATTTTCGTGATAGAAGATTCAGAACATAGCTCAACTTCCAGTAGCCATATCTCTTCGTATATAGCTCTAAAATTAGCCAATGATATATCCCTGGAAAGCTCTTGATGTCTTCTTTCCAATGGAAAAAGATTCAGCTCAAAATACTTTGTATTTTGACCGTTATGATCTGATGAACGATGACTGCCCAGAAAACAGAGTTCCAGCAACCCAGAAATTTCAAAATTCATATCTCCTTCGTTTCAAGATCTTTTTAGTTGCTTCCAAATTCTGTGAAACACTTGTTGAGTATAGAATCATATGGAATTGGTTTCACTTCATTTGGTTCTGTATAATGTGAGATATAGACAGAAAACCGAGGCTATTCTGAGTTGATTCCAGAATCACATGTATCAACTTTCGAAGGCCATATCTCCCTGTTCTGAGCTCCGTTTTGAGTGGGTCAAATTGTGGTGTGACGCATGTTGAGTTTAGTTTCATATGCCACTGGTTTCAGCTCAATTGGATATGTATTTTGTGAGATACACCCAAAATACTGAAGCTCGCCTTGCTGTGTGGCGTGAATTGCACTGCCAACTTCCACAATTTGTTTCTCTTTCATCTGAACTCCTTTGGACTTGAATCTGGTCTCCAAATGACGCATTGGGAGTCTACTTTCATCCAAAATTTGTTTCACCTCAATCCGACGTCTAGTTTGTGAGATATCATCGAAACATTGAATGTCGCCCATGAAAAACGCAGACCAGAGGCAAACAGAGCATGAAACAGTTCCTGGAGTCGATGCAGCCATATTGGAAAGTCAGCAAAATTACGATTTTGCCATTGAAGCTGAAGTTCTACAGAATTACGATTTTGCCATTCTGAATGAATTTGGAGAAATAAATGTAAATGACTTGAAGCAATTATTTTCTTGACTCGAGGCAACTAGTCTGGAGGCAAACAAGTCATTGCAGCAAACGTATACGATCCGTATAGCACTATTCATACCGTATAGCACTATTCATATATACGGTTTTGTAGCTAAGAAATTGCTATTCATGATGATGCTCCAAATAACTTAATTTAGCACTGAATTAAGTCTTTCGAACTTTTGTTTGATCATGTAGACTTTCCAGTATTGGCACTATTCATGTATACGTGGTACTATTCACGATACGCTACTATTCACACTGATGTTTGCTGACTCCGAATTAAGCTACTCCAACTTCCGCTTGATCATGGAGACTTCCAATATCACAAAAACTTGAGTGTTGATATTCTCATTATACTGTGCAAGTTCTTCCTTCTTTAGTCTCTTCTCTTCTTCTGGATTATTCTTCATGATTCCTTCTTTAGTCTCTTCTCTTCTTCTGGATTATTCTTCATGATTCAACTTGAACTAATCTATATTAAATAAGGTAGTTAGTCAATGTATATGATAAAACTTTTTGCTCTAGATAATGGCATCAATATAAGACATCATCAAAACTAATCAGAACTAACAGATCCTCCTACACTTCCTGAGATTGAATGTTTTAAAATTCTCTTTTCAAATGAAACCTATGATGGCAAACCTTTGAAATTCAAACCCTCTCGGATGTCTGATATGTATAGAGTTCTTTGGTATCTCTATAGTCGTAATATAATTAATAAGGGACAGAGCTTCACACATTTTGTGCTCAAAGACTATGAACTAATGGCTTCTATTATCACTATGGAAACCAGGAATTTGGGGAAATTGGTCATATCTAAAATGTCAGATTTTATCTCTACCTACAAAAATACCAATAGGAACACCATTCCATACCCCAACCTAGTGTCTCAGATTCTTGGCTTCAACAATATATGGTATTTATTGGAAAAAGACAAGGCATCCTTCCCTAAGCAATTTACCAACAGCCATCTCTTGTACATGAAAATTTCTTTTACTGAGGCTACAGGGAAGAAGAGAGATAGGAGTTCCCTAAATCCTAAGCCATTTTCTTCTAAACAACCCGAGGAGGCTAAATCTTCATAGGCTGGTACTGCCTTTACCTCTACTCCATCATTCACTCAGGCTGCCATCCAGCACAATGTTGAACAGGTTGTTGCAAGAGAAATGGCCAGAGGTATCTCTGATGCCATCAATCCACTGTATGATAATGCTAACAAAGTCACTACTCTAGCGAACCAACTTCAAAAAGTCACTACTCTAGCGAACCAACTTCAAAAAGTCACTACTGCTATTCTTCAATCTATTGGAGCTGGGTTTGAAAAGTTGGCCAAACATATCTCATCTAGCTTCCAAGCCTGCCTCAAGGCTCAACAAGACTCCACAGACAAGCTGACTACCGAAGTTCGCTCTCTCCAGGCTCGTGTTCACTAGCTGGATATGTCCCTTGAAGGTGTGGCTCTCACAAAGTATTCCCAGTCTGCTGCTCTTGCATCTACCTCTGCTCCTATTCGTGAGGCTGTTCCTTCATTGTTAGTTCTCTATGTGTTTTGGTGATGATTTGACAATTGCAAACCCAAAAATGAAGTTTTGTCTTGGTAAGTTGAAAAACTTGCTGTCAAGACAAAACTCGAGTTTTGATTTCAAAACTCGAGTTTTGACCTTAACAGAGAGTTGCTCATTTTCATTAAACAAAGCAAAACTCAAGTTTCCTGTGGAAACTCGAGTTTTGAACCTTACAGAGAGCACCCAATTTTCATCTCAAGACAAAACTCGAGTTTCAGTTTAAAAACTCGAGTTTTAACCCATACAGAGACTTATGGGCTTTTTCAACTAAAGACAAAACTCGAGTTTTGTTTTGAAAACTCAACTTTTGTCCATACAGAGAGTCTCTGGTTTTAAAATCCAAATTTGCGCCAAGACTTAATCTTTTCAACTGATTCTAAGATTTTCAAAGTTTTCTCTAAGTTAAGAGAAAACTCGAGTTTTGATTTCAAAACTCGAGTTTTAACTTAACAGAGAGTTCTCAAGTTTTCACCCTGTTTTGAAAACTCAAGTTTCAAAAATGAAAACTCAAGTTTCCAACTTGACCAGTTTTTTTTCAATATTTTCATCATTGGATGAAAACTCGAGTTTTGTTTTACAAACTCAAGTTTTGACCCAACCCGAGAGCATTGCCAAATTTCAAAGTTTTCATAACAATATGAAAACTTGAGTTTTGATCAGGCAGAAAGCAATGCATTTCCCCGATGATTTGAAAACTCGAGTTTCACTTTTGAAACTCAAGTTTTGATGTTTTGGACTGTTTCTCACATATTTTATTAAAAGTCCGAAACTCGAGTTTTGGTTTGAAAACTCGAGTTTTAAGATTTTCTCAAACTATGGTCCAAAAGCTCAAAACACGACATTACTCTCTGGAAGTAGAAAACTCAAGTTTCAGTTTTGAAACCCAAGTTTTGTGTTGGTTGCACAGTTGAAAACTCGAGTTTTGAAGAACAAACTCGAGTTTCCATCGCTGATCTGCAGATTTGAATTTCACGATTTTGAATATGCTTTGTGACTGAGCTTAATACTTTCCAGAATTAATCTTCTATATTCCCTGCTATGTTTAACCACTTTTTGTGAAGCATTTAGACAGATTAATGGAGATTAATTATGAGTTGGAACAAAAGCAAAAAGGTGGTTCAGAACATTAAATGCTGATCAAAAAGTTGCATCTTTTTGGCTAATCCAACTGCACACGACTTCAAAGCATTAAAGAATGTTTTCTACAACAAGCAAACTCTTCTCCAATGGATTAATTTGCAGAGAGTGAACTCTGAGTCATTATCCACCTGGATTAAGTGGAGAGTAGAGAAAGAAGAAAACCAAAGTTGCATCAGAACAGCACCAACGGTTTGATCCACTTTACAACGGTCATTTAATGCCTTCTGTGTATAAATAGAGTGGCATTCAAGTCTTCTCAATAACTACAACATCTGAAAACGTATAAGCATTCAAGTTTTTTAACTACTTCTTTGTTTTCACTTGTATCTTGTCTTTTGACATTATAAGCTTCAGTGTTTATCATTATCCACTCTTAAGAGAGAGTTTTTACCTGTAAATCATTCATTGTAAGGAATCACAAGTCAAGGGGACTTGGTGATTGGGAATCATTGATTACAACTTGTAAGGGGGAGTGAGTTCTAGTGAGAGAATCACTTCTTAAGTACAGAGTGTGTAATCTTTGATATAGTGGAAATCCCAGAGAGTCTGGGGACTGGACGTAGGTCAAGTGGTTAAGACCGAACCAGTATAAATCTCTTGTGTTTAGCTCCTCTTCCCTTACTCTGCTTATCCCTATTTTCATAGTTCTAAAACAGAGCATTTTTGAGAAATTTTTATAATACCCAATTCACCCCTCTCTTGGGTATTTAAATAATTAGGAAAAATTAAAATAATTAGAAAAAAATTCAAAAAATTAGAAAAAATTCAAAAAATTAGAAAAAAAATCAAAAAATTAGGAAAAAATTAAAATAATTAGAAAAAAACTAAAGTACCTCCTAGTGGGTCCCACCACCAACCACCCTACCGTCGGCCGATTTATCAAAAAATTAAAATATTTTTTTCTAATTTTTTAAATTTTTTTCTAATAAGTCAAACTTCACACATCAGATTAGATATATCTTTGTAGGGAGAATTGACAAGAATATTTTCTTAATTAATTAATTTTTTTTCAATGAACAGCTTACCCTAGTGCATCTTCCACAACTGTACCAGCCCGTGTCTATACAACTACTCCACCAGTTGCTTATCTGGCCGCCGTCGTGGTAGGGTGGCCGGTGATGGGGCCCACTGGTGGGGGTATTTTAAGTTTTTTTTCTAATTATTTTAATTTTTTCCTAATTTTTTAATTCTTTTCTAATTATTTTACTTTTTCCTTAATTTTTTGATTTTTTTTCCTAATTTTTTGAATTTTTTCCTATTTGTTTTTAAAATTTTTTCTAAATATTTTATTTTTTAAAAATCTTTTTCTAATTTTTTGAATTTTTTCCTAATTTTTTGAATTTTTTTCTAGTTTTTTTACTTTTTTTATTCTACGTCAGTGCGCCAAATCAGCTTGTCAGTCTAAATCAGCACCACGTCAGCATTCCTTCCAATTTAACGGTCAACTAACGGCTCGTGGCATTTTCGCTCCCCAAATGTACCCACGTGTGTATTTTTGGTCCAGAAAAAAGCTCGTGGTGCTGGGAGCTCCTAGGGGAAAGCTCGTGTGTATTTTAGCTCCTTAACCCTAAATTATTTTAACTAATTATTCGCTTTCACATTAAATTTCTAATTCACTAATAGCATGTTTAGTTCATTCAATTGTAAGAAATGTAATGTAATGTAGAAATTTTACATTATTTTTATTCTTTTGCTATTAAGGAAAGATTATATATAGGAGAAATGTTTTGTTGGATAGAAAAGCATTCCGTTTAAAGCTTTTAAAATTACTAAATAATTAAATGTACATAAATGTATTTTTAAAAATTTTAAAAATGATTAAAAGTTTAAAATTATATGCATTATATTTTTATATCTTAAAGGAATTTTTTATAGATATTTATTGTGAAGCAATATATGTCCGTACAAAATATATAATAACGGTTAATTAACTATTAGATAAATAAAAATAGAATCTTGAAAATATATAGAAGAAACTACGTACCTTCGGTCTTTAATATCATATCTCTTTAATTCTTAATTTTGGAAAAAAACTGAAGAGATATGATGTTTCAATTGAAAAAAAAAAATGAAAAGATGTCTCTGTAATCAAGATACAATAAAGATAATATGAATGAATTTTACTTATAAATTGATAAAACAAAAATTTAACAATCAAAGGTTAATAAGTAAAATTAGTTCCATGGTCACTAACATAAATATATCAGATTCAATATCAAAGTGACCATGGAACTAATTGCACGAAGAGTTGATGAAAGCTAAAGTTGGCTATATTTTTCTTGTTTTTTATCCCTTTCACTTACTTTTTGTGAATTAGTCATGTGGAGTAGTGGACATGCCAATGTCTATAAACCACAATGTGCGTGGTGAACCTAACTTTTTTTTTTAAAAAAAAAAAAATTATCAATGTGGTAAACCTAACTTCAAAGCAATTAACTATGAGAGCTCGTGGCCTCTTTAACAATCACTGCTTTGAGCACCTTACAAGAGGCTGAGTTTTTCTTCTACCCAATATCTTTAATTTCTTGTGACATTGTCCATTATGTTTGGGGATTATAGAAAGATATTTATTATACCTATTATTGTATGTGTACAAAATTTAAGATATGTCATTCTATACTTAGACATATGTGATAGTGACATATGTCAAGTACAGTAATGGATTCTTAATGCCTCTTTTGACCTTAAACTTCTCATTTTTCTTTGTAATTAATGTACTAAGTCTGGCACAACCTTTTGAGGAATCAAAAGTTTCGGCGGCCGTTTGTCCTAAATGCGTAGACATTAATTTCCCCGCCAAAATATTTTTTCCTTTTCCATTTTCTTTTTCCTTTATTGAGGGAAAATCGGCCTAGCATTTTACTTTGAAGATTTCACCAATTTCCTAAAACCCAACTTCCAAACTCAATTATCATGTCTTTAATTCTTATATGTTTCTTGTAACATCCCAATTTTCAAAAACAGTATATATCAGAGTAGAGCTTCAGAGTGATTGAGTAACTGATATTTACATTCAAAATGCCGTAAGTCTGGCTGATTACAGTAAGAATGCATTGATTTCAGACGTCTAACGTCAGTGTGACTGTATAAACAGAAAAGGGCTTCAGTCGAGTCTCTATGCAGCCTGCCTGCCTTTCTCCTTGGTCCTCGGTTCTCCTGATCCTGACGCCATGTTAAGAGCTGAGGTTCAATGGCCATTGAACCTCAGGTAACGGTTAACCTCATGCTTATGAACAGTTATGTATGACAGATATTTCAAGACAGTACAACATAATCACATATCAATTCAATCATCACATATTCACATCAATCCAGTCTGCACTCTCCACCAGTGCCACGATGGCCTATCGTGTCCTCAGCGCGCTAGGAAAACTCAAACGGCATTACCAAGACTGTAACCCGTATATATTCACATAATTCTTAAGCAGAGTCACAGTCTATGAGCATATCTACCACATACAAGTGTACAATAAGCATCAGAGTTAGTGTTACAGTACGCGTCCGTACCTTCATTAACGGAAAATGGTACTTTTGACAGCGGTACGACAGCAGTACGTGATTACAGATATCCTATAGGGATAATATCACATTTATCAATGATCAACATCATAACAGGCATTTTAGGTACAAATTACCATTTTGCCCCTAGTTTGACTAACCGGCGAAATTTCGCCAGAACTTCGCTATTTTGACTCTAATCTTCCAAAATTTTGACATATCTCCATCTCCAATATATTTTTGAAATAAATATCATATTTATCCCTAAAACATGATTTCTAAACTTACTTGGAAGATTAAAGATTAATCTAACATTTCTACTATAACTATCGAAACAACTACGAAAACTAAAGACTAGAGACCGAAGAACTTACCCGGAACTTGCTATTTTCTCCAGACTCCTCCTTCTCTCTAAAACCTCTCTCTAAGTGGCTCTAGGAATTGTGAAGAATGAAGTGAAGAGGGGTTGCCTATTTATAGGGAATTTGGATGGATCTCAACCCTTGGATCAACTTTTGTATCAAGGGCTAAGATGATGAAGATGTAGCCTTCTCTCTTCCACACAAGTGTCCCCTTCTCTCTACCACACAAGTGTCCCCTTATGTCATCAAGATGATGTCATCAAGATGATGTCATCCAGGTGATGTCACTCATTCACTTTATGAGTTTTTACCGATAAAGTTCCCTATTCGGTGTTCTGGTCGCGTAATTTTGCAAAATCTCAAAAATCCGGGAACACAGCCTTGAAGTTCTATTCTTCCTCTTTGGAAATATCTAAGTTAACTAAATTTTTGATCCCATTAAGGGTATTTCGTAACCTGCCGAAGATTCTAAGCCGGACGCTGTCGGTTACGGAAATTACTTCGGGTGACACCAACTTCGGGACAAAAATTCACTGATTCATAATATGTCCAGTTGTTTTCTACTTAGTTCAAGGATTTCAAGTTATGATTTATTTTCCATTGGTTCTCACTTTTCTTATCTGCCCTTTGTTTACAAAATATCATAATATTATTTTTGAAAAACCCACAACCCTTTCCACACTCAATTTTCAGTTTTTCTCTCTTCTGTACCTTGCTCAACAAGTTGCTTCCTGAGCCTTCCAACTTGTTCACCAAGTTTCACAACTCGGTCTCCAAGTAACTTGTTCACCAAGTAACTTGTCCTCCAAGTAACTTGTTCTCCACGTAACTTGTCCGCCAAGTAACTTGTCCGCCAAGTAACCTCGTCCGCCTGGTAACTTGTCCGCCAAGTAACCTCGTCCTCCCGGTAACTTGTCCGCCAAGTAACCTCGTCCGCCCGGTAACTTGTCCGCCAAGTAACCTCGTCCTCCTGGTAACTTGTCCGCCAAGTAACCTCGTCCGCCCGGTAACTTGTCCGCCAAGTAACCTCGTCCTCCAGGTAACTTGTCCGCCAAGTAACCTCGTCCGCCCGGTAACTTGTCCGCCAAGTAACCTCGTCCGCCCGGTAACTTGTACGCCAAGTAACCTCGTCCGCCCGATAACTTGTCCGCCAAGTAACCTCTCCGACTCGTCAAGTAACTTGCTCACCAAGTAACCCTGCTCGGCAAGTAACTTGCTCCCCAAGTAACCCTGCTCGGCAAGTAACTTGCTCCCCAAGTAACCTTGCTCGGCAAGTAACTTGCTCCCCAGGTAACCTTGCTCGGCAAATAACTTGCTCCCCAAGTAACTTGCTCTCCAAGTTTCCCCGACTTGCTCTCCAAGTTTTCCTGACTTGCTCTCCAAGTTTTCCTGACTTGCTTTCCAAGTTTTCCCCGACTTGCTTTCCAGGTTTCCTAACTTGTTCTCCAAGTCAACCAAAAATTGCCCTCTACCTTCTTCCTTTCTTTTTGTTCGTTTTATGCTTTAATATGGTAATTTTTGGGTATTTTATGATCCCAAAATAAAATTCGAGAATTTGGTTTTTGATTACCTTAATTCTTAGAGAAAATTCCCTAAATTAACATAAATATGTTACTCAATTTTGAGACTATATATTCACCGATTTTGAATAGGTATTATTTATCAAAATATGGTATTTATGATGAATATGAATTTTGGGGTATTACATTTCTAAACTCCCCAGTTAGGGCAGGGATGTAGCTCAATGGGGAAGCTAGTTTCTATTTCGTTTTGACATTTTTAATTTCAATTTATTAACGTATTTTGATTTCTTTTAATTATATATATTTCTCTAACTCTTCATGTTGAATTTTTGATTGGTCACCAGTAAACACTGGTGGACCCAGGAATTTTAATGACAGGGGGCGAAAATTAAAAGTATTATATCATAAATCAAAGTACTAAAAATATAATACAGACCTAATATACCAAAATAAATAAATAAATAAATAAATAAAATTTGAAAGAAATGTATCACAAAAATTAAGATCATTTCACTTGACTCTTACTCTATATATTTTCATATTGTTAAACTCATCTATAATTGAATTTGTGCTACAACTCAAAATAATTTCTTTTTGGGTTAAGGAGCGAAAATACACATGAGTTTTTCCCAGGAGCGCCCAGCACCACGAGCTTTTTTATGAAGCAAAAATACACACGTGGTTACGTTTTAGGAGTAAAAATGTCACAAGCCGTTAGTTGACCGTCAGTTGACAATTAAGTTGGATAGAACTATGACGTGGCGCTGATTTGAATTGACAAGCTGATTTGGCGCGCTGACGTGGAATAAAAAAATGTTAAAAACTAAAAAAAAAATTAGGAAAAAATTTTGAAAAAAATTCAAAAAATTAAAATAATTAGGAAAAAAAATTAAAAAAACCTAGGAAAATAAAAATACTTCGAAAAATTAGGAAAAAAAATTAAAAAAATTAGAAAAAATTAAAATAATTAGAAAAATTTAAAAAATTAGAAAAATATTAAAATACCCCCCGCTAGTGGGCCCCACCACCAGCCACCCTACCGTCGGCCGATTATCAAAAAATTAAAATACTTTTTTTTTTCTAATTTTTAAATTTTTTTCTAATTATTTAAATTTTTTTAATTAGTCAGACTTCACACATCAGATTAGATTTATCTCTGTAGGGAGAATTGACAAGAAGATTATCTCAATTAATTAATTATTATTTTTTCAATGAACAGCTTACCCTAGTGTATCTTCCACAACTACACTGGCTCGTGTCTATACAACTACTCCTCCACTAGTTGGTTATCTGATTGCCGCCGTTGGCTGGCAGCCGGTGGTCGGGTGGCCGGTGGTGGGGTCCACTAGCGGGGTTATTTTATTTTTTTCTAATTATTTTAAATTTTAAAATTTTTTCCTAAGTTTTTGAATTTTTTTCCTTTATTTTAATTTTTTTTATAATTATTTTAATTTTGTCCTAATTTTTGTCCTTTTTTTTTTGAATTTTTTCCTAATTTTTTATTTTTTTTCTATTTATTTTAATTTTCTATTTATTTTAATTTTGTTTCTAATTATTTTATTTTTTTTCTAATTATTTTAATTTTTTCCTAATTTTTTGAATTTTTTCCTAATTTTTTCCAATTTTTTTTTTCAATTTTTTTTATTTTTTTCAATTTTTTTTTCCAGAAAAAAGCTCATGGTGCTGGGCGCTCCTGGGGGAAAAGCTCGTGTGTATTTTCACTCCATAATCCTAGAAAAAAAAAAGGATACATGTTCGCATGTGATTAAAAAACTTGACGAAATAGATATAAGAACTTGATGTAAGTATAGTCCTACGGTAAAAGAAATACATATTTAATGAAAATAATGTCCAACTATTAAGTCCAATATTATATTTGAATAGAAATTTTGAATTAATTCCTTACTAATATGTATATATGTTAAAAACTTGTTATTAATTTTGAAAGCTAATTCATCTCACCATCAAAGGTGCACATTTGATCCTCTAACTTTATATACAATATTTTAGTTTGCTTCATTAATTTTACAAAGTATGTTTTCAATCCTCTAATCCCAACACCTTTAATCTCAAATGATAATCTTTATGTCAATTATTTTTAATTAAAAAATAAACTTAATATATCAATATTTTTGAATGTTTTGTCAACATTTAAAATTCCAATGTCAACATTTTTTGTTAATGAAACTAATGATATTAGGGTTAGAACTTAGATGAAGAAAAAAATACACTTTAAAAAATTATGAGAGACCAAAATGAAACTTTATATGAAGTTAAAGTATAAGAAATACACTTTTATTAGATATGATTAGTTTTGATGATGTCTAATATAGATGCCATTGTTAAAAGCAAAAAGTTTATATAATATATTTATCTCCTACATTGACTAACTGTTATATTTAATGTAGATTAGTCCAAGTTGAGTTATGGAAAATAAACAAGAAGGAGAAAAGAGAATACAAAAAGAAGAAATTGCAGAGAATGTCAAGGAAGCAAGAAGCTATGAAAGGATTTTGGGAATAATAAAAAGAAGAGGAAATATTGAAGAAGGTAGAACTTGCAAAGAATGATAAGTCAATGATCAACAAGAAGATCAATAAAGAAGTATTGAATTAGAGAAAGAAATTGAATCAAAGAAGATATGAAGTCAAATGATAAAGAATGATCAAGAGAAGAGAAGAAAGAAAGAGTTAGAGTTATGGAGAATGATCAAGAAAAGAAGAAAGAAAGAAGAACTTGTTGAATGAAATGAAGATATCATTATTTAAGTTCTAAGATTAATTCTAGAAATCTCCACGATCATATGGAAGTTGGAATAGCTCAATTTGGAGTTAAAGTCAGCAAAAATCAGCTTCAGGACGAGAAAACTTGAGTTTCCAAGTCAAAACTCGAGTTTCTTGCTTCGCTACAATGATTTGCTCCTCTAGTATGAGAAAACTCGAGTTTAGGAGTCAAAACTCGAGTCAGCTAACTCAAAACTCGAATTAGCAATGTCTTTAGCGTTCCTGGTTTCTTTGGAATAGGAAAACTCGAGTTTTCAAGTACAAACTTGAGTTTAGGACTCAAAACTGAGTTTCCAAGTGAAAACTCGAGTTTCCAAGTGAAAACTCGAGTTTCCAGCTTTGATCAGCAACTCTGTTCTACTTTGTTTCACGTTCAGCACAGGCGACGTTTGGTAATTTGATGATATCTCCCAAACCAGAGATCCGATTGAGGTGAAATCAGTGGCATATGAAACTAGACTCCCAATGCGTCATTTTGATATAAAATTCAAGCCAAAAAGAGTTCAGATCAAGGAGTTATGAATTGTTAAAGTTCACAGAAAAATCCACGCCACACAGCAAACCAAGCTTCAATGTTTTGAGTGTATATCACAAACTACAAATCCGATTGAGTTGAAATCGGTGGCATATGAAAGTAGACTCAAAGGGCTTTCCATCAAGATTTGAACAGACCAAAATGGAGTTTAGACCAGGGAGATATAGCCTTTGAAAGTTGATAGTCAGTTCAAGAAGTTGCGAAAACACTCAACAAAATCCAAACTCCAAGTCAGAGAGCAACCAAGGGCTAAACAACTTGCAAACTCGAGTTTGAAAATCATAACTCGAGTTTATCGAAGGAAGAGAGCAAACTTTGGTTTTGGGAGAAAACAAAACTCGAGTTTATTAGTTGGAAACTCGAGTTTCCATCAGACAGAGAGTAGTGAACGTCAGAGCATCTTCCAAACTCGAGTTTGTGAGACCAAAACTCGAGTTTTGATCAGATAGAGAGCAATCTGGAGTAACACAACCTCAAAACTTGAGTTTTGATGAAAAATCGAGTTTTCATCTCAACTTCAGAAAATCATCGTTTTGAAAATCCTGATTCTTCTGATAAACATCCAGATGATTACCCAAATGATTTATAACACTTGTTAACATTATTTATATAATTTGTGTACATGTTTCAGATGATCAAATGTTGTTAAACTGAAGATCAAAGGGAAAGTAAATGCTTATGTCATAGTTGGTTCAGAAAACGAAGTTCTAACGACTAGTTCCATCTGAGTCTAACGGCTATATTTCTTTATCCAACAGTCACTGAATCTTCTCAACGGTCATATATTGATCTCTACCTATAAAAGAAGAAGTATTCAAGGTTGATGAGGGTGAGCTTGCACTATCAAGATGCCAACATTCTGAATCCAACATCTTTCTCATACACACTCTATTTTCAATGCTTACATAGTTCATCATAGAGAGTGAAAATATTTGTAATGCACTTCAGTGTTTATCTTATTCACTTCTGAGAGAGAAGATTCATTATAAACATTCTATCTGTTTATTTGATAGCTACTCAAGATTGGGTGATCTTGAGAGGGAAAAAGATTGTAACCTTGCATTGTGTAAGGGGGAGTATCTCGGTGAGAGATTTGGCTTCACAAGTGCCTAAGTGAACTTGTGGGATTGTAAAGGCTTCTCTTATGCCTGGATTAAACAAGAGGATAGTGGATTGAAAATCTCAAGTGGAGCTTGGGGACTGGACGTAGGTCAAGGATTGAGCTGAACCAGTATAAATTTCAGTTTGCATATTCTCTTCCCTTATCTCTTATATTCCTAGCATATATGTTTGAATGACTATTTATTGTTTTATAAATCATTATTGTCATACAAACTGGTTTTACTGAGTTGCGAAAAGATTTTACAAAGTTCCTAAGTTTTTATACTTCACCCAATTCACCTCCCTCTTAGGTTCAGCCGGTTCTTACATTTGGTATCAGAGCAGGTCTCTTGTTTAAAGGACTTAACCGTTTTAAGAGTTTCAATGGCTGATTTTGGGTGTTCTTCGCTTTCAGAAGGTTTTGATTTTACCATTCCACCATTTTTCGAAGATATTGATGTTTCATTTTGGATAGCTAGAATGACTAGTTTTATCAAAGCAACTGATTTTTATATTCGAAATGTTTTTACAAATGCTATTGATTTCAAACCAAAAAAGGATTGGACAGAAAAACAAATGAAGATGTTTTCTTTAAACATTAGAGCAATGGAGATTCTTCGCTGTGCCTTAACCGAAAATGATTTTGAGAAAATCAAGTTTTGCTCTAGTACTAAAGAAATCTGAGATACTCTTGATTCTATATATGCTTCTAACGATTGTATTGAAGTTGATAGTGTTGACAGTTCATCCGAAATTATAAACTGCACATCTATGACTGATGAACAACTGGAAATTGAAAAGGAGAAATCATTGAATACTCCCATAATCCAATCAACACAAAAGAACAAGAGGAAGATGATTCCCAGGAAGAGCTCATGGACGATTGTGGTCAATCATTAGCAAGAGCTCAAGATACACATGAGGTAAACAATTCCAATTCTTCTTGTGTAGAAAAGAAAAATGTTTTCGAACAATTGCATAGAAGTGCTTTTCAACCTTTTACTAATTCTATTTTGAAAAACAAACATATTTTCGAAAATGATGTTGGAAAATCATGTGGGAAGAAAGAATACACAAATATGAGTCACTTGACATTGCATCCACTAGGCTCGCACAATTCTTGCAAAGTTGTTCATAATAAGCATCATTTTGTTATTTGCAACTATTGTGGTAAATCTGGACATATTTCTCACTCATGCTATATTAGGAGAAATTCTAATGTGAGAAATAAATTTCTTTGGGTTCCTAAAGGACAATCAAGGTCCAATGCTAACAGTCAAGGATCCAAGTATAAGTGGGTACCAAAATGCCTATCTAGTGCCTTGTGTGTGAAGAGTGATTCTAAAAAGAATAGACATCAAGGTACAGAGAAGATGAAGAAAAAGCCAAGAGTTTCTCATGTACCAATGAAGAAGATTATAGCATTTGTATCAAGCAAGAGAACTCTCATGGCACCCATTGCTGGAACTACAAGGTTTAAACATCAAAGGAAGCAATGGATACAAGCAAGAAGAGTATCATCTACCTTAAGAATGGATTATCACAGAATGCCACTAAACTATCTTGAGGAGGATAAGAAAAGAAGGATTTCTTATGCACAAGGAAAAAGATTCTTGCTGTCTACATCATGTGAGAAAGCATTGCTTCATCCCAAGACTAAATTCAAAAAGACAAAGTATCAACAAATGATAAATTGGGTGAGCGAATGCAATCCTTCAAGTACTTAAGGCTAAGGTATGCAAAGGTAAAACCTTCTATGCTATTATCTTAAATATTCATTGAGGTTTTATATCTCATATCCTTAGGAATGAACATTGCAAACCATTTTTTAATTGGGTTCTTACATCCTGATCTATTTTAAAAGGGATTGCAATGTTCAATAGGTTTAAACTCTTTATGAATATATGATGATTTGAAAAGAAAGTATTTCTTTTATGCACAAATTCATTTACTTTGATTAGTTGTTCTGAATTAATTATATTCATAAGAGCATGTGAATTTTGGTTCCTACAAGCTAGCAATGATTGGATCCTAGTAAAGTTGGATACCAAGAAAGAAAAAGATTTATAAAGTTTTGTAGGATTAAAGAAAGCTTCTCAAGAATGCAACATAGAGAAATGATTCAAGTTTTTGAGAAAGCTAAACAAGCTATGCCTAATGTTGATGGTGAACGTAAAAAAAAAAGGAGTTATCTACATCAATCCATGTCAACCAAGCAAGCTTCTATGAGGATAAGAGGAATTATGGTGATATCTAATTCTTATCTCATACTATGATTATATGAAATTGATTTTTGGTTTGTCTTTGGTTAAATTAAAAGATTTTGAAACTTATTCAATTTCAATTAGCAAATTTACTGTCAAAGCAAAATCTAGTTTAGAGTTGAAAACTCCAGTTTTGTTTTGAAAACTCTAGTTTCCATTTGGAAACTCAAGTTTTGGTCTTACAGAGAGTCACCAAAGTTTTTCAACTTGAAAAAACTTGAGTTTTGATATGGAAACTCCTGTTCTGAGTTTGCCATGAGTTTTCTAAATTTTCCAGAATTTTGAGAAAACTCGAGTTTTGGTTTGGAAACTCGAGTTTCCACTTGGCAAAGAGTTTCCAAGTTTTACTCAGTTTTTGGAAACTCCAGTTTTCATAGAAAACTCCAGTTTTGACTTGGCTCAGATTTCTCAACGTTTTCATATTTTAAATGAAAACTCGAGTTTTGGTCTGGAAACTCGAGTTTTGGTCAAGCCGAGAGTATTGCACTTTTTCAATGTTTTGAAAACTCCAGTTTTGGATGAAAGCTCCAGTTTTGATGTTTTGGACTAAAATTGATTTTTCATGTTAACAGTCTAAAACTCGAGTTTTGATCTAAAAAATCGAGTTTTGATCTAAAAACTCGAGTTTTGTTTAAGTGCACAGTGACAAACTCCAGTTTTCATTTCGAAACTCCAGTTTTGCTTGAGTGCACAGTGACAAACTCCAGTTTTCAGTGATTAGTTTGAAAATCAGATTTTCTGAATTTGTGAAATCTTCTTGTTTGATATTAATACTTCCTATCATCATTCACTAATATTTCTAACTATGTTTAATCAATTTGTTAGTGAATTTTTGATTATCAAACATGTGAATTTGTGCATAACTTTTTGATGTTATATTTTCTTTTGAAATGCACAAGTGTAAAATTTGTTTAGATTTCAATTCACACTGTTTTATGAAAATGCATACAAATGTTTAAAAAAAAAACCCATACTTTGATTGCTTTTAAATAATGTTTCAAAACTGGAAATTAGTATTTTATACTAAATGTTGAATATGCTTCAAATTTCTCCAGTTGAGTTTTCCTTATCTTTCACATATTGATCTTTGAAATTCAATGTTTTGCTTGAACTCTTTAGTTTCATTCTCTAATTAGTTGAACCTCATGTCTAACAAGTTAATCATATATGAATTTCAAGTTTATCTCAAGAAAAGAATTCAATTTGTGAAAATCTTATGCTTTTTGGATAAATCCTCATGGTCAAGTTACTCCAAGTTTTATGAATGTTCATTAATGCATTAAATGTTATTGCATTAACCATTATATTGAATAACTTACTAGGATAATATTATGGAACTCCAGTCATTTGGATTAATGAGTTTGTGCTTCATCATCCATGAATCCTACTACTCATTTTGTTAATCCAATACATCAGTATTTATGTTCATCTATATTATGAGTAACTATTTCTGTATTTTTATATTCTTGCCTTGAATATTCATATACTTCAAGACTCTATTCTAAAAGGAAAGATTATCTTTTGGTCAATAGCAAAGTCATTGTGCTCATATATTTCTGTTGTGCAAAGCATGTTTCGATAATGTACTACCTCCATGACTTTTGCTTTTGGGAAAATTCTTTTACATGTTAACTTCAATGTTCAACATGTTCTAAAATCTGAAGCATTATGATACATTCTGATATAATGACTTACCCCATGTTTAAAATGAGCATTGTTTTCAAACATGTTTCAAAAATGAATCTTTCATCTATCAAAATTTTGATTTCATAATGCATTATCACGGTTTGAAAGAACATTTGAAATTTGAAACATTCTGCATATTTCATTATCATTCTTGAAAAATCTGGTTTCATTCATGAACTGTGAATTGATAAATGCTTATCTTTATGGATAAGATTTTGTATGCTCAAACTTACATATATTTTATTAATGACATCTTTTTCTGCATAAAGTATATTTCCAACTTGTCATTGAGGAATAACATTTTTGGTATCATTTATTTGTTACCCTTCATGGTTCATTGGCATGAACTTATTTGATTGGGTAAAATTATGTTAGCTTATTATGCTCTTTGCTTAAATATCACATGAGTTAATCTTTTAAGAGCATAAGGTTGTCATGTCTAATCTTGTGTGGACTCAAGAATCATTGAGTACCAAAGGACACATATATTTGCAGGAGCTAACCAAAATGTTTTGTTGAGGGATACAAAGAATATGGGCAAACAGAATATACCATTTTAGTGGCTATGTCTGCAAATTCTGTGACATCACTTGAGTGTCATCCTATCACTAGCAAGAGGCTTAGATCAAGATGATAAGGAGCATACTTGATTGATGAGAAGCTATGAGAAAAAACTAATTTAAGATCCTGTGCAAAGCTCATTTAGGATTTCTGCTTCTAAGATGCATTCAGAGCAATTGGTGGTTATAGAGACTCATCCTCTTAAAGCTCATTCACATCCAGAGATCCTCAATATTGGTCACATCATCAGAATGTGATTAGCCAGTGATGCATCTATAGACTACAAATGATTATGACTCAAGTAATTACAATATTACTTGAGTGAGGTATAGTATTTTGAAATAATATTCATATATCATAATCATTTCTCTGTTCTCGCATCACTCTTCAAGCTAACTTGACTTTATTCATTTAAATTTTATCACACGAAGTTTAGACTGAGCACATTCATTTTTAAAATGATCCTTATCCTTTAAACATTTTTATCATCATAAAAAGCATAAGTGATTTCTTCATACCAATTTCAAATCCACCCAAGTGAACTTGAAAGTTCTCAATTTTGAGATACCATGTAGTGAGCAAAGATATTTTCAAACCACATAACATTTGGTGTCTCATTATTATTTGATATCATGAAATGGAACTTCACATTTTAGTCATACATTCATTAAGGGGGAGCTTTACATTCATATGTGTTTTATATTTCAAAAGCTCATCTCTTTTATTTGAAGAAAACCCTTCTAAGCATACCCATTTGTATTCACTATCTTCTATTAGTTTTGATGATGAGTTAATTTCATATTTGAAAATATCTTATATTTTTCTTTCATTATCTTTATTTGAAAATATCATTTAGAAAGGAATATTTTGATATCTAGTTGCACTAACAAATCTTTTTTGCAAAGTTTTCAATTTGTAGCAGGAGATTTTGATATGTACTAAGACTTTCTTTAAACGCACTACAAGGAGAACATATTAATTTAAGGAAAGATGATTTGACGTTCAATCTGATACTTGCTTTACAAAGGATATTGAACATCTCTTGGAACAAGCTGAGATATGCTCTACAAAGTAGGCGAAGAACCTCTTGAAGCCAGCTGAGATGTGTTCTGTAGAAGAGCTGTATGAAGAAAATGAAAATGATGGAAATGTTCTCACACAACAAGAAAGCAAGCAAATAGACTTCATTGATCATTCACCAATTTGCAAAATCTACATGAGCATTTCTAATCTCTATCTTTTTATATTCAGTTAATATTTTGCACATGTTTGGTACCTATGTGCTTTGAGTGTGAAAGATTTCTTGAAAACCTCTCCAAATTCTTTCAAATTTGTTTTCATAAAAACATTTCAAATTGCATCATATTAAGAATGAAAACAATTTCAAATTGAGGAGAGAAAATCAGTTCTTTGACTATTTCATATTTGTTTCTCTAAGCATTTCTTCTTTACTTCAACTTTTTGCAAATGACAAATAAGGGGGAGATAATGGCAAGAAAAATTTGTTGCACAACTAATATATTTTCATATTCATAAATATTTTTCTTAAAGTATTTGCCATCATCAAAAAGGGGGAGAATGTTAGATATGATTAGTTTTGATGATGTCTAATATAGATGTCATTATTAAAAGCAAAAAGTTTATATAATATATTTATCTCCTACATTGACTAACTACTATATTTAATGTAGATTAGTCTAAGTTGAGTTACGGAAAATAAACAAGAAGGAGATAAGAGATTACAAAAAGAAGAAATTGCAGAGAATGTCAAGGAAGCAAGAAGCTATGAAAGGATTTTGGGAATAGTCAAGAAGAAGAGGAAATATTGAAGAAGGTAGAACTTGCAAAGAATGATAAGTTAATGATCAACAAGAAAATCAAAAAAGAAGTATTGAATTAGAGAAAGAAATTGAATCAAAAAAGATGTGAAGTCAAATGATAAAGAATGATCAAGAGAAGAGAAGAAAGAAAGAGTTAGAGTTATGGAGAATGATCAAGAGAAGAAGAAAGAAAGAAGAACTTGTTGAATGAAATGAAGATATCATTATTCAAGTTTTAAGATTGATTTTAGAAGTCTCCACGATCATATGGAAGTTGGAATAGCTCAATTTGGAGTTAAAGTCAGCAAAAATCAGCTTCAGGATGAGAAAACTTGAGTTTCCAAGTCAAAACTCGAGTTTCCTACTTCGCTACAATGATTTGCTCCTATGGTATGAGAAAACTCGAGTTTAGGACTCAAAACTCGAGTCAGCCAACTCAAAACTCGAGTTAGTAGTGTCTTCAGCGTTCCTGTTCTACTCTGTTTCACGTTCAGCACGGGCGACGTCTAGTAATTTGATGATATCTCCCAAACCAGAGATCCGATTGAGGTGAAATCAGTGGCATATAAAACTAGACTCCTAATGTGTCATTGTGATATAAAATTCAAGCCAAAAGGAGTTCAGATCAAGGAGCAATGAATTGTTGAATTTGACAGAAAAATCCACTTCACACAGCAAACCAAGCTTCAATGTTTTGAGTGTATCTCACAAACTACAAATCCGATTGAGCTGAAATTAGTGGCATATGAAAGTAGACTCAAAGGGCTTTCCATCAAGGTTTGGATGGACCACAACGGAGTTTAGACCATAGAGATATAGCCTTTGAAAGTTGACAGCCAGCTCAAGAAGTTGCGAAAAAGCTCAACAAAGTCCAAACTCCAAATCAGAGAGCAACCAAGGGCTAAACCACTTGCAAACTCGAGTTTGAAAATCAAAACTCGAGTTTATCGAAGGAAGAGAGCAAACTTTGTGATGAGGACATAGGAGGCGGCATGACCAAGGCAACAAACTTGGAGGAAATACAAGGTCTTGGAGATCCAATGACAAGAGCAAGAACTAAAAAGGCTCCAGATTGAAGACCTTGAAGAATAAGCCCCAATGGATATGCATGGAGATTCTGCATTTAGTTTTATTTTCTTACATTTAGTTAAACTTTTGTAATAAGGCTTATTGGGCTTGTTTATTGGGCTTTATGTGTAAGCATATTAGGTTAAACTTAATATGGATGTTGTCCATATAAGGGAAGACCATAGCATTTGTAACGGCAGAGATTTGAATTGAGATTTCAACCATTTTGGTGAGAGACAAGTTCTCTAGGGTTCTTTTGAGAATCTCTGAACTTATCAAGGGCTTCAATCCTTGTGGCGTTCTTCGGCTTATCAATTCTTTGGAATTGTGGCGCCTACCTAATCCAGTTTTCGTTCTAAATTTGTTCATTTCGTATCTCCCGTTTCCCTTATCGTTTTTCGGTGTTTAATTAATCAAAATCGTATTTCAGAACGTGATCTTTCAGCTCGTTTTGGAAGCACTCAATTCCGAGGTCTGTAGCGTGAGATCCATTCCGTTCTTTAAGACGCGTCAGAGGCTGTTCTGGTGCGAAATTCCACTCCTAGTTGATCCGATTGTCCGTTTCCTTCGGGAATCACATCATTTGGTATCAGAGCACGGTTCTAGGATTGGAATTGGGTTATCTTTTCTTGATTGTTTACATCCAATCTGGTAACCCTAATCCCTAAATTTGTGTTTTTGATTTTTTGAATTTTGCAATTCTGTTTTAGCCATCGTTCTTTGTCCCTAGTTTGTTCTTTCAATCTTCTGATTGTTTTTTTTTTCCTTTCAATTTCTTGTTCAGTTCACATATTTCTGCACCTTGTTCTTGGTGTTCATCCCTTGTTCATCATTGTTCTTGAACTTTAGTTCTTTCGATTCATGTTTCTTGAGTAGTGTGTTGTTAGTGTGTTAAGTAATAGCTCATTTTGTGGGGAATTCTATCTAATTCAATTCTGAATTAATATAATTTCAAAGTTTGATCCCAAAATCACAAATTCCTCTTTGTGAAAAAAAAAGAGAGAAAAAAATCAGTTGTGATAAAAAAAAAAAAGAATCAGGTGTTATAAAAAAAAAGAAAAAAAAATCAGGTGTGTTAAAAAAAAAAAGAAAAAAAAACTATATAGCCCCTTCTTATATTATTCAATTACACACACTACTACGTGTGAATCAAGTCACACTACTACGTGTGAATCAAGTTCAAAGTGTTTCCTTCAAATTGTTTCGGATTTTCTTTGTCTTGTCCTCTTTGAGTCCAAAGTGTCCTTGAATAATTCCTCCAAATTGATTTGGATTTTCTGTCTTGTTGTCTTCTTTGACATCTTGTCCAAATTGTATTGTGAGTCACCGTCAATTCCTGAGTTTGGGATTGTACTCTTTGAGTGTTCTTGGAGATTCTGTTAAGAACTTAAAGAGAGCTATTGAGTGGTAAAAGGCAAGAGAGCATACTACACAAAAGCCTTATTAGAGAGCAACAAACACGAGTGATACATTTTTAAGAGTGTAAACACGTGAGCGAGTGGTAAGGTCCTATTACTTTTACTCTTGTTCTTTCCTTGAATTATGGCAGGTGGTGAAGATAATAGGTTGCTGATTGAAGCCATTACAACTCAAATGCAAAGGATGATGAGAGAACACACAGAGGAGTTATATGAGAGAATAGAAAATCAGAGGGATCATGATGAAGATAGACAGAGAGGGAGGGATGAAAGAAGGAGAAGAAGAGATTATGAGAATGATGCTAGAGAGGATAGAATTAAGGGAGTGAAGCTTAATATACCATCCTTTAAGGGAAAAAGTGATCCGGAGGCCTATTTAGAGTGGGAACTGAAGATTGAGCACTTGTTTGCATGTCACAATTATACTGAAGAGAAGAAAATGAAGGTGGCAGCCATGGAGTTTAGTGATTATGCTCTCATTTGGTGGGATCAATTGCAAAAGGAGAGGTTGAGATATGAAGAACCATTGGTGGATAGTTGGGTGGAGATGAAAAGGCTAATGAGAAGAAGATATGTTCCTTCCCATTATCATCGAGACCTTCACAATAAACTTCAAAGGCTCACACAAGGTAACAAGAGTGTAGATGAGTATTTTAAAGAGATGGAGGTGTCCTTGATTAGAGCAAATGTTAGTGAAGAGCGGGAGGCTACTATGGTACGTTTCTTGCATGGGCTGAATAATGACATAAGGGATGTTGTGGAGTTGCAAAATTATGTGGAGTTGGAGGATTTAGTGCAACAAGCTAGTAAGGTAGAACAACAACTCAAGAGAAAGGGTGTCATGAGGAAAAACTCTTCAAATTTTTATTCTTCAAGTTGGAAGGATAGAAATAAGAAGGACGGAGGTACTTCATCAAGCAACCCCACTGCTACACCTCAAAGGACTCAAACTAAATCCAATGAGGTCCCTAAAAAGACAAGGAGTAGTGAAATAAAATGCTTCAAGTGTTTGGGGAGAGGTCACATAGCTTCAGAATGTCCAACTAAGAAGACCATGTTACTTAAAGAGGATGGAGAGCTTACTAGTGAGTCTTCTTCAGATTCTACTTCACAAGATTCTGCTTCTTCAGATTCTGCTTCACAAGATGATATTGAAGAAATAATTCCAGAAGGAGATTTGTTTATGGTAAGAAGGATGTTGGGCAGCCAAGCAAAAGATATGGATGATAGTCAAAGAGTGAACGTCTTTCATACTAGATGCCTTATCCAAGGGAAGGTATGTTCTTTAATTATTGATGGAGGGAGTTGTACCAATGTTGCAAGTGCTAGAATGGTGTCTAAATTGGGCATGGAAACCAAACCTCACCCGCTGCCATACAAGCTTCAATGGCTTAGTGAGGATGGTGAAGTGACCGTAAGCAAACAAGTGGAGGTGAACTTCTCCATAGGAAAGTATGAGGATACAATTTTATGTGATGTGGTACCAATGGAGGCTTGTCATTTGCTACTTGGGAGACCTTGGCAATATGATAAGAAAGTTACGCATGATGGTTACACCAACAAATTCTCTTTCATACATAAAGAGCGCAAGATTATTCTGGCATCCTTGACACCAAGAGAAGTTAGTGAGGATAATCTAAAAATGAGAGAAAAAAGAAAGCAAGAGAGAAAAGAGAGTGGAAGAGAGCAAGAAAAAAAAGGAGAGCAAAAGAGAAAAGCACCAAATTTGCTTATAAAAGAAAAAGAGGTGAAAAAGGCAATGCATTTGAAAAAGCCAATGCTCTTACTTTTGAATAAAGAGAATAATTTTACAGATGCAAGTCCTACTAACTTTCTTCCAAATGAGGTTTTTGATTTGTTGCAGGAATTTAAAGATGTTCTTCCTAAAGAGGTTGATGATGCAATCCACATTGCAGATTTGTTCTTCAAGGAAGTGCATAAAGACGGAGACGAGGATTGCAATTTGAGGACAAATTCTTCAAAAGAAGGAGGGAATGATGAGGACATAGGAGGCGGCATGACCAAGGCAACAAACTTGGAGGAAATACAAGGTCTTGGAGATCCAATGACAAGAGCAAGAACTAAAAAGGCTCCAGATTGAAGACCTTGAAGAATAAGCCCCAATGGATATGCATGGAGATTCTGCATTTAGTTTTATTTTCTTACATTTAGTTAAACTTTTGTAATAAGGCTTATTGGGCTTGTTTATTGGGCTTTATGTGTAAGCATATTAGGTTAAACTTAATATGGATGTTGTCCATATAAGGGAAGACCATAGCATTTGTAACGGCAGAGATTTGAATTGAGATTTCAACCATTTTGGTGAGAGACAAGTTCTCTAGGGTTCTTTTGAGAATCTCTGAACTTATCAAGGGCTTCAATCCTTGTGGCGTTCTTCGGCTTATCAATTCTTTGGAATTGTGGCGCCTACCTAATCCAGTTTTCGTTCTAAATTTGTTCATTTCGTATCTCCCGTTTCCCTTATCGTTTTTCGGTGTTTAATTAATCAAAATCGTATTTCAGAACGTGATCTTTCAGCTCGTTTTGGAAGCACTCAATTCCGAGGTCTGTAGCGTGAGATCCATTCCGTTCTTTAAGACGCGTCAGAGGCTGTTCTGGTGCGAAATTCCACTCCTAGTTGATCCGATTGTCCGTTTCCTTCGGGAATCACATCATTTGGTATCAGAGCACGGTTCTAGGATTGGAATTGGGTTATCTTTTCTTGATTGTTTACATCCAATCTGGTAACCCTAATCCCTAAATTTGTGTTTTTGATTTTTTGAATTTTGCAATTCTGTTTTAGCCATCGTTCTTTGTCCCTAGTTTGTTCTTTCAATCTTCTGATTGTTTTTTTTTTCCTTTCAATTTCTTGTTCAGTTCACATATTTCTGCACCTTGTTCTTGGTGTTCATCCCTTGTTCATCATTGTTCTTGAACTTTAGTTCTTTCGATTCATGTTTCTTGAGTAGTGTGTTGTTAGTGTGTTAAGTAATAGCTCATTTTGTGGGGAATTCTATCTAATTCAATTCTGAATTAATATAATTTCAAAGTTTGATCCCAAAATCACAAATTCCTCTTTGTGAAAAAAAAAGAGAGAAAAAAATCAGTTGTGATAAAAAAAAAAAAGAATCAGGTGTTATAAGAAAAAAAAGAAAAAAAAATCAGGTGTGTTAAAAAAAAAAGAAAAAAAAACTATATAGCCCCTTCTTATATTATTCAATTACACACACTACTACGTGTGAATCAAGTCACACTACTACGTGTGAATCAAGTTCAAAGTGTTTCCTTCAAATTGTTTCGGATTTTCTTTGTCTTGTCCTCTTTGAGTCCAAAGTGTCCTTGAATAATTCCTCCAAATTGATTTGGATTTTCTGTCTTGTTGTCTTCTTTGACATCTTGTCCAAATTGTATTGTGAGTCACCGTCAATTCCTGAGTTTGGGATTGTACTCTTTGAGTGTTCTTGGAGATTCTGTTAAGAACTTAAAGAGAGCTATTGAGTGGTAAAAGGCAAGAGAGCATACTACACAAAAGCCTTATTAGAGAGCAACAAACACGAGTGATACATTTTTAAGAGTGTAAACACGTGAGCGAGTGGTAAGGTCCTATTACTTTTACTCTTGTTCTTTCCTTGAATTATGGCAGGTGGTGAAGATAATAGGTTGCTGATTGAAGCCATTACAACTCAAATGTAAAGGATGATGAGAGAACACACAGAGGAGTTATATGAGAGAATAGAAAATCAGAGGGATCATGATGAAGATAGACAGAGAGGGAGGGATGAAAGAAGGAGAAGAAGAGATTATGAGAATGATGCTAGAGAGGATAGAATTAAGGGAGTGAAGCTTAATATACCATCCTTTAAGGGAAAAAGTGATCCGGAGGCCTATTTAGAGTGGGAACTGAAGATTGAGCACTTGTTTGCATGTCACAATTATACTGAAGAGAAGAAAATGAAGGTGGCAGCCATGGAGTTTAGTGATTATGCTCTCATTTGGTGGGATCAATTGCAAAAGGAGAGGTTGAGATATGAAGAACCATTGGTGGATAGTTGGGTGGAGATGAAAAGGCTAATGAGAAGAAGATATGTTCCTTCCCATTATCATCGAGACCTTCACAATAAACTTCAAAGGCTCACACAAGGTAACAAGAGTGTAGATGAGTATTTTAAAGAGATGGAGGTGTCCTTGATTAGAGCAAATGTTAGTGAAGAGCGGGAGGCTACTATGGTACGTTTCTTGCATGGGCTGAATAATGACATAAGGGATGTTGTGGAGTTGCAAAATTATGTGGAGTTGGAGGATTTAGTGCAACAAGCTAGTAAGGTAGAACAACAACTCAAGAGAAAGGGTGTCATGAGGAAAAACTCTTCAAATTTTTATTCTTCAAGTTGGAAGGATAGAAATAAGAAGGACGGAGGTACTTCATCAAGCAACCCCACTGCTACACCTCAAAGGACTCAAACTAAATCCAATGAGGTCCCTAAAAAGACAAGGAGTAGTGAAATAAAATGCTTCAAGTGTTTGGGGAGAGGTCACATAGCTTCAGAATGTCCAACTAAGAAGACCATGTTACTTAAAGAGGATGGAGAGCTTACTAGTGAGTCTTCTTCAGATTCTACTTCACAAGATTCTGCTTCTTCAGATTCTGCTTCACAAGATGATATTGAAGAAATAATTCCAGAAGGAGATTTGTTTATGGTAAGAAGGATGTTGGGCAGCCAAGCAAAAGATATGGATGATAGTCAAAGAGTGAACGTCTTTCATACTAGATGCCTTATCCAAGGGAAGGTATGTTCTTTAATTATTGATGGAGGGAGTTGTACCAATGTTGCAAGTGCTAGAATGGTGTCTAAATTGGGCATGGAAACCAAACCTCACCCGCTGCCATACAAGCTTCAATGGCTTAGTGAGGATGGTGAAGTGACCGTAAGCAAACAAGTGGAGGTGAACTTCTCCATAGGAAAGTATGAGGATACAATTTTATGTGATGTGGTACCAATGGAGGCTTGTCATTTGCTACTTGGGAGACCTTGGCAATATGATAAGAAAGTTACGCATGATGGTTACACCAACAAATTCTCTTTCATACATAAAGAGCGCAAGATTATTCTGGCATCCTTGACACCAAGAGAAGTTAGTGAGGATAATCTAAAAATGAGAGAAAAAAGAAAGCAAGAGAGAAAAGAGAGTGGAAGAGAGCAAGAAAAAAAAGGAGAGCAAAAGAGAAAAGCACCAAATTTGCTTATAAAAGAAAAAGAGGTGAAAAAGGCAATGCATTTGAAAAAGCCAATGCTCTTACTTTTGAATAAAGAGAATAATTTTACAGATGCAAGTCCTACTAACTTTCTTCCAAATGAGGTTTTTGATTTGTTGCAGGAATTTAAAGATGTTCTTCCTAAAGAGGTTGATGATGCAATCCACATTGCAGATTTGTTCTTCAAGGAAGTGCATAAAGACGGAGACGAGGATTGCAATTTGAGGACAAATTCTTCAAAAGAAGGAGGGAATGATGAGGACATAGGAGGCGGCATGACCAAGGCAACAAACTTGGAGGAAATACAAGGTCTTGGAGATCCAATGACAAGAGCAAGAACTAAAAAGGCTCCAGATTGAAGACCTTGAAGAATAAGCCCCAATGGATATGCATGGAGATTCTGCATTTAGTTTTATTTTCTTACATTTAGTTAAACTTTTGTAATAAGGCTTATTGGGCTTGTTTATTGGGCTTTATGTGTAAGCATATTAGGTTAAACTTAATATGGATGTTGTCCATATAAGGGAAGACCATAGCATTTGTAACGGCAGAGATTTGAATTGAGATTTCAACCATTTTGGTGAGAGACAAGTTCTCTAGGGTTCTTTTGAGAATCTCTGAACTTATCAAGGGCTTCAATCCTTGTGGCGTTCTTCGGCTTATCAATTCTTTGGAATTGTGGCGCCTACCTAATCCAGTTTTCGTTCTAAATTTGTTCATTTCGTATCTCCCGTTTCCCTTATCGTTTTTCGGTGTTTAATTAATCAAAATCGTATTTCAGAACGTGATCTTTCAGCTCGTTTTGGAAGCACTCAATTCCGAGGTCTGTAGCGTGAGATCCATTCCGTTCTTTAAGACGCGTCAGAGGCTGTTCTGGTGCGAAATTCCACTCCTAGTTGATCCGATTGTCCGTTTCCTTCGGGAATCACATCATTTGGTATCAGAGCACGGTTCTAGGATTGGAATTGGGTTATCTTTTCTTGATTGTTTACATCCAATCTGGTAACCCTAATCCCTAAATTTGTGTTTTTGATTTTTTGAATTTTGCAATTCTGTTTTAGCCATCGTTCTTTGTCCCTAGTTTGTTCTTTCAATCTTCTGATTGTTTTTTTTTTCCTTTCAATTTCTTGTTCAGTTCACATATTTCTGCACCTTGTTCTTGGTGTTCATCCCTTGTTCATCATTGTTCTTGAACTTTAGTTCTTTCGATTCATGTTTCTTGAGTAGTGTGTTGTTAGTGTGTTAAGTAATAGCTCATTTTGTGGGGAATTCTATCTAATTCAATTCTGAATTAATATAATTTCAAAGTTTGATCCCAAAATCACAAATTCCTCTTTGTGAAAAAAAAAGAGAGAAAAAAATCAGTTGTGATAAAAAAAAAAAAAGAATCAGGTGTTATAAGAAAAAAAAGAAAAAAAAATCAGGTGTGTTAAAAAAAAAAGAAAAAAAAACTATATAGCCCCTTCTTATATTATTCAATTACACACACTACTACGTGTGAATCAAGTCACACTACTACGTGTGAATCAAGTTCAAAGTGTTTCCTTCAAATTGTTTCGGATTTTCTTTGTCTTGTCCTCTTTGAGTCCAAAGTGTCCTTGAATAATTCCTCCAAATTGATTTGGATTTTCTGTCTTGTTGTCTTCTTTGACATCTTGTCCAAATTGTATTGTGAGTCACCGTCAATTCCTGAGTTTGGGATTGTACTCTTTGAGTGTTCTTGGAGATTCTGTTAAGAACTTAAAGAGAGCTATTGAGTGGTAAAAGGCAAGAGAGCATACTACACAAAAGCCTTATTAGAGAGCAACAAACACGAGTGATACATTTTTAAGAGTGTAAACACGTGAGCGAGTGGTAAGGTCCTATTACTTTTACTCTTGTTCTTTCCTTGAATTATGGCAGGTGGTGAAGATAATAGGTTGCTGATTGAAGCCATTACAACTCAAATGTAAAGGATGATGAGAGAACACACAGAGGAGTTATATGAGAGAATAGAAAATCAGAGGGATCATGATGAAGATAGACAGAGAGGGAGGGATGAAAGAAGGAGAAGAAGAGATTATGAGAATGATGCTAGAGAGGATAGAATTAAGGGAGTGAAGCTTAATATACCATCCTTTAAGGGAAAAAGTGATCCGGAGGCCTATTTAGAGTGGGAACTGAAGATTGAGCACTTGTTTGCATGTCACAATTATACTGAAGAGAAGAAAATGAAGGTGGCAGCCATGGAGTTTAGTGATTATGCTCTCATTTGGTGGGATCAATTGCAAAAGGAGAGGTTGAGATATGAAGAACCATTGGTGGATAGTTGGGTGGAGATGAAAAGGCTAATGAGAAGAAGATATGTTCCTTCCCATTATCATCGAGACCTTCACAATAAACTTCAAAGGCTCACACAAGGTAACAAGAGTGTAGATGAGTATTTTAAAGAGATGGAGGTGTCCTTGATTAGAGCAAATGTTAGTGAAGAGCGGGAGGCTACTATGGTACGTTTCTTGCATGGGCTGAATAATGACATAAGGGATGTTGTGGAGTTGCAAAATTATGTGGAGTTGGAGGATTTAGTGCAACAAGCTAGTAAGGTAGAACAACAACTCAAGAGAAAGGGTGTCATGAGGAAAAACTCTTCAAATTTTTATTCTTCAAGTTGGAAGGATAGAAATAAGAAGGACGGAGGTACTTCATCAAGCAACCCCACTGCTACACCTCAAAGGACTCAAACTAAATCCAATGAGGTCCCTAAAAAGACAAGGAGTAGTGAAATAAAATGCTTCAAGTGTTTGGGGAGAGGTCACATAGCTTCAGAATGTCCAACTAAGAAGACCATGTTACTTAAAGAGGATGGAGAGCTTACTAGTGAGTCTTCTTCAGATTCTACTTCACAAGATTCTGCTTCTTCAGATTCTGCTTCACAAGATGATATTGAAGAAATAATTCCAGAAGGAGATTTGTTTATGGTAAGAAGGATGTTGGGCAGCCAAGCAAAAGATATGGATGATAGTCAAAGAGTGAACGTCTTTCATACTAGATGCCTTATCCAAGGGAAGGTATGTTCTTTAATTATTGATGGAGGGAGTTGTACCAATGTTGCAAGTGCTAGAATGGTGTCTAAATTGGGCATGGAAACCAAACCTCACCCGCTGCCATACAAGCTTCAATGGCTTAGTGAGGATGGTGAAGTGACCGTAAGCAAACAAGTGGAGGTGAACTTCTCCATAGGAAAGTATGAGGATACAATTTTATGTGATGTGGTACCAATGGAGGCTTGTCATTTGCTACTTGGGAGACCTTGGCAATATGATAAGAAAGTTACGCATGATGGTTACACCAACAAATTCTCTTTCATACATAAAGAGCGCAAGATTATTCTGGCATCCTTGACACCAAGAGAAGTTAGTGAGGATAATCTAAAAATGAGAGAAAAAAGAAAGCAAGAGAGAAAAGAGAGTGGAAGAGAGCAAGAAAAAAAAGGAGAGCAAAAGAGAAAAGCACCAAATTTGCTTATAAAAGAAAAAGAGGTGAAAAAGGCAATGCATTTGAAAAAGCCAATGCTCTTACTTTTGAATAAAGAGAATAATTTTACAGATGCAAGTCCTACTAACTTTCTTCCAAATGAGGTTTTTGATTTGTTGCAGGAATTTAAAGATGTTCTTCCTAAAGAGGTTGATGATGCAATCCACATTGCAGATTTGTTCTTCAAGGAAGTGCATAAAGACGGAGACGAGGATTGCAATTTGAGGACAAATTCTTCAAAAGAAGGAGGGAATGATGAGGACATAGGAGGCGGCATGACCAAGGCAACAAACTTGGAGGAAATACAAGGTCTTGGAGATCCAATGACAAGAGCAAGAACTAAAAAGGCTCCAGATTGAAGACCTTGAAGAATAAGCCCCAATGGATATGCATGGAGATTCTGCATTTAGTTTTATTTTCTTACATTTAGTTAAACTTTTGTAATAAGGCTTATTGGGCTTGTTTATTGGGCTTTATGTGTAAGCATATTAGGTTAAACTTAATATGGATGTTGTCCATATAAGGGAAGACCATAGCATTTGTAACGGCAGAGATTTGAATTGAGATTTCAACCATTTTGGTGAGAGACAAGTTCTCTAGGGTTCTTTTGAGAATCTCTGAACTTATCAAGGGCTTCAATCCTTGTGGCGTTCTTCGGCTTATCAATTCTTTGGAATTGTGGCGCCTACCTAATCCAGTTTTCGTTCTAAATTTGTTCATTTCGTATCTCCCGTTTCCCTTATCGTTTTTCGGTGTTTAATTAATCAAAATCGTATTTCAGAACGTGATCTTTCAGCTCGTTTTGGAAGCACTCAATTCCGAGGTCTGTAGCGTGAGATCCATTCCGTTCTTTAAGACGCGTCAGAGGCTGTTCTGGTGCGAAATTCCACTCCTAGTTGATCCGATTGTCCGTTTCCTTCGGGAATCACATCACTTTGGTTTTGGGAGAAAACAAAACTCGAGTTTATTAGTTGGAAACTCGAGTTTCCATCAGACAGAGAGCAGTGAACGTCAGAGCATCATAGAGTGGATGAGCGATGAAATTTGATGATTCCATCATAGAATATATTGTCAATAATGATCAGCAACAAAATTCCATCACTAATTTATTTTTAAGTGAGTTATAACATTCATCTTTTTACTAGTACTAGATTAATAAGCAAAAATATATATTTCTGGGGTTTAAAATATTTTGAGGGTGAGAGAAATTATTTGAAGTTAAATTGCCTCAAAAATGGATTATTTGGCCAAAAGTTCTAATTATATGCAATATTTTAAAGGAAAAATAATCATTAAAATCATCTGCAATTGAGGAATCATTATGGAGTATCATTATGTGGATTTAGGAAAAAAAAATGAACAGATTCAATTCCCAAAATTGGTCTAAATAATTTTAAAACCGTTTTCTTGAATTAAGGGAATATTCTTTTTCTTTTTTTTGAAAAATGTTTTAAAAAATAGCTAGGGGTTAATTTTTAGCCCAAAAATTTTATAGATATTAATTATACTATAAAAAACATAATAAAGAAAGAAAATACTTATAAAGTTTTAAGGATGAATTTATAGTAATTATTTTATGTTTGAGGAAAATACTCTAATCACCTTCCTATTTTGCCTTAATTACATATACTTCCCATCTATTTTAAAAACATACACTTAAGTCAAACAATTAACTCCATTAAGAATATTTTAAAAAGATTCCAAAAACATATCTTTTCATTAAAGTGTATATAAATATAAAATTTATTTACTATTTTACCTTTAATACTAAATCCCTAATTTACTTGAAAGTTTGTAGTCTTGTGAAAGAAAAAACACGAGCCACAAGAACTATAGAGAATACAACTGTAACGGATCATAGAAACAAAAATGTACAAAGCTTATCAAATTTTCATTCAAAATTAAATAATGTATATTACATATTTGGTAGTCTTTTATATTTTGGTGTAGAACACAGATTCAGCCTCAAAGGTTTAGTAGGTTGTCTATATAAGATCAAAGGATTCCTCAAGGTATCTCTTACGAAAACACCAAAAGGAATATCAGATGGCTCTACAAGATATCTATATGGAAGATACCGAAGAGAGCACTAGATCACTATGCAACATGAGTATGGTATTTAGCCAAAAAAGGGTGGGGTGTGTACACAGTGAGGCTAGATAGTAAATAGATGAATAGAAAATGTGTACTTTTTAGGTTAACCTCCTATTTATAGAGATTTTCTTTAGGGTTTCGGTCCTTGGGCTTTGTATGCTTCCAGGCCCATGCTTCAGCCGCACTACCTGCACATTCCGTGATTATAGCCTTGATTATAGGCCAATTAGTATATTACCTGATTATGGAGGGACTCTGGTACAAATTGTCCTTGCTGGGTCGCATAACCAATGGGCCTTACATATGAGTGGATATTATACCATGTTTTCCCTATATTTCATGACTGAATTGTATGGTAAATATAAGCTTAAACTGCAAACAATTCAAGTAAAACGGCATATATTCATGATATAGGGAATTGAAGGGTAGAAACCATTTACAACCTGAACATGAGCTAAGAAAAGAGTAATTTACATGGTTTTTACGAAAAAAAACGTATAGCAAAGCTGATACGATGCCATAGCATTCTGACAGCAACTTGAGAGTGCAATAAAAGGTATAAAGAATGCTATAGCAGGGTAACGAGATTACACATTCGGCCGACTCATATGTAAGGCCAGCGGCTTGAACGACGCAGTAGAGACAGTCGACCATACCCCTCCATTTTCTTGAGCTCCACACCACTTTCCTACTCCTCTTTGTATCCTCAGAACAACAGCACCCAAGAAAGAAAATCAGAAATGTTGAGTCCGAGAGTGTGAGAGCGTGTAAGTGTCACAGCCGAGAGAGAAAGAAGGAGAGAGAGAGAAAGAGAAATTCAAGCATATCTTGCTCTGCTTGGAAGCCAGCAAAACAGAGGTAACTTTAAACTTCTTTTCCTTCTTGTTTCAATGATAAACCGATGCAAGTTTTTGCATAGTAGCCGCTAGGAATAATATAGCTATAATTCCACAAAAGTAATCTACTAAATGAATACTAGAACAGGGTCGGTTTTAGCTTGCTTAAATATTTCAGAACCTCTTTCGCTGCACACTTAGAAAATATATATATATATATATATATATATATATATATATATATATATATATATATATATATATATATATATATATAAATATATAGGAAAAACTCTTGCTAACATATAAGTAAACATAAATGTCGCTCATGATAAGGGAACGCTGCTGTATGTATATATACGCATATCGTTGTACCTGGAGGTGGAAGAGAAAAAAATGGTCTTCTATATATATATTATGTATGGGTTGAAAACAATTTTAAGCTTTTGTGACTTTGTGATTGCTATTGTAAAAGATAGGATTTTCTAAGTTGATGACAAATATATAAGCATCTAAGAGAGATAACCAAGGTGTGAGACGTTGGGTTCAGTTAAACAAGAGATCCTGTTAAGTTAGTTTTGCAACGTTGATTTAGACCAATAATATTTAGAGAAACTAGAACCTTATTGCTTAAGTGTGTGCGTGTGTGTAAAAATATATATATAGTGTTATTAGCAAAGTGGCTTGTTGATATGTACATACATATTCGATGCACACCTAAATAAAGAGAGAAGAGAAACCTGATTTTTGTTGTTGTTGTAGTATAATGCATGCACATAAAAAAAAAAGATAAGGAAAGATTTTACTGATATACATATATGTAGTGCTGCACAAGGATGAGAAAAGGAAGAGCCATCGATTAAAGGGTGTAATAATGTCTAAGATTAGATTAAAATGATATTTAGTTTTTCATTTGCTTGACTGACACGTTCTTCATATAATATACACACACATGGTTTTTGGGTATTAGCCTTTTAAGTGCTGTCAAAAATATATGACGCCATATGTATGGAGAAGAAAAGGAAAAATTTGAACGCGTACTTGCATATATATATGAACCAAAAACTATTTTTATATGTATATAGTGTGTACACTTGAGAACGTAAGCTGCTACTTTTTCTTAAGAAACCCAACAATGGCCATCTGAGACATATACATGAACTATGAAGTCTTGGTTGTTGCTATGTTATATATCATTTCATTTGTAAAGAAAAAAAAGGGTTAATAAACAAGGTTGTTCTCTTTCATTAAAAATTAAAAGAAATACAAAGAATATGCTTTGCATTTAATCATGAAGCATTTTAGAATGGAACGGTTTGTTTTGTATGTATGATAAAACAACATATAAAGGCTAACATTTATTCTTAAAGAAACTAAATCTTAAGTAATGTCAACTTATATACTCGCACTTTGATCTTAAATAAATAAATAAATATTATTATTATTATTATTAGAAAATGATAAATAATAATAAATAAAATAATAGTAATAATAATAATGAAGTAAATAAATGTTATTGTTGTTAAAAAAGGGGGGGGGGGGGAATGAATAATTAAGAGAATTATTAATTAATAAAGGAGATTATTAATTAATAAAAAGGGGTAGTATTGTTAAGGGAATTTTTAGGGGTTAGTCCATTTTAATCGTCTAAAAAATTAATTCGCGTAGTTGGTTACTTTGTGACGCAAGAAGTGACTAATGACAATGATAAACGTTTATAGGCATACCTTGACACCTCTACCGATCCCAACAACTCCGGACAAAGTTAAGGATTCAAGTTTGAGGTAGGTAATTGTTATCTTATTAGCTTGTATGTATGTATTGCATGTATGACTGATTATGGTTGCTAGATAATTTGTATATGTGTATCCTAGCTATAGTTTGGGGCTGCGTGTCCCATAGGGTTACGTGTCCTAAGAATGGAGTTGCATGTTCCATAAAGGGCTGCGGTCCTTGGCCGTTAATTGCTGTTACGGTGCGACTTGTTTACTGTGAATTATTCTATACTTATACATGTGTTATACTGTGATTTATACTTCATATACCTACATATGAGATTGACTGTTACCCCTGGAGTTCATTCCCTTGAACTCCAGACCGCATGAAAGAAACAGGTAGTGGATCGAGATCAAGAGGGAAGAAGCACGTGTAAGTGTTACAGCAAAATGGACTTTTTGGAAAAATAGGATTAGGTAGACTGTATTGTATCGTTTATCATTTGTCTATTTTTGGATTTTTGTATTAAGATACCCCTAAGGGATTAATTCGAATCGCGAAAAAATTATCCTCGTATTTTTTAACTAAGTCATTTTATGAAAGATTTATTCCGCAATTAAGTCGTCCAAATCATTTCGATGCTTGTACGCTATAACTCTGATAAATAAAGGCGTATTTAGGACGGGTGTTACACCAAAGAGTCTGGGGACTGGATGTAGGTTAAGTTGTTAGGACCGAACCAGTATAAATCTGTGTCCAGCTGCTCTTCCCTTTACTCTGTTCACCTATGTTTTTATTGTCTCAAAACAGAGTTATTTTTGAAAATTTAGAAAATACCCAATTTACCCCCCTTTTTGGTATTTAGCTCCACTTTCATTTATGTGCTTTACTTTTGTGTTGGCAGGATGAGAGGGTACTACACATAATGCTCATGTCTTCTGGACTGCACTCGAGACTCCAACTATGAACTTCCCTCATCCACCTGAAAGTATATCTCTAACATCCCTACTTCAATTACATTTAATTTAGTCTTTATTTCACATTTCCTATAATTTAACAATATCATATGAATGTCAACATTTATCAGGGAAATATTACTTGGTCGATGCTGGCTATCCAACACCAGTTGAATATATTGGTCTGTATAAACGTGAGCGTTATCACCTTCCAAATTTAGGCGACAGTCGGGATTTCGAAATCCCATTGAGTACTTCAATTTTTATCATTCAAGTTTGAGGTGCACTATAAAAAGGACATTTGAAGTTTGGAAGAATAGGTTTCGCATCTTGCAAAATATGCCCCGATATAAATTTCGAACACAATCCACATAGTTTGCGTAACAATGGCGATACATAATTTTATTCGAAGATATTCCCTAAATGATGTGGAATTTGATCAAGCTGAAGAAGGAAATATGAGTGATGAAGATAATGATGATCCACTTGATGAAGCATCATTATCAACACGAATGAATGATCTTCGTAATCAAATCAGAAATGAACTTGTAGAGACTAGATTTATTTAAGCACTTTATTGTGTTGTAATTTATTTAATGGAATTTTACTATTTTATTTAGCAAATTTATATTTAATTTTAATTTTTATTCCAAATTATCACATTTTATACAACACATATCTATGTGTAAATTTGATTCATACCTTTTTTAGTCATTTTCCATCTCATCTATTTTTTCAAAAGCTATGTCAAATAAGTTCTCATCACAAATAAAAACCACTTCTTCTACTACTATCGCAAACACAAATCACATCACCCCAAAAAAAAAAAAAAATCCATTCATTAAGAAAAGTCAATAAGAAGCAAAATCATTTTTCCCTCCCCTGTCCCAAACGGACCCAGAGTTCAGAAGATTGAGCAGTGAGGGCGATCTTGAAGACGACAAGTACCGAGCCAAACAGAGGAGAATGCGAGGGTGGAGAAGAGGTTGAATGAGGCATGATCGTCACATTCAACCGGTGATTTAGACTAAGGTAGGCCTCTTAATCCTTCTTCTACCTTCTGTTTCGTCATTCGAGTGATTATTTTAGAGTAATGGGTGACTGAAATCTGACGCAAAGTGAAGGAGAATCAGCGATTAAGTTAAATAATAATAGATTTTAGTAGAATGTGGCTTAGTTTGATGTATTTCACCGTGATAGGTGCTAGTAAACTCTTGCACGTGTTTGATTTTCTCTGGTTTGGATTGCCGAGGTTATTTGTTTCGGGGTGTGGGGCGTCGGTTCCATATTAATTAGAGAAGTGAAAGGAAACGTAAATTGGGTTTATATGAAGATTAGTTGGTGCTGTGTGACATTTGGGTGATGGCTTTCAGAAATCTGGAAATTTTCAGAATTCAGAGTGAAGTCGTGTGAAACAGGAGGAAAAGGAACAGTTTTCAAATGCATCTGAATCTGGTAGATTTATGTTTATATATGTATAAATGTGCTTATGTGTGTGGTGGTGGAGTTACGGAAGTTGAATTTGAAGGCTGAACCTTGGGAACATGATGTTTGATGCCTCAGATGGTTAATTAGCACATGTCCATTCACATCCAGTCAAATCTCTTCCTCATTCTCTTGAATAGCTCCTGACAATCTGTCTCAATAATTGCTACTCCTCCAGTGAAGATCTCTTTCACTCGCCATACCTCCCTTAACGCCAGACACCCTGCCATAAAAAGAACTTGCCTTCACCTTCAACCTCACTCCTCCCATGAACTTCCCCGCATTATCTCTTCCCAACAAACCAATCCCTGCCATCTTCTCACAACAGAAAGCTCCATTTATATTTATCTTGACTGCATCTCCTTCTGGAGCTTTCCAAACTTCCGCTATTTCCAATTTCTCAGCACAACCCAAACGCAACTTTCTCTTACCTTCACGTTCCCAGTATTCATTAACCTAACGGACTGCTTTGGATAGACAATCCACAGCATCCACATCAGTACCTTCAAACACAAAACTACACCTTGCTTTCGAAGTAGCCCAGCATATTGGAGCAAGTAAAGCCACATTAAAATCATCAATCTTTCCTTTGTACCTGATGCCCACTCTTCAAACTATCTATCAAACCTCACCATGTTTGATTCATCAAACTTCAAACCTAAAGGTGATCCAAACCAACAAAGCCTAGCCCAAAGACATGAGAAGAGAGTATGCTTAATCATTTCCACATAGGCATCACAAATTCAACACCTTGGATCAGGGGGACACGTCCTTTTAAACAATGTTGCTTTAGTTGCTAGGGCATTCCCAGCTTCTGTCCAAAGGAAATGGTTAATTTTAGGAGGCACTTTAATTTGCCATATTTTATTCCTTAATTTCTTACAGTCTGTATATATGATGAATCTGCCCCACTAACCTCATCTTTTTCCCCCTCCTCCCTTGCAACTTTGTACCCTCAATTTGACAGTATACATGCCATCTTTACTTCTCAGCCAAATGGGTCTATCAATATCAGTAACGGAACGAATTCCCACCTTCCTTATTGCCTCCTTGTCAGTATCATCCTGCAATCCTTCCATTCTATCAAAATTCCGCTCCCTTCCAACGACAATATCAGAGACCTTTATCTTCTTCATTGTTTTACTTAATTCCCTTGGTCTCAGACCAAAACCTTCTTCCTCAGGCTGCCACTTGTCTTCAAATATACTTGCTCCATCCCCCTTGTTAACACTCCACATTAGACCTTTCTTTAACGATGCCTTCCCTCCAAAATACTCGACCATCCATATGACGCCTTGCTCCCCTTTGCAACTGTCATAAAATCTGTATCAGAAAAAGAAATTCCCTTTAGTATTTGGCACCATAAATCCCCTTGATCTTGACATAATCTCCATGCATTCTTGGCTAACAATACTCTATTGACCTTCACAAAATCTCTAAACCCCATCCCTCCTTCCCCTTTATCCTTCCATAAAGTTTTCCAAGACTTCCAGTTAATTCTCCCTTCCTCCGCTTTTTGCCCCTACCAAAACCCAGAAATCATCTTATCCCATTCCATACAAGTATTTTTTGGAAACTTAAAACAAGACATTGGGAATAGAGGTATAGCATTAGCCACTGCCCTTACCAACACTTCCCGTCCAGCAAAAGTTAGCAACTCTTGCTTCCACCCTTGCAGTTTGAGACTCATTCTGTTCTTTACAAATGCTAGAGCTTTAGATCTGGACCTCCCTCACAACACCGGCAAACCCAAATATTTTCCAGGTTCACTGGTTGCATTTATTCCCAATATCTCAAACACCTCCTGCTTCATTGATTCAACTGTGTTCTTGGAGAAAAAAAATGCATGATGTGTCCAGATTTATAGTTTGTCCAGAAGCAAGAGATTAGCGTTGCAAAATTTCCTTTAACACCTTGCAATTATGTTTTCTAGCATTGATAAAAAGAAATAAGGAGTGATACGCAAAAATAACAGTGAGAAAGTACTGGGCATCTTCTAGCAAGTTTTATCCCCTTCAATTTTCGATTATCCACATGCCACTTAATCATCACTGACAAGCCATCAGCAGCAATAATGAATCAGCATATTGTATTTGTTGGAACCTAGATTACCACACACATAAACCACAAATTATTCACTTTTAATTTACATCCATTATTTAAAGCAAGCTTAGAAATAAAGTTCATATATGCTTATTGTTAGGTACAGAGAGGCAGAAGTAGACAAGAACTGAAGAAAGAGTGAAGAATCTAGAAGGAAAGCACGAGTCAGATAATAGTCTACCCGACCCTTAATTGCCATTCACTATAAACGTGGCGTGATTACAACTAATTTGGTTTACCCATCACAACTAATTGACAATAAACCCATTGCTTAATAAAGGAAAAGTAATATTTGCCCTCATTACAAAATTGCATCCTATCACTTACTATCATGACTTTCTATTTTGTGACAATTTCTTATGGGAATGAAAATTGAGTGAAGCCTTGATTAATGAAAACAAGCAGCTTACAAGAAAGAATACTTCTCATCATGACTTGAATTATTTTCTATGAGGGATTCTCACGAAAAAGAGGAAACCGTACAAAGATAATAAGTAGTTTGTCATTGAAGTAAATGTCATGAGAAGCATTCATTAGTTCAAGGGTTAATATGCATCCAACACTTTAAAGTATTCTTTCAAGTACATTTAGTATCTTGAAGTATTTTGCGGTGCACTCAATACTAAATTATTGTTTCCTGTGCGTTCAACACCCTAACATTTTTTTTGGTACATCTAATATCATAAAGTATTTTATTCATATGTATCTAACATCCTAAATTACCTAAATTGTTAAATGCAACATTGTAAAAAAAAAAAAAAAAACGGTACTATAGGTTGATAGACACACCTGACAAAATACTTCAGGGTGCTTGATGAACCGCAAAATACTATAGGGAACTTGATGCATCGAAAAAAATACTTTAGTGTGCTGGATGTACATTTACCCTTAATTAAAATAAGAAGCTAATAAATGCTATTCCATACAAGAAAGAAAGGAAAAAAAGAAGAAGCATTCCTTAATCTATTTTCTCATGACAAACACATGACATCACCAACATATCACAAGTACAAAGATACATACCAATATGGGAACATGGTAATTATCTCTTCAATAGTGAAGGATATTATTTTAGTTGATATGGATAATTCTATTTTGGAGCAACGGTAAATGTTGCTGCTATGTGATTTAAATGTCACATTTCATATTCTAAAAACAGTCTCTCCACTTATGGGGTAAAGTTGACAATATTTGACTCTCCTTATTAGAGCTTATTTGGTATGAGCTCTCTGTATTGGGCCGCCTTTTAGTGGCTAATGCTTCTTTGGGCCTAATTTCTCCATGAGGTTGACAATAGTGAGAATAAACCCAAGAATAGCAGATATTAAGCCTATGATTGACCATGGGGTGTTGAAATGTTTGCGACGCAACTCAGTAAACCATGTCATCGCTTTGTGTTTATAAACGTCCTCAATGACCACCGAGGACAGCAGTGCAGTGGCACAGCTGGTGGTATTAAAATGCCTTATATCTCCCCTCAGGTCCCATGTTCGAATCCCCCATCCCCTCGTCTTGTACCAAAAAAAAAAAAAAAATTAAACGTCCTCAATGTCTTGACGAACAGGTTCATAAATTCCTGTATCAATCACAAAATCAGTGCTTGCAGTGTTGAAGATGTGCGCCACTTCTTCATCACTTCCAAGATAGTTGTTTATAACCCCAGCTTTCCTCAACACTTTGACATCATCTGCATGATCAATCAGGGAATTTAGGAAGGAGACATAGTTATTTATCTCATAGTTGCTGTTGAAATCTGGACACATCTCGTACGCCATCATGTTCATGAATGTTTGAACTGTGAAATCGTCCACCATTAACGGTGGAATGAAGAGCGTGTCGTGTCTAAAACAGATGCCTGTAAGGCTTTGTCCTGCGTTATTCTTTATTTTAATCCCCGATGTTTTAAGTTCCTGTATATTCCTATGAGTTGGAAACTTTGTATCCTTTTTATTTTTATGTGATGAATTGTCATCATGCGACTGCTTTGTATCTATTGGTATTTTGTGTTCCTTTGTGTCTTCCTTCTTCACTATGACCGTGATTAGAGCATCCAGCAAATGAGCTGGTTGATTGATCTGTACTTGAGCGTGTCCCATGATGCCGCGAGTTTCAATGAAACGATTTATGAAACGTTGTAGGAGACTTCGCAACGCAGAATCGTCGTCATCATCATTCTTGCTTAATATCTGCAACACTTTGTATGGAAGCTGGTTCTCCAACAAGAGAAGATCTTGCTGCACAATCGTGTCCAGGGTTTGTGATTTTGAAGGTTCTGTCTCATTCACTTTGTGCATGAGATGAAGTGAAGCACACCCATCTACAAACAAGATCCAAGCAAGCATATTGTCATCACCGAGCGAGAATCGAACCGCACCTTCAGCGTAAAGGTTTTTCAATTCTTTGATTTGAGACCGAATCTTCTCAAATATTTGCTCAGCATCTTTTTTCTGGCCTCCCTTATCTTTTAGGTAATTTGACGCCCACATTTTCTTGTACTCTTCTCCTTTGGGATAATGAGTGGGACCAATGGATACCACCTTAGGAAAGTAATACTTCTCAAACTCAGATCGCTCTCGAAGATATGGTGGAACCTGTTATAGGCATGAATATTTACAGTCAAATCACTCTCATTAATCACTAACAGCTCTCTCTCTCTATACAGTCAAATCACTCTCATTAATCACTAACAGCTCTCTCTCTCAAATCACTCTCATTAATCACTAACAGCTCTCCCTCCCTCCCTCCCTCCCTCCCTCCAGTACTCCTAAATACAAGAGTTAGATGACTAATAATTCCTAAACAAAAAAATAAATAAATAGTTAAATAGGTTATTTGTAACAAAATTGCGTTGGATTCCCTAAAGTACCCATTTTAATTATCCACATTGGAAACTACTTATTTGGTGTAAAACTCCCTTGATATCTGCAATCAATAAGGAGTGTTAAGGAAAAACAATGTAAATTTGGGGAAAGAAAGGATTGATGTCTTAGATTTAAAACTAAAACTAACCTCTCTACTCGCCCTTACATTTCAGAAGGGAATGAGTAGTTTGGAAGAGTTGTGTACAACAAAGACATTATATTTGAGTGTCTGTGTGTGAGAGATTTCTAGAAATTAAATAGAACCTTTTGTATCTTGGCCTGCTTCCCAGCAGGAGAAGACTGCGCCTCGCCTGCACCTGCGGAGTTAGTAAACAATTTAATTCATGTTCCAATGAAAAGGATTCCATGAAATAATGAAGGTAATTAAAGGTGATGGGTTTAAGCGATCACAAGAGATGAGAATTTCAAGTGTAGGTGTGTTCAATGATTTCAAGTGCCTCTGAATTTATACTAAAAAACTAGTCTCGTTGGAATCAACATGCTGAGATAAGCAAGCAACATATTACTGGGGTCATTATGTAGATTTGAGTTTTTAAAACTATAAGTTTAGAACCAAGCACAGATACTTAAGCTTTGGAAGTTAATTATATAAAACTAAGGGATAAGTATTATTTTGACCATGAAAGTTTAGTTTAAGGAGCATTGGTCACCCGATTTTTTTTTAAAATCATTTTTTGCTTTGGAAGTTTGTAAAATATAGCATATTCGCCCTAACTTAACGTTAGACCAATGATTTTTCTCCATGTGGCAAACGTCTATTGGTGCCACAAGACGGTTGGGCTAATATATTACGTTTTATAGACTTATAGAGAAAAAATGATCCCAAAAAAGTTTCTGGGTGACCAATGCTTCTTATGCTAAATTTTCATGGCAAAAATGATACTTATCCCAAAAGATAATAGAGAAAAAATAGTGAGTTGGACATTTCTAATTTCAAGTAGAAACAGAGGACTTTTTGTAACATGAGTCTTGCTGCATTTGGTATTAGCTTACCTTACTTTAGAAACAAAGAATTTCTGATAGTTCCTCTAAATCGCCACATATCAATTTGAATTCTTTTATAATCACAACACTGATCACTCCAAAAATAATAAATAATGAAATTAAATAGAATAAATGGGAACCAAGCTTTGTGAGCGAAGCTTTACTTTATTAGCACTTGAAGCTAGGAACCAACTCAACCAAGCATAGATACTTCGCCCATTAAAAGCAGGAGTTTCTGTAACTTTACCATTGCTACTAGCTTTGCTTACTTTTCCCGCCAAGCATTTCTTCAAGCCATTACTCTTGTTATTTGTTACTCCCTCCAGTCCTAATTATAAGAGCTAGTTGACTTTTTTTGGGGAGATTAAAGAAGTTAATTAAATTATTTTAGAGTATTTTTATTTTTATTTTTTTCTTCAAACTAATTAGTTTGACTAATAAACTAATATATAATCTAAGGATACACAACAAATGAAATGATTAAGTAACTTATTTGGTTTTGAATACTGGTTTAATAAGCAAGAAAGGAGAATGATAATTATGGGAAAATCCCGAAAAGTAGAAAGAGGTTTTTTAAAGGCACATTTGAGGCTAATGATTTTATTTAAAAACAGAAATGCCTCAAAAAACATTTCTTTGACGACAAAAAAAAAAACCCCTTACTTTTGAGTGAAATTTTAAGGAAATAAAGGGGAAAAATAAGTTAAGTTTTCAAAAACTTATGGCAAAAATTACATACACTTTTCATATTAAGAACATCAAGGGATTTCTAAATACTTTTAAATCACCTTCATACTATTTGTCTAGAATTAGTTATAAGTTTTTAAAGGATAAAAATAATATGAACATACTATGAATAGTAACTGAATGATTAAAATATATATTTTAATACTTCCTTTGCTCCTTAATATAAGAGTTAGTTGACTTTTATTGGAATAATTAAAGAAGTTACATAAGTTAGATTAAAATATTTATATTTATTATTTTTCTCCAAACTAATTTTTTTGACTTATAGACTGATATATAATATAATAATACAGAATATATATTATGATTAAATGATTTATTTTACTTTTTTAACCTCTCCAAAAAAAAAAAAAATCAATGGGCTCTTATATCAATAACTAGAGGTAGTTTATGTCTTCAATTTATGATTAAAAAAAAAATTATGATTCACCTAAACCTTATCAATCCCAAATGACTAACTGGTTATTCATCAATTTCTTTTTGGTGCTTGTGCTAATATAATTTTTGGATTAAGATCTAATAACCCAGATTTAATATTTCATAAAAATATTATTATGATTTTATTAAAAAAAACGTGAAAAAAGAGGAATCCGTGAGAATCATTCTTTAATTAAATCAAACCTTGCAAAAAGCGATGCTTCTCACAGTTTTCAATTCAATGACTATTTATCATGAAAATAACAGTCGTGAGAGGCATTCATTAATTAAAATCAGAAGCTTAACTATATTATAAAAGAAGAATTTCGACTTTCAATATCATGAGAAATTATTGGTTCTTTCTGAAAAGAAAAAAAGAAAAAAAAATTCCTTAATTTTATTTCTCACGACAAACAAATTAAATCACCGACTTAGAAATAAATAATTATTAAAATATATCACAAGTTGTCATATCCCAGAATTTGGGCCTAAAAGTTTAAGAATTAATATGAATTAAATAGGCTACCTAGCTTCAGATGGACTCCTCTCCTACGAACAGTGCTCTCACTCTGGCAGACGCCGGCCAACGGAAGCTGCCACCAGATCGTCCACCGGCTGAAGGGCAGGATGATCGAAAAAAGAAAAAGAAGTTAGAAGAAGCCTCTAATGCCATTATGGATGATGCTATGACAGAAAATCAGTCAGAGCAATCGTCTGAGAAAATTCAAAATGATGATTGTATCAGTATAGAGGGTAAAAAAGAAGAAGCCATCCCCAAGTTCTCTTCATATCGTGATTCTCTTTTGGGATTTAATGGAATTGCTCATAGTGATCCTATGGTGGAGGAGGATGACTTATTTGCTAATGACAAGGAAGTTCTTTGGAAAATCCCTGAACCAAGTGAGGAGATGGAAAAGCTAATGGAAATGTACCCTGTGGCTCCTTGCACAGAAGAAGAGTACAATGAGTGGTGTGAGCCTTGGAATTATGCTCTCATTCTCACTGTTTTAGGGAAGAAGTTTAATCTCTATGTCCTGAAAGATCTCCTAATCAAGCTTTGGGGGTTCTCTGCCTTTGAGCTAATTGATATTCCTAATAACTATTTTGTGGTTCGGTTCCAAGATAAGGAGCTATGGAGGGCTCATTATAGGAAAGTGCTATATGAAGGGCCGTGGGTGATTTGGCAACATTGTGTCATTGTGCAAAGATGGACACCCTATTTTAACCCGTATCAGAATGAGCTTGGAAGAGTTGCAACATGGGTCAGAATTCCAGATGTTTCAATGCATCTGTATAACAAGCATTGTATCTCTAGACTGGGAGATAGGATTGGGCGCACACTTAGGGTGGATATGAACACTCTCCAGGATTCACAGGATACAGCACCGAAAAGGGGGAAATTTGTGCGTATTTGTGTAGAATTAAATATGCAGAAGAGGCTGGTTCCTAAAGTAATTGCAGCCGGGTCAATTTTCAATGTGGAATATGAGGGGCTTACCTTGATTTGGTTTGCCTGTGGTCGGTTTGGTCATAGAAAGGAATCGTGCCCACATAAGTGCAGTGTATCAGAACATCTGGAGGAGGCTTTTGCTGTTCATCAGCCGTCGCAGATCCCGCCCACTCGCTTGTTGATCAACATGCCGGCCAGTAGCACGGATGCCACGTTTGGCCCATGGATGGTAGTTAGCCGTCGATCTAACCGATCTCGTCCCCCTCAACGGAATGACGGTTCAAGCAGTTATCACCAAAAGGCCGGAAATCACCACGTGATGGGTCAGCTCCAGGGGTTAGGTCACCATCCGCCGCTAGGACACCTTCAATCGTCGGATCAAGGGGCTTCGGATCACATCCAGTCGTTTGGAGCGCGTCGTCGGGGCACCACTGTGGATTAGGTTCAGGCAAGCCGTTGAAGCCAACAGCTATTGCAAAGAGTTCTCGATTCTCGGTGATTGCAGATTTGGGAGATCTTGAGGATCTTGTCACCGATCATAACGTACAGAGGCCAGTCAAGTCTACGAGCAGGAAAGAAGGGGTAGGGGCCTCGGTGAAAATGGTGAGTCAGGAGGGAAAAACGGTTCCAGCTGGAAAAGTAAATAAAAAAGGGGAAAGCTCTTCAAAAAATAACCTGGTGTATAGGCCTAAGGCTGTGGATGATGGGCCGATAATTAATGGGCTGGAGACTTCGATTTTTGGAGTTGGGCTACAGATATCAAAGAGTGGAGCTGATTTGATGAATTCTAAGAAAAATTTGGATGGGCCTGTGGGTGGGCCAGATGTGCTAAATGATAGCCGTGTTTTGGTGGAGGAAAATGGGATGAAATATGATTTGGGCCAACCTGATGGCCTTATGATTCAAAAACAGGCCAGTAATGTCACAAGTGGAACCAATAATGAAATAATCCATCATGCGGGGCAAAAGAATTTTTCCGGCAAGGCATCCAAGGGTCAACGATCGCATACTATTGTTCATGGGAGTCTACATAGTGTACCCCAGGAAAAGATGGAGCATATGGAGCACCCTCATAAAGAACCAATTTTGCAGAAAAATCAATCAATGGGTCAGTCTGAGAGCTCTATTTCAACTGATCATTGGGATCCAAATGAGGATATTGCACCGGATTTTATGGCGGCCAGCGGTGTGTGTTTTATGGGAACCCGGCTTGATCAAGGGGGTGTGGAGGACGATCGGCGCTCCAGGTAAGTATTACTATCCTTATCTTGTTTATTTTATTATGATTTTTGCTTCGTGGAATTGTAGGGGAGCCGGTCGCCGTGCTTTCCCCTTAACTTTTAAAGATATTATCAATAAGTACTGCATTGATGTCTTTTGTCTTATAGAACCGCGTATTAGTGGTAATAGGGCTGATAGTGTTTGTCGTAAACTTGGATTTTCGAATTGGACTCGTGTTGAATCAAATGGGTTTTCGGGTGGTATATGGTTCCTTTAGAATAACGATTGTTTTGATATTTCTTATGTCACTTCCTCCTCTCAGTTGCTTCATTGTCAGGTAAGAGAGCTTAGTAGTAATACCATCACTCTTGTGACTTTTATCTATGGGGAAACTACGTCAGCTGGCAGAGGTCTGCTTTGGGACTCTCTCCGATCGATTGCTTTTGCTATTAATCTTCCTTGGCTGGTCTTGGGTGATTTTAATATTTTTATGTCTCAGGAGGATAAGCTTGGTGGGGCAGATCCTCCGTGGGCTGCTATGTGCCATTTTAGAGATTGTATTAGTGACATTGATCTTCTAGAAACCAGGATCCATGGTGAGAAATTCACATGGGAACGACATGGGTTGAAAGAGCGGCTGGATTGGGTATTTTCTAATCTTGACTGGATTAATCATTTCCCTCAGTTCACCGTTCGTCATGAGCTTAAGTTTAAATCGGACCATAGGGTGGTGGTGGTCAATACTAATCCTTCAACTCAGATAAAGATGGGTCATATAAACATTTCTCTTACCAGGTCGCTTGGTCTTTAGAAGAGGATTTTAAGCATATTGTGGATGAAGCTTGGCATGAAAAGAGTTGGACTCAGGGTTTGCAGTCTTTCCAGGACTCAGCTCGGAGATGGCATGATAATCGAGTGGGCAATTTCTCAAATAAGAAAAAAGAGCTCATTCGTCGGTTGGAAGGAATTGATAGATGTAGAAGAGCGAATCTACAAACTGGGCTATATAGATTAGAGGAGAAGCTATGGAAGGAATATCATAAAGTGGCCTCTCAAGAGGAGATATTCTGGTTTCAAAAATCAAGATCTAATTGGATTCAGGGGGTGATAGAAACACAAAGTTCTTTCATGCCTCTGCAATAATTAGAAGGAAAAGACAGAAAATTGCTGCTATTAAAAACGAGGATGGGGAGTGGATAGAGGATCAGGACACTGCTAAAATGATGGCGCATGATTTTTTCCTTAATCTATATTCCCATGATGCCTCTGTCAGTGATTCCAGTGATTGGATCTCAAACTTCCCGGTGCTTGATGATAATGATCTTCAATTGCTTTCAAGGAGAGTGACGAGGATAGAGATTAAAAATGCTGCTTTTGCAATGGGGGCTTTTAAAGCTCCGGGTCCTGACGGGCTGCAAGCTCATTTCTTTCAAACCCAATGGAATGCGATTTGGGCCAAAAATATGTGAGTTTGTTGAAGAATGCTTTGTTAATCCCTCAAGTATGGCTGCCATCAACAAGTCCAGAGTTGTTCTAATTCCAAAGGTTGATAATCCTACCTCCTTAAGAGAATTTCGTCCGATATCTTTATGTAACGTCAGTTTTAAAATTATTACAAAGATCTTGGCGAATAGGTTTAGAGGAGTCATGAGTTCGATTGTCAGTCCAGAGCAATGCAGCTTTATTGCGGGCAGGTCTGCGTGTGATAATATCCTTATCGCCCAGGAGATCATTCATTCTATGAGGACTAGGGGGAGAAAGAAAGGATATGTTGCCATTAAGATTGATATGGAGAAAGCATATGATAGATTGGATTGGGGTTTTATCAGAAATACTCTGGCTTGTTTAAAGTTGTCGGATAGTCTGGTTAACCTCATTATGGCTTGTATCTCTACAACATCTATGTCGGTTCTTTGGAATGGTGAGGAGAGCCCGTGTTTTACCCCTTCCAGAGGAGTCAGGCAAGGTGATCCCCTCAGCCCGTATTTGTTCGTTCTCTGTATGGAGCGTCTTGGCCACCTTATCAAAGCTGAATGCCAAGCTCGACGCTGGAAACCGTTCTGTTTTAAGAGAACTGGGCCTCAGATTTCTCATCTTTTTTTTGCTGATGACCTCATTCTCTTTACAGAAGCCTCCTCCCATCAAATGGATGTGGTTCGTGGTGTGATGCAAAAGTTCTGTGAGGTCTCAAGGCATAAAATCAGTTTGGAGAAATCTCGAATGTTCTGCTCTTTAAACGTTAATTTCAATAGAGCATTGGATCTAAGTCAACTTCTTGGAATTGGAATCACTGCTGATCTTGGCAAATACTTAGGGATGCCATTGATTCACAAAAGAGTCACTAGAGCTACCTACCATCCTATTGTGCAAAAAGCAAGGAAAAAATTATCAATGTGGAAAAGTAAATTCCTATCCATTGCCGGTCGCTCTGTGTTGATTAAGTCGGTGCTATCTGCTCTACCAAGCTACTGCATGCAATCTACTCTTCTCCCTATTTGTACTATTAATGAATTGGACAAGATTTCAAGGAAGTTCTTGTGGTCTCAGGAGGAGGATGTGAAGAAACTTCACCTAATTTCTTGGGATAAAGTGACTCAGGCTAAGAAGCAGGGGGGACTTGGGCTTAAAGATCTCCAGAGGCAAAATAAGGCCTTTATTATGAAACTTTGTTGGAGCCTTTTGACAAGGAAGCAGGATTTGTGGGTTAGGTGCCTCTGGGCGAAATATAATTGTGGGGATAGGCAACTTCCCAAAGTCTCCAAGAAAAGGAGTTCATCGTCCGCATGGAAAGCGATTGTGGCGGTTTGGGATAAATTTATTTCTGGAGTTGGGAAAAAGATTAGGGATGGGCGGGGAACGAAATTCTGGCATGATCTTTGGCTTCCCATTGATCGCCCGCTTATTGCTTGTGTATTGCAACCTCCAGTTGTGAACATTGAAGAAACGGTGTGGGATCAACTGTTGCCGGATGGGAGATGGAATGTTGGTAGATGGCAGGGGATTTTACCTTCTTCGATTATAAATACTATTGTCAAAATTCCCCCTCCATCTGGTAATCTCCAGGACTGCTTCTCTTGGAGACCATCGACAGATGGATCCTTTTCGGTCAAATCTGCTTATAATTATCTTTCGGATCATGGAGAATCGACGCCTAGCAGGTTTTGGAATTCATTATGGAAATGGCAGGTTCCTGAGAAAATTAAATTCTTCATGTGGCAAGTGGGGCATGAAAGATTAATTACTAACTCCCTCAGAGTTAGGAGAGGTCTCACTGATGATAATCGCTGTCCCTTCGCTTGTAATAGTGAGGAAAATGTGATCCATATTGTCAGGGACTGTGATAGAGCAAGAGATTTATGGAAAAAGATTTTAAAGACTAATTATTTTACTCAGTTTTTTGCAGGTAATTTGCAGTCATGGATCAATTGGAATATAAAACATAGTTTGGGAGTAGGAAAATTTCAGGATTATTCGTGGACAAGAGTTTTTAGCCTTGTATGCTGGATCCTCTAGACAACGAGATGTAAATTTGTGTTTCAGGGTGAAATCATGGAAACGAGGGAGATGCTTCACTGTTGTAACTATTTGTTAATGGAAAATACTGTCAATCAATCTCTTACTCACAAAATTTTTCATCTAGACAGGTGTGTGGAAGATCACTGGAACCCGCCTCCTATTAATGTGGTTCGTATTGATGTTGATGCTTCTGTACGTAACCAACATCAGGCTGCTTGTGGTGGTGTGGTTAGAGATTCTCAAAGACAATGGATGATGGGGTTCCACAGATCACTTGGACCTCATACAGTTCTTGAAGCGGAGCTCTGTGCGATTATGACTGGATTAAGGGTGGGGCATCAGATGAGGTTTCACAGGATTCTTCTATATACTGACTCTCTTGAGGCTATTAATACCCTCATGAGGGATCGGTATACTGATAACCCGCTCACAAATATTATTACAGAGATCAGGGACCTTCTCTACATGGACTGGAACGTCGAGATTTACCATACCTCAAGAGACTGCATTGCCTGTGCTGACTATATGGCCAAGCTGGGTCATGACAACCTAGATGATGCGGAGGTGGTTTTATTGCCAACGGTTCCAAGTGGATGTTTGCACACGTTTTTGAGGGATTAATTGGTCTGTCCTGCCTAGCTTTATGCTCTAGTTTCTGTAATGGGGGTTAGATCTATGCCATCTTTCCCCTGTACTCTTATCAAGCTTCGGCTTGCCTTATCTTGTTAAAAAAAAAAGGCTACCTAGCCCATTTGAAAAAAAGACTCCTGAAAAACAGAATGATTCTCAGGGATTTTGTAACATTTGGCCTTCTCAAGTAAAGGGTAAACGCGCACGAGTAATTAGAGATTAGCCGAATGCCAAATAAAATAGTAGACTTGTCAAGGTAACTTTGTATGCATACTGTCTTGGGTTTGGGCAACAACGAAAAATTTGTAAATTATAGGTACATAAAGATTATTTTGCAAATTATGCCTGGAATTACAAAAATTATGGGCACCATTTTTTGCCAGGTGGAATTCACACAAAGATATATAACACTTAAACGTAATGGTTAATTATACATATAATCATATATTGCAAGACTGAATTCGTGAAAATATAAAAATAACAGTTATAGTTAGTAAATGTTGTTTATTTAGTGACAAAAGTGAGTGAAGACAAAAATATAATGGTTTTAGAAACAACCGTCATGTAACACTTTCAAACGATATGTACATCTTACCCAAATACCAATTCATTGGTCATAATCCTTCATAACATCGCCGGATCTTCATAAGTTGTAATCCTTCATAATATCCGTTAGACCTCTATTTAAACTCACTTATTCCTTGTGACTCTAACTACTTTTCTTTATTAATGTCCTCCTTCTCTACATCGTTTTAACATCCTAGGAAGCTCATCCACCACCACTACCACCCCCATCCCCACTACCACCTCTCCTCCTTCGCCTCCTCTTGAAATGGAGGCTCTAATGCAGCTATTAGCAGGTATTAACCACCACACAAGGCATCTCATGGCATATGCAATAAGCTAACCAGGAAGTTGAACCACATATTTTATCACAATGAGGTTGGATATGACTTGCAATTAGACCCTTTATTTCCTTCCTTTGATGATGAGAATAAAGAAATGAAGAGGAGCAGGACGACGACAATAGTGGTGGTGACGACTGAACAACACTATTGTATTTTTAAAATATTTTAAAAATTAAGTTAAAAAAACAACTTTATACTTCACGATTATTAATTAAAAACTGTAAAGTATTCTTTTACCTTGGTTTCAAAGAGCCAATATACTTAACAATTTTAACTTAATAAACATAAATTATAGCTTTTGAAACCTTTCCTCTTCCCTACACTAATCAACTTTGGGCGCCTCCTCATTACCTAATGATCATTAGGAATACCAAGTACCTTTTCATTATTTCTTGTTCAACTTCCAAAGAGTGCAATGATGGATCCTTTCCATAATTCCAGACGTTGACTTAAACTCCCCATTTTCATTTGTTAATCCTACGTTTTATTCATTATCCTCCTCTTTTGATTCTCTTAATCGCAAAGATGAAACAATGTGTGAAAGAATTGCCAGAAAGCTATCGACGTCATACCCCTTCTCCTCCTTCCCATCCTCCACCTCCTGCTTCTCCTCCCTAACATTAGCCACTGTTGCATCTGCCTTTGCCTCTACCTCCTCCTCCACCTCTACATCCTATGATTCTAGGACTGGAGGCAATGCAGCGACACTACTACAAATATTGGATACGACTACGCTAAAAAACATCCTTATTTAAAAATAGGAAGTAAAAAATGAAGGTAGTGGCAATCTTGTAAATATATCGAAGGAAAATGAGCATTCATCGTCCTGAATTATAGTTTAGGACTTATAAAATTGGATTTTGTCGTTCTAAATCGGTTTCAGGTCGCCTAATAACCATATGAGAATTTTTTGCTTTTGGTGCCATGGTTTTTTTTTTTTTGTTGTTTGGCGCCTTGTGATTTATTTTGGTTTTTTAAATTTAGGCGACCTGAATTAAATTCAAGTCGCCTCTTTTTCAATTTAGGCGACCTGAATTAAATTCAGGTCACCCAAATGGGACTAAATTTTCGCGCCACTGGAATTTTTTTGTCTAAAATTTATTTCTTTGGTGCCAAGTGGTTTTTTTTTTTAATTTTTTCAATATTGGCGACCTGAAAATTATTTCTTTGACATGTGTTAGAAATATGTCCAGACTTTCCACAATAATTGCAAATGATAGAATTATGCTTATTATGAACAGCTTTGCAAGAATTGTGTGGTTCTAGTGGATGCAATGTCAAGTGACTCATATTTGTGTATTCTTTCTTCCCACATGATTTTCCAGCATGTTTGAAAATACTTTTGTTTTTCAAAATAGAATCAGTAAATGCTTGAAAAACAATTTTTTGAGATTGTTCAAAATCATTTTCCTTATCTATACAAGGAGAATTGGAATTGTTTACTATATGTGCATCTTGAGCTTTAGATAATGGTTGATCATAATCGTACATGAGCTCTTCTTGGGAATCCCTTTTCTCTTGTTCTTTTGTGTTGACAGGATCATGAAGACATTCTCTGATTTCGCCGTCTTCCATTTGTTCATCACCCATAGATGTGCAATTTGTAATTTCTGATGAACTATCAACACTTTTAACTTCAACACAGTTGTTAGAAGTATATATAGAATCAAGAGTATCCCAAATATCTTTACACTAGAGCAAGACTTGATTTTCTCAAAATCATTTTCGGTTAAGGCACAATAAAGGATTTTCATTGCTCTAATGTTCAATGAAAACATTTTCTTTTCTTTTTCTACCCAATCCCTTCTCGGTTTGAAATCATAGACATTTATAAAAACATTCCACATATCAAAATCAGAACTTTTTATAAATGATGTCATTCTAGCTTTCCAAAACCAAAAATCAATATCTTTGAAAAGTGGAGGAATGGTAAAATCAAAACCTTCTAAAAGCGAAGAACACCCAAAATCAGCCATTGAAACTCTTGAGACGGTTAAGTCCTTTAAACAAGAGCCTAGCTTTGATACCAAATGTAAGAACCGGCTATCACCCAAGAGGAGAGGTGAATTGGGTGTTTGATAAAACTTTAGGAATTTTTTTAAAAACTTTTCGTAACTTATTAAAAGTAATTTGAATGACAGTAATAATTGATAAAGAATAGTCAGTCATTCAAACATGTATGGACATTTAGATATATATACTGGAAATATAAGAGTTTAGAGAAGAGAATATGCAAACTGAGATTTATACTGGTTCGGCCCAATCCTTGACCTACGTCCAGTCCCCAAGCTCCACTTGAGATTTTCAATCCACTATCCTCTTGTTTAATCTAGGCACAAGAAAAGCCTTTACAATCCCACAAGTTCACCCAGGCACTTGTGAAGCCAAATCTCTCACCGAGATACTCCCCCTTACACAATGCAAGGTTACAATCTGTTTCCCTCTCAGGATTACCCAATCTTGAGTAACTCTCAAATAAACAAATAGAATGTTTCTAATGAATCTTCTCTCTCAGAAGTGAATAAGATAAACACTGAAGAGCATTACAAATGATTTCACTCTCTAAGCTATCTAAATATGAAAAACAGAGAGTAAATGTTGTGAAATCAGAGTATTAGAATGATGAAGATGTAAGCTTGTTTCTCCACGTTTTTCTGCTTGAATCTATCTTCCTTTATAGGTAGAGATCAATATATGACCGTTGAGAAGATTCAGTGACTGTTGGATAAAGAAATATAGCCATTAGAAAGTAGCCGTTAGAACTTTTGCACAGCTTTCAATGTTCTTTCACAAATCTGATATTTTGAAGATTTGCTTCTAATCCTTCATTTTAATCATCTGAAACTCACCAATAAAGTGGTTAAACATATTTAGGAACATTAGAGATTAATCATGGGAAGTATTAAGATCAAACAAGAAGGCATTGCAAATTCGTCAGATTTGATTTTGAAGTTTGACGTTCAATACTTGCGTCAATACTTGAGTATGTCACTGTGCACTTAAGTCAATACTTGAGTATGTTCATCAATACTCGAGTATGTCACTGTGCACATGAGTCAATACTTGAGTATCCAAACTGATACTTGAGTATGCAGCTTCCAGAGGCAAACCATCGTGACTTGAACTTTGAAAACCAATGTCAATACTCGAGTATGTAAGTATATACTCGAGTATGGAACTATTTGTGAGAAAAGTTTTAAGTTCAAAAAGCCTCAATACTTGAGTATTCATTCCAATACTTGAGTATTCAAATCATTGACAAATGGATAACCTCTCTGTATGGCCAATACTCGAGTATGCATATCAATACTCGAGTATTGATTCATCTTTCAAGAATTGTGAAGTTTTTCCATGTCAATACTTGAGTATTCAAATGAATACTTGAGTATCCAAGAACATGTGTTAAGTTGAAAAACTTTGTAAGAGCCCAATACTCGAGTATCCAAAACTATACTTGAGTTTCCAACAGTTATAAAATTTTGAGGGCTCTCTGTAAGGTCAATACTCGAGTATCCCAATGCCATACTCCAGTATTCACTCAAGGTGAAAACTCATTTTCTCTCTTTAAGTCCAATACTCGAGTATAGCTTCCTATACTTGAGTATTGACTTAGTTTGAAAAATTTGAATACTCTCTGGATGTCCAATACTCAAGTATGCAAGTCCTATACTCGAGTATGCACTTAAGTTCAAAACTTGATTGCTCTTTGTGACTCCAATACTCGAGTATTGCTTCCAATACTTGAGTATTGCTTTGTGCAATGGATTTGAGCAACTTCTTGAACTGACTATCAACTTCTAAGGGCCATATCTCTCTGGTCCGAGCTCTGTTTTGGTCTGTTCAACTCTTGATGGAAAACCCTGTGAGTCTACTTTCATATCCCACTGATTTCAGCTCAATTGGATTTGTTGTTTGTGAGATACACCCAAAATACTGAAGGTGGTTCTAGATTATGACGTTGATTTTTGTTTCAACTTGAAAACATCATATCTCCTTGATTTGAACTCCTTTGGACTTGAATTTTATACCAAAATGACGCATTGGGAGTCTAGTTTCATATGCTTTTGGTTTCGTCTCAATCCGATCTCTGGTTTGTGAGATATCATCGAATTACCAGACATCGCTCGTGCTGAACGTGAACAAAGTAGAACAGAGTTGCTGATCACCGTTCAATACTTGAGTATTAACTTGGGTACTCGAGTATTGCTTAGTCTAGAGACACCAGAAATGCTGAAAACACTACAAACTGTTAGTTCTCTGATGGTTTTGATGATTGCCAACAACTACAAACAATTAAAGAGGTTTTGCTCTTAAGTGTTAAAATTTTGTAGAAGAGCAAACCTTGAGGTTGGTTTTTCAACCTCGAGGTTGAGTCTTACAAATGGTTTTAAGGTTAAGTGTTAAAACTTGGTTTCACAAAAGAAATACGTGAAACCTCGAGGTTGGAAAGTTAACCTCGAGGTTCAGGCCTTATTGAAAACCCCAAGTTTTTACATTTAGACTTATAACCTCGAGTATCAAGAGCTAACCTCGAGTTTTTAATCCATCCAGAGAAGTCATGGTTTTCATCAAGCATGGAAACCTCGAGGTTCATGTTTCAACCTCGAGGTTGGACATTCTATTTTGAAGCTTAAGTTTGAAGAAAAACCTGTTGACCTCGAGTATGGTATTTCAACCTCGAGTACTGTGACATACAGAGAGCAAACTGTTTTTCAAAGCATTGAAAACCTCGAGGTTAAGATTGTAACCTCGAGGCTGGGCTTTATGCTTAACTTTGCACTTTGCATTTTCAAAAGGTCAACCTCGAGTACAGATTCACAACCTCGAGGTTGTCGGGCTCCAGTGAAAAATGAAGTTTTGAAACAATCTTCAAACCTCGAGTTTACCTTTGGAACCTCAAGGTTTGCAAGTTAATGAGATTTTTCAGAAGGCCTCTTTTTAAGTGAAACCTCGAGGTTCACTTTGCAACCTCGAGGTTGAATGTCTTAAAACCTGAGTCTGGGTGAAGTTTACTGGTCAACCTCGAGGTTGGATGAACTAACCTCAAGGTTTGTGACCGTTGGTGCTTTTTCAAATTTGTGAAATCTGTTATATCTTGTTGTTTGATCTAATTGCTTTCATATATCATTCACTCATGATCCCAGATATGTTTAACAAGTTTGTTGAGTGTTTTTTAGTTAGCACAGATCAAGATTATTGAAGATTTGTGAGAAAAAGCAAAAAGGTGAACAGTGCATTTAATGCACCTGCACAATCTCATCTACTTTCGGCTAATCCATCTGAGCACGCCTTGTTAACGTTAAAGAATGTTTACTACATCAAGTAAAGTCAATTCCAACGGGCAGAAACTCAGAAATCCACATCAGATCACATTAACACTTGGATTAGCATAAGCTTAGAGAGAGAAGATGACCAGAACCTAAGCTAATCACTTCCAACGGTTGAAATCTTTCTACAACGGTCATTTAATGTTCTCTACCTATAAATAGAGAGCATTAACTTCATTTACAGATGATACACACCTACTTTGAGCGAAAGTCTACCAAGTTCATTTATTGTGTATTAGCTTTCACTTGTACAGTATCATACTTGATACAAGCACTTCAGTGTTCATCATATCTACTCTGTAAGAGAGTCAAATACTTGTAAATCATTTATTGATTGAGATAACTACAAGTCAGGGGACTTGGTAGTTGGGGTGTATTGATTACAACTTGTAAGGGGGAGTGTGTTCTAGTGAGAGAACAACTCTTAGTACAGAGTGTGTAATCAATATTGTTGAGTTAGTGGATTGAAAATCCCAAGTGAGGCTTGGGGACTGGAAGTAGGTCAGGAAAGGACCGAACCAGTATAAATTGCATTGTGTTTAGCCTCTTCTCCTTATCCTCTCTGTTGTGCCCTGTTCTGAGTGACCAAAAACAGAACAAGTTTCGAAATTTTTAAAGATACCCAATTCACCCCCCCTCTTGGGTATAAAGCTCCTGGTTTCATTTGGTATCAAAGCTAGGTCTTCTCATAAGAGTTTAACCACTTGAGAAGGATCACTATGGAAGGAATTCTTCCGGATGGAGCTTCAATCAACAGACCTCCCGGTTTCGATGGCGAACACTACTCTTTCTGGAAAGCAAAATTTCGTGTGTTCGTGATGGCTACAGAATATGGATTGTGGAGAGTATTTGAAACTGGAGATTATGTACCAGTTAAGGTTGAAGGAGGCATCACTGTTCCAAAGACCGAAGCTGAGTTCAACGATGATGATAAGAAGAATATCACTCTCAATAGCAAGGCCATCCTGATGCTTCAGAGTGCTCTTAGCCAAAAGGAGTACTTTCGCATCTGCAATCTGTCAACAGCTAAGGAGATGTGGAAAGCACTAGAGACTGCATATGAAGGAACTTCCGGAATTAAGGAAAACCGGATTAATATCCTAACCACTGAATATGACTTGTTGCGAATGAAGCAAGGGGAAAGCATTGGAGAGTTTCAGCTCAGGTATACCCATTTGACAAATCAACTGGCTGCTCTAGGGAAGATCTTTGATCAAGGGTCTCAAGTAAGAAAGATTCTTAATATTCTGACCAAAGATTGGGAAGCAAAGGTCACAGCTATCGAAGAGGCTCGTGGAGAGTCGATGACGTCAGTTGCAGCTTTGTTCGGTAGCTTATCAGAATATGAGAGCAAGTTGAAGTTCAAGAAGGAATTAGAAGATGTCAATGGTGGCAACAATCGTAACAAGGGAGTGGCTCTGAATGTGGAAAAGGATGAGGAAGATGAAGATGAGGATGAAGAAATTGGCATGATGGTCTGGAGATTCAAAAAGTTCTATAAGAGAGATCAAGGCTTCAAGAAGTTTCAGAAGGGAAATTCGAGCTATGAATCGAAAAAGCCGATTATCTGCTACGAATGCGAAAAGCCCGGACACATCAAAGCGGAATGCCCTCAGCTGAAAAATCAAGAGAAAGAAAAGAAGAAAATCAAGAAATACAAGAAGAAGGCATACGTGTCAGCTATATGGGGAGACAGCTCATCGGATGAGGATGAAGCTGAAGAGGATGATGGTGAGAAAGCCAACATATGCCTAGTTGCCGAAGAAGAAAAGCAACCTAGTGAAACAAATGAGGTATATGAATCTCTTCCTTCCTATGATGAACTGTTTGCTGAATACAATGTGGTTCAAAAGGAATTTGAAAAATTAGCAGACAAGTATATGAGTTTAAAAAGGAAAAATTCTTTTCTTGAATTACGTGTTGAAAATCTTACTTCTCCTGAATCTCTAGTCTGTGACGAATGCTCTATTTTGGAGAAAAAGAATTTGCAATTAACTAAAGCACTTGAGAAGTTCACTAAGGGAAGTGAAATGCTCAATGTGATTCTAAAACAACAACGTTTTATAAATGATAGATCGGGCATTGGTTATAGACCAGACTTTGACAAGAAGAAAGGAAAGAAAAAGAATGGTCAAAAATCTTATATGAATTATTTTACGAAATCTGTTCATTCTTCAAATCCTTTTGCTCATTGCAATTACTGTAATAGGAAGGGATATTCTACTTCATCTTGTTTTCATCGAAAAGAAAGAAAAGCCAAACCTGTAGGAAATTATGTTTGGGTACCAAAAGGAACATATGTTCCTAAGGTACATGCTAACCCCAAAGGACCCAAGAAAAGAAGGGTACCTAAAACCTGATCACTTGTGATCTGCAGGTATGTCTTAGAGCATCAAAGCCAAACAAGTGGTACATCGATAGTGGATGCTCAAGACACATGACTGGAGACAAATCAAAGTTTTTATCAATAAAGCCAAAAGATGGAGGTAGAGTCACATTTGGAGGTGATCAATCCGGGAAAATCGCTGGCATTGGTGAGATAGGCAACAATGAAGGCCCACTCATCAAAGACGTCTACCTTGTAGAAGGATTGTGTCACAATCTCCTAAGTGTGAGCCAAAGCACCGATAAGGGTAATTTGGTGATATTTGACTCTGATGAATGCTTTATTGTTAAAAAGGATTTGATCTCTATGAATGATTTGAAAAACAAAGCCTTATTTAGAGCACCTAGAGATGGAAACTGTTATACTTTGAACCTCTCTAGCAATGCTTTTGTTTCTGAAAATTGTTTTGTGAGTAACTTGAATGAGAGTTGGTTATGGCATAAGCGATTAGCTCATGTCAATATGTATCAACTTGACAAGTTACTGAAAAAGGATTTGGTTATTGGGATTCCCAAATTGAATTTCAAAAATGATATGATTTGTGATGCCTGTCAAAAGGGAAAACAGACCAAATCTTCTTTTAAAGCTAAAAATGAGATTTCAACAAATAGACCTCTTCAACTTCTTCACATGGATCTGGTTGGACCAGCTAGAGTGAAAAGTCTTGGTGGAAATCTATACACTTGGGTCATTGTTGATGATTTTTCTAGATTTACTTGGACAATATTTTTATCTTCTAAAGATGAAACCTATGATCAGTTTGTTTCCTTTGCCAAGAAAGTCCAAAACGAGAAAGGGTTCTCAATTTCAGGAATACGGACTGATCATGGTGGAGAGTTCGAGAATCATGTCTTTGCTGAGTTCTGCGATAGTATGGGAATTGACCACAACTTCTCAGCGCCTAGAACTCCTCAACAAAATGGAGTAGTGGAGAGAAAGAACAGAGTACTCACTGAGATGGCAAGAGCGATGCTGAATGAATACAACACTTCCCATGTATTTTGGGCGGATGCCATGAGTACGGCCTGTTACATCTCCAACAGAGCCTATGTGAGAAAGAAGCTGAACAAGACCCCATACGAACTCTACAAAGACAGAAAGCCAAACCTCAGTCACCTACATGTCTTCGGATGTAAGTGCTATGTGCACAATAACGGTAAAGACAATCTTGGTAAATTCGATCCTAAAGCTGATTTAGCTATCTTTATTGGTTATTCTAATAGGAGTAAAGCATATAGAGTCTTTAATACTAGAACTAAGATTGTTGAAGAATCTATACATGTTGTATTTTGTGAATCTGAATCTGATAAATCCTTGGATGATGAAGAGGAGACTATTTTCAAAAACAAATTCTTTTCGAAAAATGCTCCTACTCCTTCTGAAAACTCTGAAAATGTTTTTGAGGCTGATCCTGAAAACAATTTAGAAAATCCTGACCAGTCTCAACCTAGAGCTTGGAGATTTATAAGGAATCATCCTTTAGACCAAGTCATAGGTGATGTGAATCAAGGAGTTAGGACCAGAAATAGTACTCTGAATGAAGTTACATTTTTTGCATTTATTTCACATATAGAGCCCTCTAAGATAGAAGAAGCCCTTTCAGACAATGATTGGGTGATTGCTATGCAAGAGGAGCTACATCAATTTGATAGAAATCAAGTTTGGGACTTGGTACCTAGACCCAAAGACCATCCGGTAATTGGGACAAAATGGGTATTCAAGAACAAACGTGATGAGTCAGCCATCATTGTGCGTAACAAGGCTAGATTAGTGGCCAAAGGTTACAATCAAGAAGAAGGAATAGATTATGAAGAGACTTATGCTCCAGTAGCTAGATTGGAAGCAATAAGAGTTCTTCTAGCATTTGCATGCACAAAAGGTTTTAAACTCTATCAAATGGATGTCAAAAGTGCATTTTTAAATGGCTTTATTCAATAGGAGGTGTATGTGGAACAACCCCCAGGTTTTGAAACTGAACACCTTCCGGATCATGTTTTCAAACTAAAGAAAGCTTTGTATGGTCTTAAGCAGGCTCCTAGAGCTTGGTATGAAAGATTGAGTCAATTCTTACTCAATCAGGGGTTTATTAGAGGAAAGGCTGATACAACATTATTTATTAAGAAAAATAAATTGAATGAAATCCTAGTTGTTCAGATTTATGTTGATGACATCATATTCGGTGCTACTAATGACTCCTTGTGCGAAGAATTTTCTAAGTCTATGCAGGGTGAATTTGAGATGTCAATGATGGGAGAGCTCAACTATTTTCTTGGGCTGCAAATCAAGCAACGTAAAGATGGGATATTCATATCTCAAACAAAGTACTTAAATGATTTGCTGAAGAAGTTTGGAATGGACAAGTGCAATGGGGCTGACACACCAATGGGCACAACTACTTCTTTGGATGCTGATGAAGAGGGCAAGGACTTCAACATCACCAAGTATAGAGGAATGATTGGATCATTGCTCTATCTCACCGCAAGTCGCCCGGACATCCAATTCAGTGTTGGAATGTGTGCTCGATTCCAATCCGCACCCAAAGAGTCTCATGCTGAACACGTGAAGAGAATATTCAGATATCTATCTAATACAAAGACTCTTGGGCTATGGTTTCCCAAAGGTCAGCCGGAGCATCTTGTGGCATATTCAGATTCAGATCATGCTGGCTATAAGACGGATAGGAAGAGTACAAGTGGGCAATGCGAGTTCTTTGGCAATTCACTTGTCTCTTGGTTTAGCAAGAAGCAAACTACCGTGGCTGTGTCCTCAACAGAAGCTGAATATGTGGCTGCCTCAAGTTGCTGTGCTCAAGTGTTGTGGCTGAAGCAACAACTTGCTGACTTGGGAGTGCACTTAAAGGAGATCCCAATACTGTGTGATAATACTAGCACAATAAGCTTGGCCAAGAATCCCGTGCAACATACAAGAACCAAGCATATTGATGTGAGACATCACTTCATCCGGGATCATGTCCAGAAGAGAGATGTGAAAGTAATGTTCATTCCAACTCATCTTCAATTGGCAGACATTTTCACCAAACCTCTAGCCAAGGACCCATTCACATTCATAAGAAGAGAATTGGGAATGGTAAATCCCAATGAGTTGTGAGTAATTTCTGTCCATTTCTATGTCAAATTATGGTTTTGATGAATACTGGTCACTAACTTAGGCATTGGAGTATGCAGACAATTTTATGTAGGACTTGGTTTTGCTGACAAAGGGCAAAACCTCGAGGTTCACTAGCCAACCTCGAGGTTGTCAGGGTATCAAAAGAATTCAAGCTTTCTGAAGGATGGAACCTCGAGGTCCAATAGCTAGCCTCGAGGTTGTCGGGATAACTGGCCAAAGCTGAATCAATCTGAAAGCTGGAACCTCGAGTATGGAAGAGGAACCTCGAGTTTTGTAGCAGACAGAGAGAACACCTCATCAATTAGACAGTGGAACCTCGAGGTTCTGGAGGCAACCTCGAGGTTGAAGGTAAGAATTTCAGAGGTTAGTAAATTTTTATTCATCTAACCTCAAGGCTGAGATGTTAACCTCGAGGTTGATCGCAGAGATTAGTGAATTTTTATTCATCTAACCTCGAGGCTGAGATGTCAACCTCGAGGTTGAACGCATTTCTATATATATGCTGCTGTGAAATTTCATTTCTACTGAACCCTAACCTCGAGTTTTCTTGCTTTCTCTCTTTACTTCCTCTTCAAATCTTCAATTTACTACAAATTTCTTCTGTTCTCTGTCCATAAATGGCTTCGAAATCTCCTTCACAGTCAAAATCTACCTCCCATTCGAACGATGAGACAGAATCTTGGTCTCCATCTCCACCTCCAAAACGTCAACCTTCACCTGAACCTCGACCAAGCAAGCCAGTGAGGAAGAAGACTCGGTCTATTCGCTTGCACTCTGGGGTTGATAAGCACATCCCAGGGATGCCCATTGATCCTCCTCCATCTCCTCCTCCGAAGAGCAAACCGAAGGGCATTTCCATCAAAGAGCCCAGTCAAGCTGAGTCTAAAAAGAGGAAAGTGCCTGAAACAACCGGTAAAGGGAAAGAGAAAGTAGGAGAAAAGGCCAAGAAGGCAAGGACCAAGAATCCCTCAAAGCCTTAAGTTCAATCATCCTCTCAAGCCTCACAACAAAAGAAGTTGGAGAAGTTTGCTGTCAATGCCATTGAGGACATCCGGCATATCAGATCACCTCCAGAAGGATTCATCACTGCTGCCTCATCCTTCTCAACCAAGGAGGAAAATGATAAGTTTAGAGAAATTTATCTCCAAAAAGTCTTTTGTGCTTCAGTTGCAATAAACCTTGAAAATTTCTATAAGGAGTGCAACTTAGATCTTTCACCTTGGATAAAACAATATGAACCTTTTGTTTCCATATACTGTCCCTATACCCCTAGTTTGGTTAGGATGTTTTACTTCAAGATGAGGGATAGTAGTACATTGGATGATGATGGTGATCTGCTAGAAGAGACAGTATCCACTGTAGTCAGAGGTGTTGAATTCTCATTGACTGCTGAGAAGATAAATACAATTTTGAAAATCAAAAACCCACCTCCTGTAAGAACCGGCTATCACCCAAGAGGGGAGGAGAATTGGGTGTTTGATAAAACTTTAGGAATTTTTTTTAAAAACTTTTCGTAACTTATTAAAAGTAATTTGAATGACAGTAATAATTGATAAAGAATAGTCAGTCATTCAAACATGTATGGACATTTAGATATATATACTGGAAATATAAGAGTTTAGAGAAGAGAATATGCAAACTGAGATTTATACTGGTTCGGCCCAATCCTTGACCTACGTCCAGTCCCCAAGCTCCACTTGAGATTTTCAATCCACTATCCTCTTGTTTAATCTGGGCACAAGAAAAGCCTTTACAATCCCACAAGTTCACCCAGGCACTTGTGAAGCCAAATCTCTCACCGAGATACTCCCCCTTACACAATGCAAGGTTACAATCTGTTTCCCTCTCAGGATTACCCAATCTTGAGTAACTCTCAAATAAACAAATAGAATGTTTCTAATGAATCTTCTCTCTCAGAAGTGAATAAGATAAACACTGAAGAGCATTACAAATGATTTCACTCTCTAAGCTATCTAAATATGAAAAACAGAGAGTAAATGTTGTGAAATCAGAGTATTAGAATGTTGAAGATGTAAGCTTGTTTCTCCACGTTTTTCTGCTTGAATCTATCTTCCTTTATAGGTAGAGATCAATATATGACCGTTGAGAAGATTCAGTGACTGTTGGATAAAGAAATATAGCCGTTAGAAAGTAGCCGTTAGAACTTTTGCACAGCTTTCGATGTTCTTTCACAAATTTGATATTTTGAAGATTTGCTTCTAATCCTTCATTTTAATCATCTGAAACTCACCAATAAAGTGGTTAAACATATTTAGGAACATTAGAGATTAATCATGGGAAGTATTAAGATCAAACAAGAAGGCATTGCAAATTCGTCAGATTTGATTTTGAAGTTTGACGTTCAATACTTGCGTCAATACTTGAGTATGTCACTGTGCACTTAAGTCAATACTTGAGTATGTTCATCAATACTCGAGTATGTCACTGTGCACATGAGTCAATACTTGAGTATCCAAACTGATACTTGAGTATGCAGCTTCCAGAGGCAAACCATCGTGACTTGAACTTTGAAAACCAATGTCAATACTCGAGTATGTAAGTATATACTCGAGTATGGAACTATTTGTGAGAAAAGTTTTAAGTTCAAAAAGCCTCAATACTTGAGTATTCATTCCAATACTTGAGTATTCAAATCATTGACAAATGGATAACCTCTCTGTATGGCCAATACTCGAGTATGCATATCAATACTCGAGTATTGATTCATCTTTCAAGAATTGTGAAGTTTTTCCATGTCAATACTTGAGTATTCAAATGAATACTTGAGTATCCAAGAACATGTGTTAAGTTGAAAAACTTTGTAAGAGCCCAATACTCGAGTATCCAAAACTATACTTGAGTTTCCAACAGTTATAAAATTTTGAGGGCTCTCTGTAAGGTCAATACTCGAGTATCCCAATGCCATACTCCAGTATTCACTCAAGGTGAAAACTCATTTTCTCTCTTTAAGTCCAATACTCGAGTATAGCTTCCTATACTTGAGTATTGACTTAGTTTGAAAAATTTGAATACTCTCTGGATGTCCAATACTCAAGTATGCAAGTCCTATACTCGAGTATGCACTTAAGTTCAAAACTTGATTGCTCTTTGTGACTCCAATACTCGAGTATTGCTTCCAATACTTGAGTATTGCTTTGTGCAATGGATTTGAGCAACTTCTTGAACTGACTATCAACTTCTAAGGGCCATATCTCTCTGGTCCGAGCTCTGTTTTGGTCTGTTCAACTCTTGATGGAAAACCCTGTGAGTCTACTTTCATATCCCACTGATTTCAGCTCAATTGGATTTGTTGTTTGTGAGATACACCCAAAATACTGAAGGTGGTTCTAGATTATGACGTTGATTTTTGTTTCAACTTTAAAACATCATATCTCCTTGATTTGAACTCCTTTGGACTTGAATTTTATACCAAAATGACGCATTGGGAGTCTAGTTTCATATGCTTTTGGTTTCGTCTCAATCCGATCTCTGGTTTGTGAGATATCATCGAATTACCAGACATCGCTCGTGCTGAACGTGAACAAAGTAGAACAGAGTTGCTGATCACCGTTCAATACTTGAGTATTAACTTGGGTACTCGAGTATTGCTTAGTCTAGAGACACCAGAAATGCTGAAAACACTACAAACTGTTAGTTCTCTGATGGTTTTGATGATTGCCAACAACTACAAACAATTAAAGAGGTTTTGCTCTTAAGTGTTAAAATTTTGTAGAAGAGCAAACCTTGAGGTTGGTTTTTCAACCTCGAGGTTGAGTCTTACAAATGGTTTTAAGGTTAAGTGTTAAAACTTGGTTTCACAAAAGAAATACGTGAAACCTCGAGGTTGGAAAGTTAACCTCGAGGTTCAGGCCTTATTGAAAACCCCAAGTTTTTACATTTAGACTTATAACCTCGAGTATCAAGAGCTAACCTCGAGTTTTTAATCCATCCAGAGAAGTCATGGTTTTCATCAAGCATGGAAACCTCGAGGTTCATGTTTCAACCTCGAGGTTGGACATTCTATTTTGAAGCTTAAGTTTGAAGAAAAACCTGTTGACCTCGAGTATGGTATTTCAACCTCGAGTACTGTGACATACAGAGAGCAAACTGTTTTTCAAAGCATTGAAAACCTCGAGGTTAAGATTGTAACCTCGAGGCTGGGCTTTATGCTTAACTTTGCACTTTGCATTTTCAAAAGGTCAACCTCGAGTACAGATTCACAACCTCGAGGTTGTCGGGCTCCAGTGAAAAATGAAGTTTTGAAACAATCTTCAAACCTCGAGTTTACCTTTGGAACCTCAAGGTTTGCAAGTTAATGAGATTTTTCAGAAGGCCTCTTTTTAAGTGAAACCTCGAGGTTCACTTTGCAACCTCGAGGTTGAATGTCTTAAAACCTGAGTCTGGGTGAAGTTTACTGGTCAACCTCGAGGTTGGATGAACTAACCTCAAGGTTTGTGACCGTTGGTGCTTTTTCAAATTTGTGAAATCTGTTATATCTTGTTGTTTGATCTAATTGCTTTCATATATCATTCACTCATGATCCCAGATATGTTTAACAAGTTTGTTGAGTGTTTTTTAGTTAGCACAGATCAAGATTATTGAAGATTTGTGAGAAAAAGCAAAAAGGTGAACAGTGCATTTAATGCACCTGCACAATCTCATCTACTTTCGGCTAATCCATCTGAGCACGCCTTGTTAACGTTAAAGAATGTTTACTACATCAAGTAAAGTCAATTCCAACGGGCAGAAACTCAGAAATCCACATCAGATCACATTAACACTTGGATTAGCATAAGCTTAGAGAGAGAAGATGACCAGAACCTAAGCTAATCACTTCCAACGGTTGAAATCTTTCTACAACGGTCATTTAATGTTCTCTACCTATAAATAGAGAGCATTAACTTCATTTACAGATGATACACACCTACTTTGAGCGAAAGTCTACCAAGTTCATTTATTGTGTATTAGCTTTCACTTGTACAGTATCATACTTGATACAAGCACTTCAGTGTTCATCATATCTACTCTGTAAGAGAGTCAAATACTTGTAAATCATTTATTGATTGAGATAACTACAAGTCAGGGGACTTGGTAGTTGGGGTGTATTGATTACAACTTGTAAGGGGGAGTGTGTTCTAGTGAGAGAACAACTCTTAGTACAGAGTGTGTAATCAATATTGTTGAGTTAGTGGATTGAAAATCCCAAGTGAGGCTTGGGGACTGGAAGTAGGTCAGGAAAGGACCGAACCAGTATAAATTGCATTGTGTTTAGCCTCTTCTCCTTATCCTCTCTGTTGTGCCCTGTTCTGAGTGACCAAAAACAGAACAAGTTTCGAAATTTTTAAAAATACCCAATTCACCCCCCCTCTTGGGTATAAAGCTCCTGGTTTCACAAACTCGAGTTTTGAGTCCCATACTCGAGTTTTGAGTCCTAAACTCGAGTTTTGACTTGGAAACTCGAGTTTTCTCATCATGAAGCTGATTTTTGCTGACTTGAACTCCAAATTGAGCCATTTGAACTTCCATATGATCTTGGAGCCTTCTAGCATCAATATAAGAACTTGAACAAGTTCTTCCTTCCTTAATCTCCCATCTTGATTATTCTTCATAATCCAACTCTTTCTTCCTTCTCTTCTCTTGATCATTCCCAAAATACTTTGATAGCTTTTTGCTTCCTTGACATTGTCTGCAATCTCTTCTTTTCATTAGTCCCTTATCTCCTTCTTGATTAATCATCTTTATAATTCAACTTGAACTAATCTACATTAAACATAGTAGTTAGTCAATGTAGGAGATAAATATATTATATAAACTTTTTGCTTTTAATAATGGCATCTATATAAGACATCATCAAAACTAAGCATAACCAACTTTCTCCCCCTTTTTTGATGATGGCAAATACCTTAAGAAAAATATGTATGAATATGAGAATACATTAGATGCAACATGTTTTTCTTGCCATTCTCTCCCCCTTATTTGTCATTAGCAAAAAGTTGAAGTAAAGAGGAAATGTTTAAAGAGAGAACTATGAAACCAGATTAGAAAGAGGCAAAGAATTGATTTTCTCTCTTCGATTTGAAATTGTTTTCATTATGAATATGAAATCAAATTGGAATGTTTTTTTTAATGAAAAACAAAGTTAAAAGAATTTGGAGAGGTTTTCAATACATCATTCACAATTAAAGCATAAAGATACCAAACATGTGCAAACTTTCTACTAAATATAAAAGGATAGAGTTTAGAAATGCTCATGTTGGTTCTGCAAACTGATGAATGATCAAAGAAGTCCAATTGCTAGCTTTGAGATCTGTGATGTGCTCTGAATAACCTCTGAGATGAGTCTAAAGTACTGGCTTCTTTAGTTGTATCTCATATGAATGAATATGATCATCAGTACTTCAGCTTCCATCCTTTTCATTTTCTTCATATAACTATTCTTATAGGGCATTAAGGAAAGTCCTAGCACATAATATAATCTCTTGCTACAAATTGAAAACATTCTTTCCAAAAGATTTGTTAGTGCAAGTCAAATATCAAAGTCTCCCTTTCTATGTGATATTTTTCAAATATGAAATTAACTCATCATCAAAACTAATAAAAGATAGTGAATGTAAATGAGTATGTTTAAAAGGGTTTTCTTCAAATAAAGGAGACGAGCTTTTAAAGTATAAAACACATATGAATGTGAAGCTCCCCCTTAATAAATGCATGGCTAAAATGTGAAGTTCTCTTTCATGATACTAAATAATAATGAGACACCAAATGTTATGTGGTTTGGAAATATCTTTGCTCACAACATGGTACCTCAAAAATGAAAACTTTCAAGTTCACTTGGGTGGACTTGAAATTGTGATAAACAAATCACTTATGCTTTTTATGATGATAAAAGAGTTTAAAGCATAAGGATCATTTTAAAAATGATTTGCTTAGGCTAAACTTCATGAAAAATTTGAGTGAATAAAATCAAGTTAGCCTGAAGAGTGATATGAGAACAGAGAAATGATTATGATATGTGAATATTATTGCGAAATACAATACCTCACTTGAATAATATCGTAATTACTCAAGTTATAATCCTTTGTAGTCCATAGATGCATTACTAGATAGCTATTATCCATTGTTTTGAATGCATCTTAGAAGCTGAAATCTTGAATGAGCTTTGCATAGGATTAGTTTCTGCTCATAGCTTCTCATCAAGCTAGCATGCTCCTTATCATCTTGGTTTAAGCCTCTTGCTAGTGATGGAATTTAAGTGATGCCACAGAATTTGCAGATATAGCCACTGAAATGATCTATTCTGTTTGCCTATATTCTTTGTATCCCTCAACAGAACATTTTAGTTAGCTCCTGCAACAATATGTGTCTTTTGGTACTCAATGATTCTTGAGTCCACACAAGATTAGACATGACAACTCTAATGCTCTTATAGAATTAAATTATATGATTTTTGAGCAAAGAGTATAACAGTCAAAGATCAAAACATAGTTTTACCCAAATAAGATCAAGCCAATTAATTGAATAGGGTAACAACTAAATGATATCAAAAATGTTATTTCTCAATGACAATTTGTGAATACACTTTATGCAGAAAAGATGTCATTGATAAAATATATGTAAGTTTGAGTATAGAAAATCTCATTCATAAAGATAAGCATTTATCGACTAATAGTTTATGAATGAGATCTGATTCTCCAAAAATGAAATATGCAGAATGTTTCAAATTTCAAATGTTCTTTCAAATTGTGATAATGCATTATGAAATCAAAATTTTGATAGAGGACAGATTCATTTTTAAAATATGTTTGAAAACAATGCTCATTTTAAATATGATGGAAGTCAATAGGTTTAATGAATATATCAATATGCTTCAAATTTGGAGAACATGTTGAACATTGAAGTTAACATGTTGAAGAATTTTCTGAAAACCAAAAGTCATGAAGGCAAAGCATTATCAAGACATGCTTAGCATAACAGAAATATATGATCAAAATGACTTTGCTATTGACTAAGGGATAATCTTGCCTTAGAGAGTAGACTCTTGAACATATAAGAACATTCAAGGAATGAATATGAATATACATAGATTGTTACTCAAAATGTGGATGGAGATAAATTTGATGTATTAGAGTAACACAAGGAGTACTAGGATTCATAGACGATGAAGTACAAACTCATTAATCCAAATGATTAAATTTCCATAATATTATCCTAGTAAGTTATTCCATATAATGGTTAATGCACTAACATTTAATGCATTAATGATCATTCATAATAACTTGGCCAATACGAATTTATCTAATAAGCATGAGATTTTCACAAATTGGATTCTTTTATGGAGATAAGCTTGAAACTCATATAGATGGTCAATTTGTTAGATATAAGACCTAACTTGATTGAAAATAAAGAATGAGGAGTTCAAGTATCAAATTGAATACCAAAGATCAATATGTGAATGATATGGAAAATACTATCAAACAGATTTGAAGCATATTCAACATTCAGTATACAATATTAACTTTCAATTTTGAAATATTATTTGAATGCAATCAAAGTATGAATATCTTCCAAATCATGTGTATGCATTTTCACAAAACAGAGTGAATTCAAATTCAAACAAATTTTAGAATTGTGCATTTAAAAAAAATAAACTCAGAAGGTTATGCACAAATTCACTTTATGGTCCATTTAGCAATCTAAAAACATTTTTGAAAAACATAAATGGTTGATTGCTAAGGGAATGCAATGATAGACAAGTATTCATTACCCAAATATGAATTTCATATAAGCACAATATGGGGTAAGAAATAGATATCACCGTAATTCTTCTTGTCCTTGTAGAAGCTTGCTTGGTTAAGATGGTTTTGATGTAGATGACTCTTTTTCGGACGTTCACCATCAACATCAAGCATAGCTTGTTTGGCTTCCTCAAGAATTGAATTGTTTCTCTATGTTGCATTCTTGAGAAGCTTCCTTTGATCCTACAAAACCGTATAAATCTTTTTCTTTCTTGGTATCCAACCTTACTTGGATCCAATCATCGTTAGTTTGTAGGGACCAAAATTCACATGCTCTTATGAATATAGTTAATTCAGAACAACTGAGCATAGGGAATTAAATATGAATTTATGCATAAAAGAAATATTTTCTTTTCAAATCATCATGTACGCATAAAGAGTTTAAACCTATTAGATATTGCCATCTCTTTCGAAATAGATTAGGATGTGAGAACCCAGTTTTTTTTTTTTAAAGAATAGTTTTCAAAGCTCATTCCTAAGGCTACAAGATATAAAACCTCAAAGAAAATTTCAGATGAAAGTATAAGAGGTTTTATCATTGTATACCTTTGCCTTAGGTGCTAGGAGGATTGACTTTGCTCACCCATTGCCTCTTCTTATCACATTGACTCTTCATATGTCTTTCAATGGGTGTCTTCAAAGCTCTCTTAAAGGATTTAGACTTCAAGAGTCTTCTATTTGACAGTTGAGAGAATCTCCTTTTCTTGTTCTCCTCAAGATAGTTGAATGGTACTCTATGGTAGTCAGTTCTTGAGTTGGAACAAAATCCTCTTGCTTGTATCCATTGCCTCTTTTGATTTGAGGATGAGGTTGTAGCAATGGCTTCTCCACGAGTTCTCCTAACTGATGTGAATCTTCTTTTAAGTTCATGAAAAACTCTTGGACTCTTCTTCTTCTTAGTACCTTTATGTCCATCGATTTCCATGTGGTCCTGCACACATAAAGCACTAAAAGGACATTTTGGTACCCAGTTATACTTGGGTCCTTGACTATTAGCATTGGACCTTGATTGTCCTTTAGGAACCCAAACAAATTTATTTTTCACATTAGAATTTCTTCTAATATAGCATGTGTTAGAAATATGTCCAGATTTTCCACAATAATTGCAAATGATAGAATTATGCTTATTATGAACAGCTTTGCAAGAATTGTGTGGTTCTAGTGGATGCAATGTCAAGTGACTCATATTTGTGTATTCTTTCTTCCCACATGATTTTCCAGCATGTTTGAAAATACTTTTGTTTTTCAAAATAGAATCAGTAAATGCTTGAAAAACAATTTTTTGAGATTGTTCAAAATCATTTTCCTTATCTATACAAGGAGAATTGGAATTGTTTACCATATGTGCATCTTGAGCTTTAGATAATGGTTGATCATAATCGTACATGAGCTCTTCTTGGGAATCCCTTTTCTCTTGTTCTTTTGTGTTGACAGGATCATGAAGACATTCTCTGATTTCGCCGCCTTCCATTTGTTCATCACCCATAGATATGCAATTTGTAATTTCTGATGAACTATCAACACTTTTAACTTCAACACAAGAGGGGGGGTGAATTGGGTGTTTGATAAAACTTTAGGAATTTTTTTAAAAACTTTTCGTAACTTATTAAAAGTAATTTGAATGACAATAATAATTGATAAAGAATAGTCAGTCATTCAAACATGTATGGACTATTTGTGAGAAAAGTTTTAAGTTCAAAAAGCCTCAATACTTGAGTATTCATTCCAATACTTGAGTATTCAAATCATTGACAAATGGATAACCTCTCTGTATGGCCAATACTCGAGTATGCATATCAATACTCGAGTATTGATTCATCTTTCAAGAATTGTGAAGTTTTTCCATGTCAATACTTGAGTATTCAAATGAATACTTGAGTATCCAAGAACATGTGTTAAGTTGAAAAACTTTGTAAGAGCCCAATACTCGAGTATCCAAAACTATACTTGAGTTTCCAACAGTTATAAAATTTTGAGGGCTCTCTGTAAGGTCAATACTCGAGTATCCCAATGCCATACTCCAGTATTCACTCAAGGTGAAAACTCATTTGCTCTCTTTAAGTCCAATACTCGAGTATAGCTTCCTATACTTGAGTATTGACTTAGTTTGAAAAATTTGAATACTCTCTGGATGTCCAATACTCGAGTATGCAAGTCCTATACTCGAGTATGCACTTAAGTTCAAAACTTGATTGCTCTTTGTGACTCCAATACTCGAGTATTGCTTCCAATACTTGAGTATTGCTTTGTGTAATGGATTTGAGCAACTTCTTGAACTGACTATCAACTTATGAGGGCAATATCTCTCTGGTCCAAGCTCCCTTTTGGTTAGTTCAACTCTTGATGGAAAGCCCTGTGAGTCTACTTTCATATGCCACTGATTTCAGCTCAATTGGATTTGTCGTTTGTGAGATACACCCAAAATACTGAAGGTGGTTCTGGATTATAACGTTGATTTTTGTTGCAACTTCAAAACATCATATCTCCTTGATTTGAACTCCTTTGGATTTGAATTTTATACCACAATGACGCATTGGGAGTCTAGTTTCATATGCTTTTGGTTTCGTCTCAATCTGATCTCTGGTTTGTGAGATATCATCGAATTACCAGACGTCGCCCGTGCTAAATGTGAACAGAGTAGAACAAAGTTGTTGATCACCGTTCAATACTCGAGTATTAACTTGGGTACTCGAGTATTGCTTAGTCCAGAGACACCAGAAATGCTGAAAACACTACAAACTCGAGTTTTGAGTCCTAAACTCGAGTTTTGACTTGGAAACTCGAGTTTTCTCATCCTGAAGCTAATTTTTGCTGACTTGAACTCCAAATTGAGCCATTTGAACTTCCATATGATCTTGGAGCCTTCTAGCATCAATATAAGAACTTGAACAAGTTCTTCCTTCTTTATTCTCTCATCTTGATTATTCTTCATAATCCAACTCTTTCTTCCTTCTCTTCTCTTGATCATTCCCAAAATACTTTGATAGCTTCTTGCTTCCTTGACATTGTCTGCAATCTCTTCTTTTCATTAATCCCTTATCTCCTTCTTGATTAATCTTCTTTATAATTCAACTTGAACTAATCTACATAAAACATAGTAGTTAGTCAATGTAGGAGATAAATATATTATATAAACTTTTTGCTTTTAATAATGGCATCTATATAAGACATCATCAAAACTAAGCATAACCAACAGATAATGTAGATATAGACGACAAGATAGATTAAAGGAGAGTCATCTTTGTCTTTTTTGAGTACCTGCTGAGAAATCTTGGTCAAAGGTTTGAAGCAAACGGTTGCGCTCCCAAATTAGGTCAGTTGATTTCATTTTATGCACACACACATATATTGTCCTTATATGATACCTTCTTCTTGAAAGAGAACAACACTTTTGTCTTATGGCTTCATGGTTTACCATTATTGGTTTAAGTGTTTTTAATCTAGTCCGTGATTTTTTTTTTGTCTTTCCTTTATTTTTAGCCATATGAGTTACATGAACTTGATTAAAAAAGTGATGGCTTCATGGTTTACCATTGAAGTATATGTCGGTAGGAATAATTCCAATGTTCTGTTAGTTGATGAAATTATTGGATTTATTAGTTGATATTGTTTTGAATTGCTTTAGTTAGTAAGTTTTGTTGAATTAAGCCGAAATTGGTATTTATTGAAATTTTGGGATGTCTTACTTTTATGGGGAAACGCTGCCGAAATTTTCTTAAAAGAAAGCATGTCATTCTTGAAATTGTTATGAACTTGACTGTTGTTGGAAATGTCTTAGGTGATAATAAAATGGGTCATAGTTGGATGAATGCTTTGAGAACTAGTGCAGAATATGAGAAAGGGGTGGAAGAGTTTATTGAATTTGCTAGAAGGAATGTGGCTACAAAAATTGGGATGTACAATTGTCCATGTGTTAATTGTTTAAATGGGATTCAAAGGGATATTGCTGATATAAGGGATCACCTAATTTATGATGGAATAAACCTTCGATACACAACGTGGATATGGCATGGTGAGGAGGTAACACCTAGTGCATCTCACGAAAATGAAGTTGAGGTAGATGATGATGGAATGGAGAGAATGATTCATGATGTTGAGGTCGAATCCTTTGCACAACCGCATGAATATGATAGCGTGCGGAGTGATGCAAAGACACCTTTGTTCCCTGGGTGTACTAAGTATACACGATTGACTGGGACCTTACATTTGGTCAACTTAAAGGCAACTTGTGGGTGGACCGATAGCAGTTTCACGTTGTTGCTTGAATTGTTGTGTGATATGTTGCCAGAGGATAATGTACTTCCAAATCGTATGTATGAGGCCAAGAAAATCTTATCTACGATGGGTATGGAGTATAAAAAGATACACAGTTGCCCTAATGACTGCATATTATATAGAAATGAGTACGAAGGCCTCAGTAATTGTCCGAAGTGTAAAACTTCACGATACAAAGTGAAGAAATGTAGTGTTTCTGGAGAGCAGACAACAAAAAGGCAACCTTCGAAGACATTGTGGTATCTTCCAATAATTCCACGGTTTAAGCGTCTGTTTACTAGTGAAGCAACGACGAAGAAGTTGAGATGGCATTCTGATGAGAGAATATCCAATGGAAAATATCTTCGGCACTCGGCTGACTCTCTGCAATGGAAGAAAATAGACGAAATGTTCCCTCAATTTGGCAGTGAGCCAAGAAACCTTCGGCTGGGGCTTTGTACAGATGGCTTCAATTCGTATCGAACTCTTAGCAGTACCCATAGTGCATGGCCGGTTCTCCTTGTAATATACAACTTACCTCCCTGGCTATGTATGAAACGCAAGTATGTGATGCTTTCTCTGATGATTTCTGGACCAAAACAGCCCGGTAACAATATCGATGTGTACTTGGCGCCTTTGGTTAAGAATTTGAAGAAGTTGTGGGAGGAAGGCATAGATGTGTTTGATGCATATAAGAAGGAGTTCTTCAAGTTGCGTGCAATGATTTTTACCACGATCATCAACTTTCCTGCATACGGAAATTTGTTTGGGTACAGTGTGAAGGGGCATAAAGCATGTCCAATACGTGAAGCTGACACAAACTTCCCGCAACTAAAGCATGGAAAAAATGGGTCTACCTCGATCACAGGAGGTTTCTTGATCGGTTCCACCCATATCGTAAGTTAAGAAAGCGTTTTAACGGCTTACCGGAGCATAGAACGGCTCCAAAGGCAATAACCGGAGAGGAAGTCTATAGTCGGGTGATGCATATCAATGTCATATTGGGTAAGCAGAAAAGGATTGCGGGTGAGAAGAATATATGGAAGAAGAGATCAATTTTCTTTGATCTTCCATATTGGCGTAGTCTTGATGTGAGACACAGTCTTGATGTAATGCATGTGGAAAAAAATGTTTGTGATAGCCTTGTCAGTACTCTTTTGCACATACCAGGGAAGACTAAGGATGGAATTAGTGCGAGACTAGACCTGGTTGATATGGGAATAAGAGAACGGTTACGTCCACGAGTAATGGAAGATGGTAAGAGGGCATACATGGAGCCAACAGCTCATACACTGTCAAAAGCAGAGAAAAAAAGTTTGTGTGGGTGTCTATATGACATTAAGGTTCCACAAGGATATTCTTCAAATTTGAGAAGGTGTGTTTCAATGGACGATTTCAAGTTAGTGGGAATGAAGTCCCATGATTATCATGTGTTGATGCAACAACTATTACCAGTAGCTATTAGGGGCATTATGAAAGATGAAGTGCGGACTACTATAACAAAATTGTGTATTTTCTTTAATGCTATATGTAACAAAGTCATTGACATTGAAAAGTTGGATGAATTGGAAAATGAGGGTTATATTATTTTGTCCCAACTAGAGATGCATTTTCCTCCTGTATTTTTCGATATAATGGTGCACTTGATAAGGGAGGTAAGGCTCTGCAGTCCAGTTTACCTAAGGTGGATGTACCCTTTCGAGCGATACATGAAGATCTTAAAAGGGTATTCTAAAAATCCTTATCGACCGGAAGCCTCAATAGTTGAGAGATATGTAGTGGAAGAGGCTATGGAGTTCTATAAAGATTATCTATCAGGGGCGACGTTACAATCTCAGCATGATAAGGGGATAAGTGAGGGAGCTTGAGGAATCAAACTGAAGAATAAGCCTCGTGAAGAGGTGTTGCAAGCACACCTGTACATCTTGAATAATATGGAAGAAGTTCAACCATACATTGATAAACACAGAAAGAGTTTGAAGAATAAGAATCCAAGGAAGAATGACATGCAAATAGCTCATGAGCAAAAGAAGATGTTCATAAAGTGGTTCGAGGAGAAGGTATCGTACGAGACCGGAGTGTCGGATACAATCGAGTGGTTAGCCTGGGGGCCTTCTTATCAGGTCATCACTTGGACAGGTTATGATATAAACGGATATTCTTTCTACACAAAAGACCAAGATGACAGAAGTTCTGTGCAAAACAGTGGGGTGATGGTTGAAGCAGAATCCATGCACTTTTCGAGTTCGAAAGACAAAAACCCGGTGTTAGCATCAATGGCCTATTATGGAGTTATTGAAGAAATATGGGAGATGAGCTACACCAAGTTCAAAGTTGCTTTATTTAAATGTAAGTGGGTTAACAATAATGCTGTTGTAATAGATCCTAAATTTGGATTTGTCTCAGTTGATCTTCAAAGACTTGGTCATAGAGACGAGCCATTCATTCTAGCAAGCCAGGCGAAACAAGTGTTTTATGTTACAGATCTTGCAAATAACAAAATGTCCATTGTACTTCAAAGTAAGAAATAGACGTATGGTGAAGAATCCTTGAACCTGGACGATACACTCCCTTTCACAACAAATCCACCTACAACACGTGAAGTAGAATTGGTAGATGATGAAGAATATGCTCCAAGAAAGTATCATTCTGAAGGAATATGGGAGACCATATAAAGTAAGGTCTTAAGTTATGAAAAAGTGCTATGTTATTTTTGTACAGGTTTAACATGTTAGTTCATTTTATTCATTTGTTTATTATTTAATAATAACCCTATCTAACATTATTGATTTGTCTTTGATGAATAGGAATATGTCTAGCTCTGACGAGCCATCGGGTGATAGTGGGAATGATGTACCGGTGGGGAGAAAGGGTAGAGGTAGCACACATATGGGTGCGTTAATTGCACGTCGTCAGGGTCAGAAAAAGAAGCTGCATGTGGAGTTCGATGCCAATATGAATCCGATTGGTCCAGAGGAAGACAATTTCATTAGCTACGTAGGCTATCTGGCTCGAAGCAAAGTCCGCATTGTTTTCTCTCATTGGAAGTAGGTTCCTCAGAAAACGAAGGAGTTGATCTGGGTACAACTTTTGGTATCTCACTTTCGATTCATTCTGCATTTGTATCTTTAGTTTTAGTACTTGATTTGTCTAATATGCATTCATATCTTTAGTTTTATTACTTGATTTCTCTCATATCTTCTATCTTTTACCTTGCAGTAAACGTATGATGTGCCTAACAATAAGGCCATGTACAACCATTGGATGGGTGAGGTTCGTCTACGTTGGAAAGACTTTAAGAACAAGCTCACTAAAAAGTATATTTGAGGGGCAAAGAGGGACAAGGACCCATGTCAGGACTATGATTACATTTCTCCAGAGGACTGGCAGGAGTTTGTGGCGTTACGCCAAAATCCTGAATTTCTTGTAAAATTTCTTTCATATCTTATCTCTTAGTTCGGATTGTTTTGACATCGAAGGCGTAGTTTTATTTGTTTTCGTGTCACAGGAAAAAAGTCTGGCCAATAGAGAGAGGCAAGCGAGAAAAAAGTATCCGCATTGCATGTCTAGGGGTGGCTATAAGAAGCTTGAACGGAAGCTGATGAAAGAAGAGTTGCAGAGAATGAAGGAAGCTACGCAATCCGATCCTTCCACTGTTATCCAGGCCCCTGAGCTTCCTCCTCGCCACAAAAAATGGATAGCTGCGAGGAAGAAGGGTGACAAAAACGTAAATGAAGATGTGGCTGAGGTTTCCTTAAAGATTGTAAGTAGTTAAATTAGAAGTATTAAATAGCCTCTGTTGTTTCATATTTTTAGAGTTTAGTTACTATTTATGAAAAATCCTATGATACAGGATGCGCTTGAGCAGCAGAGCAGCCAAGGTTCATTCACGCCGGGTACACGGATGGACATTTTGTCCACGGCGATTGGGAAGCCAGATTACCTTGATGCTGTTAGAGGGGAGCCAAGGGGAGTTAGCGTTGCGAAATATTTTGGACGGCGTTCTACTTGTTCGCATGACGATGACAACCCTAGCCCTCAGCTTGTAGCCAAAATTCGAGCGTCCCTCGTAGATGAGGTTATGGCACAACTACGGGGTGAAATGAGGACTATGATACAAGAGGGGGGAAATACGCAACCTACAAACCAGGAATCTTCAGCCTTCCCAAGCAGCAAAGAAAGTTTTCACGCTCTAGATGTACCTGTTGGCGAACCTTCTCATCACTCTCCAGATGTACTTATTGGCGAGCCTTCTCACACTCCACAGGGTGAACAACCTTGCACTCTATATTTGGAAGACCCACACCGGTGTATTGTTGCCGATGGTCTTGTTTACCCAGAACAAACCACACACCACAATATGCAAATTCCACAAGACCTACGTAGGGTGACTGTAAGAAGTGTACGAGAGGGTGAAGAAAAGACAGTCATCCTGATTGATGATGAGGAGGTTCCCTATCTCGGCGCTGCCACCACATCGTTCATCCTTTGGCCGCATTATCTTATTGAGATGGGGACGACACCTCCAATGGTAGGAAATACATTACTGATTGACGATGAGTAGGTTCCCGTTTGATTTTCATTGCTAACCCACTCGTAATCTGTTTATTATGTTTTCATAGCATGAACAAGCTGCGGACATATTTCCATACTTAGCACAGCTGCGAGAGCTCTACAAGGACATCACCTCTATAGGCTTGCAGATGCCTTCGGGCGTTATCGGTGCAGACAAGACATATTCAATCAATATTGACAAGAAAGATCTGACAGCGTTTATGCATATGGAATGTTTAGATATACAGTGGCTTCAACTTGCAATCTTGTAAGTTTTTTTTACCCTTTAATTATGTCAGTTACTATTTTTTGTTTAATATATTCAACAACATCTATCATTTTATTTCGATCATAGTATCTGTCACGACATGTGCAAAAAGGGAGGTCGATTGGGTTCATATGGATTCTTATGTCCTGGAAGCACGACTTCGGCTCGCAATATCTTAGCCAGGAGGGCCATTTATGCTGGTTTAGCAATGGGTGACCTACAATCGACTTGTTATCTAGCTCCAATACATGAAGGGTATGCATTTTTTTTTGTGTATATAAGATTTTTAAGAATAAATTGCTTTCTTATCTTAGTTTTATATTAATATGTATATGTTGTAGTGCTCATTGGACCCTGTGGGTAGTTTTCCCCGCCAAGAACGCCTGTTATTGGTACGATTCCCTAAGTGGCAGGCCAACCGAGGATATCAAAAACATGTTTGCCGAGTAAGTAAATTTTTGTCTAAATCACCGATTCTTCTTTTAAATGAATTGTTTTCATGTCTATTAATTTCCATTTTAATGATGATAGGGGTCTTAGGACATATAGAGAGCTTGCTAGACAACGAGACTAGGGTGGACCGAAGTGGTTTTATTCGAAGGTAAGTAGTTTCAATTCAAGTTTTTTTCTGAGACACAATAGCTTTTGTTTTAACAATTTGTTTTTGATTTATAGTGCCATCAACAACCAGGGAACACCGAGTGCGGATACTATGTTATCAGCTGGATGCAATTTATCGTTTCCACTGGAAAAACTACTGGCTTTCAAAACATACGTAATGCTCCGTGATCCTCAAATGATAATATTTTTTGTTGTGGTACTTCAGTTGTTAATTATACCTTATTTTCCAATTTACAGTTTTTTCATACTGAGGATCCGTACTCACAGGATGACATCGTTCGACTCGAGACATGTTGCCTGTTAGTTCTCAGTGTGTTTTGATGATTACTAACAATTGTAAACAATATTGAAAAAGTTTTTGACAAAGTTTAGGATGTTTTAAACTTGTAATTTTCTATCCGTCAAAACCAAACTCGAGCCCGTTAGTGTTGAACTCGAGCCTGGATTTGACAGAGAGCACAATCTTGTCAAACCATTCTCCAAACTCGAGACTGAACCTGAAGTTTAAAATCAAACCTTTGAGAAGTTCACATGAACTCGAGCCTACTGAGGTCAAACTCGAGTTCATCTTTTCCAGAGAGTTTTGAACTTTGAAAACACGTTAAACCTTACACTTACTCTTTGCAAACCTCAAGTTTGAAAGTTTTCAAAGAAAATTTTAAGAGCATGAACTCGAGCCTGTCATGGTGAACTCGAGTTCATCTCTGGCAGAACAAGATTTTCAAACTTATAGATATCTTTCAAACGATGCACTGTTCTATTAAGAGAAAAGGTTTGTCTACAAACTCAAGCCTGACATCTCGAACTCGAGCCTAGTTTTGGCCGAGAGCTTCCAAAGTTTTTCAAGACATTCAAACTCGAGCCTAAACAATTTAAACTCGAGCCTAAAAGTTACAGAGAGCAAAGAATTTTTCAATGTGTTTTTAAACTCAAGAGTTTGCTCTGCAAACCTCAGGTTTGTTCTTTCAAGCTAAAACGAAGTTTTGCTCAAAATTGTCTCGAACTCGAGCCTGACACTAATGAACTCGAGTTCATTTCAACCCGAGAGCCTTTTAGTTTTCCAATGACATGAGAACTTCAGGTTTAGAAAACAAAACTCAGGTTTACACATTTTGAACTTACATATTTTTGATCACTGAAGCAATGAACTCGAGCCTGTAAGAACTAAACTCGAGTTCGTGACGCTGGTTCAGTAAATTTTGAATTTGGGCATTTCAGAAATCAATGTTATTTGATCCTAATCTTCTCCAAAATTATTCTCTGATATTCCTGGCTATGTTTAACGTATTTGCTAGTGGATTTCAGAGCATTAAAGAATGTTTGGTGAGAGATTAGAGTATAAAGCAAAAAGTAACTCAGAGCATTTATTGCAAAGTTCAAAAAGTTACTCCTTCTGCCCAAATCCTTTTGCACACGCACACAAAGCATTTAAGGATGTTTGCTGAAACAAGAAAACTCCTCTCCAACAGATTAATTCGCAGAAAGTCAACTATGATGACTTGGCTAACTGGATTAGGAGTAAACAAGAGAGAGAAGACCCCAAAACCACTTCAGAACACTTGGGCAACTTCCTCAACGGATCTATTTGGAAAGCAACGGTCATAAATTGATCTCTGAGTATAAATAGAAGAGCATTCAAGTCTTTCCAACAACTAAGACAACTGAGAGCGAAATTTGATTAAGAGTTCATTCATTTCTTTCAGTTTTTCATCTGTATTGTATCTTGTGATACTTGTACTTCAGTGTTCATTCTATCTACTCTTTGAGAGAGTTAATCTTGTAATCATTTATTGATTGTGATAACCACAAGTCAGGGGACTTGGTGGTTGGGTGTATTGATTACATCTTGTAAGGGGGAGTGAGTTCTAGAGAGAGAACTACTTTGAATACAGAGATTGTAATCAATTTTTGTGAAGTTAGTGGATTGAAAATCCCAGGTGAGGCTTGGGGACTGGATGTAGGTCAGAGAAAGGACCGAACCAGTATAAATCACATTGTGTAAAGCTTCTTCTCCTGACTCCTCTGTTTATCTCTGTTCTTTAGTCTTCAAAACAGAGCAAAGTTTTAAATTTTTTAAAGATACCCAATTCACCCCTCCTCTTGGGTATCTAGCTCCAAATCTTCATTGGCTAGATATCTTCTTGAACATGGCTCACTGTGAATATATAGGCAAGTTATTACTTGTTAGGGTATGACTTGTTGTGGTATGACTTAGCTCTGTCTAGCCTTCCCTTGTTAATATTCTACAAAATTGGTTCTGTTTTGCAGTGGTATACTTAAATTGATGTAGTAACTTGTTCAGCGGATAGTTTCTGAGTCTGGGAGTTGAGTGAATGGCTTGAATTTGATTGATTGTAACTGTAGTTTTGTTGTGAATCATGGACATGTACCATTAACGTTGTTTGAATTTTGCTATGGTTGCTGAGTATTATATTATGGTAAAAACTTGTCCATTTTGAGTTATGAATTGCCTTACTGTAATTGGTGTTAGAAAAACAGGAATTTGGCAGGATCATGCTGTAATTGAGTTATGTTTACCTTGCTGGTGAGTTATGTTGAGTTATGTTGGTGCACGGACTACCTGAAATTATGTTTGCTGGTGCACAGACTACCTAACATAACTCAACCTTATAGTTGAGTCTGCAATTTACCTGGAATTGCCTTGCTGGTGACTTATGTTGAGTTATGTTTGCTTGGCCAATTTGCTGCAATTTCAGGTAGTTTGTGCACCAATTTCAGCGAAAACAAAGTTTTTTTTTTAAAAAAAAAAATTAATATAAGGCGACCTGAAAACCAATTCAGGTAGTCTGCGCAATATAATAGGCGACCTGAATAGTAGTAAGGTCGCCTTTTATGCCTCAAAACTAATAAGAGGCGACCTTATTAGTTTCAGGTCGCCTCATATGAGGCGACCTGAAACTACTCTGAGGCGACCGGATTTAAATTCAGGTCGCCTCATATGAAGCGACCTGAAGTGAATAGAGCAGAAACTACTACACTCTCCCCGACGTCCCTTAAAATAAGGACGTTATTTGGGCCTTATTTAGGTCATCTTTTAGGTATTTTGTAGTAGTGCGATATGCATAACACATTGACCATGCCACGAGGAGGCTTTCTTTATACCTCTCGAGTATGAACAGGAAGATGAATCTTACACTGATCATATCGTGATGAGTATGAGTTGGCCATGATCTTGACAATGATCTTGGCCACTCCTCTGATGATGAGTAGCCTGATGAACTTACCAGTACCATTATTATGTTTTTTACGTTTAATTGTTTTAAATGAACTATTGTGAAAAAATATAAAACATTTCTCACAGTTATTAGAAAACAACCGTTAAGAAATATAATAAATAACGGCTATTAACTGTTCTTTCGAAATAGCAGTCATGAAGTCGTAGATAAATAATGGTGTTTTATGGTGTTTATAAAACAATCGTCATGAAACTCATGGCACAAAAAAAAACATAAATAATTGTGCAAATTGATTCCTCTTCAACTTCCATTGCATGCTTCTCTTCCAATCTGTTTAAATTCTCCATTTTCATATGTTTTCTTCACCCTCTTCCTCTAATCTCCTCATAATCATGGTTAAGCAACACTCGGGTGAAATGTTGGAGAATCGTCCTCCCCAACCCTCCTAATGTTGCTTCTGAATATGCAAATTAGCCTGCTTCTCTTCCCCTTCTTTCCCAACTTGCTCCTCCTCCGCTTGCTTTGCTTCCTCCTCATTCATCCTACCTACATCATTCCTCCTCCCACCAAACCTCCACGACCTCCACATGCTCCTCCTTCCCAACTTGATTCTTTCCCTCCGCCTCTAGTCCGTGACCAAAGGAGCTACCGCTTTCGCATCGTTTGTAATTTTCTTTTCATATCATTTAGTTTACTCCCCTAATGATGATACATGTGTAGATTTTATTTATTTTTGTATCATTCATACAGAAACGAAACAAGCACAGGTACAAAACTTATGAATAACAAGCATGAGAACGAATCCCACAAATATTAAGTGTGAGTACTGTGCTGATGAATGTCAAGCAAGCTCGAGATTAATTATATGGCGCTAAGGATTGGCAAAATTGCTATTAATAACCAACGTTCTATATACAGCCCTCTTAAAAACGTTTTCAAGCATGTATGGGGACAATTTACCATCATTAAACAAATATATTTTTCTAACAACAAAAACGCATAATATTTTATAACAAAAGACCCCAACATGAAAGTTCACAAAAATCTTAATAGATTTCCTTCAAATTATATCTATCAATCTACAAGAATCTTTCATATAGAAACCGTTTCAAAATATGTAAATCATCTCAATATGAAAGCTTACAAAGCATAACTTGAAAATTTTCTCGTTAATTCCATGCTTGGTGTAAACTATAGAAGAAGAATAAATACCAACACATAAAGTCAATGAGAAAATGAATAAGTCCATAAAACTGTCTTGATGTTATCAAGCTTAGAAACTATTGTAATTACTATAAAAATATAACAAGTAGTAAGAACATGTTCTACAAAAATTATAATTGGACGCTATTCACTCACCTGCTAAGATGTCAAATACCTACAATTCACTTTACTAGCAGCTTTCTTGTGAGGTCATTTCTTATATGTCCTAATACCCAAAACAAACTATTATAATTATCCTCTCACAACCTTTATAAAAATTCAAAGAGCCCATCTAATAACAGTCGTACTGCTACTTATTTAGCAATACCGATCATCTAATAAAAGTTGTACTGCTACTTATTTAGCAATACCTGTCCTGTTATTATGATGACCAATGCTCAAGCATCAACCAACTTCTCTAAATTATTTAGTAAAAACTTCTAATGACCAAATGAGCACGCCCACCCTTTTAAGCTCATGCAATTCAATAAATATAAAGAATGATTCATGGACACACGTTTTTTTCCCCTAACTTGCTCTCGTAGGATATGACTTTGAATTTAAAAACAAATAAATCATTATATCCAACTAACAAGTTCAAGACAAAATAAAGCATAAAATAAAAATCCATCATTCTTGCCATTTAGCCAATTGCATCAAACTTCTTTCTCAAATCTCTTGCCCAACGATTTCCAAACATCAACATATAAAGTGATAATATTTCCCAAATTCAATTCTTTACCAAGTTTAAAAGTAGAAGATAAAATAACTTTTATTTTCTCTGAGTATATTATGTTTAATCAAATTTGTAAATCATCATAAACCACATCATTCTCATATAAATACCCATCATAGCTTTTCAAGCAACATGATGATATCTCAAAGCTTCCTAAATACCATACTTTGGTCTAAAGATACTTTAATCACATCTAGCTAATCACTTAAACTTGAGTTTTCCCCTTTCAAACATTTCAACAAACATGTTGTGCATTCAAGAAAATAACATAAAGCACATCTCATTTCATAATCAACCAACAATACACTTCCAAGCTTCAATACACACACACATACAAGTTACCCTTCCCAAGTTTTACCAAGAATCAATTTAAAATTCAAGGAGAGCCTAGGCTAAACCCATCTCCATCTTACAGCAACTAAAGCCATTAAAGTGAAGATACCTACCTAAAGTGAGCTCCTTAAACCTTGGTAGATGCTGAAACAGGGGAAGGAGAATAAAGTTTAACCTAAACTACTACCACCAATATAAGGAAGAAAAACGCAGAGAGAGGAAATTGCTAGAATTACCAGAAAACAGAACCAGCAGCAAGGTGGACGAATTTCACGCTTACCATACACACAGGCGATGCCCCAAAAGGGAAAAAGAAGAGCCAAAGTTCTGTACCCAAACCCAACACACAGGGACTCCCAAAACAGAGGAAGAAGAAAATCGATTGTGGGAGATGATAGACGAAATAGCAAGGAGGATGACGCCTTACACACTCACACACACCACAGGCATGATGCTGAACGTAGAAGATGGTTGAGAACGTTCTACAAAAGCCAAGATTTCCCCCCTCTACCCTTGCTGTTGTGAACACCGACGCGGGAAAAAAATTGAGGTCTAGGGGCTTGTTTAGGAATATACTAAAAATCCATAATAAATATTTGAGTAAATATTCCTTGAAAAAAACACGGACCCTATTTTTGTCCCTCAAACAACGAAAACTCCTTTTTAGTCTTTAAAAAGGACGAATTTCCAAAAAATAGACTCTATTTTTGTTCCTCAAAAATTTTCAAAAATCTCTTTTTAGTCCATAAAAATGTCTTATTTTAGTCCTTGGGGACAAAAAAAGGGTCTGTGTTTTTTTCCAGGGACCTAATAGGGTATTTACTCTAAATATTTTAATCTACATAATTAATTTCGGCATTCCATTAATTTCATATTATTAGAACAAAATGAAATTAGCCCTTTGGCTTAAACAAAACTCAAAACCAAAAACCAAACAAAGATAACAAACACAAGTTTTATTAGACAACCATTTACTTATGTTGCACTGCTACTATAACTAATTAAAAAAATAATAATTCATTTTAAATATGAGGTATATTACATGTACAACATTAATTCTTTAATAGTTTCCAACCTCTCTTTTACTATTAGCATACAACTTTGAATATAGATATGGAAAAAAAAACTAATTATCTTTTATTCTTATTATATATTTTTCTATTATTGGCATAAGAAATCATTAATTATTTAATTAATCTTATTTATTGATTCACGTGAACCATAGTGCTTCTGAATGCATGCTGAAGTTGTTAAAATGACAAATTTTACACAATTACAAAGATACAGATCAACGACATTATTGTATCTTAGGAAGCTAGATTACTATACACAAACAACCACAAATAACTGACTTTTATATCCATTAATATATATGATTTTAGTGGATGGCTTAATTGGTGGGAGGAGGAGGAAGCTAATCCTTCTTTGGGCCTAAGTCGTTGTTGAGGCTGACAACTGTGTTAGTTAGCCCTAGAATAAAAGATATTAGGTAATGTGTATGGAGAGGATCTCGTGATTAGTACTATTCTGTTCTGAGAACAAGACTAGTTGGACTTGACTAGATGTCAAGCCTAAAGCCTATGTACCCTTTCAAGGGATCAATGTCCACGTAGTTCGAAGTATACTGGGAGGCGTTTAGCCAGGGGGGTGGTGTGTGTGCTCTGTGTGACAGAATGTAAAGTGAGCATAAATTAGAACGTGTGCACCTGGAGAATAGACCTCTGTACTTATGAGGCTTTTGTGGAGGATATCTCGGTTATGCTTGATATCCGGCATAAGTATCCAGGAGCGTATATCACGTAGGTTTAGTTCAGATGCTCCTATTATGTCAATAGATAAGATCCTGTGATATGAGATCTTCCTATATGGCTGGTGTTCAACACATTCGGGTGTGCCCCTTATTGGGCCACATCTCATATTTGGGCCTTGGGCCGGTCCGTAACAGTTTCCCCCCAGCTCGGTTGGTCAAGTTACTGAGGAGACGAGATGTATAGTGCGCTCCCCCGACTGGGATGTCCAAGTGGAGTCTAGGCTCGGTGAGTTGATCAGGTGGTCGGCTATCTTGAAGGGTCCACCCGAGGTTATGACGTCACTATGTCATTCCTGCTTGGTCAGAGGTTGACACGTGTCCCTTTATAAGTTCTCACTGTCGATCGACTCCCTTGCTGCCCCTGGTCCTAGTGGGATATGAAGAGACTCTTTAACCTGGGTAATGCTAGCCGTTTCTCACGATTTCCTAAGTTCTCCGTCCTTTCGCGCCTTTTTCATGATTACTCTGTGACACCTGTCTCCTGCGGAGTGGCGAGGGGTCATAACTGCTGCAACTTGTTGTCAGTGGTTTTCATGCGCATTTAATGCGCCCATTGCGTGGCGTACGTTTCCTCTCCTTTTGAGTGTGAATTTATTTTTTTACCCTACGCAACATTTGAATCTAGCGTATTCTCTTCCCTCCATTTGCCTCATTCTCACATCTTAACATTTTCCAGACAGAGCCTTCTTCCGTTGGCAATTGTCTCCGTGCAGTTCCCAAGTTCGTACATCCTTATTCTGCTGCTTACTAAGGTATTCTTTCTCTACCTTTTTGCTTTTCTATGATTATGTTTCTGCTTCTGGATACTTTTACGCCATTTCTATTTCTGAGCGTCCCTGGGTAGAAATTCATTTTCTCTGAGTAGATTTTCGCTAGGTATTTGTTTGTCTCAGTTCTGACGGAGTTCTCTTTTCCTGTCAGCATGACCCCTTTTTTGAAGTAATGTGCTTCAGCCTTCCCTTACTTTTGATACTCCTATCCTTACCCAACCTGCTGTGAATTTGTTAGGTGATGGATAGGTCTAATCGTCAACCTTCCTCTAGTCAAAACATAACCCCAGAAGAAGAAGGCTTGTGCGCTCGTTACCCTTTTGCCAGTTATTGGCTATTTGGGTCTTCTCTTACCGAAGAACAGAGGCTCGCAACCTTACTTTGCCGTGGGTTTGGTGAGGGGAGAGTTGCGACACCCTCGCCTTCCACTACTTCATCTGTTCTGCCGAGACCTGTCGGAATTGTAATGTAGGCTCCCGGTCGAAACAGCACTGACGCTATTTTGGCCTCACCTATAAATTTTGTTCTAGCTCCTCGGCCGACGAGGTCGGACTCCGATATCCACCCCGAAGAGTATTCCAGGCCCTGCTGGGACTACATTGCCTCCAGCTCTCGGTACATCTCACTCGGTTGGGATTCTCTAGCCAGTCAAATCCTAGGTTCCTACCGTCATAGGTCTCCGCCTGTCTCCATCTCGGTAGTTAGGCTCAACCTCATTCGACCTTTAAATTTGCATTCCCCAGGTATATCCTTCCTTCTCTAATCCTTAGCTCCATTTTTGTTTTTCTTTTTAGGATTAATGGAGCCCTCCTAATCGTCTGACAGGACCCCATCGGTTACTGGGGAGTCTGATTCCGCCAGTCCTTCACCAACCCTAGTAGCTAAGTACCCTTAGGTTTCGGCCGAGGTTTTAACTACTCGATCTCTAATGTCTCCTTCCGATATTGCTTGGCTTAACCTGGGCGATGTGGAATGCTGTACTCTTCGTCCTCCTGCTGATAGGGAGCCTGTTTGTGCCGTTCGAGAGGGGACGAACAATTCTTTCTTCTTCTTTAATAAGAACTACGCCACCCGGCTCGGTATCCGCTTCCCATTTACTAAGTTCCAAATGGAAGTATTAAACTACCTCCACCTTGCCCCCACTCAGCTTCATTTAAGAAACTCTGCCGACTTATGCCCTGGCCGATTCCTTGCAAACACTCGGTCTTTTATAGTTCTTTTATCCCCCTTCACCCCCTTTTCTGACAAGGATGCGGACATCTATGGCATAACCTCTTTACGAGGTGTCACTGGCTGAAAACTTCTCACCGCTTACTTGGATTCGTTTAAACGGTTCAAGAACAACTTCTTCAAAGTTGTGGCCGTGTCCGGGCAACAGCCCTGGTTTCTTCATGGTCCTGAGTCTAAAGATGTGGAATGGAAGTTCCCACTGTATTGAACTAAGGATCATCACGGCAAAGAATCCACTAACTACAAGGTTGACGGGGATGATCTTCTGGCCGAGGACGTAGTATGGGTGTCTCGGTTGGTAACATACGTTAAGGAGCACGGAGTTCAATCCGCGGCATCTATTCTCTCTCGATCTCTCCCATCGTCGGGTGCTAGCTCATATATATAGCTGGTTCTTTCTTTATGTTGTTAGTTATGATTAGTTTTGATGATGTCTTATATAGATGCCATTCTTATAAGCAAAAAGATTGAGTAATATAATTATCTCATACTTGGACTAACTATTGTATTTAATGTAGATCAATTCAAGTTGAATTATAAAGAAGATTGATCAAGAAGGAGATAAGAAAGAAGAGCTTACAGAGTTTGTCAAGAAAGCAAGATGTTATCAATGTATTTTGGGAATAATCAAGAAGAAGAGGAAATATTGAAGAAGATATAGAACTTGCAGAGAATGATAAGTTCAAGTTTAATGAGAGAGAATGATCAAGAGAAGAGAAGAAAGAAAGATTTGAATTGTGGAAAATGATCAAGAAAAGAAGAAAGAAAAGAAGAACTTGTTGAATGGAATAAGAATATAATTATTCAAGTTCTTATATTGATACTAGAAGTCTCCAAGATCATATGGAAGTTGGAATTGCTCAATTCAGAGTTAAATCAAGCAAATATGAGGTTTAGGATGAGAAAACTCGAGGTTTGAGTATAAACCTCGAGGTTTGAGTGTCTTCAGCATCTTTGGTGTCTCTGGACTAGCAAACCTCGAGGTTGCAAGTGAAACCTCGAGGTTTCACTTGCAACCTCGAGTTTTCAGGTTTCAGCACTATCAGCAACTCTGGTACACTCTGTTCCACGTTCAGCTTCTGGCGACCTTCGGTAATTTGATGATATCTCTCAAACCAGGATTCGGATTGACATGAAACCAACGGCATATCAAACTAGACATCCAACACGTAGTTGTGACAAAGATTCAAGTCCAAAGGAGTTCAGATAAAGGAGATATGAATTTTACAAGTTGACACAAACTTCACCGTCACAGTCAGAACCAAGCTTCAATGTTTTGGGTGTATCTCACAAACCACAAATCCAATTGAGCTCAAATCGGTGCCATTGGAAAGTAGACACACATAACTTTCCAACAAGACTTGAACGGACCAAAACAGAGTTCAGACCAGGGAGATATGGGTTTTGAAAGTTGACGGTCAGTTCAGGACATCGCAAAAATGCTAATCAAGAACAGCCTTCATTCATCGTATTTTAAAGGACATAATACAATGAGTTTGGAGCTGATTCTTCTTGCATTGGATTCTTACCTTGAGCTTGGACATGTAAACTTGAGTTTGAGGTTTGGTATTCTGTCTTAAACTTGAGATTTCATGAAAACACTCAAAACCTCGAGTATCTCTTTTCAACCTCAAGTATTCTAGCATACAGAGAGTAAACTGGTTTTCACAAGAATGAAAACCTCGAGGTCCATTTCTAAACCTCGAGGTTAGGTCTCTAGTTCAAAAGTTTTGGCTTTGCAATCTTTATGCAAACCTCGAGTATGGATTTGAAACCTCGAGGTTATCGGGCTCCAGAGGAAAAATGAACTTTTAACCAAGTCTCAAACCTCAAGGTTTCTTTTGAAACCTCCAGGTTTGAGGTTGTTCAAAGATTTCTCAAAGGTTTCTTTACAAAGGAAACCTTGAGGTTCACAAGGAAACCTCGAGGTTTCATGTTTCTGAAACTGAATCTGCTTGAGTTATTCAAGCAAACCTTGAGGTTTGAGATGCAAACCTCAAGGTTTCTAGCTGTTACTGCAGATTCGAATTTGGGAAATCTATAATACCTTCTTGTTTGATCTCAATGCTTTACATGATTATCCTATATTGATTCTAGATATGTTTAACTATCTTTCTAGTGAGTTTCAGACAGATTAGCGAAGGTTTATTAAAGGATTAGAGCAAAAGTAAAAAGTGTGTCAAAACAATAAATGCTCAAGCCCAGAAACTTGCTTCCTTTGGCTAATCCACCTGTGCATGACTGCAAAAGGCTAAAACGAAGATTACTACTTCAAGAAATCTCCTCTCTAACGGATTTATTGCCAGAAAGTCATCTAAGAACCAAGTGACAGCTGGATTATGCATAAACAAGAGAGAGAATGTGTCCAAGGTGGAACCAACTCACAGCAGAAGTCTCCCAACGGTTCAATCCAAGTTACAACGGTCATAAACGGTCACATACCATTCTCCATCTATAAAAGACATGGATTCAAGCAGAAAAACGTAGAGATACAAGTTTACCATGCCAAAATGCTGATACTCTGCTTCTACATCCTTTTCACTCTGTTTTACATGACTAGATAGCTTAGAGAGTGAAATGAATTGTATCTGTATTTCAATGATCATTTATTCATTCCTTTGAGAGGAAAATTATTGTAAACACATTATCTTTCTGAGAGATACTCAAGATTGGGTAATCTTGAGTGGGTTGTACATTGTGTTGATTACAACTTGTAAGGGGGAGTGAATCCTAGTGAGAGGATTACTTCGAGTACAGAGTGTGTAATCAAGCAGTGTATTGATTACAGATTGTAAGGGGGAGTGAATCCTAGAGAGAGGGTTGCTTCAATTACAGATCGTGTAATCAAGGTTATTGAAGATAGTGGATTGAAATTCCCAAGTGAGGCTTGGGGACTGGACGTAGGTCAAGGATAAGGCCGAACCAGTATAAATCTGTTTGCAAGCTCTTCTCCCTTATCTCTTGCATTTCCAGCATCTACATTTGAGTGTTTACCAATTGTTTATGAACTTACTTTTATTACTCAAGATAAATTTACTGAATTGTGAAAGTTTTTCTAAGAACGAAAGTTTTTATACTTCACCCAATTCACCCCCCTCTTGGGTTCAGCCAGAACTTACATATGTGTTATCTGCCTTTATGTTTGACCTCTTCTAACCTCTTTTCTTTGTCTTGCAGATCGTGCCATGGACCAATTGCCTCCTTACATATCTCATGTTAACCTCGGCGAGGGTGTCCAGCCAGCTACGGCGCCTAGGAGGGAGACCCACAAGCATGCTGCCGAGTCCGGTCGGGGGCGAGGGAGAGGTGACGCTCAGGCTGTAGGGTCCAAAAGTGGTCGGACCTCAGCCCAGGGTGATTCCTCTGCTTCCCCTTCAATTGCTCCCCCAGTTCCAGAAAAACACAAGGAGGCAGTAGTCGATGAGTATCCTGCCAGCCACCCGGCTCCACCTTCCCTTCCTTCGTACAGAGTGCCGCGTGGTCTCGCCTGGGAGAAGGGATGCTTGGTCAAGGAGCTTACCGTGGCCTACCTCCCCCCTCGCTGTTATCAAGATCTGTCCCTTAGCCTGACTACCGCAAACGAGCGCCTTATCCATTTTGTGCAAGATCACCTAGCCAAGGGAATAGGTCTGACGCATTCCCTTATGCTACTCAAGCAAAAGGCGGTCGGTTCATCGTCCAAACGATGCCAGGTAGAGGGTGAGAGGGACTTGATTGTGGCGGCTAAGAAAAGAGTGGAGGACGAGTTGAGTGCCGTTCAAGCAAAAGCCTCTGAGGAGCTGCAGGCCGCCCACGCTGAGCTGCAGTCATCTCAGGGCGAGTTGGCCAAGTTAAAGGCCGAGGTCGCTGCTCTGAAGGCTTCCCACTCGGAGGGTCTTGAGGCTTTGAAGACGGTGCAGGCCTAGCGGGGGAATCTTGCAGACGAGCTAGGTGCCATGAAGGCAGAGCTTGCCAATACCAAGGAGGCCCTTGCCTCAAGCTCAGAGACGGTTAAAACGACGGCGAAAGATGCCTTTAATATGGCACTAACCCTAATTCATCACTTTAATCCGTCGGCCATTCTGGACTTGAGCAAGGTAGATTATCGGGCTTATATTTTTCAGGGCAAGTATGTGCCGCCTCCTCCTTCTCCCGTAGATGTCACAGTGTTTGAACTTGGAGATCCAGTCGAGGTAGAAGAGGGAGAAGAGGAGATATCCCTTAATGTCACACCAAAAGATGGTCCGGGTCCTTCAAAGTCTCCTACTGCCGCCTCAGTCTTCTGTAGTCCTTCTGGGTGTTTGTGCCCTTGTTTGCTATCATTTTGTTGTATTGGGCGAATGTGCCCGTTTTAATCTTATACTATTGCGACGTCGGTGCCGCTTATATGACAATTTGAGATTTTATTTTAATCTTCGTTATTTGCCATGCTTTATTTTCATAAATTTCTAAGCTTTAGTTAGAAACTTATCGACCGTAGTAGATACAGGTCTATATACTTGACCAGAACGTGAGTCTGGGATAATGGGCAAGGCTGTCTTGTTTTAACCTCGTGGGTGTTAACTTAACCAAGTACCTCGTTTCCGGCTTTAATTTAGTCAAGGAAAAAGAATTTTAACCGACCTAAGTTCGGACTGTCACCTGTTCAGCCGATGTGTCCGTAAGGCAATACTTAAACATTTTGACCTGATCAGGGTTGGAATGGCAGTCCGTGTGCTTAGGCTAGGCGAGCATTGACCCGTCAATTTCGCGAAGGCCACGTATGGCAATTTCACCGAGCTCTATACCTGAGCACGTCAGAGTACAACGGTCGGTGTCCTCCATCTAGATGGGTTTTTGACCGGGTTTAAAGACCTCGGTGTCAAATATGTGACCGGGCTTATATGCCTCGGTGTAATGTTTAAGCAATCATCCGTGCACGTTTACTGAATCTCCATGGAGATATCCTTCATTAAGATAAGCTGCTCAAAAGAGCTTACAAATAGTTTAATAAAATTTCAAAGACATAAATACGTAAATACTTAAAATAAAGAAATAACCAAATTTTGGACGAGGTGTGCCTGTCCGAGTTGATTCATACTGAGATCTAGCTGTAGTAGATCTTTAGTTTGTCGGCATTCCAAGTTCTCTTCACCGGCTTCCGTGCCAGGGTTTCGAGTATATAGGCTCCATCATCTAATTTTTCCTTGACCCGGTAAGGACCCTCCCAATTTTTGCAGCCAACTTTCCGTCTCGGGTGTTTTTGTTTCCGATGTCGGCTCGTCGGAGTACAAGGTTTCCTCGGTTGAAAGACTGGGGTCAAACCTTCCGATTATACTTTGTCGCGAGGAGCTGCTTGGCGGCTAACTCTCGACAGTGTGCCGTGACTCGGACTTTATCGATAAGGTCCAAGTCGGTCCTCAAGGCATCATCATTTGTCGCTTGTCCTTCCTGCTGGGCCTTGAGTTTTCTCCATGAAGGCTCTCCTATCTCAACCGGGATCATTGCTTCGCATCTATAGGTTAGCCGAAACGGCGTCTCCTGAGTTGAATTCTACACACTTGTTCTGTAGCCCCACAAAACGCTGTGAAGCTGTTCGACCCAATTGGTTTCTGCATCTAGCATCCGCTTTTTGAGGCCGTCTAGAATGATCTTGTTTGCTAACTCGGCCTGGTCGTTAGACTGAGGATGTTGGACCGAGGCGAAGTGCTGCTTAATGTCTAAATTAGACATTAAGGTTTGGAACCTATGGTCCATAAACTGGGTCCCATTGTCCGTGATGATGTCGGCTGGTATCCCAAAGCGAGAGATGATGTTGTGACGGAAGAATCTCATTATGCGGGCCGAGGTGATAGTAGTTAATGGTTCGGCTTCAATCCACTTGGTGAAGTAATCCACCGCGACAATGAGCCATTTGAGTTGCCCAGGCGATGGCTTGAAGGGTCCGAGGATATCCATTCCCCACTTGTAGAAAGGCCAGGGGATGAAATTCCTTTCAGCTCGGATGGCGGTGGCTAAATGATTTTGGCATGCTTCTGACAACTTTCGCACCTCTTAACAGCTTCCATGGCGTCCTGCTTCATAGTCTGCCAATAGTACCCGACCCCTAAGGCCTTCGGAGCAAGTGCCTTGCCTCCAATATGATGCCCATTGGAGCCTTCGTGTATCTCGGCCAGTATATACTTGGCCTCGCTTTCCCCTAAGCACCGCATCATTGGGTAGTGTAACCCTTTTCGGTAAAGGTGATCATCCACCATGGTGTGGATTGCGGCATCTCGGATCAACTTCTTCAACTCGGTGGGATCTGTCGGGATAATGCCTCTCTCAAGGTAGTCTTCAATCGGCTTTCTCCAATCCGTCCCTGCTGAAATTGTCATTACGCAGCTCGGCTCGGCTAAGTTTTGCTGGATTACAGTTCTGTGACTACCAGGTCCTTTGGTACTCGCTAGTTTGGAGAGGATGTCAGCCCTAGTATTTTCTTCTCTCGGAATATGAGTAATTATCACCTCGTCAAAGTCGGCCATAACCTCCTTTGCTTTATTAAGGTACTTGGCCAGCAGTGGGCCTTTTGCTTGGTAACTTCCATCAATTTGTGCGGCGACGAGCTGCGAGTTGGTGAAAACCTTGACCCATCGTGCCCCATTGTCCTTGGCTTATAACAATCCGGCTAATAGGGCCTCGTACTCGGCTTGATTGTTGGTTGTTGGAAACTTTAGTTGCAACGAGTGTTCAGTTGCGACCCCATCGGGACTCTCAACTATGACGCCATCCCCACTTCCCTTGGCATTGGAGGAACCGTCAACGTACACCTTCCATATTTCATTATGGCCGGTGTCATTGGTTACAGCTGGGGTTAATTCTCTGATGAAGTCTGCTAATGCCTGAGACTTGACTGCATGCCGGGCTTCAAATGTGATGTTGAACTCGGATAACTCTATACCCAGTTAGTCATCCTCCTAGCTAGGTTCGGTTTGTGTAGAATCTGGCACATTGGTTGACTAGTTCGGACGATAATCCGATGTCCTTGAAAATATGGGTGCAGCCTCCTTACCGTGGTTAATAGGGTGAAAGCCACCTTCTCAAGTTTCTGGTACCGGAGTTCCGAGCTCTGTAATGCTTTGCTTACAAAATAGATGGCCGTTTGCCCGGCCTTGATTTCCCTGACCAAGGCGGCACTTACTGCCTCATCACCCACCGATAAGTATAGAAATAATGTCTCGCCCGGTTCTGGCTTTGTCAGGACCGGGGGGGTTGCCAAGCACCGTTTAATCTCTTCAAAAGTGGCTTCGCAATCTGGGTTCTATCCTCCATGTGTTTCCTTCTTTAAAAGCTTGAAGAATGGCAATGCTTTTTCCACAGATCTCGATAAGAACCTGGTTAATGTGGCCAGCCAGCCTGTTGGCTGTTGAACCTCCTTCTTTGACCCGGGGGCCTGCATGTCTAACACGGCCTTACACTTGTCCGGGTTGGCCTCGATTCCTCGATTGGTCAACATGAAGCCTAGGAATTTCCTGGCTGGAACTCCAAAAGCACATTTGACACGGTTCAATCTGATCTGATGTTTTCTCAGCTTCTCAAATGTCTGTTCCAGATCTCGGATATGATCTTCCGGATCCTTTGACTTCACAATCATATCATCAATATATACCTCTACATTGCGCCTGATCTGGTCTTCAAAGACACGATTCATCATTCGCTGGTAAGTGGCTTCGGCATTCTTTAGTCCAAACAGCATGACGTTATAACAATAATTAGCCTTGTCAGTCATGAAGGCCGTCTTCTCTTGGTCGTCAGGATGCATGGCTATCTGATTATACCCGCAGTAAGCGCCCATAAAGGATAGCAGCTGATAACCAGCCGAGTTGTCGACTAGTTGATCAATGTTAGGCATAGGGTAGGAATCCTTCGGGCATGCCTTGTTCAAATTTGTATAGTCCGTGCACACCCTCCATTTGCCATTTGGTTTTCATACCATAACCACATTGGATAGTCAGGTGGTGTACTGTACCTCCCGTAAGAACCCAGCTGCCAGGAGCTCTGCCACGTGACTCTCTAGGGCCTGTTATCTATCGGCAGTGATATTCTGTTTTTTCTGGGCTACTGGCTTGGATCTCGGCCAAATGGCGAGCCGGTGACAGCAAAAATGTGGGTCGATTCCCGATATTAGTCGTCTTTGTCGGGTCCAATCCCAATACTAACTTCGATCCTCTAGCTCTCCTTCTTGCTTTGGCCGAGGGTTCTCTGATTCCCTGAGATCAAGCTCTACCATATTGACCGGTTGCCGAGGTTATCAGTCATTCTCGGCGCCGCTATTAACTTCATCCCGTCCGAGCTGAGGTGGAGATAAGGGACGTCCTTCACCAACCCGTAGGGCCTCTAAATAACATTGCTGAGATTCCTTTTGGTCCCCGGACACCTCTACAACTTGATTCTTGTCATTGACCAACTTGAGTTTTTGATGCTTCGTGGATACCAACATGTCCCAACTATTTATGGTCACTACCAAAAAAGAAAAACGGTTTTTGCGACGGATTTTATCCGTCGCAAAAAAGGAGTGGTAGTTGTGATGGATTTCAAAATTTCCGTCGCAATTTGCGAGGAATTTTAAATCCGTCGCAATTTTGAAATCCGTCGCAAATATTATTTTATTTTAAAAAATAAAAAAATATTTTTATTATTATTATTTTTTAAAAAAATTACATAAAACAATGTCTATATACTGATGTATGAAATACTTCACAAACCATGTAAAAAGCAATAATCACTTTAGTGTATATCATTCAGTTTAGATTAAAATTTAATTTGTATATTTATAAAAGAATTTGAAAACTCAAGTAGATTTGAATCAATAATATGACTTTTTTATTTTAAAATGAAAAGTTATGCAATTAAACATACAACATCAAAGAAGATATGATTCTTTGTTTATCAATGACCAAAACTTATATCAACAAATTCTAAATCATTCCAACTGTAACAATTTGGGACTTCATAATATTATTAATAACAAATCAAAAAGTAACTACAATTTAATAACAAATAGCCTTAGTATAAATACTATTACCAACTGTATATTCTCTCTCTCTCTCTCTCTCTCCTTTTTTTAAACAATTGTCATCACAACTCACAAGTTTAACAAAGATATGGTGTTTCAAAATGGGAGTAATGTGTTAGAAAAGAAGGGATACAACTTCTTGAGCAAGGAAATTGATCATCAAAGTAATTTTAATTGACAGTAAATGATCCAAGATGCAAGCAATCATAATGAAGAATTTAATTAACAAATAGAAGAAGTTGAGAAACAAGAAACAGTTTCTTGATCGATCAACAAGACATGTGATATTTTCATATTAAAGAATTTAATTAACGAAAGGAAGAAGAAGAAAGAGAGAGATGTGATTACTCACAAATGCATGAGTCAAAGAATGAAGTTGGCGTATCTTATCTTTCCTCTGCAATTTTCATTCAGGGATGAGCATTAGAAAATTTCAACTGTGATTTTCATTCAAATAGAAAAGGAATAACAGCGAGGGGGGAAAAGATAGAAATTAAATTACCATTTCTGAAAGTGACGAGCTCAAGAAGAACAATATATAGATGACCAAGTGAGCAAGACTGTTAATATTTTGTTGCCTAGATGGGAACTTTCCAGATGAAAATTAAAGAAGACTGAAAAGGAGCACCTTGCAAAAAGGAGAGGAGGAGTGGAGGCGACCGGAAGGAGGAGCGGCGGTGGTTGGAAGGGAGAGGAGGAGTGACAAGGTGGGAGAGAAAAGGGACTTCGAATGTGATAGACAGAGGAAATGTCCCAAAATTGGGACTTAGAGAGATTTTGCGACGGAAAAATAATCCGTCACAAAATCTCACTTTTTGCGACGGAAATCAAGTTCCGTCGCAAAAAGCTTTTTTATTATTTATTTATTTATTATTATTATTTTTTTGCGATGGAACTACAATTCCGTCCCAAAAAGGGGCGACTTAAGGGCCAATTGGCCAACAATTTGCGACGGATTTTGTATTCCGTCGCAAAATTTTGCGACGGATTTCCATTCCGTCGCAAATTGGCGAGCTTTTTCCCGCTAGAATTTTTTTTTTTAAGTTTTGCGACAGATTCTTTTTTCCATCGCAAAATTTTAGCGATGGAATTGGAATCCGTCGCAATTTGCGACGGATTTTGTATTCCGTCGCAAAATTTTGCAACGGATTTTCTTTTCCATCACAAATTGCGGGCTTTTTCCCACTAGAAAATCTTTTTTTTTTGGAGTTTTACGACGGAAATAAAATCCGTCGCAAATTGCGACGGATTCGTTTTTCCATCGCAAACTTTTAGAGATGGAATTGGAATCCGTCGCAATTTGCGACGGATTTTGTATTCCGTCGCAAAAATTTTGCGACGAATTTACATTCAGTCGCAAAATTTTGCGACGGAAAACAAAATCCGTTGCAAATTGCGACGGATTGCAATTCCGTCGCAAATTTGCGACGGATTTTTTCCGTCACAAAATCTGTCGCTATTTTCACATTTTCTAGTAGTGGGTTGGTCTACCCAATATCACGTTATAAGGGGAACGAAAATCGGCCACAATGAATCTTACCCACTCTGATTTGAATGCCTCCTTCGTTCTCAAGGTCAATTGGAGGTCTATGTACCCCTTGGGGAAGGATAGTTCCCCGTGGAACCCTATAAGGGTTATCTTGCACGGCTTCAGGTCTTCTACATCAAGGTGCATTCTCTTATAAGCATCCCAGCTTATAATGTCGGCCGAGCTCCCCACATCTACAAATATCCTCTTGACCCGGCAGTTCACCAAGGTCCCTGTGATAACCAATCCGTCTTGGTGTCCTGGAACCACGTCGGCGAGCTCTTCGCTAGTGAAAACCAGCTGGGGAGCCTTTGGCTTTGTTTGGTCGTCTTTGAATTTTGGGAAGTCTCTTACTGTCAGCACTTCACGTAGATATTTCTTTCGCTAGCTTGCCGTGTCTCCTCCTCCTCCAAATCCTCCACTGATGACGTTGCATTGAAAATCGGCTTCTGGGAATTCATCAGCGGAATCAAATTTTCGTCTTTTCTCTCCTTTCCTGGAATCCGTGGCGAGGCTTCTACTCCGGCCCTCATGGTTTCGTTTGCCATTTTTCCTTCCTTGAATTTGGATCACATATTAGCGTAGCTTCCCTTCTCATATAAACTTTTCTATGGCATCTCGGAGCTCGTAGCACTCGTCTGTGGTGTGCCCTGGTCCATTGTGGAAAGCACAAAATTTGGACCGATCGGTAGGTGGCCGGTTTCTGAGGGTCCTCAGTCTCCCAACCTTCTTCATATCAGTTTGGGCCACCTCCTTCCATAGTTGTGATCGAGAGACATTCAGGGGCATGTAGCTGTCATATTTTGGCTTCCCCTCTAGCCTATCCCGACGAGATCGGTTGTCTTGATCACGCCTTTGGGGTTCAGGCTTAGGCTTGTCGGTCCGATCCTTTACGTCAGGTGACGCGTTCCTCGGTTTCTCGGGTTCATCGGCGTTGGCGATCTCCATCTTCTTGACATCCAAATATTGCTTTGCCCGGGTATAGAACTCGGTCAATGTGTAGACTCGGTTTTTGCACAGGCTTCTCGCCAGGCGTGACGATGAGTCCAAACCGTTGACTAGACAGTGTACATGGACCTCCTCTGATAGAGAACGTACCTGCATTGCCACGTCTCTAAACCGATCTAGGTATTTTTGGAGTGTCTCGCCCTTCTTCTGCTTTACCTTGCTCAATGTAAATTGGGACTTCGACTGTTTTTTGCTAGTGGCGAAGTGTAACTCAAATTTGCGCTCGAGGTCTTCGAAGTTCCGAATAGAGTTGTTTGGCAAAAAAATCAGCCATTTGTGTGCTGGTCCAGTCAAGGTGGCTGAGAAGAGGCGCATAATGATCGGGCCTTCAATCGATCGCACCCACATCAACTTTTCAAAAACTTCGAGATGATTGCACGGATCCTGTGTCCCGTCATACTTGGGGAGGTCGGCAAGATCGAAGTTCTTTGGGTAAGGAGTCGTTGCCGTTGCCCTTGAGAATGGTGTTCTGTCGGATCCCGTCAGGTACTTCATTCTGTATTCTCTGGGTGAGCCATGTGATCGGGGGGCGTCATTTACTTCTCGGCGCTCATCCAAATACCGATCTTCTTCACCATCTCGGTCTTCGAAATCTTCTCGGTCCTCTCCTCCATCTCGGTCCTCATTGCCAGTTGTCTTAAACAACCGCGCTTTCTTCCGTGATGAAGCCAGCTGTCGTTCTCGCCTTGCTTTGGTTCCCCCTTAGTCTTGGTAGGAGCCTGGAGTCTTAATCCCGACTCGACATTGCTGGATGAAATGCTACTATCCGATGTTACTTTCTCTTTTCCTTTTCTGGAATCCTTCCGGTTTTCACGCGGGCCTTCTTGGTTTCCACGTTGAAAGAAGACCTCTAGTTTTTCCTCTATCATCTGTTCGATAGCTCGGAAATCTTCTTGATGCTGAAGGTGATCTCGTTTTTCCTTATTCTCGAACCTTTGGAGCATCGACTCCTGTGTCCTTCGCAAGATTCGGACGTCGGCGTCTGGTGTCGGGACGTCTGGAGCCGGGATCTCCCTTTCTAACTCCATCAACAGCTGATCAGTGTCGGGAGGGGAGGTCGCTGTGTCGGTTATGTGGCCTTTCGGAGTAATTTCGCGCAGTGGAAGATTCAGAGGGTGTTGTTCACTTGGTCCGGCCTGAGATTGATTTGGCCGTGGATTGCTTGCAGCTTGTGACTGATTAGGCTGATGGTTTCGACTGTGGCTTTTGGTATTCGCCATCAATGGTCATAGGGATCGAACTTTAATGTTCCCCACAGACGGCGCCAATGTTCTGTTCTGAGAACAGGACTAGTTGGACTTGACTAGATGTCAAGCCTAGAGCCTATGTACCCTTTGAAGGGATCAAAGTCCACGTAGTTTGAAGTATACTTGGAGGCGTTTAGCCAGGGGGTGGTGTGTGTGCTCTGGTGATAGAATGTAAAGTGAGCATAAATTAGAACGTGTGCACCTGGAGAATAGACCTCTGTACTTATAGAGGCTTCTGTGGAGGATATCTCGGCTATGCTTGATATCCGGGATAAGTATCCAGGAGCGTATATCACGTAGGTTCAGTTCGGATGCTCCTATTATGTCGATAGATAAGATCCTGTGATATGAGATCTTCCTATATGGCCGGTGTTCAACACATTCGGGTGTGCCCCTTATTGGGCCACATCTCAGATTTGGGCCTTGGGCCGGTCCGTAACAAGTACTAACACCCCTTCAGGAAATCTATTGGGTGAGGGGATTAATCACCATTGTTACCATGGATAACTTGAGCCTACAAAAAAAGGAAAAAGATATTAGGCCTATTATCTTCCATGGGTTGAGATGTTTTTGATGTTTTCAGTAAATTAAAGCATATTAAATTGAGGATGAAGTTGCAAACAAATTTTTAATGGAGGGAAAAGGGTCATTCAGCCAATTAAATCCGATCAGCCGCACCTCTCTTCTTCATTTCACGATTAGAAGATTGAACAGTGTGAGAGAGCGATCTCTTGCAGGAAAATATAATGATGCCTTTACCTGGCAGGTTTGGTTGTCGAAGTTTGTCGTTGAGGTTTTCCCCTTTACTATCACACTCAATCTTCTTTTGTCTAAGGAGAAATCGGGGACAATTTCTTCAGTCACTCACGTCTTATAATCTGGAGTCTCTACAACACAGTATCATTCGTGTATCTAGACACTGTTATTTGCAAAATTCTACCTTCTTTCCTTGAGTTCTTGTGATTCCATTAAATTCATACTACTGTCCAGGCTACTAAAGTTCCAAAGCAGTAAATTATATTGATGGACATCAATATGGGACCAATGTATAAGGAATCTTGAATCAAACGGGCTTTAGAATTGCCATGGGTGGTGAGCTTGGCATCAAAGGCTAGCAACAGTGTAGAACAATTGAGGCCCATTCAAGAAGCTCAGGATCACGAAAGTATTTTTTTATGACAAGGGAGTATAGGCCTTGATACTTGAAATCAAATGAGAAGAGTCATTGCTTCTGGTTTACATGCTTTATATTTGGAAGCTATGGTCAAAGTATTGAAAGCTTGTTCAGAAAGAATAATATCTTGAAGCAGAGCTTCCTCTTCCTTGGATTAAGAACCATGAATGAGATAAATTATGTTGCAACATTGAAGTTGGCTGCCAATAAAAGAAAGCTGAGGCAAGCAAGACATTTGATCAATCCTGTATGCTGGATTTAAAGGACTACTTGAGCACTTAATTTGGTCTGAGACGATGCCACGAGTAGAAGAAAGCAAGGTACCTCACTACAATTCTTCCATTTAATTTGCTGGTTTGTAGTTCTACATATATGAGTAATTGAAGAACATAAAAGGTCCAGTTTTGGCAGCATGGCGACAATGTTGAAGCACATGAGAGAGGCAAAGAGTTTAAGCCCTCGTGTGTTTGCTATTGCTTAAGAATGGAGTGTTAAAGAGCAATATTCGAAAGATCAAATGGAAGATATCACCATGAAAGTCAAAAAGGAGGGTGTCTTCATGAAAGTTTTATTCACAAGTTAAAATTGAAAAGTTCAAATTCACTTCACCCACCTATTTGTATGTGTTGGCAAGTTGGCACTTTCATTAATTAGTATAAGAAGTGTTAACTTGATAGGGCGTGTTGGAGTATTGAATTAATTAGTATGATCAGTATTAATCACTAGTTATTACATTACCCTAAAAGCTTTATGTAAAGGGTCTTAGTCCAGAGCTAAGAGTGCGTTGGATAGTGCGTTGGATATGTAGAGTCCTCACTAAGTTAAGACAGAGGATAATTTGTGTCTCTCTTGAGTCCCCAAGTGGGGTTAGATAATCACCCACAAATGAGGGATGATCATTGTAAACCTAAGTGAGTTGATTTTTTGTTGTGTTGCTCTTAATGGAGCTTGTAATCATCTAATGGAGAATTCATGATTTGATTCTTGTGGTTTATTATTTATGAGTTGCTTGGAAGAAAGAGGGTTATTTAGTTTGATGTATTGCCCCGTAATTGGTGCTAGTAATTTAGCTCTTGCATGTATCTGATTTTCTCTGGTTGTGATCGCGAAACCAGGGGTTTTTGTTTCAGGGTGTGGGGCGTCGGTTCCATATTAGGCAAGTGAAAAGAAACGTAAATTGGATGTATATGGAGATTAGTTGATGCTGTATGACATCTGGGTGATGGCTTTCCGAAATCTTGAGATTTCCAGAATTCAGATTGAAGTCGTCTGAAGCATGAGAAAAGAGCATTTAAATGTGTGTGTGTGTCTATATATATATATGTGTGTGTCTTAATTATAAGACAATATTTGAGAGTTTGTTTTGGTTCTAATTATAGGACAACATTTTAATTTTTATAAATTTCTTCCTAAAATACCTCTATTGATATGAATGAGGGATTATGTGAAATCATTAAGATAGTTAAAGTGTAAAATTTATACAAGGCCATTATAGGAAAATGAATAAAAAAACTAATTTAACCTCTATCCTTAATCCTTTAAAATTGGTTAAATATGTCCTACAATTAGAACCAAAAGGAGTGTGTGTGTGCTTTTTTTTTGGGGGGGGGGGGGACATTATAGGAAAATGAATAAAAAAACTAATTTAACCTCTATCCTTAATCCCTTAAAATTTGTTAAATATGTCCTACAATTAGAACCAAAAGGAGTGTGTGTTTTTTTTTTTTTTTTGGGGGGGGGGGGGGGGTGCTTGCTTTTGGTGGTGGGGTTAAGGAAGTTGAATTTTAAGGCTGAACCTTAGCGGGAACATGATGTTTTATGCCTTAATTGTTAAATATATGTGTTCTAGATTGTTAAAGCATGCTTGTACATTCCAAACTCATGACCTGTATAATATTCTTCTAGCTAAAAATTTCTTAATTATAAAGTGATGCTGCTCAAATTATAATGAACGTACATTACATGATGCCTTTGGAAGTTATATTCAGGTGAAGCCAGCATATTTAGACATGAGTTAAGGCTTGTAGAGATAATTCGAAGCAATATGTCATTGAATACTTCCATGTGGTGCTGTTTGAGTCTTTGAGATTAGAAGCTAAAAAAATGACTTAAAGTTTGTTGTCTAATGCTAGTAAATGTCTACTAACTACTTCAAATGATTAAATTATATTTCGGGTCATTAGGATATGGTTTAACATCCATTAGAAGCTGGAAAATTTTCAGATTATGAAGGAGAGGCTACGTGAGACTCTTTTGAAGGATAAAGGACGTGTAAATTTTACAAGATGTGAGATATATGAGAATGGGTGTATGTATGTTGTTGGAAGTATATAAGTTCAGGTTTTAAGACTGAAAATCTATAAGAAAGTAGTTACTTCTGAACACTTCCACATGCTGATAATTATTTTTGGTGGTTCAACCATGCATTGTTTTCAAAGCTAGAAATTGATTTAGAACTTATTGTTTGATTCTTTAAAGTGCTGAATGGTTATTATAAATGGTTGAACTATGCTTAGAAACTCTAAAATGATCACTTAAATATCGAAGCTCCATGAAGTATTTGGTGACCATAGAATTTAAAAATATGGACTTGTGTTCTTAGCCCCGCTTGACCAAGCCATTTTAAAGGGGTTGGAAATGTTTTCGGCTTGATTTGATATTCCAGTGGATTTAGAATGCAGAAATGTGTAGGGTTACATGAGGGGATAGTTTCTAACTATGAGGATAAACAATATAAAAAGTATGGTCAAAGAAACAAAGCTAAAATGCTAAGTTAAACGTGAGAGTTTGGGAGGGTTAGATAAAGATTAAATATGCTATTAATTAATATATACCACGTATCGATATTAAACTGCCCCTGCACGTGTTATATATCTTAGGATTTGACATTTTCTGCCAAGACAAGAGAGGAAGCAGGGCTAAAGAGGTACAAGGAAGAGGAGGTAACTTGGAAAAGCAAACAAGAAGTAGCAGAATCAGTATTTATGTTTTACATTGGCTGCATATTTATTTCTTATATATTATTTATTAGGCTAAAATATACTTTTAATCCTTTAAGTTTTACATAAGGTATACTTTTTGTCCCTTAACTTTATAAGGTATATTTTTTGTTCTAAAATTCTAACATCATTAATGTTGCTAATGGAAAACGTTAACGCAACGAATTCAAGTGATGACTAATAGTATTTAATTACACAAATTTTACATATTCTTCAATTTACCTCTATTTTGAATTTAAGCCTAACAGCATTTAATTACACAATCATTACTTAAATATACACCATTATCACTTGAGTTTGCACTTTTCGTTAGCAAAATTAACGGTGTTAAAATTATAGGACAAAAAGTATTCTTTATAAAGTTAAGGGTCGACCAAAAGTATATCTCATTTAAACTTAAAGGACTAAAAGTATATTGTGTATTTATTATTATATCATGTTCTTATATTTGTAATTATATTGACTTTAAGGGGATTTAATTTGATCCAAAAGATTGGGATTACAGTGGCCTGAAATAAAATAAGAGGATGAAATAAATAAAGAAAAATGAGGTCAAACTTTCTGATTCTTTTTTTCCGATAAAAACCAACTTCATGATTTTAATCGACTCATTGTCCAGAAAGCGTAGAAGAAAAAGGCTAATGATATAAGAAATTAATTAATTAATTTTGGTTATTAATTTAATTATTTACAATTAATTTTGTCTTTAAAATTCAATTTAGTTTGAATTATATGAAATAAACCTTGATTAATTTATTAAATAATGGGAAAATTATAGGATGTGGTGATAAGAGAGATATAGGAGGTTTAGTTAGGGGTAATTTATTATTTTTAGATTTAAATTCTAGTATTTGATGCTTCTAAATAATAACACTTTTTAAAGCCTTTTTGATAAATATTATTCTCACTAAGTCTCCCTCTCTAATTTTCCCTAGTTAAAAAAAAATTTAATGTTGAAATATATCACAAGTACAATTGAAGATCAGATGCGGATCAATTCATAATTGTACGATAGGAAGCTGGATTACACAAACATAAAACCAAAAATCATTCACTTTTCATGGTCACTAATATTCAATACTCACACGCACAGTGAATCGTAATTGCCTAATCATTAGTGAAGGCCAATATGATATTTAGTGGATGGCTTAATGGAGGAGGAAGGCTAATCTTTCCTTGAACCTAATTCCTTCTTGAGGGTGACAACAATGAGAACAAACCCAAGAATAGCAGATATTAGGCCAATGATTTTCCATGGGGTGTTAAAATGATTGCGCTGCAACTCAACAAACAAATTGCTCACATTTATAACCTCATCAAGACAAATCCTCACTTTATGTTTGCAAATTCTCGCCATGTGTGGATGTTTGTAAAGCTTCTCAATATCTTTCCAGACCTGGTCATAGATTCCTGTATCCCTTAAGTCAGTGGTTACAGTATTGAAGATTTCAGCCACTTCTTGATCACTTCCAAGATGGTTCTCCAAAACCCCAGCATTCCTCAACGCTTTTACATCATCTGCATGATCAATCAAGGAATGTAGGAAGGAAATATAGTTACTTATCTCATAATTGGTGTTGGAATTATCTGGGCACATCTCAAACGCTATCATGTTCAAGAATGTTTGACCTGTGAATTCATCCACTGTAATTGGTGGAATGTAAAGCGTACCATCCGCAAAACATATCCTTGTGAGATTCTCTTCGTTTTTCTTAATTTCAATCCCTGAAGATGTTATAATTTCCTGTATATTCCTCGATGGAAATTTTGTTTCCTTTTTCTTTCTACGTGATGACTTTTGCTTTTTATGTGGTGGTGAATTGTCATCATGTGACTGCTTTACATCTATTGTTATTGTGGGTTCCTTCTTCACTATGACCGTGATTAGAGCATCCAGCAAATGAGCTGGTTGATTGATCTGTACTTGAGATTGTCTCACGATGCCACGAGTTTCGATGAAACGATTTATGAGAATCCGCAACGCATAATCGTCGTCATCATCAGTCTTGCTTAATATGCTCAACACTTTGTATGGAAGCTGGTTCTCCAACAAGAGAAGATCTTGCATCACAAACCTGTCCAGGGCTTGTAATTTTGATGGTTCTGTCTCACCCACTTTGCGCATGAAATGAAGTGAAGCACACCCATCTACAAACAAGATCCATGCGAAAAAATCGTCATCGCCGAAGAAGCATTGAGCCACATCTTCAGCGTAGAGGTTTTTCAATTCTTTGATTTGAGACCAAATCTTCCCAAGTAGTTGCTTAGCATCATCTTCTATGTGGCCTACCTTATCTTTTAGGTAATCTGATGCCCACGTTTTCTTACGCTCTTCTCCTTTGGGATGATGAATGGGACCAATAGATACCACCTTAGGAAAGTAATACTTCTCATACTCAGATCGCTCTCGAAGATATGGAGTAACCTGTTGTAGGCATGAATATATACGGTCAATCATTCTCATTAACCACTAAAAGGTCTCTCTCTCTCTCTCTCCCCTCCCTCCCTCCCCTCATTTCTCTCTTTCTTCCTTGCGCTCTTAAATATAAGAGTTAAATGACTAATAATTCCTAAACATAAAAAAAATTTAGCTAAATAGGTTATTTGTAATAAATGTACCTTGAGTTCCCTAAACTACTCATTTTAATTTGGAAACTACTCATTTGGTGGAAAACTCCCTTGATATGTCAATCAATAAGGACAGTTAAGGACAAACAATGTAAATTTGGGAAAAAAAAGATTGACGTCTTACATTTAAAAATAACTCTAACCTATCTACTGGTCCTTACATTTCATAAGAGAATGAGTAGTTTGGAAGAGTTGTGTACAACATAGCCATTATTATGTGTGTGTGAGTGTCTGTGTGTAAGAGATTTCTAGATATAAAACAGAACCTTTTGTATCTTGAGCTGGTTCTGCGTCTGCTGAAGCGGATTTAGTAAACAATGTAATTCATGTTTCAATATGCTTGGTAAGGATTCCATGAAATAATGAAGGTAATTAAAGGTGGTTGGTTTAAGCGATCACAAGAGATGAGAATTTCAAGTGTAGGTGTGTTCAATGATTTCAAGTGCCTCTGAATTTATACTAAAAAACTAGTCTCGTTGGAATCAACATGCTGAGATAAGCAAGCAACATATTATTGGGGTCATTATATGAAGATTTATGTTTCTAAAACTACAAGTTTGGAACCAAGCATATATACTTAACTCACCTGAATTTGAAACGCAAATTCTATGCTTAGATGGCATCCGCTCTGTTATATATATATATAGAGTATGTAAGCTTCGGAAGTTAATTATAAAAAAATAAGGGATAAGTACCATTTTTACCATGAAAGTTTAGATTAAGGAGAACTAATCACCCTACTTTTTTTAAAACAAAAATTTCTTTATCATATTTGATTTGGAAGTTTGTAAAACGTAACATACTCACCCTAACTTCACGGTAGACCAATGATTTTTCTCCACGTGGCAAATGTTTGTTTGTGCCACAAGATGGTTGGGCGAAAATACTATGTTTTATAGACTTTTAGAACAAAAATAATCCAAAAAAACCTTACAGGTAACTAGTGTTTTTTAAGCTAAACTTCCATGATAAAAATGGTACTTATACTAGAAAATAATAGAAAATAAATAGTGAGTCGGACTTTTTCTAATTTCAACTTGCTATATTTGTTATTAGCTTACCTTACTTTAGAAACTAATAATTTCTAATAGTTCCTCTAAATTGCCATATATCAATTTGAATTCTTTTATAATCAAAACACTGATCACTCAAAAAATAACAAATAACGAAATTAAATAGAATAAATGAGAACCAAGGTTTGTGAGCAAAGCTTTACTTTATTAGCACAAGAAGCTAGGAACGAACTCAACCAAGCATAGATACTTCGCCCATTAAAAACAGGAGTTTCTGTAACACTAACATCTGGTTTCTGTAATACCCTAAAAATCCTATTTAGCATAACCACTAAATAATACCTAATAACATAGGTGAATATGTGGTCTCAAAGATATTATAGTTTATCTAGTTTAAATTATAGAATTTTCTCCTAGGGTTAAATAAACAAAAAAGACTCAAATATTCTAAGTTCATTCAGGGATCATGAAATACCCTATAATTTTCATATTGAAGCATAGTTCATATTTAAATTCTAAAAGGACATAAAATGTTATTGAAATACCCAAACAAATTAAAGGGAAATGTGAATAATTGATTGGACAAAAATTGTACTTTAATTAAAGTAATTGCATTAACTTTTGCAATTAATTATTAAATTCTCTTAGGAACCATAAAATATCATAAAATGCAAATAATTACCAAATTAAATTATGGTTCACATGGAATTAAAAAGAGCAATAAGGTACTATGGAGGATACTTAAACAAGATAGGAGAAAAATAATAAATAATTAGGTATTCATTAAATTAAATAATTGTGCCAAATTTTTATAAATAATCAAGGAATTAATTATGCATCATTAACTTATTAAGAGGCTAAATTTACTAAAAATATCCTTAATTAACACGCTAAAGCATAAGATCATAATTAATTCATAAAAATCCCTAAAGAGCTGTCATCACACTGAGCCTAATTAAGGGACGATTAATAACAATTAATGAGCAATTGAAATTACAACAATGAAGACACTAAATTTAACTAAACTAAATTCGGTATAATTAAAGATGTACAATTCCAATTAAAAGCCAATAGCTAATTAAGAGTTGTTTAAATGAATTTCTAATGACTATAATTAAATTGGGGTTCCTAAAATAGTATAAAACATCATGAAAATACCTACAACAACTATAGGGAAATTCCAACAAGTAAAGAACAATTAAATCTATATTTAAAAAGATATTAACATGTAATTCTTATATTTTCAAAAATAAGCCGTAAGAGTATATGAAGAGGCTTAAAATAATTAGAGGAGACTAAAAATCATTATTTGGCATCAAAAATTAATCTTAATTGGATTAACATTTATAATTAATCTAGTAGCAAATATTAATAAGCAATTTGGAATATTTTGGCTTAATTAAATATTAGAGTTCTTGTTTGTGTGACACATTAGAAAACACTAATGGCCTTGGTTAAGTGGCAAATCAATTAACCTTTGACATTTGCAATAAAAGAACAATTAAGCTTTTAGTTACCATGGTAATTAAATGAATGAATCAATTTTCCGAAGGTCCACATAAGCGGCGCATCACATGGAAGAGCTAGATGAAGTGTATTATTTAATTATCATGTTATAATAAAAGAGAACATTTAAAGGCTATTAGAAGAGGCATTACGGTTTGGCTTGTGGAGAAAGGAGGAAGTGTATTATTTAATTCAAGATAACAAGCACATGGATAGGTTGGCTTCAATTGAATAAATTAAATCAATGTCTTGAGTCATGAGAGGAGGGAGCACGGTTATACAAGCTTAAGAAGCAAAAATAAATAAATAAATAAATAAATCAAACACATGCTAAAATATAGTCAACAACTTGCTCATGAAGGAACACTATTCATTGCTTGGTGGGCAAGTTCTTTAGCTTCTTGAAGAAGGATGAAAAAGTTGAAGGGAGAGAGAAGAGGGGTGGCTTGTTAGAGAAGATGCTTGTAGCCTATAAATAAGAAGCAAATCCCTCTTCATTCTTCACACCAAACTCAAATGAGTTTTAGAGAGAAAGAGAGTAGAGAGAAGGAAGCAAGAAGGATGGGCGGTAGCAATGGTCTTCAAGAGGTAAGCTTGTTCTTAGTTTTATAGTTTTTAGTTTTTAGTTGTTCTTAGTAGTTTAATATAGATGTTAGTTTAATCTAGTAAATAGGTAAAGTAATTCCCCATATTTGTTTTTAAGCCTTATTGCATCAAAAAAGATGCCTGACAAGGTGGAAACATATTGGGGAGTGACTTTTAGGATTAAGGGAACAAGTTAGAGTAAAATGAAAGAAGTCTAGAATTGCTGGATTTTGGGAGTCAACTGGATAGGGGGCATTATTTTCTGTATCAAATGATCTTTAAAAATCACGAAATTTTCCAGAAATAAAGTAGACATGTAGGGCTTTCCGAATATATAAAATATGTAATGTTTTGATCTATGGACAAGGAGATATGAATTTTTGAAGATTGGGCTATTTTTCTGGGCGAAATTTCTGGGCAGAGAATGAACACGTGAAATCTGGGAGTTATTTTTGAATTCTGGGCAAAGTATGATATTTTTTCTGAAAAATAGACATCCTAAGGAGTCTGGAACATTTTACAGATCTTCATTTCGATTTTTCTAGAATTAGTTATGATTTTTCGAAGTTAGGCGAAAATCAGCCCTAAATGCTGATAATCAGCGTTCTTATCTGAAAATTCAAGGGAAATAATGGAAAAATAAATACACCAGGGGTAGAATAGCCGATTGTGGATAAGATATCCTTTAGTATATTATTTGTGAGTTAATAGACGCGATATTACTCTTATAGGAAGTCTGCAAACGTATACCGATCGTCGTCATACCGGAATTATCAATTCAGGTACGGACGCGTACTGTAACACTAACTCTGATACTTATTGTATGCTTATATGTGATAGATAGTCTGAAACTCTATTTTGAAAATTGATCATACACATACAACCTGATACGGGTTATAGTTTTGATAATGCCGTTATGTTTTCCTAGCGCTGAGGACACGATAGGCCATCGTGGCACTGGAGATAGTGCAGACTATAATAACATGCATATTGCAGTTGCTGTGTTATGTTATTATCTGAATATGAGAATATTGTATGTGATTATTGCTGTTTTGCCATGGATATCTGTCATACATATTGGATACATAAGCATGAGGTTAACCGTTACCTGAGGTTCAATGGTAATTGAACCTCAGCTCATAGTCTCAGATTCTGGAGGAACCAAGACCGAGGGCAAGGATATATACCGCACGAGAAGACACGGGCAGAGAAGACAACTACGAATTTTTGTATCACTATATTAGTAAATATTCAGAGCTTTGTACCCCTGTAATAGCAACAAGACACACCAACAGTGAAGGTTTATCAGATACTCGCTCTTTTAAATTTATTCCGGTGCTCTACTCTGATTAAAATATTTTGAAAACGGATTTCAAAATTGAGGATGTTATAGTTTCGAGTTTCGGTTTAATAAGCAAGAAAGGAGAATGATAATTATGGGAAAATCCTGAAAAGTAGAAAGAGTTTTTTTAAAGGCACATTTGAGGGTAATTAATGATTTTATTTTAAGACATAAATACCTCAATATTTATTTGACAAAAACAAAACCCTACTTTTGAGTGAAATTTTAAGGAAATAAAGGAGAAAAATAAGTTTTAAGTTTTCAAAAAATTATGGCAAAAATTATAGAAAATTTTCATATTAAGAACAGCAAGGGATTTCTAAATACACTAGTGCAAAAAAAGGCTTTAAGACCGTCTCGTGTTTAACAAGTTTGTTGAGTGTTTTTCAGTTAACACAAATCAAGATATTTGAAGATTAGTGAGATAAAGCAAAAAGTGAACAGTGCATTTAATGCACTTCTGAAATCTCACCTACTTTCAGCTAATCCACCTGAGCACGCCTAATGAACGTTAAAGAAAGCTTACTACATCAAGTAAAGTCAATTTCAACGGGCAAAATCTCAGAGGGCCACATCAGACATCATTAAGACTCGGATTAGCAGAAGTTTAGAGAGAGAAGATGACCAGAACTTAAGCAAATCACTTCCAACGGTTGGAATCATCTCACAACGGTCATTTAATGTTCTCTACCTATAAATAGAGAGCATTAACTTCATCTCCAGGGGATACACCTACTCTGACCGAAAATTTACTAAGTTCATTTATTGTGTATTAGATTTCACTTGTATTGTATCATTTTGATACTTAGAGCTTCAGTATTCATCTATCTACTCTTTGAGAGAGTTTTCATCTGTAAAATCATTTATTGATTGAGAGGATCACAAGTCAGGGGACTTGGTGATTGTGGATGTATTGATTACAACTTGTAAGGGGGAGTGTGTTCTAGTGAGAGAACAACTCTTAGTACAGAGTGTGTAATCAATATTGTTGAGTTAGTGGATTGAAAATCCCAAGTGAGGCTTGGGGACTGGATGTAGGTCAGACAAAGGACCGAACCAGTATAAATCGTTGTGTGCAAAGCTTTTCTCTCTATCTCCTCTGTTCTGCCCTGTTCTGAGAGTGTAAAAACAGAACAAGTTTTCAAAAAATTTTAATATACCCAATTCACCCCCCCCCTCTTGGGTATAAAGCTCCTCTTTCAAATAGGCTACCTGAACATAATTTAGGTAGTCTGTTTTAAAATAAAATATACCCCCTGCAATAATACAATAGGCTACCTGAACACAATTTAGGTAGTCTGTTTAATACAACAAGCGACCTGAACGCCAATTTAGGTAGTCTTTTTAATAAAATAGGCTACCTAAACAAAATTTAGGTAGTCTGTTTTAAAATAAAATGTACCCCCTACAATAATAGGTCATATGAGGCAACCTGATAGTAAATAGAAATCAGGTCGCCTCATATGAGGCGACCTGATGTAAATTAAGGTCGCCTAATATTAGGCGACCTGATATGTATTCAGGTCGCCTAATTGAGCAAATACTACTACACTCTCCCCGATGTCCCTTAAAATAAGGTCTTCTTTTGAGTCTTTTTTAGGTCGCCTTTTTAGTATTTTGTAGTAGTGTGTGGACAGTCCCTTTTGCAACCAATAGTAGTCTATCATGATGATCAGGATCATCCACATAAAGGTCATAAGGTTGCTCTGACTGTCCAACAATGCAGCTCCGTCGAGTGCTCTACTGCACAGTTGCAAGTAAGTGTGTGAAGGGAACACTGGTCTCTGGATGTGAGCTCAAAAGCAGCTTCACCTGATTCAGTTCCTCCCTCAACTGGCTAATATCAGATTGATACTTTGCTTCTTTAGCCGTTGATTCCTCATTTATTTTGGCCACTGTCTGTTGCATCTCCTCCCGGGTAACCACCTCTTTCCTATGGCGTTTGGCGGATGAACCAAAGAATACCTTCAAGCCTACCCGTCCTCCAACCCCCCTTACACGCCCACCGTGGTCCGATTTTTCGGTGGCAACAGTGAGAACATCACTCCTACCGGACGACACGAAAGATCCCTCTGCCTCTTTCTTCTTAAGATCTTCCTGTAAGGTACAGATAACGAGAAGCTTAGTAATGAATCCTGTTTAGTAACTAAAAAATAACAACAATAACGATACTTACAATTTTTTCAGCAACTACACGAGTTTGTTCACTCGTGTAGGAGCCGCTTGGCTTTTGCCAAATGTGCAACCACAAATCCTTGCGATGTATTGGAGATGGCGGACCATGTACCGCCTCAGGATTGGATTCTGCTTCATCTTCCAATCTCTTCCGCTTGGCCGCCATCAATTCCTTTTTAGCCCTTTCATATCCGCCGCGAGAAGCCCTATGCGGGCAATCATTCTTTCTCCCTATCTCCTGTGCTTTTGCCCTTCTTTGCTGTGAATCAAAATTTAAAACAACTATTAATTATGAATTCCAGCCATCTCACTAACAGAAATTAGAGAACTTCTGCTTGATATGAACCTCAAACACTAGTCAAATTCACTTGATCAAGTTTCAACATTTTATTATTTAAGAAAGATGTAGATAGGTTAAGAAACAAAAGAGAATTATGCTTACAAAAGAGCTATGTTTTGTACTGCTAGGTAGATAGAACAAGAAACAAAAGAGGATTATGCTTACAGAATAATACAAACTTGATCCTTTTTAAGGCATCCAATGGGATCATCAGTACGTCCACATTAGATAGTAACAATTGGGTATATAAAGTTTCCCCCTTTTAAGACTATTCATTTCCTCCTTTGTAAGACAAACCATTACACAATTACCTCCTTAGTATTTTACCTTTTCAGGGTTTACATATCAGACTTGCATAGACAAAGGCAGGAAATGTATACTTCTATTCACACACCAAACAATATAATTTAACTAACAGGATTAGATGAACAAATATAAGCTCACAGGTTACATAAGCAAACAAAACTAAATATAGACTCACCAGAGCTTCAGGAGTGGTCCGCAGCAGAACAAATTGTCGCCAAATTCGTTCATCAATAAATGTGTACTGTTCCCAAGGTTGTTTGGCAGGCGCAACCTCGTAAAAAATATACGTGTTAGCGAGAGAGTTCTTAAACTTCCTCCACCGATCAGCACAATAAGACAATGTCTTGACTTTCAACTCCTCAAAGTCAGGGACAGTGTATGTAAGCCGGATAGTGTCCCAAATAGGTTGCTTTACTTTGACAAAGTCAACACTTTTCCACTCATCTTCCAAGATGCTAACCTTGCTGCGTGCAAGATACCCGACAAAACTATTATATTTGTTTTTATTAGGACCGAAAGGCCGCAACTTTTCATCGAACTGAATCTCGAGCCTTGACCTAGAAGTCCGACTTAGAGATACATCCATCATTCGTGTGCCTCTTCTACCACGGCGTGCAGGGCGGTTAGGAGGCACATTGTCAGCAGAGGAGGGTTCATTCTGACCCACACCATTAACTGGCGATGCCGAAACACGAATGGTATCGTCTTCACCGTTCATTTTCGAGACAATAAGAGAGGAATGCTTGAGCAACTGAGAGAGTAAGAGAGGCTACTAGTACGTGGGCGAGGAAGAGTGGTAATGCAACAGGAAGAGTGGCTTCACAACAACAAGAGGGGTTTCAGAGTTCAGAGGTACAACGTAAGTCTTAAGGTAACGTTTCGCGTGAAGATATATTTGGCGGTTTATTTTTAAGACCGGATGAACAACAAAGACGGTCTTAAAAGTTAAGTTTTAAGACCGTCCTTTTTTTAAACTCCGGTCTTAAAAGTATTACTACCGGGGCACGATTTATGTCAACTTAAAAGTATAATCTTTAAGACTTCCTGTTATATATATCCGGTCTTAAAAGTTTTATTTAATTTTTTCCTTATTATTTTGGATCGTAGAAAAAATAAGTTGGCATGTTCGAGATTTCCCTATAAAGAATTTTAATATTTCAATTTTTTTAATAACATTTTTAAGACCGGTCGATTTTTTAAGCGGTCTGAATAATATATTTAAGACCCATTGGTAAACGATTTGGTCCAAGAAGTTCTTTATAATTACAAAACTGCCATCGGTCATACCTTTAAAGTTTTTTATATTTACAAAACTGCCACCGGTCATACCTTTAAGACCAGCCCGTCGATAGTCTACTCTAAATAAGGCGGTCTTAAAAGCCTTTTTTGCACTAGTGCAAGTATTTTGCTATCATACATGCTTTTGATGAATGCTCTGCTGCTAGTGCTCTGATTATAGGTTAACAACTTGAACAAATTTTTTTTCAAAGTTTCAAAACTACTCTTCAACATCAATTGTTTACAAGTGTTGTCATCATCAAAAAGGGGGAGAACGTTAGTTCTCTGTGTGTTTTAATGATTACTAACAATTGTAAACAATATGGAGATGTTTGTGTTCAAGATTAAACTGATTTCAACTTGTCAATTTTAAGCAAAAACATTCTGTCTGAGACAAACTCAAGCCTGTTGTGTGCAAGCTCGAGCCTGCTTTTGACAAAGAGCTTAAACCTGCCAGCTCAATTCACAAACTCGAGACTGAACCTTAAGTTTGAACTAAAGTTTACTCAAAAGCTTAAATGAACTCGAGCCTATACTTTCAAGCTCGAGTTCATCAATGGCAGAGAGGTTTGGTCTTTGAAAGCATCTTTAAACTTGACATTGTTTTTCAAACCTCAAGCTTGCAACCTCCAGAGAAAATCTTTCACAGTTTTCATAAGCTATGAACTCAAGCCTGTTATGGCAAACTCGAGTTCATCTCTGGGGGGAAGAAATTTTAAGCGAAGAAGATTTTTACAAACTCTGCACTGTTCCATTAGCTCAAAATCTTTCCATGTTTCAAAAATCTCAAGAGTTTACAGATCAAAAAAACTCGAGCCTAAAACTTTAAACTCGAGCCTACCTTTGGCCGAGAGTTTCCAGAATTTCTCAAAGTTAAATAGACTCGAGCCTAAGCTTTACAGACTCGAGCCTAAAAGTTCCAAAGAGCAAAGAGTTTTTCAGAGTTGAATAAACTCAAGCCTAAATATTTTAAACTCGAGCCTAAAAGCTCTAGAGAGCAAAAGTGTTTTTCAACTTGAGAAAACTCTAGAGTTTGCTCTACAAACCTCAGGTTCATCTTTTCAAAGCTTAGATAAACTTTGTCTTGAATAGTGTCAAACTCGAGCCTGTCACTAATGGACTCGAGTTTGCCCCTTGAACATAAACTTTCCAAATCTCAAAATCGCGACATTCCTCTCTGAATGAATCAAACTCGAGTTCAGTAGAGTAAGCTCGAGTTCATTTCAACCCGAGAGCAATGTGATTTCTCAAAGAGTTGAGAACCTCAAGTTCACATGTTTTCTTAAATAGAAATATCCTTGTACACTGAAGCACCAAACTCGAGCCTACATGAACTAGGCTCGAGTTCACAACGCTAACTCAGAAAATTTGAATCTGTCTAATTCAGAAATCAATATTATTTGATCTTAATGCTTTACAACATTATTCCTTGATATTCCCTGCTACGTTTAACGTTTTATTAGTGGATTTTCGAGAATTAAAGAATGTTTATTGGAGAGTTAAAGCATAAAGCAAAAAGCAACTCAGAGCATTTATTGCTATGTCCAGAAAGTTGCTTCTTCTGCCCAATCCGTCTGCACACAACCACAAAGCATTAAAAAATGATTGTTGCAACAAGTAAACTCTTCTCCAACAGATTAATTTGCAGAGAATCAACTCTGATCATCTAGTCAACTGGATTAAGAGTAATCAAGAGAGAGAAGGTCCCTAAACCACTTCAGAACACTTGGACAACCTCTTAACAGATCTATTTGGAAAGCAACGGTCATTTAATGATCTCTGAGTATAAATAGAAGTGCATTCAAGACTTTCCAACAACATTAACAGCTGAGAGCGAATTTCATTGAAGTTTACATTCGTTTCTTTCAGTTTTTCATCTGTATAGTATCTCTTAATAAAAGAGCTTCAGTGTTCATTTATATCTACTCTTTAAGAGAGTTTAACTTCTGATTATTCATTTATTGTAAAGGAATCACAAGTCAAGGGGACTTGGTGATTTGGGGAATCATTGATTATAACTTGTAAGGGGGAGTGAGTTCTAGTGAGAGAATCACTTCTTGAGTGCAGAGTGTGTAATCTTTGATATAGTGGAAATCCCAAAGAGTTTGGGGACTGGACGTAGGTCAAGTGGTTAAGACCGAGCCAGTATAAATCTCTTGTGTTCAACTTCTCTTCCCTTTGCTTTGTTCTGCCCTGTTCTAACATTAGAAAACAGAGTTTTCTGTAAAATTTTTAAAATACCCAATTCACCCCCCTCTTGGGTATTTGGCTCCATTTTCAGGACCCATTCGGAAGCTTAAGTTGGGTTATCCGATTTCACTTTTCCCTCATCAACGCCTTTAAATGATAATAGGTTGTGTTCCGATCCCCTAAGCACAACCAATCCTAGGAGGATTTTTGAATCCATAAAAGTTCCTCCTGAAAGCAAATTTCTTCCAGCTCCTCCCTCAAAGACGCTTCCAGGTCAATTAGGAATTCAGAGCACACATCAGATTGGTGTTCAAGCCTAGATTGGATGCCGTTTATTCTTCGAAGGAGATGCCGCTTCGGTTTCCCAATTCCACCAAAGGTGTCAAGATTCCATTGCTGAACCTCATCCTTGAAGGCTTCAATGCAGGACATAAGCTCTCTCCCAAGTTCCCAAATTCGTTGAACGATTCCCTTGAAGTTTGGATGTGAAATCCATGAGGTAAGGAATTTGAAGTGAGTGGGAGGTGGGCTAGTACGGTTAAAAGAGCCCAGGGAAATGTAGATGGGTCTGTGATCAGATAGGATCTTGGGAAGATGACTAACCATACTTCCAGGAAGAAGCTGAATCCACTTAGGATTACATAGAGCTCGATCGAGCCTCATAAAAAGAGAGCCCCAACGCCAGGTGAATTTGGGCCCGTGGGAACCCATTGGAGTGAACAAATGCTTTAAACAGGCTACACCCCTGAGCTCGATTAAGTGACCCCCCCCTGACGTTCATTCTGGTGCAAAATGGCGTTAAAGTCACCCGCCAATAACCAAGGAGATGAGATGGACTCAAATAGCTGACTAAGGTCATCCCAAAGGATCTTGCGAAGCTGCGGTTGAGGGCTCCCATAAACAGCAGTGAAAAGGAATTTAAGGTTGAGACTGGCCCAAGAAACCTCCGTATGCACAAATTGGACATGATTGACCAGGATATTAATAGTCATATTTGAAGACCATAAAATCCAAATACCTCCCGAGAACCCAGAGGCTTCAACTCTATGAGAATTAAGGAAGCCAAGCTTCTTAATGACAGAATCAACTTTAGCACCTGAAATTCTAGGTTCCATTAAGACAAAAACGTCAGCTCTATAATTAGTAGAAAATGATTTGAAAATAAAAGGGAGCTTTTGTTTAAAAGCTCCTTGACAATTCCAAGTTATTATTGACATAAATAAATAATTAAAGAGGTAAGCCAAGGATAGAATCGTCTCCCTCTTTCTGCATAACCACATCTGATGCTTGTAATTCATTATGAATTTCACGTGCCAAGTCCTTCATAACTTTGACTAATGGTCCAACGCCTTCTGAGTTGGGCTTGGCCCCCAACTTATGAACAGTGAGCCCAGATGCAAGTTTCATTCCTCTATTTCTTGAATGAGGATCTGAGCTATCGGTGGGTTTAGGTTTTCCTGGCCCAATCTTATTTCCTTGGTTGGTGAGACTGGTCCTAGCCAGTCTGGGGTCCACGACCTGGACAGCTGAATTATGGTTCAAATCAAGGGAAGTGTCAATATGCTTGACGACATACTTCTGTGCAGTAGGGTTGCTTTCATGGTTTGTCCGTTGTGAGCTAGCTCCTTTCTGCAAAATCCCTGTGCCTACCTTTTTAACACCTTTTGTCCCTCTAACTTTTTCCTTGCGATTCGTTAATTCCCCGTTTGGGTGAGTGGGGTCCAACGACGGATCAGTCATGCCTTGACACTCCTCAATGAGGGCGTCACCCAAAACCTCGTACCGCAATCCGTTGACCGATCGTTTGCTGTCAGATGCTCCAGCACCTTTGTTGATTCTGTCGACAGGATGCCTTCTCCGCTGAACTTGCATCCAGGCCCCGAATTGGGAAGTCTCATGCGCCTCTTGAACAGGAGGTGCGTTGGCCTCTAATTCCTTTGGAGCTTCTTGAGCTACCACCATTTTTTCCGGGCAAGAGCTTTGAAAGTGGCCGTATCTCCCACATTCAAAGCATATAGTGGGTAACCCTTCATATTCAACAAGGATGAGTTCACCATCCACTTGTATTTTGGATATTAGCGGTTTGGTGAGGTCCAAGACCACAGCGATTCTTGCGAACTTGCCTCTGTCGCCATAAGTCCACTCGAATAACTTCCCCAAAAACTCCCCCAATAGACCGAATAATGCTTTTATGGTAATAACATGCTGGAAGTCTGGGAAGACGAATCCAACCTATAACATTGTTAACCACATGGTCTTGCGGCCTGAAGGATGGTGTCCAGGGTTGCACCGTTAAATAATGACCAAATATCATCCATGGACCAGTTAGGAGAGAGTTTTGATAGTCGAGATCCTCCTGAAATTTAACCAAGAAGCAATCGTCGTTAAGATCGATGAGCTTGAATCGGCCAGAGGGTTTCCACAATGATTGGAGCTGCGAGCGGAGATGACGATAGCCAATTTTTCGACCTAGTAACTTGACCACCACCGCTAGACCCATCTTTTTATTCAGGGTATCAATGACATGAGTAGCGAAATCAACCGTTGCGATCATCCCATTCAATCAAATGGATACGTCCCCCTAAGAAAGGACTACGTCTTCCTCTTCATCCCCAAGAGGGTTGGAGTCGGAGTTGATAAGCATGTCCTTAAAGGAAGGTATTTCAGGAGCTTCAGCAGCTTTGTCATCCCCCATCTGGATATCGTGCAGGAGGAGGGGTGGGGGGTATTTGCGTTTCAGGAACTAACTCGACTGACAAAGGAACTTGGTTTTCGCTGTCAGGAGATTGGTCTGCCTCCATGATATCATCCATCGACGGGTTCACATCAATCTTGGCGCGTTTGGTTGAGTGATCTTCTCCGGGGTGAGGTGGTGGATCACCCTTCAGGTTACCTTCGAATGGAACAGGATGAAGCATTGTTCAAGAGAGGTGAAATAAGAGCGAGGAAAGTCTAGAGAGAAGGAGGAGCGTCTCTCACTAGCCCATTATGTTACATGCAAGTTTTTGGTCGAACTCATTCACGTCTACAGCTTGATTGGCCTATTGAGAAGTGGACAAATGCTCCTAGTCTTTTCAACGAATCACCTGTCTCTTGGAATAAGAGCTCTGGGACTTTATGGCTTTTTCCCCCCACCCCTCGGGCTGCCGCCCCAGACCTTCAGCCTTTTCGGAATATACTGCTTCTTTGACAAAGCAACAAATAATGAAAGGGCTTATGCAAGGGAATCAGAATAGGTGACAGGCTAATACGAAGCTTGCTAACTCGAAGCCCAAATGATTGAAATGTAACTCAGAATGTATTCTCCTTTTTTGTATCAACTCAAAGGCCCAAATGACTGAAAACGTAGTTGAGCCCAAAAGGAAATTTTGCAGAGGCAAAAAAAAAACAGTAAAAGACCCATAAATATAACAATAAAACGATACCACAGAAAATAAAAACTCAAATAACATACGCCCGAATAACAACAGCAAAAAAATAACTCAGACAACTTCAAGGACCCAAAAGGTTGCTCGGCCCAGAACATTAGAGTTTCAGAATTATTTAAAATAATTAAAACTTTAAGCCCAGAAGGTTGCTCGGCCCAGACACTATAATTACAAAATAAAACAACATTACGGGCTACCACAAACAAAAAGGCTAAGAAGGAATGGCCCATAAACAACAAGCCCAAAGTTCCGTGAATAATGAAACACACAGTTCCATTGATTGGAGCAAACGACGTCGTACGAACTTCATCTACAACCTTTAGCCGATGCCCTACCCGACCCGGATCCCCAACTTGTGACCCGGATGTAGCCTGACCTAGTGCCGCTGCCGTCTGCAGTTCAGGCGACTTCTCCGTCATTGCATGGCTTCTTTTCCGGCGTCTTAGTCGTCGATTTTGATGGCTGTAATCAGGGCAAACAACATCAAAACACAACGTGCGCAATAATTTAACAACTATGCACCAAGATCGAACAAAGATTCAGAAACTTAAAAACATGAACGGGCGCGTGACGACGGTCATCCAAGAACTCATTTGAAAACGAATCTCAAAAAGCCCAAATCAAAACCATTGCACAGATTAAAAATGATTAAAAGTAAATTGAGATGGGGCGGCACAAATATGTACAGCCATATAGCAATATATGTGCCAAAGGCAATGAGTCATGCTCCAAAAATCAGATTAAAAAAATCATGATCGAAAGACAAAGGAAAACTTAAATGTGTGTTTGAATAAGTGTTCTTGAAGAATAGTTTACGCCTTAGCAGATAAACATGTTAAATGAATTTTATCTAAACTTCAAAACTTTAAAAGTGATTTCTTTTAGGGTGTGTTTGATTTCAGAGAAAGAAATGATTTTTATAGGAAGAGATGAATTTTTAAGGAGGATATTAAATTTTAATAAAAGGAATATATATATATATATATATTTTTTTTTTTGGTAGAGAATTTTTTTTCAAACATTATGGATTATTTAGTAACGATGGCGCGGGGGGGGGGGGGGGGGGGGGGGAATTCTCTCTCTTCTCTCCCTCCCATTTCTTCCCCTCACACCATACGAGCTCTTAGTTTCATTGGCATATAGATTCAGTTCAGAAAATTTTGGATGAGTAATAATACTTGAAAAAAAGGCATATACGATGCTCAGGATAACTTTTCTTAAATTTAATTTTTTTAGTAGAAAAATGAAAACACAAACTGCACCATGTACTTCAAAATGAGCCGACAGAATGAGATTTGAAACCTGAATTAAGGAGGAATAATTGGGAAGACATGCTTTGCAATTAGAGCCAGGAATTCGGGCTGACCCATTTAAACCTAAATGAAGTTGGTTCTACAAGATCGGCCTTATAGGGCCAAGGGCTTAAAAGGGTCGGCACTATAAGGCCAAGCGTCACTCATTAAGCCCTTTAATTTTTTTTTTTTTGGTTTCATTAACTTGATTTAGCATAGGTTAAGGTATATTTTTACCAATAAACTATTATAAAAAGAGCATCTGGCACAATTATTAATTGATAATATCTTAAATACAAACAAACAATTAAAAGGTAGAAAAAAAAAACACACAACACCGTTAGTTGAGGTTTTAACGGACGTTTACTTCATGGTATTTGATGATGTGGGCAAGCGAAAAGAGAGGATGTGGAAATATTGTGTCAGAACTTAGCATCTGAAAATTAATGGGTTCCATCACAGTCCAGATCTGTACAAAAATGGGTTCCATCGGCAAAAATGGGTTGCGTCAACACATCGCCCCCAAGTCTTGGATGAATCTTACCATGAGCTGCAAGCAAGCTAGAAACCCTCATCATGCTTTTTGCTCTCAGTCGATGCCCAGGAAGACGCCGATGAAATTGAGGAAGAGCTCGATTATGATGTCGCCGACTTCCTTAGAGTAGACAGGACCACATAAGAGAATGAGAAGAGCTCGAAACCGGAGAAGGCAACGATCAGGACACTGCCGATTACCCTCTCATGAAAAAATGCCATCACTGGGGAATTTATATATTTAGTTCTTCTTCAATCATCACTGTTATTTTTTCTTCTTGTGCATTGAAATCTCCCTCGGTAAAATCATTGGTGAGTCACCTCGCCTTCCCCTCTCAAATCACTCAATTTTTTTTTTTTTTTTGTGAAAGTGGGGCATCAACCCATTCCTTTTATTATATCAGAATGCAATGTGGGTAAGAGATACCCATAACGTCTCTATACAAACAGCCAGCAATAGCACCTAGAGGTGAATCAAAACAAACGAAAGCTTCCTCCTATACAAAACTCAAATCACTTAAGTTTTTAATGTTCAAATTCTCACGATTCCTTAGTATTTTGGTGTTTTTATTGGGTAAGAAAAGATGTTATCGTTGTGATAGAAGATGTTATCGTTGTGATAGATTTCACCCCCTTTCTCTGTTCTTCCTATTTTCTTTGAAGCAACATCAACGTAGGATAGGGGGATCAATTGAGGGATATGAATTAGAGTTAGACGAGGTTGTGTAGGTGGGTGAAGATGAGTGAGGTAGAGTGTACGTGTGTCTGATTTTTTAGCTTCAATTTCAATATTCTCCGCCTGCATCTTGCCAGCAACGGTGAAGAAGATGATGCCATTCATGCCCTTATTTGCAGATTGTCGTCGCCTTTTCTCTGAGATCGCGTTTTCGTTTTGGCCTTTGATGGATTTAGATGTTTTTCTTTTTCTCTGCTCTCTCTGCTTTTGTCCAGGATCGCGTTTTCGTTCTTTCTTTCAATGATGATTTCGCCTTTGATTCCTATCTTGCTCGAAGCTAAAGGCAAAACTAAGTCAATTTTTTCTGACCATAGTTGCCACGTTTTCATTTTATCTTCACCACATCAGCATATCCTAAGAGTTAAACATCCGTTTATTGAGTAAACTAACGGGATTGTGTTTTTTTCTACTTTTTAACTGTTTGTTTGTATTTAAGATACCATTAATTAATAATTGTGCCAGATGCTCTTTCTGTAATAGTTTATTGATAAAAATGCACCTTTAATTTACTAATTTATATGTATTTTGTTTATGTTATAGAATTATTTATCTATTACATATACATAATAACTATACTTTGATTTTAGGATTTAGTTTATTATTTGTTGCAAATAAAAATGATAGATGTATTCAATTATTCATGATGTGGGAGAAGATATTTTTGATATTTTTACCCATGAAGCATAGCCTACTACGCAAAGTGAAACACAATTAAATATGTTTGAAATTGATGATAGTGGTGAAGAAGATGAAAATGATAATCATCGTACTCATATTACTATTACTTAGTGGTAATCTTGTTATACTTTGTTTGAGTTACTTGTGAACAATATTTTACTCCGTTTGTTTATTGGATTACGCGTGTTTGTGTAGGCATTAATGTTCATAACATTTATTTGATAAATTAGAACTTTAATTGTTGTATTTTACTAATTATATTTTTTTGAGAAAAAAGTAGGAAAATAATTTTAATTCATAAAAATGTTTTCTAGCCCTGTAGGCCGGCCCTAACCCGTATGCTCTCTGCTCGATTCTTGAAAAACAAATGTTTTTCTTACCCTAAGCCTAAAAGAGCTAGACCTTTAGGGATGGGCCAGCTCAGATTCCCAACTCTATTTGCAATCAATTATAATATTATTTTTCAAACATGAAAAATAAAATAAAGTAACACAAATTAAAAATACCAAGGAAAGGGAATAAAAAAACATGCTCTAATGCCATATGTTGGAATAATACAATAATAATGATCCCAAACATTCTATAAGAAAGAATAGCAGTGGAAGACTTGATGAAATACCTCCGGTCCAGAGGCGGACCCAGGAATTTTACCTACGGGGGGTGAAAATAAAAAATTCTACATTATAAATAAAAGTACTTGAAATATGATGTAAACCTAATATTAAAAAATTGAAAGAAATCTATCACGAATATTAAGATTAATTCACTTGACTCTTACTCTACGTATTTTCATATTGTTAAACTCATCTATATAATTGAATTCGTGCTAAAACTCAAAACAATTTCTTTTTTATTGTATGTAATCAAAGCATCATCTATATTTCCATGATCATCTTTTAACAAAACTCAAAACTTGCCCAATGGAATCTAAGGATTTGCTAACATATCATGTTGATGTTTATATATATATATATATATATATAAAATTTTGCTCAGAAGATTTTTTTTATATACTCAGAAGATGTTATATATATATATATATATATATATATATATATATATATATATATATATATATATTTGATATTATACTCAAAAGATGTTAATATATATGGGAGAGGCTAAAATTGCTTGTAGGATCTGTTCAGATAATTGGTCCACATGATATTAGATGGATATTTTGAGGGAAGGCCCACCAAGTGAAGCCTACCGCATTACTATAGTAGCTTGAGACTGCTTTATATGTAGTATTTATTTTTTTAAAAAAAATTAGGGGGGGCGGGGGCCACCCCTAGCCCCCCTGTGTCCGCCTATGCTTCGGTCATAGCGATTCAACATGTAGTATCTCACAACTTGAAAACAATAAGGAAGAAATAAGAGTTAGAATTAGGAGATAATAAAGGAGAATAGATCAAGGCTTCTTTTAACAAGAAGATGAGATACAATGATTGTTTGAGAATAGCCAGCACCCATTAGGGAACCCTTAGGAAAGAAGTGTCATTAGTGTAAAAATCGTTTTTTAGACCGGTTCTAAATTATGTCTCAATACAACCGGTCTAAAAGGTTTGTTATTTTTAAGGCTGGTTGAGCAACTAATATTAAAAATAACTTTTTAGATTGGTTACTCAAATATTAGGTTTAAAAAGTGAGAGTTTTTAGACCTAACTTGGTTTATATTATATCTAAAAGGTCTGACTTTTTAGATCGGTTGTATAAAACATCCATTCTTAAAAGTCTGACTTTTAGACTAGTTATGTACAATATCTAGTATGACATGTTTGATTTTTTAGATTGATTCTGTACACTATGCGGTCTTAAAAATCTCACTTTTAAACCAGTTGTTTCAAAAACACATCTTATTAAAAATAGTATTTAGACCTTATATTTTTAATACCGGTCTTAAAAGTCTCGTCAAAATTCTTATTAGACATGACAATTTTAACATTTGGTCTAAATTTGTTCTTTTTTCCTCATATATACTCTTTTTCTTCCTCTTACCCACCATCCAATATATCTTGCAACTAAAAGAATATAAATTATTGGAAATGAATATACAAATTGATTAATCTATCATTGAAAATGAATATAATACCAACAATATTCCAATTGAAGTGGGAACAAAATCGACCTAATAACTATTATTAATTACAGATCACATACAACATTTCACATCTTTCAAATGATAAATACATACATGATGAAATACACAAGACCCAAACTCACTATTATTCTAAGAACTCATAAATGAATTCACAAAAACATTTGCGGATGAAATCAATATCTTCATCAGGAAAGGGATCAGTAAGATCAAACATTTGTAACATTGAAGCCAAAAAAAAAAATCATTAACTTGCATGCTAAGTTAAGAAAAATTAAAAGTATAGTCATACAAAATTGTTAAAATACACATTTACCTCTTGAGTGAATTCAGTCATACATAATGTGATAATATTTAAATATGAGTTTCAACACAAAAAAGACTCATAAGTTAGATCCCAGTGGTTGCTTACAAATCTAGAAAAGAACATGACATAATTGAAATCGTATAGAGCATAGCTTATTGAACAAGTTCATAAAACAAATATGTACTCACTATTAGGGGGGGGGAAGCTTTATAACATCCTTTTTTTAGCCTTTCTACATCCTTTTTCTTGGGGATGCCTTGGGGGCCTAGAAAATGAAGACTTTTTTAGGACGCCAAATTGAAGACTTACGGCGTCTTAAAACATTTAGGATTCCATATTATTCTTTTAAAAAAAAACCCCCAAACAGTGCCGACATAGGCTTGGATGCCAAAATGGTACCGAATAGATTTGAGAAATTTCTATGAACTCAAGAGAATCAAAATCAGAAACTAACGTATAACAGGGCAGCACCTATTATGTATTATAAATCCAGGAAAAAAAAAACAGATTTGGCAAAGCCACGGGAGCAGAGCATTTCTTTAGATTCACACGGAAGCATGGCGCCATTGTCATTCCTCCCAAAATCTCTGTCGCGAGCTCTGACGGGCATTTTCTTCTGATCCACCTTTGTCATTCGTAGATCTAAGGAACCATGGGAGTGGAGGAGGCCATGGGACCGGCAGCTAACTCAAACTTAAGGTGAAGGAGCATAGGAGACTTTGGGAGCAACGGCGGCAAGAATGAGCTCGAGAAGAAGGGAAGGCGAGCGGTGGAACAAGATTCATGAGTGCCAGAGGGAGAAGATGATGAGTGAAGAAGGGAAGAGATAGGTTTGTGCTTGTGTTATGCGAGAAACATTTTTTTTTTTAAAAAAAAACAACAATGAGTGAAGAAGGGAAGAGACTCGCGCTTGTGGTGTGCGAGAAACAAAAGACCCGTGCTTGTGCTTGTGTTGTGTGAGAAACATAAAAATGAACGGCATTGCTTTTGGCGTCCTAAACTCAATTTAGAATGCCAAAAATAGTTCTTTTGGCGCCGTAAACTCCATTTAAGACGCCAAAAATACTTATTTTGGTGTCTTAATTAAATTCCATTTAGGATGCCAAAACTACTCTTTTCCCATCAATGTTGCCAAATTCTCCTTCTTTTGGCATCCTAAATTTAATTTGGGATGTTTAAAGTGTTCATTTAGGCGTCCCAACTTTATATTAGGACGCCAAAAGTTCCTCTTTTTTTTTCAAATTAAAATGCTAAAAGCTTCCACATAATTACAAAAGCGCCAATACATTTATTTTTTACTTCCCTTTTTGAAAATGGATGTCTTCTAGGAAAGTAAAAGCCATTTTTTGTAGTATTAACTAACGTTTGGTGTGATCCATTTAGGGCCTTTTATATCATGCACATGCTTATCACCAGCAGCGTGTCGATAAGTTCTCATTACCCTGTTGTCACCAACAACATGTTGGTATGTTCTCTTATTCACACTAGCTTGCTTGCCTTGAAAAGGACTAGAATTCACCATGGTTTGTAGGAACTTACAAGACTAATGTTGTGTTTGGCAAACTTTAAAACTTCTATTTTGGAAATAATAAAATCTTGGTTTTGGCAAAAGTTTGCCAAACACCAATAAAATGTCTAGAAGCTATTCTCCATCCAAACCATGGTTTTTGGGGCCAAAACCTTGGTTTGTGAAAAACCTATTTTCCCCCTATTTCTCTCTCTTTTTGACACTTATCCGTTGTGTGCTCCTATCTCTCCCGTTTTCTCTCTTATTTTTCATAATCTCATTTTCATTTTCCTTGTCTCGTTGCTCTCACACGCTCGGTCTTCGACCGATCTGGATTGTCTGAAATATTGGGGTTATTGAAGGTAACCAATCATTTCCATGATCTATCAAAGTAATCGTGAAATTGTTATGTTGTATTTTTTCTCAAATTTTTCCCGAGCTCACCATTTTCTTGATCTGTTGAAATCATCGGCAGATCGGGAAAAATTCCGTTTTGTCTCAATTTTTTCTTGTCTTTTTCCAGCCGTGATCTTTGCCATTATGAACGTCTCATTGAACGCTTCGATTCATAGGTGGAAGATACATTTCCTCAACTCGCCTTTCCTTTCCTCAACTCAGGTTTTCTTCATCCCAAATAAGTCTTCGGCCGACAATACATAATCGTGGTTCTTGGGCGGTCGGATGAGTTAGACGTAGCTAGTGTGTTCTTGGGCGATCCGAGATCTCCTTTCAACTTGCTACTTGTCATTTCTAGACTTCTGACACAGAAAAGGGAAAAAAAAGGCGCTAGTTAAAAATATTTAAAATATAACCTTATCCTTTATATGTAATTATACCAAAAACTAATGTCTTTTTTGGTAAATTTGTCCTTGAAAAAACTATTCTGATAACAATATCTAAACACTATTATTTTATCAAAATCACTTTTTTCAATAAGCTATTATGTTAGAATCAATTCTGAAAAAAACCATTTTACCTCATAAATCCAAAAAACTATTCTCCAAAAGCTAATACCAAAACTCTTTTTATATTCAGAAAAGTGGGTTAACATCAAGCAGAATTGAATTTACCATAATAATAACTAATTATGGACTAGGAAAACACTCAAAATGTAGTCTAATCCTATTGATTTATAATATGACATTGACTTAATAATACCTTGAAACATTCTTAACGACATTGCTTAAATTAGGAACCAAAAATCTTTAGTGATTGAACAAGATAAAAAAATTAAGACATGATGAAAACAATAAAAGGTCCATAGAAAATCATCGCTATATGATGGAGTGTATACATTAAACCACACCATCCGGCTTGAGTTCAGTGATGTCCATTTTGCGTTGGAGACATATGATATATAATGTCAAAATGGTAACCAAATTGATTACAGTGATTTTGAGTTAGTCTTACAGTGATTTTCAAAGATTAAATTGAAACGAGTTGTTCATGACATATTTTGTTTTTGAATAGAAATGCATCGCTGTAAAACGGTGGATTTGGTTGTTTAATGTATACACCCCATCTTTCCCCAGCATTTAGTGAAAAAACAAGAATCTCACTCTAATTCATGCATGTTATAAAATTAGTATTCTCTCTGGTCTTAATTATAAGACATATTAATTTAACCGATTTTGGGAGATTAAGGAAAGAAGTTAAATTAGTTAATTTTACTCATTTTTCGAAAATACCCTTATATAAATTTAAAATAACATAAATAAAAGTAAATCAACAGTCTTTCCCCTATATTTCTCTGACCTAGAATTTTATTTTCCACACGATTTTTAATTAAAATAATGGTCTTAATATATATATATGTGTATATGTGTGTGTAGTAGATCTATACATATATAGACATACACACAGATATATGTGTGTGTCTATATATATGTCCACACACAGATGTGTGTGTGTACACATTACACATATATATATTGACAAACACACACAAAGATATACATATATGTACACACACATAGACACAGATATATACATATATGTATACACACATAGACACACATAGTGGTACAGCATTGGTTGGCTGCAAAACGTTTGTGGTGTGTAGCCTAAGAACCACGGCAAAATAACGCGCTTTTGCGTTATTTTGTTCGTTGTCATGGTTAAGAGTGTGACCGTTACAAATCTCGCGTCTATATAAGCCCCCTACCCCTCTGGTTACCACTTTTGGCAAATTCTCACTGCACGGGTTTCAAAGTGCTCTAATCCTTAACTCATGCATCTCATCTAGCTTTTGTTTGAAAAAAAAAAAAATCAGTTATCCAAGTTATTATTAGATTTTTAATAATACTTTTTTATTGTAGTTTAACATATCTTATTTTTCATATAGTTATCTACAGTGGAGGGGGATGACAATTTTGGGAGGCGAAATGGGAAAGAAATAGTGAGGACGACCATCCCCCCTCCCCAAAAAAAAGTCAGAACACTAGTAATAGGACTAGAGGAGTCAACGATATAGATATTAATGAGCTTCAGAGGTTTGTACACCAGATTGGGATGTCTATCTTGGAGGCAAATCGAGATCTTCGTCAACCAAGACAGAGCGAGGGATGAAGATAACCCGCGTCAATCTTCCTCTCGACAGACAGGAATCGAGATCGAAGTTCAAGGCAAGAAGATTTAAATAATTTTTGAGTTTAATTATATTTAGCATATATTAGTTATTGCTTTAATTGTTAGTTAAGCTAGATTTTAAAATGAAATATATTATATGAGGTACATTTTAAAAATAAGAAAATTCTAAAAATAAATAGGTTTGTAATTATTTATAGATTTTAGAGGCTATTTCAATTTGAGAACTTTTACTTACTTCTATAAATATAAAATTTTTTTATTCGTAATTAATTAATGAAGAATTACTTATAAATTATATAATTTTTTTTTACATTATATAATTATGAATTAAATTTATTATCATTTAATTATATTTTATTGTAATTCATTTATTCAATTTTATTTAATTAATTATATTAATTGTTTATTTTCCACTTTTACAGACCCTTTATGGCAGAATACACCAGAGAAGGTTGATTGTGACTAACACGACCAACCTCAAAGAAGGGTTATGCGTTGTGGTGCCCTGGAATGATAGGACATAGCCACCTACGAAGAAAGGGGACCAGTTATTCAACCACTTCCTACGAAATTGGGAAGCAACTACATATGCCTCCCAATTCATTTCAAGAGTTGGAAGAAGATGCCATCGACCAACAAGGATCGCGCGTAGGAGGATCCTTTGAAAGTAAATTTTATTTCATTAATATTTTTTATTTTTTGATATCTAAATAATTAATTTTTTTATTTGATAGAGTAATTATTTTGTGTATTAATTAAAGAATTGCATTTTATTGTTGCAGAAAAAAAATTGCTGTTAGAGGCCACCAGCACAAGAGATATGCCCAGTCAAAGATGGGCGAAAGTTGGAAGACGATGAGGAACAGGCTACCCTATTTCACACGGACACCCACAACAAAAGATGGGTCAAGGCCGGTGCAGGCGATGGCCGAGAGGGACGTGCCAGGCTGGGTCCCAGCGAATGACTGGGCTAGATTTATGCAGTGGAGGAGGACACCTGAGCAGATAATATATATTATTGGTTTTAATATTTTATTAATTTTAAATATGATTGCTTTTTTTAATAAATTAATTTAAATTTGCGTTTTCTGCAGGTTGTTTCTCGGAAGGACCCCTGAGCAGGTAATATATATTATGGGTTTTAATATTTTATTAATTTTAATGATTAATTTTAATAAAATAATTTAAATTTGCGTTTTCTGCGGGTTGTTTCTCAGAAGGCCGTCATGAGCTGCTCGAAGCAGAAGATCCATCATACCATCGTGTCGAGGCCATTGTCAGTCACACATATTCTGAGATGGTATGAATTAAAAATTCATTAATGCATTATTTTTAGGGAAAATTCTAAATAAATGACACTTGAATTTACAAAACCCCAAAAAATCCGTCGAATTTACGAAAAGACTGAGAGGTGATAAGGACTTTTGGGGACATGCAAATTCGAGCCAAATGACCATTTTGCCCTTAGTTATAAATAATTTTAAAAAAAAGAAAATTCCCCCCGGCGGTGGGCCCACCGCCGGCAGCCAACACCCCGGCCAGCCGCCGGTGACCGGGGTTTTTTACCAACATACTATAAAATGAAAAAGATAATACCAGATTGCTTCGTGTTAGAAAGTTTTTTCTAAAGTACTACGGTCAAAGGCGTTCTCCACCGCGCGCCACTGAGTTCGCCAAATGCTGCGTGCCACGTGGACGTGGCGGGCGCTTTTACACGCCACCTCTAAAGGTGGCGTGCCTATCTGCACGCCACATTCCACGTGGCGTGCTCCAATGCACGCCACCAATGGTGGCGTGCTGACTTGGCTGTGGCGTGCTCCTAAGCACGCCACAGCCAACCTGTGGCGTGCTATCAAGCACGCCACACCCCTTCCCACCCCCACCTTTATCTCTCCACGCCCTGTCCCCTGTCCAGCTGACACTGCCCCCTCCAACCGACACTGCCCCCTCCCTTCAAACACTCGTGACCCCCACCCGTGAACCCCCAGCCTCCTTTATTCTCCTATTTATCTCTCTCTCACGACTCCTTCTTCTTTGCCTACCACATTCCCTCATTCACTCCTTCTTATCATTCACGCATTCCCTTATCTGCAAAACTCCCTCTACTGTTCATCTCCCTTACTCTGTCTCTTCATTTCTTTTTTTGTGGAAAATGAACCAACTTCGTTCATTTATATATTATAATGGTTCTAAAAATATTGTTGCAGACGGATTGAGCTTTGAAGGTGAAAAAAAAGCAATGTATATCATTCAAGGCATGTTCGCAGAAGAATTATATCAAAAGATCCGTCAAAAGTTAAAGCTGCAACAAAATCAGGCAATATCAAAGGTAACGGGTAGGGTGCCTTATGGAGACCACTATGTGGGTTTTGAGATATCCGATGATGAGGATGTAGATGTTTTTTTCCAAACATTCAAGGAAAGCTCAGGGAGGCAATTTGCTGAGTTGTATGTGGATATTGAGACGTTAGAGGAGGAGGGTGTACCAACACAATCAACCGTTGTGCATGGATAGGAAAATGACTATATGCTAGATGAAGAACTTGAAAATGAGGAAGAGGAAGAGGAAGAAGATGAAGACACATTATTGTCTAGTAACCCTGATCAGAATGATAGTGATACAGACGACGAAGATCATCATAATCCCTTGTCACAACAGACTGGTATGTTATCATTAGGCTGGTTACGGAGTTGTATTATTACTTTAAATTATTTTTCATTAGTTACCATGTTTTTGCATAAACTGTATTATGTGGGAATGTACAGATGTTACACCATTTTGGAACGACATTCCGCATTATGAGGCTGTTCATGAAGATTACCCGCATGAGGATATACTGGATGTAGAAGGCTTGGGTCGGCGTCCGTGGGCAAGAGGAGATCCACTATATCCCAAACAAGAGTTTGCGACCAAGAATGATGTCCAAGCCGCAATAAAACATTATTGCATGAAGGAGCATCATGAAGCTCAAGTAGTTGAGAGTAGTACAGTCCTGTACATAATGAGATGTCGGAATCATGTACAAGGTTGTGATTGGAGAGTAAGAGCAATTAAACCAAAACATGGCAACACTTGGGTGGTAACTAAATGGGTTGGAAATCGTAGTTGTGTGAGCCAGGTTCTCTCCCAGGATCACAAACAACTTGATTCGGATTTTATTTCTGACGCCATATTAGGTATGATACACAATACCTAGTCGTTATTGTGAATTTATTTGTATGTGTCATCGAACATAGATAACATTCCTAATGTGTAATTTTGGCGGATCGTCTTGTAGACATGGTCAAGCAAACACCTTCTGTCCCTGTGGCCCTGATACAAGAAAGGGTAACTAGAACCTATGGTTATAATGTTTCTTATAGGAAGGCATGGAAGGCAAAACAAAAGGCAATTGCTAAGATTTACGGTGATTGGGATGAGTCATATGCGTTCCTGCCGATGTGGTTCGAGCACATGTTGAAATTTTCCCCGGGATCTGTTTATCATATTCAACATGGACCATATATTGTTGATCGACAGGTTGTTGATGGGATTCGTGTTTTTCAATGTACGTTTTGGACATTCAGTCAATGTCGGGAGGCGTTTCAATGGTACAAACCAGTCATATAGGTGGACGGTACGCACCTATACGGTAAGTATAAGGGGACGTTATTGATTGCAACCGCCCAAGATGGAAACAATGAGATCCTTCCGATAGCATTTGCAATTGTGGAAGGTGAAACCAAGGAAGCATGGGAGTATTTTTTGTATTTCATACGAATGCATGTTACAAACAAGACTGGTCTATGTCTTATTTCTGATCGTCATACGAGCATAATATCAGCTGTCGACAATGAGATGATTGGTTGGCAGCCTCCTAACGCGTACCATGTATTTTGCATTCGTTACGTTGCGAGCAATTTTAATACTCGCTTCAAGGACAAGGAGTTGAAGAAAAGGTTAATGAGATTAGGTAATATACTCCAACTGATGTTCCATGACGTTCATTATTTTGATTCCACACACCTTATAATGCTGTGTACTTCTGTCTTTTTTACAGGATACGAACCAAACAAAATAACCTTCGATGCTTTGTACGTCGAATTCTACAGTTACGGCCGTGAAGCGGCAGCATGGCTTGAAAGAATTCCAAAAGAGAAATGGTGTAGGAGTTATGATGAAGATGGACGAAGATACGGTCACATGACAACCAATTTGTCTGAATCAATCAATAAGGTTTTTAGAGGGGCGAGGAACATGCCTATAGCTGCGTTAGTGAAATGCACCTACAATCGGCTTGTTCGTTATTGGGTAAAAAGGGGTCAGAAAGCACAAAATGATGCCATGGAAGGAAAGTATTTTACGAGTGTTATTGGAGAGGCAATGGCAAAGAATGCAGAGCGTGCTACATCGATGCGTGTTCAGGAGTTTGATGTGGCAAGTACAACGTTTGAAGTTGACGATCATGAGGATACATACTCGGTGAACTTGACCCAGGGGAAATGCCAGTGTGGCAAGTTTCAGGCATTCAAATTCCCTTGTATATAGGAAATTCCCATGTTCATTCAGCAACTATCATAAATAAATGTATACAATTAAAAGTTAAATCATATTATGAAACAATATATATAGGAAATAAATACAATTAAAAGTTAAATCAAATAGATGTTACTTGTGTAGGGTTGAAGAGATGATTGGTTGCCTCCTCCTCCTTCTAGTGATTCTCCTTTTTTTTTTTCTCAGAATTTCACCGGGAGAGTTTTTAGGATTCTGAAAAATTGAACGAAGGAAATTTGTTGATGAATGGAGATTAATGGAAAAGGGAAGGGAAGTGTGTGTATGTTCGGTGGGGGAAAAAGAAAGGAAGAGGAAGTGAGGTAATAGATAATGGAAAGAGAAAGGAAGAGAGAAGACGCCGGAGAATAGGGGTGGGGACCAGTAAAAAAAAAGATAAGGGAATGGGGGTGAGGGGCAAAAAAACAAAGAGGAAAAGGGAATGGGGGTGGGGGTGGGGACCGAACAAAAAACAAAGAGGAAGGGGGTAGGGACTCGGGGAAGAGGAAGGGAGTGGGGTGCTGAGCTCTGAAAAAAAAAAAAAGAACGGACTGGAATGGGGGTGGTGGGGTTGGGAAGGAAGAAGAGGGGGGGGGGGTCCGAGGGAAAACACTTTGGGGGGAGGGAGGGCGTGCTTGGTCAGGAATCCAGTCAGGATTCCTGACGGTGGCCAGCTGTGGCGTGCTTAGAAGCACGCCACAGCCAAGTCAGCACGCCACCATTGGTGGCGTGCATTGGAGCACGCCACGTGGAATGTGGCGTGCAAATAGGCACGCCACCTTTAGAGGTGGCGTGTAAAAGCGCCCACCACGTCCACATGGCGCGCAACATTTGGCGAACTCAGTGGCGCGCGGTGGAGAACGCCTTTGACCGTAGTACTTTGGAAAAAACTTTCTGACACGAAGCAATCTGGTATTATCTTTTTCATTTTATAGTATGTTGGTAAAAAACCCCCGGCGGTCGTCGCCGGTCGGTGGCCGTGGCGGTGGGGTCCACCACCCGGGGGGGAATTTTCTTTTTTTTAAAAAAAAAATTATTTATAACTAAGGGCAAAATGGTCATTTCGCGCGAATTTGCATATCCCCCAAAAGTCCTTGTTACCTCTCAGTCTTTTTGCAAATTTGACGGACTTCTAGGGGTTTTGCAAATTCAAGTGTCATTTATTTGGAATTTTCCCTTATTTTTATTTGGGTTAATGTGCGATTTGGCCAAGAAACTATTGATTCAGGAGCGTCCAATATAATTAACTATTAAGTGGATTAAAAATACCAACAAATTTTAAAAAAAGAGTGCCCAGCACAACGTCATTAACAAAAAGTTGACATCTGTTATCTAAGATACAGATTGACAAACAAACTTTTACTTTAGGAGCGTCCAGCACAAAATTCTAAATTTTAGAAAATTAAATAATTTTTTTTCTCAATTGTCATTATTCAAAACTACTTGTATAGATATCTATGGACAAAAATTACTCATTCTTTAATTTTGTCAAAATTATAATTTGTTAAATAAACAAAAGTTTTAATTAAAAATATAATTATATGATTTAAATAAAACTCAATATGTTTTATAGTTTATTATATATGTTAAACAAAAAAAATTATATGATTTATTTTTATTTAGAAGAAATTTATGTGAGTTAAAGAATTCATTTAATGTTAATAAAATTTAAAAAATATATTATATCCTGAAAGAAATGAAATGAGTTTAATTTTTATTTTTATACAAAGAGCTTAATGGATATTAACGCTGATACTTAATAATATAAATCTGACAATTTTATGATATATTTGTTAATTAAATGATCTATTGCTTATATGGATATGTGACAATTAATTTAATAATAGGTTAAGAAGCAATTATAATTGGTTAAGGAGGAGCAATTTGGCCTACGAAAGTCCCATATTCATATAATCAATAGATCATTTAATTAACAAATTTATCATCAAGTTACTGGATTTATATTATTAAGTATCAACGTTGATATCTATTAAACTCTTTTTATAAAAATAAAAATTAAATTCATTTCATTTCTTTCAAGATATAATAGATTTTTTAGATTTTATTAACATTAAATGAATTTTTAACTCATATAAATTTCTTCTAAAATAAAAATGAATCATATATTTTTTTGTTTAACATATATAATAAAGGGAAAATTCCATTTAAATACCAAATGAATTTGTGAAACCCCCAGAAGTCCGTCGAATTTGCAAAAAGACTGAGAGGTGACAAGGACCTTTTAGGGAAATGCAAATTCAAGCCAAATTACCCTTTTGCCCTTAGGGTTAAATAATTAAAAAAAGAAAACACCCCCACGGTGAGCCCCATCGCTGGCGGCCACCACCCCCACCGGCAACCACCGTCGACCGCCACCCTCGCCGGCGGCCGTTGGCGACCAGCGACCACCACCGGCGACCGGCAACCCCCGCCGGCGGTGCTGCCGGCCACCGGCGACCACCTCCTGTGGGGGGGTTTTCCTTTTTTAAAAAAATTATTTAACCTTAAGGGCAAAAGTGTAATTTAGCTCGAATATGCATATCCCTAAAAGGTCCTTGTCACCTCTCAGTCTTTTTGCAAATTCGACGGACTTCTGGGGGTTTCACAAATTCATTTGGTATTTAAATGGAATTTTCCCTATAATAAACTATAAAACACCTTGAATTTTATTTAAATTATATAATTATATTTTTAATTAAAAATTTTGTTTATTTTAGCAAATTATAATTTTGACAAAATTGAAAAATAAGTAATTTTTGTTCATAGATATCTATACAAGTAGTTCTGACTAATGACAATTGAGAAAAAAATTATTTAATTTAGTAAAATTTAGAATTTTGTGATGGGTACTTTTAGAGTAAAAGTTCGTTGACCAATCTACATCTTAGATAACAGACATCAACTTTTTGTTGTGCTAGATGGGCGCTCCTTTTTAAAAGTTTGTTGTGTTAGGCGCTCCTTTTTAAAAGTTTGTTGGTATTTTTGGTGCACTTAAAAGTTAATTGTGTTGGACGCTCCTAAGTCAATAGCTTATTAGCTAAATCGCACCTTAACCTTTTTTATTTTAATTAAATATTATTATTATTATTATTTATTTTATTTTTTTTTATTTTTGCAGGAGGAAGAAGCTGAGAAAGAGGGTAGGAAGGCGATTGATAGACAACTATACGTCGTTTGTCACAAGCACAATGATGGTACTCCTACATAGCAGCGGTAGAGTGAATCATCGTAAGAAGCAAAATTATAATTAAATTTTCAATATGTCGTAAGAAGCAAAATCATCGTAGACAACTATACGTCGTTTGTTACAAGGATGAACAACATCTATTGGTTTTATTTCTTGGGTTGCAAGCCGAATGAAGAGGTCAAAACCATTTTCAATATGTAAGTTCAGTTGGTTGTAAATCATTAGCTTTTACTTGAAAAAATTATTTTAATGTCTTATGTTTTTCATTCTAATGATAGCATGCTCAAGACATATTATATGATAGGTGGGAAGCGCCAAACTAAAGTTACTACTCCCTCCGGTCCTAATTATAAGAGCTAGTTGACTTTTTTGGAGAAATTAGGAAGCTAATTAAATTATGTTAGAGTATTTTTTTTTTTATTTTTTTCTTCAAACTACTTAATTTAACTAATAAACTAATATATAATTTAAGGATACACAATATATAAAATAATTAAGTAATTTATTTACACTACAAAAATTTTCGGATTTTGCTACGGAAAAATTCCGTAGCAAATTCCGTAGCAAAATGATTTTGCTACGAAAAAATATGGATTTTCCTTAGCAAAACGATTTTGCTACGGAATTTTGCTGTAGCAAAATCCTTCGTCGCAAATTGCGACGGACAAGGAAAATCCGTCGCAATTTGCGACGGAATTTCCTTTCCGTCGCAAATTTGCTACGGAAAAAAATTCCGTAGCAAATTTGCTACGGAAAAAATTCCGTAGCAAATTCTTTTTTTTTATTTTTTATAATTTATTTTTTTATTTTTTTATTATTTTTATTTTCTTATTTTTCCGTAGCAAACTTGAAATTTTGCAAATTTCCCCATAATTGATCGTTTGCTACAGAAACAATTTCTTAGCAAAACTAATAATTATTTTTAAAGTTATTTTTTTTTAATTTTAAAAAATTGAGTAAAAAAAGTAGTGATTCATGGGTATAATAATAATTATAAGGAGTGCACATTAAGAATAATCTAACAAATACCAAATACTAAAAAGTAGTCTAACAATGTTACAAAGGGCAAATTCTAAACAGTAGTCTAAACAGCAGCATTGTGATCATCATCATCATCACCAGGAGCCGACGAACCCTTGTTCATTAGGGACTTGAGTTGAATCTGCATCTGCCTCATCATCTCCTCTTGCATCCGCCTCATCCGCTCCTCCATCATCTCTCGTTCCTTAGCCATCCGCTCCTCCATCATCTCTCGTTCCTGAATCATCATCTGCCTCATCTTCTCTTGCTCTTCAAGCATCCGCTCCTGTTCCTAAGTCATTTGTGCTGTCAAAGCCTTCATCTTCTTCATCTCATCTGCAAAAACAATATCAAGTACATTTATTATTTGGACTTCATTTGAATGGACAAGAGAATGGAAATTTTCAATATCAAATACGTTTACCTGCAGAAACATCTTCAATGCCGGATGAGGAGCGCTTTGTTGGCTTCATTCGGCTAGCAGCGGCACCGTATCCAAAGACTCTCCCTTTCTTGTCAAATCCACCTGCAGCCTCAAAGAACAGACTATCATTATCGGACACAGAGGATGACGGGTCAGTCTCACGCTGTGAGTCTCTCTCCTGCGACAGCTTCGTATAATTTTCCTACAAAGACAAAAATACATAACAAATAAGACATGTAAAATGAAATAAATATTGTGGTGCATAAAACAAGTAATAAATGCAATAAATGTCTAATCGCTACTGTGTGGGCCCTTGAGTTAATCCATTCCCTCTCATTACTTCCTTGAGACTGCCGGGAATGGGTCCGCTCAAAGGCAGCCCAACCTACTGACTCTGGAGGAACCCCAGTCTCTGCCTGCAAATGCAAATGATGATCATAGTTAATTACTTCAAAATACAAAATATTGAATACCTAAATAGAAAATAACGTGTACTCACAAGTTTCCGTCTCCACTCAGTCATCGGAATGGAGCCGCCAATATATGACGGGCCTTCCATTTTGGCCCTATTTTGCTGATTTTTCGCACGTTTCTCCTGAAACTTTTCATTGGTGGCCCAATTGTCAAATAATTGGTTTGCAGTGTCCTGTGGAAGCCAATCTCGCTTGCCTCTTCCGTCTCTCAAGTTATAAAGCTTTTGAGACAACCATCGGGCTGCCGTGGCGTTATAAGCTTTTCTCAGAGCTGCACGATGTTCAGGCAACGACATATGCTTCCTCTGAAAATCAACAACGAACAATTAGTGCGGTAATTTGTAAAAGTACTTAATTAAAAACCATAAACAAATAACTTACCATAAACTCATCGAACCAAGCATCTCGATTTTCCGTAGGAATCGCTGTCTAGCTGGTCCAAGCTTGATTGTAGTTACGAAATAATTGGTCCGAGATGAAAGCCATCACCGGATCACGAGGCACAAAGCTAAAGACAGAGGACATCATGCAAATATTATTAGCATACAAACCAATTAGAGAAGGGATTAGTAACATTACTGGTAACTTGGTATGACTTACTAGTCGTTGTCAGGACAGATCCAAAGCATCCTTGTCTCTGGATCTGTTGTGCCCCAGATCGGTGTATTGGAGGAACTACCTTCTTCCCCGACGTGGCTCTGAGGCGACGGGATGTGCTAAGCAAGGAATGTGAAATATTAAAGATGTTTGTACATAGATGGTTTCATGAAACTAAACATATGTAAATCAATCAGAATTAGGCTAGTAAACCTGTTGTCCCATTTGTTCCGGATCAGTGGGGGTAGACGGTGATGGCGACGTATACAGCGACGGTGGAGATGTCAAATAACCCGACGGTGATGATGCCATATTAAACGGTGGCACCTCTGGGGCACCGCCCCGCCCTCTACCTACAAAAGGGGCAGATGACGACGCCCTACCCCCCTCCGATAGGATGGGGCCGGGATCGACCACCACCATGTCCACTACCTGAAGATCCTCCTTGATGCTCCATCTCTGAACACTTATAGACATTAGGTCAAAGAATAAAACAAAAACTACAAAGATATTTAGGGTTGATTACAGTAGTGAAGTAACAAAGTATGTAGTATAACAGATCGTCAAAAACAAAGAACTAACAAATCTCAACCGGACGATTCCTGTTCATCGACTTCTGCTTGCCCGTCTTCCTCTGAAGTCTCATAGTTGTCGAACTCAGATTCACTGTCAGAGTAAATCAATTCTGCCTCATCGTCTGATTCCTCATCGTCAATTTGTATAGGAATCAATTCTAAATCCGCAGCAGAAGCAAAGAGATTGCTTGGTATTTCGTTGTCTTCGATGTTTATGGGCAGTAGATGTTCCACATCAGCTTGGAACGGTTCAGCCATACCGTCATTTGAATCAGACTCTTTCGACTTCGGTATGATATTTCGTGCTTTGGTTTTAATAACCCCCCTCCACCCTTGGCGGGATGTGGGGTATGATGTATAGTACACTTGTTCTACCTATTGAGCAAGGATGAATGGGTCATAACCAACCGCATATCTCCTTGTCCAGTGGATCTCAATATTTCCATGCTTGTCCATTTTTGTCTCACGCGGACTGTTATCAAACCACTCACACTTAAAAAGGGTCACCACATTGTCCCACGGATATTTCAATTGAATTATGTCACGTAACTTCCCGTAGTAGACAGTCTCCACCCCGTCAACTTGGTCACCTTGACAACATACACCGTAATTGCAACATTGTGTACCTGCATCCGTGTCAACAGTTGAAAACCGATATCTCATGTGAGCAGCTGTTTGTTCTGATGCATACAATCTCTGAAGTCTGGGCACCAGAGGAAAGTAGTGCATCTTGCTTAACACTTGACGGACAATTTTCCTTCCTTTCCTCACAACTTTATATCTGTCATGTCCACAGAATCTACAATTGGTCAGCTCAGCATCATCCTTGTAATACAACATACATCCCTTAGGGCAGCAATGAATTTTTTCACATCCAAGCCCAAGCTCTTTGACCTTTTTTTTTGCTTGGTAAAAATCCTTCGGTAAATTACTGTCGTTGGGAACAACCTTGCTTATGATCTGCATCATTTCATTGTAATTCCTCTCACTCATATGGTGATCAGTCTTCAAGCTTAGTGTTACTAGGGTAGCCGATAGCGATGAATATTCACTATTTTCAAAGTGCTCACAACCTTCCCATAACGGACGTTGCGCTTCTTGAAGCATTTTATAGAACCTATCAGCTTCCGGATGAGGATCCTCTCCCATGTATGATGGTTGAGCATGTGTATCGGTCTCCTCTCCCATGTATGACGATTCAGCATGAGTAACAAGATCGAAATATCAACCGATCGACGGTCCCGCAGCGTCCATAACCAACTGCTCATATTGATTAAGGTTGTCTCGATGACTACTGTCCCCGTAATAACCACTAGGTGTCGGTGTCTGTCGGACTTCGCCGTGATATTCCCAACACTCATAATCCTTCATGAATCCCCTTCTACACAAATGGATTTTGACCTCCTCAAAATCTTCAAATCTTATACACCTACATTTGACACAAGGACACCTGATCTCCCTACTTGAATTAGTTGAATGTGCCGTCGCAAAATTGATGAACTCTTGCAAACCCGCCAAGAATGCTTGAGTTAGTTCTCTTCTCTCAGTTAGGCGATTGTACATCCAACTTCTATTATGGTTGTCATCCATATTTCCTAGCTGGTTCAGTTACTAACTTAATTAACATCTCAACATGTCACAAATATATAAAAGTGGTCAATTCAACAGAATAAGTATTTAGTATAAAATTTATCAATTTACAAATTATTTTAATAAAAGAAATCATTGATTTGAAATTTTAAAGTGCAATTGGTATTTTTTTTTCCATGTATACTTTTTTAGTAATATTTATAAGGTATTTTTAAAAAGAATTCTTAAGCGAATAATTTTTACTGCTATTTTTACTAATGTTTATAAGAGATTTTTAAAATTTATCCTTTTTTTTTTCAATTTTCATTTTTACGCCTTCTAATGTTTATTGCTATCTTTTGCTACTTTTTCCATTTAAGTGTGAGTTTATGTTACAAATTTACCTTTCCAAACAAAAATTATTAAATTTACAAATATTTAATATTGAAAATACTAGAAATGCCTTAGAAGTACAAACTTTCTATATATCTTAAAAAAATATATACTTTCACCTAACATAAAAAGTCGTAGATAAATTAATATCCTATAGGGTTGGTTGTACTTCCAAGGGGTAGTCAAAATATTCAAACCAAATAGAGGATCATAATATTAAAAAGTGAAAAACAAAATACTATTGAATGCTGTGATTTTAAGAATTATTATATAATAAAAATTAATGTCAACTTAGATTAAAATAATCTTTTGTTAAAAAACAAAAATGGAAATGAAAAAACTTTACTCAAAATAATTCTATACGTTTAATAACCGTGTTTAGTTGTGAAATTTACTTTTTTAATTTATTTTCGTCCCAAAAAACAATGCAAGATTAAAAAATTCAAAGTCATTAAAACCCAATAATTAAAAAAATCATGGAATCTCCTACACACTATAAGTATAATCCAAATCAATCAACACATTGTGTATCAAGATTCTTATGTAATTAATACAATCAGCCAGAAAAGAAACTAAAACCAAACAAAAAAAAAAACAATCTAAACTCATGTAATTGATAATATTCTGCCAACACTCATAATCCACTATGTACAATAATAACCAATAATGAAAAATAGTCTCATTTTAACACACAATTTATTCAATATACAAAAGAGACTAGTCAAAAAAATAATGCAACATTAATACTCTCATTAATAAACAATATCATAATTTTACAACACTTTCATTATACAAAAGAGACTATAAAAATTTAATGCAACATTAATATTATCACTAATACTCCGGAATCAACATTAATAACCAATAACAAATAATTTAATTAACATTAAAGAAATAACACAAAATATTAAAAAAAAATATTCTGCAGAAATTTCACTAAAGAGAACCAGTAATATTTTTGACATAATTTTATTACAAATAAAAATAATACTGAAGAAAATAATAAATAAAAGAAATCAAATCTTTCCTCACCAGAAAAAAAGATAAAAGAGAGCAAACTTACTTGGAATAGAGGTGCAGACGGTACCTAGTAAGGGAAGAGGAAGAGGAGACACCGTCGGAAAATCACTGACCGGAGCACAGGGATACACCACCGAAAAATGGAAGATAAATGTGATTATGGGTGTCCAATAGAAAAAAAAAAACTAGCTAGAGAAAAAAAAATAACGCACCTGCGTCACCATCGCTGAGGGAGCTGGGGGCTGGACCTTGGGGAGCTGAGGGGGCTGGGTTGGGGAGCTAAGGGGGGTTGGGGAGCTGGGACCGGCGGTGGGAACTGGATCCGGCGGCTGAAGGTGGGTTGGGGAGCTGAGGGAGCGAAGGGGGCTGGGTTGGGGAGCTGGATACGAGCTCAGAGGAGGGCGAGCTGGGGGCCTACCGGAGGTTGAGCTGAGGGTGGGGCCGAAGCTGAGGGCGGCGATGCGAGCTGGGGGCCGGGAGAGGTGAGGGCGAGCTTCAACCGGTGAAAATGGCCGACGAATACGGAGCTAGGGGCATTTCATCGAGCTGAAGGTTTTAATTGAAATTTGCGACGGACATAAAGTCCGTCGCAAAACAACTTTTTGCGACGGAAAGTGTTTTCCGTCTCAAAAAGCAAACAAATTTTGCGCCTTTTTGCGACGGAAAGTGTATTCCGTCGCAAACTGGCGGGAGAAATATCCGCCAGTGTCCAAATTTGCGACGGAATCTTCTTTCCGTCGCAAATTTTTGCGACGGAAATATTTTTCCGTCGCAAATTTATTATTTTTGCGACGGATAATTTTGTCCGTCGCAAAATTGCGACGGAAATTATTCCGTCACAAAATTCCGTCGCAATTCTTGGTTTTTCTAGCAGTGTTAGCTTCCTTAATCTCTGCAAAGAAAGTCAACTAACTCTTATAATTAGGATCGGAGGTAGTACTATGAAGTGGTATTAGCCCAAAATGAGTTGTTAAATTCAAGTTCTTTAATTGACAATCACTTCATAATTGCCTTTATCCGTTTTTATCATTTTCTTTTAATGTATAGTGCCATCGCCATTCAAGGAAAATTGAGTGTTGGTACTAAGTTATACTATATATGTATAACATCATTATTAGTGGAGTCATTTCAAATTTTGAACAGGTGATCATCTTTTCATTCTCAAATGATTTTCATTTTTGTTCTTCTAAAGGAATTGTTAGTTATTTCATTAAATTGATTGATTTATGTTAAAATGTTCTTCAATTTACCTGTAGATTTTTAGTCATGAGGAGCCTTATACAATTGAAGACATTAATGTGATAAGAGAACTTTTGGTGGGACATCTTCTAAAAGAGATAGAAGATGTGTAGATATCGATAAAAGGTCTAGTTTACTTAGTGTAATGGTTTAGAAATACTTGTGAAAATACTTGATTATATTAACCATGTATAGAGAACTTTTGTATATATGCAAGGCATTATAATGTAATGTCATTTGGTTTTCTTTATTCTTTGTTATAGGAATTGGCTGTTTATCACTCAGTTTTCTTTATTCTTTGTTCTGGTTGTTTATTAGAAAAGGGCCATGGACAGGAAAAACAAATTTCAGTTCACACGCACACATACGCGTGCGCGCTCACACACACGACTGTTTTTCAGAAAATAGTCATTATATGCCTTGTAAGTCTCACTTACAATGACTATTTACTGAAAACGGCCATGGTAAGGGAGACTTACAACTGGATATTTTCTTAAAACAGTCATTGTAAGTCTCCCTTACAATGACTATTTTTTGAAAATTAGTTGTTGTAAGGTCTACTTACTATGACTATTAAAAATAAACATCTTTTTAAAAACTTTTCAATTAATAACACCCACATACACTATCCCCTGAAAGCAGTCATCTTATAGTCCTAAAAACGGTCGTTAAAAGTGCCTTCTTCTATTGTAATATAGCTTCCAAACTAATATCAAAAAAGATCTAGAGCTTGTGCGTATATATACTATTCCAAAAAAGACATGCAATTCATGGAATTTTACCAGATTTGGAGGAAAATCATAGAGATAAAATATTAGGAGGAAAAAAATCTCAAAAATTATATACTTTTTAATTATTTTTAGAATTTTTCCTTCCTTATATTCCCCCCAAATTTTCATCCCAATTTCCCCTACATCAAAACATAACTTATAAGGCTTTATAAGAAGGAATATGTAACAAGCAAAAATTCTTCTAAGAACCAGACATTAAAAGCTAGTTTTAGAGTTGAGGAGACAATTTAGCCCCCTTGAGATGGGACGCCCATCCACAGGAGGCCCTTTTTGTTAGTTGGTTTTCAGTGAAAACATCATAATAATGAGTACAAGTCATGAGAAGAATCACACTCCAAAAGTTAACATTTGAAGTTGGAAAACCCAAAACCTTATAAGGCCCCTACTTTAAGCAAATTTTCCGGAGGAGGGACTTATGACAAAATATTTCTCATATGGCTGTGTGTGTGTGTGAGGGACTCTCGAAAAATTAAAGACGAATCTCTGAGGATCATTCATTAAATAACCCAATAATGCCCGTAAAACACCATGTTTTTTTCACAGTTTTCAATTCAATGAGAATTTCTCGATCGTGGAAATGAGAGACGTACGTTAGAACCATTCTTAATTAACTAAAACTCAGAACCTTGTAAAGAAATTATCCTGATTGACTTTCAACTCCATGAGAAATATTCTTGCTGAAAAGAAATATGAAAAAAGAAAAAGAAAGAAAAAGCATTCCTTAATTTCTCACGACAAATACATGAAATCACCCACATATAAGAAAACATATATGGAACTCTATCATACATCGAAAGATCCAGACCAACATCATTGTCTTCAAGGCATGCACAACATATATAATATTGCAGGAGACTGTATTACACAAACCTGAAATGATTAATATCCAAGCAAACAAGGAATCCTAATGATTAATATATCAATTATTGCATCGATGAGCGAGCCAGTGCTTAAAACTCAAAAGTCGTTCATTATTATTGCTTGATGTGAAAACTACATGCACATGGGGGCAAAACAATATTAATGATCCTAATTTACATATAGTGTGTGTGCAATTCAAGAAAACACGCCGTACAGCCTGAAATTGGATTGCTCTCTCCACCTAGCTATAATCTGTCGCTGTTCTTCTTCTTCTTTTATTATTATTATTATTATTACTTATTTATTTGTGGCAGAGACGTCGCTTTATGTTCAAGATTGTGATATCAGTCTTCAGTAAGCCAAAGAAGTACACAACTGTTCTTGCTCAGAAAATAAGATTTCTTTCTAATGAAATATAAATGTATTATACTGAGGCGCCGGCTCTAAAGCTCACACTTGCCGAATATTTGCATTCGCTTTTACTGCTAAAGAAAGCCACTGGTAATTGTGGTCTTTCTTGCAGTTTCTATTTCACTACATTCTTATCCATTCCTCACGCCTTAGCCATCACGTTTTCTTTTTCGTGTTCAATTATCTTAGGGCTAAAGTACCTCCAGCCTTTTAAAGTATTTTTTGACACATCTAGCATCCTCACATATTTTTTAGCTGTATCTAACATTCTAAAACATTTAGGGAGCATCCATCATCAAGGTGCAAAACATATTTCAACGTCTGGCCCCACTTAAAAGACACTTTAGGGTATTGGATACATCATTAAGCTAAAGTATTTTTCTATGTGCAACTACTATTAAAGTTTCTTTTGATATATCTAGTATTTTGAAATATTTTTTAGGTGTATTTAACACCCAGAAATATTTTGGTAGCTCCATATCAAGGTACAAAATATATTTTAATGTTTGGACACACTTGAAACCATTTTAAGGTATTGGATTCATCATCAACTATTTTAGGGTGTTGGATATATCTTGACGGCTTATTCTTTTATTTATATATCACTATTTCATTCGCGAACTTAATTATTTTATGATGAATATGTGTGTTTGATCAAATAGTAGACACAAGTACCAAATATATTTTTATATTTCTAATTACAAACCTATAAATATTTGATATTGTTTTGCTGGCTATTCAATTTATTTCCTAAATCAATATCGTGTACATGCATTTCTTCACCTATCTGTCTGTAGTCATTGTTCGATTTATTTTATTTAGCCAACTAATATTCTTCTTCGCACTCAATTAATTTCAACGGAACCCCAAGCCTAAGCTATGAATGTTATGTGAAACGCTATAAAAATATGAACAAACCCTCTTCATTGAATTAACACAACACAACGACCAACACAAGAACCACACAAAACAAAATGGCATCAAACATTGTTAAGCTATTCTTTTCCCTCTCTTTATTTTTCTCAGTTTTCTCATTATCGTCATCTCTTTCTTCGTCTATAGAATATTGGTGCAACCAAACTCCTCACCCTGAGCAATGCAAATACCATATGAGCCACGATCACCACCGGTTCAGACCGAACCATGCTTCAGAGTTCAACAAAATGCTGGTTCAAATAGCACTGGACCAAGCCCAAGCCATGCGTAATAAAGCTCAAGAATATGGCCCTAAATGTGTGACCAATATGCAGAAATGTGTATTCAGTGATTGTTTAAAGCTCTATGACAATACCATCTTCCATCTTAACCAAACCCTTCATGGCCTACACATATCTTCTTGCTCTCTATCAGACGCACAAACATGGCTCAGCACTTCGCTCACAAACATCGAAACTTGCCGGAGCGTCGCATTGCAGCTCGGAGTCGGAGAGTTTACAACTCAACATAATGTGAGCGACAACGTTAGAAAGATGATAAGCAATGTGTTGGCCGTCAACGGGAAATTACTGAAGCAAGAGAATTACACAGAAGAAAAGATCAAAGCTCATGGTTTTCCGAGTTGGTTTTCTCGGCACGACAGGAGGTTGTTGAGTTTGAAGCCATCTTCTGTGAAGGCAAATCTTGTGGTGGCTCAAGATGGGACAGGGCATTTTAAGACGGTGCAAGCCGCCATTGATGCAGCTTCAAGGAGAAAATTGAAGACGAGGTTTGTGATAAGAGTGAAGAAAGGGATTTATGAAGAGAATATTGAAGTTGATACGGATAATGAAAATCTCATGATTATTGGTGATGGAATGAGACTCACCATTATAACTGGTAGTAAGAGTGTCAAAGATGGAATTACTCCCTCTATGTCTGCAACTGCAGGCAAGTCATTTAACTTATTTTAGGTTTTTCCATGAAATTTCATGTTAAGTATTTATCTTACATAATCAAATTAATTAATAAAATTTCTTCAGGTGTCGATGGTGCTCACTTCATTGCACGAGACATAACTTTTAGAAACACGGCTGGTCCTGAAAAAGGTCAAGCCGTGACACTCCGAGCAGCCTCCGACCTTTCAGTCTTCTACCGGTGCTCCATTGAAGGCTATCAGGACACTCTAAGGGCTGATTCACAACGTCAATTCTATAGAGATTGTAGAATCTTCGGCACAGTGGATTTCATTTGGGGAAATGCTGCAGTTGTTCTACAAAATTGTACAATTCTCGTAAGAAAGCCACTTCAAGGACAACCAAACATGATCACAGCACAAGGACGAGACGACCCGTTTCAAAACACCGGAATAGCAATAATCAGTTGTCAAATCCGAGCAGCGCCGGAATTCAGGTCGGTTTATCACTCATTTGAAACCTACTTGGGTCGACCATGGCACCAATACGCTCGAGTGGTTGTCATGAAAACTTATATTGAAGGCTTGGTAAATCCATTGGGATGGTCTCGATGGGACAATAGTTCCGTTGGTGAAGATACATGTTACTTTGGGGAATATATGAACTATGGGGCTGGTTCGTCTACAAAAAGTAGAGTACAATGGCCTGCCTTTCATGTTATAACTAATCCAAATGAGGCAAACCAGTTTAGTGTTGGTAGCTTCCTTGCTGGTGGCACATGGTTGCCTCGCACTGGGGTCCCTTTTAATATTGGTGTTAATTAATTTTATCTTTGGGCTTCATAGAGGGAAATTATGTGTGATTCACTATTTATCATTTTTCTTGGGGATTCATTTGATGCTTAGTCTCTTCGCTTGTCTGTGGAAGTACGGCCAAGTACATTTGTTCCACCCCACTTGGTAGAAGCCTTTTATAGTGTGCTGCCCTCTATTCATTTGGTGTGTTGTAATTTTTGTAATGATATTCAATATTCTTTGGAGCATATTTTTATATTTTGTTTCCATCCTTTGGAGAATATATAGGTACAAAGGAGCACATAGATAAAAAAAATATTTTTAAAAATTTGAAAGAAATATTTTTTGCGTCATTTTCTCTTTTAATATATAGCTTCAATTGTCATAGAAGAATTTATTTAGTATTCCTGCATATACTATCACATGTGCCATAGCTTAAAAATTATTATAATCACAAAATTAATTATTACTTTTTTTTTATTCGTAAATCACGCGCCCAACGTATTGCTCTAATCTTATTTATAAAGCAAAGAAAAAAAAAAGAAAAAAGTTTTTTTTTTGGGTCTTATGAATAAACATTTCATTGGCTTTTTCTTATAAATTGACTCATATATGTGCCCCTATTAAATGTTGATTTAAAAAAACTCCAAGATATTTTCCAATATCAGAAGTGATTGTAAAACCGAGCTCCTTACTAACTTGACTTGCACTATTATGATTAACATTGCGATAGGAGAAAACTTTAGACTTCCTTTGGCTAACCTTCACTACTGCAAAAAACACTTTTAATGTATGTTTTTATGCCCTTTTTACGTCTATTTCCATGGGTACGCTTATGTGAGTGACGTAGTAAAATCGAGACTTATAGATTCCCTTTTTAAAAGAGACATCGCACGTTTTTTTATTTTGGTAAAAAAAAAAATTTGCCGTTCCAAAGCTGATGTCAGCATAGCTAACCTTTTGTTCCAAAGCTCTGCATCAGAAGACACAAACGATTGGAACTTCAATTCCACACTCTCTCCTTGGAACAAGGGAATTAGTGATGCGGCCGATAGGATGACGCTTGTTCCCAAGAACCACGGGAGGTCACCGTTGGCGATCTACACGAACACGTCTTGCCCTTTTGCTACCAATCTCCCATTGGTTCTCTCTGGTGCTGGTCCACTAAATGCCAATACATCTGAGAATTTCGTGCTCACCTACTTCTATTCCCAGGGATAAGTCAACATCAATTAGGTATTATTCTAACCTTAATTTTACATTGTGAAAACTACAGTGTTTTAGGAGGTGTGGGTACACTAAAAGACTCTAGTTTTAGGAGGTGTTTTAGGTTGCTTCATACCATTACTTTAAGAATCAGACTCAGCCACGGAGGTTGCTTCACTACTAAAAAAAGACTTTACAACGTCCGTTTTTTGGGCTATTTTACGAATCTTTTCAAAGAGATGCCTATATGAGGCATGTAAAAAGAGAGACTTAAGGTGTCCCCAATATTTTTGGAACATGAAAACTTGTTTTTTTCTATTAAAAAAAAAAAGAGTGTTCACGCGTCTGGTGAATATCGGACCACCACTACCATCGGTCTCCTTCCATCGCCGACTTATATTCTCGGCCACACACTTCTTTCATCTCATCCGGTCGTTCTATACCAAGAAAACAGAGCCACAATCGATAGCCTTTGCGCACTACAAGCTAGAGAAAAACACACCGCCAAGACAAAATCTGACAATTGTGAAATTTGATTGAACAAAATCGGATGATATCAAAGAAGGGACTGGAGAAGCTTTTGATAAAACCTGAGATTAAAGGCCTAAACCATGGAATCTCTTACACATGAACGTAGAAAATCAAACATGCCGAAGAACAAACCCAGAAAAACCAAAAATAAAAAACAATAAATAGTTCAAAAATTCATTGAGACATGCATGCATTGCTAGAATTGGAACTGATGAAATTGGAAGGGAAAGCCATATTGGAACTGAGTCTGGTGAGGGTACAGAGGACAAGATCATTGGGCAACCAAGTTTGTGACTGCGTTGCAACGGAGCTACAACGAAACCATTTCTTAGTTCTGCGGCTTTCATCCGTAGTAGTTTTTGGCGCCAATGTGTCCTCCGTAATGATGGAGCAAAAGAAGTTGGTAACATGTCAAGACCCTTGATCTTTAGAGCTATTGTGTTGTACTTAGAAACAGCTTCCTCTACCGTGTTAAAGTTCTAAGCCAGATCTATTTTCCTAGGTTTGGATCCCAAATCTCGGCGGTGAGAAGAAACTCAAATCCGTTTTCCTATGAACTTCTTACGGTGGCGAGAGGAGGAGGAAATTGAGGGCCACTTGAATCAGGCAGGGTTAGTTTCAGATGGAGTGCGGGGAGAAGCGGACGAGGAAGAAGGGGTGGGGAGGGAAGATGGAGGGAGGAGGAGGCACTTGAGATCTGGATTGGGAGGGGAGTACAACGCAGTGGAGGCTGAGTGGGAGAGGAGTATGCACCATAAGAGAGAATAGGCTAAGAAGAAGGCACACACGACTTTTTTACCCTTTTGTGTGTCCCAATTTCTATTTGAGACGCCTAAAGTGTCCAAATAGGCGTCCCAATTTAAATTTCAGATGCTTAAAGTGTTCAAATAAGCATCCCAACTTTGAAAATGACATCAAAAGTATTACTTTTGGTGTTTCTTTTTTTTAAAATAAAATAAAATAGGACGCCAAAATCCTCTTATTTTGGTGTCCTTATTTAGAAGTGGGACTTAGGTGTCCCAATTTAAATTTGGGACACCTAAAGTCCACTTCAGGCGTTCCAATTCAAAATAGGAACGCCCAATATGTTAAAAAAATTAACAAAAATACCACCACCTTTATTTTTTACTTCCCTCTTTAAAAAAAGGATGTTTTTTGGGGAAGTAGAATCCATTTGTTGTAGTAGTGCTTCTATTGCAATGAGGAAGAAACTTCGAAGGAGGCGATCTGAGAGGTAGTACTGTCGACAGTAGAGATAGAAATGGATCTAGCCTTAACAGTGTCAAGCATCTGCTTGCTATTCTCCTTGGACTGAATGATCTTGATGTTGCTTCCTCAGTAGAGGTAGAACCACTAGAGGTGGTGAAATCCTCTTACACGACCTAGCGGCCGACGGATGAGAAGTGCAGAGGAGAAAGGATTGGGTAATGAAAAGGTGAAAGATGAAAAAAGAGAAAGAAAAGTGGAAAATAAAGCGTCTCAATTTATAATTAGGAAGCCTAAAGTGGAATTTAGGCATCATAGCTTTGAATTGGGACACCGAAAGACTACTTTTGGTGTCCCAATTCTAAAAAGAATGCCAAAAGTATACTTTTGACGTCATTTTTAAAATTGGGAAGCCACAAGTATACTTTGGGTGTTTGTGGTGTCTGTTTTTGTTAAAAAGACGCTCAATATTTCAAAGTTCCTTCATATAATTACAAAAATGCTACTCCCTCTAGTTCTAATTATAAGAGTTAGTTGACTTTTTTGAAGAAATTAATGAAGCTAATTAAATTACTTTAAAGTTATTTTATTATTTATTTTTTTTCTTCAAACTTATTAGTTTGACTACTAAAGTAATATATAATTTAAAAATATTCAACATATGAAATGATTAAATAACTTCTTCTTTAATCTCTCCAAAGAAAGTTAATTAGCTCTTATAATTAGGATCGGAGGTACTACTGTCTTTAGTTTTTACTTCCCTTTTTGAAAAATAAATGTATTTTTGGGACAGTACCATTCCTGCTTTTTGTACTAGTTCCATTTCCCTCAGATCAATGGTACAAAAAAGAATCTAAGCACCCCGTAATCACTTCCACTTAATCCAAAGATGCTTCTGCACACAAAATAAGGTCGTATATATGCAAAAAAAAAAAAAAAAGTGTGATTGGTGGGTCATCTTTGTTTAGTCTTAATTATATCTTTGTTGGATTATCTCCTCCGCTATCAAATGATCAAGTTTTTCAATACAAATAACAAAATGATATGGAGAGATATGGTCACCTTATCATCATATGCCATGCGCACACAGAATTCTTGAGTCTTGCTTCCTTCCCATAGAATTTGTATTATTGGAGATGATATGCGTCGGTGACAATACTTTGTATATTTGCAACGATGTTGAGATCCTCAAGACAACTCATAATACAGTTCCAACAAAGCCTGTCATATGCCTTTTCTAGATAAATTTTAATGGCCATGAAACCTTTCTTACCTCTCATAGTTTTCATATAATTGATGACTTCTTGGGCAATAATAATATTTTCAGACCCCAATCTTCCGGGAACAAATCCACATAGTTGGGTGATATAATGATAGGCAAACTTGAATTGAATCAATTTGCCACTACCATAGTAACTATTTTGTAAATGACATTATAAGGGCTTATTGGGTGAAAATCCTGCATTGTCTTGGGACGCTCCTTCTTGGGAATAAGAACAATAAGAGTACCATTGATGTCATCTATAAGACAGGGATTTTGAAGACATTCTGTACAAAAATGATAACAGACTCACATGCTCCCGTTGCCATCTATGTAATACCCTAAAAATCTCACTTATTATAAATATTTTGACAAATAATACCTATGAGAACTAGGTGAATATGTGGTCTCAGATTGAGAGATATATTTATTTTATCTATTAGGTTATTTGCCCTTAGACTTTACAGTAGCTAATGCTTTATTTTCCTAAATTTTGTTTAGAATCATAAAATACCATAAAAATACAAATAATTCCCAAATTAGATTAGGGTTCTTATAGGACCAAGAGAGAGCAAGGAAATGCTAGGGAAAATACATTAATCAAATTGGGGAAAATAATAAAAATTAGTAGATACTTAGAATTTCACTAAACTAAATAATTATGTAAATTTTCATAATTAATCAAGGGGATAATAAAAGGAGACTTAAGTCTCAAAATTCATAATTTATTAAGAAACTAAATTTTGTAAAATCCTAGAATTAATACCCAGCTCATATTAATTCTAAAAAGGCCATAAAGAATTATCTAAACACTTGAAACAATTAAAGGGCAATTACCAAGCATTAATGAACAATTAAACTACACTAATAAAATATTTGGATACCTATTTACATTTAATATTAATAATCATCAATTAGAGGTGTGTTAAGCTAATTAAAAATCCAAGACCAATAAGAGGTTAGGATTAGCATAAGATGAATTATCAACAACCATAAATTACTCTAAGAACCAATAATGCAATAATCAAGAGACAATTAAGCTTTGGATTAAAGATGTTAATTAAGACTTAATCAAGCTTTGAAAAGTCAATAATTGCAACTAAGATTTAAGGGCTAAGATTTAACCTCATAAAGCTAATCTAAGGGCTTAAATAATTAAGAAGCTTAATCCATGTGAAAATAAAAGAACCAATGGGAGGAATTTAAACTCATAATATCTAGGTATTATTTGAATCAAACACATGGGGGAAATTAAGTCAACAAAAGAGGAAAGCAAATGGAAGAGGATAGGGCTCTTAAATAAGAGGATAGAATGCATTTATGGGTTCACATGGAAAATTGATGAAGAAAAGAGAGATGCAAAGGGGGGGATGATTTTGATGATGATGGATTGTGTATGTATGTAACGCATATGTGTGTGTATGTGATGATGAGGAATAAAACAAGAGGAAGAGAATGTGTGTGTGTATGTGGCGTATGTATGTATGTGGTGTGGTGTGTGTGTGTGTGTAGGGAGAAAGGGAGAAGAAAAATTGTCCAAAAACCTACACACTCACATGCTAAATGAGTCACTACCCTAGAAGATGAATCACTACTCTAAACAATGAATCATCCACCTAAAGCAATGAATCATCAACCTAAAACAATGAATCACAAGCCTAAGAATGGTGAGTCATGAAATCATATTAATGCATGAAGACTTTCAAGAGGATAAGGTGATGTAAGAAGTGATGCAAGAGATGATGTAAGGGGATGATGTGTAAAATAGGTGGACCAATGAGAACAAAGATAATTAGAATAATTAAATTGGTTTATAAAAATAATTCTAGATAAAAACTAACAAAACCTATACAAATTAAATCATATCTTGAAATCCTTGAACTAAGTATGGAAACTAAGTTAAGATTCATAACAAGCATAAATCAAGCATGAAAACAAGTATAAACAAAGTCATTTTCATAATTGTTTAGGAAATGGAATCAATAGGAAAGAAAGGCAAAATTGGTCTCAAAATGAAGCTAAAAATCTCTAGAACTCAAATCCAATGGGCAATTGAACATACAACTTCATTAGACTACCTAAACACCTTCTTTTCAATGGATTCTAATTAGTAGAAAACAAAGAAATAGCTTAATAGAGAAGCTAGGACACTTGGCAATTTTGGAAGAAGATGAGGTGAGTTGGAGGTCACTAATGACCTCATCAAGGGTGAGTCATAGAGCAATGGAATGAACTAGAAGGAGAGGTGTAAGGTTAGGATTTGTTCCCCCAATTACCCTAGATCCAAGGGCCAAAATTCAAGAGGTGGTAGCTTGTTGGAGGTGTTGGAATTTTAGTATAAATAGGGGCAATGGCCTTCACAAATTCTCACACCAAAATCACAAGCAACATCTGATTCTAAGAGTGAAAGAGAGAGTGAGAGTCTTGAAGGAAGAAGGAGCAAGGTTCTAGGTAAGTTCTTGAGCTCTAGCTTTTAAGTTTTTAGTTATTTTGTAGTTTAATCTTTAAATTCTTTAGATATAGTTGTTTTTATGTTTTTCTGGGTTTAAAATTAGTTTTATTTCGAAAAAATAATGAGGAAATAGTTTTAGCAAAATTTCCAGAAGAGAAACACCGAAGTAACGAAGTTCTGGCGAAATTTCATCGGTTCTGAAATTTCTGAGTCAGTCATAGAAAAGCTATTATTTTATGTTGAAACCATGGATGAAAAATTCTGGAAAACTTCATGGTGAAAATAGACACATAGGGCTTTCTAAATATGTAAAGAACATGTCCAAATGATTTCTGTACAGGGAGATAAAAATTTCCAAAGTTAGTGCTAGGAATTTCTGGAAAATTCTGGGCAGATGTTCAAAACTAAAAACCTGGGAATGAATCGTGGAATCTGGGAAAATACTGTTATTTTTTCTTAAAACTAGACGTCCTAAGGATTCTTAGGAATTTTACGGATCCTCATTTCGATTTTTCTACAATTAGTTATGATTTTTCAAAGTTAGCCCAGAAATCTGTCCAGATGTAAGGATCAGCGTTTTTCAAAATAATAAAGGGAAATAATTAATTGATAAATCCACCAGGGGTAAAATAGACATTTATGGCTAGGATATATATTGGGATATTGGTTGTGAATTAATAAACGACATATTACCTCCTAGGGAATCTGTGATCGTCTCGCAACCGACAACTTACCGTGAACATCGACGAAGGTACGGACGCGTACTGTAACACTAACTCTAATGCTTATGGTACACTTGTATGTGGTAGATATGCTCATAAACTGTGACTCTACTTTACAAATTATTATTTGAATATATACAGCTATATACGGGTTACAGTTTTGGTAATGCCGTTTGAGTTTTCATAGCGCGCTGAGGACACGATAGGCCATCGTGGCACTGGTGGAGAGTGCAAACAAGTTATGATAGATATATATATGGACATATGATGGTTGTGTTTTTGAGAAATATTGAATATGAATATTGTTGTTTTATCATGAATATCTGTCATACATAACTGTACATAAGCATGAGGTTAACCGTTACCTGGGGTTCAATGGGAATTGAACCCCAGCTTATAGTCTCAAATACTGGTGGAACCGGGACAGGAACAAGGATGAATAGCACACGAGAGCGCACGGGCAGAGAAGTACCTAGGAGTCATTGTAGTCATTCAGAGATTTGTACCACTGTAATAGCAACCAGACTCAACAACAGGGAATGTATATCAGTTACTCACTCTTTTAAAGAAAAAAAAATTATTCTGATGCTCTGATTGAGTTATTGTTTTCAAAAGAAAATCTTTTCCGATGCCACTCTTATTTATTTCTTCAAAGCTCTGATAATCCCATTTGAAAACCACATTTAAAAAGGCGGGATGTTACATTTTGGTATCAGAGGAGGCATCCTGGCATGAAGTTAACTAAGTTACTCCAAACGGTCTGGTGTCTAGAAAGGGTTTTGTGGTTGGCAATCAGTCCCCGTGAATTCGGCGAGCCTTCCACAAATACACCTGCCTGGCCGGATTGTTTGAGTAGCAGAGTTAGGTTCTCAGTTTTCAAAAATGTTTTATCTGGTATGAACCCGACTCAGTTACAGTAAACCATTGGTGCCGAAGGTAGGGCCGAGTCTATGTGGATCAGTCAATCAGTCGCCGTAAAGTCGGTGAGACTCCCATGATAGACGCCTACCTGGCCAATCGGTTTGATTAACTAAGTTAGGCTCTAAACCATTGCTTTAGAGCATACTTTGAAAATGAGTACTGATATCACCCTGGTGTATTAGAGCTAGACAGGGACGAAACCTCTTAAACAAACTATCTTGGAAGGATAAGTCATACTGCGTAGGAAAACATAAAGCCTAAGTCGGTTGAACCTAGGCACAACCATGAACCAATCTCCTGCACCGGTATATGACCCAGAACCATTCCAAGCAAGAATATTTTGATAAACCCATAAACAATCCTAGACCGGTGAATCAGTATATCAATCTAAACCAGTGTACCACCTTGAGTCGGTAGACCACTCCAATCCTAAAAGACCCTTCGTACCCATTCATAACCATAAACTCTCAAAAGTATACCCTCTAAAGCTAGTATACAATCCTAAACCTATACTTCAACCTGATTAGTGATACCCCACTCAAAAGAATTTAACCTTGAATCAGGATATCCCCTGCTCCTAACGATGAAGTTACTCCACTAAATCCTGAACCTAAATACCACCTCAATCTGAAGTACCTTTACGGAATCATATATGATCCAAGACCTTTTCATCCCTGAGCCTATTGTATCAACGACTAGCACACCCTATAAGCCAAAAAGACCTAAGATCATTCATTCGTAACCGAGAGTATCTCCGGCTATTAAGCTACCAAGTTGATTCCGAAAGTGAATCTTTTTACCTTGCGACGTATCTTGAGTACGCACAAAGAGCTGATAAGCGCTCTACGAATGAACTTTCTAGAGGAAGAACATTTTAGGCAACATATAAATGAGTAGCCATTAGTACGACAAATATGGAAATGTTGAACATGACTGTAGGTATTAAAGCCAGTTAGTTGTTATGGCAGTTATATTACCTTATATGGAGTATCATCAAAACTTATTCCTTAATGTGCGTGTGTCATTGTTAGTAGACAGATAAGATGACAAATTTGCAAGGAACTAGAGTTCCAACAGGCCAAGGTAGAGCTAGAATTAACCAACTACGAGGATACGGACCTAAACAACAAAAACCACAAACAAAGCAAAGTGAGTTGCAGACAATGCAGAGGAAGCTGCAGGAACAAGACACTCTTATCAATGAACTCCTGACTGAAAGACAGGAAAGACAACTGGAAAGACAAGAAGAATCTTGCAGGTTGAACAGACTTATCCTAAGGGAAATGCGTAGAGATAGGAACGTTTCGCAAAAGAGGAAGGCTCCCTGGATCAGATGCCAAGGGAAAGGAAAGGGATTACTCCAGTCTGGACATCAGAATTATCCAAAGAGGTCTGGACCCCGGCCTTGTCCAGAATGCAGAGGGTACCACCCAGGTACTAACTGTAATGGGGAACGAATTTGCTACAAGTGTCGAAAGCCGGGACACATGGCCTCGAACTGCCCCCAAAAGGCTAAGGTGATAAAGCCACCAAGCTCAGGCCAGATGATAGCACTGAACAAAGGAGAAGCCGGAGAATCCCCAATGGAGGTCCTAGGAACTACCTCTCATTAGAAACCTACTATAGGCACTATATGATTCGGGTGTAATCACTCGTTTGTTTTGGGATGCATACATATATATAGGATTTGATAACAGCTACACCACTAGGTGTGAAAGCTTTTGCTTCTGTAGTATGTTTGAAGTACGTAAATTTAATATAAATCTTATCCAATTATCCTTTTATGAGATGACGTCATTTATGGTTTTGACTAACTACCAGCTGTATAGAGGTAGAACATTCATAATCAAATAGATGTTGCTCTCACATTTACAAAGCAGAGGTAGAAATAGACAATCACAAATAAAAACCAATTTTAGTACCCAGAGTAATGTTTTCATTGGGGTCTTGATTATCGTTATGAACCCGGGCATAATCATAATCAAGGCATCATTGAAGGCCGTATAGGCGGCCCATTTCGCTCTACTTCCCTAGGTCAGCTTGTCGTCATAGAAAGTTAGAGGTACCTTAGTGATGAAGGGAAGACTAACTAAAGACCCTTTATAAAGAATGTACTCAAGGAAGAAAAATATTAGTGGACTAATGCCTAAATATAGGTCAAAAGGCAAGTCTGGAAAATAGTTAACTTTGTTGACCCATCAGCATCCATACTAATGTTTGAATAAAAACCCTGAAAGCACATAAGAGGGGAAGTCTCAGTGATATATGAAATGAAGTTTTTTTTTTTTTCCTTATATATATAATTGATTTTGTTTCTAAACTATTTTTATAGTTTGGAGAATTTCAAAACCCCCTTTCTTTATGTCATTACAAAGATAGAAGTTTGATTAAATAAGAATTTGGACGTTTTTGCTGATCTACCATCGTTGTATTGAAAAAGAATCCATTTTGTTACTTTTGTTAAAATACTGAACAAGTTTTATGAAATTACATTGAGTATTTGCGCTATGAGTTGATAGTTAAAAACTTTAAAATTATCTAAGTTACTGCTCCTAGTGCTATTTAAACTCCTGTACTCATATGTTTAAATACTTACCCTATCTTTGAAAATCTTCAACCATGTCTATATGAATAACTATTTACTTAAAAACCTACTTTAAGCATTTCATTTAAATTTTCTAAATGTTGTTGAAGGTGATTTTCCTATTTTTCCTAAAGCTAAAATACTACTAAATGTGAAAATTGCAAGGTTTTATTAATTTTGAACCTATAATTATTTTAATTCCACTCAGCTAGTTATCTACATTTTGACATATGACATAGAATTTCTGTAAGAACTAGTCATATATTGAACATGGCCCTTGACTCTTCTAGGTCACGGTCATAGGTAATTGAAAATCTAAATGTTTAGTGATAATCTATTTAAAGAAGTTGCATATCTAATGAAGCAATGTTATGAACATCCTTGTTATACTACCTTATTTAACCATGTTAGGAAAACTGAGTTTGGGAATGTTATTTCTTTATACCCGAAAATTTTTTTGAACAAACTTAGCTTACGAAAGTGACTCAGAGTATACCATTTTAAGTTTCAGTTTAGTATGTACTTTGCCACTCCTTGGGTTTTAGCTACCCCACTTTGTGAAAATTCTGACTAATAAATATTGTCGACATCCTCTGAATCATATAAAGATCAAATAGTACTTAAAGCTATTATAGATTTCATTGAAACTGTCTTTCAGTTATTAAACTATCAATTGATTTTCTCCCTCACTATCAATAACAATGTTCAGAATTTAAGACCTCCCCTTGTGCTAAAAATTTTGCGTGGTGTTTACTATGTCAAAAAAAAAAAAGATTGTTGCGGCACTCGATAACTCGTATTCAAGTAGAGAAATTAGTGAAACCCTTAGAGACCTAGGAAATAGTTGAAGTTCTAGTGTAGTCTGAGAACTTAACAAGGAAAAGGGTTAGATAAAATAGATGAGCAGATACTCAAGATCTAGGTGTGCAAGTGTGCACCAGCAGTGTCCCTAGGCCTTACGACAACAATATTTAGCACTGTGTGAAGTGTTGACTATTACGGTAATTTTTGACTGGTATGTCTGCAATACGTTTTGAGTCTGGTAAAACACTTATTGTACTTGAAAGTAGTTTGAAAGCTTAAGGATAATCTCCTAGGTAATAAGGCTAAAATTCCCAGTACTTTAAGGATGAATCGAGCCAGAAGGCCAATATACGAGAGGCTGAATAGTTCAAGCAGTAAGGACTGCATAACTTAGCATGGTAAGAATAGGCGAGTAGGTCCCGTATTTAAATACTTAACACGGATACAAACAGACTAAAATTTCTATATTAGACTGTATGCTAGATCGGCACGCATAGTGACGACATAGATTAGATGTATAGAGCATTTTCGAGTTTATACGATCAAATATTAAGCGTGAACATATCAGTCACCCTCATCAAAGCAAAACTTTCTTCAACCGGATCTGAATGATGAGACCTCGGAACAACTCATGGCAAGCACAAACGACCCCTAACAATACGAAGCAGACAAGAACCTACATTGACAAGAGAGGAAAACCTTTGAGACTCGAAGCCAACAATCATATATTATTAACAGTGTCCCCAGTAATCGGTGTCGTTAGAACACTAGAAAGGCAAAAATTAGGACTACGATACGTAGGGCCATTCGGGGTTCTAAACATGAATCAATCACATATACCTTACCCCCGAACTCGATTCATTTCTATAACATATTTTGTAGTACACCATCCAGACCATGATCATGTCAGCAAACATGAGGTATCTTTTGTTGCCATAGTATAAAAGCGCCACGAAGACATTTGTGTAACAGGATGTTAGGGTACGACGTGGCAATACCCTTGTAGCCGAGCCGAAACAAATTCTCGAGCACCGAGAGAAACGGCTAAAACATGAAAGAGAACCGACAGAATAAATATCTAGAATGTATAGTTCGAAGTATAGTTAGGATAGAGCAAATTTCCAGGACGAAATTTTAGTTAACGGGGGGAGAAATGTAATACCCTAAAAATCTCACTTATTATAAATATTTTGACAAATAATACCTATGAGAACTAGGTGAATATGTGGTCTCAGATTGAGAGATATATTTATTTTATCTATTAGGTTATTTGCCCTTAGACTTTACAGTAGCTAATGCTTTATTTTCCTAAATTTTGTTTAGAATCATAAAATACCATAAAAATACAAATAATTCCCAAATTAGATTAGGGTTCTTATAGGACCAAGAGAGAGCAAGGAAATGCTAGGGAAAATACATTAATCAAATTGGGGAAAATAATAAAAATTAGTAGACACTTAGAATTTCACTAAACTAAATAATTATGTAAATTTTCATAATTAATCAAGGGGATAATAAAAGGAGACTTAAGTCTCAAAATTCATAATTTATTAAGAAACTAAATTTTGTAAAATCCTAGAATTAATACCCAGCTCATATTAATTCTAAAAAGGCCATAAAGAATTATCTAAACACTTGAAACAATTAAAGGGCAATTACCAAGCATTAATGAACAATTAAACTACACTAATAAAATATTTGGATACCTATTTACATTTAATATTAATAATCATCAATTAGAGGTGTGTTAAGCTAATTAAAAATCCAAGACCAATAAGAGGTTAGGATTAGCATAAGATGAATTATCAACAACCATAAATTACTCTAAGAACCAATAATGCAATAATCAAGAGACAATTAAGCTTTGGATTAAAGATGTTAATTAAGACTTAATCAAGCTTTGAAAAGTCAATAATTGCAACTAAGATTTAAGGGCTAAGATTTAACCTCATAAAGCTAATCTAAGGGCTTAAATAATTAAGAAGCTTAATCCATGTGAAAATAAAAGAACCAATGGGAGGAATTTAAACTCATAATATCTAGGTATTATTTGAATCAAACACATGGGGGAAATTAAGTCAACAAAAGAGGAAAGCAAATGGAAGAGGATAGGGCTCTTAAATAAGAGGATAGAATGCATTTATGGGTTCACATGGAAAATTGATGAAGAAAAGAGAGATGCAAAGGGGGGGATGATTTTGATGATGATGGATTGTGTATGTATGTATCGCATATGTGTGTGTATGTGATGATGAGGAATAAAACAAGAGGAAGAGAATGTGTGTGTGTATGTGGCGTATGTATGTATGTGGTGTGGTGTGTGTGTGTGTAGGGAGAAAGGGAGAAGAAAAATTGTCCAAAAACCTACACACTCACATGCTAAATGAGTCACTACCCTAGAAGATGAATCACTACTCTAAACAATGAATCATCCACCTAAAGCAATGAATCATCAACCTAAAACAATGAATCACAAGCCTAAGAATGGTGAGTCATGAAATCATATTAATGCATGAAGACTTTCAAGAGGATAAGGTGATGTAAGAAGTGATGCAAGAGATGATGTAAGGGGATGATGTGTAAAATAGGTGGACCAATGAGAACAAAGATAATTAGAATAATTAAATTGGTTTATAAAAATAATTCTAGATAAAAACTAACAAAACCTATACAAATTAAATCATATCTTGAAATCCTTGAACTAAGTATGGAAACTAAGTTAAGATTCATAACAAGCATAAATCAAGCATGAAAACAAGTATAAACAAAGTCATTTTCATAATTGTTTAGGAAATGGAATCAATAGGAAAGAAAGGCAAAATTGGTCTCAAAATGAAGCTAAAAATCTCTAGAACTCAAATCCAATGGGCAATTGAACATACAACTTCATTAGACTACCTAAACACCTTCTTTTCAATGGATTCTAATTAGTAGAAAACAAAGAAATAGCTTAATAGAGAAGCTAGGACACTTGGCAATTTTGGAAGAAGATGAGGTGAGTTGGAGGTCACTAATGACCTCATCAAGGGTGAGTCATAGAGCAATGGAATGAACTAGAAGGAGAGGTGTAAGGTTAGGATTTGTTCCCCCAATTACCCTAGATCCAAGGGCCAAAATTCAAGAGGTGGTAGCTTGTTGGAGGTGTTGGAATTTTAGTATAAATAGGGGCAATGGCCTTCACAAATTCTCACACCAAAATCACAAGCAACATCTGATTCTAAGAGTGAAAGAGAGAGTGAGAGTCTTGAAGGAAGAAGGAGCAAGGTTCTAGGTAAGTTCTTGAGCTCTAGCTTTTAAGTTTTTAGTTATTTTGTAGTTTAATCTTTAAATTCTTTAGATATAGTTGTTTTTATGTTTTTCTGGGTTTAAAATTAGTTTTATTTCGAAAAAATAATGAGGAAATAGTTTTAGCAAAATTTCCGGAAGAGAAACACCGAAGTAACGAAGTTCTGGCGAAATTTCATCGGTTCTGAAATTTCTGAGTCAGTCATAGAAAAGCTATTATTTTATGTTGAAACCATGGATGAAAAATTCTGGAAACATTCATGGTGAAAATAGACACATAGGGATTTCTAAATATGTAAAGAACATGTCCAAATGATTTCTGTACAGGGAGATAAAAATTTCCAAAGTTAGGGCTACGAATTTCTGGAAAATTCTGGGCAGATGTTCAAAACTAAAAACCTGGGAATGAATCGTGGAATCTGGGCAAATACTGTTATTTTTTCTTAAAACTAGACGTCCTAAGGATTCTTAGGAATTTTACGGATCCTTGTTTCGATTTTTCTACAATTAGTTATGATTTTTCAAAGTTAGCCCAGAAATCTGTCCAGATGTAAGGATCAGCGTTTTTCAAAATAATAAAGGGAAATAATTAATTGATAAATCCACCAGGGGTAAAATAGACATTTATGGCTAGGATATATATTGGGATATTGGTTGTGAATTAATAAACGACATATTACCTCCTAGGGAATCTGTGATCGTCTCGCAACCGACAACTTACCGTGAACATCGACGAAGGTACGGACGCGTACTGTAACACTAACTCTGATGCTTATGGTACACTTGTATGTGGTAGATATGCTCATAAACTGTGACTCTACTTTACAAATTATTATTTGAATATATACAGCTATATACGGGTTACAGTTTTGGTAATGCCGTTTGAGTTTTTCTAGCGCGCTGAGGACACGATAGGCCATCGTGGCACTGGTGGAGAGTGCAAACAAGTTATGATAGATATATATATGGACATATGATGGTTGTGTTTTTGAGAAATATTGAATATGAATATTGTTGTTTTATCATGAATATCTGTCATACATAACTGTACATAAGCATGAGGTTAACCGTTACCTGGGGTTCAATGGGAATTGAACCCCAGCTTATAGTCTCAGATACTGGTGGAACCGGGACAGGAACAAGGATGAATAGCACACGAGAGCGCACGGGCAGAGAAGTACCTAGGAGTCATTGTAGTCATTCAGAGATTTGTACCACTGTAATAGCAACCAGACTCAACAACAGGGAATGTATATCAGTTACTCACTCTTTTAAAGAAAAAAAAAATTATTCTGATGCTCTGATTGAGTTATTGTTTTCAAAAGAAAATCTTTTCCGATGCCACTCTGATTTATTTCTTCAAAGCTCTGATAATCCCATTTGAAAACCACATTTAAAAAGGCGGGATGTTACAATCTAGGCCTAGTGACTCGAGCGCTCCCATGCTAAAGATTACCCTGCTTTATTTTATCGCTTGAGACCTCTTTCCCCATATCATTCAATTGGGCCACATCAACATAGGGGTACGAGCAATGCCATGAAAATTGAGGGCGATTGTCAGTATCTTAACAAAAAAGATCATGCTAAAAGGACATGGCATTATCTTTAATTTCTTCTTTATCAAAAAACCATTCACCGTCATCCTTCTCCAATGTTTCAATCTTGTTCCTTCTACTTCTTACATTTCCTCTTGCATGGAAGAATTTCATATTCTTGTCTCCAAACATATATATACCAATCACATTTGACCTTTTGAGCCCAAAGAAGGTCTTCTTGAATCAAGACATCTTCTAACTCTCTCCGAAGTTTCTGCAACAATAAATCCATAGTGTTTCTACTGGTGAGCAATATATGATCTAACCCTTCCAACCTGTTCATTAAATGTCCTCTTCTTGCGACCCAGGTGTCCAAAAACTCTACTCTAAGACTGCAGATTGGAAATTTGAAACATCATCTAACCAACAGTATTCTCCATGCCACAAATCTTTAAAAAATAATAAATAAATAAAAAATAACCTTGGAAGCCACGAACCTAAAAGGGGCATCGCTATGGGCATGTCTATTGTCATCCTCAACAATTCGATAAAGAATTGAAGATGAAACACCTTGGCGGATGGACAACGATGAATAAACTCCGACTTACTGGTAACAAGCACTCGATCTAACCTGCTTTTACTCCCTCCTCATTTCCAAGTGAATGAGCCCCAACTCTTCTACCCAAGAACTAAAATCACAATCAATATCACTCCCAACTCTTGAAATAGATCAAACCTCCTGCATATTCAAAGTCCCATTAAAGTCCCCTCCAATAATACACCACCGTCCTTGAATCAAAGTATTGATATTCATAAGAGCAATCCAAATATTTCTTCTCTTGACATGATTTAGACTAGCATAAACTCCATTGAGAAAAGATCTGAAAAATCCATTATCAAATCATAAATGAATAAAATGGTCATGTTTCCCCAACACTTCAAACTTTAAGTTAAAACCATTGGCATCCACCATTTCAACATTAGGAAAACCCAGCATAAACTCCACTTAAATGCGTCTCAAAATAGCAAGCTACATCAATATTATATTAATGAACTAGCTCTAATACCGAAAAAGATTAGGAGCCTATGCCTCTAATATTCCAAAATAGACAATTCATGGAATTTTACCAAACGAGGAACAAGATTAGAGAGAGAAGAATATTAGGAGGAAGAATTATCAAAAATTATATTCTTTTATAATTTTTAGAATTCTTCCTTCCTAATAACCCCCCCCCCCCCAAAAAAAAAAAAACAAAAACAAAAACAAAACAATTTCCTCCCAATATCCCCTACATCCAAACATGACCTAAGAAAACTTCTCCCCGACCACGTGATAAATTCACAATTTATTGTAGTGAATATATGCTTCTCTTATGCAACAAGACAGATATTACATTAATGTGGCAAAAAAAATAAATAAATAAATTTGATTCTTTAACTTCATATAAGGTTTATGTTTAGTCCATTAACTTCAAAAAGTATCTTTTTATAACAAACAGTAAAGAAAGTATCTTTCGGTTTGGTCCTTGAACTTATTCCTACGAATCACTTCGATAATTATGCCACATTCATAAATTTAAAGATATAAATTCCATTCTTCACATGCGCAAAGTACATTCAGATGATCCATCTTGCGGTAATTTTTTTTTTAATTTTTTTTAAAGTTTCAAAATAGAAATAGCATACGAAGAAATTTAGGAGAGACTTCACTTTCATTTGCATTTTCATAAATTCAACCAGACTAATTAAAATTACGAGAATGGAAAGCATAGAAAAGAAAACAGACATGTGTAAATTAAATATGATGAAAGTAAAGATGATTAATAGATGGGGATGTTGGCCAGGTGCACCAAGAACACATCGTCCCAATTAAAAGGAGAAGCTTATAAGAAAGAATATGTAACAAGAACAAATTCTTCTGAGAACCATACACTAAAAGCAAGTTTTGGAGTTGAGGAGACAATTCAGCCCCCTTGAGATGGGCGCGCCCTTGTGGAGGCCCTTTCTGTTAGTTAGTTGTCAATGAAAACACCATAATAATGAGTACAAGTCATTTGGAGAAACACACCCTAAAAGTTAGCTATTAAAGTTACACAGGCCAAAAACTTATATGTTCCCTACTTCAAGGAAATTCTCTCAAGGAGGAACTCATGACAAAATACTTCTCATAGCCTTTTTCTCTCTCTCTGAGGGATTCTCATGAAAAACTAAAGACGAATCTATAAGGATCATTCATTAAATAACTCAAAGCTGATAAAACACGATGTGCTTCTTACAGTTTTCAATTCAATGAGAATTTCTCATGGAAATGAAAGACGTACGTTAGAACCATTCTCAATTAACTAAAACTAAGAACCTTGAAAAGAAGAATTTTTCCTGATTGACTTTGAATTGCATGAGAAATATTCTTGCAAAAGATAAATATGAAAAAAAAAAAAAAAAGCTTTCCATAATTTCTCACGATAAACACATGAAATAATCCACATATAAGAAAATATGTACGAAACTTTATCACATATGGGAAGATCCAGACCAACATCATTGTCTTAAAGGCATGCACAATATATAATATTGTAGGAAACTGTATTTGTAATACCCCAAAAATTATAATTTCTCATAACTATAATATTTTGATAAATGACACCTATTTAAACTAGGTGAATATGTGGTCTCAAATTATGAGGTATGATTATTCTAATTTCTAGGAAATCCTTATATAGGATTAAGATTGAATTTTTCTAGGGATCATAAAATATCATAAAAATACAAACAATTACCAAATTAAATTAGGGTTCTTGTATGATCAAGAAGAGCAAGAAAGAGTTATGAAAATACATAAATAAAATTGGAGGAAAGGAATATCCTAAAATTCATATTCATTAGAAATAGTATATTTTGGCAAATAATACCTATTAAAAATAGGAGAATATGTTGGGCAAATTTTCTCTAGAATTTAAATAGGGCAAAACCCAATTTTAAAAATTACATGAAGGATCATAAAACATTATAAAATGCCCTAAAGTCTCTAAAACTAAGAGTAACCCTGATTTAATCATAAGAGAAATTACTAACAACTAAGGGACAATTTAATTTGCAATAATTGGAATAATTATATTAATTTTCATAATTAATCAAAGGGTTTTAAACACCAATTTTATAAATGTTTAAGAGACCAAATTTTCTAAAACCCTAGAACTAATACTTAGTTCATATTTAATTCATAAAATGCCATAAAGAATTATCAAAACACTTGAACGATTAAAAGGTAATTACCAACACTTAATGAACAATTAAAATTACACTAAGGGAATATTTAGCTAATTATTTACAATTAATACTAATTGTCATCAATTAAGGATGTGTTAAGCTAATTAAGAATCAAAGACCAATAGGGGATGAGATTAGCATAAAATAGATTAACAATAATCTTAAACTACCCTAAAAGTCAATAATACAATAATCAAGGGGCAATTAAGTATTGGGTTAAGATGATAATTGAATTCTAACCAAGCTTTGAAAAGTCAATAAAATCAACTATGATCTAAGGGTCAAGAATTAACCACATAAAGCTAATCTAAGGGCTTAAATAATTATAAAAGCTTAATCTTTGTGAAATTGGATTAGCCAATGATAAATCAAGAAAATGTTTTTAATCCTCATAAAATTCATTGGACCAATAAGAGATTAATACAAATTAAAGGTTTGGATTAAATCTAGTAAAGTTAAATCTTAAGGCTTAAATTAACTCTCATAAAACACAATCCATGTGAACTTAAAACAACCAATGAGAGGGAGTTGTGTATGTGTGTGGGAAAGAGAGAGAGTGTTGTGAGTGCTATTGTTGTGAGCCTAGTGGGAAAGTTGGAAGAGGATAAGATGATGCATGTGATGATGTCATTGTTGTGTATGTGTGTGTATGCTATTGTTGTGCATATGTGTGTGTCTAGTATGAAGAGGGAAAGGGAAGTCAACTTGTTAGCCAATAGGGATTTAGTTAATTGCATAATTAGGATAATGCATGAAATTAATTCTAGACATAAACAAATGAAAATCTATACAAACTAAATTATATCTTGAAATCCATGAACTAAGTATGAAAACTAAGTTGAGATTCATAACAAGCATAAATCAAGCATGAAAACAAGTATAACCAAAGTCATTTTCATAATTGTTTAAGAAATGGAATCAATAGAAAAGATAGGCAAAATTGGTCTCTAAATGAAGCTAATAACTTCAAGGATTCAAAACCAATGAGGAAATGTACATGAAACCTCATTAGGACCCCCAAATGAATTTCTATCTAGTGGAATACAAAGTGAAAGAAGTAGGAAATTCTAAGAAGCAATTACACATATGCAAAAATGAGTCATCACTCTATGAATGAGTCATTAACCTAAACACACATGAGTCACCAATCTATGTATGAAATGAGTCATAACTCTAGGTGTGAGTCATAAAGCTATTTGAAGACTTTTGGCAATTTTGGAAGAGGATAGGGTGAGTCATCAAACAATGGAAGAGGCTAGAAGGGGTGTGGTGTAAGGCTAGGATGAGAGTTTCAATGTTGCTTGAGATCCAATGGCCAAGAATGAATAAGTTGAGGCTTGTGAAAGGTGTTGAATTTTTCCTATAAATAGAGAGCTCTCCTCTTCATTCTCCTCACACCAAATCAAACTCCAAGAGTTGATTTCTAAGAGGAGCAAGAAGGAGGAGGAAGAGCAAGAAGCTTCAAGAGGTAAGCTTGTCTTTAGTTTTTAGTTTTTAGCTTTATAGTTTTTTAGTTTTAGTCTTTAAATTCTTAGATAGAAGTAGGTTAGATCTTAAATATTCTAGAATAATTTTAGATTCATGTTTTTATGGTTAAAATCAGCTTTATTTTGAAAAATTGATGAAGAAGAGGTTTTTGGCAAAATTTCCGGAAGAGAAACACCGAAGTAGCGAAGTTCTGGCGAAATTTCATCGGTTCTGAAATTTCTGAATCAATCATGAAACTGCTTATATTTTATGTTGAAAACATGGTTGGAAAATTCTGGAAAAATGCATGGATAAATTAGACATATAGGGAGTTTTAAATATGTAAAGATCATGTCCAAATGATTTCTGTACAGTGAGATAAAAATCCTCAAAGTTGGGCTACGAATTTCTGGAAAAATTCTGGGCAGAGGCTCAAAAATTAAAAAATGGGAATGAACCGTGTGATCTGGGAAAAAGCTATTATTTTTCCTTGAAATTAGACATCCTGAGGATTCCAGGGAATTTTACGGATCCTCGTTTCAATTTTTCTAAAATTAGTTATGATTTTCTGAAGTTAGGCGAAAATCTGTCCAAAATTTTGGACCAGCGTTTTTTGAAAAATTAAAGTGGATAAGTTGAAAAATAATCCTACCGAGGGTAAAAAGGGTCATTAGTGACTAGAATACCTTCTAGAAGATGATTTGTGAATTAATAAATACGATATTACCATTATAGGGTAAACGTGATCACGGTCCGAGCGACAGCGTACCGATATCGCCAACGAAGGTACGGACGCGTACTGTAACACTAACTCTGATGCTTATTGTACACTTGTATGTGGTAGATATGCTTATAGACTGTGACTCTGCTTTAAAAATTATTTGAATATATATATAGCTATATACGGGTTACAGTCTTGGTAATGCCGTTTGAGTCTTCCTAGTGCGCTGAGGACACGATAGGCCATCGTGGTACTGGTGAAGAGTGCAAACAGGTTGTGGTAAATATATATGGATACATGATGGTTGTGTTTTTATCTTTGAGAAATGAATATTAAATGTGAATACTATTGTTTTATCATGAATATCTGTCATACATAACTGTACATAAGCATGAGGTTAACCGTTACCCAGCTCATAGTCTCAGATACTGGTGGAATCGGGACAAGAACAAGGATGAATAGCACACGAGAGGACACGGGCAGAGAAGTACCTAGGGGTCACTATAGTCGTAAATATTCAGAGATTTGTATCATTGTAATAGCAACCAGACTCAACAACAGGGAATGTATATCAGTTACTCACTCTTTTTAAAAAAAATTTATTCTGATGCTCGGATTGAGATATTGTTTTAAAAAGAAAATCTTTTCTGATGCCACTCTGATTAATTTCTTCAAAGCTCTGTTAATCCCATTTGAAAACCACATTTAAAAAGGCGGGATGTTACAGTATTACACAAAAACCTCAAATGATTAATATCCAATTACACAAAGAATCCTAACGATTAATGTCTCACATACCTGGTCATAAATTATTGCAACGTTGAGCAAGCCAGTGCTTAAAACTCAAAAGGCGTACGTTATTATTGCTTGATAGGAAAACTTCATGCACATGGGTGCAAAACAATATTAATGATCCTAATTTACATAGTGTGTGTGCAATTCAAGAAAACCCGTGGTACAACCTGAAATTGGATTGCTCTCTCCACCTAGCTATAATCTGTCCCTGTTCTTCTTCTTATTATTATTATTATTGCTTATTTATTTATTTATTTATTTTATGGCAGAGACGTCACTTTATGTTCAAGATTGTGATATCAGTCAAGCCAAAGAAGTACTCATTTGCTCAGAAACTAAGATTTCTTTCTAATGAAATATAAATGTTTTATACTGAGGCGCCGGCTCTAAAGCACACATTTGGCGAAATATGTCCATTCGCTTTTACTGCTAAAGAAAGCCACCCGTAGTTGTGGTCTTTCTTGCAGTTTTTGTTTCACTACATTCTTATCCATTCCTCACGCCTTAGCCGTCACGTTTTCTTTTTCAGGTTCATTTATTTTAGGGTTAAAGTACATCCAGCAACCTAAAGTACTTTTTTATAAGAAACTATCATTTTAAAGTATTTTTTGATACATCCAGTATCCTGACATATTTTTTTAGTTATGTCAAACACCCTAAAATATTTTGGGTGCATCCATCATCAAGGTGAAATATATATATTTTAACGTTTGGGCACACTTAAAAAACACTTTACGGTATTAGACACATCAACAAGTACTTTAGAGTGTTGGATATATCTTGATAGCTTAATATTTTATTTATTTATCACTATTTCATTCGCCAACTTAATTTTTTAAAACGTGTATGTTTCATCAAATATTTGAGAAAAGTACCAAATATATTTTTATATTTCTTATTAAAAAGCTAGGAATATTTGATATTGTTTTGCTGGCTATTAAATTTATTTTCCGAAATCAGCATCGCGTACATGCATTTGTTCACCTATCTGTCTGTAGTCATTGTTCGATTTATTTTATTTAGCCAACTAATAGTCTTCTTCGCACTCAATTGACTTCAACGGAACCCCAAACCTAAGCTATGAATGATTTGTGAAACGCAATAAAAATATAAGCAAACCCTCCTGATTGAATTAACAGAAAACAACGACCAACACAAGAACTACCAAAAAAAAAAAGGCATCAATCATTGTTAAGCTATTCTTTTCCCTCTCTTTATTTTCCTCACTTTTCTCATTATCATCATCATCTTCTTCGTCTATAGAATATTGGTGCAACCAAACACCACACCCTGAGCCATGCAAATACCACATGAGCCACGTACGGTCACCACCGGTTCAGACCGAACCATCCTTCAGAGTTCAACAAAATGCTGGTTCAATTAGCACTGGACTAAACCCAAGCCAAGCGTAATAAAGCTCAAGAATATGGCCCTAAATGTATGACCAATATGCAGAAATGTGTATTCAGTGATTGTTTAAAGCTCTATGACAATACCATCTTCCATCTTAACCGAACCCTTCATGGCCTACACATATCTTCTTGTTCTCTATCAGACGCACAAACATGGCTCAGCACTTCGCTCACAAACATCGAAACTTGCCGGAGCGTCGCATTGCAGCTCGGAGTCGGAGAGTTTACAACTCAAAATAATGTGAGCGACAACGTTAGAAAGATGATAAGCAATGTGTTGGCCGTCAACGGGAAATTAATGAAGCAAGAGAATTATACAGAAGAAGAGATCAAAGCTCATGGTTTTCCGAGTCGGTTTTCTCTGCACGACAGGAGGTTGTTGAGTTTGAAGCCATCTTCTGTGAAGGAAAATCTTGTGGTGGCTCAAGATGGGACGGGGCATTTTAAGACGGTGCAAGCCGCCATTGATGCAGATTCAAGGAGAAAAGTGAAGACGAGGTTTGTGATAAGAGTGAAGAAAGGGATTTATGAAGAGAATATTGAAGTTGATACGGATAATGAAAATCTCATGATTATTGGTGATGGAATGAGACTTACCATTATAACTGGTAATAAGAGTGTCAAAGATGGAATTACTCCCTCTATGTCTGCAACTGCAGGTAAGTCATTTAACTTATTTTAGGTTTTTCCATGAAATTTCATGTTAAGTATTTATCTTACATAATCAACTTAATTGATAAAATTTCTTCAGGTGTCGATGGTGCTCACTTCATTGCACGAGACATAACTTTTAGAAACACGGCTGGTCCTGAAAAAGGTCAAGCCGTGGCCCTCCGTTCAGCCTCCGACCTCTCGGTCTTCTACCGGTGCTCCATTGAAGGCTATGGGGACACACTAATGGCCGATTCACAACGTCAATTCTATCGAGATTGTAGAATTTTCGGCACAGTGGATTTCATTTGGAGAAATGCTGCGGTTGTTCTACAAAATTGTACAATTCTCGTAAGAAAGCCACTTCAAGGACAACCAAACATGATCACAGCACAAGGACGAGACGACCCATTTCAAAACACCGGAATAGCAATAATCAGTTCTCAAATCCGAGCAGCGCCAGATTTCAGGCCAGTTAATCACTCATTTGAAACCTACTTGGGTCGGCCATGGCACCAATATGCTCGAGTGGTTGTCATGAAAACTTATATTGAAGGCTTGGTAAATCCATTGGGATGGTCTCGATGGGACAATAGTGCCGTTGGTGAAGATACATGTTACTTTGGGGAATATATGAACTATGGGGCTGGTTCATCTATAAAAAGTAGGGTAAAATGGCCTGCCTTTCATATCATAACTAATCCAAATGAGGCAAACCAGTTTAGTGTTGCTAGCTTCCTTGCTGGTGGCACATGGTTGCCTAGCACTGGGGTCCCTTTTACTATTGGTGTTAATTAATTTTATCTTTGGGCTTCATAGAGGGAAATTATGTGTGGTTCTCTATTTACTTACCCTTTTTTCTTGGGGATTCATTTGAAGTGGCAGTCCGAGAATAGTCTCTTTGCTTGTGGGATTAAGGCGCCATACATCTATCCCACCTCACTTTGTATGAGCTTTTTATCCTGAGCCTCCCTTTGTTCATTTGATACTATGTTATTTATGTAATGATATACAATATTATTTGGAGGATATATAGATACGAAGGAGCTTATAGATAAAAAAATATTTTTAAAAAAATTTCATTTTCTCTATAACTGCCATAGTTATAGAAGAATCTATTTAGTGTTCGTGCATATACTATCACATGTGCTAGCCTATTAAAAGTCATTCTTGTGACACCTTGCTCTAATACCATACCATTATAACAACTCTCCACATTATGCTAAGTTAGATGAGTTACATAGTAATGATTTCAAACCACTAATTAAGCTAGCTTTGGTCCTGGGGAGTAAATACTTTAGTAAATGGTTGGAAAACTTAACCTAAACACAACTTTGTTCTTGTAAATTGAATGAGCTTTTCTGAAAAAATTTAAATCTTTCTTAAACAATTTATCAATGATTGAAACTCTTCATTAATAACCCATTATTCCTTAAATCAGACTTAATAATATCATAGTTCCCATTTAATCTATTGATCTTTTTTATGCTTAATCGTTCATCAAGTTATGGGCTCGGTTCATACATGTTCACATTACTGTATGGATAACTAAGAAAAATAATAGCGCTAATTCTACTACTATTTGTTTGTAGAGAAATAAAACTATCCAAACTTCTCTACCTTCTCAGGTATTGACAGTGACCACACCTTTGCCTTTTGAGTTGCTTACCTTTGTTGTATGTCATTTTAAGGAAATGGGTGAGATTCCTAAGAATCCCAATAGTAACCATAGACAATCATAAAATATGCAAGTTCATGAAGCATTCAAAATAAGCCATCCAATAAGCAATTAGCATATTCCCTATGTAGTACAATCATCATTCATCATGGGAACACACAGCTCAATATTTACATAGATTGCACATATCAGGCCTTATAGCCCAAGGACATACGTCCAATAATAATACAAAATGTATACCAAGACTTACAGCCTCAGGACGCACAGTCCAATAACCACACTGAATGCATACTAGGACTTATAGCCTTATCAGGACTTACAACCTTAGGGGACACATCCAATAACCATGCTGAATGCACACTAGGACTTATAGCCTTAGGACACATAGTCCAATAATTAAATCACCTATATATTCATGAAACAAACATAATCGATGGCACAAACAAATATGCAAAACAAATGCATAATATATGAGATAAAGAGTTGCTACCTGTTGACACTCCTGTTACTTTACCTCCTTCAAATTTTTGGTTCGCTTTCTTTTTTAGCTCAAAAAAATGTCAGATCCTATAGTAGTGAAGTTCATATAGAGATGGGTCATTTCTCATTCTACTCTTATTAATATAATTAAAAATTATGTTCTTCTTGACCCACTCAAAAATCTTGTCCTTTTTATTTGAAATAGTTGGTCATCATTATTGATAATCTTTTTCCTTTATACTATATATCTACTAAGACATGTTAAATGTCTACTTTTCTTTATTGCTAGACAATCAATTCAACAAGCTAACCCTTCAAACTTTTCCTAAAAATCTCAAACTCATTGCCAGTTACAATTTACCAGAATATTGTCATTTTCGGCCATAAGCAAAAAATCTGCCTCTAATTCCTCTAGAAAATTTGAAAAATCGTAACTTAATATAGGGAACTCCAAATGTGGTGATTAAAGTTCCTATTTAAATTTTTTTAAGTATACTTAAAAGGAAAAATAATAACCATATTAAATTACGAATTTAACCTTGCATATTTTGCATAAAAGGTTACAATGTCACACCCATCGGGGTGCCGGCATTCTTTATCTTAATCTTACAAAGTAGTGTGACAAAATCATAAATAGTTCATTATATTGATACAACAAAAATTAAATTTCATTACATAACAGGAATATTCCCAGGGTTTATACCCCTTTACATTCATTTACAAACAGTGAAAATTAAAATTGATATTAATCACTGTCTCCCATCGTTTCTTCAGGTTGTCCCTCCGCTGGGCCGCCTTCAAGCAATACTCCCTCCTTGAGCCTTGTTTAGCACTTCTCTTCCCATACTTCCTTGTCTATTGGTTGGTGTGGAGGGTGAGATTGTAAGGAATCCTAGTAGCAGACAATACTAATATAGTGCATGCAAGATAAATGCTAATGTATAATATACTTGCCTTGTACAAGCTCATCTTAACATAATGATATCTCTGCATGCTCAATACTTCTTGCATCATACTCATAGTCATAGCATAATCATAAACAAAGCTTCAATCATTCAAGTATGTTAAACACAACAAGCAAGCATAGCAATCATACATATACACATAAGAAATAATATAAAATACACTCAAGTAAGGTAAGCCCACTACCTTTAAGGACTACTGTCTTTACTCGGGTTCCTCTTTCGTCAACCGTTAGGGTTGCTTGAAGTTCCTTCATTCTCCTTGTGTCCCTAAGGACATAACCATACCTTTATAACCAGGGCAAATGAATGTTTATTTTCCTTTTTAACCCTTATTACATTAAGGTATAATTTAGTAACATAAACTTGTTACTTTCAACCTTTAACAATGACTACCATTAAAAATACAGTAACTTGAGATATTTTTAATTGATTGCACAAAAATCATTTTACTATGCTTCCAACTCACAAGTGCTCTCTAATAATTCCCCTTTCATGGAAAAATAGTCTCAAAAGTCAGAGCATGCCATAATGATCCCATTTTTCAATTTTGCCCTTACTGTCCAGTTAAGCTTTTAGAAAACATGACTTATCTTTAAAAATTCATATCTAGAGTTCTAGATGTCCAATTTAGATGATTAAAAAACCTATGAACTCATTATTAAGTCTAGTTTTTGGAAAAATTGGTTCCATCATTTTATCACACGAAATTCATTCCTAGTTCCCAAATATGTCAAGACTATCCTGTGAGTTTTCCATAAACATGTCTTAACTTCAAAAATTGGTATCTCATTGCACAAAGCTCTAAAAATCACGAGCCACATATCACTTTAAATCTCTATGTGTCCTATTTCTTTCTGGAAAGTTCCAAAATTTTCTGGATTCGGTTACCCATTCAAATACCACATACAAGCTCTTTGCCCAATTTTGTTTTCCAGAAAATATGGTCATTTTGTACGATTGATTGCTCTCGACTCAGAGCTCAGAAAAATACAAAATACCAACCATTTTAAAGTTGCGTGTGTCCTATACCTTTCTGGAATGTTTCATAATTTATAGAGGTCTTTAACCCAGTCAAACCATGCAGACAAGCTCATTGACCTCTGAGTTCCAAAACTAGTAGTTTTCACTTCTTTAATAAGCTCATTATTTTATGTTCAAAATCCACTTTAAAAAATCATTCACCAACATATTTCCACTAAATTTTCAGTGTCAAACACGTTGATGAGCCCAGATTTTGCAAACTCCTTTTATTACCTTGAGTTTACCTAATATTAAAAATTTGGGTTTTCAATCAAAACTCCAAAAATTACAAGAGAAGGATTGTAATCCTCACCACAACTCTTGATCTTCAACCTTGAGAAAGAAATGGGGCTTATCGTGGAGGAGAGGAGGGAAGGGGGATGGTTGAAGATGGTGTTGATGTTAAGGGAGAGAGGCCCGTGAGGTTTGGAGAGGGAGGAGGGTGGATGGTTAAAGAGAGAAGGGTGGAAGAGAGGAGGAGTTGAGAGGACAAAATCTAATTTGTGGAGGAGGGAAAGTATTGGAGTGAAAATGAATGGAAGGAGGGAGGGGATCAAATTTGAGTTAGTGTATGTGTGTAATAAGAGGAAAAGAACACAAAATTTGATTTGTGTTTGGTGTTGACATGTGTCAAACATGCAAGTTCCCATGTGTTGTGCTTGTGTAAGGAAGAGAGGACATGTGTTGGCTTGCATGATTGCCAAGTGTCTTGATTTTGTATGTGTGTTGGTGTGTGTTCGTGTTGGTGTGAGTGTGAGGGAGAGGGCATGGTTTTTGGGAAAATATCGTATATGTTAATTTTCGGAGTTCGTGTTTTTGGTTTTCGTGTTTAGGCTTTACTGTGGTTGCTTTGATTCTCATGTTTGGATTCCACTATTGTTGCTCGGTTTACACAGCATACTCAGAATTCTTGCTTGAATTTTACTCGGGATTGTGACACGTATACTGAGACTTGACAAATGATGCCACATACCAATGTTTTCTAAAAAACATAAGGCATACCCAACTGCCCTGAAAATGCCATATAATTACTTGTACTGGTATATTTTCGCTCAGCTAATTATCTTATACCTCAGGAGATAGTTGTGTAGCATCTTTTCCAACCGGATTAACAATGTATAAGTGTTTAGTGCCCCTTTTTCACTGTCACTTTAATTCCATGGCTTATACATAATAAATCCGCTAACCTGTATAGCCGAGTTACTTAATCCTTGAGAGGCTTCCTATCTCTCAACATTTTTGGGACTCTTCCCAAACCGAGCTTAGATGAGGCTTATTCTTAATTCTCAAGTTCTAAAATTTGGAATGTTACATACTACCCCAATTTGAAAAACAGAATTTTCTCAGTTTTTCTATCTAAACTTAAAAAATTCATTTCTTTCATTCCAGATATCAAAATAATATGTTCTATGACTCATTTTAAAGCCTAAGACATTTACTAACTTCTTATCAAATTTCCCAGACATAAAAAATGGTTTACCTTATCATAACCTCACATGAAACCGAGAACTTCACTAATTCTTCGGAATTGACACCCTACCATATAACCTCATTTCAACCACATGTTCCTTCTAATTATGTGCTCGTTTTACATTCATCTTTCAAAACACATATTTAACACTTTGAACCTCAAAGAAACCAACTCAAACTCACCTAAAACTTAAGCTTTTGCTCCTCAAACTACATGCTTTTTACACACTGTTTTTCGATCAAGACGATAGGAGGAAAAAGATGACATGCAATCTCAAAATCATGACTAATCTTACAAAAATTCAACACTGTTAAACCCATATTGCATGCTCTATTTTTTGGTGAATCAATATAGAGCCAAAGAACCTTAAAGAAACCTTAAAATTGATATGCGTGCAACAAAGAAACCGTCATAAGCTTAGCTATATTTTTCCTCCACCAAGTTGTACACAACAACGTTTTCTCTAGAATCACACCTGCAATGACTTCTAAAGAGTCATGATATATTTTGAAGATTAAGTTTCAAGTCTCAAAAAAAAAAAAAAAAGATAAGTTTGTTTCCCTATGAAACAAGGGGGAGTGTTGGATTATTTAGATTAATTATTATCTTATTATAAGGTTTGGTTTTATTATTTAATATTTATTATATCTTAGAATTAGATATGGATATTATATCTTAGTTATTTTGATTTTTAACATCCCAAATTTTGGAATTTAGAATTAGAAATAATATGAGGTAATTAAATTTGTGAAAATTGGCTAAATAATTAAAATTAATTATTTGGAAAATTAGAAATTTAGTTGCCTTGTAATATTTTTAAAATAAAAGGGAATAAAATCAAGAAAATAATTACAAGAGATAATTTTAAAATGGGCCCCACAACCCAACACTCCTTAATTTCACACAACACATTAACTCCCTCAATGTCCATTGTGTCTTTGGTTCAAATACTCCTATGTATACAGATCAATTCAGCAGCAAAACAAGCCCATACTTCTTGCAATTGATATTCATATTCTCAACACCTTATTATTCATTCTTCCTCAGCCCAACAACAAAACCCAGCCCATTATATCTGATTCGGCCAAAACACGTAGAAATGCAGAAAACACAGTCAGCAAAGTGAGATCACAGCAAAGCAAATCACATTAAGAAGAGAAAGATCACAAGCAGAGACTTCCACGGGATCTCGACAGCAGTCTCTCCCATACCTAGGTCTCTCGAGACCCACAATGAATATCTCTTGGATCATTCTTCTTCCCCTCGGTCTATCATCTTTCTCGAACCAGACCCTTAGAGTATTATATAGTCCCAGCTCCTTGACTCCCCTTCATCCCTATTGGCCTTAATAGAAACAAAGATGAGTTGAGAGTGAAAAAGAGAGTTGAGGAAGGAGAGTGAGTGAGTTCAGCCCTTTTTTAGATTAAGATAAACAGAGGTGAGAGTGTCGGTAAGAAGCACAGAGTTCAAACGAGCAAGATAGAAGCCAACCGAAGGTAAGTCATCAAGCTTCTCTTCCATATGGTTTCCAAGAATTATCAACGCAAGTTTGAGTATTAAGATGTGGGAAACCTTGTTGTCATGAAAATACATATATAAACATTGCACACATATAAAAAGAGAGAAGGAAAAACTTGTTGTCATGAAAATAGATATATAACGCTGCACTTGGTAAATGATAGGAAAACTTATTGTCAAAGTATATATATATAAAAGCTATATATATGCATGTCACCCAAACTTGGAAATGAATAGAAAAGTGCTCTTACATAAAACTTGCTGTCAAAGTATATATATATATATATATAAAAGCTATATATATGCATGTTGCTGAAATTTGGAAATGAATAGAAGAGTGGTCTTATATAAAACTTGCTGTCAAAGTATATATATAAAAGCTATATATATGCATGTTGCCGAAACCTGGAAATGGCTGGAATTGAATAGAAAAGTGATCTTATATATAAACTTGCTGTTATATATATTCTGTTTGCTGATCCATATATATTGCTGCATGTGGAAGATTAATAAGAAACTTGGTTGTAATACACACACACACACACGTTGCTGATAATAGGAAGAGTTCACTGTACATGAATTTGTAACATCCTCATTTTTGAAATCCATTCTCAAAATATTTTAATCAGAGTAGAGCACCGGAATAAATTTAAAAGAGTGAGTATCTGATAAACCTTCACTGTTGGTGCGTCTTGTTGCTATTACAGGGGTACAAAGCTATGAATATTTACTAATATAGTGATACAAAAAAAATCGTAGCTATCTTCTCTGCCCGTGTCTTCTCGTGTGCTATCTATCCTTGCCCTCGGTCCTGGTCCCTCCAGAATCTGAGACTATGAGCTGAGGTTCAATTACCATTGAACCTCAAGTAACGGTTAACCTCATGCTTATGTATCCAATATGTATAACAGATATCCATGGTAAAACAGCAATAATCACATACAATATTCTCATATTCAAATAATAACATAACACAGCCACTGCAATATGCATGTTATTATAGTCTGCACTATCTCCAGTGCCACGATGGCCTATCGTGTCCTCAGCGCTAGAAAAACATAACGGCATTATCAAAACCATAACCCGTATCGGGTTGTATGTGTATGATCAATTTTCAAAACAGAGTTTCAGACTATCTATCACATATAAGCATACCATAAGCATCAGAGTTAGTGTTACAGTACGCGTCCGTACCTGGATTGTTAATTCCGGTATTACGACGGTCGGTATATGATTGTAGACTTCCTATAAGAGTAATATCGTATGATTAATTTACAAATAATATTCTAAAATATATTTTGGCCACAATTTACTATTCTACCCTTGGTACATTACCCCATTATCTTATTTCTTCAAAATTCGTGGAAAAACGCTGGAAATTATTGGGCAGAATTTCGCCTATCTTTGGAAAATCATAACTAATTCTAGAAAAATCAAAACGAAGATTCGTAAAAATTTCCGGACTCCTCAAGATGTCTATTTTCCAGAAAAAATATCAAAATTTTCCCAGAATTCAAAAATCATTCCCAGATTTCACGCATTCATCCTCTGCCCAGAATTTCTAGCACTTTCGCAGCATAAACTTTGTGAATTTATTTCTCACTGTACAGAGCTCATTTCAACATGTTATTTACAGATTTGGAAAGCTCTATATGTCTACTTTCATCATGAATTTTCTCAGAATTTTTCAATATCATTTTCAACATGAAATATGAGTGTTTCTGTTACTAGTTCAGAAATCGCCTAACCGACGAATTTTCGCCAGAACTTCGTTACTACCGTGTTCTTAACCTGGGAATTTTGCAGAACTACTTCCTTCACTAAATTTTCGAAATGAAGCTATTTTAAAATATAAAAACATGAAACTAAAATTGTTCTAGAATTTTAAAGATTAAAACTACTTCTACCTATGAATATAAACTCAAAACTAAAGAACTTTGCTTACCTAAAGCTTGATCTTCTTCAAGCCTTCCTTCAGCTCTCTCTCAACTCTCTCTCAATAAGCAGATGATGCTTTGCTTGGTGTGAGGAAAATGAGTGAACTTGGCCCTCTATTTATAGGAAAGAGGTTGGACAAACTTGTAATTAAATGCAACTTCCCTCTTGGCTAATTCTCACCATTGGATCTAGGGCAACTTTGCAACTTCAAATCCTCACCACTCTCTCACTCTCATCTGCCCTCTCTCTCCCCCCCCCCCCCTTATTCTCTTTCTTCTTCCTTCTTCAAGAAGCCACACAAACTTGCACTTTAAGCCATGAATAGTGTTTTGTATGCTACAAGCTTTGACCAACTTTGCAACATATGTTGAAATTCAATTTCTTCCTCTTGAAGCTCCTCAAAACCGAAATCCCCTCTGGTCCTTTGGGTTTGGTTGTTGTTTTGGGCTTTATTGGTGATTTGGGCAATGATTTGGGCTACCAAAAATGATCCAATGTTATGACTAAAGCCCTAAATTAATTTCTTCTTGTTTACTATTTAATTTAGCTTAATTAGGTTTAGTTTGAAATGATTTTATTGATTACCAATTCAATTATGATCCTACTAAGTCCAATTGTTACAATTATGGATCCCTTGTTAGGCTTTATTGTTGAATTTAGCCAAAATATTGCAAATTGCTTGTAAATATTTATCATTAAATTAATTATGCATGTTAATTCAATTAAGATAAATTTTTGGCGTTTACTAATTATTTTTAGTGTCCTCTAATTATTTTAGACCTCTTTCTATCCCTTTACGGCTTAATTTTGCCAATATGTGAATTATATGACAATATATCACTAAGTGTGAGTTTAATTGTTCTTAAATTGTTGAAAATTCCATTTAATTGGTTTAAGGGCTTTTATGGTATTTTACAATATTTTATGACTCCTAATTAAAATTTAGAGAATTGGATTTTGCCCCATTAAGTCCTACCGTCAACTTATTCAAGAAGTAGAATAAATACACTACTACTTTGGAGCCAACATACTTTCCTATTTTCATGACATCTTATACTATTTTAGGAACTCCATTTTAATTATAGTCCTTAGAAATTCATTTAAATAACTTTTAATTAGTCATTGGCTTTTGATTGGAATTATCCATCTTTGATTATGCCTATTTTAATTTAGTTAAATTTAGTGTCTTCATTGTTGTAATTTCAATCGCTCATTGCTCTTTTTAATTCCATGTAAACCATAACTTAATACGGTAATTATTTGTATTTTATGATATTTTATGGTTCCTAAATGAAATTTGAATATTTGAGTCTTCTTGGTTCATTTGATTCTAGGAGGAAATTTCCTAATTTAAATTAGATAAGTTATAATATCTTTGAGACCACATATTCACCTATGTTATTAGGTATCATTTAGTGGTTATGCTAAATAGGATTTTTAGGGTATTACAGAATTGCTATTTTGATAATATATATATATATATAGAATAGCAAGTTCTCAAGTATCCTATTGTCTTCCAAATGCAATGTACACACACACATACATGACAAGTTTTTAAGCTTCAATCCTATGCTTTTGGTGTGTGTGTGTGTTGTGTGTCAGGAAGCTATTTTACTGTCATATATATATCATGTATATTTTGCTTGAGGATTTCTTGTTCTTTTGAAAATATAAATGGGTAAAGTTCATGGAAATCAGAGACCAATTACTTACGTGCTGATATGAGACAAGAGTATATAAAAGACTGAAATCAGTATTCCTTGTCTGTTTGCTGAGTTTTACATGTAGCTTCAACGTGGATGAGCAAGAATAAACACTATTAGTTCATCATTAACTTATTACATTACATATGGTGGAGGCCATTCCTAATGACCTTATTTTTCTAGTCTCATTAATTTTTCAGTCCGGTCATAATGTGCCACTTCAAGCCGTTCCAAATATATATTATTCATATAGAATTTATACTAGTGGAGATGGTATATGGTAGATTATGATATTGCTATCTATACATACGTATGGCAATAAAGCATATTTTTTATGGTGTAATATTTATTTAAACTCCTAATCTAAAGTGTTGATGATGTATTTAATATTGGAATATAGAGTCTGGGAGTTTAAACTAATTGTAGAATAATAATAATAAATAATAATAGAAAAAATAAATAATAATAATAATAAATATTATTATTAAAAAAGGAATTAATAATAAAGGGAGTTATTCATTAATAATAAATAGAAAAAGAATTATTAATAAATAATAGATAGAAAAGGGAATTAATAGTTATAATGGTCTTACTTTAGGACATTGAAGAAATTCAAGTTCCTAACACCGGAGATTTTAATTATTCACGAAGTTGAGATTGGTAACTTAATATCCAATTCCTTGTGTCTTTATATATGCCTTTTATGTTCATGTATTGTGGATTCTTGGCCAGGTTTGTATGCCGGAGTCTACACGTTTTATTCAGCTAACTGTGGATTTTTTTTTTAATGATAATGCTACATACTTATTTTCCTAGCACTGAGGATTCCTGTATGGGACACATGGCACTTGTGAGTGCTTTTGCCATTAATAATACATGTGTTGTGTGCTATGTAGTCTAGTAACGATATGTTTGCTGAATGCTTTCTTTTATTTCGCAATATATGAAATATTTGTTTTGTATGATTTTCACTTTGGCTATGAGATTAACCATTAGCCTACGTACTTATTTTCCTAGCACTGAGGATTCCTGTATGGGACACATGGCACTTGTGAGTGCTTTTGCCGTTAATAATACATGTGTTGTATGCTATGTAGTCAGGTAGCGATATGTTTGCTGAATGCTTTCTTTTATTTCGCAATATATGAAATATTTGTTTTGCATGATTTGCACTTTGAATATGAGATTAACCATTACCCTGAGATTCAACCAATCATTGAATCTCAATTACGCTTAAAGATTCATGAAGATGTTTTGGATCGAGGAGTAAGGTGATATAACTGGAGTAGACGAAGAAGACCCTGAAGGAGGGGATTTATTTAAGTTAATCATATATTATTTTGGATTTATATATTTGCTAATGATTTGCCTGATATTAATTTGGGATAATTTTATAACTAAAATCCTCCAACGGGATTAACCCTAACTATTTTTGGATTTTAAGTTATATCACGCAAATATTCCTCTAGCAATTAAAATTAACCAGCATATGTCTATGCATATGTTATCAGTCACTCATTCATCCAAATGTTATGCATGCTCTCTGTTGTGACTCACTCTGATCTATTAACGCCTTCACTCCGATAATTACAAGTTGGTTAGATTAATAAGAGACCTAGGAATATAATTGGACATCATAATAGACTTAGAATTAGGGGCGTTACATATTTATTTTTTATTTGATTAGATTAAATTAGCTTCTAAGGTTAGCTTTAGATTTTCCTATATAAAGGCCAATATATACCCTCTTTAATTCAAGGTTTCATAATAATTTTTCAGAGATTATTATTCCCTCTGCATCTATATAATCCTTCAAATTTCCACATGGTATTATAGTCTTATTCGATTTGAGAGCTAGTGCACTACTGGGCAATATCCTTTCAGAGTATCTTCTACGCAAAAATGGTCTTTGAGATTCGAAAAGGATTGCAAGCTCAAAAAAAAGAAGGGGCCTATGAGAGTAAAAAATGAGTACAAGCCCAGCCAAAAAATAAGGGACCTCTGAGACTCCAAAAGAAGAACAAGCCCAGGAAAAAATAATAGGCATCTAAGACTCAAAGTACAAGCTCATAATATCATACCAGAGTCATCCCAAAAATGAGTCGAGTGATGAGCGATATTAATTTGAACATGGCGTTCCTTTGTACGATGAGGAGTGAAGGATATTAATTTTTACAATAGTGAGTGACAGCATTGAAGTGTCCCTATGCGTGATTCCGTTCAAGCAAGAGAGATCACTACATCTTTTCTGAAATAAGTGACCACCACATCGTCACTTGTTTTCTTTACCCTCTCACTTTCAGGGTAGAATTTTGTTTTAAAGTATGGTAGTTTTTCCACTCTGTTCACCGTTATCGCAAACAATGAAGGGGGAGTATGCAAAAAGAGGTCGTGGAAATAGCAAACGCTACGATAAATTTAATGAATGACAACAATTAGAAGTTGCTCTGTTCAATGCCATTTGTGCAAAAAGTTTGGGCATGAGGAAATATCGCTAGACAAAGCAAAGAGGTGAAAAAAGAATGTTTGAGGGAAAAATAGGAAGCGGGATGCAAAATCTTTATTTTTCCTCCAACAAGCCGTGCACAACAACTTTTTCTCTAGAACCGCACCAGCAGAGACTTCTCAAAAGTCGTGGCATATTTTGAAGACTAAGTTTCTAGTCTTAAAATATATATATATATATAAAAATTTGGTGTACCATTGAAACAAGGGGGTGTTAGATATTGCTTCAAAATACTTCTCATACGGTGGATGTTGTTGTTGTATTTTTTTTATTTTTTATTTTTTTGGCCTGATGGATTCTCACGAAAAGTTAAAGAGGAAGCCGTGCCGTGAGAATCATTAATTAAAAAACCCAAAGCCCATAAAACACGATGCTTCTCACAGTTTTCAATGCAGTGAGAATTTCTCATGGAAAGGAAAGTCGTACATGAGAACCATTCTCAATCAAAACACAAAATTTTATATAGATAATAGTTTATCCTGATCAACTTTTCAATTCCATGAATCTTCTGCTGAATAGAATGATGAAAAAGAAAAAGCATGCCTTAACTTCATAGAATGATGAAATGATCAACATGTAAGAAAATAAGTATTGAACTTCATCTCCCATACAAAGATCGAGACCAACATCACTGTCTCCAAGGCATGCACAACATATAAAATATTTCATTAAACTGTATTACACACAAAAACATCAAATGATGAATATCTCATATTGTACCTGGTCTTAAATTATTGTATAGATGAGCGAGCCAGCGCTTAAAACTCCAAAGTCGTTCATTTGCTTGATGAGTAAACTACATGCACATGGGGGCAAATAATATCGATCCTAATTTTTATATATAGTGTGTGAGTGCAATTCAAGAAAACACGACCAATGTACGTGCCAGCTGAAATTGGATTCCTCTCCACCTAGCTGTAATCTCTCACTTTATCTTCTTTTTATTATTATTACTACTACTACTACTTATTTGTTTGTTTGTTTTGCGGTAGAAAAGTCACTTTATCTTTAAGATTGTGATCCGTCCTAAGTATGTTATCCAAGGATACAATTGTTATTGCTTAGAAAATGTTTTATAGTGTAGCGCCGTCTCTAAAGCTTACACTTGGCCAAATATTTGAATTCGCTTTTACTGCTAAAGGAAGCCACACGTATTGTTGTATTTCTTGCAGCTTCTATAATTTAACTAAATTCTTATCCGTTCCTCACGACGTAACCGTCACGTTTACTTGATTTTCTTGTTTACTTATTTTATTTATTGCTATTTCATTCGATAACTTAATTTGGTTTTTTATGATGACTATGTGTGTGTATGTGCGATTGATCAAATTATAGACAGAAGTGCCAATACAGTTTACATTTGTAAATTAAAATCCCGAAATATTTGATCATGTCTTGCAAGCTACTCCCACGGGTTTTTTTAACAAGGAAAAAGTACTAAAATCACACATTACAAAATATTAGTTAAAAGTAATAAATGTGTAAGATATATATTTTTCTTTTCAATTATGCGTGAATGTAAGAGAAATAATGAGTGAAAATTTGTTACCGAAAGATAATTGTGACATATATTTAGGCTAGAAATAGAAAGACTAATTAAAATTTTAGACAAAAATATTTTGTTCCTTATATTACCAAGGACCACACCCTTATGAGAGAGGGGAGGGAGTACTTATTTTATTTCCTTAATCAGTACCGTGTACATGCATTTACTCACCTATCTATCAGTAGTCATTGTTGGAATTATTTATTTTATTATCAGCCAACTCATATTCTCCTTCACACTCCTCAATTAATTTCAACTAAACTCCCAACCAAAGCAATGAATGTTTTGTGAAATACTATAAATATATAACCAAACCCTCCTGATTGACATAACAAGAAAACACAACAACGAAACAAAATAACCACCGCAACACAAAATGGCATCAATCATTGTTAACCTTTTGTTTTCTCTCACTTTATTGTCTTCACTTTTATTAATATCTTCTTCTTCCTCTTCTTAGTCTCTAGATTTTTGGTGCAACCAAACTCCTCACCCTATACTACTACAGAAAAAAAAAAAAAGATTTTACTTTCCCCAAAAACTTCCCTTTTTAAAAAGGGAAGTAAAAAATAATGATCGTGATATTTTTTGTAATTATGTGCAAAAATTTTGATATATTATGTGTCTCTTTGACAAAAAAAAGATGCCAAAAGGTACACTTTTGGCATCCTTTTTTAAATTGTGATGCTAAAAGTGCTACATTTGAGGTCCTAGTTTTAAACCTGGATGCCTAAAGTGTAACTTTTGCACTACTTTTGGTGTCCCTTTTTAAAAATAGGAAGCCAAAAGTGATCTTTGGCGTCCCAAATTTAAAATTGGGACGCCTAAAGGCATCATTTTTCTCTGTCTCAATTGTTTTTCTTTGTTCCTTTTCTCTCTCCAAGTCACTTTACTCTTCTTCTTCTCCATTCAAAGCCTGTCTCTGTCTAATATTCTGGCTTGGGAGTGTTGCTACCTCTGCCATTCACACTCCTCCCATCCGTCTAATTCTCTGTTTCCTAGCCGTGCTTTAGATCTTACCTCCGCTATTCACACTCCTCAAATCGCCCTCGTCCAAGCACAAAATTGATGCTCCCATTGCGACTTGTGGTGGTGGTATTTGAGAGAAGACCAACGAAAGTCCAAGTTGATTCGCGACTGCTCCACTCCATCTCTGATCTAATTTGAGGCTCGCCGATATGAGAAACAGCAATGTGGTATATGGTATAAGGAAAGGAAGGTTGCCAGAAGTGGAGGTGAGATCTGTTTTGGTAGTAGAGCTCGTCAATGGTCTCAAAATCTATCTCTCTCTCTCTATCAATATGTGACTAAAAATGTGGTAAGTGTGAGAACAAAGGAAGGTCACTCATGATCTGTGTCTCTCAAGACAAAATCCCTCTTTCTCTCAATCTGTCTCTAAATCCGTCTCTCTTGATCTATTTTCGGTACCGTGAAGTGATATTGTCTGAAGATCGATGAAGCAGGAGGGGTTCGTCAAGAGATCGGAATCAGGAGCCAAAGTCTCTTACGGCGTAGTTAGGGTTCGGCACCATTTCGGCGTTCAAGCCTTTGTCGAAACCAAGAATAACTGTTTTGTTTTGGTTTTTTTTTAAATTGTTTTCTTGACCCCGTTTGTGTTTTTTTTTTTAAGGAAAAAAGTTCTTACGGCGTCCCAAATTTAAAAAGGGACGCTGTAAGTCTCTTCTTTACTATGCCTACCATATAGGCATTCCCCTAAAAAGGGATGTAGAAAGAATGTAAAAGCAAGTGCTTTTTGTAGTAGTGCTAAACCATGCAAAAACCACATGAACCACAATCACCACTAGTTTAAACCGAGCCATCCCTCATAATTCAGCAAAATGTTGGTTCAATTAGCACTAGACCAAGCCTAAACTGTGCATAAGGAAGCTCAAGAATATGGCTCAAAATGTGTGACCAATATGCAGAAATGTGTGTTTAGTGACTGTTTAAAGCTCTACAATAATACCATCTTGCATCTGAACCAAACCCTTCATGGCCTACACACAATTTCTTACTCACTATGCACAAACATGGCTTAGCACTTCGCTCACAAACATCGAAACTTGCTGGAGCGTCACATTGTAGATCAGTGTCTGAGAGTTTACATCTCAAAATAGTCTTGGTGCATGTTTTTTATTTATGTTGATTTATCTCCCATCTAATATTTCACTGAGACTTTTTCTATCCTCTCGTGGCAATCAACATGAAGACCAGTCTATAAGATTTATCTTTAGGAACTTCTGAAGTGATCATGACAGTCAAGGTTGATCGTATCATGCATAGATATGTTAAACGTCGTTGAAAGAGTCTCAAGCGCCCTTTATTAGAATTTGAGTCGGTTGATGTTGTTGTATTTGATAATACAGTAATTTGTAAAGTATTATTGTTTATACTTATTTTAAATTTAAATTCAAGTCCATATTTTGCTTTTCAAGTCCGTTGGGTTTTTTACACACAAGCTTCTAATGCTAGAAATTAAAGATACACGGCATCGATGCCACAGACATGCATTGTTGGAAGTTAACTAAAGGGGCCTATCATGACATTTCGAGGCTTTTGGTTAGGGAAGGTGGTGAAGGAGTCCATCAGTTGATCCACATTGTTATTACTAGATATTCCATAATATCCCTCGCATTCCACGATAACTTACCAAATCGTTTCTTTTTTCTAAATATTATTGATGATTGTAACTGATGGGGTGTTCCTACTAACAAGATGCCCATTTGTAAAGTTTTTATAAAGTTTTAACTTTCTATTTCACTTTATATAACTCTATATCATCCAGTTGGCGAGTATTATTATATAAGTTGATATGTTGGTGTAATTTTCACATGTTTGTGGTATTCTTCGATCATACTATCGGACATCCAACTACAAGTGTAGGGGAATTTACTTGATGTCATTGATATGGACTTTGCAGATAGATGGTCTGTGAAGTCTTTTAATTTCACCAAATTGATGTACGATAAATTTCGCTTACCACATTTCTTATCATTTAATAATTCATTATATTTCATGAAGAAGTTTCAAATCAAATGACATATAGCAAAGGCAAGGAGCTCATAAGGCAAAGGTTTGGTCATCACCAATAATTGGGAATGTGAAGAAACTGAATAGTTTGGTTTCTTTTTGTCACTTTATGTATAATCTGTTGGAATCTCACCAGAAACGCGGAAGCGTATCGTACCAAACGATAAGGAAAAGTTAAAACCTTCATCGTTTTGATTACCTGGAAAAATGCAGCGATCTGAAAGCCTCTCCACAAACAGTCCTCGTATCTGAAGAGCGATCTCAAAGCCTCTCCACAATCAGTCCTCGTCCGCTCTATGATCGATCTTCTAGACTATCTCTCGAGGAGAATAGGATGGTTGTGTGGGCAGTCCTTGTCCGTTCAGATGATGAACGTCTGCCTCTAGGGTTTGTTTCTGATGAGAGCCTCCTTATGCGTGTGTTACTCTCAAGCAGGTGAAAGTATGTTTATATGCTACTAAACCCAAGACCTAACCCTAAACCACATGGGTCATAGAGTTCTTGGGCTGTAGTCTCAATTAAGCCTTGTTGGGCTAAAGTGACTAAAGAGCACATTAACCCAACAATCTCCCACTTGCTCTTTAAGATACAAACTTCAGTTCGTAAACCCAAGACCATGTAGCCCATAAGCCATCATCATCTGATAATATACCTATCCCTTGTCTCGAGCTAGCCTGGGGATCTACCATTTGTCATTCATCAAGGCTCATGATAATCTACAGAAGATTATCTAGTTCGGTGCTACTCCACTAAAAGCCCGAACGTGATCTCCAAGAATAATGACACTTATAACAAGAATATGCATTGCCCCTTTATAGAATGTCTATAACTTGATTGACTAGTTTTCTGTAACCCAATCAATTATTTATTCCCTTGACTTTAATAGTTTCTCTAATGGATTACATGCACTGGCCAGTGTCTTCAATATCCAGGTACCGAAACATATCAAGGGAACATTTCCTATAAATTCCATGTTGTTTATCTCATAAACACCGATAACCAAATGGTCTCAATCCCAAAATACCGAGTTATTGGCCGTCATATAGATCAAACCTCACCCGTTGGTAAATCAAAGAATGAAAACTATTCGACTACCTGTTTAAAATAAACTCAGGATTAAGAGCAACTACATGACTATAGTTATCTGGAGATTTGATTCCTCATGACAGAAAGAACAACCTTAATCAAATCTCTCCTTGATCCATTCAATGTAAGTGTTAACTCACACCAATATTTTATAATGATTCGGACAAAACCATTTCATAAAATATTGCAGCCTAAATAAAGTGCCCAACTTAATTTAATAGCTGTGAACCAATTTATCAATTGTGAGAATCTATAACCATGTCCTCTATGAACGTATTCATATGATCATATACTCCACAATTGATCCGGACCTTAGAGTTTGTAAATAGTGTGCGAAATAAATGAAAAACACCTCATTTATTAACTTTCAGAAAAAAATGCAATGTCATAATGTCTTGCTCAAAAAGCACAAAATAACAAAGTGAAATAACAACTTCCTAAAGCTATAGCAAATCTGGAATCCTCCTAAGACCCATAGATGAAACATGCCTCTCGAACACACGTTCAGGCAAACTCTTAGTAAAAGGGTCAGCAAGGTTCTCGTCTGATGCTATCTTTGCTACCAATGTATCTCCTCTTTTAACTATTTCTCGGATCAAGTGGTACTTCCTCTCTATGTGTTTTACACTTCTCCAACAAATGGCACCGCCATTAAGGGTGTACACATATCCCGAGGTGGACTTATTTGAGTCAATATCTCCTTGGAAATTTGAGTCCGTATAACCAATGGTTTCAAGACTCCCACTCGAATAGACCAACATATAATCTCTCGTTCTCCGTAGGTACTTGAGTATATGTTTAACCGCTACCCAGTGTTCCTCTCCAGGATCAGATTGGTACCGGCTTACTACTCCTACTGCATAGCAGATATCTGGTCTGGTACATGGCATAGCATACATGAGACTACCTACTGCTGAAGCATAAGGTATCTTACTCATGCACTCTCTGCTCAGGAGTTTCAGGAGATTGCTTCTTAGAGAGATGAATCCCATGCCTGAAGGGTATAATTCCCCTCTTGGAATTCTTCATGCTAAACCTGGCAAGTATTTTGTCAATGTACTTAGCCTGGGATAATGCCAAAACCCTATTCTTCCGGTCTCACAAGAGTTTAATACCAAGAATATAATTGGCTTCCCCCAGGTCCTTCATATCAAAATGCTAGCTCAGCCAGGTTTTTATGCCTAACAATGCCTCTGTATCATTTTCGATAAGGAGTATATCATCCACATAAAGTACCAGAAAAGATACCGCATTACCTTGGATCCTTTTATACACACACGGCTCATCAGGACTTTTCTCAAAACCATAAGACTCAATGGCTTGATCAAATCTGATGTTCCATGATCTGGACGCTTGCTTAAGTTCATAAATGGACCTTTACAACTTGCATATCATTTCTTCTTGCCCTCTGGCTATAAACCCTTTTGGTTGCTGCATATGGATTTCCTCTTCCAAATTTCCATTTAGAAAAGCAGTTTTGACATCCATTTGCTAAATCTCATAATCAAGATTTCCTGCAACAGCTAAGAGAATCCGGATGGACTTGAGCATGGCAACCGGCGAAAAAAGTTTCATCATAATCCACACCTTCCTTTTGGGAGTACCATTTCGCCACCAATCTAGCTTTGAAGGTTTCAACCTTCTCGTCCGATCCTCTCTTTCTCTTGTAAATCCACTTACACCCAATGGGTCTTACCCCTTCAGGTGCATCTACAAGAGACCAAACTGAGTTGGAATACATAGAATCCATTTCACCATTCATAGCCTCAAGCCATTCCTGAGCATCAACATCTCCTAGTGCTTCGTCATAACTCGTGGGATCACTATCTTCATCAATGATGACATCTTGATTTGACTCATCCAACAAGAGATATCTTGCAGGTTTACGAATCAATCTCCCATTATGACTTTGTCGCACTTGATGTTGTGCATCTACAAGGGGGTCCACATTTTATAGGTTAACAATTTCTAGATGAGGACCCTCATTAAGTGGACTAACCAATTCATGATTTTGTTCTTCATTAAGTTCATCATCATGTTAAACTTCATCATTATGCTGAACTTCTGGTTCTGTCTCTAGTTCCTGTGTATGTTCAAGTACATTTTCCCCTCTTTGAACAACCACAGGAACAAAAGCTGGAACCCCTTGAGGTTATGGTGAAACTTGATCTGAGACTAGCTCATCAAGAATAACCTTACTCCTTGGCTTATAATTTGTCATATAGTCCTCCTCTAAGAAAGTCGCATGAGTGCTCACTATGACCTTCTTTTCTTTTGGACTATAAAACAACCAACCTTTGGTTCCTTTAGGATAGCCTATAAATATGCATACTTCAATATGCGAGTCCATCTTATCTGGTTTCTGTTGCAAGACATGTGCCGGAGCACCCCAAATTAGAATATGGCTCATGGTGGGCTTACACCCTTTCCACAATTCTATTGGTGTCTTTGAAATCGACTTGGACAGATCTAAGTTCAATAGATACATAACTGTTTCTAAGGCATATCCCCAGAATGAATCAGAAAGAGATGAATAACTAAGCATAGATCTTGTCATTTCTAAAAGGGTTCTATTTCTCCTTTCAGCAACTCCATTCTGCTGGGGTGTCCTTGGAGAAGATAATTGTGAAACTTGTTAGTTCTCTGATGGTTTTGATGATTGTCAACAACTACAATCAATTGAAGAGGTTTTGCTCTTAAGTGTCAAAACTCTGTTTAAGAGCAAACCTCGAGGTTGGGTTTGTAACCTCGAGGTTTGACCTTACAGAATCTTTAAAAAGTCAAGTGTTCTGATGTTACAAAACTTGGTTTCACAAATACTATGTGAAACCTCGAGGTTGAGAAGTCAACCTCGAGGTTCTGGTCTTCTTGGAAAACCCAAGTTTCTTCATTAACACTTGCAACCTCGAGTATGAAAAGCAAACCTCAAGGTTTAATCCATACAGAAAGGTCTTGTTTTTCTTCAAACATGGAAACCTCGAGGTTCATGTTTCAACCTCGAGGTTGGACATTTTATTTTGAAACTTAAGTTTGAAGAAAAACCTGTTGACCTCGAGTATGGTATTTCAACCTCGAGTATTGTGACATACAGAGAGCAAACTGGTTTTCAAAGCATTGAAAACCTCGAGGTTAATATTGTAACCTCGAGGCTGAGCTTTATGTTTAATATTGAACTTTGCATTTTCAAAGGCCAACCTCGAGTATGGATTTACAACCTCGAGGTTGTCGGGCTCCAGTGAAAAATGAAGTTTTGAAACAATCTTCAAACCTCGAGGTTACCTTTGGAACCTCAAGGTTTGTAAGTTAATAAGATTTTTTCAGAAGGTTTCTTTTTAAGAGAAACCTCGAGGTTCACTTTGCAAACTCGAGGTTGGATGTTTTAAATCCTGTGTTTGCCTGAAGTTTTCGAGTCAACCTCGAGGTTGGATGAACTAACCTCAAGGTTTGTGACCGTTGGTGCTTTTTCAAATTTGTGAAATCTGCTATACCTTGTTGTTTGATCTAATTGCTTTCATATATCATTCACTCATGATCCCAGATATGTTTAACAAGTTTGTTGAGTGTTTTTCAGTTAGCACAGATCAAGATTATTGAAGATTTGTGAGAAAAAGCAAAAAGGTGAACAGTGCATTTAATGCACCTGCACAATCTCATCTACTTTCGGCTAATCCATCTGAGCACGCCTTGTTAACGTTAAAGAATGTTTACTACATCAAGTAAAGTCAATTCCAACGGGCAGAAACTCAGAGAGCCACATCAGACATCATTAAGCCTTGGATTAGCAGATGTTTAGAGAGAGAAGATGACCAGACTCAAAGCAAATCAATTCAAACGGTTGGAATCATTCTACAACGGTCATTTAATGTTCTTTACCTATAAATAGAGAGCATTAACTTCATTTACAGTTGATACACCTACTCTGAGCGAAATTCTACTAAGTTCATTTATTGTGTATTAGCTTTCACTTGTAAAGTATCATACTTGATACAAGCACTTCAGTGTTCATCATATCTACTCTGTAAGAGAGTCAAATACTTGTAAATCATTTATTGATTGAGATAACTACAAGTCAGGGGACTTGGTAGTTGGGGTGTATTGATTACAACTTGTAAGGGGGAGTGTGTTCTAGTGAGAGAGCAACTCTTAGTACAGAGTGTGTAATCAACTACATTGAGTTAGTGGATTGAAAATCCCAGGTGTGGCTTGGGGACTGGATGTAGGTCAAGAAAGGACCGAACCAGTATAAATTGCATCGTGTCTAGCTTTTCTCCTTACCATCTCTGTTTTACTCTGTTCTAAGGTATTAGAAACAGAACACATTTTAAAAAAATTTGTAGATACCCAATTCACCCCCCCTCTTGGGTATCAAGCTCCTGCTTTCAAAACTATCCCCTCTTTGGTCAAGTAAGACCTGAACTCTCCAGTTAGGTATTCACCCCCTCGATCAAATCGAAGAGTCTTAATTTGAACACCTAGATGCTTTTCTGCCTCAGCCTTGAACTCTTGGAATTTTCCAAAAACTTCAGACTTGTGACGCATCAGATACACATGTCCAAATCTAGAGTAATCATCAGTAAATGTGATGAAATACTGATACCCGCCTCTGGCTTGGAGATTTATCGGTCCACATACATCAATATGTACCAATTCCAGCTGAAGTGTGGCACGTTTTCCCTTGGCCTTGAAAGATTTCTTGGTCATTTTACCCTCTAAACAGGATTCACATACTGGTATCAGTTCAAAGTTCAGGGATTTCAAAATCCCACTTTTGACCAAACCTTGTATCCTGTTAGAGTTAATATGACCCAATCTCAAATGCCAAAGATAAGTTTCATTAGAAACTTTTCTTTTCTTTGATGAATTAATATACTCAACATCTTTTAATTCAACATGATTAACTTCACAGGGAACACGATTAAGGAAATAAAGACCATTAAGCTTTACACCAAAACAAATAAAAGAAGATGAACTTCTTATTGAAACTGAGGAATTAAACTGAACTGTCAAACCATGTTTATCCAAACAACTAACAGAAATTAAATTCCTCTTAAAATCTGGAATAAATAAACAGTCTTCTAAAACCAAAGTCCTGCAATTATCAAAAGATAAAATAACTTGTCCCACTGCTAGTGCAGATACAAACTCCCCAATTCCAAGCTTCAAATCTCTTTGTCCTTTACTTACAGACAAGCTATGTTTGAACCACTGCAAATAGTAACAAACATGGTTAGTGGCTCCTGAATCAACGATCCATTTATCATCGTGATTCTCCACTAAACAAGCCTCAATAACATGTAAATCACTCATACCTAGTTTATTCATACGTGGGCAATTTTTCTTCTAATGCCCCTTTTGTCCGTACTTGAAGCACTTGCCTTTTGGCTGCTTCATTGCAACTGTTTTGGCAACTGGAGTACCTGATTCTTCTTTTTCTTGTTCTTATTCTTTTCCTTGGGTTTCCCCTTAGGTTTCACAGAACTTTACCAGCAAAAGATGCACTTCCCTGCTTGACTAGAGACTGTTCAGCACTCTCAAGCTCGTGCATAAGTTGAGTGAGGTCAAGATTCATCTTGTTCATATTATAATTCATCTTGAATTGATTGAAATAGTCAGGTAGTGATTGTAAGAGAAGGTCAACTTTTACTTCTTGTTCAAACTTGATACCATGGTCATCAGCCTTCTTGAAGTTCGCTATTATTGTTAGACAATGATCCCGCACACTTCCTCCAGACATCACTGTCTTGGTGACTAAATTCAGCGCATTTTGCTTAGCAGAGCTGCTAGGCGTAGCAAACATGTCATCCAGAGTCTGGAGCATTGTTACTCCACTCTCAATCATGCTCACTTGCTACTGAAGGTGATTGACGAGACTGGCCAAAATGTAGCGGCGAACTGACACATTCGCCTTATCCCATCTATCCTTCTCCTACTGAAATCGAGCCCGAATTGCATTAGACGCATCTATAGCAGGCTGCGCTGGCATAGGGGTAGTAAGAACAAAGTTGAGTTTTTCATATTGAAGAACAATATCCAAATTAGTTTTCCATTGTTTGTAGTTTGTACCATCCATAGGTTTTTGGCTCAAGATTGTAGCTAAAGGATTGAATGAAGACATTTTTCTGAAAATAAGGAAAAGCACACTAATTACAAACTATAATTAACAACAAACAGATATAGCGCTAGTAGATTCTAATAACTACTATTCATTTATTGTTTAACAATCCATTAGTTATCTTTACAAGGCTTACGATGGGCAAGATTCTTGTAAAACTAATATTGTTAATTTGGGCCTTCAATTCCATTGTCAGAGCCTCGATGGGAGGGTTAACAATTTTACCAAAGTTGAATGTATTTAACCATTGTTTACTTTCAAAATTATCTTTAGTGTCTAAGTGTTGCCAACAATGGACCGTACAAAACTTTACTAAAATTTTGAAAATACTATGGTTTAATCTAGCGAAATCTGATTATCCTTATCCGATGGAGCTTCAGCGATAACCATTTCATTAATAAACCCACAATTGGGGCCCGTAGGTTTTAAAATTAAATGCTTAATTTAAAACCTTCACCCATTCAATATTTTAAATTTAAAATTTTCAATTTCCAAGAATTTGTTCAATTTAGAGTAAATTACTAGGTATCTAAAAACTAGTCATGATCTGGCAGAGTGTGCGTCACATGACCATTTTAAATAACCCACAAATTACTCTAAAAGGTACAATTCTCTTAGGAAATTTCCTGGATTATTTGTCTAGATTTTAATTCCACAATTATTATTCTAGATTTTAATATAAAATCATAATAATTGACAATTAATGTCTAGATTTTAATTCCACAATTAATTAATCCAATTATTATTCTAGATTTTAATTTAAAATCATAATAATTGATAATTAATGTGTATATTTTAATTCCACAATCAATTAATCCAATTATTATTCTAGATTTTAATTTAAAATCATAATAATTGACAATTAATGTCTAGATTTTAATTCCACAATTAATTAATCCAATTATTATTCTAGATTTTAAAGTCTAAAATCATAATAATTGATAATTAATGTGTAGATTTTAATTCCACAATCAATTAATCCAATTATTATTCTAGATTTTAATTTAAAATCATAATAATTGATAATTAATATGTAGATTTTATTTCCACAATTAATTAATCCAATTATTCTTGATTTTAAAGTCTAAAATCATAATAATTGACAATTAATGTGTAGATTTTAATTCCACAATCAATTAATCCAATTATTATTCTAGATTTTAATTTAAAATCATAATAATTGATAATTAATTTAGTGGGCAATCTAAATAATCTCACACAATAACTATCATACTAGTCGATTCAAGGCATAATAGCTACTATGCAATTATGACATGTGATTATGCAATAATATGGCATCTTCCTATTCTATATGACATGTTATTTACAAACATCATGTTAATCGCAGATATAATTCATACAATTTTACAAAGGCATTAAATATTTAAACAAATAACTTTAATCCATGGCTTTCCTAAAAAAAAATAAGAATAAAAAATTACAATTTTGGAATTCCTCTTTCGTCCAGCCCATAGTATCTGTCTCAAGCCCTTTTAGGGGGTATCTATGGGCCCAAAAGCCCAAAAACCCAATCCTTCGCTAGAAACCCTAGGACACGAAAGAGGAACCCTAGCCATCACTTTTGCCATGCCTTCAGCCGAAGTCATCTCATCTTCTTCACAGTTTCTTGATCTCCAACTTTTACAAAAATTTGGAAAATACATAGAAATTCTAAAATAAAATTAAAAACAGCAAGGAGGAAACCTAATCATATGGGATTAGCCTCCTTGTTACAAATCAAGAAATACACGAGAGAATCTAACCATGGATTAAAGCGATTAACCGATTGAAATTAAAACTAATACCAAATATGAATTATAAACGAATAATTACCATGAAATAAATAACAAATATAGAAAAAAGATGCCATATTTTCAAAAAATAATTTCCGAAAGGAATCACATGAAAAATAAATTAATATCAAAACTGGGTTCTTTTCCTCATCGCTATTGGCTCTGATGCCAATTGTTGGAATCTCACCAGAAACGCGAAAGCGTATCATACCACGTGATAAGGAAAAGTTAAAACCTTCATCGTTTTGATTACCTGGAAAGATGCAGCGATCTAAAGCAGCGATCTGAAAGCCTCTCCACGAACAGTCCTCGTATCTGAAGAGCGATCTCAAAGCCTCTCCACGATCAATCCTCGTCGCTCTATGATCGATCTTTCAGACTATCTCTCAAGGGGAATAGGATGGTTGTGTAGGCAACTGTTCAGATGATGAACGTCTGCCTCTAGGGTTTGTTTCTGATGAGAGCCTCCTTATGCATGTGTTACTCTCAAGCAGGTGAAAGTAGGTTTATATGCTATTAAACACAAGACCTAACCCTAAACCACATGGGTCATAGAGTTCTTGGGCTGTAGTCTCAATTAAGCCTTGTTGGGCTCAAGTGACTAAAGAGCGCATTAACCCAACATAATCTTTCCCTCATGTGGCTAATATAATGTATATTTATACATAGATAACTATGAACACATAGTATTAGAAAGTCATATCAATATCAAGCTTAGATATTGTTGCAAGGATGGGCATGTATGAATCAAGCCCATATCGTGATGAATGGTTAAGCGTAGAGCAAGCACTAGAATAAATTTAATGCTAGTGATGCACACTGATATTATAAATCATGGTTTAAGGAATGATGAGATTTTTAATGAAAAGTTTGAACTAATCATAAAATGTTTTCAAAAATTTTAAATTTTTCCAAAAAAAAAAACTCATTCAAATCACAAGATCATATCATGTGTTTGGGTTAAGTTTTCAAACTCTTTATAAAAGTTTTTACTCCCTAGGGCTAAACTTGGCTTAGTGGTTCAAAATCATTGTTAAATAATACCTTTGAATTGTTTAAAGGCAAGGCCTTACACTGGTATAGTATCAGAGCTTAAGGTAATGCTTCACACCCATCTGGTATCAAATTCAAGCGCTACATTGAGTGGTGTCAAAGCCTGAGGCTTTATGAGGTTTGAAGTAATGTGTCACTCAGTAATTGGCTTAGAGCAAGATGTCGCAAAATGCCTCATTTATAAGACAAGAAATTTCTTTTTTTCTTTTTTCCTTTTTTATTTGCTTTATAAATAAGATCAGCGTGATTTAACCCCCAAAAAAAAAAGTAATAATTCATTTTGTGATTATAATGACTTTTAAGTTGTAGCACATGTGATAGTATATGTGGGAATACTAAATAAATTCTCCTATTACAGTTAAAACTATATATTAAAAGAGAAATTGACGCCAAAAATACTTTGAAATTTTTTAAGCTATTTTATATCTATGTGCTCCTTTGTATCTTTATATGCTCCAAAGGATGGCAACAATATATATATAGATATATATAGATATGCTCCAAAGAATATTGTATATCATTACACAAATTACAACACATCAAACGAATAGAGGGCGGGACACTATAAAAGACTCCTACCAAGTGGGGTGGGATAAATGTACATGGCCTTACTTCCTAAATAGCCTTTCTTCCACATACAAGCGGAGAGGCCAAGCATCAAATGAATCCCCAAGACAAATGATTAAAAATAATAATAAATAGTGAGCCACACATAATTTCCCTCTATATAGCCCAAAGATAAAATTAATTAACACCAATAGTAAAAGGGACCCCAGTGCGAGGCAACCATGTGCCACCAGCAAGGAAGCTAGCAACACTAAACTGGTTTGCCTCATTTGGATTAGTTATGACATGAAAGGCAGGCCATTGTACTCTACCTTTTGTAGATGAACCAGCCCCATAGTTCATATATTCCCCAAAGTAACTTGTATTTTCACCAGCGGCACTATTGTCCCATCGAGACCATCCCAATGGATTTACCAAGCCTTCAATATAAGTTTTCATGACAACCACTCGAGCATATTGGTGCCATGGCCGACCCAAGTAGGTTTCAAATGAGTGATAAACCGGCCTGAAATCCGGCGCTGCTCGGATTTGAGAACTGATTATTGCTATTCCGGTGTTTTGAAACGGGTCGTCTCGTCCTTGTGCTGTGATCATGTTTGGTTGTCCTTGAAGTGGCTTTCTTACGAGAATTGTACAATTTTGTAGAACAACCGCAGCATTTCCCCAAATGAAATCCACTGTGCCAAAAATTCTACAATCTCGATAGAATTGACGTTGTGAATCGGCCATTAGAGTGTCCTGATAGCCTTCAATGGAGCACCGGTAGAAGACCGAGAGGTCGGAGGCTGATCGGAGCGCCACAGCTTGACCATTTTCAGGACCAGCCGTGTTTCTAAAAGTGATATCTTGTGCAATAAAGTTAGCACCATCGACACCTGAAGAAATTTGATTAATGAACTTGATTATGTAAAATAAATACCTAACATGAAATTTCATAGAAAAACCTAAAATAAGTTAAATGACGAACCTGCAGTTGCAGACATAGAAGGAGTAATTCCTTCTTTGACGCTTTTACCACCAGTTATAATGGTGAGTCCCAGTCCATCACCAATAATCATGAGATTTTCGTTATCCGTACCAACTTCAATATTCTCTTCATAAATCCCTTTCTTCACTCTTATCACAAACCTCGTTTTCAGTTTTCTCCTTGAAGCTACATCAATGGCGGCTTGCACTGTCTTAAAATGCCCCGTCCCATCTTGAGCCACCACAAGATTTGCCTTAACAGAAGATGGCTTCAAACTCAACAACCTTCTGTCGTGCCAAGAAAACCAACTCGGAAACCCATGAGCTTTGATCTCTTCTTCTGCGTAACTATCTTGCTTCAGGAATTTCCCATTGACAGCCAACACATTGCTTATCATCTTTTTAACGTTGTCGCTCACATTATTTTGAGATGTAAACTCTCCGACTCCAAGCTGTAACGCGACGCTCCGGCAAGTTTCGATGTTTGTGAGGGCAGTACTGAGCCATGTTTGTGTGTCTGATAGAGAGCAAGAATTTTTGTGTAGGCTTTGAAGGGTTCGGTTTAGATGGAAGATGGTCTTGTCGTAAAGCTTTAAACAATCACTGAATACACATTTATGCATCTTGGTGACATATTTAGGGCCATATTCTTGAGCTTCTTTATGCATGGCTTGGGCTTGTTCTAGTGCTAATTGAACCAGCATTTTCTTGAACTCTGACGGATGGTTTGGTCTGAATCGGTGGTAACTGTGGCTCATGTGGTATTTGCATGGCTTTGGATGAGGAGTTTGATTACACAAAAAATCTATAGACGAAGAAGATGATGATGATATTGAGAAAAGGGAAGAAAATAAATAGAGGGAAAAGAATAGCTTAACAATAATTGATGTCATTTTGTTGGTCGTCGTTGTGTCTGAATTGTTATGTGAATGATGAGGAGGATAAGTTTATATATTTATAGTGATTCACAAAACATTCAAAACTTAGGTCAGGGATTTCGTGGTAATGGAGGAGTGTAAGCCATAAAGGAGATATAATTAAGTCGGTCGAATAAAAAAGTCAAACAATGACCACATTGTTATAAAAATTAACCAAGTTAACTTATCAAACATTTCGGCATGTACTTTATAAAAATAGTATATGTGCGTGTCGTGTAGTCTTTCTATAATTTGGATCTGGAAAAATTGGATTTTTAATACTTTAACTTTATAAAATATTTCATTTCAGTCCCTCAATTTCTTAAAATAATTTTTCTGTGCTCTAACCCACCATGAATCACAAATGATGATTTGTTTTGTGTTAATCATTGTTATTCTTAAAAAATTAAATCTTACCAATATTTGATTATATTTTGCACAAATTTAAAATTTTAATGTCGGATTTTTTTTTTTTTGGTTAATAAAATTAGCAATGTTAGAAATTGAGAGCTAAAAGGACAAATTATAAAATTAAATAATCAAAGTGAAACATGTCATAATTAAACGACTAAATAAGCATTTTTACCTATGTATTATTATAGGAAGAAAAAGCTAGCAATCAAAATTGCGAAAAAGAGAGAACTCAGCAGATTTTTCTTGAATTTGTGAGTTGGCATGGCTACGAATGTGTTGGCTAAGGCTTGAGGAATGGGTAAGAATAGAAACTGCAAGAAATAATATTATAAGGTATGGCTATTGTTAATAGTAATAAAAGCAATTACAAATATTTGGCCAAGTGTACAATTTAGAGACGGCGTAACTATATAAAAACCTTATTTTTCTATGAGCAAGAATAGTTGTATCCTCGTTTAATATACTTAAAATTGATTATATCACAATATTAAAATGAAGTGAAACATTCGATTAATTTCACCTGGTACATACATTGGATGAGTTTTCTTTAATCACACACTATATATTATAGGACATCCCCCATGTGCATATAGTTCACAGAGTAAGCAATCATAATGGACGACAACATTTGACAAATCAGTATTAATATTTTTAAATTATTTTTTCGCTGATTCATGATTCAACTATGAAATTCAAGTTGGATTATTGTAAAGAAGCTCTATTGTTGGATAAGAATAGAGCTAATTAACTAATAAGAGTTGGGTCTAGCCGAAGAAGCTAGTTTCTCATAATGAGACAAAACCAAAGTTCAAATTACCAGTAACAGAGGTACCCACATTTAGTATCTAAGAGTTCCTCAAAAAGATTATCCCTAATAAGATGACACCTACACTGAGGGTAAAAAGAATAGAGTTAGTTAAACAACCATTTACGCCAATGTAAAAACTTAACTATGGGCACATATATTTGCTTATTCATGTATTTGCAACGGATTAATTTGGTAAATATTGACAAAGAGGTAACAAGGAAATCTCACGCATCTTTTAAGTAAATTAATATTAATTAACGTAACTCACTCTTTTTATATTAATGTTCAAAATTAACAAATTGTGTTGCGGCTTGGAAATTATATTGCACAGCAATCTACGCAGCCTATAGAGTAAGAATGGCGTCATATAGCATTATGATCGCATTATCCCATTATTCATGCGAGGGCCTCAACAACATATGTTAAGCATTCTAAAAGCTTTAAGGCACTTCAGGCATACAAGAGGAAAGGTCGAATTTTATTGGATGATGGGATTTGAGGCGTAGTATTAAAATTCGGACCTGACTACTAATCCAGTTACTTGGTTGGGTCGACTGGGTTGGACTTCCTATAATTTTTTCTTATGAAATATAAAACGATGTTGTTAAAGATTTTTTAAAAAAAAATAAGCAAAAATAGAAGAACATCATATTTGTGCTTTAGTAACTCTTTTCTTGAATTATGCATAATTTAGATAAGTGCTACACTTAGTTGTGAATTAATATCTTTTTATTTGATTTTTTTTTTTTTTGGGTGGCTATACACCCTTGTTGGAGTATATTAAACCTTGAACAGTGATTGGCATGATTTTCAATACCTTGGTTTGAACAATATTGGATGATATTTCAACTTATTATCTATAAATTTTTTGGTTTGTTGGATTTACTCCTTTTCTTATTTTTGTACATGTAAGATCAAAATAAATCCCTCAACTAGCTCCTACATTTAGGACAAAGACCATTTCCTTTTACTTTTGTTTTATAAGCTGCTCAATGTAGACAAAATTATACGAATATATACTTGATTGGGTTGTTGAAACTAAATATTATTTCAAAGCGATACTTTTCTGGGATATTATTTGCTGGTATACAATGCAACATATACTTGAATGGGTTATAAGAATTTACAACAGGAAGCAGGACAAAGAAACACAAATTCAAGAAGGTTCAATGGCATACCTTATATATTTTGATATATTTAATTTGCTGGGATATTTGGGTATCTCATTGCAGGAAATTATTTTGATTTCCTGGATTTTGATGAGGAGCAACTAGATGGAGAATCTAGCCTATTTTGTGCCTGCTTACACAAGGATTTGATGTCTTCTAATGGCCTACACTCACAACTTTAATAGGGATTTCGTCAAGTTTTAGAGGTTGATGGGTCGGTGTTAGGTAATCGAGTTTGTGGACGAGTTCTAATAAGAGATAAGAAAGACACATGGATTAGTGGTTTTAGCTGCAAACTCATTACCATTCACCCTGCTAGTGCTGCTGATATTTTTGCTACACTCTGTGGCCTTAATATGTGCTGGGATAATGGTTATAGACAAATTATTCTTCAAACTGATTGTATACAGATTGTTAATCTAACTACAAGGGGTTGTAAGATTTCGCATCCTTTTAAGGATATTATTGATTGGTATGCTTCAATTAGCTTTTCACATAGAGCGCGGTAGGTTATGTTATGTCACACTCATAGGGAAATTTGATTTATTTGATTTCTTAGCTAAGTTCTCCCATTCTTCTTGGATTTTAGGATCTAAATCCCATGGGTTATGAAGAAGAAGTAGGTTGGAGATGAAGAAGAAAAGGGAAGGTGAAAGAGGTGTGTGGAGCTTGTATTTGTTTATGATAAGTTTGTACTTTCTAAAACTAATATGTATGTAGGAAAAGTTTACCTCAATGAGGGCCTTTTCAAACTTAATGTAATGATTGTAATCAATGATGATGTTAACAATAATAATATTGCTTCTGTTTATGTGCTTGTGTCTTCACATTTATGGCATCAAAGATTAGGACACGTTAATTTTATATCAATTAAAAGTTTAATTCATTTAGATTTGTTGCCTAAAGTTGATTGTTCAAATAATGATAAATGTTAAGTATGCATTGAATCAAAATTTTCTAAGTTACTTTTTCCTCATGTTGAAAGATCAACCGAGTTATTATATTTAATACATACTGATATTTGTGATATAAAATTTGTACCATCTGGGGTAATAAGAAATATTTTATTACATTTATTGATGATTGCAGTAGATTTTGTTATGTATATTTACTTAATAGTAAAGATGAGACTATTATTGCTTTTAGTCAATATAAAAATGAAGTTGGAAATCAACTTAATAAGAAAATTAAAGTAGTAGAGAGCAATCATGGGGAGAATATGATGGCCCTTTCGAGCAATTCTATATAGAATCTAGTATTATACACTAGACGGCTGCTCCTTACACTCTACAATGAAATGGAATTGTAGAAAGGAAAAATTGGGCATAGAAAGAAATGATGAATGCAATGTTAATTGCGTTCGGTTTACCACAAAATTTGTGGAGGGAAGCCCTTTTGACAACCAACTTTCTAATTAATAGAGTGCCTCACAAAACGATACAAAGTATACCATATGAAATATGGAAATGAAAAAAAAATCTCCGTCTAAATATTTGAAAGTGTGGGGGTGTTTGGCAAAGGTTGCAATTCCTAAACCTAAAAGGTTGAGAATCGGACGTAAAACAATAGATTGTGTATTTATTGGCCATGCACTTAATAGTAGTGCATATCAGTTTTTGGTTTATAAGTCTAACGTATCAGATATCCATGTGAATACAGTTATTGAGTCAAGGAACACTATGTTCTTTGAGAATACTGTTAGCTATGATTAGTTTTGATGATGTCTTATATAGAAGTCATTATTAAGAGCAAAAAGTTTGTATACTATATTTATCTCTTACATTGACTAACTACTATATATTTGATGTAGATTAGTCCAAGTTGAATTATAGAGATTAATTAAGTATGAGATAAGAGGTTACGGAAAGAAGAATTTGCTGAAAATGATGAGTCCAAGTTACATGACAGAGAATGATCAAGAGGAAAGAGAAGAGAATAAAGAAAGAGTTGAATTATGAAGAATAAACAAGAAATGAGAAGAAAGAGAGAAGAACTTGCTCAATGGAATGAGAAAATCATTATACAAGTTCTTAGATTGATTCTAGAAGACTCCACGACGATATGGAAGTTGGAATGACTCAATTCGGAGTTAAAATAAGCAAATTCAAGCTTCCCGATGAATAGGAGTTGCTACAGTTCAATTGCTACACTTCCGTGCATGAACAGCTCCTTCCTGCGCATAAATTCCATTCATTCTCGAGTATCAAACATCAATTCTCGAGTATGAAACATTAATTCTCAAGAATGGTCGTGTTTTAACAACTCTGTTCGACTCTATTTCACGTTTCACTTGGGCGAGCTCTAGTAATTTAATGATATCTCCTAAACCAGAGATCCGATTGAGATGAAACTAGTGGCATATAAAACTAGACTCCCAATGCATCTTTTTAACAAATATTCAAGCTCAAATGAGTTTAGATGAAATAAATATGAATTTTTGAAGTTACCACATCAATCAGCGTCACACAACAAACCAAGTTTCGGTATTTTAGATGTATCTCACAAACGACAAATCCAAAATGAGCTAAAACCAGTGCCATTTGAAACTACACTCAAATACCTTCCCAAAAACATCAAGATCATAAAAAAACAAAGGTCAAATGAAGAAGATATGATGTTTTGAAGTTGACGGCCCGTTCAAGATGCTACAAAAAACGCTGGTCAAGAACAACCTTCATTCATCCGATGATAACGAACGAACTATAATAAGTTTGGAGCTGATTCTTCTTGCATGGAAAGAAGGCTTTTAAAAAGTTTAAGTATTTGAATCAGAATTAACTCACTTGCATCTCCATGTGTAATTGATTCTCGAGAATGGTATGACAGATCCACCATCACAAGTCTTCTCTGATATAACTCTAGAGAATGGGTAAGTGATTCTCAAGAATAGTACTCGAGAATAGGTAAGATAATTCCCGAGAATGCTTTAACAGAATCACATAGCAGAAGACTTCTCTGATGTGAATCTCAAGAATTGGAAATCAATTCTCGAGAATGGTTCTCGAGAATCAGTAAGGAATTCTCGAGAATGGATGGTAATTGTGTAATTGTTCTCTTTTGTGCTTCAACTTTAAAACGCAATTCTTGAGTATGAGTATAGAGATTCTCGAGTATGCTTTGTCACTGGTGCTTGCGAAAAAGTCTTAACGTATCATACTCGAGTATCTAAAATGTAATTCTCGAGTATCATTGAAACATACTTTTTGGAAAAGATACTTTCCTCTATAGTTCTCGAGAACCAGATGAACAATTCTCGAGAATACATATTGGCATTTTAAATCCATGCTCTCGTAAACTGTAAATCATTGATTATGACTTGGGTGTTTCATGTTATTGATTTATACTTCTTCTTACCAAGTTTAATCAATTTGCTAGTGCTTTTCAGATATGATTAACATGTTTTAATCATCAAATTTCTATAAAGCAAAAATATGTCAGACGCATTAAATGACGAAGCAGAGACAAAGCACGAAAGAGGAAATTAAGTATCTGAACAACCGTAAAGCACTCCGGCCATTTCCAGTCAATATTCTACCTGAGTTTCAATGAACGAATCAAACAAAAAATGTCAACTGAGTATATTGACCAACATCGAAAGATTACGAAGAAACAGAGCAATGGATGTATTTATTACTCTCAAGGGCTCATTAATCTCTCTCCAACGGTCATATTCTAAACCAGAAGAATCGCTCAACAGTCGAATACTCGCAACGGTCGAAACATAAATACCTATAAATTGCGAAGTCTTCAAACTGGAAGGAGTGACGATTAATGAACGATCAACAAGAATAAAATTTTCTTCTCAGTCAAAATGCCTTCTAACGTTTATCTCATTTTCTCTTTGCTTTTTCTGTAATCATATAATTTATTAGAGAGTGAGATTATTTGTAGTGCACTTCAGTGTTCATCTTATCACTTCTGAGAGAGAAGATTATTCGTAATCATTCATTACAAAGATTGTATCCTTACAATGGGTAAAGGGGAGTATCTCGATAAGAGATTTGTAAAGGCTGCACAAGTGCTCGGCTAAACTTGTGGGATTGTAATGGTTATCAAGCACCCGATTAAAGCTTGAGGGAGATAGTGGATTGAAATCTCAGGATGAGCCTGGGGACTGGACGTAGGTCATCGTGGATTGGGCCGAACCAATATAAATCATAGTTGCATATTCTCTTCCCTAAACCCTTATATTTCCAGCGTATATGTTTGAATGATTGACTATTTCTTTATAAAGTATTTCTGTCATACGAACTGATTTCAGTAAGTTGCGAAAAGATTTTCAAAGTTCATAAAGTTTTAACGGACACCCAATTCATCCCCCTCTTGGATGGTAGCCAAGTCTAACAAATACATTTACATATAATAAGGTTAAAAGTGTCTTCTGTTGTAGTGTTTCCATAGCAAAGCACATCATTAAGGGCTCCAAAAATCCTACAAAATTAAAACAAAATATCAAACCAAAACCATGGGTTTCCTCCCAGGAAGCGCTAAGTTTAAAGTCTTTAGCGAGACTTCCCAAAACAAGCAGCTAATCATATGTATCAAACACCTCAAACACTTTGTCTTCATTCCTTTCCAAGCAACAAGGTTTCAAACACAAAAATTTGTCATTCAAATTAATTACTTGTACTTCCTCAATCATAGACAATCTCATAGTACAAGCATTCACTGAATTCAAATAAACACATCATGCACATCCTTGCAAATAGAAATAAGAGCAGCCAAAAATTTAAAGCATCCCACAAAATCCACTTGACTCTCATCATTATGAGTCAAATCATCCATAGAAAAATCATGCATAACAATAATTGGGACATCCACATCCACATCAAGTTGATCATCAAAATCACAAACCTTATGATCCACAACCAAAACCTCTTCTAGACACCTACTATCAATTTTAAGCTCCTAGTCACCTTCTACATTATCCATAGTGTCATGCAATTCCACATTTTCAGCTTCCTCACAATAATCATAATCAACACAAGAATGGTAATCGTGCTTAAGGAATTATCTTGCCTCATAGTCTTGAGGGATGAAACAATTTGACTTATGTATGTTCCAATATTTTGGACACTTGACTAAACTCCAATGGCAAATTCTTGTTGTTGATAACTAAATCTCTCTAATGATTCCACATACTTCTTTAAGAATCTTTCTAAATTAGACTTTTCCTTACTTAAAGGTGTTTTCTTTAGTATATGGATAAGAATAGAAAGGAGGGGTAATTTCATTAGAACAATACTTGGCATCTGGGTTCCTAAACTGTTGCTCAAAACCTCCACTATGACAACATGAATGGTCAAAGCAAGTGTGGCTCCTACCAAAGTCACTCCCACACAATGCCTAGATGTACTATGTGGACAATGCTAATATAAATGACTCACTCCACAATAAGCACACAACATGCAAATATATTGAAAAGAATCGACATATGGAATATAAACATCATTTATATTCCTTTTATATTGCCTATATTCATTCAAAGAATTTATTATAGCAATCTACTCATTTTGTGTTGAAGACACATAATTCATTTCTTTCTCAATATTAAAACCTGTTAATTGCCAAGTGAAATCCATCCTTTTTTTCAAATTTTATAAGAAAATAAAACAATAAAACTCAGCAAGATAATTATAAAGTCTAAAACTCTACAAGTGCATGAGCCGTATCAAATAGTAAAGTGATGAGAAATGTACCATTCCCACGAGGATTGGGTACTAACAATTTAATTGAGCAATACTTTTACACTTCTACTTAAGTTGAGTCAATACAATTTGAATAACAGGAATAAAAGCTAACCAAAAATAAAATAAAATAAAATCTAACTAAGGGTAAGGATAAAGATGATTCTAGATCTTAAATGGTGACTTCGATTATTATAGCCTTGATTACCTCTTACTGTCTAATTTCTCCCCATAATTGCATTAAAAGTTATATTTGCTAGTCTAAGACCTTTAATTACCTAAAAGTGTCTTTTGATCAAGTAAATGTATTCAAATTATGTTAATCCCTTATTCCTTAGTCAATTATTACTCAATTGGATTCATTTAAGTGCAAGCTGATGAGCACAAATTATGTCATGTTTTCCCTATATTTCATGACTGAATTGTGTGGTAAATATAAGCTTAACTGCAAACAATCCAGGCAAAAAGGCATATATTCATAATATAGAAAACTTAGGGATAGAAATCATTTACATCCTAAACATGTGCTAAGAAAGGAACAATTTACATGGTTTTTAAGAAAGAACGTATAGCAAAGCTAATACTGTGCTATAGCATTCTGACAGCAACTCATAGTGCAATAAAAGGCATCACGAAAGCTATAGAAAAGTAAAGGATGCAATGCTATGCGGTATATTTTCTGACCTTTTTATCTAGATGATTTCAAGAATAAAGAAATTGAGAGCGACAGGTAGATTGCTGACGTAATAAAATAGAAGATGCAGAGGATCAAAACTGAAAGATTTGAAGAATCCCACAGGATCAGCAGAATCAATCTACCAAGGACAGAAGATTCGATGGACCTCAATAGATATGGAAAGCCCAGCTCGCTAGAACTTGCACTACAAGAAAAGTTGATTATAAAAGGGAACGACAAGACAATCCTAAAAGGAGAGTCACACAAAGCCTAGAACAAGATTCCACATTCAGCAGACTCAAAAGAAGAGTGAGACATTTCGCAAGGCACGAGACTTCCAGAACAACCCAGCATCCTCCCTTGCAGTACGATAGAGAGAAGAAGACGTGGAGTGGTGACGTGACAGGGCTTCTTTCACACTGTCGGAACTTTGTCAAGCTTTCTGTTTTCTTTCTTTATTTTTAGTATTTACATCATGAGTCATTCTGTTACTATATGTTTTGTGTTTCCCTCATCAGTCATGAACTAATTTGCCTATGGATTAACAAAGATGAGTTCTTAAGTGTTAAATGAACCCAGTTGCAAGTTCTTAATTTAATGGATTCGGTTTGCTTATCAGTGAATTAATTACGAGATAAGGGTCTTAAATGCCATGGAAGTTTTCGTTTAGGAGCACTGGTAAGATGGAAGTTTTTTTTGGACCAAAAATGCCACGGAAGTTTTCGTTGAGGAGCAATTTTGCCCCGGAAGTTTTCATTAAGGAGCAATTTTTCCTTGGAAGTTTTCACTAAGAAGCAATTTTGCCCTTCTGTCCCCAAATATTAAATTTGACTATTAAATCAATCAAAGACCACACATGTTATGCCTTGAAAAGATCAAACTTGGAGCCAGAGAAGGAGATCCTTGAGATGTTGAGCTCAAGGCGGCCAAAATTTGTGAAGCCGAACTGGTCTAAGGGACTGAAAAGTCAACTGTCACAAAACCCAAAGGAAGCATCACTTATGATCTAAGCAAATGATCAGTTTATACAAACGTAAATATTATCACTATTGATTTGTTTTACTGAACCAATTTTTGGAATAATTTATTTCTCGTTTTGCATTTCATTTGCATTTTGTGACAGACCTTTTAGTCCCTTTGACTAGTTTGGCTTCACAAATTCTAGCTGCCTTGAAATCAACATCTGAAGGATCTCCTTCTCTGGCTCTAAGTTTGACCTTTTCAAGGCATGACATGTGTGGTCTTTGACTGATTTAGTAGTCAAATTTAATATTTGGGGATAGAAGGGCAAAATTGCTAGGAAAATTGCTATGTTTTGTAAACTTCCGGGGCAAAATTGCTCCTCAGCGAAAACTTTCGCGACAAAAATGATATTTCCGGGGCAAAATTGATACTTCCTATGAACTTCCGTGGCATTTTTGGTCCAAAAAAAAAACTTTCGTCGTACCAGTGCTCCTGAGCAAAAACTTCCATGGCATTTAAGACCCTTATCCCAATTAGTTACTAGTCGGTTAGCGGAAGCTAAGGGCTAGATTTGTGGCCTCGGCTTACTGCCAAGGAGTAGAGGTTAGACTTCTGAGAAATAGTGTTTGCTAGGCAACCGGTGCAAGGCTTGACCTATTATTGTAGGCTTCAGGAATGGGTCTACCTCTTATAACCATGAAACCCTTGGTGTAATGCAGATATAACTAGAAAGTTGCCATAGGAATATGGAAGGAGTATAGTTAGTATCATATGTATCGGACGCGGAAGCTTTAATAGATTATAGTTGTGGGTTAACCGAATAGCATTGTAGTTAGTAGCTATGCTATAGCATTGCGGATGCTATGCAGCATGGATGCTATAGCAATGGGTAGAGCAACTGGGGGATTGATGCATTTAAGAGTAATTCCAAGTTCAGCCTAACTTCTACTGATATCTTCTTTAAACTACGATACTCTGTTTACTTCTGTTATTAGCATAACTACAAAAACCTCTCAAACTCATTATATTTACTTTCTGTTTGCAAAACTATCAGAGCAATCGAGCATCACTCCTCGGCATCTCAATCTCTGTGGGACGATACTCTACTTACACTTTATTACTTGTTCAACTGGTTCACTTGCCATCAAGGAAATTGACCCAACACAAGCCTAATGAGACTATGTAAGACCTGTAGATATATGACTATCCTACAGGCAAATTATGTATGAAAACTTAATCCACATGATTCAATTAAAGGTCTAGTCTAAATCTCCTATATCTAGGCTCCTCTAAAACACCAAATCAAGTTCCAATTAAATTTCTCATCTTTTAGAACAATTAAGCTCACAATTGAATTAGCAAACATAATACTATAGCAATTTAAAAGAAGAAATCATCATCAACTAATAATCAAACTAAATAATATAAAAACAAAGATTTAGCTACATAAATTGACTAATGCCATGAAAAAAATAACAGCTAACTAAAGACAAAATAAAAGATAAAAGAAAGAAGACAAAGGAAAGGAGGAACAAAAACCCTAAATTTTTATTTATGTTGTAGATCTCATGTATATCCAAACTTTAATCTCCCCCCATTAAAATTTTGAGCTCTTGCCTTGATGTCACCAACCAGGAGAATAGAACGCACCATCTTCTCTCTAAGCCTCATGTATATATAGTCATATATTGCCTCCTCCCAAAACTTCAAAAAACAATGTCTTACCTATCAATGAAAAAAAATTAATAATAATAATAATAATGACAATAAATCTATATTTTTTTTATTTGAGAAAACTTCCCATTATTATTTATTATTGCTTCTTTCGTAATTTAAAAAAAAAATCATTGAAATCCAACAAATGATGCACCCAATTGATATCTCATAAAATCTCAAAAAAATTTCTTTAATTTAGCATTGATGACTTCTTAATTATATCAAAATATATCTCAAATCTGTTAAAAATAGGAAGTCATCAAACAAACACCTGAATCATTTTCTAGTTTTTGTCTATTTTTCGCTACTACAGATTAAAGACATAAAATTACTTCCCAATAATTCCCATGCGGATCTATTTAGAGAATTTTCTACAATTTTCATATCTTCCATTTTACTAATAAAATTTACTAGGCAGCGAAAAACAATACAAACATTTTAAAAATTATTTTCCAAACTAGTTCCTATAATTTTATTTACAATTTACTCTCCACATTTTCTTTATACCGATTACTTAAATTCTTTCCTTTTAAAATACAAGGATTCTTTTCAATTTGTTAGTTCTCTATGGATTTTGATGATAACTGACCATTGTAAACAAAGTGTGGAGTTTTTTCTTTGATAAGTTGAAAATCTTACTGTCAAAGGAAAACTCGAATTTCGGTTTCAAAACTCTAGTTTTACCCTTACAGAGAAAAGCTCAAGTTTTCTAAAATAAGCAAAACTGACAGTTTTCAAAGAAAACTCAAGTTTTCATCACACAGAGACTTCTCAGCATTTTCTGAAAAAATGCAAAACTCGAGTTTGGATTTGAAAACTCAAGTTTTGGCCATACAAAGAGTCTCCTAAGTTTTGAACTTTTGAAAACCTCCAGTTTTATTCAAAACCGCCGGTTTTCAGGTTTTCTGAGTTTTCATAAGATTTGTGAAAACTCGAGTTTTGATTGAAAACTCGAGTTTTGAACTAGGAAAGAACATTGATGCTTTAGTCAAATTTTAAAAACTGTTAGCTTTCAAGAAAGACCTAGCACAGGTTTTCTTCAAGTTTTCATGATTAAATGAAAACTCGAGTTTTGATTTCAAAACTCGAGTTTTGACTTAGCAGAGAGCATTCATGTTTTACTCAGATTTTGAAAACCACCAGTTTCCATGAAAACCTCCAATTTTGACTTGGTGCAAAATCTTCAAGTTTTCATATTTAAATCGAAACTCGAGTTTTGATATGGAAACTCGAGTTTTGGCCAAGCAGAGAGCCTTGATGTTTTTCATGTTTTGAAAACTGCCAGTTTTGGAAGAAAACCTCCAGTTTTGATGTTTTGGACTAAAATCGATTTGATAAGTCAAAGTCCAAAACTCGAGTTTTAATGAACAAACTCGAGTTTTCATCTCTCAGTCTGAAATTCAAATCTAACAAATTTGTAAAACCTTCTTATTTGATCTCAATGCTTCCTATTATTATTCTCTAATATTCCTAGCTATGTTTAATCACTTTGTTAGTGAGTTTCAGATGATTTAGAGAATGTTTATTGAAGGTTTAAAGCAGAAGCAAAAAGTGACGTCAGCACATTAAATGCAAAACCTAGAAAGTTGCATTATTTTGGATAATCCTTCTGCACACGTTTAACAAAGGATTAAATATTGCTTTCTACATCCAGCAGCTGCTATTCCAACTGATTTATTTTCAAGAAGTCAACTCTGAGCTTCTGCACAGCTGGATTAAGAGAAGATTAGAGAGAGAAGAAGACCAAAGCTTAACCTAAACCTTGTCTAATGAAGGCAACGGTTATATTGAAGATTACAACGGTCATTTAATGCTCTCTTGGTATAAATAGAGCTGCATTCAAGTCTTCTCAACTAACACATATGCTGAAAACGAATTGCAATCAAGTCTTCATTTATTTCCTTCATTTTTCACTTATAAAGTATCTTCTGATACATTAAGAGCTTCAGTGTTCATTCTTAGCTACTCTTAGAGAGAGTTTCTTCTGTGTAAATCATTTATTACAAAGAACCACAACTCAAGGGACTTTGTGATTGGGTGCATTGGTTATAACTTGTAAGGGGAAGTAAGTTATAGTGAGAGAATTACTCTTGAGTGCAGAGTGTGTAATCAATTGAGATAATGGAAATCCCAGAAAGTCTGGGGATTGGACGTAGGTCAAGAGGTTGAACCGAACCAGTATAAATCTCTGTGTCTTGCTCTTCTACTCTACTCCTTGCTCATCTCTGTTTTTATTGTTCAAGAACAGAGTATTTTTCAAAAAATTTTAAAAATCCCCAATTCACCCCCCTTCTTAGTGATTTTGCTCCATTTTCACAATTCGATCTCGAGGTCTTTATGTAGCCCAAAACCTCTCCTAAGAGCCTGTATAGTAACAAAATATCTTGTCGGAATATACTTAGTCCACCATTGGTGAACTAGGGTGAAAGTATAGTAACAGACAAAAGCTTGGGTAGATGCTTGTGATATTCCTTAATTATTCTAATTTAAATGACTAAGCAGATAGAATGTATTCCTGACAAAGAATGGATACATCAATTGAGGAAAAGGCGCGATAAATCTCTCTCTCTCTATATATATATATATATGAGTGCATAAGGATTAAAGAGTTATTTGGGATAATACACATAAAATATATATCTATTATATTCACTACTTCTAAAGATTATTCGCTCCTTCTATTATCTATGGTGTATTTGTAGTGTAATGTATTCAAAATCCACATCGGTACTTCAGATTGTCAATTAGTAATGACATCCTATTTTTAATAAATTTAAGATATATTTTGATATATTTAGGAAGTCGTCAATGCTAAATTAAAGAGATTTTCTTAAAATTTTAAGAGATATCAATTTGGATGCATCATTTGTGGGATTTCAATTTAAAATAAAAGTTTTTGAGTTTAGGAAATAAATAATAATATTGAGAAACTTTCTTTTTAAAAAAAAAATAAGAAATAAAAATTTAGTTTTTTATTATTATTATATAATTATCTTTTACTTTTTCACAATGACCAGGGAGCCAGAGACACATTGATACGGCAATTGAGGGATTTGGAATAAATGTGGGCCCTAGAAACTGAATGAGAATTGAAAACCTATTTGAAGAGAAAAGACGATTTGGAACATAAGAAGAAATGGAGGCGGCGATTGAAAAAGAGGAGAAAAAGTCGAATTGAAAAACAGACACAGGGCAGAGGCGAGAGCATTGGGAAGAGCGGTTCTTGGAGAGAGCACGACTGGAATAGAAAATAGAGACGAGAGTAGCGCCACAAGTCCAAGCTTTCCATCTTCATCTTTTTCTCTCGTCAGCGGCGAGAATCATCCACAGTTTTGGGCGCGGCGTTAAAAAGGAACAGAGGAGTAGTGCAGCGGCAGAGGAGTTTTTGGATTGTTGTCAGTTGGTTTTATTCTTCCAAAGTGTGATTTGGTTTGCAAGTTTTGCTGCTATGATGTTAATTAAAGCCATGGCTAATTTTTTATTTGTAACTTAGAGTATTATGAACTTATTTGAGACTTAGAAATTGTTCCCACTAACTAATTCTACTTAATTTTAATTCAGTTTATTTAATCTTGTTTTTATTATTCATTGTTTAGCGATTGATCACCATTAAACATGTTTTGGGGATTTAGGATTAAACTTGACGAAAGAAATCTTAAATTGACCTTGGATTAAATAATGTAGAATAAGATTTTAATCTAATTTGCAACTAGGATATACATATACCTAGAAGTTCTACATAATCAAATTAGAATGAGCCCAATTTGAATTGCATCTTAATTAATTGTGTGAGACATTACATAATTATCTGAGGTAGGTGTATAAGTGGACCGACAGACACTTATAAACATTAATACTCTAGATTAACTGATTAAGTTAAGTTAAAATTAATTTAGTGGGAATAAAATCTAAGAAACAAACAAGGAATTAGTATCTCTAAGTTGTCATCCTTGATATTTGAATTCGCTTTCTCTCTAAAAGTTCTTGTTTTTTTTAAAATTCTTTTTATTATTATTGGATACAATTTTGATTTGCTCAACTTAAATGAAAAAAGGAAATTTAATACCTAATCACTAGTTTTACTAAGTCTCTATGGGATAACCTTGATTTGCCACTCACTATTTTCATGACTCATACACTTGCAGTGCTTAATTAAATTTTGGTAGTATCAATTAGATTCTAGGTACGCCCAAAATTGTTACATATTTGATTGCAAAAGTAATCCAGATGTTACACATTAATTAAATACTAGTCTATCAAAATGATATTGTTATCATGACACAAATTACAATTCATCAAATTAATCCGCAACAAAATTTATATAAGATTAATAAATATCAAAGAATTACATATATAATTGCCATGTATCAAGCACAAATATCAAAATTAAACACCAATAGTGAAAGGCACCCCAGTACGAGGCAACCATGTGTGACCAGCAAGTAAACTAGCAACACTGAACTGGCTTGCCTCATTTGGATTAGTTATGACATGAAAGCCAGGCCATTGTACTCTACTTTTTGTTGATGAACCAGCACCATAGTTCATATATTCCCCAAAATAACACGTATCTTGAGCAAAATTACTATCTCCCCAAGAAGACCATCCCAATGGATTCACCAAGCCTTCAATGTAAGTTTTCATGACAACCACTCGAGCATATTGCTGCCACGGCCGACCCAAATAGGTTTCATATGAGTGATAAACCGGCCTGAAATCCGGCGCGGCTCGAATTTGAGAATTGATTATTGATATTCCTGTGTTTTGAAACGGATCACCTCGTCCTTGCGCAGTGATCATGTTTGCTTGTCCTTGAAGTGGCTTTCTTACTAGAATTCTACAATTTTGTATAACAACAGCAGCATTCCCCCAAATGAAATCCACTGAGCCAAAAATTCTACAATCTCTATAGAATTGGCGTTGTGCATGAGCCATTAGTGTATCTTGATAGCCTTCAATGGAACACCGATAAAAGACGGAGAGGTCGGAGGCTGATCGAAGTGCCACAGCTTGACCCTTTTCAGCACCAGCCGTATTTCTGAAAGTGATGTCTCGTGCAATGAAGTTAGCACCATCTATACCTGAAGAAATTTTATAATATGAAAATGAATTAGTGCTTGTTTCGTAATTTATTGGAAATGTGATTTTATACCTTTCAACGCAAAGTTGCTCATATACTCCTCTTGTCTACAATATAAAGCATTTCTAGAAAAATAGTTTGGTCTCAAATGTATGTCACTTGTATAATAATTAATACTCATTTTCAAGTTTTCTTCTTATATTTAATGCTTATTCTCAATTTTACCCACTCATTAAAGTTTTTAGACACATTTTCAAATAAGAGTTAAAATGGAAAGGTTTCGATTTAAAACATATTTATTGAGTCAACTATTGCTTCTTATTTTAGTTGAAGTTACCTATTATGGACTGGAGGGGAGAATTGTTTTCGTTAAGATTTCCCTTAAAAAGTCATATCTAATGATCTTAGTAAGACATGTGAAATACGAGTAAATACCCGACAAAAGAGTGTGATTGAAATTTCAGGGGAAAAAATTAATAAGTTAATAAAAAACTAACCTGCTGTTGCGGAGCTAGCGGGGGTAATTCCATCTTTGACACTTTTACTACCAGTGATAATGGTGACACTTGTTCCATCACCCATAATCATGAGATTTTCATTATCCTTATCAACTTCAATATTCTCTTCATAAATCCCTTTCTTCACTCTTATCACAAACCTCGTCTTCACTTTTCTCCTTGATGCTACATCAATGGCAGCTTGCACCGTCTTAAAATGGCCAGTGCCATCTTGAGCCACCACAAGATTTGCCTTCACCGATGATCGCCTCGAGCTCAACAACCTCCGGTCATGCCGAGAAAACCAACTTGGAAACTCATGAGCTTTTGTCTCTTCTTCTGTGTAGTTCTCTTGCATCAGGAATTTCCCATTAACAGCCAACACATTGCTTATCATCTTTCTAACGTTGTAGCTCACATTATTTTGAGATGGAAACTCTCTGACACCAATCTGCAATGCGACACTCCGGCAAGTTTCGATGTTTGTGAGCGAAGTGCTGAGCCATGTTTGTGCATCTGATAGTGAGCAAGAAATTGTGTGTAGGCCATGAAGGGTTCGGTTTAGATGAAAGATGGTATTATCGTAGAGCTTTAAACAGTCAATGAACACACATTTCTGCATCTTGGTCACACATTCTGAGCCATATTCTTGAGCTTCCTTATGCATGGTTTGGGCTTGGTCCAGTGCTAATTGAACCAGCATTTTGCTGAATTCTGAGGGATGGCTTGGTCTGAACCGGTGGTGACTGTGTTTCATGTGGTATTTGCATGGCTTAGGGTGAGGAGTTTGGTTGCACCAAAAGTCTATAGACGAAGAAGAAGAAGAAGAAGAAGAAGAAGATATTGATAAAAGCGAAGAAAATAAAGTGAGGGAAAATAAAAGGTTAACAATGATTGATGCCATTTTGTGTTGCGGTGGTTCTTGTGTTTCGTTGTTGTGTTTTGTTATGTCAATTAGGAGGGTTTGCTTCTATATTTATACTGTTTCACAAAACATTTATATATATAGCTTTGGTTGGGAGTTTAGTTGAAATTAATTGAGGAGTGTGAAGGAGAATATGAGTTGGCTAAAAAAATAAATAATTCGAACAAGCACTACAGATAGTTGATAGGTGAATATATGCATGTATACAATACTGATTAAGGAAATAAAATAAGTAATCCTTCCTCTCTCTCATAAGGGTGTGGCCCTTGATTACAAAACATTTTTGTCTTAAAATTTTAAATTAGTCTTCCTATTTTTACCCTCATTAAATATATGTCATTATTATCTATTTGCAATAAAATTTCACTCATTACCGTTTATATTCACGTTTAATTGAAAATATATATATTACATATTTATTATTTTTAACTAATATTTTGAAATGTGTGATTTTAGTACTTGTTTCTTATAAAAAGAATCAGAGGGAATAGCTTGCAAAGCATGATCAAATATTCCGGGATTTTAATTTAGGAAAGTAAAAATATATATTGTCACTTCTGTCTATTATTTGATCAATCGATCATACACGCACAGTCATTATTTTTTAAAAAAAAAACAAATTAAGTTATCAAATGAAATAGAAATAAATAAAATAAGTGAACAAGAAAATCAAGTAAACGTGACGGCTAAGTCGTGAGGAATGGACAAGAATTTAGTCAAATTATAGAAACTGCAAGAAATACAACAATACGTGTGGCTTTCTTTAGCAGTAAAAGCGAATGCTAATATTTGATCAAGTGTTCGCTTTAGAGACGGCGCTACACCATAGAAAAGCGACGTCTCTACTGCAAAATAAATAAATAATACTAAAAAAAAAGATAAAGTGAGAGATTACAGCTAGGTGGAGAGAGCAATCCAATTTCAGCTGGTACGTCCATTGGACGTGTTTTCTTGAATTTCACACACACCCTATATATAAAAATTAGGATTAGTAGTATTTGCCCCCATAGCCCATGTGCATGTAGTTTACTCATCAAGCAAATGAACGACTTTTGAGTTTTACCACTCTGTTTCTATTTATAAGTCCCTTTTGACCAAATTACACATACCAAGAAGAGGTAGGTAGCTTAATGATTATGAGGTAAATTTTCAATTTTACCCTCATTTATGATTGGGTACTTTTTAACTTTTTCTTCTCTCTCTATTTTTATTGGTGCAAATATGGGCAAAATTGTCAAAAGTTCATTTAGTTAGTCAAGAGGGACTTATAAATAGGACCAAATTTTTTTGGTCAAAAAGGACTTATAAATAGGACTAGAATGGTATGCACTGGCTTGCTCATCGATACAATAATTTAAAACCAGGTACATTAGACATTAATCAGTAGGATTCATTGTGTGCTTGGATATTAATCATTTGATGTTTTGGTGTGTAATACAGATTAATACAATATTTTAGATGTTGTGCATGCCTTGGAGACAAGGAAGATGTTGGTCTCGATCTTTGTATGTGAGATGAAGTTCAATACTTATTTTCTTACATGTTGGTCATTTCATGTGTATGTCGCGAGAAATTAAGCTAAGGCATGCTTTTTCTTTTTCATCATTCTTTTCAGCAGGAGTTTCTGATCGAATTGAAAAGTTAATCAGGAGAAACTATTCTCTATATAAGCTTTTGAGTTTTGATTAAAAATAGTTCTTGATATTCTACCTTACTATTTAGGCTAATTTAGAATTATTACATCATATTTGAGTTGTTAACCAATTTTATGAAATAATATAAATCTGAATTGATTATGAGATTTTTAGGTTAAATTATTAATATTCTGATTACTATCTTGTGATTGAATAATACTTCTAAATATATTATATATCACGATTTTATTTAATAAAAGCATATTATTCAACATCTTACTGTGCAAAATTTTTCTTGAAAGCTAAAAGAAAATCTGATGGTAAAATTTTATTAGGCTTCTTAAATTTTTACGGGTTCAAATTGGTAGCCAAAGCTCTCCCCTCCTTTCTTAAAATTTAACTTAGCCGCCACAACTCAAGAGAGTCCACTAGCACGGATTTGGATTGGCTCTTGGAAGCGATCTCTTATTCGTCGGCACGCACCCATCTCCTCACCATCATCAATTCCTTCAATGCACGTTGCTTCATGCCCATTCATCCACACACCCACCCCATTTATCCACAAATCCTTCTAATGGCCGTGATGTGCTATTTGGAGCTTGGAGGAGAGAATAAATCCGTAGCAGCTTAAGCTTTTTTGAGAGGTAACTTGAGAGGAGCATGACGAAAACTAGGGCCTAGGAACTTAAACTTGATGATCATAAGGAAGTGTCTTTATTTTTATGTTGTTAATTCAAAACTTGAGATTATCTAGTTCTAAATGATTTTGAGTTGTATTAATTGAGAACAATCTGGTTTTAGATTGTAAACATATCTCTTTTGTATTTAATTGACAATTGAAAATGTTTTGTACTTGAGGCAATTGCTAAAATTTTTGTTTGTAAGCTTTTGGTTTGTCAATTGAGTTTTTATTATTAATTTAATTGTCAAATTGGTTTATCATCTTAATTGTTTAATTTGGTTGATTAATTATCTAGTTGTTCAATTCGACAATTGTAAACAGGATTTTCAAAATTATTTTGAAATTAATTGTGATTGATTTTTAATGAGGTTAATTAACCTCCCTTATTTCATCCAGAGTTTTCTAATGGAACAAATGTTATTGAGATTGAAGGTTTCTCATGTCTCAATTAAATAATTAAATTCATTAATTCCAATATTTTATTAATCTCCCTTCGGTGTAATTAATTAATTTGGGTTAAAAAAGTTAACTCTATGAGAATCCTAAGTTGTCCCCTTCATTATCATAATTGAATTGAATCTTTGTTGTGTTCTTGCTTTTAATCTTCTGCATCAGATTTTAATTCCTCTCAAAAAAAAAAAAAAACCCACCAAAACTTGCATACAAATTCATATAGATTAGTTTCATTCTCATATAGCTAGGTTTTAGATCAAGTTAATTGCATTAGTGCATTTAGTTTGTTAATTGTATCTGGGTAATAATGTCTTGCACTTTAGTTTAGGCCCATTCTATTGCATCTTTTATCATTTAAAAGCCAGTTCGAAAGCTTGAAAGAATAACATAGGTTAACCCTAGACTACATAATTAATTTGAACTTAGTTTAATTGATTTCATCAACAACAAAAGCATACATCAGTTCTCATGCTTCTCACTGAAAACTGTGAGAAGCATCGTGTTTTATGGGCATTGGGTTATTTAATTAATTATTCTCACGGCTTCCTCTTTAATTTTTCGTAAGAATCCCTAAAAAAAACAAATAAACAAAACCGTATGAGAAGTATTTTGTCATGAGTCTCTCATCAAAACGGGCACGGTTCCAAGAAATGGGATCTATGTAAGGCCAATCAACCAAAAACGACCTCTTGTGGAGGGGCTTCGCCTCTTGAGGGGGATGCATTGTCCCCTCCAACCTCAACAACTAGTTTTTAGGTGTAATTCTTCTAATTAAGGACTTGTGCTTTTTATGTATTCTTTCTTATAGGCTTTTTTTTTTTTTTTTTAATTGGGTTAGCTGTGTGCTCTCGGTGCACCTGGCCACCATCCCTATCTATCAACCTGACCAACTTTAAATCCCCTATAGGGACTTTTTTTATATTAATTACAGAATTCCTCTTACAACAAAGTCTAATTGTCAAAATGGTTTTCATGTTATCAAAATGGTTTTTCATATTGTCAAAAATTCTGAGTTTTTCCTCTAGTGTGTAAAATTTTAAAAACCTTGAAACGTTTTGACAACATGAAAAATCATTTTAACAATGAGACTTTTTTGTAAGAGGAATTCTGTAATTAATATTTTTTAAAAAAAACACAACTATTGGGGATTTAGAGTTAGGACTTTTTTTATATTTTTTATCTACCTTATGACCTCAAATAATATTTTCCCTACAAATATCTCTCTTTTCCCACAAGCACACGTGTACATATGTCAAATGCCATGTGACATCCTACTTATGCACCAGATATATTAAGCATACAAAACCTAAATAAAAATAAGTACTCTCATCTTTTAAGATTTAATGCATCACCAATGTTTTAAATTGTACTTTCTCTACTATTAAATATAAAACAGAGTTGACTTTTTTTAGAAAGATTAAGGAAACTAAATAAGTTACTTAATCATATTATATATTGTGTATCCTTAGATTATATATTAATTTATTAGTCAAATTAATTAATTTGGGGAAATAAAAATATAAATTCCTTAATGTTATTTAATTAGCTTCTTTAATCTCTTTAAAAAAATCAATTTTATCTTATATTTAGAACTGAAAGAAGTATTATTATCTTTAGTTTCTAAAAAATTGATGTGTAGGGCTCAATTACTAGAGCTTCCAAATTCCAACGGATCAAGTAAACTAAATATGGTTTATTGCAGGTATTTTACCTATAGTATCGAAAAGTTATTGCATTATTGACTAATTCCAGTTGAATAAGATAAATCTCAAAATATTAAATTCTCATTATTTAGAAGCCCGAATTGTTTCCCCACAGAATTCAATGGGTAGCATTGGCGAAAGAATAGTAGGGGGGAAATTGTAACACTAAGGACTACAACTATCTAAATTACTTTTTTTCCCCTTTCTAATTAAGCTGATCACAAGTTACATGAGAAATCAAGCACCACAAAAGAAATTAATAATAATCTTTTGATAGGCATTCAATGTTTAAAATGTATATGTAGTGCCAATGGAATATCAGTGAGGGTCTTACATAGAATGGAAAATCAGAAAGAAAATCATCAATGCCAGAAAATGTAAGTTTCCTCCAAGAGAAACCATTGATGAGTTAGAAGATGTCCTGCAGGTAAAAAGAGAAGCAAAATAACAAGTTATTAAATAACTGATGAGCTAGAAGACGTCTTGCAGGTAAAAAGAGAAGCAAAATAATAAGTTAGACAGCTGGAGGAGTAAAAACAAAATCAAAAAAATGATACTCAAGTCACTTGCATGAAAGCATAATAACTATTACTAGTCCTTAATGTAAGACTTATTTACCTAATTTGATTAGATTAAAAAAGTTAGTTAAATTAGTCAATATAACATATTTTTTTAAAACACTCGAATCATCATCTTAATTCCCTTCAACTCTCTTATTTAATTATTATTGAGAGAGCATCAATAGGAGAAAATTAAAAATAGAATGACAAATATAGCAAATAGATCTTACATTTAAAACTAAGACCAACTCCTAAATTAAGTCTTACATCAAGGACCGGAGGAGTATTAAAAAAACCTTACAAATCAAAATGAACTATATAGAAGCTAAATTGCACTAAGGGCTTCTTTGAATTATGCCAAGTTACACAGATATCCTTTCCGTTATCAAAACTTTCAAAAACATCCCCGAAACTAAATACGAGTAATAGATTAGACAAACTTTCCTTGAGCTCTACTAAATTATAGCAAGCATGAGGGAAGGAAAGAGTTCGAGGGGTTTGAAGGCACCTACTTTTGCAGAGGCTTGAGTGGACCACAATATAGAACATTATTTGGTGCAAGCATCTCTGTATCACCATTTTCTTCAGGATTGACAATCCTCAGATATGTTTCTTGTCCAAGATACCACCTATCCAAGTTATTGGCTCTCAGGTTCCATGATCCAACATTGTCAAGAAAAACCAGGATTACTGTCCATGCACCAGAATAAACCTATAAAGCCAATAAAAATATGAAATTTAGGATCTTCAAACTCTTAGATTAATTTTAAAGCAGAGTGAAAAATGATAACTCTTACTACATATTGTAATTTTCTATACCATCAAGGGGGAGAAAATGGTTAAATCGCCACATCAATGAAAGGATTGTACATGAGACATTCTATTACAAGAGGCATACCTGAACTGAGCTACGAGAAATTGCATCCCACTTATTATATTGATTTCTGGAATCTTGTGACCAATTACCATAAGCCATCCTGTATAGAAAAAACATTCTTTAAATGGCGTAACAACAAAAGGTTATATTGCACCCAAACACATGGGGAGGGGACTTGTATAAAATACCAACACTAAACTAGAGCATTTCATATCTGATACATTTCTACTACTCGTATCAAATATGACACAAAAATTTACATATCCCCCTATGTCTTCAAAGGATACTTACCCAACTACAAAAGCTGAATAGCCGTCCAAATGAAAACTCTGCATGGTGGTGTCATTGTTTTGCAGCACAATTTCAATAAACCCCCTATAAGTAGCATTAATAATAGATCTGTCCATCATCGGAGGCCTATCCAAAGGCCTACTGGGAAAATCAAGCTTATAAGCTCCAGTCAAGTTATGCTGATCAGCTAGCCGGAATGGTACTTCTGGCTTAACAAATGAAATCCCATTAATGGCAGCTCGAACTTTTCCATTGATTGTCGCTGGTGGCAGAAACTTTAACACATAAGTATCCGTTATATTGATGGAGCCATAATGAAAGGATCCTTGAGGGTTGGGACGAGCTCCACTAGCAGATGTATTTAGCCTGATCAACAATACAAATAATTTATTGCAAATACTCAAGTAAAGAGTGAAATCATAAAGAAAGAAGAATGAAGTAAAGAACCAATTGGCTTTCTTGTTATATATTTGCAGCTATGCAACAAACAAAATCAAGCTATTAAATCTGTTCAAATGTCACTACAGAAACACATGATAAATGAATATATACATTCTAGGGTACCTTGATACCATTGTTCAGGACATTAAGACACAAAGACACAGTATTCTAAGAACAAAGTAAAATCAAACAGCAAAGTTGCAATCATTGTAAACACAGATTTAACAATATCAAATTCTAACATACCTCACACTTCGAGCTTGATTCATTGATTCCTCTTTGTAGTATTCATCATTTGGTGGGTCTGGCAGAGGACCAGCAGCAGGTCCCCTTGAATTAGAATAATGCAAGATTGCTACCCCTGTGACTCTCTGCCACAATGATTCATTCACAAACCTGGCACTTGCTACAATGTAATAGTCTGAACTCGCATTTTGGTCCATAGAAACAAGAAAAGAGTAAGACTGCCCAACATGAATATCAAATTGGGTATAATTTACATGAGCTGTATAAAAACCCTCTGTTTCAGCCAGCAGTAGATTATGATTTTGTATCCTGAAGTTCAAGCTAGTGGATATCCCCACATTGTGCACACGAATTCTATAAGTCTTGCCTGCCAAATTTGTTTGTGCTTTTGATCAGGTGTCAAATTGTTCAACCCACAAAATGGAAAAATCATATAGCATAATAGAGTGCTAGAAATTAACATATTTACAAGTTAATGACCATTAATTCTTTACAAAAAAGAGCCAGAGTTATATTCATTGTGTCATTTTTTGTATCAAATACAACAATACACTTCAAATCACAGTTAAGGATCAAATATCTTGTCATGTCTCACATTATTTCATATCCCATATCATATCATTTCTGGTTGTTACATAGGGAAAAAGCTTAGGGAAAACAATGAGCAAAAATACTTTAAATTCTCAATTAGAAAATGAAGCAGGGGAATACATTGGAGTCCAATGCCAAAAAATACAAAAGAAAAAATGAAAAGTGTAACAACGTACATTGAGAAACATAGTTAAATAATCTACTCAAGAAAGCAATCGAGGCCATCAAAGATGACCAATCTACATTATATATGAAAAGGCTACACAAAATGAATGGACAGTAGCAATTGGGAAATGCCTCCAATTACGAGGAAATGAAGAAAATTGCCTAAATACCTGTACATCCATCAGATGTGACAAGATATGTTGAATATGAAAAATTTTAAAAGCATATCATTTCAAAAGGAGTTTATATATATTAAGAAAAACTAAACACATAAAATGAGAACCATAAAAATAAAAATGAGTTTTGAACAAGCATTTTAATTCAAACAAAATGTGATTCTTCATCTTTTGTGATATCATTAAGCTTCTCTTTAAAATTTTGAGCCGTTTCAGATCATTTCAAATGAGGTAAAATCCAGCCAAAATGGATATGTGTATGAACATGTTAAAAGTATCATGACGAACTGCATGTAAACTATATTGAATATGTATAAAATACAGGTACATCTACTATTGCAAGTATTGGTATACAGAAACACGATTGCTCTGGATGAAGAAATATTATAAACTTTTAACAAGGTATGCTCTATGAGGGATAGACTAAAACCATGGTGCAGCAACATGAATAAAATAAACGACATATAAACACTAGAACACAATAAAATCTTCAGCATCTGGGTGTAATTTAAGATGCTGTAAAATGTTTCATAGACAAATTATCTTCTCAAGTACCATGGAGAGAGAGAGAACAATACCTGGATCAACATTAATAGTTTCATATTGGATGCCATCAGGTACCAAAGTGGTGTTGTATCGGTAAGGTCCTTTCCCATTGATAAGAACTCCATCTGGCATACCAAGGTCTTGTCCTCTGTCAAGTTTTGTTCTCAAGGCCTGAGTTTAAGAGAAGCATGTATTCTTGTAAATATCAATAATCAGGAATTTCAGGAGAACGTATGCACTATCTTCAAATATTTTAGAGCAATAAAAATCATTGAAATGGTTACTAACCGTATGGTTTTGTGTATACCAGTCACCAATAATAAGAACAATATCCCCATCAGGTTGTGCAAAAGGAATTGGGATAATCTCCCTATTGTTGAGAACAAAGGGACCGAAACCTCCAGAGGCTCTTTGGAAATTAAGAGAAGGAAAGTAAAAGAAGCTCCCAATCTGATCTTTCACTTGAAATTGGTACGTCCAATTCAATTTGGGAGTAATAGGACAATTTGTCCCAAGAACACCATCTTGCCATGCATTTCGTCGCATTTGAACCCCAGGCCTAGTACAAACAATTGCCATAATGTTTAATGTTAAACATGTTAACCAAGGACTGTGAAATGCTAAAAAGAATATATCAAACATCCATGTTAGATAAAACAGGGCGCTTCAACTGTAATTAAATATCCTATATTTTGTTGTTTTGGGGATAATATCATCATGTGTATCAGTATGAATATCAGTGCTTCTTAGACCAGAGAGAGTAGAAGTATAAGAATCGTATTTTTTTATACCGACCAAGTAATAAGCAGATCTTCATCCAAGTCATTCAGCACATTAACAACCAGATTGTTACCAGTAGTAACATTTATAAGAGGGCCTGGAAACTTGTCGTTGATAGCTATAACCTGCAATAAGATTGTATTGAAGAGTGGAGTCAGACAAATTTCAATAGGCGTGGTAAAGTTTGGGAAATCAGAGGGAAGAAAAAGGAATCTTTGGATCGCATAACAAATGTAATCAGAGAAAACATACACAAAGATATAGAACCACGTAGTTGAAAAATAAAATATAAAATCTCAATTACAAATCCAGGGCGCACACAGAATTTGGATCTCTATAGTTTTCAAAACAAATTATTTTGACAAAAGACACAATTGGAGTGAAACTAAACATTCATTTATGATCGAAATGCAACATTCTAGAAAAGACTAAGCGTGACTATTGAACTTCACATATTGCCTCTCTTTTATGTCTGTAAAAAATAAATTGATCCAAAACCCCATTAACAAAAGAATAGCAGTTGGTAACTTTGTTAGTCTACCCTGTTTCAACGATGCTCAAAAGGCACCACCTTGATACTCAAAAGGCGATATCTTGCTGAGCCAGGTCGATATTATGCATTAAATTAGCAAGATAATAAGAATTCAAGCAAAGAAAACAGAAAATCTAACGTGAATGCAGCAAAAGACTCTAGGTGAGACTGATAGCAGTAGACCCTTTTCTACCCAAGAGGAGCGAAATTCAAACTATCTATAGTTCCATTCAAATACATACATTCTCTAACCCGTAAGAAACGGGGAAAAAATTGAAAAGTAAAATTAAATTCTACACAGAGATGTTATAACCGTATAATCATATTCACACACAAAGAACTCACGCAAATCAGAAATGAGCAAAATGCAAATAACTAGTCGTCGTCGTCGTCACTATCATCAACAACAACCGTGAAGATAACGAAAGAAGTACAAAGAAATCAAAAGAACGAACCTGTTGAGGAACACCAAGAGGAGAGGCGGTGATGTAAGAGACCCGAAGCTCATAGAAGACCGTTGGCTCTCCTCCGAAACAGAGGAAAGAGAGCAAGGAAAAATGCAGAAGCAGCGAGAATGAGAAAACGGAGAGAGCCATTCACACACGAATTGAAAATTGCGCAGACACAGAGAGAGAGAGAGAGAGTTGCTTAGGTCGCAAGAGAGAATGAAAATGGAAGACCACAGTCAGTCACGTCTTTGCAGTCTTGTTTAGCGTGAGGGAGGGAGTCTGAAATTTAGGGAAATGTTTTTTGGCCGGTGAAATGTTAAGGAAAATTCCAGATTAGTAAAAAAAAAATGATTACCTATCATTCCGTTATCAGTTTCAGTTTGTTTCCTTTTTATAAAAAAAATAATAGAAAATGATTATTTATCTTGATAAAATTGAAAGCACAGTAACCCATTCAGTCTTCCTGATGACGGTTAGCAAAATAAGCGATCAAGCCATCAAAAACACGCTAAACCTACGAGCACATTAAATCAGGCCAAGAGTCTTAGTTAGAAAATACATTGTCCTTTTGTCAAAAAACAGAAATAAATAAATAAATATTTTGAAACAAATTGGCTAGATTTAATTTCTATACATTTTTTTATTATAAATAATCATGTTTTATTAGTGGTAAAGGAACCTCAAAATGCCAAATCATTTCGTGACAGGCTTTTTCAACCCAACTCAGCACAAGTTAGTCAATTTTTTATTTTAAATTTAATAATAAGAAGTCATTATTTTGTAATTAATATAAACATCCTGTTTTATTTTTAGGAGCTTGATTCCATGCTCGATTTCTCATTTTTTACTTATGTATAGATTAGTTACGCAAAACTTAATTAGGGGCCCCTGCCGTGTATATGGAAAAAGTTATTTAGCCAATACTAATACCCCTTCAGGATGATTATGGTGCAAAAGATGATTAGTATCTCCTGTGGGCCGGCGGAGGTACCCCTGGTTTCTATTTAAAAAAAAAAGAAAAAAGAAATAGTTATGTAAAATAAACCATATATTTATATGCAAGTTTTAGATTTAATCTAATAATTTAATTTTTTAAGAATAATTTGAATTTATTGTATAAAAGTTTTTAATTTAATTTTAAAATTTAAAATAATTTAAAAACAAGGTGTGGTTAGATAGTAACTCATAGTCATAACCTCTATTCTTGTCATATCCACATTACCCATTAAGAAACCAATTTCTCTACTCATTGATGAATACGGAGAGCTCGTCTCATCTAGACTGTCCAGATGAAATATGAAAGGATTAGATTTAATTTTTTTAATGGTGATTTTTAAATGAAAAATTATTTTTAAAAATAATAGTTAAAAGATTTTCATTATTTTATATTCTCTACCCATTAAAATAATTATTTTTTATAAACATAAATCTAAACCGTCCAAATAAGAGGGGCTCTCCAAAAGATAAGTAGGGAAATTGGTTTTGCCAGCTAACACTTCAGCAACATTTTGCCATACTCATGTATAAATCTCCACTATTAATCATAAAATTGACAGTTGTATTTTACTACATTTTATTATTAATATTTAAAATTTTAATTTCAATACATTTCAAATATGAATAACATGTCAAAAAAAAAATTAAGATATAGACGTTTCAAATTTTATCTTTAGAATGGGCATGATAAACCTCAATACAAGAGTACGCAACCAAGATTGGTTGGTTAATAGCCTAATACTCCCTCCATTTCTAATTATAGAAACATTTTTATAGTATAATTTACACTATAAAAGTGTTCCTATAATTAGAATCAGAGATAGTATTAGTTTTAAAGTTATAAACTTTATAATGCTAACTTTTTCAGTATTTTATTGGACATTTTTTTTTAATCCTTGATAGAATTTTCTTGGTAAAAAATCATTGATTGAATTGAAAGAACCTATTGTTCAAAAAAAAAAATTTGAAAGAACCTTATTTTGACAAATCAGTCTTTGACAGATTTTTTTAATTATATCCATAAAAATTTGTCAAAATAAATTGGAAATGTTAGAACGAAGTACACATAAAATATAAGGGTAAATGATTTCTCCTGTCACTGGAGATAGAGTTATTTCCAATGACCTTAAAACTACGTCGTTTGAATTGATGAAGGGTCTTTTTGTAATTTTAGATGAATTAATAAAAGGTGCAAAATTACGGAAACACCCTTCATTAATTCACCTGAAATTACAAACACACCCTTCATTAATTCAAAACGACATAGTTTTAGGGTCACTGGAGATAACTCTATCTTCAATTACTGGAAAAATATTTTTCCTAAAATATAAATAATGATATTTATTGAAGAGAGGAACGATATTTTTTTATTAAATTTTTTTTAGAATAAAAATAAATATAATGTTTTAAACAATCTCTTTTATACATCATTTTAAGCAATACATGGCAATGAGAACGGTTACAGGCTTACAGCCATTCGGCCATCCGGTCATCCACCCAACACCAACGCACACGTTTGTCACAGCATTCGTCTGCCCTGCCCCAATTTTGAGCATCCTGATATTCCCAACGTTTCCTAGTGGGGTCCACATATCGTCTTTAATTTCATTATATAATTTCCTGCAGTAGATTACGCCGTCTTTTATTCATACAATGCTTGAAGATTATTTCTTTCTTTTTATAATTTCATTTTATTTCTTTTATTTATGAATGTCAAAATCAAGTTTCTACCTAGAAATAGAAATAAAAGGAATGTTAAAAATTTAAATCGTATAAACAACAAGAAACGTACAATTTTTATTACTCAAGATTAAGATACAAAATTTTATATATATATATATATATATATATATATATATATAGATATATAAAAAAAACATAAATCATTACTCAAATTTCAATGAACAACTATATTTAAAAGATATAAGTCACATACTATATAAAATATAAGTCTAAAAACACAAGAGTTTAGTCTAACAACTCCAAAAACCGTGTTCCAAAATATCAAAAAAATTAAAGTTTAACAATTCCTAAATTATATCAATTAATTCAAATAAAACATATATCAAAAGTTTAACAATTCCTAAATTGTGCATTTGATTTGGGGGAAATGAAAATAAGGATTTTCTTTTCTTTCTTTTTTAATTTTTGTTTTTAGTAAAAATGGTAAAAATTTTATCATTTTTACTTGCATTTTAACGCGTATCATTCCCATAAGAATGTAAGTTTTTACACTAGTTTTTGACTATAATGACCATAATAGAAATGAGAGTGTAAATAAATAAGATGCATATACTTATGAAAAATTATAAAAATAGGACTAAGATGTATGAATCTCACCAAAAACGCGGAAGCGTATCGTACCACGCGATATAGGAAAAGTTAAAACCTTCATCGTTTTGATTACCTGGAAAGATGCAGCGATCTAAAAGCCTCTCCATGAACAGTCCTCTTATCTGAAGAGCGATCTGAAAGCCTCTCCACGAACAGTCCTCGTCCGCTCTATGATTGATCTTCCAGACTATCTCTCGAGGGCAATAGGATGGTTGTGTCGTTCAGATGATGAACGTCTGCCTCTAGGTTTGTTTGATAAGAGCCTCCTTATGCGTGTGTCACTCTCAAGCAGGTGAAAGTAGGATTATATGCTACTACACCCAAGACCTAACCCTAAACCACATTGGCCATAGAGTTTTTAGGCTATAGTCTCAATTAAACCTTATTGGGCTTAAGTGACTAAAGAGCACATTAACCCAACAATCTCCCACTTGCTCTTTAAGATACAAACTTGAGTTCGTAAACCCAAGACCATGTAGCCCATAAGCCATCATCATCTGATTATATACCCTATCCCTTGTTTTGAGCTAGCCTGGGGATCTACCATTTGTCATTCATCAAGGCTCATGATAATCTACAGAAGATTATCTAGTTTGGTGCTATTCCACTAAAAGCCCAAACATGATCTCCAAGAATAATGACACTTATAACAAGAATATGCATTACCCCTTTATAGAATGTCTATAATTGATTGACTAGTTTTCTGTAACACAATCAATTATTTATTCCCTTGACTTTAACAGTTTCTCTAATGAATTACATGCACTGGCCAGTGTCTTAAATATCCAAGTACCGAAACATATCAAGGGGACATTTCCTATAAATTCCATGTTGTTGATCTCATAAACACCGATAACCAAATGGTCTCAATCCCAAAATACCGAGTTATTGGCCGTCATATAGATCAAACCTCACCCGTTGGTAAATCAAAGAATGAAAACTATTTGACTACCTGTTTAAAATAAACTCAGGATTAAGAGCAACTACATGACTATAGTTATCTAGAGATTTGATTCCTTATGACAGAAAGAACAACCTTAATCAAATCTCTCCTTGATCCATTCAATGTAAGTATTAACTCACACCAATATTTTATAATGATTCGGACAAAACCATTTCATAAAATATTGCAACCTAAATAAAGTGCCCAACTTAATTTAATAGCTGTGAACCAATTCATCAATTGTGAGAACCTATGACCATGTCCTCTATGAACCTATTCATATGATCATATACTCCACAATTGATCCAGACCTTAGAGTTTGTAAATAGTGTGCGAAATAAATGAAAAATACCTCATTTATTAACATTCAGAAAAAAAATGCAATGTTATATTGTCTTGCTCAAAAGGCACAAAATAACAAAGTGAAATAACAACTTCCTAAAGCTATAGCAAATCTGGAATCCTCCTAAGACCCATAGATGAAACATGCCTCTCGAACACACGTTCAGGCAAACTCTTAGTAAAAGGGTCAGCAAGGTTCTCATCTGATGCTATCTTTGCTACCAATGTATCTCCTCTTTTAACTATTTCTCGGATCAAGTGATACTTCCTCTCTATGTGTTTTACACTTCTCCAACAAATGGCACCGCCATTAAAGGTGTACACATATCCCAAGGTGGACTTACTTGAGTCAATATCTCCTTGGAAATTTGAGTCCGTATAACCAATGGTTTCAAGACTCCCACTCGAATAGACCAACATATAATCTCTTGTTCTCCGTAGGTACTTGAGTATATGTTTAACCGCTACCCAGTGTTCCTCTCCAAGATCAGATTGGTACCGGCTCACTACTCCCACTGCATAGTAGATATCTGGTCTGGTATATAGTATAGCATACATGAGATTACCTATTGTTGAAGCATAAGGTATCCTACTCATGCGTTCTCTCTGCTCAGGAGTTTTAGGAGATTGCTTCTTAGAGAGAAGAATCCCATGCCTGAAAGGTATAATTCCCCTCTTGGAATTCTCCACGCTAAACCTGTCAAGTATTTTGTCAATGTACTTAGCCTGGGATAATGCTAAAACCCTATTCTTCCGGTCTCGCAAGAGTTTAATACCAAGAATATAATTGGCTTCCCCCAGGTCCTTCATATCAAAATGCTTGCTCAGCTAGATTTTTATGCCTAACAATACCTCTGTATCATTTCCGATAAGGAGTATATCATCCACATAAAGTATCAGAAAAGATACTGCATTACCTTGGATCCTTTTATACACACACGGCTCATCAGGACTTTTCTCAAAGCCATAAGACTTAGTGGCTTGATCAAATCTGATGTTTCATGATCTGGATGCTTGCTTAAGTCCATAAATGGACCTCTGCAACTTGCATACCATTTCTTCTTACCCTTTGGCTATAAACCCTTTTGGTTGCTGCATATAGATTTCCTCTTCCAAATTTCCATTTAGAAAAGCAGTTTTGACATCCATTTGACAAATCTCATAATCAAGATTTGCTGCAACAGCTAAGAGAATCCGGATGGACTTGAGCATGGCAACCGGCGAAAAAGTTTCATCATAATCCACACCTTCCTTTTGGGAGTACCATTTCGCCACCAATCTAGCTTTGAAGGTTTCAACCTTGCTGTCCGATCCTCTCTTTCTCTTGTAAATCCATTTACACCCAATGGGTCTTACCCCTTCAGGTGCATCTACAAGAGACCAAACTGAGTTGGAATACATAGAATCCATTTCACGATTCATAGCCTCAAGTCATTCCTGAGCATCAACATCTCCTAGTGCTTCATTACAACTCGTGGGATCACCATCTTCATCAATGATGACATCCTGATTTGACTCACCCAACAAGAGATATCTTGCAGGTTTACGAATCAATCTCCCACTCCGACTTTGTCGCACTTGATGTTGTGCATCTTCAGGGGGGTCCACATTTTGTGGGTTAATAGTTTCTAGATGAGGACCCTCATTAAATGGATTAACCAATTCATGATTTTGTTCTTCATTAAGTTCATCATCATGTTGAACTTCATCATTATGCTGAACTTCTAGTTCTATCTCTGGTTCCTGTGTATATTCAGGTACATTTTCCCCTCTTTGAACAACCACATGAACAAAAGCTGGAACCCCTTGAGGTTGTGGTAAAACTTGATCTGAGATTAGCTCATCAAGAATAACCTTACTCCTTAGCTTATAATTTGTCATATAGTCCTCCTCTAAGAAAGTTGTGTGAGTGCTCACTATGACCTTCTTTTCTTTTGGACTATAAAACAACCAACCTCTGGTTCCGTTAGGATAGCCTATAAATATGCATACTTCAGTACGCGAGTCAATCTTATCTCGTTTCTGTTGCCAGACATGTGTCGGAGCACCCCAAATCCGAATATGGTTCATGGTGGGCATACACCCTTTCCACAATTCTATTGGTGTCTCTGAAACTGACTTGGACGGAGCTAAGTTCAATAGATACATAGTTGTTTCTAAGGCATATCCCCAGAATGAACCAGAAAGAGATGAATAACTGAGCATAAATCTTGTCATTTCTAAAAGGGTTCTATTTCTCCTTTCAGCAACTCCATTCTGCTGGGGTGTCCTTGGAGAAGATAATTGTGAAACTATCCCCTCTTTAATCAGGTAAAACCTGAACTCTCCAGATAGGTATTCACCCCCTCGATCAAATCGAAGAGTCTTAATTTGAACACCTAGATGTTTTTCTGCCTCAGCCTTGAACTCTTGGAATTTTCCAAAAGCTTCAGACTTGTGACGCATAAGATACACATGTCCAAATCTAGAGTAATTATCAGTAAATGTGATGAAATACTGATACCCACCTCTGGCTTGGACATTTATTGGTCCACATACATCAGTATGTACCAATTCCAGCTGAAGTGTAGCACGTTTTCCCTTGGACTTGAAAGATCTTTTGGTCATTTTACCCTCTAAACAGGATTCACATACTGGTATCGGTTCAAAGTTCAGGGATTTCAAAATCCCACTTTTGACCAAACCTTGTATCCTGTTAGAGTTAATATGACCCAATCTCAAATGTCAAAGATAAGTTTCATTGGAAACTTTTCTTTTCTTTGATGAATTAATATGCTCAACATCTTTTAATTCAACATGATTAACTTCACAGGGAACAGGATTAAGGAAATAAAGACCATTAAACTTTACACCAGAACAGATAAAAGAAGATGAACTTCTTATTGAAACTGAGGAATTAAACTGAACTGTCTAACTATGTTTATCCGAACAACTAACAGAAATTAAATTCCTCTTAAAATCTAGAATAAATAAACAGTCTTCTAAAACCAAAGTCCTGCAATTATCAAAAGATAAAATAACTTGTCCCACTGTTAGTGCAGCCACAAGCTCCCCAGTTCCAAGTTTCAAATCTCTTTGTCCTTTACTTACAGGCAAGCTATGTTTGAACCACTGCAAAGAGTAACAAACATGGTTAGTGGCTCTTGAATCAACGATCCATTTACCATCGTGATTCTCCATTAAACAAGCCTTAATCACATGTAAATTACCATGGTCATCAACCTTCTTGAAGTTCGCTATCATTGTTAGACAATGATTCTGCACACTTCCTCCAGACGTCACTGTCTTGGTAACTGAATTCAGTGCATTTTGCCTAGCAGAGTTGCTAGCAAACATGCCATCAAGAGTCTGGAGCATTGTTGCTCCACTCTCAATCATGCTCACTTGCTCTTGAAGGTGATTGGCGAGACTGGCCAAAATGTAGCAGCGAACTGACACATTCGCCTTCTCCCATCTTTCCTTCTCCTGCTGAAATCGAGTCCGAATTGCATCAAACGCGTCTGCAACAGGTGCGCTGGCATAGGGGTAGTGAGAACAAAGTTGAGCTTTTCATATTGAAGGACAATATCCAAATTAGTTTTCCATTGTTTGTAGTTTGTACCATCCATAGGTTTTTGGTTCAAGATTATAGCTAAAGGATTGAATGAAGACATTTTTCTGAAAATAAGGAAAAGCACACTAATTACAAACTATAATTAACAACAAACAGATATAGCGCTAGTAGATTCTAATAACTACTATTCGTTTATTGTTTAACAATCCATTAGTTATCTTTACAAGGCTTACGATGGGCAAGATTCTTGTAAAACTAATATTGTTAATTTGGGCCTTCAGTTCCATTGCCAGAGTCTCGATGGTAGAGTTAACAATTTTACCAAAGTTGAATGTATTTAACCATTGTTTACTTTCAAAATTATCTTTAGTGTCTAAGTATTGCCGATGATGGGCCGTACAAAACTTTACTAAAATTTTAAAAATAATAAGGTTTAATCTAGCGAAATCCGACTATCCTTATCCGATGGGGCTTCAGCGATAACCATTTCACTAATAAACTCACAATTGGGGCCCGTAGGTTTTAAAATTAAATACTTAATTTAAAACCTTCACCCATTCAATATTTTAAATTTAGAATTTTCAATTTCCAAGAATTTGTTCAATTTAGAGTAAATTATTAGGTATCTAAAAACTAATATGAACTGGCAGAGTGTGCGTCACATGACCATTTTAAATAACCCACAAACTACTCCAAAAGGTACAATTCTCTTAGGAAATTTCCTGGATTATTTGTCTAGATTTTAATTCCCCAATTATTATTCTAGATTTTAATCTAAAATCATAATAATTGATAATTAATGTCTAGATTCTAATCCCACAATTAATTAATCCAATTATTATTCTAGATTTTAATTTAAAATCATAATAATTGATAATTAATGTGTAGATTTTAATTCCACAATCAATTAATCCAATTATTATTCTAGATTTTAAAATTTAAAATCATAACAATTGATAATTAATGTGTAGATTCTAATTCCACAATTAATTAATCCAATTATTATTTTAGATTTTCATTTAAAATCATAATAATTGATAATTAATTTAGTGGGCAATCTAAATAATATCGCATAATAACTATCATACTAGTCGATTCAAGGCATAATAGCTACTATGCAATTATGACATGTGATTATGCAACAATATGACATCTTCCTATTCTATATGACATGTTATTTACCAACATCATGTTAATCAAAAATATAATTCATACAATTTAACAAAGGCATTAAATAAATAAACAAATAACTTTAATCCATGGCTTTCCTAAAAAAATAGGAATAAAAAAAAATTACAACTTTGGAATTCCTCTTTTGTCCAGCTCATAGTATCTGTCTCTAGTCCCTTTAGGGTATCTATGGGCCTAAAAGCCCAAAGACCCATACTTTAGCTAGAAACCCTAGGACACACAAGAGGAACCCTAGCCATCACTTCTGCCAATGCCTTCAGCCGAAGTCATCTCATCTTCTTCGCAGTTTCTTGATCTCCATCTTTTACAGAAATTCAAAAAATACATAGAAATTCCAAAATAAAATTAAAAACAGCAAGGAGGAAACCTAATCATATGGGATTAGCCTCCTTGTTACAAATTAAGAAATACACGAGAAAATCTAACCATGGATTAAAGCGATTAACCGATTGAAATTAAAACTAATACCAAATATGAATTATAAACGAATAGCTACCATGAAATAAATAACAAATATAGAAAAAGATGCCATATTTTTTAAAAATAATTTTCAAAAAGAATCACATGAAATATAAATTAACATCAAAACTCGGTTCTTTTCCTCATCGCTATTGGCTCTGATGCCAATTGTAGGAATCTCACCAGAAACGCGGAAGCGTATCGTACCACGCGATATAGGAAAAGTTAAAACCTTCATCGTTTTGATTTCCTGGAAAGATGCAGTGATCTAAAAGCCTCTCCACCAACAGTCCTCTTATCTGAAGAGCAATCTGAAAGCCTCTCCACGAACAGTCCTCGTTCGCTCTATGATCGATCTTCCAGATTATCTCTCGAGGGCAATAAGATGGTTGTGTGGGCAACCGTTCAGATGATGAACGTCTGCCTCTAGGGTTTGTTTCTGATAAGAGCCTTCTTATGCGTGTGTCACTCTCAAGCAGGTGAAAGTAGGATTTTATGCTACTACACCCAAGACCTAACCCTAAACCACATGGGCCATAGAGTTCTTGGGTTGTAGTCTCAATTAAGCCTTATTGGGCTTAAGTGACTAAAGAGCACATTAACCCAACATAAGAATGAAATATAATTATTTAATATATTCTTTGGGATACATTAAATAGATAAAGAGTAATAATATTTCTGTTCAGAACATAGAAATATATTATAATAAAAAGGAAAATTTTCATACAAATATCGTTTGAATTTATAAAATTAAAAAAAGTCTGTTAACACTTTTAAATGAAAAATAGGTTATTATCATCAAATTGAGATGTTAAAGTGTTATTGATTTTATCATAATACCCCCTCAATTTTTTATTTTTTATTTTTTTTAAAAAAAAACAAAGCACCTTGCAGAACTCCACTGCCATCTTGAGTAAAAGAACTCCACTGCCATCGGTTTTTTTTTCTTTTGTGGTGTTTTTTTTTCTTGGAAAAATTATGCCAGTGTGGTGAGAGTGGGATTTGATGCCTATTGGGCCACCACCAAAGTCTCTTTTAACATATATATGCATAAGTAAATATATGTATAGTATAAATAAAAAGGTATGGTATTAACTAAATAAATAATAGAAATGACTAAATCCGTAGTGGTATTGACTAAATTCATAATAGTATTATCTAAAAACGTAATGATATTGACTAAATAAATAATGACATTGACTAGAGGCGCAATGATATTCATTAAAGGCGTAATGGTATTAACTAAATGAATAGTGATATTGAGTAAAGGTGTAATGATATTGATTAGATGACTAAGGACATTGACTAAAGACATAAACAAATGGACTAAAGACGTAATAATATTAATTAAATAAGTAATGATATTAACAAAATGACGGTTCTAACTTATGAGAAGAGGGTGCCAGCTAGCGGCGAGTTTGCAATGGTGCTCCGGCGAGTTCCTTTTCTTTTAAAATTTAAAAAATTGAGGGGAATTATGGTAAAATAAAAAACATTTTAAAATCCTAATTTGATCTAAGTCACCTCTCTATTATTTACAAGTATTAACATACTATTTTGGGGTTTCATAAATTCAAATAATATTCATTTAAAATTTTCTCAAATAAAAATGTTAAAAAAATAATCTAGCAATAAATTATTTTACATCTCATTCCATAATGTATGGTACTCTTTTATCAACTCATCTATGGAAAATGGAATGGTCCGAGCATCAAAGTAAAAGGGCATAGAGAGAGAGAGAGAGAGAGAGAGAGAGAATACAATTCTTACAACCAAAAAAATCAAGTAAAATATGTCAACCCCTATATTTACTTGAAGTTATAAAGACTTCTCTTCTATTTTAAAAAATCATATGGACCTCCCTTAAAATCAAAATATATATTACAGAAACCTCCCTTTCAGTTTTGATATTCAAATTTTATCCACCTAAGTACCTAACAATTATGTTGACAGTAAAATCAAAACATTGATATGTGATTTTGACCAACATGCCCCTCATAAATATAAATATTACTTTTTTTACCATCAAATATAAATATTACTCAACAATGATTTCCATATTACAAAATTAATTACTTTTATAATTATAAATTTTTATTTCTTAATAAATTTAAATTTTTAATCTCATTGATTCATTAATTTTACTTATGTTTTAATTAATATTTTAAATACATATATTGGCTAAGATATATTTAATTAAAATTGTTAGATATGATTAGTTTTGATGATATTTGATATATATGCTAAATATTAAGAGCAAAAAGTTTACATAATATATTTATCTTATTCATTGACTAACTATTATATTTGATGTAAATTAGTCAAACAAAGATTAGAAAATATCAAATTGAATTATGGAGAATGATCAAGAAGAAGATTAAGAAAGAAGTTATTGAGTTAGATTGATCAAGAGGAAGAAGAAGAAAGAGATTAAAGACATTAGTCAAGAAAGCAAGAAGTTATCAAAAGATTTCGAAGAACAATAAGAAGATTAAAGAAAGAGGAACTTGTATAATATAATAGGAATATCAATATTCAAATTCTTAAATTTGATATGCAAGTCTCTATGATCAAATAGAAGTTGGAATAACTTAATTTAAAGTTAAGATACCTCACCTAAAACTATTTCATCTTCACTCGAGTGACTCTTTACTGTCACTTGAGTTATAGAAGCATCACTCAAGTAATTATCAAGCTTCATTCGAGTTATACATGTTTCACTCGAGTTATAAAAGCATTACTCGACTAATTATCAAGTTTTAACATACTCTGTTTAGCTTTGTTTTCGTTTAGTATGGTAGAGATTTTGTAAGTTGGTCATATCTCTGAAACCACAAATTCGATTGAGATGAAACTTGTTTCATATGAAATAAGACTTCCATTTCGATACACAAACACCAAGATCAAGCTAAAAAGAGTTCAGAAGAAAGACATATGAGATTCAGAAGTTGACATTGAAATTTCTCACATCATTTTAGAATAGATATAGTAATTTGGATGTATCTCACAAAATACACATCCAATTGAAGTGAAAGTTATTGCATATGAAACTGCACTCAAAATTAGTTTCACAAAATCTAAGATCATGCTCAAAGAGACTCAGGCGAAAGAGATACATATCTCAAAAGTTGACGCTTGATGCTCTCATGATGTTCCAAAATAGATATCATTCTTCGAACCATAACTTTCAAAAGATGATGACTTTAGGACTTGTTGCTCATAAAACTAGACTCAAGAGGAGTTTCAACAACATCAAGATCACACTCAAAAAAGAACAGATGGAAGAGATATGAATTTCAAAATTTCAAAGTCGTATAAAGACGCTGCTCCGGATCATCTGCTATGAATTTGATCGAAATTTACAAAATACAATGAATTTGGAACTGATTTTTCTGACATTGGAAATAATACTTAAAGAGTGTTATGGGGATAGTTCATTTTCCAAATTTAGAGTTATATTCCAAAAATTATGCCCACTAGAAGTTGACCTCTATGCCAAACTATCTATGTTCTAAAAAAAAAAAAAAAAAGCACTCAAGTGATAGTGGATGCACTCGAGTGATGAAGCTTCACTTCCAGTTTTAGCAAGTCACTCGCAAATGAAATTTGAAAGATGTGAAAATTACTCGAGTGATTTAGGAAATCACTCAAGTGATCCATGAACACTTACAAGTGATCTGAAAGTTATGTGAGAATCACTCACAGTGATTTGAAATATCACTCGAGTGATGCATGATCACTCACAGTGATTTTGGAAATCATTCGAGTGATCTATAATCACTTGTAGTGATATTGTTCGTAGATATTTTAATCACCATCTCGGATTTTTGATATTCCAAACTCATTTAAATTTTGATTATGTTGCTTCTAATCATTCCTAATGAAGTTTACATGAGGACTATAGGTGATTAAAGTTGGATTAGAGCTCAATATCAAAAAAAAAAACAACAACAACAACAACTTTATGTCAGAAGCTCCAACGGCTACTTCCAACAAACATCCATCAGTCATATTCTAAGATACTCAACAGAAAGAATGTGCTTAACGGTCAAATGCTCTTCATCAACTATAAAAGGAAAGACATTCAAGATAAACATAGATAGAGTATGAGCACACAATGTTGAAATGCCGATACTCTAAATCTTACCAGACTGAAGCTCTGTAGTCATACTCTCATTTTGTACTTCAGTGTTAATCATTATCTACTTCATATAGATAAAAGTATGCTTTCATTGTAATCATTCTATCTTTGTGAAAGTTACTCAAGATTAGGGGACTTGAGTAGGAAATAGGTTATATCCTTACAGCGTGTAAAGGGGTCCTTATCTCAGTGCAAGAATTCTAAAAGCTTTACAAGTACCCAAATCAAACTTCTTGGAATGTAGTGGTTCTCAAGTATCTGGTTAAACTTGAGGGAGATAGTGAATTAAAATCTCAGGAGGAGCTTGGGAACTTGACATAGGTCATAATGGATTGGACCAAACCAAGATAAATCACAGTTTGCATATTCTTTTCCTAAGCTCTTATATTTTGAGCATATATTATTTGAATAACTGACTATTGGTTTATAACTTTTTATTTTAATACTTATTGCTTTTATTAAGATGCGAAAAGATTTTTAAAGTTCTTAAAATTTTATCTTACACCCAATTCACTCCCTCTTGGATGTTAGCTGATTCTAACAAATATAAGTTTATTAAAAGAATTTACACAAAATTTTGATAAGCTGATAACTTTTTGACATAAAAAATTACTTAAAATTTTTCCCATAAATTAACTAAAAGTACTATATAGGTCATTAATAAATATTTGTTAAATGATAAATTAGGGATGTGGTATAATGGGGGTAAATTAGTAAACTAGATTTATTTTAATATTGTTTTTAATTAAGAATATACTTTAAGAATCTTTTTTAGGATAATTTTCAACAATTGTGTTAATGATTTGGAATAAAATGTATGTTTTCTAAGTTAAGAGGAGGTTTATGAAATTAAACTAAAACAGAAGGGTGGTTAGAGTATTTTACTTCCCAAAAATTTGTTTTGTTAATGTGACATTTTATTCTTCCAAGAACATGACGCAAAATCCTAGTGGGAGGGAGGGAGAGAATAGGACGAAAAAACACCATCCAAATATGTAAATATCAATTCATGTCAATTAAACCAGATTAATAATGCAATGCAGTGGTGCTGGCCTAGATCGTTTCTTTATAGAGCGTATGTTTAGGTCATAATTAACAAAGTGTAATTACAAATTAATCAAAGAGTGTAATGAAATTAATTTAACTATTCTAAACTAGACTAAGCTACTTGTTTATAGGTTTTCCAAGTTTAATGAGTGAAATGGAGTGATGCATGTGGAATGGGAATATGAGCTTCCTTGATGAGTGAATCCACTATCTATCAAGTTGGGTTTCTCTCCTCATCATCCCTCATAATCTCTAGATCACATCCATCCAATCAATACAATTCTACTTTTACTTTTCTCTCACTTTCTAAATCAACGGTCCAGATTTGGCAGATAAGAAAAAATAAGAAAGCAGATAAGAAGAGGATTTCCTTCCCTATCTATCCTAATTCCAATTGATTCAGTTCAATTCCTTTGTTAAGTACTTACTACTTGTGAGGCCCTTCTAAACAAATGCCATAAACTACCTAAACTCACCTAGCCACCAAGATTAAGCATAGTTCATTTGAGACATCTCAATGACACTTAACATAAACTAGACTTGCAAAAGGCATTCTCAACTCCTAATCAACAGTGCTAGCAACCTAACTGGCCAATCAGAAGCTTCAAATACATGCATGATAGAATAAGGCTAAACAATTCGGATCCAGCTTTGGTCCATTGTGGACCGCTGCATGAAACTACACCGTTTTGGTGCAATTTCATGAAGCATGATCCCCTTTTATTTTATATATATAAATTCTGGCACTACCTGCCAGGTAGTAAAAGATAATTCATGATTTTGAAAAATTATTTTAAGATCTTTAAAAAATATTTTAGGGTATTGAAAAATATATTTGAGGATACTGACTAGTACTAAAAAAAAACTTCAGGATATTGACTGGTACTGAAAAAATAATTCATTATCTTAAAAAATTATTTTAATATCTTGAAAAAATTCCTAAAGCATATTTTTAATAGTAGTCATTACCTGAATTATTTTTTTAAGATCCAAAAATATTTTTTTAAGATCATGAATTATTTTTTCACTATTTTGAAGTATTCTTTTAGTACCAGTCAGTATCCTAAAATATTGTTTTAAGATCCTAAGAAACTTTTTCAAGATCATGAAGAATTTTTCAGTAATATTCAGTATCCTAAATTATTTTTTTTACTATCCAGCCGTGTTAGAATTTTTTTTTTAATGATAAAAGGGGATCAAACAGCATAAAACTGCACCAACAGACCAAAGTTGGGTCCAAACAATTCATTCTTTTTTTTTATACACAAAGTAGGAGAGGGGGCAGGGTTCAAACCCTAGACATAGGAGAGAGGAGCCAAGCTCTCATGCCACTGGGCTACTAAGGCGCTGGCTCCAAACAATTCATTCTACCACATCATTAAAGTGCAAAAGTCTATACAAATCTCAATGTCAATTTACAACAACCGGAACACATTTCTTCAAACTATTAGGGAGTTTCTTCTACTTTAATTTTGGTTACACTCTATGTAGTTTTATATTGCGATGCCTAGGCCTCTAGCTTCATAAATTACCAAGGAATCGAATGATCAGCTGATCATGACTTGAGAAAAGTCCCCCATTCAAAATTTTATTGGTGAAAAAACAGCTTAAAAATCAGGATAAAGGTACCTTATCCCACCCTTACCAGTCGCTAAGGCCCACATGGTATGGAAAAGATTTGAAGAAGGAAAGGAATTTAAAGGCGGGGAAGGAAAGGAATAGAAAATTTTGAGGGATAAAGGGAGATGAGTTGTTTAGTAGGAAGAAAATAAAAGGATGACAGGTAATAAAAAAAAATCAAGAAATACCTATTTTACTCATAAATGCAATTAATTCAAAATGAAAAGGAAAAATATTTTTTTCCAAAATATATTTTTCTAAAAAAATATTATGTTATCAAATTCGAATTTGTCTAAAATATTATCACGCCACATTCGAATTTGTCTAAAATATTTTCCCGCCAAGTTTGAATTTGATTAAAATATTCTTTTGCCAAATTCGAAGTTATCACATAAGTTTGAATTTATTACGTAAATTCGAATTTAATCATATTTTCTTACATTATAGAAAAATTATTTAATGAGGGGTAAATATATCCAAAAGTGTTACTGTTCACGTGGGAATTTGGGTTCCCACTAATTTTCGTAAAATCTTAGGGAAAATCCCATATAAAAACTGTTAAATTACCCAAATTCTAATTTGTGTTGCTAAACTTAACAAATTATTAATTAGGTTATATAACCTAATTAAAGATTTAGAATTTGAATTAAATTACTTAAACATCCCTTAGTGATGCTGCTACATATGCACTCCTACGTACGCAGATGAAAACCAAAAGTGTCAAATTCAATAGAATTTGAATCTTAACATTGAACATGAAGGAGAGTTGCACGCTATAAAGTAGCTGGCTGGTATGCCGCCATCAACACCATAGTACTTTGCTCTTGTTTGCCAAGGTCTCTCTTCAACTAACGTCAAATGATAACAGAGCCTCCCAATGGTTACATTACACCTTTTTTCTTCTCCTTTCCTTTGCAATATAACAAGAAACCACAAAATTATGAAGCAAATCAGACCAGTGAATTTATCTTCCTTTGCTTTCAAACACCCCAAACCCTCTAGAATTGAATATCGTCCATCCTCCATAGACATCACAAGCCTAATTGGAAAAAACAGAGGATCAAAGACGACATAGAATGGGTTGGGGGAAGGGGAATTCTCAATGTGCCCGTTTCTGGGTTTATCTCTTTCTCAATGACAACCAATTTTGGAGGTGGCGCAACCACATTTGAGCTCATGTAGGGCCAATGCCCTTACGTTCTTCCATATCCCAAATTGAACCGATCATGTTTCTCGAGTCTTGGTCGATTAAGGCAAGATTTGGAGGTAAATGGATTTGCCGAGATTCACCCAAGCACTCGAAGGTGCACACCAACCATGGTTTTTCTATTATGGAGGCTCTGTCCGATGTTAGCTTCCATCCAAATTCCGTCCTTAGTGGTGACTTAGCATGGTGTTGGGTTGGCACAGGAGAGAGCAACAATGGTACAGACATCCGATTTCTTTCTAAATTTTTCTTTGCTTTTCTTTTTTAAAATTTATGGACTAAGGGTATTATTGGAAAATAACTAGTATTTAAATATCTTAAATTGAGTCATTGACCTAATTTAAGATTTGTTGAGTTTACCAACCTTATAAAGAATTTTTCTATTTTAACAGTCTTTATATGGGATTCTTCCAAAATCTTATCTTTCCACCTTTAAAGAAATATTGGTGGGCCCGAAAACTTAAATTTCTAGGAAGATTTGACACAAAAAGTGTACCAGAAAAAGAAACTTGTTCATGTTTCCTTCCCTTCCCACCTATTCCATGTACCAAACAGGCCCTAATAAAATTTTTATCAGAGACTCTTCCTGAATTTTTCCATTAATATATAATCAAAACAATATTTTACCTTAAAAATAATTCAGATCCTGGAACGTGAGAAAAGCAAAGGGTGCTTCTACGACTCTATCGGTTCCATCCATTCCTCTCACGCAGGACGGTTTTGTCTCGTCTATCTCCCTTTGTCCTTTTGCTTTTCTCAAATCCGGTTTAATACTGTGGACAATTGACAGTATTAACATTGTGAATGGCTTAAATTTTTGTGTTTCAAGTTTACTTTTGATACCAGTAAAGTTGTTTTCCTGTTTGCCCTTGTTTTTTTTTTTCTGGGTTTTGCTAGTTCTACTGGCTGGGTTAGGACATTTTACATCTTCCTACTTAATTATTCATAATTATCGGATTCAAAATTTTTGTAATGGAATGAATTAACCCATGTCTATTCCATTATTTCCTTGTACTTGTCATTCATGTAAACTGATTAATGTTTTTTTTTTTTGGCACTCAAATTATTCACTTATACTGTTGAAGTTTATCTTGTTAGAAATATGAGATGATGCTTGCATACACTTATTTAGTAGTACTAAAGCATGTCCACATTCACATTTCAAATCTTTGGTGCCTAATAATCACTCTTTTGATCCTTAATATAAAACATATTTACTTAATTTAATTGAATTAAGAAAGTTAGTTAAGTTAGTTAATATGAAATGTATTTTCTAAAACACTCTAGTCATCTTCCTTAATTCCTTCATCCCCTCTTCTCCTTGATTATTATTGAGGGAGCATTTATAGAAGTAAATAAAAAAAATATTGAAAAATATAAAAACTATGTTTAGGAATAAGGTCAACTCCTCAAATCTGTTTTGTATTAAGGACCGGATAGTGTAATTTTTTATGCTTATTACTCCATCCGGTCATTAATATGAAATCTAGTTTTGCACCACAAACTAAAGCTCATATTAAGGACTGGAGATAGGTCTACGTCCTATGAGTGAGTGAGTGAATGAGTATATTGAAATTTAAATATTTGTGGGAGCTAACATGCTATTATTGATGCACGTATGTATATTGCTTGTCATGAGTGTTGTAACCATTTCTGATGATTGATTGATGCTTGCAAGATTTGTAACTGTCTTCTGCAGCTGATTCTAAAATGTGATTGATAAGAGGAAAATTTCTTGCAGTTTACATAAATACAGAATTTAAGTAAATCAGTACAGAATTTAGCAAATCCTTACTGGAAAAAGTATATCAGCTAGTGATGAGGCTGAGCATGGCCTGGAATGTCCAAGCTATATATATATATATATATATGAACTATCAGAGTGCCATGAATAAGGCTGTTATATAATGAACGACAGAATTTGTGTTTGTAATTGTTGGTAGTTGAGGTAGGAAGTCAAATTTATTGTAAACATTTTGTCATGCAATTTCAATAGAACGAAAAGCTATATTTTCCCCAGTGCACAGCTCAATCTGTTTGGTGTTTGCTAATGACTGATATGAAAACACATCGAACTCACAAAAGGTCTTTTTTTATATATATAGCCTCAAGGCTGATTATGAGATATATATGGATATCAGCATCAATAATATATAGCCTGATATGAAAACACATCGAACTCACAAAAGGTCTTTTTTTTTTTTTTTTTTTTATATATATAGCCTCAAGGCTGATTATGAGATATATATGGATATCAGCATCAATAATATATATATATATATATATATATATCAGTTTATACATACAAGTGTGTGCACGAGTATATAAGTGGGCACAAAAAAAATCAGATGTGGAGTTCCTTTAATCCAATGGAAAAGGCTGTATTATGAAGGCATATATAAACCACCATATAAATGTAGCAGTTTGTGATGTCTGCACAAAATATCGAATGTGGACTACCTTCAATTCAAAATACAGCATGCAACCATCAGGTTCAGACCCTTCCAAAATACAACCCAAAAAGCTAATCCAGACACGTGCTAAATCTCCTAAGTTAAAAAGTTATAGTACAAGCTAGTTGATGAGATTGCGAACCCATCCAGCCTTGTATTCATCTGGAATGGATGGGAAAGCAATTGTTAGGTTTCGAGATTGAACAATTCTAATATGAGCTCTGTTGATCTCATCAGATGTCAGCTCTTCAACTTTCATCAGTTCAGCATACAGTTGCTGAGCACCTTTCACATAAGGAGAATCCCGACGAGCCTCAACAAATGCTTTGCAAATATTCTCCGACGCTTGGGTCAAAGTCTTAGAAGATTCCTTCATTGCTTCACACAACAATTCTACAGCATCACGACGACTTGTTCTACGCCTCTTCCTACGAGAGTCGGAACGATCTTCTACACTCCTATCGCTTAAAATTATTACGACAACCATTAACAATCCAAGCATTAGATGGAGATCTTCTTCCTCATTATCGTGGTCCATATTGTCTGCTTGTTCTATTAACAACCTACATAAGTAAAAACATGTGGGCAGCAACCATTCAACACAATGGCACAGAGCAACAATGGTAGAAAATAGACCTCAAAGTGTATTATTTATAATTAAATAATAATAATAATAATAATAGGGGGGAAAAACTCCTCAAAGTAAAAATATGCCCCATTTCTTTTTTAAAGAAAAAATTGAATCGACTAAATCGTTTACCATCCAAAGGGAAATATGTGCCAGCAAACAATAGCATGCGCAAGAAGAAAGCGAAAACGATCTCTATACTCTGTTTCTTTCACTCAACGTCAATTGTTTTAAAATACAAGTACAATTTGAAATCAAAACTGGCATAATCCATATCGTGGGATTATCCCTATAAGTCCAGATTAATTCAAATTCCATAAACCTCACCCAACCAGGAAGAGGAGCAAACAAATCCACATCCTGGGATCATCACTATAACAAGGTAAAACCAGTATAATTGGTGGAATCTGTCATCTCCGACCTAAATTACAACAAACTAAAATCCCAAAAACGTCTGCCAGAAAATTATCCAGACATTTTTTTGTAATTGCTGAGATAAATTTGACGAGTTACCCTCAAGCCAAATCTCACCTCGCCTGCGCAGGTAAATTCTCAGTGGATGTCGCTCTCGATGTGCCTTCTGTCGTTCCAAGAACCCACCTCTCAAGCCTGGCGCCCGTGCTTATGTAGCTTGGGCGCCACCGCGCCAACATCCTAAATGCTTTTTTGATTTTAGTAACATTTTTTATATCAAAAAATTGGCGCAAAATTTAAATTTTTTGTGGAAAGTCTCTAAAAAAGAACTTTAAAAAAAGAAAAAAAAATGTTTCTAATATTCATAATCCAAAAAGATGTTAGGTTTAAATTGTCTTTTTTGAAATTATAAGGAAATGACCAAATTGCTCATAAATATATTTTTTATAAATATATATATATGGGAAATTATAATAAAGGACCTAAGAAAAATAATATTTATTAAGAATGATCATAAAAAGTAGTAATTATTTTGAAGGACCAAAAATTAAAACATTAAAATAGAAAGACTAAATTACCCTTAATCAGATTTTCTATATTATCTCTAATTAAATCAGAATCTGATTGATTTTTTTTTTTTTTGGATATGTAGAATCTGATTGATTGAAAATAATAAATGGAAAGTTTCAGTATATGTCTTTTTCTATACCGCCGATCAATATGACCCTGTTACTCCTGTTGAAATATTAAATAAATTTATATCATTAAGTATTGTATAAATATATTGAATGAAACCTCCCACAATACTTAATGATATAAACTTATTTAATATTTCATTTATTTTAAAATTAATTTTTTTTAATATATCATATTTTTCAATTCAAAATTATTATATTTAAATTTGACTTTTTATTTTTAATATTAAAAAGTAACTTTAATATAAATTTAGAATATTCTAAGAGTCATGATAATATTCTTATCTGTAAGGTTTACTTTCTCGGTACCTTTCCACAAGTTCTTAACTTCTTGAGTGAAAATTAAAGGATTCATGACATGTTTGTGGAAGATTGTTGTGACACCGTTGTTTTTAAATTAAATAATTAGCATTTTTTTTTCAAAAGAAAACCCATTTCAATGATAAAATTTTGAAAAAAAAAAAGGGATCACATTCTAAAAGAGTAAACAGCATGCGGATTTTATAAGGGTAAAAACAGGAGTAATAGGGTCATATTGATCGGCGGCATAGGAAGACCTAAACTGAAACTTTCCATTTATTATTTTCAATCAATCAGATTCTACGTATAAAAAAAAAATCAATTAGATTCTGATTTAATTAGAGATAATATAGAAAATCTGATTAAGAGCAATTTAGTCTTTTTATTTTAATGTTTTAATTTTTGGTCCTTCAAAATAATTACCACTTTTTATGGTCCTTCTTAATAAATATTATTTTTCTTAGGTCCTTTATTAAAATTTTCCCTATATATATATATAGGGGAAATGATTTGTACAGTCACTACACCTAAGGTTTTTTCCAGTGAATACAAAACGACGCAGTTTAGTTTAATGAACATTGATTAAAAAAAAACTCATTCTCTCTCTCTAAAAGGCGATGAACGACGGCAGCAGCAGCAAAGGCTCCAAGAGCCGAAACCTGGTCAAAGATCGAGTTCGTCAGAACCGGATTGTTTGAGCCTGAACACATTGGGTACGGGTATGAATCTTGCGGCGGCGTTGGCGGCGGAGCGTCAATTTTGGGGGACACAAGAGCCGGAAACTGAGAGGCAAGTAGCCGCCGATGGGAACAATTTCCGGTAGGGAGGAGTAGGAGTAGCGCCAGGTACGCCGTGGAGGGTGTCGCTGATGAGGCTGCTAGAGGAGGGTGAGGGAGGCGACGCGGATTCGACGGTAACGGTGAAGGAGAAGGAGAACGGAGGAGGTATGGGAAATGATACAGTGTGCTGCGTGTGTATGGGAATTGTGTATATATATATATATATATATATATATATATATATATTTTATCAATGTTCATTAAACTAAACTGCGTCGTTTTGTATTCACTGGAAAAAACCTTAGGTGCAGTGACTGTACAAATTATTTCCCCATATATATATATATATATTACCCCCATCAAACACCCAACGTAACTCTAGCAGTTGGCCACTACCAGCGGCCAGAGTTTCCGGCGGTCGGCCTCTAGTCACCAAAGCCCTAGTAGGAATGTTCTGGTGGGAATAAATATTCCCAAAATGCCAATGGTGGGATTTTAAACCCCACCACTTGGTTTGCAAAAAGCATTGACGGCCAATTATGCAAGCAAATATATATAAGCTAACCCTTTAACTTTGACTCTAACTCATTCATAAGTTTTGTTAAGCACTCCCTCCAATCCTAATTTTAGCAAAACATTTGAGAGTTGATCTTGGTCTATATTGTAGGACAAAATTCTTTTTTTTTTTTTGGTTAATTTCTTCCTAAAATACCCTATTGATACTTTTTCAATAATAATTAAACACATAATTCAATAATGCACCTATATATTCTTTAAAGTGGGTAATAATTGCAACTCATTAATGCCACATACACCTCAATTCTATTATTTTTTTATTATTTTAATAAAATAATTTTGAGTAATCTTTGTCATATTTAATTATGGCATCACTATTAAATTACACTTTCAACCCTCAAGAGTAATCCAGAAGTTGTTGAGGGAGATCAACAACGCCTGACAATGGACTGTGTGAGCTCAGAGAAGTCATATGTGAGGTAGGAGAGCTTCAACAAAGAATAAAGAATCAAAGTAACTGAATGTCATTTTAAATTTTAAATAAGGCATTTTGGGAAAATAAATATAATTAACTAATTTAACTATTAACTATTATCCTTAATCTCCTCAAAATTAGGTAAATATGTCCTATAATTAGGACCGGGGGGAATGATTTATAACATTTCATTAGGTTTTACCAATTTTCATTTACCTAGTAAAAAAGTTTTTACTATCAACTCATTCACAAAGTTTGTTAAAGAATTCACAACATTTTATTGGATTTTACAAATTTGTGTTTATCCAATAAAAAACTTTACACTATCAACGCTATAGTATGTACTCACGCATATACCTATAAACCAAAAATCACTTGTTTGGTTAAACATTATTTCAACGCTAAAGTATGCATTCGCATACATAAACAGTATAGCAAATAAAGCTTTCTACTGATCCTTCTAAATGTTGGTAACCCAACTTTAGGAGTGTCCCATGGGAGAACACAAACCGGATCACTAAGACATGACGTACACACTAATTGAGCTCCTTACTATCTTTGAATTCCTTCATCAATAGAGCTCAAGTCCGAAATGTTGCTTCCACAACAATGTCTTCAAGTTGTTGCATCAATCCACTATTCTCAATGCGTGAGATTAACCCTTAGATTAATCAGATATTCGATCAGGATTGTGTAAATGGAGCTGAATACCCAAGAGGGGGGGTGAATTGGGTATTCTCAAATTTTTCGGTTAGAAGCTCTGTTTTAGAACAATGAAAACAGGGGTTAACAGAGATAAGGAAGAGAAAGCTTGGACACAAGAATTTATACTGGTTCGGTCGTATCAACTTGACCTACATCCAGTCCCCAGACACTCTGGGATTTTCCACTATATCAATGATTACACACTCTGCACTCAAGAAGTGATTCTCTCACTAGAACTCACTCTCCCTTACAAGTTGTAATTAATGAACCCAACCACCAAGTCCCTTGACTTGTGGCTCCTTACAATAAATAATTTACAAGCAAAGAAAACTCTCTCTAAGAGTAGATGATGATAAACACTGAAGCTTATAATGTCAAAAGACAAGATACAAATGAAAACTAAGAAGTGGTTGAGAGACTTGAATGCTTGAGCGTTTTCAGATGTTGTAGTAGCTATGTAGTATTGAATGCCACTCTATTTATACATAGAAGGCATTAAATGACCGTTGTAACTTGGATTAAAACGTTGGAAGTGTTCAGCTGAAGTTAGGTTCCACTTTGGCCATCTTCTCTCTCTTGGTTTCTGCATAATACAACTGGACTTTGGTTCAGAGTTGACTCTCTGCAAATTAATCCATTGGAGAGGTTGTTTCTTGTTGTAGAAATCTTCCTTTAATGCTTTGCAACCGCGTACAAGTGGATTAACCAAAAGTAAGCAAGTTTTTGGGTTGAACATTTAATGTTCTGACACAACTTTTGCTTTTGCTTTAATCCTTCAATAATCCTTCTTTAATCTGTCTGAAACTCACTAGAAAGATGGTTAAACATATCTAGAATTATTATAGATTAATCATGAAAAGCATTGAGATCAAACAATAAGGTATAACAGATTTGGCAAATTCGAATTTCTGACAACGGATAGAAACCTGGAGGTTTGTTCCAGGAACCTCGAGGTTTTCATTATGTCCAGGTGAAAAAGGTTTTTGGATTAAACAGCAAACCTGGAGGTTTTAAAATGAACCTGGAGGTTTTCATAAATGCAGAAAGAAATTCAAGTCTCTGAGAGACACAACCTCGAGGTTTCATGGTAAACCTCGAGGTTTCATTTAAAAATGAAACCTTCTGAAAAGCTTAAAGAAACCAAACCTGGAGGTTTCATAGGGAACCTGGAAGTTTCAAACATTGTGAAAATTCATTTGCTCTCTGGAACTCACAAACCTCGAGGTTTTTAGCAATACTCGAGATTTGGCTAAAAATACTGAAAAGCTAAACTTTGCTCCAAAGACAAAACCTGGAGGTTTTGGAGTAAACCTCGAGGTTTTCATCATCTGAACGGTTGCCCACACAACCATCCTATTCTCCTCGAGAGATAGTCTGGAAGATCAATCATAGAGTGAACGAGGACTGTTCGTGGAGAGGCTTTCAGATCGCTCTTCAAATATGAGGACTGTTCGTGGAGAGGCTTTCAAATCGCTGCTTTAGATCGCTGCATCTTTCCAGGTAATCAAAACGATAAAGGTTTTAATTTTTCCTATATCGTGTGGTACGATACACTTCTGCGTTTCTGGTGAGATTCCAACAACTATCAATTAGAAGCCTCCACAAACACAACTGAATGCCAAAGAAATCACACAATATATATGAAGTAATGGCAAAATTAAGAATACTATATATATATATATATATATATATATATATATATATATATATGAGAGCGAAGTGTCGAAAATCAAGATAATTTTCTATCATATGTACGTCTATTTTTAGATGAAAAAACAGTTAGATGGACTCCTATCGTCAAACTAACGCAACCGGCAGTGGCAAACTAGTACCAACAAACCGACGCGACCGACTGTGGCGACCCACTTCTTATTCATAATTCTTGGGATTTAAACATAAAATCCAACAATCCCCACATGGATAAGAAGTTACACCATCATGACCAAATCCAAATGAATATGTATGCAAAGTGTGATTCCTCTACGAGCAGCAACTGCATCGAAATAAGTAGAGATCACCTTTAAACCTTCTCTAGTAAAAACTATTTGGTGTACTCAGTTAATCGGTGGACGTGATGCCTTGAACCGTTAACCTTTAGTGTACACCAAGACAATAAGAGTCACACAATTGCTCCTTTGGCATTGTTCGTCCTCATTACTATGTCTATTTTGGCCCTGGACACCTGCCTAGTTCTACGAGTGCTTTAGAGAATTAGCCTTTATAAAGTCTCATAGAAGCGGCCCTCACTTCACACTTACATAGGTGATTCCATGTGATGTAAGTCAACAACATACATCATGTGAAACACATCAGATTAAGAAACCACTAATAGCCCAAATGCTTACCCTCATATATGCATTGCCTTGTTCTAGGAATAAGTATGAGTTTAAAAACTCCACAGTGCTCACAGTCGATCATCACTTAGTTGTCTCCTTAAACCTAGTTTGTGAGATCTTCACTCATTGAGTTAGAGTCAGCCGCAATGATCAACAATTAATAGGCCTTAAACTCATTCCTTTCGACAAATTCTCAATCAACTCTCTAAAAATCCCTTTAGTCAAATAAAAAAAAAGGTAAGAATGTTTACTTTAGGTACGGTGAAAGAAACAACTCAGGATTCACATATAGTTAACTTTCTTAGCCCAAATTAATTAATTAGACCAAAGGGAGATTGATAAAAGAGAGGGATTAATATGTTTAATCACCTAATTGAAACATGGGAAACCCTCAAGTTCAATAACATTTAATCCATTAGAAAACTCATAATGGCGTAAGCGCTAATCATTAAACCCATTAAAACCAATCACAATTAAAATCGAATTAATTTTGGAAATCACGTTTAGAATTGTCTAATTAAACAACTAAATAATTAACCAATTAAGAGAATAAACTAAATTGACAACTAAATTAATAATGAAAGCTCAGTTAATAATTCAACTTACAATCAAAAATTTCAGCAATTGTCTCAAACACAAAGCATTCCAAAATATCAATCCAATCCAAAAGAGTACAAACAACAACTAGATTGTTATCAATTAATACAACTCAAAATCATTTAAAATTAAATAACCTCAAGTCTTAAGTTAAAAAGAAAGACACTACCTTAAGAGCTTTAAATGTAAGTTCCTAGACCCTAACATCCTCTATGATACTCCCAAGTCACCTCCCAAACGACTCAATCTACCATGGATTCTCCTCTTCAGACTCGAGATAGCAACGAACGACGGCCATCGGAAAAGGTAGCTTGTGGGTGAATACTTAATGAATGGGATGTTGTGTGTGTTTGTGCGAATGTATGGGAAGAATGGAATTGTTTAGTGGAATTGGAGGTGGGCCCGGGAGTGCGTGGCAGCTGGCTGAATTGAATGGGAAAATGAATGAAGTTGTGGAGGCAGGCTTCAAGATAAAATTTTCACAAGTTGTCAAAAAGAATTTCACATTTTCTTTAAATAATTTTATAAGTTGTAAATTGAAATTCGCAATATCTAATAAGGATTTCATTAGTTTGGACATTGTTTTCACAAGTTCAAATAAGGATGTTAAAAGTTCTCAAAATAATTTCACAACTTCCTTAAAAAAATGGGTCAAGGTGCAAATTTGCCAACCAACTATTACCCGAGGAGCATCTAGGCCAAACAACTATTGAGGGGACCAAAATTGCTAATCAACAATTAAAAATTGAAAAAAAAAACACAATTTGGAGCAAATTCGCCAACGAACTATTACCCCGTTACTGTCTTGGTGTCTCCGTCTTCCATTGACTGTCACAGTGTCAGCGACGTCGGCATTTCCAAAGCTTCTATTGTTGCCGGTGTTCCACTCACCCTCTTGAACTCATCCAGTAGTTCACAGCGTTTGACTGGCACGCACCTTGCACCCTAGTTCCATCCCTCCAATGCCATAAGCAGCAACCACTGCTGCTGCAATGCCTGCTCCATGGGTCCCATCTCTGTTGGTGTTTTCCTTTTCCAACAAAAAGACTTAACCGCTCTTTTCTCCAGCGTTTCCGCCACCGTCTTACACCAGTGCCTCATATTTTAACTTAATTGTGATAGTTGTTTTTTTTTGTTTAATAGTTATTTGATGTTTTTTTTTTCACTCATAATAGTTATTTGGTGTTTTTTTTTCACTTTTTAATTGTTGATTGGCAATTTTGGTCCCCTCAATAGTTATTTGGCCCAGACGCTCCTCGGGTAATAGTTGGTTGGCAAATATGCACCTTCACCCTAAAAAAATTTATAAGTTGCAAATTTTGATTCACAATATCTGATTAGGGTTACACAAATTTTGATAAAAAGTTTCATAAGTTCGGGTAAGATTACTACAAATTCTCAAAAGAATTTTAGAACTTCCTTAAAGAATTCTACAAGTTACAAATTTTGATTTAAAAGATCTGATAAAGGTTCAACAAGTTCTTTTAAAAGATTCACAAGTTCAAACAAGATTTTCACAAGTTCTCAAAAGAATTTCACAACTTCCTTGAAGAATTTCACAAGTTGCAAATCAAAATTCACAAGATCTAATAATGATTTCACAAATTCTAATAAAGGTTTCTCAAGTTCGAATAAAGTCTTCACAATTAATTATGTGAAAGTAAAAAATAAACTCCGATGGACAATTCTATTATTTCTTCTTAATTATGGGTTAAAGGCCTAATTTGCCATGGAAGTTTTGCTAAGGGAGCGCTTAGCACCCGGAAGTTTTTTTTTGTACCAAATTTGCCCCGAAAGTATGAAAAAGGTAGCAAATTCTCCTCGGAAGTATGAAAAAGATAGCAAATTTTCCCCTCCGTTAATTTTGACCGTTAAGTTTGACTGAGTGTACACGTGGCATGCCACCTCATGACACGTGGCATGCCACCTCATCAACCCAATAAGAGTTAAGTATCATTTTTGCCCTGGAAGTTTTCACTGAGAGCAATTTTGTCCCAGAAGTTTTCACTAAGGAGCAATTTTACCCCGAAAGTTTACAAAACGTATCAATTTTGCTCTTCTTTCCCACATATTAAATCTGACTATTAAATCAATCAAAGACCACACATGTCATGCCTTGAAAAGGTCGAACATAGAGTCAAAGAAGGAGATCCTTGAGATGTTGAGCTCAAGGCGGCCAGAATTTGTGAAGCCGAACTGCTCACAGGAAGCATCATTTATGATCTAAGCAAATGATCAATCTATACAAACGTAAATAGTATCACTATTGATTTGTTTTATTGAACCAATTTTTGGAACAATTCATTTCTCGTTTTGCGTTTCATTTGCTTAGATCATAAGTAATGCTTCCTCTGGGTTTTGCGACAGACCTTTCAGTCTCTGTGAGCAGTTCGGCTTCACAAATTCTGGCCACCTTGAGCTCAACACTCAAGGATATCCTTCTCTGACTCCAAGTTCGACCTTTTCAAGACATGACATATGTGGTCTTTGACTGATTTAATAGTCAAATTTAATATTGGGAGAAAGAAGGGCAAAATTGCTACTTTTGTAAACTTCCAGGGCAAAATTGCTCCTTAGTGAAAACTTCGAGGGAAAAATTGCTCTCAGTGAAAACTTCCAGGGCAAAAATGATACTTAACTCTTATTTGGATTGATGAGGTGGTATGCCACGTGTCATGAGATGGCATGCTACGTGTACACTCAGTCAAACTTAAAGGTCAAAATTAACGAAGAGGCAAATTTATTACCTTTTTCATACTTCCAAAGCAAATTTAATACCAAAAAAACTTTCGGGTGCTAGACGCTCCCTTAGCAAAACTTACATGGCAAATCAGGCCTTTAATCCTTTTAATTTTGAATAGAACAACTCAGAGCTTAACACCTCTTTGACATTATGAATATTCAAAACATCTTTTTGTCTTTTAACATTTATAAAGGTCTTTTTAAGGGATTTTCCCTCCTTTTTTTCGGTGCAATTTTTTTTAAGCATTAATTGAAAGAGGAGCTTTATACCCAAGAGGGGGGGTGAATTGGGTATAATAAAAATTTTTGAAACTTGGTCTGTTTTTGAATACTTAAAACAGAGCAGAACAGAGGAGTAGGGAAATGAAGCTTAACACAATGCAATTTATACTGGTTCGGTCCTTTCTCTGACCTACATCTAGTCCCCAAGCCTCACTCGGGATTTTCAATCCACTAACTCAATGAAATTGATTACACACTCTGTACTAAGAGTTGTTCTCTCACTAGAACACACTCCCCCTTACAAGTTGTAATCAATACACCCCAACTACCAAGTCCCCTGACTTGTAGTTGTTATAATCAATAAATGATTTTACAAGTGAAACTCTCTCAAAGAGTAGATAGAATAAACACTGAAGCTTGAAGTATCAAAATGATACTATTACAAGTGAAAATCTAATACACAATGAATGAACTTAGTAAATTTTCGCTCAGAGTAGGTGTATCTGCTTGTGAAGATGTTAATGAACTCTATTTATAGCTAGAGAACATTAAATGACCGTTGTAGCTTGAATCAGACCGTTGGAGAAGTTGCCCAAGTGTTCTGAAGTGGTTTTGGGGTCTTCTCTCTCTTGTTTTCTCCTAATCTAGTTGGCCAAGTCATCAAGGCTGACTTTCTGCGAATTAATCCATTGGAGAGGAGTTTTCTTGTTTCAGCTAACATCCTTAAATACTTTGTAAGCATGTGCAGAAGGATTTGGGCAGAAGGGGTAACTTTCTGAGCTTTGCAATAAATGCTCTGAGTTACTTTATGCTTTATGCTCTAACCTCTCACCAAACATTCTTTAATGCTCTGAAATCCACTAATAAATATGTTAAACATAGCAAGGAATATCAGAGAATAATATTGGAAGAAGATGGGATCAAATAACATTGATTTCTGAAATGCTCAAATTCAAATTTCCTGAACCTGCGACACGAACTCGAGTTCAGTTCTTACAGGCTCGAGTTCGTTGCTTCAGTGTTCAAAATTATGTGAGTTCAAAAGATGTGAACCTGAGGTTTGTCTTCTAAACCTGGGGTTCTCATGACATTGAAAAACTGAAATGCTCTTGGGTTGAAATGAACTCGAGTTCATTTATGTCAGGCTCGAGTTCGAGACACTTTTGAGCAAACTTCGTTTTAGCTTGAAAGAACAAACCTAAGGTTTGCAAGGCAAACTCTAGAGTTTAAAAACATTTTGAAAAGATCTTTGCTCTCGGTAACTTTTAGGCTCGAGTTCAAACTGTTTAGGCTCGAGTTCGAGTGTTTTGAAAAAAACTTTTGGAAGCTCTCGGCCAAAACTAGGCTCGAGTTCGAGATATCAGGCTTGAGTTCATTGACAAATTTTTTCTTAATAGAACAGTGCTTTGTTTGAAACAACTTGACCCGCCAAAGATGAACTCAAGTTCGCCATAACAGGCTCGAGTTCATGTTCTTGAAAACCTTTTGAAAAACTCTCAAACTTGAGGTTTGAAGAGAGCAAGTGTGAGGTTTAACATGTTTTCACAGTTCAAAAACTCTCTGGAAAGGATGAACTCGAGTTTAACATTGGTAGGCTCGAGTTCATGTGAACTTTACCAAGTTTGATTTTAAACTTCAGGTTCAGTCTCGAGTTTGTAAATCAGCTTGGCAAGTTTGTGCTCTCTGTCAAATCCAGGCTCGAGTTTGGTTTTGACAGATTGAAAAATACAAGTTTAAATTATTCTAAACTTTGTCAAACCTTATCAATATTGTTTACAATTGTTAGTAATCATCAAAACACACTGGGAACTAACATTAATTTTAGCCTAGAAAGTTATTTGTGGCAATATAGTAAGGATTAAATGAGTGCTAAAGGAATCACAACTTATTTCGGTGAGAATAATTATGTTGTTTCAAAAGAATCATAACCGATATCCTAGTTATTTATGATTTTTATTAAAGTTCCCAAGAAAGTTTTTTAGAAATTTCTACCGTGAATCTTAATTATGGAAATGGTTTTTGGAAATTTAAATATGGAATGGTTTTGATCTCATGTAAGTTTGAGTTGTTTCATACACATACACAAATATATCAATTTTGGCCTCAAACTTAAAACCCCATCCAAGCATATTGTCACTACTCACTAGGACAACTTGCCGTTTACAATTACAAAAGGAACTGAATATGAGAGAATAGGGGGATCAATATGAACTCCCCACCCATATGACCTTTGTCTTTGTGCAACATTTGTGCAAAGAGATGTCATCACCATCTATCTGTGGAGAGCAAAGGCTATATTTAATGAAATAGCTCAACATGTGTGCAAAGAGAATCACCTTTGAATCTGACAGCGAGGAAGCCTTCTGTTGTTACTACTTGGTAGTTTTTTATTTATGACAATTTTCAAGGTGAAAACAAATATACCAACAGTATCCAAGAGTTTTTACTATATTTTGCAAGTTTCTTGTTTTATTTATTTCATTTCAGTTTCTTCGATATTCATTTCAATCTTCACACATCATTTGTTTGCCACTGAGTTGAGGTTTCAAAGATTTCTTGTTGAACTTTTACAAAATTTCTTTTAACCAATTACTCAGTGAATAATTTTTTTTTTTTTTTAATGAACATGTCTGCAAATAGTTATTGCTATTCTAGTCCCTTGGATATTGAGGGCAAAGAGGAGACATCACATGTCTAAGGGCTTGTTTTGATTGGCAATTAGAGCTTTTAAAAACACATTTTCAATCGTAATTTATGATATATAGATAAACATGTAAAAGAAATTCTATCTCAGTTTACGTAAACCATATTTACGATAAACAAATAATACGGTGCTAAATATACAATTAAGATTCAAATCCTTAACCACTTGTTTAAAATGACGAGAGTCCCTATCACTCATGTCAACTTAAGTTAGTAACTATTACTTGTCATCACCTTATCAACAAGGATATTTATTACTAATTTTAAATATATTCCTTTTATTACTTTTTATTTTACTTTTTTACCCAGTCTAAACGGGCTCGTTTCCTCACATGATTTGTGAATACACTAGTTAATGTCCCATATCTTGACGAAATAAAATGCCTGTATTTTAGAAATCCAATTTTCTGTTGGTGGCAAAATGCAATTATGGAAATTTATTGTCAAATTAATTTTCCAAAATAAACTACAGCAATTGATAATAATAGTAACACAAATTCCGTAGATTTATAAAGCTCTTGTCCAACCCAGTCACCGTAACTGGGACAGAAAAAATTCTAAGTAGATTGTGCTTGTTTGGGATAGTGGTGGAGTGATTTTTTTCCCCCATATGTGCTTTTCCATATAGACTTTTTCTAAAAGTTAAATTGTAGGTCTGACTTATATTTGGGATAGTGGTAACAAAAGTAACTTTTTTCTAGATAGATTCTTGTTTAACATAACGTTTGAAAAGTTAGTTGAAATGAAAAATGATTGAAAAGATAATGAATCTTATTGAATACTACATACACATATGTTATATATTATATGATAATTTAGGATAAAAAATTAAATTTAAATGTAAATTTGATTAAAAAATAGTAAAATTATCATTTAAAAAATCCCAAAATACTGAACTACTTAATTAAACATATTGCCTACATGTTGGTCATTAGTTCTATCACGAACATGATTCATTTATGTTCAAAATAATGTATGGATATCTTGCGATGATGTATGTTTGATATGATAGAATAAGAAAAAAATTCGATTTCTGTTTTCACTAAAAATACTGGAATTGAATTCCATATGCTGACCCAAGGATTTATAAAAAAGTCTACGGAATTCTAGTTTTCCCTTCTCACTTTTTATCTTTATTCACAAAACCCAAAACAACTCCGGCGATTAAAACCCAGCTATAACTCACCGCTAGCGAGCACAAGAACAAAACCACCGCCATTGCCAACGAGCACACAACACAACAACCTCTTATTCTTCCTCAATATTCTCCGACAAGCACATCCAGCACAATTTGGTTTGGGTTCGGGTTCATTAGAGTTTCAGAAGATATGAGCAAATCACAAATTGAATCCGATCGACAGCGGCTTGTGCTCACAAATCCGACGACGGCAGGGGGTGGCAAGCTTGCGGCGACGATCTTCTTTGAGAAATGGAAGCTTCAAATGTCTAGCTTTTCCTTTGCCCCAACCTTAGATCTGCATAATCCAAAGGTGAAAACTTGTTCAGTACAGGAGCAGAGGCTGAGTTCGTATGGGTGTGGCAAAGGAGGTAGCTCGCGAATTGAAGACGCCTGAGGAGTGCAGGCAACGGTGTTCAAAAGTGAAACTCATCTCTACGCTATGCATGCAGTGATTCATTGATGTGATGACTGATGACAGCTCAAATTTTTGACTTTTCTCGGAAGTAGCTTTCTTTTCTTAAGCCCATGCTTTCCCAAACATCCTGATTTCCCCATAAGTAGCTTTTTTCCTTAAGCCCATCAACAGCCACTGGGCTTTTAGCCTGATTTGATATTATCCCAAACATGCTATAAGATAGCAACAACTTGGTAATAAGAGTTGACATAGATAGTAAGGGATCCAGGACTAGACCCTTGGGTCGTGGGTTCGATCCCCTCTGCCGTCGCTGGGACTCCTTTGGTAGGCGATCTCGTAAGTCCTCAGTAAGTGCTCATAGAGCCCAGGGCCGTGCCCTGGCCTTAGTGGGGGAGTGATGCCGAACCCCTCCAAAACTTTTTTATATTAAAAAAAAAAAAAAAAAAGATAGCAACAACTTCAAAGAAACTCCATAAATAATTTTTAAAAAAAAAAAGACACTGATCCACAACATAAGCCAACATCATTGCACATAAAGTTCAACAACACAAAAACCATGAGATGAAAGCTCAAATTATAAGTTACCAAATTACAAGATACACCTAGCAAAGAACCAACTTGCCAATTCAAAAGCACAACACATAAATATCGTCTCCTAAGAAGTACACCAACACTGATCCATATAAAACACAACGTCATGCTATGTTTGATACGGTTGTGGTCAAGATGGATAGCTATTCCTTGGCTCTCTTACAAGCAAGCTTCACGTTCAGCTTCGTTAATCATTTGCACAACCTGAGCAACTCCTTCTTCGATTTCTTTCTGGATGAGGCCGTCCGGCATGTCGAAGGTCCTTCGTTTGATGGACAGAGATCTACCAGCAGCAGGCTGAGGATCCACAACATTTAGCATCGCTTCCAGCTCATCCACCATTGATCTCTTCGCAGACCGAACCATCATATCAGCTCCCTAAAGATTGAACATGCTCACACATATTAAATGATATACTGACAAATGATTGCAAATGTAATAAAACTTTAAATCGGCACATAACAGCAGCAGCAACGAAAGGCTTTTTTCCAATTGGTAAGCTTATATAGATCACATAACACTATTAGACTCTATTTATAATTAACTATTCTGAAATACTATTCATCATGAGATCCTATACTATAACGTACTTAAATGTATTATAAATATGTTCAGATAGACTCCTCATCTTTAAAATGTCATATAGATATCCTCTTTCTCTTGAGTCTATCAAACATGGCCTTATTTTCCCTGTTACCAAAAACCGTAAAAGGATCAATATATCAATACACAACATTAAACTGTAGCGAGCCCTATGCATTTACATGAAGCCCTAGATGAACCACACTATTTTTAGCATGTGGACAAATATTACTTCTTGCAGCTTTTAGAGATATATTGATCTTTAACAGGCCACACCTATATTGAACAGTGAAGCTTTCCTCAAACTTCATACAATGCACAGGAAAGTATGTTTGGCTATACCTATATTTTCATTTGTCCTGACAATGTATAAAAATATACAACTCAATGTTTCTACAAAAAGAAATAAAGGTCATGGTGCATTGGAAATGTTTGAGCATGTTTTGATTGAAGACTAATGGTAACATACAAAACTGAAACGACTATAGCATATGATATCTTCACATATGAAAACCCCAATCCAAAGTAAAACAATCAGCAAACAAGGAAACTGCTAAAGGATTTTGCAAGCATAAAGAGACCAAGACAGAGTGGAACTGACACTACCTCAATAGCATCAACAGTGAGAAGCAGTACAATGATTTTCTCAGAGAACCTTTGAAGCTCCTCTGCATCACAGGCTAAATGACGTCGGTATGCAAAATTATTGAACTGAGCCCTGATTTCTTTCAACTTCGATTTGGCAACAGCAAGTTCTCTAAGGGCACGAAGAGCCTTTGACCTTCGGATCAAATAAGCCCTAAAGCTCATTTGGATCAACAGTGCAGCATCTTGAGCAGATAACTCCTTCTTTTTGCCCCTCTTGTTTTGGACAGCTCCAAACCTCTTTGCAAATGCCTTGGAAACAACACTTGACAACTCAGAATACTACATATAAATATAATGTTCCTAATTTCAAGCGGGTTTTACAAATATTTAGTACATTGAGGATTATACTGAAGAAGGAAGGGTAAACTTCTTCCACACATGGGAAACTCTCAGCTTAAGGATATGGATTACTCATCCACAGTCAGAAATGTTATAATGTTTCTAATCAGTTCAAAATATAATATGATGCATCCACGTCAGTCATTCTTATTCAAATTACATCAAGCATGGTTTTGCAATAATTATTCTAAGCCAGGGCAAAATCTTCAAAGTAGATAAACTTACGTCTCATTTACATAAAAGGATCTCCAGCAATACTGCATAACATGTACCTGGGGGTAAAAAGAAAATAAAGAAGCTTCAACATGAAAAGTCACTTCTATTGTTCGCCCTGCACTTTTAATTTGTTCATCTTCAACCACAAACAAAGCATTTATCTTTTACCTTTTAATCTTCTTAATGCCGAATATCATGAATACTCTCGTTGACAATCAAAAGCATATAATAATAATGTTTCTAAATCAAATTCATATTTCAATTATCTCAAGCATAGTGCTGTTCTTATCATTTATACACAGCACAATCTTTAAACTTATTCCCCGTTTGTTATAATGGAAGAGTTTTTTATAGAAGTGGAAGTGGAAGTTGGGATGGAAGTGGGTTTTAAAACACGTCTGGCATGCACATGGAAGCGGCACAATTTTTTATTGTTATGTGTATTTATAATATGAAGTGAAAATACCCCTTTAAAAAAAAAAGCTAATCTGCTCCCACAAACAACCATGAGCACAAGCCCCATTGCCACTGGGAAACAATCATCAACCATCGCCATGAACAACCCCACAGCAGCTCAGTCAAAGGAGCAAAAAAATCAGAAATCAACAACACATTCAGAAGCTTCCAAAATTAGAAATCAATAAAATAAAATCAGAAATTGAGCAGATCTGTGAAGCAATTAGAATCAGAACAAGAAAAAAGTCAAACAAGAGGAGGACAGAGATTAGTTGAAACTTATTTATTGTCTTCTCTCATAATACTCCCTCCGCTCTTAAATATAAGACATAGTTGACTTTTTATGAAAATATTAACGAAGCTAAATAAGTTGCTTGATCATATCATATGTTGTATATCATTATATTATATATCAGTTTATAAGTTAGGCAACACAATTTGGAGAAAAAACAATAAATATAAATATTTTAAAATAATTTAATTAACTTCCTTAATTTTTAAAAGAAAAAAAAAATCAACTTTGTCGTATATTTATATTTAGAACCCGAGGGAGTAACTAAATTGAAAAGAAGAAAGTACCAACAATTCTGTCCATGCATTTACTTCTCCATTATCTCATGTCCAGAACTCCAAATATACCTACCCTTAAGCTTTAGTCATAATTTCTCGATTTATTATCTAAACTACTCAATTGAGATGGCCCCAAGCCCCCAACAAACAAATAAATACCTTTTCTTAGACTGAAGTAATAAACTACTGGTTTGACCAAAAAATAAAAAATAAACTACTTGAAAACATGACAATTGACAATTGTCCATTCAGGTTTCAGTCTTAGAATATACCTAAAATTTGACTAATTGGCACGAAACCAATGACGGCTTTCATGGGTAGACTTTCAATTCCCACCATAAATGCAGAGGCAAGCCATATGTGATTGCAGAAGCATGTGCCTTTCAAAGGTTGTCAAGCTTACTGCTTTGCGTGTGGATGGACTCTTTCCATCCATACGCTCGACGTAACTCAGACAATGATAAATGATAGGACCTACCCGTAAAATAGGACTTATCTATCTTTCTGTAGTTGTTGCAGAAAATCTAAGTTTGCTTGCTTTGAGCGTAGGTACTTAACACAATATACTTTCATTATTGACGTTTTGTGGAACAAACACCAATAAGGATTAGAAAAAAGAAAGTGTAATCCAAATTAAGTCTTTCTGTTTAGTACTGTATGACATTCCCTATTTAAGTCGGAAGCATATCAAGGTCATAAGAATCTTGAAGCCATAACGACCTCGTTTTAAGACTAACAGACACAAAAATCAAAAATAATCACAGAAGAGCAAATGCAATTCACCATACCTGTCTCAAAATGCAAACTCCTTCTTCATTGGGCTCCTCAATCTCCACAATGCGCAATTCATTCTTTTTCTTCTGATCTTTCTCACCCTTCTCCTTCTCCTTCTTCTCCTTTTCCTTCTTGTCCTTCTCCTTCTTCGAATGATCACCACATTCTACCTCAAACATGTATTTTCTTGAACTCCCACTGTTTTCCCCTTTCCCTTTCAACTCAGCCGTCCATTTGAAGTTCTTCGCAGCGCCACACTTCGTCTTCTTCTTCTTCTCCTCTTCCTTCTTCTTCGCTTCTCCTACAATTTCCGCAATCCATTTGTACTTCCTATCAAACCCTTCCTCTTCCGGCTCCTTGATCTCCGCCGTCCACGTGTACTTCCGATCGCCACCGTCGATCCTCTTCGACTTAACCAGCCGATCGAACCGCGACTCCAACTCGGAAACTCGGTCGCTCAGAGTCTGCAAGTAGAAGTCAGTTCCCACCAGCCTCTCCACTCGCTGAACTCGCTTCACCAACGGCGTTCGATCAATGCGGACCAGATCAGTTACGATGTCGTACGAGTCGAAATCGAAAGGGCTCGGAAGCGGGAAACGATTGAAGTCAAAGAGATCAAGAGCGAGGTTAACATCAAGATCTTCATCAACGAACGAGGGGAAAGTGAGGGTCCTGGGACATACAATGGAGGTTTCTCTGAAGAAACAAGGATCTTCAATGAGCTCGAATCGCCCGAAACGCCTCATGATTAGTGAGTCCAATGGAATGCAACTCGGGTGAGTCAGTGAGGGATAGAGAACGAGTCACGAAATGATGAAAGTGATGGATGGGATTTAAAAGCGAATAAATTACGGAGGAAGCAGACAAATTGATGACGTGGGGAATGAAGCAGATGAGGGTATGTTTGAAATTTCACATGGTGAAAAGGACCGGATCGGAATGTTACTCCCTCGGATGCTATTATTGGATAATACCTTAGATGTTAATTATAGTATAATTATAAAACAAAATTCTAATTTTTATCAAATTTTTTAAAAAATACTTTTAAATAAAATAATAATTTAATAATTAACTACATTCCTATAAAATAAGTCATATTTGAAAATCATTAATGTTACATACATACATACCAATTTTATTGTTTCTTTTTAATAAAATAATTTTAAACAATTTTTGTCATATTTAATAATGACATCATTGTTAAATTACACTTTCAACCCCTAAAAGAACGAAATTTGTTTAGAAACATGACATGTCGGACTATATGAGAATTTAGAGAAGTTGTATGTGAGGTAGAAGTGGTCTGATAAACAATAAAGAATCAGTGTAACTGAATATCATTTTAAATTTTAAATAAAAATATCTTAGAAAAATAAATATAATTAATTAATTGGGAAAATTCCAAATAAATACCGTCTGAATTTGTAAAACCCCCAAAAGTCTGTCGAATTTGTAAAAAGACTGAGAGGTGACAAAGACTTTTAAGGGATATGCAAATTCGAGCGAAATTGCCCTTTTACCCTTAATTTTAAATAATTAAAAATAAATAAATACCCCCGCGGTTGGCCCCACCGCTGGCGCCCACCACTTCCGCGGCCACCGGCGACCACCTCTAGCCACCACCGGAGGAGGGGTTGGTCACTGGCGGTCGGCAGAGGTGGTGGCCGCTGGCGGTGGGGCCCACTGCCGAGGGTATTTATTTTTTCTTAATTATTTAAAACTAAGGGCAAAAGGATAAATTCGCTCGAATTTGCATATCCCTTAAAAAGTCCTTATCACTTCTCAGTCTTCTTATAAATTCGACGGGCTTCTAGAGATTTTATAAATTCAGACCGTATTTATTTAAAATTTTCCCTAATTAATTTAAATATTATCATTAACTTCTTTCAAATTAGATAAATATAATTAAACCAGAGTATCTTGTGAGGTAGGGGACGTGCGCCGCGTAATCAGAGGGATGAAAAGACAAGAGTGGGGCTCACATTTGGATTAAATTACAAAGACAGTGGGAATCTGTAGGGCAGATTACGATATGGTGCGAGGCATGTGCCCCGTTGATACTCCACGTGAACGCGTCCGCACTTTCTGCACACCGAAAGTCTGAAACAAAGAAAGATTTCAAAAAGGTACAGATATCATATACAGTAGAGCAAGGCTGCTTGGTTTAGCAAGGTAACTTTTTTCCAGGTTTTTATAATCTTAATAGGGATAAGGGTCTTAAATGCTATGGAAGTTTTCATTTAGGAACACTGGTAAGACGAAAGTTTTTTTTGAACCAAAAATGTCATGGAAGTTTTCGATGAAGGGCAATTTTGCCCTGTAAGTTTTCACTAATGAGCAATTTTGCCATTCTATCCCCAAATATTAAATTTGATTATTAAATTAGTCAAAGACCACACACGTGATGCCTTGAAAAGGTCAAATTTGGAGTCAGAGAAGGAGATCCTTGAGATGTTGAGCTCAAGACGGCCATAATTTGTGAAGCCCAACTGGTTAAAAGGACTGAAAGGTCGATTGTCACAAAACCCAAAGGAAACATCACTTATGATCTAAGCAAATGATTAGTGTATACAAATGTAAATATATCACTATTGATTTGTTTTACTAAACCAATTTTTGGAACAATTCATTTCTCGTTTTGCGTTTCATTTGCGTTTTGTAACAGAGCTTTCAATCCCTTTGACCAGTTCGGCTTCACAAATTATGGCCGCTTTGAGTTCAACATCTAAAGGATCTCCTTCTTTGACTCCAAGTTTGACCTTTTCAAGGCATGACATGTGTGATCTTTGACTGATTTAATAGTCAAATTTAATATTTGGGGACAAAAGGGAAAAAAATTGCTACGTTTTGTAAACTTCCGGGGCAAAATTGTTCCTCAGCGAAAACTTCCGTAGCAAAATTGATACTTCCTGTGAACTTCTGTGGCATTTTTTGTCCAAAAAAAACTTCCATCTTATCAGTGCTCCTAAGCGAAAACTTTCATGGCATTTAAGACCCTTATCTCATCTTAATATAAGATAAAAGTTAGTATATTAAAAATATAATTTATATTTTAATCAGTGGCAGAACCAAAAAAAAATTTTAACCAGGCCAAAAAAATAAATATATTGAACTACTCTCTTTAATTTTTATTATAAGGTACCAACTAACAAGTATATTTGGTTCTTTTTATAAAACACTTGCTTGTTTCCAAATAGCATTAAATGTTTTTTTTCCATGTATACCCATAATTAAAAAATTAATGAGTGAGAGTAATAATTAATAAAAATGAATTATTATTCTTTTTTTGGAGGAAAAAAAGGAGTAATAATTAATATAATATTAGAGTTTAGTGTAATTAATAAGGATAATATTGAAAATTACTTAAATTTTAGGACAAATTTAATTACTTTAACTGTTTTTATTGACTTGTGAGAATTGTTAGTTAGTTCCTTAAATAAAGATATATCTAGTATTTACTAAATAGTATCAAATAACCTAGAAAATACAAACAAATAATAATAGATAATTATAAATTAAAACAATATATAAGATGATACTAATCTTTTCGGTATTTCAAACAAGAATTTTACTTTCTTCTCACAGCCTAATAAGTAATGAAACAAACATTAGCTGGGGCCAAATTTGTGACTAAATAAAATATCTTATAATAAATATATATATATTTTAATAAATTTTATAAGATCAGTCGGAGCCAGTTGGGACCAAGGCCACAACTGGCCATAAAGGCATCCCACCATTGATTTTAATTGACGGTTGTGAAAAGCTATCAGTATTATAAAAAATAGGTTTTAATAGCTTCGTTTTAAAAATAACTTTTGCTCTAAAAGCACATTTTAAAAAAAAAAAAAAAAGTCAACTTAAACACCTCATTTTACTTTCACCTTTTTTTTTTTTGGTTTTTTTTTTGCTACTATTCTTTTTCAGCCCCTACTACTTTCCTAGATAGGCCTTACATGTGTGATTTGCTTTGTAGCCTAATGAGAATGACGCGAATTTAATCTGCTTTAGGATAGATCATTCGTACATATTTACCTATTTAATTAAAAATAAAAACAAGGAGAGAGGGTGAGCATGTAAAAGAGAGAAGTATATAGTTAAGTAATGCACCCTCTCTAGTCCTTATTATATAAGGCACCAGTGTATTTGGCTCTTTTTTAAGGTATTTACTTGTTTTTAAGAAGTATTAATTATTATTTTTATGTATGCCCATCATTAATAGTCGTAGTGGGTGAAAGTAATAATAATATAACATTAAAATTTAGTGTAACTAATAGAGGTAATATTAAAAATTACTTAAATTTTAGGATAATTTTATTAATTTTAATTATTTTTATTGGTTTATGTAAATGGTTAGTTTATACTTATAATAAAGATCAGAGAGAGTCATAAGACTCACTAACAAGGTAAAAATAAAAAATGATACTAATTTGTTTTTTAAAAAAAAAAAATTGATAAGAGAAGGTCAAGCCAATTTACACCTAGAATGATTCTTTTGGAGGTTAGAGCCTTTAGTATTTTCCTGTTTCTTCTCTAATTAATGAGACTAAAAATGAAAAATGATACTAAAACTTTTAGATAGACCACACCAATGGCGGCAGCCCGCTGTGGTCAGTTGGTTTAAGTTTTCTTTTATCTTATGTATAATTTTGGTCCTATTTATAAGTCTCATTTTGACTAAATTACACATACCAAGGAGAGGTAGTTAGCTCAATGATTATGAGTTGAATTTTCAACTTTACCCTTATTTATGATTGGGTGCTTTCAACTTTTTCTTTTCTTTATTTTCATTGGTACAATTAAATGAACAAAATTGTCACAATCTCATTTATTTGGTCAAATGGGACTTATAAATAGGACCAAATTTTTTTGGTCAAAAGAGACTTATAAATAGGACTAGAGTGGTATTTATATATGGGATAGGATATTGTCACTACCAATTTTATGTTACGACCAAGTCACTACCACTTTTTCACTGTTAGATCAAAATCTCAATAGGAGAAAAAAATGATAGAGGTAGATGAGATTCTGATCTAATGGTGAAAAAGTGATAGTAACTTAATAGTGACATAAAATTAGTAGTGACAATATCCTATCCCTTTATGTATCATATAATATTTTATTTTAATCAATAATTTGACCCCAGCTAAGTATTTTATTCTCCGTATTTTACTCTTTTTAATGAGGGTAATATTGTATTGATTAGTGAAAATTTTGGAATTATAACTTTGGAATAGTCTTGAGTTTTGACAATAGATAACTATCTATATATAGAGAGAGGATGATTAATGGCTAATTTTAATCAGTTTGGATTTATTATTTGGTTGTCATATGATTTTATAATGAATTTATCTTTAAAAAATAGATTATAATATGTTATTTGCTTAGCTGAAATTGAATCAGACTTTTATGTTTTTAAAAATATTTTTTGGGGTTCATATTATAATTCTTTTATTTTCCACAATTATTTTATTTTAAGGTAGGTGGAATACGTATTTAAGTGTCAATTTTATTAAATTTCATTATACATAGTGTTCTGGTGTAGAACATAAGTGTCCAGCCATAGGCTGGTGCTTTGATATTGAATCAAAGGGCTCTATCGAGATATCTACGGAGGAGATATCCATGAGAGTGTGGGATCACCGTACACAAACGAGGCTATTCGCTAATGGGGGTGGTGTGTGTGCACAGTGTGACGGAATGTAAATAGCTAAGAGTTAGAACGTGTATACTGTTGGAAATTATGCCCTAGGGGCAAGTCATTATTCTCCATTAAGTTATCACTTCATTCGCATGTTTATGGTGATAACTGCATCCTTGGATATATCTTATAGATTATCCTAAATGTCCCTGGTCGGTCATCTACGCGGGAGCGAAGATGAGTTAAGATCAGTATGACTTTGATGAGGTATGGAGATACGAATCAAAGTCATGGGCACTTGTAAGAGTACAAGGTGCTGGACCGACCCACTATGAGAAAGCTGCATGGATTAAGTCATAAGCTTATCTCATGTATAACCGCGTCACAACACCCTATGACCTGAGATCATCATGGATTCCTACATGATGAGTTATTGGTCTTTGACCTAGTCAAAAGTCACCTTTGACCGGGTGATGATAAAGGCTGGGATCGGGATCAGTGGTTTTCACGCGGAGGAATGTGAATGGTCAAGATGGAATTTGTCCCTCACATTTGTAGAGAGATAATATTGGGCCTCTCGATGAGTGAGTCTAAGAAATGTATGGCCATACTGTGATGGAAAGGAGTTTCCATTTCACTTATTAGACTGCTCGAGAATCGAGAAAGTAATGGTCAAGAAAAGGAAGTTGACATTATCCATGCCTCATCCTTGGCCAAATTATCGCGTGACAAAAGGGACGTGACATGGTTATACGATAGGTAGTATCGTGTCATCGATCCCCATGTGAATTGGGTAGTCGCAATGTCTTGCTAGAGGCCGCTTGCGACTTGTGGGCTGGTACAGTCTTGGCCCACTGCCAATCTCATATGGGCCTGCAGGGTCGCACACAAGAATAATCCAACACGGGTAAAAGTGTCCAGATTCATTGAATCTCAGATTAATATGAGATTAAATGAATACTGAATTTAATCTAGGATAAATATATATATATGTGTGTGTATATATATATATTAAATTCGAAAATAATATAATAATATTATTTAATGGAGATTATAATATTATTATATGATATTTGTTTTATATTTAATTTATCGGATAAATTAAATATCTAAAACAAACAGAGATATTATATCTCATTTGATTTTCGAATAAAGATATCATTATCTATTTAATTTAAATTGAGATATTGTATCTCAGATTTAATTAAATAGATAGATATCATTTCTCGGATTTAATTTATAGAGATAGATTAAATCAAAAGGCTTTTAAATTTGGATTAAATAAATAGATTGGATTAAATCTATCAGATAGATTTAATTACTATATTTTTTAATCCAGATTCAAAATTCGAATTTTCAGATCTGGCTTTTAATTCGGATTAAATAAATGTTATTATATTAGATCTATCATATAGATTTAATTAATATATTTTAATCCAGATCTAAAATTTGAATTTCAAAATTAATGAGGATTAATTTTATACAATACGCCGATAGGTTTAGAAAAATCTACGGGACTTTTAGTCGAGCGTATTAGAAAGCCGCGAGAAACCCTAGAGCGAAAAGAGAGAGACGCACAGTTCGAGGCGCTAGCACGCTGCCGTGTCCGTGTTCGGAGATTGTTCGTGTGGATACCGGTAGAGGAAGCCGATTCTAAGAGTCGTCTTCTACCGATCGAGAAGGTAGCCCACCAGTTCAAAGAGAACGAGACGCGAACGAATTCACTATAGTTTGGGTTTTCTTGATCACGAGAAAATGTGCGTAAAGGTTTGTGTAGATTCTTGAGCTACTAGTTCGCTAAAATCAAAGGAAAACCTCCGGCTCCGGATGATTCAGAGTTCTCTATAAGGTATGATTCGGGTTCCTTAACCTTGATTTAAACGCACCTGAGTGATCCTGGGGACGAGATTCGTAGAAAATTTTAATCCGCTGTGTGTACGGTCTCAACATATACCTTAAGGTTTGACCCGATATTTATAGAGTTTACCTTAGGTAAGATATATTGGACCCTGCGTGATCTCTAGTGCGATCTCTAGTGCGAGTATCTAAGCTGTTATATCTTATATGAAGATACCCCTGTATTCTGGGGGAGTTTGGATATTCATCAGTTGTTTGGTAGATCCTGACATATCTGTTAGGATATGGTATTCTCTGCTGGGCCCTTCCCATCTTGGGCCTTGTGTAGGTCCGTAACACATAGTATTATTATGATTGTGTTTGTAATATCTTTAAGATAATATTTGGTTCATTACTTATTAAGCTGTAAAAGGAAATTAAAATTCTTGTTTGAGATACCTACTGAAAATGTTATCATCTTATATCTTGTTTTAATTTATAATTTTCGGTTATTATTTATTTGTATTTTTAATGTTATGCGATATTATTTAGTAAATAGTTCAACATGTTCATTTTTTAGCCCGAACTAAAAATATTCTCTGGTTCCGCCACTGGACCACGCTAGTGTTTCTTAAAAGAAGGTAAAAAACCTTTCTCAAAGAAATTCTCTTATGTGCGTGTGTGAATGAGATTAAAGGAAGTGTCTAAGTGCCTGATAAGAAAATTATTACTACTAAGCCATCTAAAAGAAATTTAAATGCAGGTTGGTGATGACTCTCAAATACCTATCAAGTATCCCCTCTGGTCCTAAATATTACCTCTGATCCTAATTTAGGAGCATTTTTGTAGTATAATTTACACAATAAAAGTGTTTCTATGACTAGGATCGGAGAGAGTACCGTATAAGATAATTAATTGACCTTTTTAAAGAGATTAATGAAGTTAATTAAATTACTTTAGAGTATTTTTATTTAAATTTTTCTTCGAACTAATTAGTTTAACTAATAAATTAATATATAATCTAAAAATACACAATGTATGATATTATTAAATAATTTATTTAATTTTCTTAATTTCTAAAAAAAAAGTCAATTATACTTTATAATTTAGAAGGAGTACTTTTTGTGTTGTCCATACATCCAAACTCAACCGGTTAAATGAAAATCAGTCGAGCATATTAATGATGTTTACTAACATAAAATTTTGTATTGCATACACCTTTCAACAAGCATCCAGATCAATGGGATCAGCATTTTCTCTACAAATTTTATGTTTCTAACATAAAATGATGTTTACTATGGCTTTTGAGGCAACTAGCATATTCCGACAACGTGCTTTTGGTTTTTCTTCATATTTAAATTTTTTAAAATTGACTTTTTAAAACATTATTTAAATAAATTCATATTAAACTGACATGTTTTATAAAAACCTATACAAACATAAATTATATTATTGAGTAAGCTGTTTTAAAAAAAACAGTTCGGATAAAAACAACTTTTATAAAATTAATCCACCTGTATGTGACTCATTACCAGGGAACGGATGAATTAATGTCATTCTTTGTCAAAAACCAGCCGCGTCAAAAAGAAAACAGCTGCCTTTTGTTTGTTTTTTGGTATACAGCTAGCTTTGATAAAACAAAGCAGAAACAAAAACAGCTGCATGAACAATTTACTCTCTCTTTTGATTAAAAAAAAGGGGGGGGGGACAATTACAAAAAATTCTCATATCAAATTCTCCTCAAGGACTTTTTTGTGATTAATTGTAAATAAACTATTGAATTCCTCTCACAAAAAAAAAAAAAAAGTCTCTACGCCAATTTTTTTTTTTCATATTGTCAAAATGGCTTTATTAGTTATTAAAATATCCCCTGAAAATCTCGTTGTGAAAATGGCTTCTAATGTTATCAAAATGGCTTTACATGTTATCAAAATTCTAAGTTTTTTATATGTATAGAATTTTAGAAAATTTTTTACAACATAAAAAGCCATTTTAGTAACATTAGAAGCCATTTTCACAACGAGATTTTCATATAGACATTTTGACAACAAAAAAATCATTTTGATGTAAGGATTTTTTTGTGAGGGGAATTCAAGAGGTTATTTACAACTAATTACAAAAAAAATCATGGAGACTTTTTGTGAGGGGAATTTAGTATGAAACTCTTTTGTTATTATTTCCATGCCTTTGAACCTCTATGAGATTTTCCAAAAAAAAAAAAAAATTTATCCTTTGTCCGAAGTCTTAGGTAATGTCTTTCTTTTTCGATCTCTGTATGAATACTTTAGGAATCAAACTCTCCAAATAACTATCATATCCAAGGAAGTCAATGTTACTCCCATGAGTAGGAGTCAAACAAAGAGTTATATTTTGAAAATTTTCTTATATTTGCAAAGTGGAAGGTGCCGAATCCAACTTGGTATTGGGGTATACCACATCATCATTGCAATCACAAGAGATGATAGGCAAAAGAGTGGAAGAAAGAAGAGAATTTTTCAAATTGGCACCACCTGAGGGTTCCAAAATTTCAAAGCAACCATTTTTCTTTTCTAAATCAGGTGGCAAATCACAAGAAAGGACTTGTTGGAAAGATTCACCAACATGCAAAATTTTATCAATTAAAATTTCAGAATCTTGGTGACCAACAAAACTACAAGGAAATAATTCAATGGGAATTTTATGCATTTGGCATTTTAGGCTATGATCTTTCTCACACAATTCAACCACATTGTCATCCATGCAAGATTCAACCTTTTCACAATTGGCATGCTTATTATTATCAATAGTACTAGAGGGTGCATTATGGTCAATGGTAGAATCAACCACTTCACTAAATGCTTTCTTTTGAAACTCAACAAGTAAGTGACTTTTTATGATAACAGTCTACACATATTTGATATTCCAGACAAGAACATGCAAATATTTCATCCAATTTATCACAATCATCCCTAGTATTATGAAGAGAAGCATTTTCAACAGTTGAAGCATCACACAAAGAAGTAAGAGCACAATCATCAACAAGTACAATCGAATCACTACTACTAGAGCTAATGGTTTGAGCAATTACATTTTCAAACATTTGAGGGGATTCAACAATAATTTCCTCATCCTCCTCATCATCACTCAAATCATGAATTGCTTCACTAGTTAAAGTAGTAAGAGAGTCTGCTTCTATTAGGATAGGATCATTACTAAATGGTAGGAAAGACTCTTCAATGCTCTTTTGTACCTGCTTCACTTCTTGTGCTTGTGTGGGAATAGATACCGAAGAATTGAAAACTTCCACTTGTGAAGTGGCATTTAGGTGTTGCTCTTCAGTTTTCCCATCATCATTGGAGGTACATGACCATGGAGCTCCTTCTTCTCCTTCGGTTTTTATCCATAGCACATGGTAAACAAAATCCTTAATGAATTTTTCAATGTCCTCCATTTCCTTTTCCATTTCCTCAGAAAAGCCACGAGGAAGAGCCTCTTTGAGATTGAATAAAAATAGATGTCGGACCTTTAGTTGGTCATACATTCTTCTTAGGGTAAGAGTTTGAGCATCCATGTATGGCAAGGTGAGGAAGGCATCAAGTCCGGAAGGTGGAGGAGTAGAGGGTTTGGATGGATGTTTGTGGCATAGTGGAGTGGGTGGCTCATATGGAAGTGTATGTGGTGGGCCAGTCTCTTGTAGGGTATGGCACATTAAAGGCTCTTGTGCAGGCCACTCCATTGCTTTCTCCAACTTCTCACTGTTTTCTTCTAGTTGCTCTACTTCTTGTGTATGTGTGAACATGGGAAGAGGATTTTCTTGGAAATTAGTCTTCTAAACTTGTGATTGCTGAGTGAGACGCTCAATTTCCTTTTCCATTCTCTCATTTTCTTTCTCTTGATGTTCCATTCATCTCATTATAGAGTCCATTTGATGGTCAAAGTTGGCCTTGTGTGATCGCTCTTCATCTACAATCTGATTCACTTGATTTTGCAATTTTCCAAGGACTTCACGAATGGTAGGTTTTTTGTTTGGCACACATGGTTGAGAATGAGGTCCAGAAGGTGGCTCAAATGGGTTTAGGAATTCATGAGATGAATGACATGGTCGGGAAGTGGGATGGAATGAAGGAGGGGGTTCATGGTATGGCATGTGGTTTTATGGTGGAGGATTATGAGAAGGCTCATAATATGGGTTGTTTGTTGAATGGAATCTCCTACAAAAGAGTGGGATTGAAAATGTGAATCTTGATTACAATTAAACCAAGCCATGAAAGTGCAATACAATTAATTCCCAAATGAATCACAAGATCACTATCAAAATATAACTTATAAAAACTAAGAAAAGGAATCAGAGAAAATACAAACGCAAATGCAAAAGAAAAAGAAATTTCAAAAATAAAATAAAATAAAAATGCAAGTATGCTATGAATTAATTTGGAGACATGGTGAATTTAAACAATTAAGCTTAGCATCATATCAAATTTAATGCAAACACACTACATAGAAGCTACCAAGTCAAAACGATGCAATATGCTATGCAAGCTCCCTAGATGCAAAAATGCAAAAATAAGTGCAATGAAAAATAAAAAATGCAAAACTAACAAGCTTCACACGAGAAACCCATTATCAAAAGTGAATTTGACAATTAGATTACCTAGGGAGCCAATTACTTAGCTCCCTGGCAACGGCATCATTGATGAAGGCCTTTTTGTCTTTAGCCTTGAGGTCCACAATCAAAATTAAATTAAAGATTGCGTATAGGCAAACCTAGGATCGTTCTCTCTCTCGATGAGCCTTTTATTAAGTCCTAAGTAATCTAAATAACATGCAAATGCAATTAAAACAAGGGGAAAATTTGGTTTTGGATTTTTCAGTTGATAAACTAAAATAAGATTGCAATTAGGGAAAATGATTTCTCCTGTCACTGGAGATAAAGTTATCTCCAGTGAGCCTAAAACTACGTCGTTTTGGATTAATGAAGGGTGTATTTGTAATTTTAGGTGAATTAATGAAGGTTGTTTCCATAATTTTGTTTATCTTTTTATCAAATGAATTTTATCGAAACACCCTTCATTAATTCACCTAAAATTACAAACACATCCTTCATTAATCCAAAACGACGTAGTTTTGGGCTCACTGGAGATAACTCTATCTCCAGTGACAGGAGAAATCAATTACCAATTAAATGCTAAACTATCATTTTTGGTATTTTTATAAAATTGGTGAATGAGTGAATTAAATGAAATGGAATTGAAAATATGGATGATGGCACTCTTGGTGATAAGAAAATAGCTATCCTTGCTCAAAAAGGTTAAGGGAGTTAAAAGTCATCAAGTCTTTAAGAAAAACCCCAAGATACCACTTGAGTCCAATATTCTCAATTAATAGTAGCTTCTACAAACATAGCTAACCACTACCTCTTGAGAACTTGTTAAAAACCACTTGATGTGCAATTAAAATTGAAAATAATGCAACATGAGTCTTTTTAAAATTGAGTACATAACAGTCCTTCAAAGGGCATAAATCAACCACATTAACTAGACAATAACACGCTAATTAATATAATCTCATTGCAACTACAAGAAATTAAAACACATTTTTTCACACTACAAAATCCAATCTCAACTACAATTATCAAACTAACAGAGACAATAAACATTAATCTCTGTTCCATAATTTATACACAACAATTCTTAAAACTAGGCAACCTCAATGTATAAATCTAGACTAATAGAATGAACAAATTAACTCCCCTTTGAAGCTCTGAACTCAAGTCAATTTCCACCACCAAGAAGCAAAAAAGATCTCAGCCAAACATTGATTTAATCCGCAACCACTTCTTCACTGGTGAAAGAGAGAAACCAACAGAGGAGAGAGAAAGATGGAAGAAAAGAGGAGCTGTGATTTTCAGTGATGGTGTTGAGAAAGGGAAGAATGTTGGAGATGGCGTTGGTGGTAGAGTGAGAACGAAGAGGGGGAAGGTGAGTGACGGAGGTGACAGTGGAGTGGAGGATGAGGGATGACGGTGGGTTCACGGTGGTGAATGATGCTGGTGGGTTGAAAACGAGAGGGAAGGTCAAAGGTGATCAATGAAGGATGAAGGTCTACCCCCTTGAATCGATGGTGAAGGTCTGGAAGTTTCTGTTTTGTGGAAACTAGCCCCCACTCACGGTGGAGGTTAGTTGTTGCAAGTGGTGGGGGGGAGGTTGGTCATCGACGATGATGGAGAAGAAGGTGATGTCCCCAGCGACAATGGAGAAAGGGAAGGAAAGAAGAAGTCGTGTGCGTTGATCCAAGCGTGAAGATGGAGAATGAATCTCGCTGTAATAGGTTCTGTGTGTGGTTGAAAAATAAGCCTCACAGCTCACGGTGTCGGTGACAGTGGGTGAAGATGGAGGAAGACTGTGGTGAAGGGTTGAAACTCGCCGGCGGCAGAGATGGAAGACGGAAACCACCAGCGAGTGGGGGCTATACTGAGGGAAGGAAGGTCGAGGAAGGGTGTCGTCTAGAGTTTGCTAGTCTTCCTCCCATCCCTTTGGATCTACGACGCTAGTTCTCAATTAATTCCTCTCAGCTCACATGGGTCTCCTCTCAGCTCCAGTTGGATTTGTGTATCGAGTCTCCAAAACTAAAGCCTGAACCTAATTAATTGGTTCCTGGTCAAAACGCAGAGTTTTGACCAGGGACCAATTTGTGAAGTTGAAAAGTTTTCAGCAAGGGACTTGAGTGTAAACTATATAAAATATTTTCAAGTTAGAATATAATTTATAAACACTTTGGGTCCATTTTTGTAATTATTCTCTTGGTCCCTTTTCATTAATTCCTGGTCAAAACGCAGAGTTTGACCAGGGACCAAATTGCAAACTTTAAACTTTTTCACAGAGGGACTAAACTGAAACTTTTATAATTTTGGTTCAAACTTTCATTTTCAAATTTAGTCTAATTTCTTCAAGTACCTACAATTTAAACCAATTAACCTAATATCAAATATTCTCATAAAAATTAATAATTAAGAATAATTACATTTTTTTTTGACAATTTTGCCCTTTTTAGCCCTGATTCAGTGTATTTACTCTTAATATCAATTTATCATAAGAAAAGCATTTTAAGCCCAATAATTATGACAAAATGCATTAAAAATCCCAATTTAATTATAAAAAATTATGTAAAAATATGGTTCAATCACTACCAAGTCAAAACAATGCAATATGCTATGCAAGCTACCTAAATGCAAAAATCCACAAATATGTGCAATGAAAAATCAAAAATGCAAAACTAACCAGCTTCACACGAGAAACCCCTTGTCAAAAGTGAATTTGACAATTAGATTACCTAAGGAGCCAATTACTTAGCTCTCCGGCAACGACGCCATTTGATGAGGGCCTTTTTGTCTTTAACCTTGGGGTCCACAATAAAAAATAAACTAAAGATTGCGTATAGGCAAACCTAGGATTATTCTCTCTCTCGAGGAGTCTTTTATTGAGTCCTAGATAATCTAAATGCCATGTAAATGCAATAAAAACAAGGGGGAAATGGTTCTGGATTTTCAAATTAATAAACTAAAATAATAATGCAATTTAATTAAACCCTAACTATTGTTTTTGGTATTTTCTTTAATAAATGAAATGGAGTATGAAATTTATAATGAATGGATGCTCTTGGAAATGGAATAGTAACTATCATAATTCAATTAAATATAGGAATAAATTTTCACTAAGCCTAGATGAAAAACCCCAAGATACCACTTGAGTCCAATTTTCCCAATTACTAGTAGCTCCTACTACCATAGCTAACTACTACTTCTTGAGATATTGTTTAAAACCATTTAGTGTGTGGTTAGGATTAAATTCATGCAACTTGATTCCTCTTGATATGAATGCGATACCACGCCACTCGACTAATCCAATTTAATCGTACTATCTAACAATACCACGTAGATTGCACAATATCATTGAATCAATAAGGAAATACAAATTTATAAATCCAACAAGCTACTAAAATTCAATCCAATTACAAGGTTCAATCCACAAAGTTATCCAATCAGGTAAACTAAGTCTCAGACTACAAATTAATATTCCTAAAACAAGGAAATTAAAATGCAATTAGAGAAAATATATTGAAATAAAATAAACTCCCCTATCTGTTTAAGCTTTGAAACTCCAGCACAAATCCCCATCTCCAAGAGGTAAAGGAATCAACCTCTCATGAATTTAATTATAACCACACCTCACAATCTTCAAAACTGAACCACACATAAAATTGAACTCGGGAGCAGGACACTGGTTTAAGGTGACTGGCGTTGATGGATGTGTTGTTAGAGTGAGAGGTGAAAATGGAAGGAGTGCGGATGATGGAGACGTAATGGTGGTTGATGGTGTGAAGGTCCTTGCTCAGTTTCCAACTCGCAGTTGCCTCTGTTCAGATTCACGGCGATGATGGAGTGTGAGAAGGAGATGATGGTGAACGTCGGAGTGAAGATGAAGGAGTGGTGAGATGGAAGAGAGAGTGACGGTGAGGGTGGAGGAAGGTCGTGTCTGGTCAGATCCAGAAAGCCCCCAAGCTCGTGCTCCACGGTGGTGAACGGTGGTTGGAAGGGAGTCGATGAGTATGGGAGTGAGAGTGAAGGAAGATGGTGAAGAAGGGGTGGTCAACGGTGGATATCTCAGATCTCTGCTCCTCTGGTTCTCGCGGCGCGATGCTCTGCTCCTCTGGTTCTTGCCGACGATGAAGATGGTGGTTGAGGGAGAAGGAAGGTCGTCGGCGACGGTGAATGGAACAAAGATCGCCAATGACCAAAGAGGAATGGTGATGAGAGCGTGGGTCTGAGAGTGAACGTCTGAAGGCGTGAGGTCTCGGTCTCCCCAGCTTGCAGCACTGGTGTATTTTTGATATCCCTCAGCTCTGTCGGGTTTGGCATGTCGGCTTTTAGGTGAGGGTTCCTGGTCAAAATGCAAGTTTTGACCAGGGACCCAACTGAAAACTTTAAAAGTTTTGCAGGAGGGACTAAAGTGAAATGTTTTCAAATATTTCTGGGTTAGAATACAATTCATGATAACTCTGGGGCACTTTTCTGTAATTTGTCTTTGGCCCTTTTCTTCATCTGTTTCCATTTTTCAAAAATTATTGGGGCCTTTCTTGTAATTTTCTCCAGTCCTCAAAACATTAATTTTGACCCAAATGACATTTTTCCAAATTCTTCAATTTTCTTCCAAAATACCTACAAAGCAAGATTAACTACAATCTAGCATCAAATGTCCAAGAAATCATTTGCATGAATTATGAATAAATTATGACCATTTTGCCCCTAATTACATTTCATTCAATACAAATGTCTCTCCCTCAAATTAGTGCTTAATCATGCAATGATATCCCATAAAATGCATTTCCCAATTTAATTATGAAAAAATCATATAAAAATATGGTTCGATCAACCGTAACCAACACCATTTCTATGCATAGATCCAGTTCAATCTATACTCATACCTAGCATGATGTGGCTCAAACTTTGTTAAACTTAACTGGCATTTTAACAGTAAAGGTTCATGGTCAAAATCTACAAGGTGAGGGTATGGAATTTAAAATTTTAAGGACAAAGGGATTGTATACAATTGACTTAAAGTGGAGGAAAGTTATATGTGTTTTGGCCAATAGACAAAATGATAGAAAATAAATACCACTTATAAGTCTGACAAAAAAATTGTTCCTATTTTATACGTCTTGTTTTATGTAGTAAATAAGATTGTGAAAATTTTACTTATATTAATTATACCAATAAAAAGAGAGAGAAAAAATAATTAAAAAATACACATTCATAGGACAAAATTGAAAATTTATCTCATGATCATGGAGTAAGCCTGTTTGGTGGGTTCCAAAACCTAGGTTTTGTGACAAGTCTACCAAACACCACATTTTTTCCAAAAATCATTTTACACCCAAAACTTAGGTTTTCCCAAATCCTTTTTTTTTTTTCACTTTCAGCTCTTTCTGCAAGGTTTCACGATGAATGGAAGATGGAACGTCAATAGGTGGTATAGTGTTCTTCCCTGGCACATTATAAATATTATCTCTACAATGCGCCCTCCTTTTAATAATTCTCCTGATTGCTTTACTTGGAGACCGGCGACAGACGGATCCTTCTCTGTTAAGTCGGCTTACCTTTATCTCAGCGATGGAGGAGGGGTTAGTTCTAATAACTTCTGGTCCTGAATGTGGAAGTGGCAGCTTCTCGAAAAAGTTAAATTTTTCATGTGGCAAGTAGGTCATGAACGACTTGTATCCAATTCTCTCCGCGCCAAAAGAGGTCTTGCAAGTGACAATCTTTGTCCGTTTCATTGCAATACTGAAGAGAGTGTCATCCATATACTTAGGGATTGTGAGAGAGCAAGGAATCTGTGGAAAGAAATTTTAAAGCCTAACTACTTTTCCAAGTTTTTTTCAGGTAATTTGCAGGTTTGGCTTAACTGGGTCACCAACTATAATCTTGCAAGAGGAAGATTCCAAAACTTCTCTTGGCCAAAAGTCTTTAGTCTTGGATGTTGGATCCTTTGGACATCCAGATGTAAAGCCTTATTTCAGGGAGAAGTCAAGGACACCAGGGAGATGCTCCACCTGTGTAGTTATCTTCTCATGGAAAATACTACCACTGATCAGTACTTATCTCACCAAATTTTCCATCTTTGCAGGAATGAGGAGGAGGCTTGGACCGCACCACCACCAGACGCGGTTCACATAGACGTGGATGGATCAGTGCGGCACCAATACCAGGCAGCCTGTGGCGGAGTCATCAGGGATTCACAAGGTCATTGGTTGATGGGATTCTACAAGTTCCTTGGTCTGCATACTGTTGTGGAGGCTGAAATATATGCCATCATGTTAGTACTACAAATGGGTCAGAGAATGGGTTTTCAGCACATTCTTCTCTATTCTGATTCCCTTGACGCCATTAATACTCTCATGAGAGACTCATGCTACGATGACCATCCACTAAGGGACATCATCACGAAAACGAGAGACCTCATCTACCAAGACTGGAATGTAGAGCTTCATTATACTCCCAGGGAGAACAACACATGTGCTGATTATATGGCCAAGATATGTCAAGACGCTTCTACTGAAGAGGACGTATCGCTAGTTCCAACAGTTCCCGAAGGATGCCTACCAATGGCCTTAAAGGACCAGCTTGCATATCATTACTAGTTTTTTGTCTAATTTGTTGTATTTTGGGGTAGACTCTTAGTCTTCTCCCTACTTCACTTTCAAGCTTCGGCTTGCCTTCTCATATCAAAAAAAAAAAAAAGAAAGTGGACCACCATTATTAGAGAAACCCCAAAATGCCCTCTTGGGTATGCAACACTGACAGTGACTGAAAAAAAACAGAGGACGAGAGACATAGTCGCGACACACAAAAACCAAAGAGCTTCAGCGCCGCGTGACCTCTTGACCTTCGACCTTCTTCTTCCTTTCTCGTTGGCGGCATTATTTACCACAACATGCTTCCGGTGAGCATCATCCTCAGCCAGTGCCACGAACTCAACGAGAAACATGGAGGTGAGAGACAGAGGCGCCATCGGAACCAGAGGAGGTGGTGAGCTGTGGCTTCTTCTTGTACTGAGGAGAGCCGAAGAAACAGAGATGGAGGCGCTGCTTATGATTATCATCATCTGCATCAATCGATCTGTGTTCTTCCTCATTCCTTTTCTTCGTTAAATCTAAATATTACGCTGCTGTTCTGGATTTTATTATTATCAAAGATATTATTTTTTTTGAATATCCTAAAATAAATTTTTAAGATTATGGGAATTATTTTTTCAATATCAGGCATTATCTTTATTATGAAAATTAATGTTAACAATGTTTAAAATACAATCTTATCCTTTATATTCAATTATACTAAAATATTGCTATACGTTAAAGATGTTCTTATCCATATAATTCATTAATACATATATGTTTGATTTCATTTTTATCCTGTTACAAATAATTTACTAATGGTAGAAATTTTTTTAAAAATAATTTTATGTAATTTTTGGTATTTATTATGAAATATAATGTTTATAATATTTAAAATATAACCTTATCTTTTAAATTTAATTATATAAAAAGTTAATGTCATTATTTTTGGTAAATTTGACATTCCAAAAGCTATTTTGATAAAAACATCTAAACACTATTGTTACGGACCGGCCCAACAGGCCCAGGTCCTGACCTCGGCCCAATCCCGCTAGGGATAGAATCCACGCCAGAATAGGAAGGGATCCGAGATCCCACAAATATAGGATCTTATTAATAGAGATTCTCCGACAATCATGGCACCAGCCAATCAGCTCAATATAAGATATTGCTCATTAAGGCAGAGATACGCGCACCAGACCCCTCTATAGATAGAAGGAAACCCTAAACAGATGCACACGTTCTATCTTATGCTCTTGTTACTTTTTGCCACACAGAGCACACACCCCACTCCCCTGGCTACGTGCCTTTCAGTTTGCTACGAACTACGTGGACTTTGATCCCTTCGAGGGTACGTAGGCTCTAGGCTTGACAACCTAGTCAAGTCCAATTTCTGTGTTCTTCATACAGAACATTGGCGCCGACCGTGGGGACTGTAAACTTCAATCCCCGTGACTACTGATGGTGAGTACTAGAAGCCACAGCAGAAACCCCCAGCCGGTGGGAGGAGACCCCCAGCCAAGCCAACCACCGCCAGATCAGCTGCAGGAACAACCGCGGCGGGAACGCACCCCCAAAGGGTATGTCACTGACACGGCAACCACCCCTTCAGCGGAGGACCAGCAACCACTAGGGGCACTCACACCGGCTCTAACACGCGACGTCCAGGCAGTCGATGCCGACGTCCGCATGATGCGAAGGACACAGGAATCTTTCCTGCGACGACTGGAGAACAAGGAAAAACGAGACGACCTGCAGAGACGGGCTGACTTTGAAGCTTTCGGAAAAATGATCCAAGAAGCACTCGAGAAGGACCGCTGCGAGAGGGGCCGCCGCAAGAATCATAGGCGGGGAAGGAGAGCCCCAGTGGATGACAGCAGTTCCTCGAGCAACTCTGAGCCGAGGGAAACGCGCCGAGACAACGGCGAGCCGGGGCGACGAGCGAGTGCAGAACGAGGCAGACCCCGATCCCCAAAGAACAGAGAAAACCGTGGTGTTGGTTTTAACCGCACCGATCGACCTGCAAGAGAGGACTGAGGCCGAGAAGAAGCCCGCGTGGAGGATAGAACTCCCCAGGCTCACAGATCGCCTCGCCATGGATCTCCTCGAGAATACCGAGTGACATACCTATCGGAAACCGGAAGATCCTCGTTCTCAAGGGAGGCGGCAACAGCTCGTTACCCTAAGCACTTTGACCTGGCCGCCCTGGCGAAGTACGACGGGACCCAAGATCCGCGCAACCACTTGGTCACGTTCGAAAAGCTCATGTGGGTCCGACAGATCACCGGTCCGGTCATCCAGCGACTCTTGGCAGCCACTCTGGACGGTCCGGCACACCGATGGCTGATTTCTCTCCCGGACAACTCTATCCGGAGCTACGAAGACCTCGGACGAAAATTTGAGCTGCACTTCGCCACCAGCAAAAAGCAGCCAAAGACAACGTTCAGCTTGAGCAAAGTGCGTCAGAAGAAGGCAGCGGCTCGGCGGATATGTAGAAGCCAGCCGGCTGCACACCGTACTCGGCCACCAAGGCCTCAATCCGGGCCACTGCAGAAGCTGATTCCGGCAGGAGGTTTGTGCACGGAACTTGAAAGGACAGGGCCTTGGCCTTATAATGACCCTCATCCCAGTACAGAGGGAAACGTCCGCCCCCTTCCAAAAACCAGGGCAGCTCCCTTGGCACGGCCTCAACCTTAAAAAATGATCCCTTAAAGCGTTTGAAGGAATCCGAGAAGGGCGTCATCAGTTGGCGTTCCGGATTAATGCGAAGGGGTACCAACCCTCTCCGCTTATCGCCTCCCTTCGGCGGGCTGGGTGTGAAAGGCCCGAAATAATAAAAGAAAAGGTTGGCCGAGCAGTCTAAAGGGGGCGAGAAATGGCCACAAAGCCTCTCGAAGGCTGCCAGATAAGCCCACCCATTCGGATGGAGCTGGGACGGGGCAAGGCGAAGATGCCGCAACGCCTCCATTTGGAAGGGGGAGAAAGGGAAAGAAACTTGGACCCGTGACAAATAGTCCCGGAAGAAGAAGAAGAAGTTCGGCCGACCCTCAGACTGGGCCGTGCAGACAGGCTCCTCCGGCTCCGGACACCTAAGCACGCACCCAGGCATGGCCGGCAACTTTAAACGGGCCAGATCCGCCTCAGACATCAGCGACGGCGTAGCCAGCACATCGTGCGATACCCAGCCGTACCGACGAATCAAGGCTTCGGGCGGATTGGAAGAGTCCAAACCACCGGCCTCCGAACGCTTTTTAGACGATCCAGACTTTGGAGCCATAAATAAGCCTATATGAAAATAAACAAAGCCGGTATTAGCAAAGAAGCAGAAATACCTGGTACAGGCATAACAGAAGGCAAAAAAGGCCGTGGACTCGGACGAAGGGAAGCACGAGAAGGAATAGCCGGGGCAGACCAATGCCGGCAGGAGCCCAGAATAGATGAAGCCTCGGCATCTCCATCACCCGCCATCAATACGGAAGCTTCCGCCAGGCAGTCCCAGCAGGGGCCGGCATAACCCTCTGGGGCGGACGTCTGGTGTGCGGCAGAAGGACCCTCGTAAAAATTCAGGGGTCGAGCCATCACCACCAGGGCCTCGAAACTGGAAGAGGAGCCAACCTAGGTCCCACCAGGCGACTCAAGAGGAAGAGCCCGGGCAAGCAGCCGGAAGGGATGACGTGGAATGGGAATAGAAACCCTTCCCGAAGACGGGCGAGCCCCAGCTCAACCCGGACGCGCGGCGCCACCCCGGCGTAAAGGATCCAGGATCCTCGTAGCAGGAGGCTCACCCCCAAGAACCCAGCAGGTCATACGAGGAAGACGCGCACGGAGGAGCATTTCCTCCTCCGGCGTCAACGACGCCTGCGGTCGCGGAATGTTTCTACCTCCCGCCATAATCAAAGACCTACGGTATTAGGAACCGGTGTTTGAAGGAGGTTTGGGAAGAACTTTGGGTACAGTGACGCTAACGGAAACCCAGAAAAACCCAGAAGAATAGAAACAGAGACAGCGATTCCCAGTATAAACGGAAAAATACGGAAAACTACCGAACAAATGCACAAGGGAACAAGCGTAATACCTGTGTAAGTAAAATAGAAAAGACCAGAACGCTGGAAGACGGCGAAAATCTCAAGAAAAGAGGAATCCCCACTCAAGCTCTAGCAAAATCAGAGAAATTTCTGGACAATGGAGTGAAGTAGCGGGAAAAAGTGCAAATGAACAGAAAGAAGGCTATTTAAAAGCCAACGCAGGGGCACGACGGTCTATTCCCGCATAGACGCGACGGGATTGGCGCAGCACGACGCCAGTGCAATAAATGCGCACTCACCTCGAAAGACGAAAAGACACGGCGATTGTAGAACGCACCCAATGAAAGCTCGACGGCTGTAAGCACGCAATGATGGCACACGAGGAGCAAATCCCAAAGCGCCCGGAGAATCCCAAAAGGCAAAGGGCGAGAAACCGAGGCCATTGGGAACCCGGGAAGGGCGAGTAGCCGCCCGGGCAAGACGGACTCAGCGATCTAGGCAGAACGAGGGCATTATAAGCCGACCACTTCTCCATGCCGGGCAGATGGTCACGGCAGCCAAGAGCCGACCTGGTCTAGGCGAAGGACCTCGGCCGTACAAGGGACCGGGGGCAATAAGCACCTCGGCCGTCCAGAAGCCTGAACAACCAAGCTGGGAGGCAACTGTTACGGACCGGCCCAACAGGCCCAGGTCCTGACCTCGACCCAATCCCGCTAGGGATAGAATCCACGCCAGAATAGGAAGGGATCCGAGATCCCACAAATATAGGATCTTATTAATAGAGATTCTCCGACAATCATGGCACCAGCCAATCAGCTCAATCTAAGATATTGCTCATTAAGGCAGAGATACGCGCACCAGACCCCTCTATAGATAAAAGGAAACCCTAAACAGGTGCACACGTTCTATCTCTGTGGACTTTCAGTTTGCTACAAACTACGTGGACTTTTTGCCACACAGAGCACACACCCCACTCCCCTGGCTACGTGCCTTTCAGTTTGCTACGAACTACGTGGACTTTGATCCATTCGAGGGTACGTAGGCTCTAGGCTTGACAACCTAGTCAAGTCTAATCTCTGTGTTCTTCATACAGAACAACTATCATTTTTTTTATAAGTTACCCTCTAAAAGCTATTCTCTAAAAGCTATTTTCAAAAAGTTATTTTTATCTCATAAATTCTAAAATTATTTTCTAAAAATAACTTCAGACTCTTAATTACCTCTCATTTAGTAAGTGTAAATTAGTTAAAAAATACTTTTAAGCCCCTAGTGATAATATTTTTAACACAACAATGCTAAATGTTATTGTTATTAAATCTATTGATCCAACAATTTGAATTTAAATTTAAATTTAATCACATGCATGTTGTTTTGAAGATTTATTTCTTCCTTTGTCTAGAAAGAGTCCGACTAGTTTTTTGCTTCTTTTACTTCCCCGCCCAGTAAATTCTTGCAGTCCCATATAACAAGCCGCTGTCTCCTTCTCTTCTTACAGATATGTGAATACTCACGGCTCTCTTCCCTTCCAACGCTGAACCCAAACCCTAACCCTAGCTGTGCGATTCTATCCATGGACGCTCTTGAGTCGAACCCTACTCCTCCTCCCTTTCTTCCGCCCGATCATAACCCTCCTCCTCCGCCACCGGAAAGCTTCGAATCGGATCTCCAGAAGCCATATGAGCAAACTGTGAATTTCGATTATCAAAATTCTTTGAAAACCCTAGCTTCGGATGGCCAAAACTTTAGCGGTCAACCCCAATCTGCTAATGGGAATGGCCACGTGAACGGACTGGATAACAGTCAGGGCGGTGCCGATAGCAATAGCAATTCGAAGCCTTTGAGCGCGAGGCCTTTGATTTCTGAAAACGCCGGTACGAACAATACCCAGAGCGGCACCGACAAGGATCACTCTGGTGGGGAAGAGGAAACTACAAGCAAACGTCGCCGCCGTAGTAGATGGGATCCGCAACCTGATTCCAATGACCAGAGTGGCGGTGAAGCTGGTGCCGGAACAAAGAGGAGGAAGTCACGCTGGGCTGATGATGAGCCGAAGCCGGTGATTCAGCTTCCCGATTTCATGGGCGGTATTGAGTTTGATCCTGAAATTCAAGCTTTGAATAGTAGGCTTCTTGAGATTAGTCGGATGCTGCAATCGGGTCTGCCTCTTGATGATCGCCCTGAAGGTGCTAGATCTCCTTCACCTGAACCTATATATGATAACATGGGAATTAGAATTAACACTAGAGAATATCGTGCCCGTGAAAGATTGCAAAAGGAGAGGCAAGAAATCATTTCTCAGATTATCAAGAAAAACCCTGCATTCAAGCCACCCGCTGATTATAGGCCACCGAAGCTTCAGAAGAAGCTGTATATACCAATGAAAGAATATCCGGGTTACAACTTTATAGGGCTTATTATTGGTCCTCGAGGCAATACACAGAAGCGGATGGAAAGAGAAACTGGTGCTAAAATTGTGATTCGGGGTAAAGGGTCCGTGAAAGAGGGTAGACTGCAACAGAAGAGGGATTTGAAACCTGACCCTTCAGAAAATGAAGATTTGCATGTCCTTGTGGAGGCAGACACACAAGAATCACTTGATGCTGCCGCAGGCATGGTGGAGAAGCTCTTGCAGCCTGTGGATGAGGTGTTGAATGAGCATAAGAGGCAACAGCTTAGGGAACTTGCAGCCTTGAATGGTACAATTAGGGATGAAGAATATTGCAGGCTGTGTGGTGAACCTGGCCATCGCCAATATGCATGTCCTACGCGCACTTCTACATTTAAGAGTGAAGTAGTCTGTAAGCACTGTGGGGATGGTGGTCACCCCAGCATAGATTGTCCAGTGAAGGGAGCCACTGGCAAGAAGATGGATGACGAGTATCAGAACTTCTTGGCAGAGCTGGGAGGGACAGTTCCAGAATCAGCAATAAAGCAGAATCCCACGTTGGCAATTAGTTCAGGCAATTCTGGAAGCAATCCTCCTTGGGCTAACAATTCTGGATCGAGTGGTGGTACTTCACAACCCGGCTTAGGGGCTAATCCAATTAAAAAGGAAATTGATGATACAAATTTGTATATTGGGTATTTGCCGCCCACTCTTGATGATGATGCTCTGATCCAATTGTTTCAACAATTTGGTGAGATTGTTATGGCAAAGGTTATAAAAGATCGGATGACTGGTTTGAGTAAAGGATATGGGTTTGTCAAGTATGCTGATATCCAAATGGCCAATAATGCAATAATGGCCATGAATGGCTATCGCCTTGAGGGCAGAACCATTGCAGTGAGAGTTGCTGGTAAGCCTCCTCAGCCTACTGTGCCTCCTGGCCCTCCGGCATCAGCCATGCCCACATATCCAATTTCAAGCCAGCCAATTGGTGCCTATCCATCCCAACAATATGCTGGTGGTGGTCCTCTTGGTGCTCCCCCCAATGGGAGTTTTACCGGTGCCCCAGTTCCATGGGGACCTCCTGTCCCTCCACCGTATGCTACTTACGCTCCTCCCCCTCCTGGATCAACTATGTACCCTCCGATTCAAGGTCAATCTATACCTCCATATGGTGTTCAGTATCCTCCAGTCCAGACAGGCCCTCCGGGTGCCCCATCCCAGCCTACAACTTCTAGTGAATCACAGCAGAGTTTTCCTCCAGGAGTGCAATCTGACAGTAGCACCTCTACTCAATCTATGACGGCCAATATTTATGGGAGTTCAATACCTTCTATGACACCAACTGCTCAACCTACATATGCCACATCTTACGGTTATCCGCCTTACTATGGTGCAGTTCCTCCTCCACCTCCCCCACCTGCCCCTGCTCCTATCTCCACTTCAGATCATATGCATTGGGCTACCAATCCTTCTGTACCACCCCCGGCATCAACTGCAGAGAAGACAACATACAGTGCAGATCAATCTCAGAGCATAGGAAATGTGCCTTGGGCCACAAATGCTCCAATGCCGCCACCCCCTGCTTCAACTGCAGAGAAGACAACATACGGTGCAGATTCAGAGTATGAGAAGTTCATGGCAGAGATGAAATGATCTGGTTGGTGCAGTCATGCCGATAAGTTCTGAAAGGTTTGTATACTATTGATGTTACTTTTATATGATTAATTCGTTGCTGGCCTTGTGTTCGTTATATGCTGATCGAGTTTAACATCCTGTGAACTTTTTTACTTTTTTCACATATAACCTGGTTATTTCTTCTTGAAGAAGTTACGCATCACTATTTAAGTTCATTGTCAAAAGGTTTCCCCCCACAAAAACCATGAGTTGTCTCTGATTTTCTCGTTATTAGGAACTTCGACTTCACAGGTATTTAATCTAATATTGTGATGTTGGAGGCCTTTCTCTATTTGCAGTTTATCTGTTATTATTGAATAAGGCGTTTTAAGGAAGTAATAGATTTTGTAGTTGCTACATATTTCTTCTTGGTGTTATCAGTCTACCCTAGGAGAATACTGGCTTCTAACTTTTCTCCTATTCCCTTCTAATCTTTGAGAAAGATAATCTTTGTGTATAAAGAATTGCTTAATTTTTTTCTTTCTATTCACTTTCCACTTGGTATCCACTTGATTTTTGGTATACCTGAAGGGCCCGTTCAAAAAAAAAAGGTGAAAAATATTATGCCTGTGTAAGTATGTGATTCTTTTATACGTAATGTTTCCTGGATTAATGTTTTTCTGAGCTCACGTATTAATGTTATTGAGTGTTGTGCCATTCATATTTTAATGCTGAACAAAAATCATGTGGAGCAGAAACTAGTTAAAGTTGTGTGGTTCAGGTATATAATTCTTATTCTCTTGAATGTGTTCAAGAAAAATCGAAATATTTAATATTCTAACTTTTTTCCCGTAAAGAAGTAATGGATATGCTCATGATTCTAATGTGGTGTTTTGCAGATTATGTCGCAGTCATATATAGTTTAAGAGTTCTTTCTTTGTTTCTCTAGATGGCAGATGTCTATTTGATTATGTTATCATTATATGTTAATATGTTCTTATGTTTATGTTCTATAACAAATCAATCATTATGTTGCTGTTCTTAACTCTTCATTGTTATTATCTAACATTGTGACAGGCTTGATGTTTCATGGAGCTCTTGTGAACCTGATTTCTTAACCTCTTGCCATGACTTTCTTGGAAGTTTGGGACTCACTTCTTTAACCTTGCTGTGCTCTTATGACATTTGCAGAGATTTCACCTAAAAGTTCAGGAGTCTTCTTATAGGAGGGGCAATATCAAAGGGATTTCTGTTATTATGATTACTATTAATCTTTGCTTATCTTGTTGGACTTACGTATTCTTGTTTTTCCTTATGTTGGTTCTTGATTCATACAGGAATGTCTGGTTGCTAAAGTTTTCTTCTGATAGTAACCTTTTTGGTAGCTGGTTCCGTCTGTTAAAAGTAGATATGTTTCTCGTTTAAATCATATCAGTTTATTAAAAGTGTATTCTGACTTATTTTGTACTTTTAATTGCAAGTGTCTTTGTTTTTAGTTATTTTAATTGGCTGGTGTTGAGGCTGCCTTTTAGATGCTGTTAATAATATGATCCCAAAGGTGACCCTGCTTTTTTATTTGAACGTTTGGGATCTGTGGATAGATGCCTCTCTTAAGATAATCCATTAATAAAGTACGTTGTTTTTAATAGCAGTTCTGTCATGCTTGTGAGAAAAACGTTCCATTTGATCATTTTAAATGTCTGTCTGTGGCGCACACATGCATATTTTGCCTCAATTAAATTCAGCTGTCATGATGTTATGATCACCAAATTCTTGGATGATACAGGCAAATATCAGGTGATGACTTTTGTTTCTGAGGTGATTCCATGTTATTGGCGTACGTTGATGGGTGAGGGCAATACTATTATTGATAGTTTTCTTTGACTTGTCTTCACACACTAGGTTACCCTCTAGCGCTGGGCAGAGATGGGAAGTGAATGATTAAAGAATTTAAGTTTTGGAGTGTATCTAGTATCCTGAAGTATATCTGCTCATTTGGATTCAAACTTCTGGGTTTCGTTGTGGCTCGTGATATCTTAGTTTTTTTCTCGCTGGCGAATGAAATACGTCAATTAAATTGTTCCATATATGCTGGAGCAGTGCTAACAGTCTAGTGTCTGCCAGAGAATAAGTGCTAGCTTTGTAGTATATTTTTACCCCTTATTTCAAACTGCTGAGTCTTCTGAAAATAGTGCCATGTTTGGCCTATGATACTTATCATGAAGCGGTAAATGGGTACACATTGTCCCTTACTTCTACTCTACTACGGAATTGATTTCTCATTAGAATCTTTTGGACCATCAGATTCCTGAGATGGATAATTTTGACTCTGGAAGTAGTTGCTCTCGCTCAAGATTTCACCTTGGAGGTCCTAGACTATAGCACGTTGAGAATTGTTGCAAAATTGTCTACCATCTTAAGGTTTTGCTATAGCTGCTGGGGAACATTTACTTATAAGCATTGATGTCTCTGTTATGAGGCTTCATCTGATGTAGCTATCCATCACAGTTTGTGATTATTACTTTCGTGCTTGTGGGCATTTATGTTTAAACTAGGGAGCGTTAACTGATGATGTGATGTGCTAGATTAGAATCAGTTTTTATTTGTTGGTTTAGGGAGCATTGCATGGTCCTGAGTATTTGTATGTCCTTTTATTTTATTAGGTTTTTTCTTCCCATTTTTGATGAAGCTGTATTTGCAATTTTAAAGGAAAAATTAATTTTGGCAATAATCCTTGTAATTAGTATTCATAAGGAAAAATCATCATATTCATTTGATTGCCATGCTTTTGGCTTGCTTTATTAGAGTATAAGCATGATTTTAATCTCAATGCATTAGATTAGTTGCCATCCGTGATTAAATAGTAGTTTGTTTTTATCATACCCTTGTGCAGATTGTATACTGTAACATATTTGATAAGGGGTGGTTTGATTTAGCTGTGTGGTCTGCGTTCTTTTTTCTTGTCTGCCACAAATTGATTTGAAGGACTGGTAAATTCTGCCCTGATTCAATGGCTGATTTCTGAGTTTGAGTTGTGGTCCTGTCAGCTATGTGCGCACCTAGTAAATATGGCCTTTTAGCTTCTAGATGCCGTTTCTCGTGTTTTTTTTTAGTATGTACAGCAATGTTTTATAGCCTTTTGGCTAGGGGGCCCTTGTCTTGTCCTTTAAGGGTAGATCTGCACAAGGGGATTTGAATTACTTGCAGTGTTTACCTCCCCCCAAGCACTTGGTTTGAGGTGGTGAGAGAAATAAATAAAAGAAAAATATATCCATGACTATACTATTTTGAGACTTGTTTACTACACTAGAAATATGGAGGGAGATAAGCATTGCAAGGATCCTGTTTTGATGTGTGGTTATGCCATTAGAAGTGTAAGTTGTGTAAGATGGCGCGATTCTCAATGCGATCAGACAATCCTTTGAAAGATGCATTGTATGGGTAAAAAAATTGAGTGACTTGATGAAGGTAAATTAGTTTAGAAAAAAATGATAAAAATAGATGTTGCTAAGTAATTTATTTAGTTTTTTTAATTTGGATTCTATATGTGAGGAAGTATTAGTTATACCCATGGTAGTTAAAAACTCGATTTATTACTGCGATTTTATATTTTTACGATTTTTTTTTCATCAAAACGATTTTATTAATTTTCCAAACGTTTTTAAGGTTTTATGATTTTTTTACGATTTTATTACGTTACGATTTTACGTTTTATGATTTTTCATTTTCTTTTCGTTTTCAGGTAAAATCTGTATGAGTTTTTTTTTCTTTTTTGGGTCATTTTTTGATTTATAGTTATCTTAAAATGTACTAGTCATGGACCTCTAGGCTCACCATTAAAATTTGAACAAATTAAACTTCTCATATTTTTTGATGTTATTGCTTAAAGCTTTGATGCTATTTAGGGTCTGTTTTTAACTTTAAACTCCAAATTTACTGTTCAAAAATATTTTTTGAAACTAATGATGATGAGGTTCCTGAGTTGAGAAGATTTTTATTTTGAGCACAGTAAAATTGCTTCTAAAAAAACCTAAACAAACATAAGTTAAATTAACCAGGCAAAGCACCATAATGAGTGTTTTAAAAGCTCTTTTTTAGTTGAGATAAAACTCACTAAAATTGCTTCTAATAAACTATAACAAACATAAGTAAGAACAGACCAGCAATAAGCTGTTACTGTTTTTTAAGGTTTTGTTGCTTTATATGATTAAAATTATCATTCTCTTGTCATGAACGAGTCATTGAGTCTAGTGGTATTATTGAGACGGTTGTTTCTTAAGTACTGTATCATATAAGATCTTCTGATAAAGAGTAGAAATGGCATTATCAAGAAAAAGAAAAGATTTGGCATCCGTCCTTAGCAATGTACTTTTTTACAAGTAACTGAGTTTTGTGCACTTGTTAAAATATAGGGTTAAGAAGCAATTTGGCTAGTGGACTTTTATATTAGGAGTGTTTAGCATAAATAACTTTTAAGGGTACTAAAAATATAAATAAAAAAAAAGTGTAGTCAACACAAAAATGTAATCAACATAACATCGTTAAAAAAAGATGATGTTCGTTATCTAAGGTGTAAGTTGACCAATGACCTTTTACTCTAGGAGTGTCTAGCATAAAAAAGTCTAAATGCAATTCAACCAAAATCGGATTGTTGTAAATCTTTATCCGGTCCCTCAATTATGTGCATTGGGGTTAGAAAGAGTGAATACATCAAAAGAATCATAAATTATATTAATTATTATTAGCATTTATCTTATGTCATTATTAACTATAATATTGTATTATTTATTCTTTAAATTAAATTTTTGTTGTTGTAATTCTATTCAATCTTTTACAAATTTCACATATTTACGTGCATATAATATGCGTAAAAATTGATGTACGAATGATGAGATTTTTTAGTTATTGATATAAGTGTGTAGAATATGAGTAATTTTTTAGTTTTATTTAGCATCAATTTAGAATAGTTAATGTGATGGGACCTATCGGTTGTCCAAAAAAATTCAGAAGCCTTAGTCCCATTTTTAAAGTAATACACCTAGAATACCTATTTAACCGACAAATTTGGGCCTGTTTGGAGTAACTTATTTTTCGGTGTTGGTGTGTAAAAATTTTAGTGGCTTTTAAGCTACCGACCCAGTGAGAAAAAAGCCTGTTTGGATTGCTCATTGTATTGGCTTAACTTTAAGTCAAAAAAGTTCAAAAAGTCAGTTAAGGAAAAAGCTTCAGAATCCAGCTTTTTCCATAATGCTTTCAGCTTTTTGACATGGGCCTCGCCACTTCTACCACCATCAATCCAAACACAAATCATTATCTATAATCTGACTTTTTTCCTATCGAGCTTTTTTTAGAGTCAGATAGCTTTTAAGCCACTATTTCTACCGCTTACCCAAAACAAGATTTGAACCCATAGTATGTTAATTTCATTAGCCATATATCAATTTCATAGGCAAAAATATTCACATAAATATAAAAGAATTTAATCTCTTTATTAGCATATTCAAGAGAGAAGGATATATCCAAATAAATAAAGGTGGCCTGTAAATTATGTGATATTTTTAAAAGATTGAAAAGAATCAGAACAACAAAGATTTAATTTGAAAAGTAAATAATACAATATTATAGTCAATAATTGCATAAGATAACTGATAATAATAATTAATATGATTTGTGATTTTTTTTTATTGCTCTTTCTAACTCCAATACACATGTTTGGGGGTTTGGGTAAGGATTTATAACAGTCGGATTTTGAGTGGATCACATTTGGACTTTTTTGTGTTAAACGCTCCTGGAGTAAAAAGTTTTTGTGCTGGGTGCTCCTGGAGTAAAAGTTTGTTGACCAATCTTGCATCTTAGATAACGGACATCATTTTTTTCAATGGCGTTGTGCTGACTGCACTTTTTTAAAAGTTTTGGTGCTGGCTACACATTTTTAAAAGTTTTTTGTTGTTGGTATTTTTGGTATCCTTAAAAGTTATTTGTGTTAGGCACTCTTGAGGTAAAAGTTTGTTGGCCAAATTGCCCTTTATTCCTAAAATATACTCTACTAAACATTAATAAGCATTAATGTAAGAAGTGTTAATTTAATTTGGAGAAATTAAAAACCAAACTAAATTACTTGGTTATAAAGCATGTAATATTATCTTTTGTAATATTTCTCTGTCACATTAGTTTATATGTCATTTTATAAGTTAGTGAAATTAATTTAAATAATAAAAATAATTATAAGAAATAAAGTGGAAAAAAAAAATCTTACATTTAAGACTAAAATTTCTCTCTAAACTACTCAACTACAAAGGTAGTGTGCTGGGGGCACCGGAAGACTCAGAGTGTATGATATATGTACATGAGACACAAAAAAGAAAGGTCAATTAAGTATAAATTACAAAAGATAAAAGAAAAAAAAAATCACCTCTATCCTAGGTTCTGCATTTTATGTTTTGGACAAGATGAATAATAAATTTCTCATTTCTTTGATACTTTAGCCATGTTCTTGTCCTATTTCTTATTCTACCTTGTATTTTTTTTTTCCGAGTTTAATATTATTTTGTCTTCTTTTCTTTCTAAAATAAAATAAATAAATAAATTTCTAAAGCACATTTTCACATATGATAAGGAAAGTTACACTAACCATTATGTCAGATTGTCAGGCAACAAACCAATCCCCTAGATGGCACCATTGTGTCACAGGAAGGGCAGTGCCTAGTAATAAACCAACCCTACTACCTCTAATGCCATCTTTGCACCATCAAGGCTTACATTTACGAAGTGTGACGAATTATTAACTATCATTTACATGTGACTGTACAATTTGATTGTTTATATTGAATTTAAGTGAAATTTTACTATTAGCTCTCAAGTTTATGAATTCCTTTACCCCACTGGATCAAATTCAAGTGATATTGAGCGCTAAGGCTTAAATGCTTATCAGCAATATTTATATACTATTTAGGTATGGTTTTGAAAGTATAATAAAAAAAGGTTAAGGTGCAAAAATACCTGTGAATTTTTACCTGAAGTGCATTCAATACCATATGTTTTTTGGAAGTGTAAAAATACCCATAAACTTTCAAAACCGTTAATCTTAAATTTGACAAAAAATTGCAGACAGGAAGCCAAGTCGGCTATAATAATGTCATGGTTGGCTGTGGTGGGAAAAAAAGAAAGAAAGAAATTCCACAAAAGACCAGAAATAGTTCATTATTTGAAAAAAAAAAAAAAATCCCAACTCTTTGCTTCTTCAATGCCAGGATCGTGTCAGATTCGCACAGCTTTAGGCTTTCCTCTGTTCTTGGCTTTTTCGACACTTGGACCTAAAAGCTCGATTTGTTTTTCCCTCCCCAGTTAGACTTGTCTTGTATTCCCCGCGGGCGCTAGTTTTGGTGTCAGCGGAGGTGGTTTGGGTTGGGGAGTTGCTTCAATGGTGGTGGGTCTCCAAGCAAGATACTGATGATGGAATAGTGCCATGAGCTTCTCAGATCTAAGAATGTTTAGTTAAAAAAGTAATTGGTTGATTCTTCTTTTCCATATTATTCATAGTGTATGAATTTTTTGCTACAACCTGTAAAATTAGCAGTTTCTTAATCACGCATTCCAAACTTATTAGCTTCTTCTTGTTCAATGGTTTCTTGCGTAGCTGTTGCTGTCTATGTTACACCGATACTGACACGAGACACGAAATATGATATGACTTGACACTCCGATATGTTAATATTAAAAAAATCTAAATTTTTCGACACTTTAGGACACGTTTTGATATTAATATTATATATTATAATGTATATTCAAGTTCAATATTCCGTAAAATCCTGGCCTCTAGCTTTGGCTCATCGGCCTCATCATAAAAGCCATGCCTCCTTTTTTTTTTTTAAAAAAAAGAAAAATTCATCATCAATTAAGTAATATTCAAAGCCACGCATATTTTTAAAAAATAGGAGTGTCAGATAGAGTGTCGGAGTATTGAACGGTGTCGAAGTGTCCGACACGCATATTTTTATACAACAGGAGTGTCGGTGCTTCATAGGCTACTGTTGCACTCATGATGAACAAGGATGTTCACTTATGACTTGATTCCTTTCCGTCTTCTTCAATTGATGATTCTCGTTTTGATTTGCCCTTTTTATTTTGATTTCTAAGTTTGTTGATGTGTTCTATGAAGCTTTTATTTTGATTTCTCGAGTAACGTGGTTGATAAGTTTTTCTTTCTCCTCCACTGTCATAGCCGATCTTATAAAACATTAAGATATAGACATATTAAGTTTAATTTTTAAAAATGGAAAACCATTACTGAGGTAGGTATACGCTTTTGTTTTGTTTTGTTTTCTGTTTGCCAATTTTTATTTCGGTATCTATGTGTTTTACTCTCCTAATTAAATTTATTAATTTTACCCAATGCGGGTTGGCCTAGCAGTAGTTGGCTAGGCCCTAGGACGTTCCCCCACCAATGAAGTGTGAAAGGTTCGATTCCTGGAGTCGCTCGTTTGAAGAGGGCTCTATCATTAACAACTCCCGACCTGGAGTGGTTGTACACTTTGCTACCATTTTCTTACCAAATTTATTAATTCTACTTTGTAGCACAATTGGCTTCAATATAGGGGCTAACAATGCTAACAAAGTAAAATTACATAGGTTAACGATGTTAAAAGAGTAAAATCAAAAGATCTAATGAGGAGAAAAAAATATAGTGGCACCAAAGTTAAAAGTACCAATGATTGGTACAAAAATCATTTGAGGCCAATGATGTTTGAGTTAGAAGATTAACACGATATTGAAACATAAAAGTATCCAATTAAAAGTAACAATGATTGGTAAAAAAAAATCATTTGAGACCATTGGTGTTACAGTTGAATATTTGGAAAAAAATATTTCATAAAACTAAGACGTCGAGAATAACAAAGCCTTAATTTAGTAGGTGGAGTTGTTTACATAGATCACATGATGTAATTATATTCTATCGACAACGAAATTTGTGGAAAGATCGCTTACCAAAATCTTGCTCAATAATTTGATTGAGTGTTCATTTTAATCTTTCTTTATCTTTTTTTAACTGATTCTATACTATTTGATCAACCATCTTCACCACATATCTGTGAATGTATACAAACCACTTCAAAATTTCTAATGTAAACTTAATTATATGACTACATATCCATCTCTCAGGATAGGATTCTGGTGTCAGCTACGCACTTTAAGACATCAAATTGAATTGAAATGTTGCATAAAGCTTTATAAAAAAGACACATATTCTATAAAGCGCTTTTGGTTTTTTTAAATATATAATTTTCACTCTGTTATAGCTTACTATATAATTTTTTTTTTGCTCAAGTTATAGATTACTATATAAAATGCAAGAACCGATGCCACAAATATCACTTGTCCTCAGCGGTGTTGTGGTTCGTTTCCAATCTCTGGGTCGCCAGATCGAACCTTGCCCTAGCCTTTTTTCATTTTGCCTTTTTGTCTCAGTTCATCTTCGTCATTTCTACTACCATGGAAAGAGATCAATCATCTCCTTCTCGCAGAAAGGTATGATTTCCTTTTCAAATTCCGAGAATTCTCTATGATTTCATCAAACAAGATCCGATTTCGACTCTCAGTGATTCCGATTTCCTCCGCAGGTAAAGTTCGCTCCGAGAGCTCCACCTACCAGGAAGCCTAAACCAAAGACGCCGAAATCGTAAATTCCATCGGAATTCTCTGTGAATTTCCACCGTATCTCTTCGAAATCTGTACGAAAATTTTTTCCCCTGATTATTGTTATTGTTGATGCAGTGAAGCTGGAGAAGAAGACGATGGAGAATCAGCTCAGGCTCGAGCTCTGTTACGACACATGAGCGTAAGTCTTCTTCTTCGTTGTTATTTGATTCTGTTTTAATTCTTTCAATTGTGAGTTTGAAGATCAGGATTCAGGAGTTGAATCATATCCATCTTACGCACTCTTCAGTCTTGTGCTTATTTTGTTGATCTCCCTGTTTATTAAAGTCGATGAGACTGTTTATCTTTGTGTTTTGGCCTGCAAGAAAATTAGAAAACAAACTAATCTTAATCTAGCTGGCTTATTAAATTATTATGCATATTTGGCCCAATAATAATAATAATAATATTTTTCGGGGGAAAGATGAATCACTGGTATGGGGCTATTGGTACATTTTGAAATTAAAAAAGTGGGAGCGTGACATAGAAAACATTTGTGGCTGTGGCATCACGCTATTCACTTTTTTCTGTTTTTTTTTTCCCCTCCCTGGGTTACAGCTTATGAATCTTGCTGTCAATTTCGATTTTTTTTTTGTTTTTTTGTTTTTTGTTTTTTGGAGAAAGGCATAGGATAGGAGTATGAAAATTTGAAAATATGATTCCATATGACTTAATTTATATAATTCTTTAAGGGTTATTCTGTAATTAAGTTTTTCTGTGAAATTACCTGATCATTCACCTTTAGTGAAAATAGTTTCATTGTCTTAAATTCTCCGGTTATTTAGAAAGTTAAAATTAGTTGTTAAAGATAGGATATTTTCACTACCAATTTTATGTCACTATCAAGTTACTACTATTTTTTCACCGTTAGATCAGAATCTTAATAGGAGAGAGAAATGATAAATGTAGATGAGATTATGATCTAACGGTGAAAAAATGATTGTGACAATTTTCATTTCACTATATAAAGGTGATTAGGTAATTTCATTCAATTAATAACAAAATTAGGGCGTGTTTGGTTGATTAGAAATAAATCAGCTTATTTTACAACCTGTCCCCCCTTTCTTTCGTTGGAGACTATGAGTGTGAGTTTATATTGAACAGCTGTAACTCCTCTGTTTAACAAACATGCTTATGCGTTCTATGATTTTTCTTATTGCTGATTTAATATTGATATATTTTCAATCTGGAATTGCAGGAGAACCTCGCAAGACGCAATCGTCAAGTTGAAACAAAATGTAACGATCATATCTGAACTCTATCTTTGTTTGCCACATGATATTTGCAAAATATATTCTTACAGTAGTGATCCTAGGTTGAGCATAGTCTTGCATCTCAAATGGTATTTTCTGTTGAATATGAAGTTTTACTTTAATTTTTTTATTATCTCAAATTTCATACAGAAAATTGGCATGTATAGAAATCTCTGCATCTTTTCCTCTGTTATCAATGTCTGTCATTGTTTCTTGCCCAGAGGTCAATCTCAACATCAAGTTTCTTAATTTGTAGTGTGAATTGAAAAACACAGAAATAGAACAATTTTTTTATAAAAATAATTAGAAATAGCCGAAAAACAATAGAGACTGTAAATAAGTTAGTTATGTGCTGGTGACTACAACAGAAAAAAATAATGGGCACTGGACATTATATTCTTTCATTTGGAATGTAGAGATTTACCCGGTTCTCATACATGAAAATTTTGGATTAGAATGTGTCTGGAAATTTGTGTTGGGTATGTGTTTTATTTTAGCAATCTTGACTTCTCAATGGACAGTGTAAATTTATCCTTTCATATAGCAGACACAATTATTTAAACAAATGGAGTCTATGATTCAATTTCTGGTAGGATTTGAAGAATTTCTAACTGATTACTATATAATCTTGTTCTTGTCTCTATCTAGCTGTATCATAATTGGGCGACATATCAAATATCCCCATTCGAGTGTGCAGGTTCCCTTTAAACCAGTGGTTCTATACCACCTTCTCCAGTGATATTTGGTGACAAATATGTTTTTGTGCCTTTTGGAGTAAAATGGTTAATGAAGCGTTTGAAACAGTTTCAATGGTGAAATTTAAGGAATTTAATGAAGCGTTTGAAACATTTTTGTGCCTTTTGTATGTTTCAGAAAGTAAATTCCGATATACCTATGCATCGTACATGTTATCTCATGTCAGTTGCATGGCATTATGAGTGATAAATGTTTTAGAAGTTCCTGAAAATTAAGTAGAGGTGAAGATAAATCAGTCTATTTATGGTCTCACAACAGTAAAAATGCCTCAATAACTCTTTTTCCCTTTTAAATCTTCCCTTCCATTTATATTGAGGAATTAAATAGTCTTGGTATTGGGTGAGAAGCACAAATCTTGAATACTAGGAAGAATCCTTGAGTTACTTTCTGAATATGTGACCAGTTTACAGTTTATAAATATAAATTGACTTTACCTTCGTCATTGTTTATTTTTTGACTAATTTGACTAGCTCATTATGTTTTCTGTTAGCAAATGTGCAAGTTGCATTTGGTCCCGGTGCTAGTTCACCGCCATCCCTACGGACATATGGTAATAGTAAGGGCATGCATAGACGTGAAAGCAGCAGTTCATCATCCAAAGTTTCTGGTAGTCGGGAAGATGCATTAACATTGCCTTCAGCTGCTGTGGAGAATCAAAGTGATGTTTGTATGGTAGATGCTACTAATGCTGTCATCAGTGCCTCGGCTAGGAAAATGAAAAAAGAATACAAGGAACCATGGGTGAGTACTTCTCATTACTCATCTTTTCTTATCCTATCTGCATCTTCCTCGAAAGGCCAGGGCTAAGCAATTTTTTAATTTCAATTAAACTACAGGATTATCAATCTTATTATCCTACTACACTGCCTCTGAGGAAGCCTTATTCTGGGGACCCAGGTATGCTTTAATCAAATTCAACATAGGATCCATCAACAGAATTCGATTTCATGAATGAGACTTGATGGAACACATGATTGGCCAATGAGTTCCCAAGAACATGAAATAATTATATCAGCAAAACCCATTTTAAAGTTTTTCCTTAACTGATGAACCAGTGATCTTCGTTGGCATTTCTGATGAATTTATTAACATTGAATTCCATTTACCTCTTAGAAATTCTTGATGAGGAAGAATTTGGGGAAGCTGCTACTAATACAGAGTATGACGAGAACGCTGTTAATAATGCTGCAGAACTTGGTCTCTTGGTTAGTAATCACAATAAACATGTTAACATAAATTCAAAACTTGTTTTTTTTTGGGCAGTGCATTTGACACAAAATTTTAACAGGATGAGGAGGAAAAAAGGATGCTTTTGTTTCAATTCCCTGCTCTGCCATTCGTTAAGCAGTCGGCTAGTGTGAAAGGGAAGGAGAAAGTAGGTACATCGTCAGAAGCTTCCATAAAGGGCCGCAATCTGGAAGATTTGTCAGGGGGCTATATGGGCAAAATGCTAGTATACAAGAGTGGAGCAGTTAAATTGAAGCTTGGAGAGAACTTGTTTGATGTGAGTTTCATAACTTGGCTTTGAAATTTAGATGTGGCATGATCATGGCTAGTAACAAAGAAGCTAAGAACTGAGTTATGTTTTTGACTTGATCAAGTAAAAAATAAAGTATAAATTTATCCGAGTTGAATATGGTGCTAAAATCAGCATTAAACTTCTCAACAATTCTTGTCATGGAACACATATTAAGCAAATCTATTGCTGAGTTATGAAAATTGAAGTTTTGTTCTGTTACATGGATTATTTAGACATACACTACAAGAATTGACTTATTGTGTTATTATAAACATGATTGGTTCTTCATTTACAATCTCTCAGCTTCATGCATCAAAGCTACTTTAATAGAGATATGCTTCTTTGAAGATTCTTATAATGAAAGTTTAAAGCGCTTTATGTTACAACCTTTAGTTAGGGAGCCTAGTCTCACATGCTGCAACCTCAAGACTATTCTCTTCTGCTTCAATGCTGATTAAACAAACTCATTAGTTGCCAGTTGGTACTATGTATGATGTTTTAGTAACATTATCTTGCTTGATATTCTTTTTTAAATTAGATTCTTTACATCCATGCATTTGTAAAATGAAAAATGTAAACAAATATAGTTGTGTATGGCTTATATGTTACCATATCGTACATATACTTTTAACTCTGTCAACATCCAAGTTAAAACCATTTTGCTTACCACTTGGCTCTTGAAAATTTAATCTTTAAATAAATTCCTTCCTTTCCCATTCGATCCCCATCCAAACATACACTTAGATTTGGATCACGCACAGTGCCTTATTTTGTGCAGTGCTGTATGGCAGTTGTATAAGTAACGTGCTTATATTTTTTCATTTATATATTATATATATATATATATATATATATATATATATATATATATTCATCTAAAGATACTACACTTGAGAAGTATGCAAAAGTAGGCACTACAAGGGATCGAAATCCTACTGCTGTCATTAACTTCCTTGATAAGTAACTTCCATAACTGAATCTGAGGATACTGTCTGCTTTATTTATTTTGGTGCAGGTGTCTGTGGGTTCAGATTGTGTGTGCGCTCAAGATGTGGTGGCAATGGACATTGCAGGAAAAAACTGCTGTGTTCTTGGGGAACTTAACAAAAGGGCTGTTGTAACTCCTGATGACCTTGATTGAGTAAGTAGGATCAAATATTGACCTGATTGCATTGGACAATGAAAATCATAATCTAGTTAGTATGTGAATACTGCTGGATAGGGTATTATTTTTAGGGGGAATGTGTATGTATGTACGTACGTGTCTAGAAATGCTAATTCTGTTGATTCAGTTGCATGTTGAACTGCTTTAGGTGCTTCCAATTCTTGACTCAGTTTTTGTTACTGGCAAAACTCTTTACCATGCAAAGAAGAATCAATTCCCATTTCACTATTTTGCTTTGATGAGAGATTTCTATGTGATTAAGCATAAGATTCCGAATTCAAGTTCGTAGAGATATGAAAGCATTCAAATTCAAATTAATATTAAAAGGAAAAATAAAGACAATAGATTTGTCTTTAATATATTGTACCAGGACTAAAATGTTATGTAAACTACAAACTTGAGATGCTTTATCCAAAATATTAAATTTGGATAAAATTCATTCCCATAATTTTAATTTACAATTTTAATGACATATTCAAATTGGGAAATTAATCTTCTATATTCTTATATGTAGTGTTAAAAATTATATCACAAAAAAGTATTAAAAAAACTATTGATTCTGGGCTCAGGGCCATTTACTTGTATAATGTTGGGTGAAGGACTCAAGGCTTTCGTCTCCATTATATTCACAATTCTATCTCATTCTAGGCTATCTTTCAGCTTACAAACTAATTCCCAATTATGCATTTGGGCTAATATACCATTGTTGATCCATGCAATTTGAGCAAATTATGGTTTCAACCCTTACAATCTCAACCTCTTGGTTTTGGTCCGTTTTATAAAGATTTGATTTGAGTTTAATAGCTAATCTCCATACATTTTAATGAGTTTATACTTAGACTTAGATCTTTATAAAATTAGAGGGATCAAAACTAATAATTTAAAACTATAGGGTTTTAAATCAAAATTTGAGCAAATTATGGTTTTGACCCTTACAATCTCAACTTCTTGGTTTTGGTCCGTTTTATAAAGATTTGATTTGAGTTTAATAGCTAATCTCCATACATTTTAATGAGTTTATACTTAGACTTAGATCCTTATAAAATTAGAGGGATCAAAACTAATAATTTAAAACTATAGGGTTTTAAATCAAAATTTCATAAAATGTAATGATATAATAATGACTTTAAGCCTATGTTTTTCTTTACTCGACTATAAGTAAAATTTATATTCAAATTTTATGCAACACATTAATATTTATATTTTCTAAAAAAATATTAGTGCAGTCGTATAAACTTTGAATTTAACCCTTATTATTATTATTATTATTATTATTATTATTATTTTTGAAAGAGCCTTAAAATCTTTTGTAAGACTAGCCCAATCTCACATTTGTCTTAATCTATTCCTTCAAGATGGTTGGACTAAATCAAAACCAAGCTATTAGTCTCATCCTAAATATAGAAACTTGATAATTACTTTACGTATATTATGAAAATTAGTTATTTATAATAAATGACTTAATTTCCTTAAAATACTTAATTTAATCATTATCTACGTTAACAAAATCTCTCTAATATATGCCATATGGTTGGTTTAAAAATTAAGAAATTTAGAAGACAAAACATATTGAGGTATTGTATTTAAAACAAAGAAAAACTTTTAATTAGCTCTTAAGTAAGAGGGAACATGTAAGGACTAAGGACCCTGAAGATAATATATGATTATTATTTCATTTTTAAGTAATATTGTAACAATTTATTGTAGACTTCTAATAAATAAAAGTTGGTGGCTTAGTGGCAGTGAGGTTACTCCATTCTTTGGGACACTAAGTTCCAATCCTACTTGTGTTAAAAGGGTATCTTGTTTTGCTTTACCATTGTGAAATTTCCATTATTCCCTTATGTATATACTCTCTCCGGTCCTAATTATAAGAGCTAGTTGACTTTTTTGGAGAGGTTAAGGAAGCTAATTAAATTACTTTAGAGTGTTTTTATTTTTATTTTTTTCTTCAAACTAATTAGTTTGATTAATAAACTAATATATAATTTAAAGATACACAACAAATAAAATGATTAAGTAACTTTTTTAGCTTCCTTAATATCTACAAAGAAAGTCAACTAGCTCTTATAATTAGGACCGGAGATAGTAATATTTTTTAAGAAGATTCATACTTTAAAATTATGTGAAGGCCTTAAATAATTAAATATTTTGGAGAATAATTATTTGAGGATTGGTATGAATTAATAGAAAAGTTACTCCTAAAGAAATGGATTTTTTTTTTGGACATAAAAAATGGTGGCAAGTGTGCAACCACTCTGGATTCTGCAGTGGCAAGGACGACCCTCTCAACAGTGGTAGCTCCATACAAGGCGGATTACAAGTGGTTTTACCGCAGCTCGAACCCTAGACCTCTTAAGGGAATCTAGCGCCATATTCCGCTGGACCAACCACATGTTGGTAAGAAATGGAATTTTAAAAAGCTAATATCTTGGCAGGAAATGGAATTTTCAAAAGCTAATATCTTGGAAAATATTAGTTTTCCAAATTGATGTATAATTTTTTGGGAGTCATATTGCACCCAATAGTAAAGGGAAAATCCCATTTAAATACCATATAAATGTTCAAAACCTCAAAAGGTCTGCTAACATTTGGAAAGGATACAGAGGTGAGTGGGAGGGATTTGAGATTTTGAAATTTAAGTGGTTTTACTAAAATGCCCCTCACATAATATAAATCACCCTCTACTTTCTCTCTCCTCTCCCTTTCTTCATCTCTTCCTCTTCTCGTGGTGGCTTTCTTTCTCTCACCTTTCACTCTCTTCCTCTCCTCGATCTGAGCCTTACTCTCTCCATCAAAGCTCCTCAAAGAATAGAATCGAATCCTTAAACAATGTTTGACAAAAATTTGTAATGATTTTGACAAAATCGATAAGTTCTGCAATTCCCACGAAGCTCATGAGTTTTCCGACATGATTAAACAAAAGTTTGAGGGTTTGAGGTAGGGAACTAGGTAGAGCTTATTCTTCTCCTCACTATTATCTTCTTCTCCATTCAACTTCGTTTTTTTTTTCTTCACTTTCACCATTACAACACCTATAAACCAGTTTCTAGTGAGATCATGAGTTTTTTTTTTTTTTTTTGTCAAGCTTATGAATTTTCTTGCGAGCTTTTTCAGTTTACTAAAAGAGTAACGAATTTGAAAAAATTTATAATGGTTTTGACAAAATCCATAAGTAATATGTGTAAAATGATTGACAAAGAGTTTTAGGTTGTGACCAATTGAGTAATGAGATTGCTAAATTATTAATGGTTTTGACAAAACCAATAATGGTTTTGAAAAAATTGGTAAGTATGGACAATATGTGTAAAAGAATTGATAAATGAGATTTACTAAAATAGTAATAATTTTCACAAAATTTGTAATAGTTTTGACAAAATCGGTAAGTATGGACAATTTGCGCAAAATGATTGACCATGAGTTTTTTTATTGTGACCAATTGAGTAATGGTTTTAACAAAAATCATAATGGTTTCCCTTTTTTATTTATTTAAAAATTGAGGTCTTAATAGTAAATTCATCAATATTTTAAAAATTCAAATTTGATCATTGTTACCTTTATGCTATTTTCAAATGCTAATAGACTTTTTGGTATTCTAAATTTCAGATGGTATTTAAATTATATTTTCCCAACAATAAATTCATGAAAAATTAGTATATTAAAGGAAAGAATTTTTGGAAGAGTTATATCTGTTACATCCCTACTGACCTCGCTTTTTTCGGGTGGCGGGTAGTGTGATACTTCTCTATTTCTAAAAAATATTATTTAATATCATCATACATTAGAGCATTATAGCGTAATGCAATGGCAAGATGGTTTAGGCATAATATACTGACGATAAATTACAAATCTTAGTTACAAAATTATAATCACATAAAATCAATTCTCTGAATAGGTTGGAACCGGTCCAACATCTCCATCTGCTAACATTCGTCTGGGAGCTACATCCAATAAACTATATACAAACAAGTACTAGCAGAGGCTGAAATCCTAAAGGATCTCAGAGTAACCGTTAATCTTATACACAAAATGTATTCAAAGTATGTAAGAAAACTATAAGCACAAACCATAAAGCATTCAGTAAGTCGCACACAGCGAGGCACGAAGCCTAATTTGGAGCAAGTAGTCTTAATAGCACACAGCATAGACTGCAAGGCACAGCACACAACAAGGCCCTAGTCGCACACAGCAGGTTCCAGTTCCAAAGCGCTTGGAAATCAATAACACTGAATGCATACACAACCATGGTAAAACATACATACAGAGTCATGCAAAGTATATGAGATTGGGTTTACTTACTTGCAAATAACTGATTAGTAGGATAACAAACGCCCAACTACTAAACAGGAATAATAGACTAAAAGTAATACAATATAAATGGTGTCATCATTAATATAACTTTTCTCTAAAAATATGTAACTTTATAATTTGTATGAAGGGTTTTTTCACCATTTGTAACTCATTAATTCTTTTTATTAATGAGTATCACTTCATTGACTATTAATCCTTCATTTTCGCATAGGGTTCAGAAAATTTTAGAAATTTGACCTAATTTCAAAAATTCATAACTAATTGTAGAAAAATCCGATTGAGGTGTTCTAAAAATTTACATGACTTTTGACATGTCTATTTTTAACTAAAAATACTTGCCAAGGCCAGACACAGGTAAATCATTCTCAGTTACAAAAATACCCTTGTTGGTTTTTCAGCTTCTTAATTTGTACTACCTTTTTTCTTAACTCAAATACTCCCAAAAATATACTCTATACTCCTCCTTATACAAAATTCTATTTTAAACACTTTAAAACCATCAAAATTACCAAAATAAAGTCATATTATGATGTTCTAAATTATTGACCAAAATCTCTTTCACAAACCCAAAATATTAGATAGATGATTTACTTGTTCAAAGTCCTTACTTCTTTCACCACCTCTTCTTGAATTCCTTTATAAGGATGACTAGAGCTTCAATGATATTATACAAGGATATTAATTAAGACCTCAAGCATAACTACATGAATTTGAAGGAAGTAGAATAAATTTCATAACTTCCTTACCTTGATTCAATCTTCCTTGTACTCCTTCTTCTTGTTTATCTCTCAAGCTCACTACTCTCTTCTTTCTTTCTATATGTGTGTGTGGTGCCTTCTTGCCAGATTTTTTTTTTTTTTTTGGGGGGGGGGGGGGGGTGAAGTCCTAGTTATAGAGGTCTTTGGCACAAAATATCTCCTTGCAATTTTATCATTTTATCCCTTGTAATTATCTCTTGAAATCTCTAGGCTTTTCTTCCTTTTTCTAGAGAAATCTTGATTTTTCTTTTGAATTCATGTTCATTTGTCAATTTATGATGACATCATCCATGACATAAACATATTCAAAGTCAAGAGATATTTGTTGATCTTTTTCTTACTTTTGCCAAGTGTGCTAGTTCATGAATTTTCCATTCTCTCTTTTTGCTTTATCTTATATACACTTGGCACAAATCAAAATCATGTACTTGTAGCTTATTTAATACATTTTTTGACTTTAGTTTATACACCTGTTATCCATTGTGTATTACATGATATTTCTTAATCTTCTTTTTTTTCCACTTTTACTACATCCCCTGAACTAGCCCTTGTCATCAGTCTTTCACAAGTTAAATCTCAAATCACTCGGCCCAAAACTCACAATATTACAATACCAGCTCAATTAGTTTTTAAACCACCCAAAGAATTAATTATCAAAATTTATTCCGATTATGTCAAAAAAAAAAGAAAAACCCAAAAATTACTAGCATAAGAAAGGAAAAAAATTTGTTAAAAAATGAAGCCCAAGCCCATTTGAAAAGATGGTGGGCGTGGCTGAAGTTTAGGAATTGGAGGAGCACAATCAGCATATTACTCAATTTAGCTGGCCCAAATTAAAATTAAAATTAAAATTAAAATTAAAATGGAAGTGCTAGATATTTGTGGAATAAAAAACTATTAATTATGATTAGTAATCATACTTCAAACAATCATCATCTCGCCGCGATGTGTGGATGTGGAAGTGCCTTGCTGATCGGTTCGGGAAACTTGAGTTTTTTGTGGATGAAGCTTCTTCACCGTTAGGCACCAAGTTACATCTCCTCATCTCTTGGTTGATGGTTCTTCTTTCTCTTTGTTGCTATTCGTTGGCCATCGCTGCGAGAGTGCTGCAACTAAAACTTCTTATCTTTTCCTCGTTTCGATTAACGGTAGCATAATTGATTTTTTTTTTTTAATATGAGTTTTGTAAATTTAAAATTAGATAAAAGTTAAATCGTAAATGTTAGTTTGGATTGACGGTAGTAAGAGTGAGTTTTTTCTCCCCTCAAACTGAAATTTGTTAATAATTATTGAAAAGCAAATTTATATGAAAAATTAATGAAAAAGACATGAGTTTCTATTATATGTATATAATTTGATAATTAATATAAATTATTGATTTTTTTTAAATGCACAGCAAAACTTAATTAGAGATTGTTGAATAGATAAAAATTTATATAAAGTTCAAATAACAAGAATCTTAGGTTTTTTTTTTAAAAAAATTAAATAATATTATATTACTAAAATTAGAATTAATTTTTTTACCGACAAATATTGATACACCAACTGAACTCCTTAGTTAGAATAAAACAAAGGAAGTATAAAAAAAAGAAGAGTTAAGGTGCAAAAATACACATAGTTTTCTAAAAAATATATCCAACACCAAATGCTTTTTTTTAGGTATAAAAGTGATTCTGTGGTTACATAAGTGGAGTAAAAATACGTATTGACTATTAGTTTGATTTTAATTTTTTTTTAAAGGTTGACATGGGCGATGAGTTATCTAAATTTCATCTCAGTTGGTAATATAGAACTGGAAAAAATTATAGAAAAGGGCCCAAGTAGTTTTGAAAATTACAGAAAGACGACAACAACAATGAGGAAGTAGAGATGGACGGCCTGATGGGTAAGGTTGAGAGTGGGAGAGAAGGGCTGAATTGTAGTTTCTAAAATATCTATGCCATTTTCTGTAATTTTCTCCAGTTTTTTAATTTATTGTCAGTTGGGGTGAAATTTAGTTGAATCATTGTTTATGTTAGCTTTAGACATATAAAAAAGTCAAACTAACGCTCAATGAGCTTTTTTACTTTACTTTTGTAACCACATAGTCACTTTTGTACAAAAAAAAGAACACTTGATGTTGAGTGTATTTTTAGAAAAAACCATAAATGTATTTTTATAACTTAATCCAGAAAAGAATAATACAAGGAGGGACATGATGGGGTGGGAGGAGAGTAGAGGAGGCATGATGTGGCTTTTATGTCAGAAGCAATATATCACATTATCACTATCACTTTCCCAACAATATGTTAGTTCTCAATGTGTTTTGATGATTAACAACAAGTGTAAACATGTTTTGAAGTTTCCAAGATCCTTTAAAAATCATCTGATAGTTGCTTACCGCAGTACAGGTCTGCATACTGCAGTAAAGGGTCTTCCAGAAAGGCAATAATCTTTCAAGTCAACTCAATACTGCAGTATAGGGTGCTATACCGCAGTATTGGATTTACAGAAGGTCATCAGATTTTTGAAGTTAAGTCAATACTGCAGTATAGGTTTACATACTGCAGTATTGGACTTCCAGAGAGCAAGCAAATTTTTGAAGTTAAGTCAATACTGCAGTATAGGTTTACATACCGCAGTATTGGACTTCCAGAGAGCAAGCAAATTTTTGAAGTTAAGTCAATACTGCAGTATAGGTTTACATACCACAGTATTGGACTTCCAGAGAGCAAGCAAATTTTTGAAGTTAAGTCAATACTGCAGTATAGGTTTACATACCGCAGTATTGAACTTCCAGAGAGCTACCGTGTTTTCAAAACAAGCCAATACCGCAGTATAGGTATTTATACTGCAGTATAGGGCCATCCAGTGAGCAACCAAGTTTTTCACACAAGTCAATACCGCAGTATGGATATGGATACTGCAGTATAGGCTTATACAGAAAGCTCTCAAGTTTTATAACTATTGCATACTGCAGTATAGTTTTTCATACTGCAGTATTGGGCAATTACGTTGTCTCACAATTCTGTCAAAAACTCGCATACTGCAGTATATTACTTACATACCGCAGTATAGGACATATCTTTCAAAATCAATTCACGATGTTCTGCCTCTGGAAGCTGCATACCGCAGTATGACTTTGGATACTGCAGTATGGTAACTTATGCACAGTGCCATACTCCAGTATAGAGGAACTTACCGTGGTATACAACGGTCAAAATTAAGTTTTGAATTACGTGAATTTGTAAATCATTATTGTTTGACCTTATTGCTTCCATAATTCATTCAGTCATATTCCTAGCTATGTTTAACAAGTTTGTTGAGTGAATTTCAGGAATCACAGATGAAGATCAATGAAGGTCAAAGCCATAAAGCAAAAAGTGTACAGTGCATTAAATGCACTTCTGCAAATCAACCTATTTTCAGCTAATCCATCTGAGCACGCCTTCTAAACGTTAAAGAATGCTTACTACAACAAGTAAAGTCATCTCTAACGGGCAAATTCTCAGAGAGCCACATCAGATCACATTAACACTTGGATTAGCAGAAGTTTAGAGAGAGAAGATGACCAGAACCCAAGCTAATCACTTCCAACGATTGGAATCATCTTACAACGGTCATTTAATGTTCTCTACCTATAAATAGAGTGCATTAACTTCTTCTCAAGCTAATACACCAACTGAGAGCGAAAATTTATTAAGTGTCATTTACTGTGTTCAGCTTTCATCTGTAATAGTATCAATTTGATACTTGTGCTTCAGTGTTCATTTTATCTACTCTGTAAGAGAGTCTTTTCTTGTAAATCATTTATTGATTGAGTCAACTACAAGTCAGGGGACTTGGTAGTTGGGGAGTATTGATTACAACTTGTAAGGGGGAGTGTGTTCTAGTGAGAGAACAACTCTTAGTACAGAGTGTGTAATCATTATTGTTGGTTTAGTGGATTGAAAATCCCAAGTGAGGCTTGGGGACTGGATGTAGGTCAGAGAAAGGACCGAACCAGTATAAACTGCATTGTGTTAAGCTTCCTTTCTCTTCTCCTCTGTTCTGCTCTGTTTTAAGTATTTAAAAACAGATCAAGTTTCGAAAATTTTAAAGATACCCAATTCACCCCTACTCTTGGGTATCAAGCTCCAACTTTCATTTGGTATCAGAGCGAGGTCTTCTCAGAAGAGCTTAACAACTCGAGAAGGATCACTATGGAAGGAATTCTTCCAGATGGAGCTTCAATCAACAGACCTCCTGGTTTCGACGGCGAACACTACTCCTTCTGGAAAGCCAAATTTCGTGTGTTCGTGATGGCAACAAAATATGGTCTATGGAGAGTCTTTGAAACTGGAAACTATGTTCCAGTCAAGGTAGAAGGAGGCATCACTGTTCCCAAGACAGAAGCCGAGTTCGATGATGATGATAAGAAGAACATCACTCTCAATAGCAAGGCTATCCTGATGCTTCAGAGTGCTCTTAGTCAAAAGGAGTACTTTCGTATCTGTAATTTGTCAACGGCTAAGGAAATGTGGAAGGCGCTGGAAATAGCTTATGAAGGAACCTCCGGAATCAAGGAGAATCGCGTCAACATTCTAACCACTGAGTATGACTTGTTGCGAATGAAGCAAGGCGAGAGTATTGGAGAATTTCAGTTGAGATATACTCATCTGACCAATCAGCTAGCGGCCTTAGGAAAGCTTTTCGATCAAGGAGCTCAAGTGAGGAAAATCCTCAATATTCTGATAAAGGATTGAGAAGCTAAAGTTACCGCCATCGAAGAAGCTCGTGGAGAATCAATGACTTCAGTTGCTGCATTGTTTGGAAGTCTATCTGAGTATGAGAGCAAACTGAAGTTCAAGAAGGAGTTAGAAGATGTCAATGGTGGCAACAATCGCAACAAAGGAGTGGCTCTGAATGTGGAAAAGGATGAGGAAGATGAAGATGAGGATGAAGAAATTAGCATGATGGTCCGGAGATTCAAGAAGTTTTACAAAAAGGATCAAGGCTTCAAGAAATTTCAGAAGGGAAGTTCGAGCTATGAATCGAAGAAGCCTATCATTTGTTATGAATGCGAGAAGCCCGGACACATCAAGGCAGATTGTCCTCAGCTGAAGAACCAAGAGAAAGAGAAGAAGAAGTTCAAGAAATTCAAAAAGAAGGCATATGTGTCAGCCATATGGGGTGACAGCTCATCGGATGAAGATGAAGCTAAAGAGGATGAAAGCGAAAAGGCCAATATATGCCTGGTTGCTGAAGAAGAAGAGCAACACAATGAGAGCAATGAGGTATACGAATCTTTACCCTCCTATGATGAATTATTTGCTGAATACAATGCTGTCCAAAAGGAGTTTGAGAAATTAGCAGATAAATATATGTCTTTAAAAAGAAAAAATTCTTTTCTTGAATTGCAAATTGAAAACATTTCTTCTCCTCAATCTCTGGTTTGCGATGAATGCCCTGTTTTAGAGAAAAAGAACTTACAACTTACAAAGGCACTTGAGAAATTCACTAAGGGAAGTGAAATGCTCAATGTGATTCTAAAACAACAACGTTTTATAAACGATCGATCGGGCATTGGATACAAACCTGATTTTGATAAAAGGAAAGGCAAGAAAAAGAATGGACAAAGGTCATATATGAACTATTTCACAAAGTCTGTTCATTCCTCAAACCCTTTTGCTTATTGTAACTATTGTAATAGGAAGGGTCATTCTACTTCATCTTGCTTTCATAAGAAAGAAAGAAAGACAAAACCTGTAGGAAATTATCAATGGGTACCAAAAGGAACATATGTTCCCAAGGTACATGCTAACCCCAAAGGACCCAAGAAAAGATGGGTACCTAAGATTTGATCCTTCATGAATTGCAGGTTTGTCTTAGAGCATCAAGGCCTAACAAATGGTACATTGATAGTGGATGCTCAAGGCATATGACTGGAGACAAATCAAAATTTCTGTCAATAAAGCCAAAAGATGGAGGTAGAGTCACATTTGGAGGTGACCAATCCGGAAAAATCGCTGGCATTGGTGAGATTGGCAATCATGAAGGACCACTCATCAAAGACGTCTACTTGGTAGAGGGATTGTGTCACAACCTCTTAAGTGTGAGCCAAAGCACCGATAAGGGTAATTTGGTAATATTTGACTCTGATGAATGCTTTATTGTTAAAAAGGAATTAATCTCCATAAATGATTTGAAAAATAAAGCTTTATTTAGAGCACCAAGAGATGGAAACTGTTATACTTTGAATCTCTCTAGCAATGCTTCTGTTTCTGAAAATTGCTTTGTAAGTAACTTGAATGAGAGTTGGCTATGGCATAAGCGATTAGCTCATGTCAATATATTTCAACTTGATAAGTTGCTGAAAAAGGATTTGGTTATCGGCATTCCCAAATTGAATTTCAAAAATGATATGATTTGTGATGCATGTCAAAAGGGAAAACAAACCAAATCATCTTTTCAAAACAAAAATGAGATTTCAACCACTAGACCACTTCAACTTCTTCACATGGATCTAGTTGGACCAGCTAAAGTAAAAAGTCTTGGTGGAAACCTTTATACTTTGGTCATTGTTGATGATTACTCTAGATTTACTTGGACTATATTTTTATCATCAAAAGATGAAACATTTGATCAGTTTGTTGCTTTTACCAAGAAGGTCCAGAACGAGAAAGGTTTCTCAATTTCAGGTATAAGGACCGATCATGGTGGAGAGTTTGAAAATGACGCTTTTGCTGAGTTCTGTGACAGTATGGGGATTGATCACAACTTTTCAGCACCAAGAACACCACAACAAAATGGAGTAGTGGAGAGAAAGAACAGAGTACTCACTGAGATGGCAAGAGCGATGCTGAACGAATACAACACTGCCCAAGTATTTTGGGCGGATGCCATGAGTACGGCTTGTTACATCTCCAACAGAGCCTATGTGAGAAAGAAGCTGAACAAGACCCCGTACGAACTCTACAAAGAAAGAAAGCCAAACCTCAGTCACCTACATGTCTTCGGTTGTAAGTGCTATGTGCACAATAACGGTAAAGAAAATCTTGGTAAATTCGATCCTAAAGCTGATTTAGCTATCTTTATTGGCTATTCTAATAGGAGTAAAGCATATAGAGTCTTTAACACCAGGACTAAGATTGTTGAAGAATCTATACATGTTGTATTTTGTGAATCTGAATCTGATAAATCCTTGGATGATGAAGAGGAGACTATTTTCAAAAACAAATTCTTTTCGAAAAATGCTCCTACTCCTTCTGAAAATTCTGAAAATGTTTTTGAGGCTGATCCTGAAAACAATTTGGAAAATCCCGATCAGTCTCAACCTAAAGCTTGGAGATTTATAAGGAATCATCCTTTAGACCAAGTTATAGGTGATGTAAACCAAGGAGTTAGGACCAGAAATAGTATTTTGAATGAAGTCACATTTTCTGCATTTATTTCTCATATAGAGCCCTCTAAGATAGAAGAAACCCTTTCAGACAATGATTGGGTGATTGCTATGCAAGAGGAGCTACATCAATTTGATAGAAATCAAGTTTGGGACTTGGTACCTAGACCCAAAGACCATCCGGTAATTGGGACAAAATGGGTATTCAAGAACAAATGTGATGAGTCAGCCATCATTGTGCGTAACAAGGCTAGATTAGTGGCCAAAGGTTACAATCAAGAAGAAGGAATTGATTATGAAGAAACTTATGCTCCAGTGGCAAGATTGGAAGCCATAAGAGTTCTTCTTGCATTTGCATGCACAAAAGGTTTTAAACTCTATCAAATGGATGTCAAAAGTGCTTTCCTAAATGGTTTCATTCAAGAGGAGGTGTATGTTGAACAACCTCCAGGTTTTGAAAATGATCAATTTCCGGATTATGTTTTTAGACTTAAGAAAGCTTTGTATGGTCTTCAGCAAACTCCTAGAGTTTGGTATGAAAGATTGAGTCAATTCTTACTCAATCAAGGATTTATTAGAGGAAAGGCTGATACGACATTGTTTATCAAGAAAAACAAATTGAATGAAATTTTAATTGTACAAATATATGTTGATGATATTATTTTCGGTGCTACTAATGACTCCTTGTGTGAGGAATTTTCCAAGACTATGTAGGGTGAATTTGAGATGTCAATGATGGGAGAGCTCAATTACTTCCTAGGACTGCAAATCAAACAACGTAAGGATGAGATATTTATATCTCAAACCAAGTATTTAAATGATTTGTTGAAGAAGTTTGGAATGGACAAGGGCAATGGGGCTGACACACCAATGAGCACAACTACTTCTTTGGATGCTGATGAAGAGGGCAAGGATTTCAACATCACCAAGTATAGAGGAATGATTGGATCATTGCTCTATCTCACCGCAAGTCGCCCGGACATCCAATTCAATGTTGGAATGTGTGCTCGGTTCCAATCCGCTCCTAAAGAGTCACATGCTGAAAATGTGAAGAGGATATTCAGATATCTCTCTGATTCGAAGACTCTTGGACTATGGTTTCCCAAAGGTCAGCCGGAGTACTTAGTGGCATATTCAGATTCTGACCACGCTGGCTACAAGACGGATAGAAAGAGCACAAGTGGCCAATGCGAGTTCTTTGGGAACTCACTTGTGTCATGGTTCAGTAAGAAGCAAACAACTGTGGCCGTGTCATCAATCGAAGCTGAATATGTGGCTGCCTCAAGTTGCTGTGCTCAAGTGCTATGGTTAAAGCAACAACTTGCTGATTTGGGAGTCCACTTGAAGGAGATTCCAATATTGTGTGACAACACTAGCACAATAAGCTTGGCCAAGAATCCGGTGCAACATACAAGAACCAAGCATATTGATGTGAGGCACCATTTCATTCGAGATCATGTCCAGAAGCGAGATGTCAAAGTGATGTTCATTCCTACCCATCTTCAACTAGCTGACATCTTCACCAAGCCTCTAGCTAAGGAACAATTCACTTTCATAAGGAGAGAATTGGGAATGGTAAATCCCAATGAATTGTAAGCAATTCTCTCTCATTTTAATGCTAGATGTGTTATTGATGATTAATCTTTACTAACTTAAGCATCGGAGTGTTTAGCCTTTGTTTTGCAGGATGTTTTGATGTTTCAGAAGAGATATACCGTAGTATGCAAGTCCTATACTGCAGTATGGGGTCAGACAGAAACCAAAGTTTCAGGTATGCAAGAGGCATACTGCAGTATGTAAGTGCTATACTGCAGTATGGCCATCGGGTTTTCAAAAATTCTCTTGACATTTTTGAAGTCCAGGTCAGTATACTTCCATCTATACTGCAGTATGTAAATGAAAGTATGCTATACTGCAGTATGCAAGAACCTTACTGCAGTATAGCGGTCTGTCTATATATACTGAACTGTCGTGTTCTTTCATACTCACGTCTATACCCCAGTAAGCCCTAGCAGTATCGCGTCTCTCTCTCTTATCTCACTCTGAAACAGTCACAATCTCTCATCAAACCCCCATAAATCCTCACCAAATCTCTCTCAATTCTTTCCCACTCTCATTCTCACCGAAACCCTAACGTCAAAATGTCCAAAGATCAATCTCTCTCCAAACAACCCACTTCTTCTCTTCCACTCAGAGCACCAAGGACGAAATCAACTCCAAAGAAATTAGAGATTGGTATTGATCGTCATATTCCCGGAATTGGTGTTTCTATACCGGAGGCAAGGTCCAAGCGAGCCTCCACGACTGTCATTTCCTCTCCCTCGTCTGTTGAAGTTTCTGGTTCTTCGTCAGAGACTGAGTCTGAGCAAGATTCCTCACACGTGATAGTGAATGCTGTTGAGGAAATCAAGATGCACAAGAATGCACCAGAGGGGTTCAAGGTTACTCCAGTCCTACTCCCTCCCAGCTTAAATGCCAAGTTCAAAGATCTTTTTGGGAGCCGAGGATTCTGCACTGTCACCTCTGTTGATCTGGAACAAGTTTACCGGGAGTGCAACGTGGATCTTTCGCCATGGTTCGGGTCGTACGCTACGCTTGTTTCCATCGAGGCTGCTTACTGTCCTGAGTTGGTCAAGATGTTCTACTTCAATATGGCGACCAATCACATCTTGGACTCGGAAGGAAGACTGATTGAAGAAAGGATCACAGCATCAGTCAGAGGAGTACAATTCACACTGTCTGCCGCCATCCTCAACAAGATTCTCAAGGTGGTTAATCCTCCAGAGGCATCCACACCGAAATATTCAAACGAGGAGGTGTATGCCACACTATTGCCCGGTCAGGATATACCAGATGATCAGAGAGTCCACTTAACCTTCAAGCCCTCGGAGATGCCACATTTGCACCGAGTAATTTGGTACGTGTATTCACGTAATTTTGTACAAAAGGGAGGAAGCTACACGCACTTCACGCAGAAGGACTACCGATTCTTCACTGCCTTCATTCGCAAGCATCCGCTCAATATTGGGCAGTGGCTATTCAAGGAAATCAGCCATTTCAAGTTTGTGTCACGCAAAGGATCCTACATGCCTTTTGTATCTCTGGTTTCCTTAATTATGTACTACCATAAGATATGGTACGTGGGTCCTCCTGAGCAGATGAAGTTTATCCCGGCCTTCGGCAAGACTCAGCTTAACTTGATGAAGATTCAATTTGAGCCGGAAGGATCTGGGCAGTCGAGAGCTCCACCGAGGTCACAGACTCGTGCATCACAGTCAGTTGCACATGAGGCCCAGTCGGCTCCGCCTCCTCCACCATTAGACTTTGATGACAGGATCAAGAGAATTGTGGATGCTGCTGTTGCGTCTCTCTTTGTGAAGATGCAGTTCGAGTTTGGATGATTGGCTGCTGATATAAGACTCAAGATGGACGCGGAAGTGGCAAAGCTCACGGAAGAATTTGACAAGAAGCATCAAGAGATCTTCGATCAGTGTATTGACTTGGACTCCCGGCTGGCTATCACACTGACAGTTGCATCTGATACCCGGGAAAAGGTTGATCGCTTGATCAAGCATTTCGATGTTGGAGCCTCTTCGTCAACCTTCGGGTTCACTACTGGCCCTTCCTCCTCCTCTCCTGTCCCCGAGGTCCAGCCATCCATTCCTTCCTCCTCTTCACCTGAGATTCACATTTCCCCACCTTCATCACCATCTTTCGCTTTTCCTAGACCACCGCACACTACTTCTCCGCCTGCCTCATCATCCCTAGCCTCAACTTCCACACCAGCCACTGTCATACCATCTTCTCCTATCACCCCTACCACAGAGGTCCTTCCTGGCCCATTCCCATCTCCACCTACTCCGTCTACTGAAATTTTCCCTACACCTTCTCCATATGCAGAGCCCCATGATCCCTTTTTTGATCCAAATACCGCCATGGTGCTCTACTCTCCTTCTATCTTTGTCCTTGACCCCGAGTTTGCTGATGACAAAGGGGGAGAAGGAGAGAAAGATGTGTAGATGTATAGTGTTTAGGTCTAGGAAGTTTACATTTCATCTGTATTTTGGTATTTATGTAGTTGTGTGTTCTGATATTAGTTATTATCAGTGTGTTCATCTTTTCTGATATCAGCTCCGCTTGTATGCATCGTGTTTTATGAATATATTTCAAATTGTTTATGCTCTCAAATTCATATATGATGTATGCATAGTATTTTATGAATATATTTCAAATTGTTATGCTCTCAAATTCATATCTGATGCCAATCTCTGACTTTTATGTTTGAAAATGCAAAACTGATTGTTTTTTGATAACTTCACATTGCTTTCTGAAAACTTCAATTCAAAACAGATTACATCTTTCAAATTCCTTAAAAAGAAAGTTTACAAGTGTTGTCATCATCAAAAAGGGGGAGAATGTTAGTTCTGAATGTGTTTTGATGATTAACAACAAGTGTAAACATGTTTCGAAGTTTCCAAGATCCTTTAAAAATCATCTGATAGTTGCTTACCGCAGTACAGGTCTGCATACTGCAGTAAAGGGTCTTCTAGAAAGGCAATAATCTTTCAAGTCAACTCAATAATGCAGTATAGGGTGCTATACCACAGTATTGGATTTACAGAAGGTCATCAGATTTTTGAAGTTAAGTCAATACTGCAGTATAGGTTTACATACCGCAGTATTGGACTTCCAGAGAGCAAGCAAATTTTTGAAGTTAAGTCAATACTGCAGTATAGGTTTACATACCGCAGTATTGGACTTCCAGAGAGCAAGCAAATTTTTGAAGTTAAGTCAATACTGCAGTATAGGTTTACATACCACAGTATTGGACTTCCAGAGAGCAAGCAAATTTTTGAAGTTAAGTCAATACTGCAGTATAGGTTTACATACCGCAGTATTGGACTTCCAGAGAGCAAGCAAATTTTTGAAGTTAAGTCAATACTGCAGTATAGGTTTACATACCGCAGTATTGAACTTCCAGAGAGCTACCGTGTTTTCAAAACAAGCCAATACCGCAGTATAGGTATTTATACTGCAGTATAGGGCCATCCAGTGAGCAACCAAGTTTTTCACACAAGTCAATACCGCAGTATGGATATGGATACTGCAGTATAGGCTTATACAGAAAGCTCTCAAGTTTTATAACTATTGCATACTGCAGTATAGTTTTTCATACTGCAGTATTGGGCAATTACGTTGTCTCACAATTCTGTCAAAAACTCGCATACTGCAGTATATTACTTACATACCGCAGTATAGGACATATCTTTCAAAATCAATTCACGATGTTCTGCCTCTGGAAGCTGCATACCGCAGTATGACTTTGGATACTGCAGTATGGTAACTTATGCACAGTGCCATACTCCAGTATAGAGGAACTTACCGCGGTATACAACGGTCAAAATTAAGTTTTGAATTACGCGAATTTGCAAATCATTATTGTTTGACCTTATTGCTTCCATAATTCATTCAGTCATATTCCTAGCTATGTTTAACAAGTTTGTTGAGTGAATTTCAGGAATCACAGATGAAGATCAATGAAGGTCAAAGCCATAAAGCAAAAAGTGTACAGTGCATTAAATGCACTTCTGCAAATCAACCTATTTTCAGCTAATCCATCTGAGCACGCCTTCTAAACGTTAAAGAATGCTTACTACAACAAGTAAAGTCATCTCCAACGGGCAAATTCTCAGAGAGCCACATCAGATCACATTAACACTTGGATTAGCAGAAGTTTAGAGAGAGAAGATGACCAGAACCCAAGCTAATCACTTCCAACGATTGGAATCATCTTACAACGGTCATTTAATGTTCTCTACCTATAAATAGAGTGCATTAACTTCTTCTCAAGCTAATACACCAACTGAGAGCGAAAATTTATTAAGTGTCATTTACTGTGTTCAGCTTTCATCTGTAATAGTATCAATTTGATACTTGTGCTTCAGTGTTCATTTTATCTACTCTGTAAGAGAGTCTTTTCTTGTAAATCATTTATTGATTGAGTCAACTACAAGTCAGGGGACTTGGTAGTTGGGGAGTATTGATTACAACTTGTAAGGGGGAGTGTGTTCTAGTGAGAGAACAACTCTTAGTACAGAGTGTGTAATCATTATTGTTGGTTTAGTGGATTGAAAATCCCAAGTGAGGCTTGGGGACTGGATGTAGGTCAGAGAAAGGACCGAACCAGTATAAACTGCATTGTGTTAAGCTTCCTTTCTCTTCTCCTCTGTTCTGCTCTGTTTTAAGTATTTAAAAACAGATCAAGTTTCGAAAATTTTAAAGATACCCAATTCACCCCTACTCTTGGGTATCAAGCTCCAACTTTCATTTGGTATCAGAGCGAGGTCTTCTCAGAAGAGCTTAACAACTCGAGAAGGATCACTATGGAAGGAATTCTTCCAGATGGAGCTTCAATCAACAGACCTCCTGGTTTCGACGGCGAACACTACTCCTTCTGGAAAGCCAAATTTCGTGTGTTCGTGATGGCAACAAAATATGGTCTATGGAGAGTCTTTGAAACTGGAAACTATGTTCCAGTCAAGGTAGAAGGAGGCATCACTGTTCCCAAGACAGAAGCCGAGTTCGATGATGATGATAAGAAGAACATCACTCTCAATAGCAAGGCTATCCTGATGCTTCAGAGTGCTCTTAGTCAAAAGGAGTACTTTCGTATCTGTAATTTGTCAACGGCTAAGGAAATGTGGAAGGCGCTGGAAATAGCTTATGAAGGAACCTCCGGAATCAAGGAGAATCGCGTCAACATTCTAACCACTGAGTATGACTTGTTGCGAATGAAGCAAGGCGAGAGTATTGGAGAATTTCAGTTGAGATATACTCATCTGACCAATCAGCTAGCGGCCTTAGGAAAGCTTTTCGATCAAGGAGCTCAAGTGAGGAAAATCCTCAATATTCTGATAAAGGATTGAGAAGCTAAAGTTACCGCCATCGAAGAAGCTCGTGGAGAATCAATGACTTCAGTTGCTGCATTGTTTGGAAGTCTATCTGAGTATGAGAGCAAACTGAAGTTCAAGAAGGAGTTAGAAGATGTCAATGGTGGCAACAATCGCAACAAAGGAGTGGCTCTGAATGTGGAAAAGGATGAGGAAGATGAAGATGAGGATGAAGAAATTAGCATGATGGTCCGGAGATTCAAGAAGTTTTACAAAAAGGATCAAGGCTTCAAGAAATTTCAGAAGGGAAGTTCGAGCTATGAATCGAAGAAGCCTATCATTTGTTATGAATGCGAGAAGCCCGGACACATCAAGGCAGATTGTCCTCAGCTGAAGAACCAAGAGAAAGAGAAGAAGAAGTTCAAGAAATTCAAAAAGAAGGCATATGTGTCAGCCATATGGGGTGACAGCTCATCGGATGAAGATGAAGCTAAAGAGGATGAAAGCGAAAAGGCCAATATATGCCTGGTTGCTGAAGAAGAAGAGCAACACAATGAGAGCAATGAGGTATACGAATCTTTACCCTCCTATGATGAATTATTTGCTGAATACAATGCTGTCCAAAAGGAGTTTGAGAAATTAGCAGATAAATATATGTCTTTAAAAAGAAAAAATTCTTTTCTTGAATTGCAAATTGAAAACATTTCTTCTCCTCAATCTCTGGTTTGCGATGAATGCCCTGTTTTAGAGAAAAAGAACTTACAACTTACAAAGGCACTTGAGAAATTCACTAAGGGAAGTGAAATGCTCAATGTGATTCTAAAACAACAACGTTTTATAAACGATCGATCGGGCATTGGATACAAACCTGATTTTGATAAAAGGAAAGGCAAGAAAAAGAATGGACAAAGGTCATATATGAACTATTTCACAAAGTCTGTTCATTCCTCAAACCCTTTTGCTTATTGTAACTATTGTAATAGGAAGGGTCATTCTACTTCATCTTGCTTTCATAAGAAAGAAAGAAAGACAAAACCTGTAGGAAATTATCAATGGGTACCAAAAGGAACATATGTTCCCAAGGTACATGCTAACCCCAAAGGACCCAAGAAAAGATGGGTACCTAAGATTTGATCCTTCATGAATTGCAGGTTTGTCTTAGAGCATCAAGGCCTAACAAATGGTACATTGATAGTGGATGCTCAAGGCATATGACTGGAGACAAATCAAAATTTCTGTCAATAAAGCCAAAAGATGGAGGTAGAGTCACATTTGGAGGTGACCAATCCGGAAAAATCGCTGGCATTGGTGAGATTGGCAATCATGAAGGACCACTCATCAAAGACGTCTACTTGGTAGAGGGATTGTGTCACAACCTCTTAAGTGTGAGCCAAAGCACCGATAAGGGTAATTTGGTAATATTTGACTCTGATGAATGCTTTATTGTTAAAAAGGAATTAATCTCCATAAATGATTTGAAAAATAAAGCTTTATTTAGAGCACCAAGAGATGGAAACTGTTATACTTTGAATCTCTCTAGCAATGCTTCTGTTTCTGAAAATTGCTTTGTAAGTAACTTGAATGAGAGTTGGCTATGGCATAAGCGATTAGCTCATGTCAATATATTTCAACTTGATAAGTTGCTGAAAAAGGATTTGGTTATCGGCATTCCCAAATTGAATTTCAAAAATGATATGATTTGTGATGCATGTCAAAAGGGAAAACAAACCAAATCATCTTTTCAAAACAAAAATGAGATTTCAACCACTAGACCACTTCAACTTCTTCACATGGATCTAGTTGGACCAGCTAAAGTAAAAAGTCTTGGTGGAAACCTTTATACTTTGGTCATTGTTGATGATTACTCTAGATTTACTTGGACTATAATTTTATCATCAAAAGATGAAACATTTGATCAGTTTGTTGCTTTTACCAAGAAGGTCCAGAACGAGAAAGGTTTCTCAATTTCAGGTATAAGGACCGATCATGGTGGAGAGTTTGAAAATGACGCTTTTGCTGAGTTCTGTGACAGTATGGGGATTGATCACAACTTTTCAGCACCAAGAACACCACAACAAAATGGAGTAGTGGAGAGAAAGAACAGAGTACTCACTGAGATGGCAAGAGCGATGCTGAACGAATACAACACTGCCCAAGTATTTTGGGCGGATGCCATGAGTACGGCTTGTTACATCTCCAACAGAGCCTATGTGAGAAAGAAGCTGAACAAGACCCCGTACGAACTCTACAAAGAAAGAAAGCCAAACCTCAGTCACCTACATGTCTTCGGTTGTAAGTGCTATGTGCACAATAACGGTAAAGAAAATCTTGGTAAATTCGATCCTAATGCTGATTTAGCTATCTTTATTGGCTATTCTAATAGGAGTAAAGCATATAGAGTCTTTAACACCAGGACTAAGATTGTTGAAGAATCTATACATGTTGTATTTTGTGAATCTGAATCTGATAAATCCTTGGATGATGAAGAGGAGACTATTTTCAAAAACAAATTCTTTTCGAAAAATGCTCCTACTCCTTCTGAAAATTCTGAAAATGTTTTTGAGGCTGATCCTGAAAACAATTTGGAAAATCCCGATCAGTCTCAACCTAAAGCTTGGAGATTTATAAGGAATCATCCTTTAGACCAAGTTATAGGTGATGTAAACCAAGGAGTTAGGACCAGAAATAGTATTTTGAATGAAGTCACATTTTCTGCATTTATTTCTCATATAGAGCCCTCTAAGATAGAAGAAACCCTTTCAGACAATGATTGGGTGATTGCTATGCAAGAGGAGCTACATCAATTTGATAGAAATCAAGTTTGGGACTTGGTACCTAGACCCAAAGACCATCCGGTAATTGGGACAAAATGGGTATTCAAGAACAAATGTGATGAGTCAGCCATCATTGTGCGTAACAAGGCTAGATTAGTGGCCAAAGGTTACAATCAAGAAGAAGGAATTGATTATGAAGAAACTTATGCTCCAGTGGCAAGATTGGAAGCCATAAGAGTTCTTCTTGCATTTGCATGCACAAAAGGTTTTAAACTCTATCAAATGGATGTCAAAAGTGCTTTCCTAAATGGTTTCATTCAAGAGGAGGTGTATGTTGAACAACCTCCAGGTTTTGAAAATGATCAATTTCCGGATTATGTTTTTAGACTTAAGAAAGCTTTGTATGGTCTTCAGCAAACTCCTAGAGTTTGGTATGAAAGATTGAGTCAATTCTTACTCAATCAAGGATTTATTAGAGGAAAGGCTGATACGACATTGTTTATCAAGAAAAACAAATTGAATGAAATTTTAATTGTACAAATATATGTTGATGATATTATTTTCGGTGCTACTAATGACTCCTTGTGTGAGGAATTTTCCAAGACTATGTAGGGTGAATTTGAGATGTCAATGATGGGAGAGCTCAATTACTTCCTAGGACTGCAAATCAAACAACGTAAGGATGAGATATTTATATCTCAAACCAAGTATTTAAATGATTTGTTGAAGAAGTTTGGAATGGACAAGGGCAATGGGGCTGACACACCAATGAGCACAACTACTTCTTTGGATGCTGATGAAGAGGGCAAGGATTTCAACATCACCAAGTATAGAGGAATGATTGGATCATTGCTCTATCTCACCGCAAGTCGCCCGGACATCCAATTCAATGTTGGAATGTGTGCTCGGTTCCAATCCGCTCCTAAAGAGTCACATGCTGAAAATGTGAAGAGGATATTCAGATATCTCTCTGATTCGAAGACTCTTGGACTATGGTTTCCCAAAGGTCAGCCGGAGTACTTAGTGGCATATTCAGATTCTGACCACGCTGGCTACAAGACGGATAGAAAGAGCACAAGTGGCCAATGCGAGTTCTTTGGGAACTCACTTGTGTCATGGTTCAGTAAGAAGCAAACAACTGTGGCCGTGTCATCAATCGAAGCTGAATATGTGGCTGCCTCAAGTTGCTGTGCTCAAGTGCTATGGTTAAAGCAACAACTTGCTGATTTGGGAGTCCACTTGAAGGAGATTCCAATATTGTGTGACAACACTAGCACAATAAGCTTGGCCAAGAATCCGGTGCAACATACAAGAACCAAGCATATTGATGTGAGGCACCATTTCATTCGAGATCATGTCCAGAAGCGAGATGTCAAAGTGATGTTCATTCCTACCCATCTTCAACTAGCTGACATCTTCACCAAGCCTCTAGCTAAGGAACAATTCACTTTCATAAGGAGAGAATTGGGAATGGTAAATCCCAATGAATTGTAAGCAATTCTCTCTCATTTTAATGCTAGATGTGTTATTGATGATTAATCTTTACTAACTTAAGCATCGGAGTGTTTAGCCTTTGTTTTGCAGGATGTTTTGATGTTTCAGAAGAGATATACCGTAGTATGCAAGTCCTATACTGCAGTATGGGGTCAGACAGAAACCAAAGTTTCAGGTATGCAAGAGGCATACTGCAGTATGTAAGTGCTATACTGCAGTATGGCCATCGGGTTTTCAAAAATTCTCTTGACATTTTTGAAGTCCAGGTCAGTATACTTCCATCTATACTGCAGTATGTAAATGAAAGTATGCTATACTGCAGTATGCAAGAACCTTACTGCAGTATAGCGGTCTGTCTATATATACTGAACTGTCGTGTTCTTTCATACTCACGTCTATACCCCAGTAAGCCCTAGCAGTATCGCGTCTCTCTCTCTTATCTCACTCTGAAACAGTCACAATCTCTCATCAAACCCCCATAAATCCTCACCAAATCTCTCTCAATTCTTTCCCACTCTCATTCTCACCGAAACCCTAACGTCAAAATGTCCAAAGATCAATCTCTCTCCAAACAACCCACTTCTTCTCTTCCACTCAGAGCACCAAGGACGAAATCAACTCCAAAGAAATTAGAGATTGGTATTGATCGTCATATTCCCGGAATTGGTGTTTCTATACCGGAGGCAAGGTCCAAGCGAGCCTCCACGACTGTCATTTCCTCTCCCTCGTCTGTTGAAGTTTCTGGTTCTTCGTCAGAGACTGAGTCTGAGCAAGATTCCTCACACGTGATAGTGAATGCTGTTGAGGAAATCAAGATGCACAAGAATGCACCAGAGGGGTTCAAGGTTACTCCAGTCCTACTCCCTCCCAGCTTAAATGCCAAGTTCAAAGATCTTTTTGGGAGCCGAGGATTCTGCACTGTCACCTCTGTTGATCTGGAACAAGTTTACCGGGAGTGCAACGTGGATCTTTCGCCATGGTTCGGGTCGTACGCTACGCTTGTTTCCATCGAGGCTGCTTACTGTCCTGAGTTGGTCAAGATGTTCTACTTCAATATGGCGACCAATCACATCTTGGACTCGGAAGGAAGACTGATTGAAGAAAGGATCACAGCATCAGTCAGAGGAGTACAATTCACACTGTCTGCCGCCATCCTCAACAAGATTCTCAAGGTGGTTAATCCTCCAGAGGCATCCACACCGAAATATTCAAACGAGGAGGTGTATGCCACACTATTGCCCGGTCAGGATATACCAGATGATCAGAGAGTCCACTTAACCTTCAAGCCCTCGGAGATGCCACATTTGCACCGAGTAATTTGGTACGTGTATTCACGTAATTTTGTACAAAAGGGAGGAAGCTACACGCACTTCACGCAGAAGGACTACCGATTCTTCACTGCCTTCATTCGCAAGCATCCGCTCAATATTGGGCAGTGGCTATTCAAGGAAATCAGCCATTTCAAGTTTGTGTCACGCAAAGGATCCTACATGCCTTTTGTATCTCTGGTTTCCTTAATTATGTACTACCATAAGATATGGTACGTGGGTCCTCCTGAGCAGATGAAGTTTATCCCGGCCTTCGGCAAGACTCAGCTTAACTTGATGAAGATTCAATTTGAGCCGGAAGGATCTGGGCAGTCGAGAGCTCCACCGAGGTCACAGACTCGTGCATCACAGTCAGTTGCACATGAGGCCCAGTCGGCTCCGCCTCCTCCACCATTAGACTTTGATGACAGGATCAAGAGAATTGTGGATGCTGCTGTTGCGTCTCTCTTTGTGAAGATGCAGTTCGAGTTTGGATGATTGGCTGCTGATATAAGACTCAAGATGGACGCGGAAGTGGCAAAGCTCACGGAAGAATTTGACAAGAAGCATCAAGAGATCTTTGATCAGTGTATTGACTTGGACTCCCGGCTGGCTATCACACTGACAGTTGCATCTGATACCCGGGAAAAGGTTGATCGCTTGATCAAGCATTTCGATGTTGGAGCCTCTTCGTCAACCTTCGGGTTCACTACTGGCCCTTCCTCCTCCTCTCCTGTCCCCGAGGTCCAGCCATCCATTCCTTCCTCCTCTTCACCTGAGATTCACATTTCCCCACCTTCATCACCATCTTTCGCTTTTCCTAGACCACCGCACACTACTTCTCCGCCTGCCTCATCATCCCTAGCCTCAACTTCCACACCAGCCACTGTCATACCATCTTCTCCTATCACCCCTACCACAGAGGTCCTTCCTGGCCCATTCCCATCTCCACCTACTCCGTCTACTGAAATTTTCCCTACACCTTCTCCATATGCAGAGCCCCATGATCCCTTTTTTGATCCAAATACCGCCATGGTGCTCTACTCTCCTCCTATCTTTGTCCTTGACCCCGAGTTTGCTGATGACAAAGGGGGAGAAGGAGAGAAAGATGTGTAGATGTATAGTGTTTAGGTCTAGGAAGTTTACATTTCATCTGTATTTTGGTATTTATGTAGTTGTGTGTTCTGATATTAGTTATTATCAGTGTGTTCATCTTTTCTGATATCAGCTCCGCTTGTATGCATCGTGTTTTATGAATATATTTCAAATTGTTTATGCTCTCAAATTCATATATGATGTATGCATAGTATTTTATGAATATATTTCAAATTGTTATGCTCTCAAATTCATATCTGATGCCAATCTCTGACTTTTATGTTTGAAAATGCAAAACTGATTGTTTTTTGATAACTTCACATTGCTTTCTGAAAACTTCAATTCAAAACAGATTACATCTTTCAAATTCCTTAAAAAGAAAGTTTACAAGTGTTGTCATCATCAAAAAGGGGGAGAATGTTAGTTCTGAATGTGTTTTGATGATTAACAACAAGTGTAAACATGTTTCGAAGTTTCCAAGATCCTTTAAAAATCATCTGATAGTTGCTTACCGCAGTACAGGTCTGCATACTGCAGTAAAGGGTCTTCTAGAAAGGCAATAATCTTTCAAGTCAACTCAATAATGCAGTATAGGGTGCTATACCACAGTATTGGATTTACAGAAGGTCATCAGATTTTTGAAGTTAAGTCAATACTGCAGTATAGGTTTACATACCGCAGTATTGGACTTCCAGAGAGCAAGCAAATTTTTGAAGTTAAGTCAATACTGCAGTATAGGTTTACATACCGCAGTATTGGACTTCCAGAGAGCAAGCAAATTTTTGAAGTTAAGTCAATACTGCAGTATAGGTTTACATACCACAGTATTGGACTTCCAGAGAGCAAGCAAATTTTTGAAGTTAAGTCAATACTGCAGTATAGGTTTACATACCGCAGTATTGGACTTCCAGAGAGCAAGCAAATTTTTGAAGTTAAGTCAATACTGCAGTATAGGTTTACATACCGCAGTATTGAACTTCCAGAGAGCTACCGTGTTTTCAAAACAAGCCAATACCGCAGTATAGGTATTTATACTGCAGTATAGGGCCATCCAGTGAGCAACCAAGTTTTTCACACAAGTCAATACCGCAGTATGGATATGGATACTGCAGTATAGGCTTATACAGAAAGCTCTCAAGTTTTATAACTATTGCATACTGCAGTATAGTTTTTCATACTGCAGTATTGGGCAATTACGTTGTCTCACAATTCTGTCAAAAACTCGCATACTGCAGTATATTACTTACATACCGCAGTATAGGACATATCTTTCAAAATCAATTCACGATGTTCTGCCTCTGGAAGCTGCATACCGCAGTATGACTTTGGATACTGCAGTATGGTAACTTATGCACAGTGCCATACTCCAGTATAGAGGAACTTACCGCGGTATACAACGGTCAAAATTAAGTTTTGAATTACGCGAATTTGCAAATCATTATTGTTTGACCTTATTGCTTCCATAATTCATTCAGTCATATTCCTAGCTATGTTTAACAAGTTTGTTGAGTGAATTTCAGGAATCACAGATGAAGATCAATGAAGGTCAAAGCCATAAAGCAAAAAGTGTACAGTGCATTAAATGCACTTCTGCAAATCAACCTATTTTCAGCTAATCCATCTGAGCACGCCTTCTAAACGTTAAAGAATGCTTACTACAACAAGTAAAGTCATCTCCAACGGGCAAATTCTCAGAGAGCCACATCAGATCACATTAACACTTGGATTAGCAGAAGTTTAGAGAGAGAAGATGACCAGAACCCAAGCTAATCACTTCCAACGATTGGAATCATCTTACAACGGTCATTTAATGTTCTCTACCTATAAATAGAGTGCATTAACTTCTTCTCAAGCTAATACACCAACTGAGAGCGAAAATTTATTAAGTGTCATTTACTGTGTTCAGCTTTCATCTGTAATAGTATCAATTTGATACTTGTGCTTCAGTGTTCATTTTATCTACTCTGTAAGAGAGTCTTTTCTTGTAAATCATTTATTGATTGAGTCAACTACAAGTCAGGGGACTTGGTAGTTGGGGAGTATTGATTACAACTTGTAAGGGGGAGTGTGTTCTAGTGAGAGAACAACTCTTAGTACAGAGTGTGTAATCATTATTGTTGGTTTAGTGGATTGAAAATCCCAAGTGAGGCTTGGGGACTGGATGTAGGTCAGAGAAAGGACCGAACCAGTATAAACTGCATTGTGTTAAGCTTCCTTTCTCTACTCCTCTGTTCTGCTGTGTTTTAAGTATTTAAAAACAGATCAAGTTTCAAAAATTTTAAAGATACCTAATTCACCCCTACTCTTGGGTATCAAGCTCCAACTTTCACAATACTCACAACTCCCACTATGTTTTTTCAGTTTGACCATGCTTTTTAAGGCCCAACCGTCTTCTCAAACAGGTCCCATGCACAAACGTCACGCTGTCTCCCTTCCTCCTCTTTCTCTTGTGCATCAATGGCTTGGGTGTGTTTAAAGATCCCATTCTTCCTCAGTATTTGGAGTGCTTTCATATTGAATATATGCAGAATGTTTCCCTTTTTCCTTTCAGTGCTATTGGGTGTGTATGGATTGAGAAATTGTGGTTTCTTTCCTTTTTTGTTTTAAGTGGTGCTTGATTTTACCTTTATTAAGGTTTGTGATTAAGTTTGAAAACAAGATTTATAACTATATCAATGATGACATTTTTTTCTCATTTATATTATGAAAAAAATCTCATATTTCATTAAAAAAAAAAGTTGGTTGATTGTTGCAAATACTTTCAGAAAATTCAACGTTTGAATAAGACAATGTTACTCTATAGTATATTAATGAAGTAAATTTTGCTAATCGTAGATATAAGATAGTAAATTTAAAAAGCTTATGAAATGGGTCATTGTACACTTCGTGCCGGCCACACTGTAGTATCTTCGGGCGTGACAGAACATTGCTCATGTTTTTGTTTAATCTGAGCTAAGGCTAAGCTAGAAAATATTCATGACCTTTGTTAAAACCTAAAACTAAAACATTAAGAAGAAAATAAGAAAGAGCAAGAAAATTAGAGGTTGAGGTACTAAGACTAGAGAAATGATCGGTAGGGCTGGGGGCGACGGAAAGTCTTTGGGTGATGGAAGGACTGAGGGGGACGGTGGCTCTAAATCGGCTGGCAGTATTAGGAATAGAAGCAAGCCCGACGAGAAACAGGGGACGGGGGAGAGTGGTCCCATGGGGCCTACCCAGTTTGTGACGTTCCGCAGTGGGGCCTCTGGAAAGGCTTTGGTCAATATGGATGCAGGGAAGGCGGCGTCACCATCCCTTGGGCCCAATCTATCGTATAAAGACAAGCTCCTTTGTTTGGGTGAGTCTGGTCTGTTGGAACCTCATTTTTCTGCGGCAAAAGCTTTGTTGGGCTGGAAGGAGTATTTCTCGCAGTCTAATGAAAAACAACAAGATGAGGAGTCGGAGGATACAGAAAGGAGATTAGAGCAGGAAGAGGATGCTGTGCAAACATGGCGCCGGACCGGAAAACTCCCGAAGCTCCAAGTGAATGCTGAGGAATATGACGCATGGTGTAGGCCATACATGAACTCACTCATTGTGAAACTTCTTGGGAAGTCTGTGAATGTTAGATTCATGCGTTTGAGAATGGAGAGGATGTGGGCTTCAAAGGGATCGATAAGGGTCACCCCTCTGAATAATGGGTACTTCCTGGTGTCATTCTCATCGACGGAAGATAAGGACTATGCCTTGCATGAGGGACCATGGATGATTGCCGATCACTATCTACTGGTGTAAAGGTGGCGGCCGAATTTTAACCTGTGGAAGGCAGATAACCAAAACCGGGTGGCTGTTTGGGTCCGGATCCCCGATCTGCCCCATGAACTGTATAATGTAAAATCGATTAGGAGGATAGGTAACATGATTGGGAAAACTCTCAAGATTGATCGAACTACTGCTTTCTCGGAAAAGGGTGGGTTCGCTCGAATGTGTGTTGAGGTTGACTTACAGAAGCCATTGCTTCCAGGGTTCAGCCACTTTGGCGAGGAACGACGGTTTGCTTTCGAGGGCCTACATCTGGTGTGTTTCAATTGTGGGCGGTATGGGCATCGTATGGATCAGTGCGTTGGAAATACGACATCCCAAGAACCTGTTTGTAATCCTGGTGCGTCCTCCCCTGAGGCCACGTTGGCGCCGGAGGTAACGAGGAAGGTGGAGGATGGAGGTGGCGGCATGGGCGAATCGGGCAATCGCGTAAGTTACGGCCCCCAAATGCTGATTCAGCGAGACTTTGGGAAACGAATCAATAAGGATGGTGCTAATCTGGCGCAAACGGAATCAACGATGAAAAAGGCGGACAAGGTGCAAAGTGCAGTTAATGATCCCCAAAAACTATGGGATCTTGAATTGAAGGGGAAGGATCCGGTCAAAGCTAATTTAAATGGGGTGGATGATGTGTCACGTAGTTTTGGCCAGGATATCTAGAATAATGGTGGTAATTAAGAGTGGATTTAGGTGGGGTCCAAAAGGAAGGTTGGGGTTAAAGGAAGACCACGTGGCAAGGAGAATAAACTGGGAATAAAATCGAGAGTCCACGGGAAAGGGAAGGGTGGCAAGGTGGATCCCAATTCATCCAAACCGAACTCTGAATCTCCTCTTTTGAATGGGCCGCATTGCTTGGGTATTACTAATGAAAATGTGGCGAATTGCGTGAAGCCCTGTAAGACGCAAACGGTGGACGGCATAAAGTCAAATGAGCACAGTGGGCCCACCTCAATTAATTTCAACACAATGAGCAAGGAAATAATTGTGCAGCATTGTAATCAGGCGGTAATGGAGGGGGTGTCTGGTGGGGAGTTTGTGAAAAATGAGTTGCAAAGGTCGTTGTGTGCGATGGGTCAGGAACGGGTTTTGGGGATGAACTAATGGCTTCGGCGGAGGGACAAGGGAATGAGCTTCCCACACTTAACACAGTTTCCTCATGAATTTCCTCCTTTGGAATGTGAGGGGCGCCGGTGCGCAGTCATTTCCGTCTCTTATTTGGGAAATGGCCCAGTCTTTTGGCATTGACTTTGTAGCTATCTTTGAGACAAGAAGTAGCGGTTCAAAAGCTCGTCGAATTGCTGCCTCTTTGGGATTCGATAACTTCACAATTGTTGATGCCGATGGGTTTAAAGGCGGGCTGTGGTGTCTGTGGTCTGACAAGTTCAAGAGGGTAGAGGTGGTGAGTTCGTCTACTCAATACGTACATGTGCGCCTTACAAACCAGATTTTGCAGGTGTGGGAGATGACATTAGTGTATGGAAGTCCTAATTGTGTTCAGCGAAGGGCCCTTTGGCAGGATTTGCTAAATTTAGGCTCATCAATTCACGCTCCATGGTGCCTGGGTGGTGACTTCAATGCAACCCTGCGGGCTGATGAACGGTATTCACATGGGAATACAAGGGGTGTAGACAGAGAATTATGTAGCTTTGTAGAGGACGCTGCCTTGAATGATCTTGGTTTTATTGGGCCTCCGTTCACTTGGAAGTGGACTGGGCAAGAAGGCAGGCTGGATCGTGTCCTGGGGTCTACGAGTTGGCAAGAGACCTTCCCTTTCGCCGTGGTGAAACACCTTAACTGGTATAAAAGTGATCATCGGCCTCTTCTCTTGCAGTTAGATGGGGATAAGTGCATGAATCGTGGCGTGCGCCTGTTCAGGTTTCTTGCGGCATGGGTTCTGGATGACCGCTTTTCACCTTTTGTGGCACGTACCTGGAGAGATGGTTTATCATGGATGGAAAATGTTGAGCAATTTACTAATGCATGTGGTAAATGGAATGGCCAGGTCTTTGGGCATACGAATGCAAGGAAGCGACAATTATTAGCCAGACTTAATGGAATCACTAGAATGGAAGCTCGCTTTGGTCTAACCGAGGATTTGGATGAGCTTTAGAGATCGCTTTGGAAACAGTTAGAAGATGTGCTCCTACAAGGATCTCTAATTTGGGCTCAGAAGGCGAGAAGTGACTGGGCAGCAGATGGTGACAGGAACACTCAGTATTTCCACTTACGGGCTAATGGGCGACGTAAGAGGAACTTCATCGGTGCTTTGAAAGATAATGATGGAGCATGGGTTTATGACAGCGCTCGAATTCAGGAGATGGTAGCATCTTTCTTCTCGTCGGTATTTACGGAAGAGCAGGGAAGCCGTCCGCCCCTGGCATGCTCTATTTCATTCCCTACAATTAGCTTAACGGAGATAAGGAATCTGGAGCATGGAATTACAGATGCTGAGATTAAGCATGCCATATTTAGTATGGGTGCCTTGAAGGCACCTGGGCTTGATGGGTTAAATGCTTTGTTCTACCAAAGTCAATGGCAGGTGGTGGGAAAATCAGTGTGTGAGCTCATCAAGTCTCTGTGTCTTCTCCGACCAGCATCCAATCTATTAATGATACACTGATTATTCTCATCCCTAAGAAGGACCACCCGGAAGTTGTGCAAGATTTCCGTCCAATTAGTCTATGTAATTTGATCTTTAAGACAATTACTAAGGTTGTAGCCAATCGAATTAAGGTGGTGCTTCCGCAAGTCATTAGTCCCCACCAATGCAGTTTCATCCCAGGCAGGCATAGTTCTGATAATATTATTGTTGCTCAGGAAGTTATTCACTCTATGCGTAGTAAGCAGGGTAAATGAGGATTCATGGCTATAAAAATAGACCTGGAAAAAGCGTATGACCGTGTCAATTGGGGCTTCCTCAAGGATTGTCTTAAGAACCTTAACTTGCCCAATCCCTTGATTGATATAGTGTCTTCCAGTGTATCTACTCCAACTTTGCAGTTTCTTTGGAACGGCGAGCAAGCTGGTTCAATCAGGCCCTCTAGGGGTGTACGGCAAGGGAATCCTCTTTCTCCTTATCTGTTTGTCATATGCATGGAGCGGTTGGCTCACTTGATTCAGGAACGTATTGCAAATGGCGATTGGAGACCTATCTCCTTAAATAAGGGCGGGCCTCCTATATCCCACCTATTCTTTGCGGATGATGTGGTTTTGTTTGTTGAAGCCGATGTGTTGCAAGCGTCTGAAGTTAGGAATTGCCTAGACCAATTTTGTCTATCATCTGGGTTGAAGGTAAATGCACACAAGACCCGCGTCTTTTTCTCCAAAAATGTTAATCACATACGGAGGACGGAGCTTTGTAATGAGTTAGGATTTCAAGTGACCCCCTACCTTGGGAAGTATCTGGGTGTACCATTACACCATAAGCGGGTAACCAAAAACTCCTACAAAGCAATTGTGGACAAGGTGCAAGCTAGACTGTCTAGTTGGAAAGCAACTTCTTTATCTCTTGCAGGAAGAACCACGCTTGTTGCATCTGTCACCTCAGCCATACCAAGGTACACTATGCAAACCGTTTCATTGCTTAAAGGAACCTGCGAAGATATTGAGAAGCAAAATAGGCAGTTTTTATGGGGATCCTCTCCGAAAAAAAAAAGACTCATCTAGTGGCATGGGACTCTGTGTGTATGGAAAAGAAGTCTGGAGGGCTTGGTTTAAGGCACCTTCACTGGCAAAACCAGGCTTACATGATGAAGTTGGGATGGAATCTGATTAAGAAGCGGGACGACTTATGGGTAAAAGTGGTAAGGAGTAAATATAGAAGTGGGGATGATTTGATTCCGATAATTATCTAAGCCAGACGTGGTTCTAACGCTTGGACTGGAATTAAGAAGTCCTGGAAAGATTTGGCTACAGGATGCACGGTGAATGCACAATCGGGAATAGTCAGATGGAAGCATGAGAAGAATGGGGAGTTAAGTGTCAAATCAGCGTACCAAGCTTTATCTGGCAATCCAGATAGGGTGGAGAGGACATGGTAGCGAATTTGGAAGTTACGTACAATTCCTAGGTGTAGATCATTTATGTGGCTGGCATTTCACGATAGGCTTCTTACCAACGCTGAACGAGCGCGTCGAGGTATGGGGGTGAGGGGAACTGTTCCTGGTGTGGGGTTGAGATTGAGAGTTTACTACACGTATTGCGGGATTGCAAGGAAACTAAGAAGCTCTGGCTGGAGGTGGTGGACCCTATACACAGAAACAGGTTCTTCCGGTCCGACCTGTATTCATGGATCACGTGGAACACTCAGCAAAACCAGATCAGGGGGAACGACAGATGGTGCGATTTCTTCACAACTGTATGATGGCTATTATGGCAACGCTGGAATGCTGGGGTCTTCGAAAGCACGAGAGTGTCGAATGTGGCCATAGTTCATAGAGCTAATGCCATTTTGGCCGCTGTGGCGAGGTCTGGAAGGGCGTTGCAAGGGGTCAACCTAAAAGGGTTCCATGTCCGAACTGGTTCTAACGTTTGGGCCCCACCCAATATGGGGTGGGTCAAGGTAAACGTTGATGGAGCGTGTACCGGCAGCAATTTGGCAACTTGTGGGGGGATGGCCCGTGACGACAATGGCACCTTGCAGGAAGGCTTTATGTTTAAATTCGAAAAGCCCACGGACAGCTTTGCAGCGAAGGTATGGGCGATTCTTCTTGGTTTGAAGATGTGTTGGGACTCAGGGAATCGCTGCACAGTATTAGAATCGAATACAGCGGAGGTGGTATCGCTGATTAACGGTTCGTGTCTTATAAGTCATACTGATGGTGAGATTATTCAAGAGGTCAAACGCATGCTAGTAAGAGAATGGTAGGTGACGGTGCGTTGGGTTCCATGAGAAGCTAATAGGGCGGCAGATTTTGTTGCAAAGCATGCTTTTGATGCATGGCCTGGTCTGCATCAATTCCAGGCCCCGTTTGCTGGTTTAGCAGAAATCCTGGATACGGATAAGGGTGTGGTTGGGGTGAATAGTGGCATAGGCTGAGGGTTCTTGATAGCGACTTCAGCAAGTGCACCGGTCGTTATAAGTAATAAAGTAGTGAGAAAAAGATCGTCCCACGAGGAATAGTACTCCAATCACTAATTTGCTATTTTCGCTTTAGTTGGATGAATCGAGTAATATGGGGTTAACAGAATTTAAAGAATTAAATAAAGAAAAAGAATAAAAAATCAAGAATTCAAGAACAGTTGAAAAAGATGAGTAATTAAGAAAAACTCAAGAGCAATCGAGAGAAAAGATGAGTAATCAAGAAAAACACAGTTAGGGATGAGAATCCTCCTATGTTCCTCCAAGTATTTGAATTGAACCTCTAATTGAATCTCTAATGAATTATTATTCCCTTGATTGACGATCAATTCTCTAAAGTTAGACTAAGTCCCAATGTCTTGATGCTACCTTAGTCCGTTATCTTTGAAAACAACCTAATGTCTTAGTATTGTTTGGAAAGATCATATTTTTAAACTAGAATTATGAGATCGCATAAACTCGTAAGCCTATGTCTAGGTCATGCAACTCTACGATGAATTAACGGTTCCAGTTAAATGCACCAACATCTCTATTGTCATACACCAACCTATGAACAATCTAAAAGGTGATCAGTCTTTAAGAAAGCTTTAAGCAAAGATAATTCATTCAATCAAGAAAATAAAGATCAATAAAGAATTCAACCAAATACTAAAAATTCACATAGGGTTCATCCTCTCCCTAACTATAAAAGAAAACTAGCCAAGCATGGCTAGGTTAACAAAATAAAAGAGATGAAGTCAAACTCGTTCTTGTGGCTGATGTACTCGTGCTGATCGTCTGTCCGCGTGCATGCTCTGTCTTTTTTTTTTTTTTCCCAATTGCCTCCTACGAGTCTGCGTTTCTTTCCTTTATAATTCCTTTTAGGTCTTCTATCCTTTCTTGGGCCACGCGTAATCTTCGTCTTTTGCTATCTGTAATATTTATCTATGATACTTGCGTCTTCCCCCCCCCCCCCCCCCTTTTATTTGCACAGGACTTCTTTTCTCCATTTAATATAATATAATAATATATTATATTATATCCTTTTTAATTTAATTTGTTGCCTCTCTTAGGTCACCTAATATCTCCTGCATAAAAATATAGGATATGAATAGATTTTTTGTTATAATATCATTTTATGTTATATTTAATTAAAAGATAGATAAGTATATAAAAGATAATTAAATAAGCATAAGATATTAGTAAAATCAATCAATATATCCCAAAATCTATACTTATTTAATTATAAAATATCTACTTATTAGTTCTCCCTCCTTTTTTTGTATAAAAAAAAAAAGAAAAAACTAAAACATTAATGAGCTACTTGTTCGCATTTTTTGACTTGAGATCCACTTGTTCTCCCTCTAATTTACAAACGTTTGACTCAATTTTTTGAAATTGCTAAAATTGTTCTATTTTGAAAGGATTGTACTCGGTTCTTGATATAAAACATATTTACCTATTTTGATTAAATTAAGAAAGTTAGTTAAGTTTATTAATATAACATATGTTTTCTAAAGTATCCTAATTATCTTCCTTAACTATCTTATTTTTTTTCCTTCTTGATTATTGCTTAGGTAGCATCAATAGGAGCAAATTAAAAAAAATTGATAAATATGAAAAATTATATCTTAGATTTGGGACTAACATTAAATCCCCTGATATGGCTTAAATTAAAAACTAGAAGCGTGTATACTTTCGCACTATTCAAAACTTAATTGCCCCGGAGGTTCCCAGCAAAAAGCTTTGTTACTAAAATTACCCCTTGACCTAACTACACACACAGAGACACATGCATGCACATCTAATAAGAGTTCAAATTAAAGAGTCCAATGATTATTCATTCTAGTGTCTTGTAAATGAGTCCAAAAATATAATTCGATACATTTGTTTGGATTAGTGTTAGAAGTTACTTTTCTAACGTGATTTAGGTATATGAGATAAAGTTGTGAAAGTTGTTTTGTCTCAACTTATATAAACAAATTTTTCCACTGTCAATTTAAACACTATTCAAGAAGAGACACTTATGATATAATGCCCATATTCCGAATGTGTTTATAACTTTGTCCGTTAAAATTTATTTGAAACCGGAAGTAAACTCACTAAATTTTTTATTACAAAAATATATTTATTTTAGCCGATTTAGGCCCAACTAAACAAGTCTTACCATCAGATCAATTGCCCACCGCCTCAATTCATGATCTTCGCCTATCCTTATACTTCGGATACATAAATTGCATTATCAGGTTGTGACTTGCTTTTCACCCGCGGCTCTCTCTATACTTACTTTTCTTGACTTTCTCTCTAAACTTGCTTAGTAAGAATTGAATTGAGATTGTAGGTATAAATATAATCATCATCTATATATGTATTCTCATGTCACACATATGTGGGTCCCACCATTTCATATCACACACATATGAAATGGTAGGACCCACATATATGGACCCACATATATATATATGATTAACATTATATTTATATGTGGGTCCTACCATTTCATGTGTGTGTAGGAATCTTCTTCTTCTCATGCAACATGAGAAGTTTAAACCCATATATATATATATATATATAGGTTTGTCGTTTATCATCATGTCATTTGATTTAAAGTTTTGTCAAATCACTCTAAAACTACATCGTTTTGGGAGTTAGAGGAATTAATAAAGAGTGTTTTGGTATTTTTGTTTTTGTATTTATTATATAAATTTTACCAAAACACCTTTTATTAATTCCCCTAACTCCCAAAAACAACATAGTTTTTTGGTGATTTGATAAAATCTTATGTCAAGTAACATGACAAAGAATAAACCTTATATGTATGTATATATGTATGAATGTGATATATTGATGATGATTATACCATTAATCTCAATTTAATATTTACTTCTAAGGAAGATTAGAGAGAAAGTCAAGAAAAGCCAGTATAGTGAGAGCCGCGAGTGAGAAAGGGAGGTTCTGTGGTTTGTTTTGATATTGAGAAAGTGATATAAGATCAAGCTAATATAATAAACAGGGTTGAGTATGAAACCCAAAACCCATGAGCTCGCCCAAAACTCAACGTAATTGGGTTATATTGAGCCCGTCTAAAAAGATTTTATAACAGGTTGGGTTAGAACCCGTTTATTTAAGATTTAAATGGGTGGGTTATGGACACATCTATGGGCTGCCCATACCCACCCATTTAGTGTAATTACTTTATTAACTACCCATCCCATTCCGCATTCTACTTAAAGCATTCCTTGAATTCCTTCCTATTCGAGTATTCAGCCATCTCTAATCCATAACCATAATGACCATCAACTCTCAAGATTATATAATGATGGTACTTGTCTGAATTTATATTGTTTTGTGTGAATTGTAATGATGGAACTTTGAAGATTCAGATTTCAGAAATTGGAATGATGAATTTGGATGGATGCTTAATACTTATGTATGTTTTTTTTAAAGAATAATAACCAAGTCAAATGTAAATGGGTTACCCAAAAACCCGGTTGGCCCGCCCTTTTACATGGGTTTAAATAGGTTGAAGTATGGGTATGGACTAATTGGCTATACCCATTTAAAATTAAATAGGCGGACTATAGATTTGGCCTCGGGTTGTCTAACCCACTCATTGCTTTACCCTAATAATGAATGAGGTAGGTGGTAAATTGGGGATAATATTCACTAAATTAATAGTATTTATTATGAAAGTCAAGAAATGCAAGTACAGGGAGCCGCGGGTGGAAAAGAGAAATTTGTCGTTTCTTTTGATTTCAAGAAAGTGATAGAAGATCAAGCTAATATAATAAATGAGGTAGTCTGTAAATCTGGGATTATATTCACTAAATTAATAGTTTTATTATTAAAGTCAAGAAAAGCAGGTATAAAGAGAGCCGCGGGTGAGAAAGTGAGTTTCTGTGGTATCTTTTGATTTCAAGAAAGTGATCATATAAGATCAAGCTAATATAATAAATGAGGTAGGTCGTAAATTTGGGAGTATATTCCACTAAATTAATAGTATTTATTATAAAGTGACTCCCTAAATGAAAGAGTTAGATGACAAATGTATATGGATTCAAATAACCCGCAACTTTTTTTTTTGGTACAAGGCGAGGGGAGGGGGGATTCGAACACGGGACCTGAGGGGAGATATAAGGCATCTCAATACCACCAGCTGTGCCACTACACTGCTGTCTTCGATAAATAACCCGCAACTTGGTAAGCTGGCTACAACACGATGAAATTGGGTCATTTTGAGTCCGCTTAAAAAGATCCATAACGAGTTGGGTTAAAATATACTTATTTAAGACTTAAATGGGCGGGCTATGGATACATCTTCTAGCTGCCCAAACCTACCTATTTAGTTAATTTTTTTTTAAAAAAAATTAAATGTATGGACAAAAGATAGAACACTGACGACAATAAGTAATAATGTCATACCCATTTTTCCTTGACGGTGTGACTCTCAGTCTCTCACCCTCGTTTGTTTTGTCTTTTCTATGCAACTCTAATTTTAATTTAAAAGTTGGAGTTTGAATATCAAAATTATATTTTGATGCTATTTGTCTAAATTTAGGTTTTTTTGTATGAACTATGATTATTGAACTTTGAAGATCTAGATTTCACAGTTTAAAATGATGGATTTAGATGGAATGATGAATGCTTATTGTTTATGTCTATATATATATATATATATATGTATGTATTCTAAAAAAGAAAGGTCAAATGTAGATGAGTTACTTAAAACCTGGCTAGCCTGTTTATATGGGTTTAAATGGGTTGAGATGCAGGTATAAGCTAGCCCGTACACATATAAAGTTAAATATGTGGGTTATAAGTTTAAGCACGGGTTGCCCAACCCGCCTATTGATGGATCAAAAAATTAGTTAATTATTATAATAAATGTGTGTTTTTCATTTCCCAAAAATATTCCTTTAATAATTTGAATTGAAAATATATAACCTCATTGATGAAAAATTCCCTTTAATACATGTGACTAATAAGATTGTTTGGTAAAAAAAAAAATTTAAAAATCTGTTAAAATAAAATATATTGAGATATTATATTTAGAACAAAAATCCTGAAAGCAGTTCCAATGTTCATAGCATAGGAGAGAGTTCATTTTTAAGCCATATTATTCTGCACAGTCAGATTTTTCAAACAGTATATTTCCTCTTTTTCCTGTTATTGTAAGTTCTTAACATCTTTTCATAATTACTATTTAAATAATTATTTTATACCTAAATATATTTTAAGTCCGGCCAAAAATAAATTATTCCACATTAAACATTACATCAACAAGCTCTATTCATAATATAAGTTTTAGTATGCAGCAAAATGATCAAAATATGCAACGTACTAAAGAGGCCCTAAGTTTGGCAATATATATTGAAATGTGCTCATATAACAAAAAGGGACACACAAGATTGATATCTCAGATCAAGTCTCAGATGCTTTCCCCTTAGTATCACCTCTAGAACTCTTGGTTTTTTTTTTTTGCCCAAACTCTAGAACTCTTGCTTGAAAAATAAACAATGACGGGATAAGTCATGAGGACTAAGTAATCACATGTTCAATTTAACAAGTATACAGAAAATGATTACACGATGGTTAAGCGGGTCAATTATCCATTTGTATATCAATAAGTTTTAGTAGTTTACCAAATCAATTAATAATTCAAAATTATTTAATATGCGTATAACTCCCTCAACCAGCCTTATAACTATTGACAAAACCCATGTGCTATAATGTAACAGGTTTACTTTTTTTTGACAAGATTGCACCAAGCTCACCAATGATGAGGTGTAGCCCGACTAAAGGCTAGAACTCATATCGGACCATGAGTTTCTTTTCTTTTAAATATAGATGTGTCATTGTCCTGCGTAATAAATATATAAATCCCTCTGACAACATAGTGGTAGGAAAGTTGCCACCTAACCTAAATTGGTGGCAGCATACTTGCCACAAAAAAAATAATATGTACACGATTTATTTATTTATTTTGTGGTGTTGTTGTTGTTGTTGTTGTGATTATTATTATTATTCTCACTATTTTTTTTAAAGAATATTACACTATATCTGAAGGCATTTTTTCCCATTGATTTGAATGAACGTACACAGTCAATTACAGCCTCCATCTTTCTTCTTGGTAGTTCCTAATGCTCTGTTGTAATTCGCAGCTGCTTCGTTTTCAGCTACTTCAGTTTTCACAATAAGATTTCCATTTATCTCTTCCAATTCGGTATATTACTTTAGTATCTTCGTTTCCATCTTCCAGGTGAAGCTATCATGACAACACAATCTTCCTTCCATGATGATGATTGGGCTTATGACGTCTTTATTAATTTTAGAGGGGAAGATACTCGTTATGGCTTTACTGGTAATCTTTATGATGCTTTAAACAGGAGGGGAATTCGTACCTTCTTTGACAGTGAGGAACTAAGAAAAGGCGATGAACTTACTCCAGCACTTCTCAAAGCAATTGAAGAATCTAGGATGGCCATTTGTGTATTTTCTAGAAATTATGCATCTTCAACATTTTGCCTTGACGAACTTGTCCACATCCATCAATGTATTAAGGGAAAGGGTACGTTGGCTTGGCCAATTTTTCATGAAGTGGAGCCTTCAGAAGTGAGATATCAAAAAGGGATCTATGGACAAGCTTTGGCTGACCATAGAATTAAAAATAGGGCTAATGAAAAGAAAATCCAAAGTTGGAAGCTTGCATTGCATGAAGTAGCTAATATTTGTGGCACACATCACAATCCTAGGTGATTTAATTTGCACATTTAATCCTTGATTTTTCTAATATTTTTCTTTGACCTAGCTTCATATTACATAGTAAAAATTAGAGACAATAACTAGTTATGAGGTCCCCAACAAGTGAGCAGCATGATCTGTTTATTTCTTACATTGAAACTTGCTATTCCATTATGCTATTTGTTATAGTATTTTTTGATAATTGCATTTCTTCCATAGAACCTCAGTGGTTTTCCCAGAAAATTAATATGAATTTCTTGCATATTAAACATGTATTCAATGTGATTTATCAGGCAAGGTCGATATGAATATCAGGTGATTGAAGAGATAGTGAGAGAAACCTCTTTCATAATCAACAGGCTCCCATTATATCTTGAAAATCTTGTTCGAGTAGACTATCGACTACAAGAAATAAACTCTCAATCACAAGTTGGATCAAATGAACATGTTGGAGTAGAGTACCGACGGCAACGAATAAACTCATCAGCAAACAATTTTACAGGTTCGTGCTTTCTCTAACTTTAATTTCTCTATGCCTCCCAGTTTAGGTAGTCATAGATGGATAATAATTGGACAAAATGTGAGAAGAACAAGTGATGAATTCGAAATGGGGTGAAGCAATTTTTAAGATTTGCATCTAATTTGTAATGGGGTCTGTAAAGGTTGTAAGTTCATAAATATAATTTTCATTTGACTTTTTTTAGGAGATTAAGAAAACTAATTAAATCACTTTAAAATATTTAAATTTATCATTTTTTTAAAAAATAATTTGTCTGACTTATAAATAGATTTATAATTTAATTATACACAACAACAACTTTAATTTTCTTAGTTTTTTGGAAAAAAAAAGTCAATTATATATTAGGGTGAAGGGTAAAAAATACATATGACCTTTTTCTCTATGATCGCCCAGCACCACGACCTTTCAACTAGATCAAAAAAACACACGACGTTATGTTTTTGGGTTGCCCAGCACCACGGTCAACAAACGGTAATTAACGGTTGATTAACGGCCGTGGTGCTGGGTGACCAAAAAACGTAACGTCGTGTGTATTTTTGATCAAGTTGAAAGGTTGTTGTGCTGGGCGAACTTAGGGGAAAAGGTCATGTGTATTTTTGACCCTTCACCCTATATATATTATAGGTAGGAAGACAGGAAATAGTACATGATAGATATGACATTGTGAAGAAATAGAAAGGCCGGGTGTGTCCCGAGGGGGGAAGTGGACCATGAGGATGATAATATATGTGGATGATAAGTTAAAAAGGGATCAACTTCAGCAAGAGAGGATACTGATGCTCGAAGGATTTTCTTTTTCCTCTTTTGGATGGGAGCAATCTTCTTATATTCATATATAAAAGAACACTGAATCCAGCATTTTTGGATTCACTACAAAAAAATACTGAATTTCCAATGGAATTTGTTAGATTCACTCAAAAAAACACTGAATTTCCAATGGAACTTGTCACGAATTTCCGACGGAATCCATTCCATCAGTGAAAGAATCATGGCAAATGATTTTTTTTTTTTTTTGATACAATGGATTCCCCTCCTTGATGTGCGCCACTGCGCCTCTTTGTGTCTTCTGAAAATTACTTCCCTAGCTTGAATTCGTGACCTCACGCCCCAAATGCCCTTGCGGGCGCCTTCGCCAGATCTGCTGAAATGAAATTGTGTTTTAAGGATACATAATGTTATATGTATTATTATCCTATATAATTAATAATATCTGAAAATATATTTTTTATTGATATATATATATATATATATATATATAAATAAAATATTATTATAATTTCAAAAATTCGAAATGATTTTATATCTTTTTGATAAATTAATTTTAAATTCAAAAAATCAAGGGTTAAGTAGTAAATTTGTCCGAGAAGTATACGCTTAGTGGTAATTTTGCCGTGGAAGTTTTTTTTTTTTTGGGCTTAATGTTGGCTCGGAAGTTTAAAAACGTAGCAATCTTGCACTTTTCTGTTAAAAAGCTAACGGTCAATGTCATTTTTTTAACGGATTCGGATATCTTTACCTTTGGCCATGAATCTCCTTTGTGTTTTTGATTCACTTAAATCTTATATTTTACGATTCGAAGCAAAAAGGAACAAAAAATAAAAATAATAGAAGTTGCTAACTCGAAATCCAATTATGAAGGGTCAATGTTAGTTTTTTAACAGAAAAGGGCAAGATTGCTACATTTTTAAATTTCTGAGGTAATATTGAGCCAAAAAAACTTTTAGGGTAAAATTGTTCCTAGGCGTGTACTTCTGGGGCAAATTGCTTATGGGTGTGTATTTCCGAGGTAAATTTTCTACTTAACCCAAAAATTAAATCTTTAGTAAATCTATTCATGAATATAATTTTAGCCATTTTTTTTTAAAATTAAATTTTATTCTTAATTGAAGTTAGAGAGACTGTAAATGAGATAGGTGAAAGCAAGCAAAATTGTGGACTAGTACTTATACTTATATATATATATATATATATATATATATATATATTTACCTAGCTTATATTTTTCTATTTATAAATACTCCCTCCGATTTTAATAATAGGATCTATTTACTAGAATTTAAAGAGATTAAAGAGAGAAATTAAATTAGTTAATTATATTTATTTTTCTAAAATAACTTACTTAAATAGTTTGCCACGGGGACGAACTTTCATTAGATGAACAATGGATTGCAGCGGAAGACGTTCATGAACTCGTGCGCCAAATGTAAAGGATAAGCTGGGTCCCACTTATTACTAGTATTATTTTCTTGTTTATTTTAGCCATCATGCAGGTCATCAAGCTTGGAATCAATCCTTAACAAGGTATGGTTTTGGCAAATAGCATTCTGAGTCTGCCAATTTATTTTAGCTATCAGATAGATCAAATATCTGAAGAGGTTAAGAACCTTTATCTTTATCTGAAACAGCAAGCCACCAAGTTGGATTCAGAACTTAAAGCATTTATCGAAAGAGGATACTTGGGTTCCCAGTTCAAACAGAAAGAAATTGAGCTTCAAGCTATTCAGCAAGATTTGAAGAGAATTGAATTGGATATAGCCAAAAAATAGTCTCAGGCTATATATGAGCCTTATCCTTCATTTTCAACCATTCCAGCCCCTTTGTTTCCCTCATCACCTGCAGCCTACCCAGAAGAAGCAGATTACAGCAAATAGTTTAAATTCAATTACCCATTGTTTGCTCAGCTGTCACCACCAAAATTACCTTCACAAAATAAGCCTAAGCCTAAACCTCACTTTACTTACCCCAAACCTAGGCCACCATACTTCACTCCTTTCCGCACCCAGGAACCAGGATCCTATTCAGGTTCCAAAGGAATCCATATCAGTGAACCACCTTCTAGTTCATCTCCAGTAGTAAATCCTTCTCAGCCTACCCAACCATCTACCTATTCATCTGTTATCGCAATTACATCCTCCTCGCAAACCTCCACACACACTACACCAGTAATTAATCCTCCTCACATAGGGATCCTACAAAGTCCAAATCAATTTGCCCCTTTACAGGACTTATCCAATTCAGAAGAATCACAGTTAGACAGCTTCTCTGAGACTAATTCTGATGTTAGTTCTGAAGCTGAAATAGCTGATATCCCAAGAATTGCTATGGTTAGACCAGGGGAAGAGGAAGAATTTGATGAATCATTTGTTGAACACCCTAAGGATCAACCTCAAGGACAAAACCATGATTATAAGCCTACTAATGGTCTATGGTTTATTTTTGACAATATGCCTTATGATGAATGGTGGTTCCGCCTTGAAGAATTCAATGCCTGGATAGATTTACAGATCATGGCAAATCAAATTCCCCTCAGGTAGGCATTACAGGAGTTTGTTTCAAGATTCACCGGTACGCTTAGAGCATGGTTTCAAAATCTCTCTCCATATCAAAAGCTCCAAGCAGACCAAGTAGAAGACCCTGCCCTTCTCCTTGGAGTTATTCACAAAGAGTTTATTGGTGATCACAATATCATTCGAAAAAGAGAAAAACAAGAATTTTTTGAGATGAAGTGTTGTTCCTTAAGAAGAAAAGATCTCTAGACTCATTACCATAGAATGATGAAAAAATACCATATGTTAAATGGTGGTAATGATGTAGACCTACAGCATACTTTTATTGCCTCACTTCTTGATGAGCTCTAAGCAGAACTTAACAGAAGCATTTATGCTCTCCAAAGAGATATGACTGACATCTCTATAGGAGAATTGTATCAACTTGCTCTCAACACCCTTGATAAACTCTGTGAGCAACATAAGTTTTTCAAGGATATGCAGAAGAAGGATCACAAGTTCAAACCTGCATGTAAAAAGCCTTACCTGAAGATTAAGTGCAAGGACCACAAGGATTGTTATTGCCCTTCCAAGAAAAAGTCTCGTTATCGCCAATATTTTCAGCCGTCCCAGAAACGTTACAGAAAATCAAGGCGATCAAGATTTAGAAAGAGACCTCAGTTTTTTAAACCTAGAAAGCCTTTTCCAAAGGCTCCAAGTGTTTCATTTGCAGAAAGACAGGACATTTTACAAAAAATTGTCCTAGAAAGACAAAAGGTGATGTCAAGATGATGCAGAAGCTTCAAAAGATTCTCATGATTTTAGATTATGCAGCAAACATTGAAGATTATCTTGAGGAACAAGAGGAACAGAATGCTGAAACACAATATTTTATTCCCTCTTATGAAGAATCAACAGACTCATCTTTTTCTAAATCTGAATAGGATTGCCAATCAGAAGAAGAAGATTTCTCCCCAGGAACTCTTAATCTTGTCCAGCAACTTTCTCTCCAAGCTCCATCCATTGGATGTCTTGGCTTTCTGAATTCCAATCCTAAAGTCAACTTGAAGACTCCATTTCCAAACATCCAAGTCCAAGTCCTACCAGAAAAATATTCAAAGCCCATTACTGCAATAGCCTTCTTTGATATGGGTTTATCCCACACAGTGATGAAACCACAAATTCTCCCCGCTGAAGAATGGATACCTCATAATCAGTATTTCCTTATTGTTGATGGAAAGATATTCAAGATCAATATGATTACCAGAAGAAAGATTAGTATTAAGTTCTTCCCAGGATGTACCTTAAAAATCAAGGTACTAGGAAGTGGACTTCCAGGAAAAGATATTCTTCTTGGTTTTGATGCTTTTTATCATACTAGGAATTTAACCATTCTCTCCAAAGGAATCAGGTGGAAATCCAATTTCAGTCCATGGACATAAATTCCCTCTCTCTATGAGTTGCAGAATGCTCCGCCACAGTATTCAGATGTAAAAGACCAGTTGTTACAATACTGTGCTGACAGTCATGACCAATTCCCACATCCTTCTCCATTATGGAAAAACCAAGATTTCTTCATTAGCCTTCCTTTTAAAAGAAATGAAGATATTAATCCTACTAAGGCTTCTCATCCAGGAATGAATTCAGATGATTTGAAGCTAGCACGAGAAGAATGTGCTACACTACTCAAGCAAGGTCTTATAGAACCAACCAAGTCCGAATGGGCTTGCTAGGCATTCTATGTTGAAAAAAGATCTGAGATCAAAAGAGGAAAGAAAAGGCTTGTCATTTACTATAAGCCCCTTAATCATTTTCTCCAAGATGATAAATTTCCTCTTCCTAAGCCTACAACTTTATTTGCCCAGTCGAAAGGCTTGGCCCATGTTTTCTCGAAGTTTGATCTTGGTTTTTGGCAGCTTGGAATTCAACCAGATGATCGGCCCAAGACAGCATTCTGCATACCCAATGCTTAGTATCAATGGATTGTAATGCCCTTTGGACTCAAAGTAGCCCCTTCACTGTTTTAGAAAGCTATGATCAAGATATTTGAGCCTATTATCAGTAATGCCCTCATTTACATTGATGACATCTTACTGTTCTCAGCAACTGAGGAAGAACATCAATTGCTTCTGGCCCAGTTCTACCAAATCGTAGCCTAACATGTCATCATGCTCTCTTCTAAGAAGAGTGATATTGGAATCACAGAAGTTGAATTCCTTGGAATGCACTTCAAAAATGGCAAATACAGCCCAGGTCCACACATTGCTCAGGATTTGCTCAAATTTCCTGATGATAATCACTCATATAAACAGGTTCAACAATTCCTTGGGATTGTTAATTTTTTGAAAGACTTTATTCCTCAATTGTCCCATCATACCAGCCACCTGTACAAAATGTTAAAAAAGAATCCACCACCATGGTCATAGGTGCAGACAGATGCTGTAATTACCCTCAAAAGAATTGTTCAAAATCCTCCACCACTTAAGATCTTGGATCAAGGACAGAGGATCTTACAGACTGATGCTAGTGAAGATTATTGGGGAGCTATACTTCTTGAAGAAGTTAACAGAGTACGAGACTACTGTGGGCATGCAAGTGGCCAATTCAAGGATTCAGAAAAGCATTATCATGCTACCTATAAAGAAATCCTTGCTGTCAAGTGAGGAATTGAAAAGTTTAGCTTTCATCTGAGCCCCTATCACTTCATAGTTGAGATGGACAACACATCTTTTCCAAAGATGCTCGATCCAAATAAGAAGTTACTGCCAGATGCCCAGTTACTTCGATGGAAAGACTGGTTCTCGCGCTATAAATTCACAGTTAAACACCTCAAAGGACCACAGAACATCCTCGCAGACTTTCTTTCCAGACCACAAAAGACTCCTCCTCCTCATCCACAAATCCTCTATATCCTTACTCTCTCAGATAAACATTTTCCTACCAATATGCCTTACTACACCAAAGCAACTGTCCTCCCTCCTGATTCTGATCTCCACTCCTTCACAGATTTTTAGAAATATGCCAATGAACACCTGTACTCTTGGCTCCATCTTCTCTTCAATAAAACTAATCTCATTCCCAAAGTCCAACATTTCAGCTCAATCTGTCCATACACCACTGTCCCGTTCATTCAAGGTCCTATACTTGATGAACTCCTATGGTATGTTTGGTCAATGACCATCCTCCACACCAGTTCCATTGCCCTTGCTCCTTTATCTGTCTACCATTACATCTGTGACAGCCACAATGGGAATTCTGCTCTTGTCAAGCTCCTCATTTTCTTTGCACCTCTTCATTTCTGGAGAGGTTCTTTGTACAATGTCATAGAAAAAATAAATCTTTGGTTTGTTCAAAAATCAAAACAAAAAGGTTTTGTTGTGTGTTGTTTCTTAGCAGGTCTTATCATGCGCAGAAGCCGGACGGGGTAGAACTAAAGACCAATGCACTACTCTGGCTTGAATCTCTTGATTGGGTTCAACTAGACCCAGCACAATGGAAAGAACTTGGTCTCATCCTTGCCAGTTACAATAAAAGTGTTTCAAAGGATTGTACCATTCTTGGCCCTGTACCCAGTGAAGATAAGGCATACGCATATGATGAATTGTACCAACCAGAACCTTATTATGTGTCATCCTACTATGCCTCTTCCTCACAAGCAGCAGAACTTCCCCTTGACTCACAGGGAAAAATTCTCTAGGACTCTCAAGACCCTTACGAAGATGATTGTGGAGATCATTTCACGTAGTTATCTCTTTCGCCTCCAGGCTCATCTCATTTTCCAGCCCACTGCACTCAGCCACAAGCCCAAAGCCCAAATGATGACTCAGCAGGCCTACATCCATTTCACAATGATTTTGATCCACTTAGTTACATCCAGTCCAACTACGACAGTGATAGTGATAACAACAATCTCTCTCTCAGTCACGAACCAATCTATAAAGGGTGGTCCCCATAGCCGATGTCGGCACTGTCGGCAGCCAGTCTCCAGCAAGTTTTCGGTTTTTAGTCATATGTGTATTATGTGTCTATTACTGTTTGCGTGTGATGTGCTTTAATAAAAGGTGTCTGTACTATAATGTCCTACTGTTTGTCGTCTTTAATTTTCATCCACTACTTTTGATAGCACGTTTTTCTCCTTCAGTTTGTCTTATAATGACCCTGCCACTCTATATAAGCAGGCCACTTCTTCCATTGTAGATAGATCGGAACATCAATAAAAATCTCTAGTGTGTTTTTCCCCATGCCTTCCTTCTAATTTTTTTCCCTGTTTCTGAAAACCATAGTTATTCATATGTTAGTATTATCTGCTCCTTAGATTCTAAGTATGCTCTACACTTGCCTCTTTTTGAGGATCCTGTGCATCGAAAAAGAATCAAGATCACGATCCAATATGAGAGAGTATTGAAAATCAGGATACTGAATGTACCAGTATTGTATGCCTTGATTGGGAAGATGCTTGAATTCTAAAGTATGCTTGAACGTGGGCAAGAGGTAAGTCCCAAACAGGCTCAGACTATCCACTGGATTGAGCATCTTCTCATCAATGTATGTATTTCCTGGTATCTGGTCAGTATAATACTTTTCAGTTTATCAGACTTTCTGGGTTTCCAGTAAGTAAGATAGGATAGATCAAGGTCCCAATGACTTTGTTGGTATCTGTGTCTGAGATCTTCTTGCTCTTGGTTCGAAGACACAACATAGTCATTTGGATCTTGATGCATCCACCCTCCAGTGTGGTATCAGAGCCAGAACGATTGTGCAGATAGTACTAAAATACTTAGAATGCAACTGAGTAAGAAACAAATTCTTAAACATGAGTGAACCACCTTGATCATCCACTTCTGATTCTCTTATCACCCCCTTTATCCCTAGAAATTTGTCTCCAACTATGAAAAGAACTCTTGCCAGCAAAATAGAGAATCTTATTGAAGTTACTCACCATCCTGACCATCCCGTTGGATCTACTGATCTACCACTTCTCAGCCCTTACAGTTATTACCATAGAAGCAACTCATTTACTAGTTCTATTAGATCAATCATCCGAACTAGAAGACCGAATGTCTAAGAAGTTGTTCAGTCTACCAGACTTGAATAGTGTACTCTCCCAGCGACTACCCAAGAACAATACTCCACCATTGAGATCTTTCTAGATCTCATTGAGAAATGGAAATCTGAAGGATACACCCATCTCCATTTTGGTGCTGTCCATTTAGCTCTTACTCTTCATGGCAGAAAAGGACTTCCTGTTATTGCTAAAGTGGCCCTGTTAGACTCCACCTATAAGAACTATTCTCATGCCCTTATTGGTGCACTTCTTACCACTCTTAGTAACGACAGTGTTATCTTAACTATCCAGCCAGATTATAATGTCAGTCTCTTTGAAAGAACTCTTCCCAGCAGGTTAAAGGTTCAGATCCAGATCACAGGAGCTGAACAAGAATCTCAAGCCATCATGGCTACACTTCACAATCAGATTGTCTATCGTCTGTAGAATCATGTTTATGACCTTGAACTTCCCAACTCAACCACAGATGCTCTTGTTGCTATCTCCAATAGGGCAGATGAGACATCTATTATCCAAATTCCTCGGCAGATCCCGAAGAATGAACTTGCTCAAATTATTCCTATGGAATGGATAAGCAATTATGAGAAGCTTTTCCATGAAAAGCAACCAGATGTTCACACTACCACTCTCCAAAGGTTGAAGACCTTGTAAATGGTGTATCAAAAACTACTTTTACTAGGCCCAGTACCTCTGGACCATCAAATCTACATCCTAGTGGAAGGATGTTGTCACTAACACCTGCTTACACACCCTCCAGAAAAGACCCTCCAATCGCTTGGGTAAATCAAGATGCCAAGCCTTGTTATGTCTCGCACATCAATGGTCATTTCTTATGGGATGTCCCAGGATCAGGCATGTGTGATCCCAATTGTGAATGTGACACACCTGAATGGTGGAAGACTCAGATGATGAACAAGGATTATATCCTTGTAAGTATGCCCACAAGCAGGCACTAAAGAATAAATCCACTCCTAGATCTCCTTGCAGATCTCACAGAAACAAGAAGTTTGAAGACAATGATGATTATGGCTCAGCACAGCCAGTCTTTGTTCGGCGTTCTACACGTCGTTGGCAACCACCTCGTCCTCCAGCAAAATCCTCAAAGGATATGTCTCTTGTGGAACTAATGATAGAAACAGGTCACCACGACCTTGTAGTTGAAAAATACTTTCCAGATGTTGTTCCTAGCACTCCACTAGAACCTTTTGTTGCAACTCCAGCTTTAACTGCTCCTCAGCAGATTCCCTGTATTGCCATGATCAACCCTTATGAAAAAGAATTTCCTCCCCTTGAAAGAAGAGTTGATCAAGCCAACAAGATTTTATCCAAACCATATGCTAATCCCAGCACGGTTGATGCTCAAGAAAATTTTCAATCTTCACAGGCTGAAGAAGTTTTAAATTGGCAGACTCAGAATGCTGTTTGCCAGAACCATACCTTGTTAAGGATTGATTCCAAGCTTGACTCTCTGACAACAAAGACAGAAGATTACTTTTGTACATACTATATTTATAGTACATTAGGTAAAATACAACATAGAAACACTTTTGTAGTATAAATTGTACTACAAAAGTGTTCCTATAATTAAGACCGGAGATAGTATTATCTTGTTTAAGCCATCACATAGGTCATCAACGAGTATTATTTAGGGAAAACAGTATTTTAAATTATTTTATTAAAAATATAGTACAATTGAGGTGTATGTGATATTAATGAGTTGCAATTATTACTTACTTTATAGAATATATAGGTGCATTATTAAATTATTATTGTGTTTAATTATTATTAAGAAAATATCAATATGGTTATTTTAGGAAGAAATTGATAAAAATTAAAATTTGGTCCTATAATGAGGACCAAGACCAATTCCAAAATGTGTTCCTATAATTAGGACCGGAGGGAGTAATATAATCTGATATAGTTTTTTTGTATAAGTATACCTTATTTTATATAAGTTAAATATACTCCGTATAAGAGCTAGATAATGTATTGGATAGAATATCGGATGCTAGCAATGGGATTGAGATACTAACCATTAACCACTATTTGAATATTATTGGGAAGAGAGATATTCGATAATGACGTTAATGTGGGGATACAGATAGAGTTGGGATTTAGGGCTGGCTCTTGAAGGGTTAGGGCCTAAACGGGTTGGCTCATTTAAGTCTGGGGGTAAGAAAAACATCTATTTTCAAAACCCAGCTTTTGAAAGTATGGGCCAGGGCTAACCCTACAAGGTCGGAAGCTATTTTTCTAAACTTTAACTATTTTTTCTATATTTTTTAACAAATAAATTTAGTTAGTAAATTGCAATAATTAAAGTTCTAATTTGACAAATAAATGTTAACTTTCAAGTCTAAAAATCACACATCATGATAATGGAGATGAGAAAAATAAGGATGAATAGTCATAAAAAAAGATAAGATTTGTAAGGAATATATTAAAAAAGAATTGACTTGACGTGTATATTGAAACAACAGATAGAAATTGTTTGAGGTTGGAGTATGTATGCGTATGAAGAGAAGCTCTAGCGTTAGGTAAAGGTAATTAGTAATGTAATGATGGTCAAGTTAGAACAATTTTAATGATTTCCATTGTGATCCTTCGTTCACTTACATATATACTTTCACAGGAGAGCAGCCAATGCTAAAAAAGAGGCGGTTGATGCATGTCATCTCAGTAAGTTTTTATAATTTGTTTTAAATTCTCCGATCACTTTATATAGCATTTGCCTTTCATATTAGTTAACCACATTTCAATTATTCACAGGATTCCATGAGAGTTTACCAAGGTAATGAATGCTACAGTTCCTTAAAAAAAAAAAATCATCTAGATGCATACAGTTACCGGAATATTTAATGAAATAATCGAATCCATCTTTATATTTTGAGCTTCCTCATTAATTTTATGCTTCCCCATTAATATAAGAACTACTTAGAGCCCATTTGGATGAGTTTTTAAAAAAACTGTTTTTTTTTAGTGCTTATTTTTTAAGCTCTAAATTGGAGCTTTTAAAAAAAGCAGCAATTTGATTTTTTTTTTTTGTGACTTTTTCTTTTTTTAAAAAAAATCATCTAAACACATATATTAATTTAAAAAGTATTTTTTTACATTAAAAAATGTTTTATTTTTTTTTTTCAAAAAAGGCCATCCAAATGGGGCCAATCATTTTGGGTAATTTAAGGAAGTCAGATAAATTACTTAATTGAAAAACTACTAAGTTTAGAAGTTAAATTTTGAAAACAAATGATAAATATTAGAGATAAAATTGACTAAGACAATATATTTAGGATAAAGATTAACTCCGTAACAAGCTCCTATATTTATGATTGAGAAGTATCATATTACCTTTCTAACTTGATTACTACAATATAATAGCAATCTGTTTTAGATATGTTGCTGGTAGAAGTAGTAGAACGGCTTATTTTTGCAATGTTTAAAAAGAAAAGAGAACATTTCCAATTTTAACTTCAGATTTACTCTCTATATCTTTATTCATTTCATATGATACAAGTTTGCATGAGAATGACTGAGTGATGAGAAATCCTAGAAGGGCATACACAATTACACACACACACACACACAGTATTTCTGAAGTTCAACGAATTGGTCATGTAGTAATCTCAGCCTAAAAAGCTGAAAGAGACATGAAATTAACTTTGAACTAAGCACAGTAAAAATTTGACAGGGAACAATAATATAAATGATGGCTACAAGGCTTCATTACCAATAATGTTACCATGGACAGATCATGACACTCTCAGAAACCAAGGTACATGTACAATTTCTTAGTCTTGATCAAATTTCAGAATGCCCTGCGTGTATATATGTGTGTGTATTATCCAATTCATGTATCTTTCATATTGTTTTTTTTGAAAACACTGTTAAATTTAATTCTTTTATTTAACAGAAACAGAACAAGAACCCTCCATTACAAGGAAGAAGGACCTACACATTAATCTTTTACAGGTAATTAAGCTAGGGCTGAGTAAAGAGAGGCTGGCCAAAGCCCACCCCTTTAGGTGAAAAAAAACCCGTGCTTGTATGTAGCCCATTTTTTCCCATTAAAAAATGGGCTAGGCTAGCCTGATGATGAACCCTTAGCCTATTCATAAGTGGTAACATAACTCGTTCATTTTGTTCCTTTTGGGGCTGGACTTGGACTAGCCTAAGTCGACCGGGTACAAGATGGTACACCTAGTTAGCGGGTGACTTGCTTAGCCTTAAATTAAGCTCATAATTTGTTTAGAATTTTCAGACATCTATTAGAAAATTTTTAGTGGATTATTCTCTAAAATCTTTTGTAGGACACTGAATACGAAAGCAAAACGCAGACAATAGACATTCAATCTGCCAGAAGAAGAGCAAATGAAGGATCAGTTCTTGTAAGGAGGCCAGAAGATAAAGGAGTTTGTTGGACGCAAGAAGTTGAAGCTTTAACCAATGATGATGATCAAGTGAGTTATGAAGAAATTTCAGAGTTACAATGAAATTTCTTTAAAAAGTCTTTTGTCAAGCGGACAAGATGTATTTACTTTTAAAAATAGGATAATTTATTTGTTTTGTTTTTTCACGTTTGCATTATCAGGTGACAAGACAGGACCACAAATTTGACTCAAATGGCAATAATGGCTTAACATGGGATCCAATGGAATGCGAATATGAAGCAACAAGTAATGATAATAATAAGGATCCTCATCATCATCAAAGAAGAGATCATCCACGGACGAGGAAGCTTTTGTGTTTTAATCTCCTCACTTTTGTTGCCTCCCTCTGTTCTCTTCCCGTTTGTATTAATGGTAGCAGAAGTGACTTTTTTCAATATGACTTTTGTAATATTAAGATATGATAAAAGCTAGATTGTAAATGTGATAGTTTGAATTGGTGATGATAGAAGCCTATCTACATTATGAAAAGCATATTTTAGTGACTTCTTCTTGACATTTATAAAATTTCAACTAAAACGTATCATTTTTCTCAGCCTTTTCGGCCCCCACCACCTTTCCAAACAGGCCCTTAATTAATTATCTCACTCGACAGTCCACAATATGCACGCATACGCTTTTGTATCTTCCAAAATAGGTGATTCATAATCACAAGTCTCCTATCTTCCATATATGCATGCGTGTCTCATTTTATTGAACTATTTATTGGTTATGTCAAGATTAATTCATTCGCTTTCCCACATTTTTTGTGTACGAGCCAATATTAGTACATTATTTGTAATGCGTACTGAAAAAGAAAAATTATTCACACACTTCCACTTGCTCCCTTTTGAAATAGGAGTGCCAGACACACCAACGTTGTTCTTTTGTGGATATGACTCAAATTCTATAAATTACTGCTGGTGATCAAACTAACGTTAAAAAAATACATTATTAGTTCATAACGCAAATCCCTCTTAAAAAAGTCAACAAAAGTCAGTCTATTTGGTAAAGGGGTTGGTCCCATCAATATGAGGAACTTATAAGCGGAAGATTTATACCAAAAAAAGAAAAAGAAAAGAAATCTCTCTTGAAAATAAAACGTTGGAGCAACACAATTTATAGTTTTTATTTTTTTGTAAAAAATGGCTAGCTCGCCACAACCTAAAGGTTCACTGTCAGCTCTAGTTCTAATGAACTTATGGCCCATTTGACACGTAGAACATGTGGGAAGGGAATATGAGTAAGATCCCTTGTTCACTACACTTTTAGGCCGTGTTTGTTACACGGAACTAAGGCTAGGAAAGGGAACTTGACAGGGTTCCCTTCAAAAATACACGTTTGGAGGCCTGTCTTTTCGAAAGATGAGTCCCCACATTGGCCAAAGTTCCTTTAAATGTGGGAACCTTGATTCCATCCGAAAGTGGTGGGAGAGCTCAAATGTTCCTGGGAGAGTGAATTAATGGGACAAAAATGCCCCTTAAAAAATCTGGATCGGTTCAAAACTACAAGTGGCCGACTTGACGAAGGACGTGGTGAAGAAGGTTGGGACAATAGTCGAAGTTGGAGACGAAGGAGAAGTTGAACCTAGACGAAACTAAAGCAGGTAAAAATTCAATGTGACTGTGTGAATTTTTGATTATAGCAGTTGTTGATTTAAGTGGAATATTGCTTCAAGTTTAAGTATCTTATGGTAAGAGTGTCGGGTTTTTTATTGATTTGAAAATCTTTGGTATCTTAAAATCGCTGTGGTGGAATGGAGGAATTGGTAGGGGAGCCTAATACAGGGTTGGTTGAAGAGAAAATCTATGTTGTTGTCTCTAAAGATGTGAAAGGTTGCAAATTAAATATGATATATATAGGCCATAGAAAATTCCGGGGGGAAAGAAGATTTGCATCTTTCACGTCCATGAACCTGCAAAAATGATGCCATTGAGTAAGTTTGCGACATAATTGCAATAGCTAAATCATTCTTAAAGTCAATTCTCGAAATAACCTGCTTTGATCGCCTCTGTCATTGAACTATCAATGTGCTTTTGGTTGTTTGAATTTGAAATGGATAAACCCCAAGTGTCCAATTTTAGACTACCTAGAAGAAAAATTCCATTTTTTTTTGGGTTAAAATGAAGTTATATACTTAAGGATCTACTGGACTGCTTAATGATCTCTGTTAAATTCAATCACCAACTATGGTTGTAAAATATAGTAACCCATGATATTGCTTATTTTGTTGTGTTATCATTCTCATTGATACAATTACACCATGTACGCTGTTCTTCACTATTTATTTAGTGGTTTGTTTCTTTTGTTTTTTTAGTGGGTCCAATCGAAGTAGCTTGTCATATTGTTGTTACTATCCTGTTCTGATACGAACTAATGCAGAAATTTGGTTACTGTCAAATTTCTGGTTCGAATGTGTTCTCATTTTAGCACCTTATGTTTGAACTTAACACCATGATTCGACTGTTTCATGTTCAGGCTAAGTGGTACAAGCAACTGGAAAGGCAACAGAGGGTGAATGTGATTCCAGAGGCAAAGTCTGATTTCAACAAGTCAAAACTGGAGGACTATGACATCTGGCTAGTTAGCAAAAGTTTGTGTAAAATTAGTAGGACCAATGTTGACAGGTTCAAGTCTGAGTCTGAGTTTTCATCCCCCTTTAAAAAACCTTCACACCCTCCCAAGTTTTATTGGGCCGCCATCATCTTGTTGCAAATGTCACAGTTTCATTAACAAAATTTTGACTTCTCCCCCTCTAATTACGTTTATGTCTATCATCCTTCTCAATTCCGACAATCGTTTTGCTCCTCACCCTCTACTATCTGCTTCTCAACCATCATGCCATTTGGTTTTAGATTCGTTTATGTCCGATAAAAAAAAATTGTTACAGTAAATATATTTTCTCCATTTTTTATTAAAGGGGCATTGTGGGAATTTTGCCTCACCTTCCCACTTAACCAACATCCAATTCTTTTTATCAAATATTTCATTTTCTCTCAACATAAGTTCTATTTCCTTGTCTCCCAAATAACTCAACTTTTTAAGTTCCCTCCAAATCTTTCATTCCTTTCCTTTCACTTCCATTCCTTTTCTTTCCCTCCTCAAATCTTTCTTGTACCAAACAGGGCCTTAGTGTGCAATCTTCCCGGGAACTCAAGTTTCTGAACCTATCAATCTTCCTTTAAAGGTAGGAAGATAAGATTCCATCAAAATTGGTGGGAACCCAAGTTTCTTTTATGAACAGTGTAGCTTTTAGACATATTTACCTCTCGTAAAACATTTATTTTCTATAAGTCAAGAAAATATGATTATATTCAAATTTATGCAAAAAATTTGAATTTGATAAGAGAATATTTCAAACAAATATGAATTTAACAAGATAAAATTTTAGACAAATTCGATTTTTTTTCCTTGGCAAAATAATGCTTCATAATAAAATTCAAATTTAACCCATAAATTTGATTTCTTTTGCAAAACAAATGCTTCTTCATAAAATTCGAATTTAATGCAAGCAAATTCATATCATGAAAAAAAAAAGTACATTTTTTCTTTTCATTTTGAATTAATTACTTTTAAGGGTGAAATATGTATTTTATGATTCTTTCTCAACTGCCACCTATCATTTTCTTCCTATCAAACAACTTATCTTTTCTCAAGCCATCTTCTCTTATTCCTCAAAATCTTCCCGTCCCTTCTTTCCCTTCTCTAAATTTCTTTATCTCGTCAAATCTTCTCCTTACCAAATAGGGCCCTTAATAGGGATGTATGTCATTTTGGTGAACTATTTTGGGATTCATGCATTTTAGTAGTCTTGCATGTCGGCTCGCTCGTTGTTGTTGTTGTTTTTTTTTTTTTTTTTAAAAAAAAAAAGGGTTTAAAGTGAAATTTTAACAATAAAGTTTTTAATGACGAGCATTTGACATCATTAAATTTAGGGAATAATACACTTAAATAACATTTAAACTTACAAAACTCCAAAAAGTCTGTTAATACATGAAAAGGAGAGAAATTTGATGTGGTAGAAATATGTAATTTTGAAGTTTGATTGTCTTTACCAAAATGCCCCATATATATATATATATATATATAGAAAAAAAAGACACTTTCACTAGAGCACCACTGCCAGCTGGTTGCCAGGGCTCTAGTGTTGGTGGTTGGTTTTTTAGGGAGGGACTATTTCTTTAAAAAAAAATGTGGAGCCAAGGTGGTGGAGGTGAGATTTGCACGGGTAAGACTTTTAAGACCGAACGAAAGAGGCACCGTAAGACTGGATCTGCAATCGGTCTCGTTATAGGCAGTCTTAAAAGTTTGTAACTTTTAAGACAGGATGCGAACCGATCTTAAAGAAATTATTTTAGACTAGACATTAAAAACATTAGGTCTTAAAGTCATACTATATAGACCAAACATATTTTTTATTCGGTCCTAAAACTCAACTTTTAAGACTGGATAAATAAATAGGCCAATCTAAAAAGATTGACATTTTAAGACCAGACATAAAAGAATCCGGTCTTAAAATACCGACTTTTAAGACCAGACGAATAATTATACGGTCTGAAATACCGATTTTTAAGACCATACTAATAAGTACATACGGTCTTAAAATTTGAACTTTTTAAACCAGACGAATAAATACGCTGGTCTTAAAAGACTGACTTTTAAGACCAGCTTAAAATATACACCTGTCAAAAAGTAAAAACTTTTAAGACCGGACAAATGAATATATCCAGTTTTAAAATTTATACTTTTTAGACCGGCGTATTTATTTATGGTCTAAATTTTCTCAAATTTTTTCCTTGTTTTGTTCTTCCTCCTGATCATACATACATCCACCACCCAATCCAGTACCTAAAAGACAGTAATTTAAGCTACAAATTATGAACAAATTATTATGAATAAATTGAATTGGAAATGAATACAAATATTGTTTACCATGAGTATACTGTGATAGTACAACACCTAAATGAATATATACAATAAGATAAGTTACAAATACAATGAGTTACAAAGATAGCACTAAATGAACATACATGCCGAATTCACTATGCCTTCATCAGATTCAATTCCCACCCAACAACATATCCTCTTTTATAACATGTCCCTATTGGTTCTTTTGTTCAAGCTAAAACTAATCTATATAAATATGAATGTAATTTTTGGGGGGGTTTTGATATGAGAGAATAATTAAAATTCTAAGAAGAGAAAATTGAATAAAAGCAAATCAAACAATGAAAATATGGTTCAGTTATAATAAGAAAGGGGACAATTTAGAATTCACATGGAGTTAACTTTTTTAGCCCAAATCAATTACTTAGACCAAAGGGATTAATGAAAGATTTGAATTAATGAATTTAATTAACTAATTGAAACATGGGAAACCCTCAAGTTCAATAATGCCTAATCCACTAGAAAACTCATAATGAAATGAGCCGTAGTTAATTAAATCCATTTAAACGTTAAAATAGTTCCGAGATAGTTTTGGGAATTATGTTAACAATTGCCTAATTAAACAACTATACAATTAACCAACCTAATTAAACAACAAAGAGGATAAACATAAATTGACAATTAAATCAATAATGAAAACTCAATTATTGATATAATTGACAATCAAACATTTTGCAAGTAAAAATCCTAGCAAATATCTTAGCACAATTCAAATCCAACCTATCAATTTAATTCAAATTAAATGATATGTTTACAATAATTTAAAAAAAAAAACTAGATTGTTTTCAAGAAAACAACTCAAAATTATCTAAAACTAAATAATTTCAAAAACTTGAAACAAATCGATGAAAGGAACAAGACTATCATGTAGTCTTCAAGTGTAAGTTTCTAGGCTTTAGTTTCCTCCATGCTCATCCCAAATTGTCTCCAGAAAGAGATTAAGCTGCCATGAATGCGTTTCCCCCTCCAAAGATTATGCAGCTCACGGCCATTGAAATTGATGAATGGAGAAGTCACGGCTGTTGGTCCGTGAGATAATTGAGAATATGGGGAGTTACAGATTATGGTAGAATTCTCTGCGTGAATTGTGTTACTCCAGGAGAAAGACACAACTTCCAAGCCGAGAGAGTGAGTGTGATTGTCGTGCGTCTTTGGCTGCGTCTTCCTCAGCGTTCGATCTCCCGCGTGCGTGAATGTCAGTCTCAATATATCCAACTGCTAGGTTAATTAAGGGGAGGAAGAGAGGGCCTTTTGGTACTAACTTCTTGAGCCTATTAAAATATAAGAAGCCCAATAAAATTCTACTATTAGATTTCTTTTTAGCTTCCCTGAAAAATTCTGCAGTATCTTCTAATATAATAAAATTATGATTTTTTTTTTTTGGATACATCCAGTGGGGGAGGGGAAGGCAGGGCTCAAACCCTGGATAAGAGGGAAGAGCTGGCCCTAATGCCATCGCGCTACGAGGCGCTTTGCAAAATCATGATCTATTATATATTAGAAATATTATCTAAATCACAAGATATTAATTAGAATATTAATATTTTCAGCCCAATAATCTCCTAATTAATTCTGATTTATATTATTTTTAAAATGAGCTAACAATCCAAATATTATCTAATATATCCAAAATAATCTAAAATAATCCCAAAATAAATGATTAAGGTGTGATAAAATATATTAAAATTGGGATTTATCACTACCTCCTCTTCTTCTTGCTTTTAAGTCCGTCAGAGAAGATGAAAGATGATGATGATGCAGCTGCCGCACCTCTCCTCCTCCTTTCCTTTTCCAAATCATGGCTACTGGTTCACCGAAAGAAGACAAAGAAAGAGCAAAAACAGCCGCCTCGCTCAGCAACTCTCATCCCCTCTGATGCCGGCATGCCGCTATACAGACGGTGGTTGAACCATGAATAGTGATCTCCTCCTCTTCTCTGCAGTTTTAAAAATTAATGAAGAAGATACACCGTGAATCCAGTCCACCTCTGCTCTTCCTTTTGCTGTCGAAGATAAAGATAAAAATGAACAGTGCAAAACGGCTCTTCCACCAAGCTGCTAATGGCTTCTTTTTCTTAGGTTTTGAAAATCCCCAGTTGCCCAAAACCACGTTGCTTCTAGTCCGTGAAGTCAGCTTTATTCAATCTAATTCCCTGCTCCCAAAAACGACACCACTTAAGAAATAAACAGGTAAAATCAAAAAAAACATATAGGCTATCTAATTACTATTTTTATATTTTTGTATTTTTACCTCAAACCAAACTACTCCTATTTTTTTACAATTTAAAACTTGATATCTACAATGAAATCCTCAAATAATGCACCACTTTAATTAGATCTTGTAAGAATATAATCTCAAGAAAATCCCTTCAATTTTGCCATAATAATTTCCCAAATATACTAAAATTTATCTCAAATCTAATTAAAAATGGGGAATCATCAATAAGTCAAACGCCCATTTTTAATTTGTCATGTCGTCGAATTTTATTTTTAGCTATATGTTTGTGACAATATTTGTGAGTTGCTTGTCACATTCCACTCTACATGATATGCTTTAGATCGGGAGGGCAATTAAAGAACGGATACCTGGCAATTGTCTATCCAAGCAATACTGGGATGGGGTGGGAGATTTTATAAGATTTGTGGTTCTTAATGGAGCTAACGACCGTGGTATGAATATCTACCCTTGCGTATGGTGTGTCCTTGTGAAGCATGCTAATCCAAACATTTGTGAAGAGCATTTAGTGATGTATGGAATTGATCAGAGTTATACATGTTGAACAAAACATAGAGAGAGACAGATGTAATCAAAACTAGCCGGCCGCATAAGTAAGAATAGAGGGTTGGCCATAAGGTTTCTTTGTTGAATGATATATTTGTGAAAGAACTGCTGAGTTTTGTACCGATTACTTTAAAGATGCCTGTGATATTGGGCTTCCATTGTCTCAACATGAAAGAATGACATCTGGAGAAGGGTTGATATGAAAAAAAGTTATTGCTATCTCAAACCAATAGTGAGAGCAAGCACACCTATAAGCTATATGTATATCACAACTCTGAAGAGATTGACGAGTATGTAGATATCCATATGGATGAGTTTATAAAGGAAAATCCCAATAGAGTAGAGAGTTGGTATGCCAAAGAACATAATGAACAATTCACAACACAGTTCAGGTAACACATGGATGACACGCATGTTGATCAAAATTCTATGTCTCATAAAGTTATGTGATTGGTAAATGATCTTATCAAATATGTGATTTCTTACTCAGGTTACGCCATCAATGGATACACCTTCTACACTAAAGAGCAAGGTTACTGGAACAAAATGCAAACATCCCATCTATACAAATATGTTATACTTTCAGGTGTTTGAACATATTTGAGAGTTAGATTACGTAGAATTTTTGGTTTCAATATTTGGGTGCATGTGAGTTGACAATAATAATACTTTAAAAGTGGATGATTTAGGATTGGTACAATTTAATTTGAACAAACATGGCATCAAGAAGAGCCTTTCATCTTGGCTTTTTAGGCTAAATAAGTGCTCTATATGTTCCTGATCCTACCAATAAAGAATGGTTTATTGTTTTGCAAACAAATAAAACAAATGAGTATGCAAGAGATGAAAACATTAATCTGGCTAAGGATGATCCTTTCTAAAGAACGTTACTTGAAATACATTTCAATGAGGACGATACTTTATATGTTAGGTATGACTACAATAAAGGAATGTGGATTTCAAAGAGAGAAAATTGTTTCACAAGTTGAAGAAAATAATTGTAACTAAAAAGAGTATTAAAATTATTAAGACTAGCCGGGAGAAAAATGAGGAACTTAATCATGTAAATTTCCTTTATTGGTTGATTTCATTATTGTTTGTGTTAACCATTGTGTTTTGTTCTGAGAACAAGATGTATTGGACTTGACTAGGTTGTCAAGCCTAGAGCCTATGTACCCTTTGAAGGGATCAAAGTCCACGTAGTTCGCAGTATACTTGGAGGCGTGAGGCCAGGGGGATGGTGTGTGTGCTTTGTGTGACAGAAAGTAAAGAGAGCATAAGTCAAAACGTGTGCACCTGGTTAGCGTTCCTCTGTATTTATAGAGGCGTCCGGCGCGAGTATCTTGGCCTAGCACGATCTCCGGGGCCGAGATATTTGGAGCGAGCAAGATCTGGGGCCGAGATACTCGGGGCAAGTATCTCGGGATATTGGTTAGGATAGATCCTATCTTGTTAGGATACCGGATCTTCCCTGCTGATATGCCAACTATGCTTCCTGATCCATTTGGGCCGTAGCATGGATCTGGGCCGTTGGGCCGGTCTGTAACAGTTGCCCCCCAGCTTGGTCGTTTAGGCCTTTGGACGGCCAAGATGTACATTGCCCCCGGCCCCTGTTAAGGCCGGGGCATTTTACTTCAGCTGGACCGGCTTATAACTGTCGCGGCCCATAAGGTGGCTTTACGTCCGGGGTCTGGCTTCTCATGACTTTGAAAGGTTCAACTCCCGTCATCATGCCAAGGACGCCCTACTTTAAGTGGTTGGGGTGTTACCTGACCCGGATCGATCCGGGATGCCTTGCGTTTGAATCCAGGTGTCGATCTCCAGGATCTGGGATAATGTTGAGGCGGTTCGCCTGTCTCTGAGGTTGGAGTCTTTCCTCAGGTTTCTCGGGCTAGATTGTTGTGAATCTATACCCTCTTGCCTATCTACCGCATAGTGCCGGGTTGTGTCATATTGACCCCGGTTACCGATGCCTTTTGCTCAAAGGAGATAATGGAAAAATAAATACAAAGGAGATAATGGGTTAGTGATAATCAGCTTTTTTATCCGGAAATTCAAAGGAGATAATGGAAAAATAAATACACCAGGGGTAGAATAGCCAATTGTGGATAAGATATCTTTTAGTATAGTATTTGTGAGTTAATAAACGTGATATTACTCTTATAGGAAGTCTGCAATCGTTTTCTGATCGACGTCATACCGAAACTACCAATTCAGGTACGTTCGTGTACTGTAACACTAACTCTGATGCTTATTGTATGCTTATATGTGATAGATAGTCTGAGACTCTATTTTGAAAATTGATCACACACATACAGCTTGATACGGGTTATAGTCTTGATAACGCCGTTATGTTTTCCTAGCGCTGAGGACATGGATGTACACCGTGGCACTGGTGAATAGTGCAGACTATAATAACATGCATATTGCAGTGGCTATGTTATGTTATTATCTTGAATATGAGATACATATGCTGTGTGCTGTTGGAATACATCTGCTGTGTGCTTATGTATTGTTGTAATCATACATCTGCTGTGTGCTTATGTATGGATTATTGCTGTAACGCCATGAATATCTGTCATATATATTGTCATATATAAGCATGAGGTTAACTGTTACCTGAGGTTCAATAGCCATTGAACCTTAGCTCCTACTATAGCTTCAGGGTCTGGAAGACCGAGGGCCAAGGACAAGGGTAAGAAGCCAGCGTGAGGACGCAGACGGAGAGAATTTTATTTGACTTTATACCCTCGAACTATATTCAGACTATTGTACCGCTGTGTAAGCAGCCAGATACCACAACAGTTGTAACATCCCATTTTCAAAAACAGTATATTTTTTTCATCAGAGTAGAGCTTCGGAGTGACTGAGTAACTGATATTTACATTCAAAATGCCGTAAGTCTGGCTGATTACAGTAATAGTATGTTGATTTCGGACGTCTAACGTCAGTGTGACTGTATAAACAGAAAAGGGCTTCAGTTGAGTCTCTATGCGACCTTCTTGCCTTTCTCCTTGGTCCTCGGTTCTCCTGAGCCTGACGCCATGTTAAGAGCTGAGGTTCAATGTCCATTGAACCTCAGGTAACGGTTAACCTCATGCTTATATATGACAGTATATGACAGATATTCACGGTGTTATAGCAATAATCCATACATAAGCACACAGCAGATGTATCCCAACAGTACATAAGCACACAGCAGATGTATTCCAACAGCACACAGCAGATGTATCCTAGCACACAGCAGATGTATCCCGCACACAGCAGATGTATCTCATAAGCACACAGCAGATGTAAAGTTATCCACCACATATAAGCATATTATAAGCATCAAAGTTAGTGTTACAGTACGTGAACGTACCTTCGTTGACGGAAAATGATACTTTTGACAGTGGTACGACAGCGGTACGTGATTACAGATATCCTATAGGGATAATATCACATTTATCAGTGATCAACTTCATAACAGGCATTTCAGGTACAAATTACCATTTTACCCCTAGTTTGACTAACCGGCGAAATTTCGCCAGAGCTTCGCTATTTTGACTCTGATCTTCCAAATTTTGACATATCTCTTTTCCCAGTATATATTTGAAATAAATATCATATTTACCCCTAAAACATGATTTCTAAACTACTAACTTGGAAGATTAAAGATTAATCTAACATTTCTACTATAATTACCGAAGGAACTACCAAAGCTTAAGACTAGGGACCGAAGAACTTACCCGAAACTTGCTATTTTCTCCAGACTCCTCCTTCTCTTTAAAATCTCTCTCTAAGTGGCTCTAGGAATTGTGAAGAATGAAGTGAAGAGGGGTTGCCTATTTATAGAGAATTTCCATGGATCTCAACCCTTGGATCAACTTGTGTATCAAGGGCTAGGATGATGAAGGTGTGGCCTTATGAACAACACTCATTTTCCTCTTCTCTCTACCACAAAAATGTCCCCTTATGTCATCAATATGATGTCATCCATTCACTTTATGCATTTACTTGATAAAAATCCCCTGATCGGTGTTCTAATCGCGTAATCTTAGAAAATCTCAAAAATCCGGGAACACAGCCTTGAAGTTCTATTCTTCCTCTTTGGAAATATCTGAGTTAACTAAATTTTTGATCCCGTTAAGGGTATTTCGTAACCTGCCAAAGATTCTAAGCCGAACGCTGTTGGTTACGGAAATTACTTCGGGTGACACCAACTTCGGGACAAAAATCCACTGATTCATAATATGTCCAGTTGTTTTCTACTTAGTTCAAGGATTTCAAGTTATGATTTATTTTCCATTGGTTCTCACTTTTCTTATCTGCCCTTTGTTTACAAAATATCTTTTCATCTAATCTGTTATTCGCCCCGCTGGTTACGGAAAGGACTTCCGCTAACACCAACTTCTGGACAAAAATTCACTTGTTTGTAATATGTCTTGACCTAAGAAACCTAGTTCACAGTTTTCTAGATAGGATTTAATTTCTATCGGTTCTCATTTATCTTGTTTCTTGAATTTATTCCAATGGTTTTATCTTTCATTGAATTATCTTATTGGTGGATTTCAATTTAATATTGAATTAAGTTTATTTTTCTCTCTCACTCACTAGACACACACACACTCACAACAATTGTACACACACACATACACAACACCTATTCACCTCCACCCCCCCTCTACTTCTTTCATCATTTTCACTTGCCCCAAAAGTCTTCACCATTTAATTGCTTGGTTATGACTCATCTTTGCATGTGCTTTTATTATTTAAACAATTCATTTTTTCTTCTTCAATCCATATATCTGCACCGATTTTACTCCATGCTCCCTAACTACTTGTTTTGCTTTTTATGTGTCATTACTTTATTTCTTCAATTTTCCCATTCAATGTGCCGACATGCTCTTTATAATTGCCATTTAATATGTTGTCTTTATTAATAAAGCATCTCTTCCCTTCCTAAAAAAAACACGTCCCCCACCCCTTAATTATTTTTAATTTTGTGTTTTATTCCTCTCATATTATTTGAAAGAAAATCTTTCATTGGTTAGTTTTGGTTCACATGGATTCCACTTTATGAAATTGATTTTAAAGCCCTTAGATTAGCTTTATTAGATTTTAATCCAAGCCTTTAATTTGTGTTAATCTCTTATTGGCCCAATTAATTTTATAAGGATTAAAAATATTTTCTTGATTTATCATTGGCCAATTTAATTTCACAAGGATTTGGGTTTATGAAGCTTAATTAAGGCCTTTGGATTTAGCTCTATTAAATTTAATCTTAGCCCTCCATATCTAATCTTAATTAGCATCCCTAATAGAGTAGTTAAGTGTAATTGCCAAAATATGATTGGTTCTAAGAAAAATGTTTCTATCGATCTCTCGGTCTTTAGTTATCGTCTATTTATGTCTCTACTAAATCAAATTTTAATGGGTGAGATTTACCTTATTTACCATGATAAAATTTTATTATAATTAATGTTAAGATAATATTTTTATATAATGTATATTTTTACTATATATAATACTAAATCTCAACCATTAAAATTTTATCAAATGCTTGCTACAGAAGTGGTAAGAGATATTTATTTTTTAATATACTAATTAAATACGGAAGTGGTAATTAACCACTCATACAAGTTATACGAAGACATATCACAAAATTAGGATGGTCATCCCTCTTTTTTTTTATACACATAGAGGATGGTCATCCGGTTTAGAATATATTCACAAAAATATTGTGGGCGCACCAGTATTTATGGGATATAGCCAAACTGTTTTAGTAAAATTTGTGTGTTCACATAATTAAATAATAAAGCAAAAGCCGAAAGTCATGAGTTTAAAATGTTATTGGCATAAGTTTGTTGTTCTAGTCGGTCAAAATTTGTTGAAAAATTGTCCAATCGTTTGGTTGGGTTATAATAACAAAAAAAACTCATGATTTGCTACTTTATAAACCGGAAATGTGTAAAGTTTAAACTAACATTTTTATTCATCAATTCAACAGATCTTTTCAGAATGTAACTTGCTTCATCTTCTTATCATGATGAATAATGAGAATAACAGTTCACTTGACCTAAGACTTTAAAGTCCATGAAAAGCATAACTGAAAGGAAATAATAACCATACACGATGTCTCGAACACTGCAACATCGGCCTATACAAAAAACCAAGTCCTCTAACATAGTGAGATCTACTGTCATGTCGTCAAATTAAGATCAAATCTTTCGTGATCGACTCATCACCATGACCGAGAAGACTATGATGGTAAGCATGAAGGAAGTTCTCACCTTCTCAGTGAAGGAATCAAGACAGAGAGGACATGTTTGTTTTCATGCAGTTAGTTAGTTGATCCATATTGTTGTGTGTATCACTTGATGAGCAACTTCCTCAAGTGGTTTTAATTTCTTTTTTAAATTTTCAGTTAGCAGGATAATTATAATTGGAATTACATATATAGTGAAGAAATAACCAGCTGGTTGTCCTCTTTGTTATTAGCTCTGACAGTAGATAGAGTAGTAATAGCTTTTGTTAAAAGTGTGCAATTTTCCTGCATCCATTTTCTTTTAGATTCTTACCAACTGTCATATTCTTAGAGAGATTATTGTTTATAAAAACGCAACTATACTTTGATATAGAAAGCACAAACAATAGAGATGGGATTTTAAACGTGTAATATTACATTTTCTTTGTTAGTTTTGTATTCCTTTTGATCATTGTTCATGTACTAAATCCGTATTTCTTGAATGACATGCTAATTTTTATGAGATTTATCACAACTTCCTCCAGGATTATACTGATTTGAAACAAGTTACTTTGCATGGAGAACAGGCTCAGGTGATTGGTTTTAAAAAAATAATTAGGTTAAGAAAATCAAAAGAAGGCAATTGAGAAAAAAAAAAAAGCAATGGTACTGTTACGAACCGGCCCAATAGGCCCAAGTCCGGACCTCGGCCCAATGGCGCCTATAAGGGAATCCGCGCTATATTAGGAAGGGATCCAAGATCCCCTATTTTTAGGATCTCATCAATAAGGATTCTCTTACGATCATGGTAACAGCCAATCAGCCCTTGACGGCTCAATCATAGATATCCCTCTTTAATAGGGAGATACGCGCACCAAGCTCCTCTATAAATAGAAGGAAACCCTAAACAGGTGCACACGTTCTATCTTATGCTCTTGTTACTTTCTGCCACACAGAGCACACACCCCACTCCCCTGGCTACGTGCCTTCAAGTTTGTTACGAACTACGTGGACTTTGATCCCTTCGAGGGTACGTAGGCTCTAGGCTTGACACCCTAGTCAAGTCCAATCTCTGTGTTCTTCATACAGAACAGGTACAATATATTTTCTGGCATTTTGTTTCTTTCCAATATACCTGGTGGGAATAACTGATGTCAGTTCAGAAATGTATGTATAAAGATTTATTATTAATCATTCAGTTTATTAGTGCTAATGCTTCATGATATAGACATAAAATTTACTGTATAGACCATTGCCCTATGGATACCAAAGATTTCTCCTTTTCAAAGGAGAGAATTTAAATATTTTTAAAATTTAATCAAGACATTAAAATGATATAGGATATTTGAAAATTCTTTTTTTTTTTAAATAGACATTGTACTATTAAAAGTTAAAGATGAAAAGATATACCAGCATTAGTATATTATTGCTATCTGTTTTTTTCCCGCACATGAGCTAATATAAGTTCTGAGCAAAAAAAAAAGAGCTAATATAAGTAGTGTTTCTCATCCGTTTCTTGTGAAACCCGAGTGTCAAAGTTGGTCCTCCTCTACAACCAATTTTATTCTTCATGGGAAGAATTCTAGCAACAACCAATTGTAATATCCCAGCGTCTGGCTATCGTCCGCTTTTGGCCCATCACCACCTCATTGCTTTAAAACACGTCGGGAGGGAGAGGTATCTAGACTCTTATAAGGAATCTTTTGTTCCCCTCTCCAGCTGATGATATAACACTCTATCTATTTTTGGGCCCAACGTCCTCGCTGGTACATCAAGCTGAACCTGGCTCTAATACCAATTACAGCCCGAGCACTCGCTTGTGGATATTGTCCGCTTTGGCACACAAGCTCTCAGTTTTATTTTTAGCTAGGCTTCATGAGGCCCATCAAAACGCATCCCCAAGGGAAATGTGAAGTTGATGTGAGACTTCACAATCCACTCCTCTTAAAACTCGAGCTTTGGCTCTTATACCAAACTATAACATTTTAGCGATTTGCTCTTGATATTGTCCGCTTTCAGACCCAATGATTTTCACCTCTATTTGCGGCATTGGTATCGACTCCTCCGTAGCCAAAGACCTTGGTGACAGGGTGTCACTCCCTTCTATCCTGCACATCTTGTTGATTTCCCCAAGAAGCTAGTGGATTTGCTTGGCTCTGCTAAAAGCACTCTACTACCTGCACTTCAGTGTCACCTGACACAGGCTCTCATTCTCCTTGTAAATAAACAAATACACTATCAACTGTCTTTACAATACCTATCATTAATTTAGTTTTTATCATCGGGTATACCATAAAAGATTTATAATTTAAAAATGTAGTGAAGAAAATTGCTTCATTATGTTGTATCGTAAATTTTGCGAATATCTTATTGTCAAGGCACTTATTGAGTTCCCCCATTTTAACCATCATATTTGCCTCTATAATCTCCAAGAAATATGTCTGTTATTGATGTTATGGTAAATGGAGAACTCTGACGGTGGGCAAATTAGCTTCCCTTAGGTGGAAAGTCAAACATGACGTAGAGAATTTAAATTCTGTAACATGCATAACTGTCAATTGGGCATATGAGAAATGTGGGTATAAAGATGGCCGTTAGGGTTAGAGAAGGGTGTGGAATTTTTTGTCTAAATATTTTTTCCTCTATCAGCTTTCTTCTCTTTATCTTGTTTCCTTTGTATCCCTTCTGCAATTTTCATTTCTGAGTCTGCCAATAATATTTCCAGTGGAAGATATGTAGATGTCTCCAAGAATAGTTGATAACGTATGGATGGAATGGATTCAGCAGCTTTTCTAATCTGATTTGATTATAAGTGTTTAGATTTTCTCTTGTTACCCTTGGAGAAAAATTTATTTGGAGAAAAATAAAAAGTGTTTGGGTTGCTTTTTTTTTTTCGAAACAATGGTTTTAGAGACATCTACACTTCTGTAAATTACCCAGACACACTGTTTGAATAGAATTTATGAAAAAGTGAGTTTGATAAAATGAGGGTGTTTTTCGGATGGTTATCAAAATCACTTTTTCATGTACAAATTACAAAATTTAATTTATATTTTCTAAGAGTTATAAATAATATATTTGCTCAAAAACTAAGTAAATAATATATATGCATATGCATACCAATGTACTATTTGTATAATTAATTATTAATAAAAATGTACGTGTTTTAAAAAAGACTATGATTAAATATGTTTTTGGTTGAAATGGAGAAGAAGAGGAGTGAAGACATAAGAGTGAAGGTGAGGGATATTTTCGATTGAGCATAGAAATGCATAAAAAAGCAAAAAAATATCTTTTCAAAAACTATGGTTTTAACCCCAAGATTGTTGAACCGGAATCAATTGTATCAAAGGTCAGTGGGTTAAATGGGAGTTAAATCAAAGTTGACTCAATGTCAAACCGGTGAAAAAGTGAATATTTTAGAGTTATTGATGCAAAATTATAAATTAAAAAAAAAACGAAAAAAAATTCTTAAACCAGGTTAATGTCTGGACTAAACCAGTTCGCCGGTTTTCAGACCGAACCAGCGTCTAATCCAAGCTTAATAATTCTGTTCAACCCCAAAGCCATAGTTTGCAATTTAAAAGTACCTTTACTGATTTTTTTTTTTATATGTTTTGCTATTATTTTCCAAGACCATAGTTTTGGAGTACAATATGATGATCTTTAAAGTTATCTAAACAAGCACTAAGATCGTAACAGAAAGAAAAACGCAGACAATAGACAATCTGCCAGAAGTATTGAAAATGAAGAATCGGTTCATTTAAGGAGGATAGCTACCAAAGAACGTGGAAGTTAAGGCTATCTCAAATTATAGTTTGGCCTCATTTACAAGACACTAGAATGGATCATAATCTTTTTTCTTTCTTTTTTTCTTTTTTTTTTAATCCTTTTTTACCTGGAGAATGCATAATAACCATTTCAACTCTTTTTGTTTTTGCAGCATAATTTTTGGACTTTAGACTCCTCTATAATGGTTTCGCTTTCCTCAGCTTCTGACGGCAAATTAATTATTTGAGATTCAGATCATTTGAGTTCGTTGCCTATTGCTTGACGTAGAATTTTTATCCATATGACTTGACAATTTTAGCGACATCCTGTGTACGGTCCCTAATTACAAATTTAATTTCATCATTACCTCGCTATAGATATTACTCTCTCTTGTCTTTAATATAAGACATATTTAAGAAGTTAATCTTATTCCTAAATATGAGACATTTTTTTCACATTTTTTTTTCCTAATTTGCCCTTACTAATGTTGCTTCAATAATAATCAAAGAAAAAGAGAATGAGATAATTAAGGAAAATGACTATAGTATTTTAAAAAATATGTTATATTAACTAATTAGACTAATTTTCTTAATCTAATCAAACTAGGTAAATATGTTTTATATTAAGTACTGGATGAAGTATATATATAATCAAAAAGTTGAATCATATGGATATGTTCAACCAATCAAAAGAGAAGAGATTAGTAAGATCCTGCTTGCAGAGTGAAGACTTCTAATTCAACAAGTCATCTCACAATTTTTTGACTCATTCAATTCAACTATATGACTGTTTGAGTTGGCATTAGAAAAGTACGTTCATGCAAATCAATATAAAACTCGTCTCATACACTTGCATCATAAACCATGAATCATGCTGAAAAATCATCTTCTATCATTAACCCAAACAAACATTAAGTCGTTCATATCAACCGCACTTGAAACCAACATTCTCAAGTCGTCTTGCTTTGGTTTGGCACTAACTTCAATTACAAGTTGAGGATTTGAATTGAAAGATTTCTTCAAGTGTGAAGCTCCTAATTCATAAATAATAAGAGATTAGAAATGTATGCCATGTTAATTAAGTAATAAAAGCAAATCATAAGGTTATTCGTACTTCAACAGTAGTCTAATAGACTGTGGGTTCACATTGTATGCTCATCTTTACATACTCCTTCCATGCTCATCTTTCTAATTTTGGGGTGGGGCATTTTATTTATTTAGATTAAATTATATGTTGCATTCTGAAATATTGTTTGCACCTAGTATCTCAAATTAATTAATTTTTAGTTTTGTATTCAAAAATATTTTTCCCCTAACACCAATATCCTGAAATATTTTTCCAATAACACGTAATATCTGAAATATTTTTTCAACACTCAGTATCTAAAAATAATTAATTTTTTGTGCATTGAGTATTTAAACCAACCCCCCCCCCCCCCGGGGCGCCCAAAAAAAAAAAAAAAACTTGGGGATAAACAAGGGATGTGGATTCAATGGACTATAGTTTTCTTAGCCAAAGAATGACATTATGTAATCAGGGACCAGAGCCTTTTACACAACCTTACATTTTACTTGATATCTGAATTACATTACATCGCAAGTTTATCCTTAATTATCTACTACCTCCGGTCCTAATTATAAGGGATAGTTAACTTTGTTTGGAGAGATTAAGGAAGCTAAATAAATTACTTAATCATTTTATATGTTGTATATCTTTAGATTATATATTAGTATGTGAGTCAAACTAATTACTTTGAAGAAAAAAATAAAAAGAAAAATACTCTAAGTTAATTTAATTAGTTTCCTTAATTTCTCCAAAAAAGTCAACTATGTCTTATAATTTGGACCGGAGAGAGTATTTTTTATAGTAGATATAGATTAATGGCTTCATGTTTTCCATATAACTTGTATTGTGTCGATATAATCCGATGATAATAATAAAAAATAAATAAATAAGGCAGCTCGCCACAATCTGAAGGTTGCTCTTGGTTGTCTCCAAGTACAACGCAAGTGCTACCGTTTTTGAGAAAACGAAAGAGCTTTATTGATTCCTTGAGATCTTAATTAATTTTGAGAAAATCCATCTCAGAACCATATTGGCAAAAAAATGTTTAAAAAAAATCTAAAAAAAAGTCACATATCAGAAAAGGCCCTAGAGCTTTTTCTGGTTTTATTTCATAACCGCTAACAACTAAATCAGTTTCATTAACAACTAAATCAGTATCCGTTAATAACTAAATCAGTAACATTAACAACATTATCCTAACAATTAAATCAGTCACATTAACAACTAAATCAGTACCCCGTTAACAACCATATCAATAGACATTAACAACTAACCTTTTATTAAATAATACCAGAAAAAGTCATGAGATCTTTTTTGTCATATGACTTTTTCTTAGGCCTTCTTTAACATTTTTTTATCAATATGAGTCCTGAGATGGATCTTCCCATTAATTTTCCGCTCGGAGGACTAAAGAATGAAATTGTAATAAATGATGCTTGGGCCCAAAATCTAAAGCAACAGCTCGTTGCTAAATCTGCGAGCGGGTGTGTATATGAAGCATTTGAGACAGTCCAAACCGATGATTTATTTGTCAACAACAATTACACGTTGGATTTTAGCAACAAAAAAAAACAATTACATGTTGGATCTGTCTTGGAGACAGCGACTTGTGTTTGAGGAGAGTACCAATTGCTACAACTATCGTGAAATACCCAAAAAAAAAGGAATTTTTTTTTTTTTTAAAGGGAGAAGATCAAAATTGTTGCGCATTTGGCCCATTTTGGAATGATAAGTTACTAGTTTCGATCCTAATTATAAAACATAGTTGACTTTGTTTGAAGAGATTAAGGAAGCTAAATAAGTTACTTAATCATTTTATATGTTGTATATCTTTAGATTATATATTAGTATGTGAGTCAAACTAATTACTTTGAAGAAAAAATAAAAAGAAAAATATTCTAAGTTAATTTAATTAGCTTCCTTAATTTTTCTAAAAAAGTCAACTATGTCTTATAATTAGAACCGGAGGGAGTATAAGTCAAATGCCAAGCGTACATTTTAAATGACATGTCATATAATTTAAAAAAATGCAAAAATTTTGACATGCCATAAACCATCAACTTTAACGCCTCTTTTGATAGTAGGGTGATGATAATCAAAATATGAAAGATTAAGATCATAGATTTAAACCTTCAAAGTTTAAGGAAGTGATACGCAACTAACATATAATTTAAGGAGGTTTTGCGTATTTTAGCCTTTTAAAAATATAAAAATTATTCCTCATTGCCATTTTTTTTTTATTTAAGTAACTTTTTCATTTCTTCTCCATTATTATGTACTATTAATAATAGATTAGTTAGTTTGTAGGGCTTTTTGACCAATTTGTCCCTTATTAAATAACTATTTACTAAAATGCCCCTATCTGAAAACTATTCACCCATATGGACTACATCCATCTTGTAGTTGACTAAAACGCGGGGTCATTTTTTTTTTTTAATATCCCCGTGATATTATTGTAAGGCCAAAAGAAATTTAAATTAAGAAAGAAAATCCTTAAATAAAATTAAGGATTAAATTTTAATAATTATTAAATATTTACAAATATAAGTCTTAAAGAGGATCAAGTAGGATGATGTTAATGGGCCTCACAAGAACCCAACACTCATGCAAAAAAAAAAAACGCCCAATATAATACCCAACCCATTATCCATTATTCATCTATTTATTTATCCTGACCAGTGTCCATATACCCTCAGCCATTATTTCCATCGGCCCAACAATAACAAAACTCAGCCCAATCCATTTAAAAGACCAACTCAGCAAGCATCAGTTGAGAAAGGAAAAAGAAATAAATAAATAAACTAAACTAAATTAATGATTTTTTTTTTTTGCTCAAAAACTAAATAAATGATAGCAACACGTTAACGCCGAAAACACTGAAACACGTAATCACCATATCAGATGCGCAGAAAAGATCACGTAAATGCGGGATCACGCCACAGTAACGCCATGCTTCATCAGACTTTTCCCCACCATGCTTCTTGAGCCAAACGCCACACACTCTCCCTCATTGTAAATTGAGACAGAAACGTAGAGATAGGGAGAGACACGAACGAGAGAGCAAGGAAGAGTCGAAGAAGGAGAGAGAGGGAAGCTATTCCTGTTGCTCTGTTTTTAACTCAGGAAACAGAGGTAATGTTTCGAACTCATCTTCCTCTTTGTTCCCATAAAACTGTCATAAATATGTATATATTGCTACGTATAAGAAAACGCAAAAGAAAGGAAAAACTGATACAAGTTTGCGGCATAAGGAAGAAGATAGAGAGAATTTTAGTATATTGTTATATATGTGTGTAAGTTGCTGCATAAGGAAGAAAACTGTGTTACATATATCTATGTGTGTGTTATTATTATTATTTTTTTGGTCAAATATGTGTGTGTTACGTTGCTGTGTGTGTGTATATATATATATCTCTCTGTTTTTTTTAGTTAAACAGGGGAAGTTTCTAATCATATATAATTATACAATAAATAAGGTTAGGCGTGGGGGAAACTACTACATATAAAGATATAGATAAAGTTACACTTAGAAGATAAAAAAGAGTTTTCTATCAGGTTATATATATATATATATATATACAGTGGCGGACCCAGGATGTAATGTTTGTGGGTGCACAATTAATAGTGGAATTTGGGGGAATTTTTTTTTTTTTTTTTAAGGAGGATAAAAGGCAACCCACACCTTCATAAAATTTAGGATCAGAAATTGGGTTCAATTGAAAATTATTTTCGAGGAAATCGATTTAAATAGAACAATATATTCTAATCCCATGGCATACAAATACTCAGATGTTACACAATCAAATTCCAAAGCAACATGCAAGCAAAAATTATTATGATTTCTCATATGTGATAAGATATTAAAAATAGATAAGAAAGTTGTCCATGCATGCATGAGTTTGAATAAAGGATCTGCTGTGGGACTAGTGAAATTACCACCACACCAACTAGACAACTTATTGCAAAGTCCCTTCAAAAAAATATATCTTCTTCAAATTTATGGGTGCACTTGCACCCATAAAAACATGTGTAGGTCCGCCAATGTATATATATGAACGTGCGTGTATAACGATGCGTAAGAGGAAGGAGAAAGGTTTCACTGTGTAACATGTATATATATATATAATTACGTGTTGCCTATTAAAAGAGAGAGAGAGAGAGACAGACAGACTTAGTGTGTGTAGTCGAAATGTGTTTTTTTGTTTTTTTAAGAAAAGAATAAGATTATGTTTTAGTATATAAGTATACATATACGTTCATGTGGGGAATAATGGAAAATAAGATAAAAGTTTACTAATATATAAATGGAAGTTATTTTACTAATATAATATCAAAAAGATAAATCCAACTTGCTCCTATTATCTAATCTAACCCACTCCTTTATTATTTCATTTATAATATTAGTTACAAATAATTATATATATATAGATATATCATAATAAAATATATTTTTTAAACTCCTAATTTAAATCATATACAGCATGATAAGACAAAAATCTGTGTGTATGCTCGCTGCTTATGGAATAGAAGAAAGAGAGCTTGCTACTAAATATATAAATATATGAAAGCATATAGAAATATTTTGGGAACCAAAAGCTTACTGTGTGTAATATATACGTGTTTTGCTGGCTTTGTTGGTTCCAAATAAATATTGTTATTATTATTAGTAAAAAGGGGGAGTTATTAATAAATAAAAAAGTGTTATTATATTACTAATAAATCAAAAAGGGTATTATTAATTAGTAATAAAATAGAAAGGGAACTAATAGTCACAGTGGTTTCCCTAATTTTTCCGTTCAGTCATAATTTGCTCACTTCAAGCATTCCAAATGTATTATTATTAAAGTTTGTATATTTTAAGTCATAGGAAATTATAAGTTATAATTGTGATAATGTAGAACTTTCTTGTGATCGGTGATTGTACGAGTTGTGTTCCTCCAGCTAAGGTTAAGTTTGGAATTGAGGTAACCGGGGTTAATTTATTTTATATGCTTGTTCTGGACTGTAAGGTGTTTTTCTAAATCTTACTTTCATATATACTACTTGTATGCATCTTGAAAAATTATATGTATGTTTGAATATGAAATTAATTCAGTGAAGCAGTGTATTTTTCATTCTATGTATTTAAGTAATTATTATTATTAGGATTGTTATTATTGTGATAGTTATAATGTTTGTTGTGGGATGATGTGTATGGAATAATAATTTAATGAAATGTTGTTAAAAAATTTTAATATTATATTATTTCTTTTGTTGTGGCATATGTTGGGCTGTGTGGAAGAGATTTAGGGTGAAATTGTGCCCATCGACTCTCTCGTTCCTGGCCTGGAATTCGAGTTGAGTGTTTTGGGCGGACACCTCCCTATTACAGTATATTGGTGGTGAGTTGGTGACATGGGAAGGGACAGTATTCTTGAAGTGACTAGCTAACCTTGGCCGGCTATACTAGCATTGATAGGCTGTACCACGTTCAGATGATATAAGGAGGAGCAGGATGGATAAGTGGGGATGATTTTAATTATTTTTAATTATTATGTATTATTTAATTATTATTGATATTTTAATTATGATAATAAATCTGCTTCTCTGACTTGCAATCCTTTCTTGCATATTTGATAAATTAATTTCAGTTACAGGGATTTTATGTCTCACCCCGTTATTATTAAATTTTTCAGGCGACACCTCTAACCCTAGTACAGGACAAGGGAAGCAGCTAGAGGCATAGACGTCGTAAAACTTGTAGGTCTCTTTTTGGTATTAGTGTTGTATTTATTTGTATATTGCCATCATAGGGCCCTCATATTTTTGAAATACTACATTAACCACTTTTGGATGACTGTTGATTTTTCGAAGGCCTTATTTTATACCCTATCATATCATCGTGGATCCACCACTATATCTTTGTGACCACTGTCTTGTGTAGACCATTTGTTGTGGGTTCGTGTTGTATGACTTGTGGACTATAAATCTCCTGTTCGATAATTGTGCCCTGAGTTATGGATTTTCTGTTGTGGGTTTGTGGCGAAATTTGCGACCTAGACCTCGAGGTGTGTATATTGTTAAAAGGAAGGTTTTCCATAATTACCTACTAATCCGGTTTTGAGAAAACTTCTTGGTTAATTGTTATCTTTTGAGGAAGGGTCTTTTCACTATGGACATTGAGCAAATGCTGAGTCAGAGAACGTGGAATGCTAGCTTTAGACAATGTTTATTGGAGCAGTGCAAGATCTCCAAGGGGCCAAATGGTGTCTGGCAATACACTAATGTCGAGGAGGTACCTGATGCTAGCCCATTTCCACCCATTGTTCCTCCTGAGGTCCATGATGATGATGATGACAATGTTGATATGGAGGACATAGTTGAGCTGGAGGGTGGATTCTCCACTCATGATGTCATGCTAGCCATCCATGCTAGCATGAAACAGAGGCACAAGATGGAAGTGAAACAGAAAAGGAGGTGGAAGAGCCACATCGAGAAGGAGAATGAAAGGTGGAGATGGATGCAGGGTCGGATGAAGGGGTTAGAGGATAGGCTTGGTCAGTTGCAGTTTGGCCGAGAACAGGGCAGCCAGTGACGATGACCAGGGAGCTCCATCTTCTGAAGAGGTTGAGGAGGATGCTGACACATCTGAGGAGGAAGTTTAGATTTATTTTTACTGCCATTGTTGTTTTTAGACTTGAAATTTCATTTGACTTGATCTTGCTTTTTTGTTTGTGTGGTTAGACTTTTTCCATTTGTAATGACATTGATGTTATTTTTTTAATGAATGTTGCTGCTTTTGGCTTATGTGGTATGAATTTATTCATTTTGGTAAAGACGTGTTATAGACCTAAAGAATTAATTTTGGAACATTAGCGGACCAAACCTATGCAACACCAACAAATTATGCTCAAATAACCTTCCCCAAGTCACATTGATATATAAAATTGTGTTGGAAATGTTGTTGTACATGCTGGAAATCGAATTGGACAGGTGAGGGGTGCCTCTGGACTGGTTTAGTCGACTAGACCATAATGGTCTAGTCGACTAAACCAGTCCAGAGGCACCCCTCACCTGTCCAATTCGATTTCCAGCATGCACAAAACCATTTGTATATCCCTTTTACATATCAATGTGACTTGGGGAAGGTATTTTGAGCATCAATTAATGGTCTTGCATAGGATTGAACCGATAATGTTACAATAAAACAAAGTTCAAAGTTTGAAGCCAAAACCAAAACAAATCAATACAAAATACGCTACATAAAATTCAAGCTTGTCTAATCCTCGTTGGATATGTACGCATATTATGACCGACTTGGTTACAACTCCTACATCTTTGCTGACTGCCTGAGGGTTGAGACTCCACCTAATCCATCTCATTTTGTATCCTTGTAGACTTTGGTCTTCCCTGTGTACGTGACAAAGTTGCATTCAGGATAACAATTGGGCCATCTCCTTGTTGAATCAACAATTCATTGCCTATAGGATACCAATGTGCAGCATATACCTGACTAATGTATGGCATAGTGAATACCGGGTCAACATAATCATAATGGTTCAAATTTTCCATATTGCATACTGCTAATACGTGGCTACAGGGATACCTTCTTGCTGTGAACCTCCCACATTGACATTTGCGATTGATCAAGTCAACCCTCATTATGTCACCGACGTCATATGTAGATTAGTTGTATGCGTCCTCAACCTCAAATAATTGTAAATCTCTGTCATAGAGTCGCACACAGTACGTAGCTATCAACTGATCCATTTTGTGTATCGCTTCTTCAACCTTTTTTGAGACTATCCTACCTGCAGCGACATATTTGTGGTCATGTGACCAAACCTCCGTCCATCTTCATCATAGGACCTGCACCATTTCTCATTTGGAAGCCGATCAAACCAGGAGGCAACCTGTGGATTTGTATCAATAAACTCTTGAAACCGCATGTCAAACTAGATCTTTGAACTCATGTACCCTGCATAGAACAGCGAATGTAAACTCATAACAATGGAAACAAATAAATGATTACAAATATGTGCAAGAAGTAAATAAAATGTGAAATTTCATACATAGTTTCATAACTGTTTTCTTCAATTATATACCCTAAACTTAGTATTAAAGTTGCTCCCAACATGACGTAGGCAATACACATGATAGACGTATGGAGGCTGCCAATTACGATGATCTTTAATGGCATTTATGATATTGGCATGACAATTAGATATCAAAAAAATACCCCACCTCTGCGTCACATGATCACATAGGAGACAAAGAAACCACCACCAATCATCGTACTTCTCACCAGGAGGAACAACAGCAAAGGCAATGGGCAGGACCTTCCCATCCCCATCCTGTGAAGTTGCAATCAAAATAGTACCTTTGTATTTTCCGTACAAGTGGATGCCATATATTTGCAATATGGGCTTACAGTATTTGAATGCTTCAATGGTCTAGTTAAATATCCAAAAACACCTACGAGAGACGCGCTTGTCGCTATAAAAACGACGCTCGTCAAAACATTCATCTGTATCTAGCCTGAAAACAGAAACCACGTTACACTGCGTCATGTATGTCAACCAATTGGGCAAGAATGCATATGATTCCTCCCAATAACCAAATAACTTCACAATGGCCTTCATTTTTACCTTCTAAGCCTTCCTGTATGTTACATTATATCCATACAGACGTTGTATCCTTTCTTGTATTAGCACTGGTTTTAAAGCTGGATCTTCTCTTAACATACCTAGTGAAAACAAAGCAAATTCTATATGTACTATCAATAAACAAACTGAATGTAACTAAAAAAAATGGAAAACCTACTGATAATGGATGCACATATAACATCTGAATATAGCTGTCTATGATCCCGAGCGAGATTCTGGTCTAGGTAGGTGTGATCTTTACCCTACTTATGCACCACCCAACTATTTCCATTCTTGGGGAGAATTGCCCTCATATACCAGGGACAACCGTCAGCATGGTTCCGACACTTCATCACAAACCTATGCTCATCACTTTTTGCAACTCTGGCTGTACGATGAGACTTCATGCAATATAATTTCATGGCATGTTGCATTTCAGACTTAGAACGAAACTACTGATACAGATATAATGGATCGCCTAAATGCCAACCACCTTGCCCCTAATCATCACCATACAACATCTCCATGTCATCATCACAGTGCGCCCAATTAATAGAGGAATAGTGCAGGCTTTCGTTCCAAAATGGCTCACTCTCAGGCCCTACATCGGTCAAGATGATTTTGTCAGAACCACTAAATAAAAATTACAAAGACAAATACAAGTTTACTAACTTACCACTTCTAACTGGGTCAACACGAAGCGGCGGTGGCATTGTTGCGGTACTCGGGTTTACTGGGTTCGTGCGAGCATCAAAATCACCCTCCACATCAGTGTCTGAGGTGTCACCTAGTGAAATAAACCTCTCAAATTCATCCTCCTCATCGCTATGCATATCCTCATCCTCTTCTTCTTTCGTCAATGTTATCTGACTTAAGACTTGTGAAGGTGCAGATAAGCCGAAAGGTCTGTCTTCCTGACCAAAACACTGTGGATATCTTAAATGCATGGGAAAAGATGATGATTCACCAGATTCAAGCTCAACATATATCTCAATAAAATTTTGTGATTTCCGATTAGCAAATGCATCTATGGCACACTCTACGTTTTCGTCATCACATACATCGTTACTAATATAGTATACACTATCTTTACCTACTATAGTCTCCACTTTGGCAATTAACCTATGAATGCATTGGCTTCCATGTAGCCCTAATTTTTAATAAGTTCTTTCTTTGAGCTCATTGTACGTAGTGCCCCATTTGATTTTCATCATTTTCATTTTTCCTTCAAATTGAACACCATCGGGACCTACAAAATGCCTCCCACCATGGTAGATTACAATAACGTGCGTGTTTGGACTAGAACTCATCCTTCACACCAGAATTTGGGAGCTACAAAAGGAAGAGTTTCAGGTTACAAAAAAAACAAAACCTTAACAAAGTGAAACTACAAAGATTACACAACAATTATACCTTCAATAAGGTGGGATGGTATTAAACCTTGATAGGCCGCACTAAAATTGAGAAAAGAGAGAGTATTGGAAGGGGAAAGGGGTGCTTAGTCGATTAGGATTCTAAATGCCGCGATTGGGGTTTTTAAAAAAAACCTCTTTATCGCGATTTAGTCGACTAAGCACTATGGCTTAGTTGACCAAATCACAGGGATATTAAAAAGAAAAAAAAGACCCCGTGTTTTAGTCGATTACAAGAGGGATGTAGTCAACTAAAAGGGGCATATGGGTGAATAGTTTTCAAACAGGGGCATTTTGGTAAATAGTTATTTAATAAGGGACAAATTGGTCAAAAAGTCAGTTTGATTTGTAGGAAATGTGCACCTACGTTAAGGAATCTTAAAACATAAAGATAGGTTGGTTTATTTTTTTCCATGTAGTCAAATTATTTTGTAGGGAAAATTATAATAAATGACTTAAGAAAATAATATTTATTAAGAAGTGCCATAAAAATTGTAGTTATTTTAAAGGACCAAAAAATAAAATATTAACACAGAAATATTAAATTACCCATAACCAGATTTCCTATATTTTCTTTAACTAAATTAGAATCTAGAGCGATTCATGGATAATAACAAATAGAAACCAATTCAAATAACTTTGTTTTCTTTCTATAGCATAAACAATGGAAAAACATTGCATCTCTATTTGTTATTAGTTATTAATCACTCCAAATTCTGATTTAGTTAGGAAAATATAGGAAATTTGGTTAAGGACAATTTAGTCTTTCTATTTTAATATTTTAATTTTTGGTCCTTCAAAATAGTTACCATTTTTATGATTCTTCTTAATAAATATTATTTTCTTATGTCATTTATTATAATTTTCCTTATTTTGTATCTAGCTGTGACAAATATAGAAATAATTTAGTAAGAAAAAACTTTAAGAATTTTTCATTATTCACAAAATATTATTTGTTATTTTATAATATGCTTGTGCATTTGGGATACCTCCATCCATCAAATTCAATCATTTTCAAAATGATATATACTTTTTTTGAAAAAATGATTATTTTTAAAACATAAAACAAAGATGACTTAAAGAGTTGAAGTGTGTGAGCCACCAGTGGCGGAATGTGGTGTTGGCTAGCTGGGGCCTTGGCTCCAGCTGGCTCCGCCCGATTTTATAAAATTTATTAGTATACCCATATATTTATTATATAATATTTTATTTGGTCATGAATTTGGCCCCAGATAATTTTTTATCTTCTCTGTAAAAATAATGTTTGTTTCATTACTCATCGGGCTGTGGGAGGAAAGTAAAATTCTTGTTTAAGATAGCGAGGCTTAAAATCTCACTAGGAATATGATCACTAGCCTAAATTCACCAAAGTCAAATTCATTGCCACTAGGTTCACCAACTCAAAACATGATCAATCACTTTTCAAATCAAGCATGCATCACACTAAAGTTACTCAAAACTTACAATTTTTGCATTCAAAATAGTTGATCCCTCCCCTACACTTAAACAATGCAGTGTCCCCAATGCAAAACAGTCATAATAGATCACAAAGTCAAGTAATACGTAGCACTACACAACTCAGTAATATGACAATAAATAATATGACAAAGCAAAATAAAAGAGTGAAGGAAGGAATACAACCGAGATCTACGTGGTGTCACGTAGTGCAGCAACCTCCACTGCATGAGTGGAGAATCCATCAAAGTACGGCTTTAAGCGGTGTCCATTGACAGTGAAGCATTTTCCATGTGGCTCCCTTTTGATCTTCACAGCTCCATAGGGGAAAACATCAGCGACAATGAAAGGTCCCTCCCATCGAGAGCGAAGCTTTCCAGGCATGAGTTTCAAGCGGGAAACATAGAGTAGAACTTTCTGGCCCACTTGAAAGTCTCTCTTCATGATAAGTTTGTCATGGGCTGCTTTAGTTCTTTCCTTATAAATTCTAGCATTCTCATAAGCTTCTCTTCTTAATTCCTCAAGCTCTTGCAATTGCAACTTCCTTTCAATACCCGCACTATCAAGATCGAGATTGCACCTTTTAATTGCCCAATATTCCTTGTGCTCCACCTCCATTGGCAAATGACATGCTTTGCCATAGACAATCCTATATGGAGACATGCCAATGGGACTTTTATATGCTGTGCGATATGCCCAAAGTGCATCATCGAGCCGTTTACTCCAATCCTTCCGGTTAGGTTGCACTGTCTTTTCTAAAATGAGCTTGATTTCTCTATTAGAGAGTTCTGCCTAACCATTCGTCTGAGGGTGGTATGGGGTGGCCACCTTATGCATTACCCCATACTTACCAAGCAAGCTCTGCAAACTCCGATTGCAAAAATGAGTCCCTTGATCGCTAATGATGGCTCTAGGAATGCCGAATCTGCAAAGAATGTGAGAGCGAACAAAAGAAACCACTATAGAAGAGTCATTAGTACGAGTGGGGATTGCCTCAACCCACTTTGACACATAATCCACAGCTAGCAAGATGTACACATAACCAAATGAAGTGGGAAAGGGTCCCATGAATTTAATTCCCCAAACATCAAAGACTTCACAGAATAATAAGGGTTGTTGGGGCATCTCATGCTTCCTAGAAATATTACCCACAAATTGACACCTAGAACACTTCTTACAAAATCATGGGCATCATGAAATAGACTTGGCCAAAACAACCCACTTTCCAAAACTTTCCTAGCAGTACGCTTAGCACTAAAATGTCCCCCACATGCAAGAGTATGACAAAAAGTTAGGATAGAATCAAATTCAACATCAGGAATGCATCGCCTAATAATTTGATCACTACAAGTGTGCCACAAGTAGGGATCATCCCATATATAGAATTTAACATCTCTCTTAAACTTATTCAATTGATGTTTATTCATGTCATCGGGTAGAACAGATGCAACTAGATAATTAGCAATGTCAGCATACCAAGGAATAGAAACAACTACCTCACAGAGCCTTTGATCAGGAAAGTCATCTAAAGGTAGAGATGTTACCATAGGTGTTTCAATTCTACTCAAATGATCAGCTACCATATTCTCTGCACCACTCTTATCATGAATCTCCACATAAAACTCTTGTATCAGAAGCACCCACCTAATGAGGCGGGGTTTGGAGTCCGGTTTCTTAAACAAGTACTTGATCGCTGAGGGATCAATAAACACAGTCACCTTCGTGTGAAAGATGTAGGATCAAAATTTCTCGAGCCCAAAGACAATTGCAAATAACTCCTTCTCTGTGGTAGTATAGTTAGCTTGAGCAGCATCTAAAGTCCTAGATGCATAGGCTATGATACGTTGTCTCTTTTCTACTTTCTGGGCAAGAACGGCACCTAATGCATAATCAGAAGCATCACACAAGAGTTCAAATGGAAGGCTCCAATTAGGTGGCTGAATGATAGGGGGTGTAGTGAGTCTCTTCTTTAACTCATCCCATGCATACCTGCAAGCATCATCAAAAACAAAACCCACATCTTTCTGCAATAAACGAGACAATGGCAATGCTGTCTTACTAAAATCCTGAATGAATCTTTTATAAAATCCAGCATGCCCAAGAAAAGAACGTACATCCTTCACACATGAAGGATATGGAAGAGAGGAAATAATATCAACCTTAGCTTTATCAACCTCAATACCATCATGTGAAACAACGTGGCCCAAAACAATTCCCTTCTTAACCATGAAATGACATTTTTCAAAATTCAACACAAGATTATATTGAATGCATCTTTCCAGAACCATGTCCAAACTAGCTAAGCATACATCAAAAGAATAACCATAAACAATGAAATCATCCATGAAAACTTCCATGCAGTGCTCAAGAAAATCAGAGAATATGGAAACCATGCAACGCTGAAAAGTACCTGGTGCATTACATAAATCGAATGGCATGCATCTATATGCAAAGGTTCCAAATGGACATGTGAATGTGGTTTTATCCTGGTCCTCAGGTGCAATAGAAATTTGGAAATAACCAGAAAAACCATCCAAAAAGCAGTAATGTGATTTACCAACCAGTCTTTCTAACATTTGATCTATGAAGGGAAGGGGATAATGATCCTTTCGAGTCACTGAATTCAATCTTCTATAGTCAATACATACTCTCCAACTGTTTTGAACTCTAGTCAGAACTAGCTCACCTTCATCAGTACGAACCACAGTAATACTAGTTTTCTTTAGTACTACCTGAATTGGACTTACCTAACGGTTGTCAGAAATAGGGTAGATTATACCTGCAGAAAGAAGTTTAGAGACTTCTTTCTTTACCACATCAAGGATCAATGGGTTGAGTCGTCGTTGTGGCTATCGCACAGCTTTGGCACCATCTTCTAACAAGATCCTGTGTGTGCACACATTTGGGCTGATTCCAGGGATATCAGCAAGAGTCCTTCCAATAGCTTTTATCCGTTGCCTAAGTACCTCTAGCAGGCGGGTCTCCCCATCAGTAGCTATGTCACTAGCTACAATCACAGGAAGTGTCTCGTCTTTCCCCAAATAAGCATACTTCAATGAGTCAGGAAGTGGCTTTAACTCCAAAGATGGAGCTTGTTGAATTGAAGGTACGAGCGGCTTCAATTCAACATCAGTCAAACTAGAAACCTGCACAACAGACTCACAAACAGAAGAGCAAACTTTCCCTCCTTGAGGAGTATTAGTAGAAACTGCAAGAGTAGAAGAATCAACAGACACATCACAATCAACATCAATAATGCCATCAGTAGCACTCATGTCAGGGGGAGAATTAGGGTCGAAAATTTCTCTATCAGAAATATGATCAATGCTAATTGATAACTTAGAATCAGATAGTGAGGACAAATCATTTTTATCCATGGCATCAATCACACTAAGTGATTGATAAAGTCCATCCGAATCAAGAGAAGTATCGGATACATGATCATTAGAATCACTAAGGCTACAAATGGGCACAGAAGTATCATGTATAGAATGTCTCATAACCTCAATAGCATCAGTGAAAATATCAATATCAACATCATCAAGGTCAGCACCTGTATCACGATTACTAATTTTAGCACATGAATAAGAGATAGTATCATCTAAACCAGCAATATCACAAGATCTACTAAGCATACTTTCTTTAAGATTTACAACAGAATCATCTATAATAGCATCAATAACATTAACATCTATCTCTACACAATCATCAAGGGGATGTTTCATAGATTCAAGCACATTAAATCTAATAGTTTCACCTGCAAATTCCAAAGTAAGGCTACCAGCATGCATATCTATCATGGCTCTAGCAGTTTTACGGAAGGGTCTGCCTAAAATTAAAGATGAATGTCCTTTCTGCCTAAACCGACCATCATCCATATCGAGAACATAGAAGTCTGCAGGGAATATGAAATCTTTTACCTTAACCAAGATGTCCTCCAGGACGCCTTCTGGGACTGTGCAACGTCTATCAGCAAGGGATGCAACAAGATTTGTGGGTTTAAGCTCTACACCCTTGAGTTGATCAAAGACTGATTTTGGCATAACATTAATAGCGGCTCCCAAATCTGCTAAGGCATCGGAGAATTCAACATCACCAATAGTGCAAGGTATGAGAAAACTACCAGGATCTTTACACTTCATTGGCATTGGCATTTGATAAAGAGAGGAGACAACTGCCCCTAAGTCAACCTTGCCTTCATGCTTAAACTTTCTCTTTGTAGTATACAATTCTTTCAAGAATTTTGCATATTTGGGCACTTGTGTGACTAAGTCAACTAGTGGAACATTAATCACCACCTTCTTGAATATATCAAAGATTTCATTGAACATCTCAGCTTCCTTCTTTTTCTTTTGAGCCTTAGCTACCACAGTAGGAAAAGGTAGGGCCTGCTTGATCACTTCTTTTCCTTCATCCTCCTTTTCTTGTTCTTCATTAGGCACCACATGTGTTTTTGGTAAGGTGGACAGATCCTGTGATGCGGAAGCAAAAGGAGAGTCATCAGCAACTTCCTTGTCTTTTGAAGTATTGATGGTAACAGGATCTGCAGAGGGGATTATCTTCCCATGTCGAAGAGATATAGCATTGACTCCACCTATATTAGGATTTTGCTAAGTTCCAGCATTTGGATTGGTTACCACTTGAGATGGAAGCCTTCCTGAACCTTGACTCTGTGCATTACCATGTACATTTGACAATTGACCAAGATGAGTTAGAAGAGTTTCAATTTGTTGTTGCTGTAATTGTTGCTGGTGTTGCTATTGCTGCTATTGTATTAGGATTTTCATCATAGCTTCCATCTTGCTATCCCACTTTGAACCTTCATCTTGCATTGGCACTGATTGTCTAACTTGTTGAAACATTTTGCCACTAGAATTTCCACTTTGATTAAATTGTGCTTGCTGAGGTTGGGCATTTCCATATCGAAGATTTGGATGGTCACGCCATCCAGGATTATATGTATTGGAGTAAGGATCATATTTTTGGCCACCTTGATTCATGGGTTGAGAGGGATATATTGCATTGCAGGATTCAGCTCCGTCATTTAGGTAGGGGCAAGAGTCAGTAGCATGAGTGGCTAGAGAGCAAATAGAACAGAGTGGCCCTATTAAAGCAGAAGAGGTAGGCTGTGGGGTGAAAGAAGTAGAGGGCCCCATAGGATTGACCATATTAGAAGAACTTTGCATATGGGACATAACCATTTTTTCCACAGCAGATGTAAGCCTATCAATTTTACTCTCCAGGCGAGACTCAAAATTAGAAGAAAGTAATCCCACCTCATTAACTTTTTCGGTTTGTCTAGAACCAAATTGTTGGCTGTTCTTAGCTTTCTTTTCAATCAATTCCCAAGCATCATTGACAGTCAGGTCAAGAAGACCACCATCGACGGCCGAATCTAACAATTCTCTCTCTAAAGGTAAGAGCCCTTCATGGAAGTATTCGATCAATAATGTATCTGCAATTTGATGGTGAGGGCAGCTAGCACATAGTGTTTTAAAACGCTCCAAATACTCATATAAGGTTTCCCCAACAATTTGTTGACATCTACTTATGTCTTTCTTGATAGATGAAGTGCGAGAGGCTGGGAAATACCTTTCCAAGAATAGTTTCTTCAGTTGATTCCATGAAGTAATAAATCCAGGGGGTAAACGAAGCAACTAGCTTTTAGTAGATCCTTCCAAAGAGAATGGGAAGGCACGCATCTTAATTTGATCTTCAGTCACATTAACCGGTTTCATAGCAATGCAAACCATGTGAAACATCTTCAAGTGATTGTATGCTTCCTCCCCTGAAAGACCATTAAATTTTGGAAGTAAGTGTATCAATCCAGATTTCAACTCAAAATTCACATTAATATTAGGATAATTGATGCACCAATTTTGAAAATGCAAATCAGGTGAACCCAATTCATTAATGGTCATAGCAGGATCAACAACATGAGCATTTGGATTTGCATTATTACCAGCATTAACAATAACATGAGCATTTGGATTTGCATTATTATCACCGTCCATATTGACCTTAGATTCAAAGGATTCAACAATGGGCTTAACAGAGGAACTATTGCCTACAAAAGTACTCACTCTAGTTCTTCTTCGTTGGTGAAAAGTCCTCTCAATCTCAGGATCAAAGTCAAACAATTTCTCTAAAGAGGATAGAGTCATGCAATAAACAACCACCTAGGAAGTCACCTAAAAACTCAAACCTAAAGCCTACCCGTTGCTCCCCGGCAACGGCGCCAAAATTGATGAAGCTACTTTCGTCGCTAAAGCAATCAATTAAACCAGGACCAACTAATAATGCAATATAGTGGCAACCTAGGTCATTCTCCCAAGGAGCAATCTGTGGGGTTTTCTTTAGGTTGAATTTAGGTGATAAAAAATGCAATGGAATGAACCTAAACTAAAATGCAAAACACTACTACCTAGATGAAATTAAACTAATTAAATGCACTAATGCAATTGAATCTAAAGCCTAAATGAGAAAGAAACTAATGAAACTAACCTATATGAATATGAATGCAATTTTGGGGGATTTTTGTTGTGAGAGAAAAATTAAAATCCTAATAAGAAAATTGATTAAAACACTACAAGAAAAAAGGGATTTAGCGACGGAAAAAATCCGTCGCTAAACCCTAAAAATCCGTCGCTAAATGGTTTAGCGACGGATTTTTTCCGTCGCTAAAAATTGGTCGCAATAGCGACGGAATTTAAGATTCCGTCGCTAACAGCGACGGATTTCAATTCCGTCGCTATTTTGAATTTAGCGACGGAATTGAATTCTCCGCCCTGGGGTTAATCCATATCTTCTCACCCCCTTCAGTCTGTCGGGTATGGGTCTGCTCAAAGGCACGCCACTCAACTTCTTCTGGTGGAACCTCCCCAGACTGTGCCTGCAAACACATGAAAAATCGTTAACAAATCTTTTCAAGGTACAAAACATTGAATACTTTAATAGAAAATAACGTGTACTCACAATTTTCCGACAATGCTCACTCAGCGGAATGGACCCGCCAGCATATGAAGGTCCCACCTGCTTGGCCCTATTCTCCTTACTTTTCCGACTTCTATTATTAAATTTCTCATCGTTCTCCCACTGTGCAAGTAATAAGGCAGCAGTCTCAGGGTCAATCCAATCTTTCTTGCCTTCACCCTTTCTCAATTTATGAAATCTCCCAGACAACCACTTGCTTCCCTTATGATCAAAAGCTTTTCTCAGACCTTTATGATGTTCAGGCAACGTCTCAAACTTACTCTGAAAATCAATAATGAACAATTAGTGCTTCAAATGTTACAAATACTTAATCTGTTCGTATTTGGATAAGAAATTAATAACTATAAATCACTTAACTTACCAAAAACTCGTTGAACCATCTATCCCGAGTGGCCTTAGGAATTTCTTTCCACATGCCCCAAGGCTCATTGAAATTGTGGAATATTTGGGTTGACAAGAGATCAGCCACCGGGGGATAAGGGTTAAATCTGTAGACAGAGGATATGATGCAAATATGAGCATACAAACTAAAAGGTAAAAATCGTAGCGTTATTAGTAACTTTGTATGACTCACCCCTCGGTGCCGGCAGGACGGATCCACAGCTTCCCCGTCGCAGGATCTTTCGCTCCCCATACAGGTGTATTAGAGGCACTACCTCCTTCGTCGACCTGGCTGAGAGGCGACGGAATGTGCGGAATGTGCTGAATGAAGGAATGTGAATTATTGAATAGTTTGTACATAGATGGTTAAATAAAACTACACATATGTAAATCAATCAGGAATGGTAATGTAAACCTGGTGTCCCCCTTGCTGTGGATCACTGGAGGAAGACGGAGAATTGGACGTATACAGTGACGGAGAAGTGGACAGGTAAATTGATGGTGAAGTGGAAGACTCTGGGGAAGCACCGCTCCCCCCCATGCCTACAAAGGGAGAATATGGCGTTCCCCTACCTCTGACAGGACGAGGTCTGGATCGACCACGACCACCATCTGAACGTCCTCCAGCTGGATGCTCCATATATCTCTGAACACTTACAAACATTATGCAAGGATATACATAAAAATAAGATATTTATTAATTAATATGACAGTAGCGCAATTACATAGTATGTAGTATAAGAAATTCTGATAAACAAAGAACTAACACAAATCAATCGGACGATTCAAGATCTTCGTCATCTGCGTGTACGGCTTCCTCTGGAGTCTCATAGTCGTCGAATTCAGATTCGCTATCAGAGTAAATCACTTCTGTCTCATCGTCTGATTCCTCACTGTCAACTTGGATAGGAATCAACTCTAAGTTGCAGCAGAATCATACAGATTGCTTGGTACATCGTCGTCGGCAATGTTTGTGGAGGGTACATGTTCCACATCAGCCTGGAACGGTTCTTTCATGCCGTCATTTGCTTTCGACTCTTTCGACTGAGGTATAATATTCCGGGCTTTGGTTTTAATAACTCCCACCCACCCTTGGCGGGATGTGGGGTATTCTGTATAGTAGACTTGTTCCGCCTGTTGAGCAAGGATGAATGGGTCATAACCAGCCGTATATCTCCTTGTCCAGTGGACTTCAATATTTCCATGTTTGTCCACTTTCGTCCCACGCGGACTGTTATCAAACCACTCACATTTATAAAGTGTCACCACCTTGTCCCACTGGTAACTCAGCTGAATTATGTCGATTAACTTCTCGTAGTAGTAACTCTCCACCCCGTCAACTTGGTCACCTCGACAACATACACCATAATTGCAACATTGTGTACCTGCGTTCGCTTCAACAGTTGAAAATCGATACCCGTTGATTATATATTTGTTGCACCGGGTAACACTAATTGCAGCTCCATAAGATAAACTCCATGCCACTTGATTGGGATCTTCTGGATGTTCCAAGAAGTAGGAGCGAAATCATTCTGGGAACTTAGAGCTCGTGAATTGAGCAACTTGGGATTCCGACATTTCAGGATGTTCCGATCGGACCAAATTAGAAAAATGACTGCAAAAAAAAAAATGAAGTTAATACTATAGAACTTACCGTAACAGTGAAAAGAAAACAAATCTTACTTTAAGTATGGGGCGGCCTCTTCACAATTGTTTAGAATGTACCACTCCGCTACTCGCTTATCTCTTGCTTCAAAAGTTGATTTCCAACGTTTTCCCACGACTCGGCCTGGAAAATCAAATATTGATTTTTCTTCGCTCCTATTACCGCCATCATCGTTGCGAGGTACCCGTCTCCAAATTGATGTCATTTCAGGGGGATAATAATATTGCGCAAATTTTGTGGCCTCTTCGATTAGATACGCTTCAGCGATAGATCCTTCAACGTGGGTTGGATTTTTGATTTTTTGTTTCAGAGTGCGTAAAAACCTACAATGGACAATTAGAGGGTATCTATAAACTAAAGTGCGCGAAATAAATAACTGCATGAAAGAAATATATATATTACCTCTCAAACGGATACATCCACCTATATTGTTGGAGACCTCCTACTCTCGCTTCGTAGGCCAAGTGAACAGGTAAATGTTCCATTGAGTCGAACATGCTAGGAGGAAACACCATCTCTAACTTGCATAGTGTTATTGGCATGCTCGCCTCCAGGTGCCGTAAGTTTTCCACATTAAGCTCATAGGCACAAATTCCTCTAAAGAACCTGGAAAATTCTGCTAGAATAGACCATATGTGGTTCGGTAATGCTTTAAAGGCCCACGGCAACAACCTCTGGAAAAAAACATGACAATCATGACTCTTCATCCCAAATAACTTCCCCTCATGCAAGTTGACACATCTTTTCAGGTTTGATGCATAACCGTCCGGGAGTTTCAGCTTTTCAACCCATTGCAACAATTCCAAATTCTGTTGTTTGTTTAATGTGTACGGTGCTCTAGGTTTGGAAATCCGTCCCCTGCCATCCTGCACCAAATGCAAATCAGACCTTCTACAAATCGCTTCTATGTCTCATCTAGCATTGATTGTGTCCTTCGTCTTGCCTTTCGTGTCCATCACGGTGTACAAAATATTGCAAAATACATTGCTCTCAATGTGCATGACATCCAGGTTGTGTCTTAACAGTTGATCTTTCCAATATGGTAGTTCCCAGAAGATGCTGCGTTTGTTCCAATGATGATCAACACCATATCCCTCAGGTTCGCTAGAAGCAGCCCCCTCTTCGACACTTGGAATGTGCTTGACCCTATCCCATATTTCTTGGCCACTTAAACGAAGAGGTTGATCTGACTCTTCAATCACATTTCGCGTGAAGTCTTTTTTATTTCTCCTATACGGATGGTCCGGGGGTAGGAATCGTCGGTGCCTGTCAAACCAACAGACTTTGTGACTGTGTGCCAAGCTAAAACCCATGTTCTGCTCAAGACATACCGGGCATGCAAGCTTTCTCGACGTTTGCCAGCCACTCAACATCCCATATGCAGGGAAATCATTTATCGTCCACATTAAGGCAGCACGCATTGTGAAATTATGACTCAATGATATATCATACGTTAGAACCCCTTCACTCCACAACATCTTCAACTCGTCTATCAAAGGCCTGAGGTACACATCTATCTTCTTTTTGGGGTTGGATGGCCCAGGGATCAACGCAGTGAGGAACAAAAACTCCCTTCTCATGCACATAGAAGGTGGGAGGTTGTACGGTGTCACAATGACAGGCCAACAGGAACAAATTCTGCCCGATTTATCAAAAGGAGCGAACCCATCCGAGCATAGACCAAGACGGACATTACGGGGATCCATAGCAAAGAAAGGGTTCGCCTCGTCAAATTTACGCCAAGCTTTGGCGTCGGATGGATGCGTCACAAAATTTTCATCCCTGTGATGCTCCCGGTGCCATCTCATGTGAGCAGCTGTTTGTTCTGATGCGTACAATCTCTGAAGTCTAGGCACCAGAGGAAAGTAGTGCATCTTGCTTAACACTTGACGGGTCATTTTCCTTCCCTTCTTCACATATTTATATCTGTCATGTCCACAGAATTTACAATTGATCAGCTCAGCATCATCCTTGTAATACAACATACATCCTCTAGGGCAGCAATGGATTTTTTCACATCCAAGCCCAAGCTCTTTCACCTTTTTTTTTTGCTTGGTAAAAATCCTTCGGCAAATTATTGTCTTTGGGAACAACTTTGTTTATGATCTGCATCATTTCGTTGTAATTCCTTTCACTCATATGGTGATCAGTCTTCAAGCTTAGTTTTGCTAGGGTAGCCGAAAGCGATGAATATTCACTACTTTCAAAGTGTTCGCATCCTTCCCATAGCGGACGTTGCGCTTCTTGAAGCATTTTATAGAACCTATCGGCGTCCGGATGAGGATCTTCTCCCATGTATGATGGTTGAGTATGTATACCGGTCTCCTCTCCCATGTATGACGATTCGGCATGAGTAACGGGATCAAAATATCTACCGATGGACGGTCCCGCAGCATCCATAACTAACTGCTCATACGCATTAAGATTTTCTCGATGACTACTGTCCCCGTAATAACCACTCGGTGTCTGTCGGACTTCGCCATGATATTCCCAACACTCATAATCATTCATGAATCCATTTTGACACAAATGAATTTTGACCCTGCTCGAATTTTTGAACCTTAAGCATTTACATTTGGCACACGGACACCTAATCTCCCTACTTGAATTATTTGAATGCGCCAAAGCAAATTGGATGAACTCGTTCAAACCCGCCCGGAATGCTGGATTTAGTTCTCTGCCAGTTAGACGATTGTACATCCAACTCCTATCGTGATTGTCTTCCATACTTCCTAGCTACTTCAGTTACTAACCTAATTAACATCTCAATTTGCCACAAATACAATTATAAGTAGCCAATACAACTAGCCACTTATGCCAACCAATTGCCACTTAATCAAGAAAGCGTAAAAACAAACACATGCATTGAGTTTAAAGAACATATCCCAGCAAGCAACCAGAGAATGAGGATAGCACACCAGAACATGGGGACATGCTTGTGGAGGGGGCAAACAAAAATGTATTAAGGATGAACACTTAATTTAAGGAGGACAATCATTTAAACATGTATTAATTATAAATATATAAATAAATTTATACGATATAATTATTTCATCCGATATAATTATCTTCCTACATGTTTTTGTTTATTTCATCTGATATAATTATTAATTAATAAGATTAAGATATGTTAGAAAATCAATATTAAGTCTTTTGTTGATAATTTAAAATTAATTAATTACAAGTTTAATTATAAGATATTTAATAAATAAACCATTGAATTCAAATTTTAAAATGCAATTGATATTTATTTTTCATGTATAATTTTTTAGTTATATTTATAAGATAATTATAAATCTACATAATAATTTCACCAACTATTTATTCCGAAGTGTTATTCAACCCAACATTTCAGACCACCAAATATATATATATATATATATATATATATATATATATATATATATATATATATATATTAAAAAATCAATTATCACCCCTATGTATATAATTTTGTATTTATAATTACCTATTTATCTAAACAATATTTATAATTTTGTTTTTTGAACAATCGATATTTATTGTATAACTTGTCAAAAGATAGATTCAAATAAAACATTGAAATTGAATATTTTTTAAAAAATTATTGTCTGATCCCTAGATATTATTTCTTAACACTTCACTTATCTATAAATTGAACACCATTCAATATTTCTAGATTTATGTATCATTACTAAGTAATAAATAATCATAATATTATCACACCAATATCATTTAAAATTCAAAATCTTACATCATTTTTACGGCCTACAACTTAATAAGTATTTAGTGTCAAATTTAACAATTTATATATTATTTTAATAAAAAAACCATGATTCATCCAGATTTTAACATAGCTGAGTTAGGTCAACCAACAATTTAGTTTTTCATTCAAACAATTTTATTCGAATGTCAACTATAATTCTATTTAATTTATATCAAATTGATCCAGATTTTAAAATATAAAGATGACTTTATAATGACTATGCATTCTCCAATTTTCAGCATACAAGATATAATCAAATTAGAGCTATTTTAGTTGGCGGTTTAAAGTCTACGAAGCTAAGTAAACATATAATAAGATTTCAATTTACATAGTCATATTTTGAAAAAATCTGTATAAATCCAATTTGGATAAATCCATAGTCATAGACAACATAATAAAATCCATAGTCCTAAATAAATATCCACAGGCAGTCTGGATAAATCCATAATCATAGAGAACATAATAAAATCCATAGTCATAAATAAATATCCACAGGCAGTCATTTCCACATAATAAAATCCATAATCCTAAATAAATATCCACAGGCAGTCGTTTCCACATAATTAAATTTTGGACAATATTCAAACTGTGTGAAAAATAAAGTGGTGAAAAAAATAATAAGAAAAACGAAACTTACTGGATGGGGAGGGTAACCGGAAGGCGGAGAAGAACACTAGTGATTAGAGAACGGCAATTGTAGAGGCCTATTTATTCATGAGGAAAAAAATTACAAATAAATATCCATTTTTTTATATATTAATTTCACATAACAAATAAATAAATAATTAAAAAATAATAAAATAAATCAAAAAAAAAACTCACCTCACCGGCGCTCGAGCTAGCTGAAGAATGGGAAGAGGGAAGCTGTGGGGAAGGGGGTGGCGGGGAGCTGGGGGGAGGGGGTGGCAGTGAGCTGGGGGGAGGGGCTGGCGGTGAGCTGGGGGGACGGAGTGGCGGCGAGCTGTGAGGTGGCGGCGAGCTGGGGGGAGGGGGGTGGCGGCGAGCTGGGGGTCCGGTGAGCTGTGGGGAGGACGGCGGGGAGCTGGGGCGAAGACGGAGGAGCTGGGAGAGTGCTGCAGCTGTGGGCGAATGGAGCTGGGGGATGATTTAATTCTAGCGTAGCGACGGAATTATTAGCGACGGAATTTAATTCCGTCGCTACAAAAAGCTGCAGCTGCCAGCTGCCAGCAACGATGGAAAGTTATTTCCGTCGCTAGCTGAAAATACTGGCGGGATTTTTCCCGCCATTTCGCGACGGAATTGAATTCCGTCGCCATTCCGTCGCCATTTTCCAAAGTTGGCGGCCTGTTTGGCCGCCTGGTGGCGACGGAATTCCGTCAATTCCGTCGCTAAACTTAGCGACGGAATTTAATTCCGTCGCTAATTTTCTCATTTAGCGACGGAATTGAAATTCCGTCGCTAAATTCCTTCAATTTGCGACGGATTATTTTCCGTCGCAAATTCTGTCGGTAAAACTGTTTTTTTAGCAGTGAAATCAAATCAAATGACAAAGATCTAGTTCAGTTATGAGGAAGAAGGGGACAACTTAGGAATTGCATGGAGTTAACTTTCTTAGCCCAAACCAATTAATTAGACCAAAGGAAAATTAATGAATTTAATCACCTAATTGAACACGGGAAACCCTCTAGCTCAATAACACATATTCCACTAGAAAACTCATAATGAAATAAGCAGTGGTTAATTAAACTCATTAAAAATCAATCACAACATAGTCTTGAAAATCTTGTTTACAATTATCCAATTGAACAACTAGATAATTTATCAACCTAATTAAACAATTCAGATGATAAACCAAATTGACAATTAAATTAATAACGAAAACTCAATTAATAATTCTATTGACAATCAAAAGGTTGCAAACAAAACTCCAACAATTATCTCACACATAAAAACTTCAAATTATCAATCCAATCCAAAAGAAATATGTTTACAATCTAAAACTAGATTGTTCTCAATTAATACAACTTAAAACCCTTTAAAACTAAAGAACCTCAAGTTTGAATTAAGACGATAAAAAGAAAGACACTCCCTTGTGGTCTTCAAGTGTAAGTTCCTAGGCTCTAGTTTTTTCCATGCTCCTCCCAAGTTGCCTCCCAAAAGAGTCTAAGCTTCCATGAATTTTTCCCTTCCAAGCATCATGCAGCTCGCCACAGCCATGAGGGGAGAATTAATGAATCCTTGCTTGGAACACGGGTCCACATTATGTGCTTCTCCCTTATATGCTTCTTACATGCTTCTCTCTCTAATTAGAGAGGCAATCAATTTTTTTTTATTTTTTTTTATTTTTTATTTATTCTATATATTTAGATTAAATTATATGCTGCTTTCTGAAAATTTTTTTGGCGCCCAGTATCTCAAATTAATTAGTTTCCAGTTCTGCATTCAGAAATATGTCCTGCAACATCAGTATACTGAAAACTAATTAATTTGAGATACTGGGTGCCCAAAAAAATTTCAGAAAGCAGCATATAATTTAATCTAAATATATAGAATATATAAAAAATTTTAAAAAAATTAAAAGTCCCTCTAATTAGAGGGAGAAGCATGTAAGAAGCACATAAGGGAGAAGCACCTTATGTGCTTCCTTTGGAACGGGTCACACAGTGGCTATGTGTGGGAATTGATCAAATGGATTGAATTGATGGAATCAATTCAACGTGGTGGGTCCCGCGCGTATGGAGGAATAAGAATAATTGAATGGTGCCAATTCTCCAATGGAATGCTACAATCAGTACATGAAGGTGAATGAATCAAAACTGATCCTGTGTGTGTTGGCTGCGTCTTCCTCAGTGTTCCTTTCTGCGTGCTTGAATGTCTCCCAAGCGTGAATGTTCTGCGTCTCAGCGTCATGACTCTCAATGTTCTCCCAGCGTCTCGCAGCTAGGTCAATTTAATGGGATCAAGAAAGAGTTTTGGGTACCAATTTGGGCCAATTAAAATTCCAAAAGCCTAACAAAATTTCACCATCAGATCTTCTTTTAGCTTCCAAGGTTAATTCTGCATCGTAGGATCTTCCAATATGCTTTTTCTTATCCTGCAAGAATTAAATAAAATCGTGATCTATCATATATTTAGAAATATTATTCAATCACAAGATCTCAATCAGCATATTGATAATTTAAGTCCAATAATCTCATAATTAATTCTGATTTATATTATTTCCTAAAATAGGCTAATAATCCAAATATTGTCTAATAAATCCAAATTAGCCTAAAATAGTCCCCAAAATAAATGAATAAGACGGGATAAAATATATTAAATTAGGATTTATTAGCGATTATCGGTTATTATGTATTTGTATTTTCAAGGTTATTCAATATTATTTAGTATCTTCTTTGTAAAAATAATGTTTGTTTCATTACTCATCGGGCTGTGGGAGGAAAGTAAAATACTTGTTTGAGATAGCAAAACTGTTAGTATCATCTTATATATTGTTTTGATTTATAATTATCGGTTATTATGTATTTGTATTTTCAAGGTTATTTAATATTATTTAGTAAATACTCTCTCTGGTCCTTATTTAAAGAACCAACTAACAATTCTTACAAGTCAATAAAAACAGTTAAAGTCATTAAATTTATCCTAAATTTTAATTAATTTTCAATATTATCCCTATTAATTACACTAAACTCTAATATCATATTCATTATTACCTTTTTTCTAAAACAAAGAGAAATAATTAATTTTTATTAATTATTACTCTCACTCTACCTTTTTAATTATAGGTATACATGTGAAAAATATTTAATACTATTTGGAAACAAGCAAGTGTCTTATAAAAAGGATCAAATATACTTGTTAGTTGGTGCCTTATGATAAGAAGAACTAAAGGGAGTAGTTCAATATGTTTATTTTTTGGCCCGAGCTAATTTTTTTTTTTTTTTTCTGATTCCGCCACTGTAAGCCACACTATCGTAGGAGATAACTTCAGGAGTTGAAGTGTGTGAGCTACGTTATCGTAGGGGAAGAATGTTTTCATCGATATCTCACTATTTAGTTCCCATTTCTTTATGTCTCTACTAAATCAAATTTTAATGGTTGAGATTTATCTTATTTACCATGATAAAATTTTATTATAATTAATGTTATGATGTTATATAACGTATATTTTTATTATATATAAGGCTAAATCTCAACCATTAAAATTTGATCAAATGCTTACTACAGAAGTGGTAAGAGATATTTTTTTTTCATATACTAATTAAATACAGTAGTGGTAATTAACTACTCATACAAGTTATACGAAGACACGTCACAAAATTAGGATGGTCATCTCTCAAGGTATTGTTCCAAAACAAAAAAATCTCTCAAGGTAGAATATAGGGAAAATTAAAATAAAGGACCAAGAGAAAATAATATTTATTATAAAAGAACATAAAAATTTAGTTACTTAAAAGAATCAAACATCATAATATAAATTTAAAATTATTAAATTGCCCTTATTCAATCCTCATGTATTATCTCTTGTATCAAAATTAACAATTGTTAAACTCATATTTTTCTTAATTTTTATTTTAAACCAATTTATATCATCAAGTTGCCTGATTTATATTATCAACATCGATGTCAATTAAATTCTTTTTAAGAAAAATAAAAAATAAAATTATTTCATATTTTCTAGGATATAATAGGTTAATTAGATTTTTTTAATTTTATTAACATTACATGAATTTTTTAATCCACATAATTTTCTTCTTAAACAAAAATAAGTTATACAAACTTTCTTGATTTAATATATATGAGAAATTATAAAATACCTTGATTTTTATTAAAACTATATAATTCCATTTTTTATTAAAATTTTTGTTAATTTTAAAAAATATAATTTTTAAAAATTGAAAAATGTGCAATATTTTTTTCATAGATATATATTAAGTTGTGAAAATTGAGAAAACCATTATTTAATTTAATGAAACTTAGAAGTTTATATTAGTTTAAAAAATAGAATGGGGAAGAAAATGTAAAAGGTAATACAAAAGATTTTGTTAGAGACATTTTAATACTTTTAATTTTATATTTTTATATTTAGTCCTTCTGAGTAATTACAATTTTTATGGTCTTTCTCCATAAATATATTTTTCCTTTAGGTCTTTCATTCTAATTTTCCCTAGAATATATTCACAAAAATATTGTGGGCTCACAAGTATCTATTGGATATAACCAAATTGTTTAAGTAAAATTTGGGTGTTCACATAATTAAATAATAAAGCAAAAGCCGAAAGTCATGAGGTTGAAATGTTATTAGCTAACTTTGTTATTCTAGCCGGCACAACATTTGTTGAAAAATTGTCCAATGGGTTAGTTGGGTTATAATAGCCAAAAACTCATGATTTTATTCATCAATTCAACCGATCTTTTCAGAATGTGACTTGGTTCATCTTCTTATCATTATGAATAATGAGAATAATAGTTCACTTAATCTAAGACTTTAAAGTCCATAAAAAGCATAACTGGAAGGAAATAATAACCATACACAATGTCTCCAACACTGCAACATCAGCATATACAAAAAACCAAGTCCCCTAACACTAGGGAGATCTGCTGTCATGTCATCAAATTAATATCAAACCTTTCTCGCTCGACTCACCACCACGACTAAGAAGACTATGATGGTAAGCATGAAGGAAGTTCTCACCTTCTCAGCAAAGGCATCAGAGAACTCCGCTTTCTCACCTTTGTTATGAAATTTAGCTCGGAACAAGGCAGTCATAATCTTTGTAATCTTTTCAACTAACTCCATGAACTTTACCTTGGAGCTATTAAACATCCATATTACAACATTTGTTGTAGCACGGGATCCACGACCACTGGGAATCCCATTAAGAGCTTTATCATCATCTGGACTCTTAGGAACTTTATCATTATCTATTAATTTAATATTAAAATTAGTCAAATTATTAAAATTAGTCAAATTATAACAAGACATAAAATTTTGATCTAGGATCATTAGATTTTCCATCATTTTTTAAAATGTTTATAATGGAGTTGTAATCAACTACCATCAAATAGTAAACATTTTCAATAATTAATGGTCTAGATGTAGATCTGATAAGACAAAAGCATATGAACTATTTGAAAGCTAACCTGAAGTTAATGACTGTTCCTTGAGTTCGCAGAGTACTTCATTTTCCAAAACAGCATCCCAAATTGATTTGTCACATGAAAATGATTTCACCATTTTCTGTAGCCAAAAAAGCATTTATAGTTGTAAAGATAAGGGGATCATTTCTCATTATAAACACATAGAAATTGTAATATTTACAAAAGCTCAATCTTCAACTCATCCTATATCATGATAAAAAAAATTTGGTTACATTGTCAGCACAAAACAACTTCAGCCAAGATGTATAAGGGTTAAGGTGTAAAAATACACATGTGTTTTTCTCCGAGGAGCGCCCAGTAGCAAATGCTTTTTTTGGGTGTAAAAGTGCACACGTGGTTACAAATTAGGTGCAAAAATACTGTTTGACCGTTAAGTTTGACTTTGACCGATGATGTGGCGTTTCAAATGTGCAAAAATACACATGTGATTTGTCAAGAAGAGCACCCAACAACAAATTTTTTTAATTTAATAATTTTATTTTAATTACTACCGGATGCTAAAAAGATATTTAGAATACTGACCTGTACTGAAAAAATACTTTATAATCTTAGAAAAATATTTTTAGATCTGAAAAAAATATTTCAAGGTACTAATTGGTACTAAAAAGATACTTTGAAGTATTTTTTTTGTACCAGTTAGTATCCTGAAAGTACTTTTTAGTACCAGTTAGTACCCTGAAATATTTTTTCAGTATCCTTTTAATACCGATAAACACTTGAAATATTTTTTCAAGATCCTAAAATAATTTTTCAAGATCCTAAAATAATTTTTCAAGATTATGAAGTATTTTTTTCAATATCAGTCACTATCCTTTTAGTACCGTTCAATACTTGAAATATTTTTTCAAGATCCTAAAATAATTTTTCAAGATTATGAAGTATTTTTTCTGTACTAGTCAGTATCTGAAAAAAAATATTTCAGGGTACTAACTGGTACTAAAAAGTACTTTCAGGATACTGACTGGTACAGAAAAAATACTTCATAATCTTGAAAAATTATTTTAGGATCTTGAAAAAATATTTCAAGTATTGACCGTTACTAAAAGGATGCTGACTGATACTGAAAAAATACTTCATAATCTTGAAAAACTATTTTAGGATCTTGAAAAAAAATTATTAAATTAAAAAAAAAATTGTTGTTGGGCGCTCTTCTTGACAAATCACATGTGTATTTTTGCACTTTTGAAATGCTACGTCATCAGTCAAAGTCAAACTTAACGGTCAAATGGTAGTTTTGCACCTAATTTGTAACCACGTGTGCACTTTTGCACCCAAAAAAAGTATTTGCTACTGAACGCTCCTCAGAGAAAAGCACATGTATATTTTTGCACCTTAACCCATCATAAAATAATACTAAAATGAATGGGACTTCCAAAGCTTTCCGATCTAATTTTTCGTTTTGAAAAGGGAAATAATTATGCTAAAAAGCTTCACTAATAAGTGAATGAATTCAATGCACCTGAACAGATCGGTCATTCTCCAATAAATTAAATGTATGATAAACTGCAGCATATCGACCATATTGTTGCATTCTTGTATCATATGGATACATAGATGGCTCCCTCCAGTCCATCTCGGATCCAGAGCTATCATAATTGGGTTGGTGATGTGAGTTAGAACCAAACACACTGTATAGAGCAACATCACAGATGTAAATTAATGAATACACAATAAAATTCTTTGCAAGATAAGAGAAAAGCTAACTATATGCAAAGGAAAAAAGATTCCTTTTCAATTCTACAAAAAGAAAGATAAACAATATTTATTATACTTCTATCATCATTATTCAACAATAACCACAGACACAAGGGATATGCCTCATTGTTCATTCTATTTCCATATCTATTATATTTTCATTTCGCGAACTGAATGGCTGCAAAATAAAAGAAAATGCCAATTCCAAATGCTAAGCAAACTTGCAAAATAAGCAGGGCATTGAATTTATATGTCAATGAAACTTTAAAAGTGGACATCTAAAAACGACAGTGAAGCAGTTGAATAGTCTCAAAATGGTCATTTTCCACAGAGGCATGAACATTATACACACTGCCTTCAGTGTGCGCATTCTGAGACCAATCAACACATAACATTTATAGAAAGAAGCAGCCAAGAAAACTCCATTTCTATTCTTGTTCATTTTTTGTTCCAGTTTTATATGTTGGACAACTCATATGGTCTAGTTCTAAATTTTGGATTTATTGTTTAGACAAGACTAATTTATTCATCAAACTATAAATAGAAGTAGCACACAAATTTTCAGCACTGAGGGTATAAATATTTTCCTCTTCCAGGGGCAGAGGAACATGACAGATAAGTAAAGAATTTGTCACTCAGCTCATTAGCAAACATGAAGTACTACAAATTACACGGCAGGAAGATAAAGGAACTACTCCCATAATTACAAAAGGACCTACACGTTTCTCAGCCCACTAATAGAAACAAACAATCCTTCAAAATCAGAATTGATAAAAACAAATCATAACATGTAAAGTGAAAAATTCAACAGGTATTTCATGAATACTAAAGAAATACGACTTACTCTCGGAGAGAAGTGACAATAGTGTCAACCTCCTGATCAGATGGAACGTTACCCGAAACGTAAGAAACAGAAAAATCATTAGAACCCGGAGATGAAACATTGCCCGAAACACAAGAACCAGAACCGGGAGATTGAACATTGCCCGAAGCTCAAGAACTGCCCGAAACACAAGAACCAGTAACAGGATAATCATCATCGAATTTGAATGACGATGATCAACTTACTGAGGCGGCAACACTTGAGTTTGTTAATCATGACCCTAGTTTGGTTTGCAAAACTCGAGTTTTGTTTTCAAAACAAAACTATGTGAAAACAAAACTATTACAAAACGAGTTCAATTTGCATATAGTCTTTCAAAAAGGGAACTCCAATTTTGAATTTCCAACTTTAACTTTTTGAAAGTTTGGCAGAAGACATAAGTCCAATGAAAAAACATTAAGAACTTATAAAAACTTGAGTTACCACTGTTGAAACCCAAGTTGTAAACTCGAGTTTTCATAAAGTGAAACTCAAGTTTTCTAGAGAATGCATCGAGTATATTTTTAATATTTGTCAATTTTTTCCTTTATTGCTCTTATTGTTGCTCCCTCAACAACCGGGTCAAGAAGGAAATTAAGAAAGATAGCAAGCGTGTGTTAAAAAAAAATATCTTATTAATTAACTTAACCAACATCTCTAATATGATTAAATTAGATAAATATGTTTTATGTTAAGGACCGGATGAAGTAATATCTAAAATGATATACTAGAGACCTTATGTATAATGGGCTAGAATAGAAAATTGAACAATAAATGTAAATCTCTGAATAAAAATTTTGCATCAAGCAATCTGCAGTGAATTCAAAAAGCTAAGGAAACTGATATCATTATAAAAAGAGTCCAAAGTCCAGAAATTATACAGCAAAAACAGAGTTGAAATTTAAGAGTCCATTGATTATTGTTCATTCTGGTGTCTTGTAAATGAGCCCAAATATAACTTGAGATGGCATTATCTTCATTGATGTACCTTCTGATGAGTAGCTTTTCCACTTTCATGAATCCGACCATGCATGTTACCTGCAATACATTTCTTTTTAAACATAAAGCATAAAAATGTTGGAAAGAAAATGAATCTTGATAAATACAACCGGCAGAAAGATTAACAAAACGAGACATATATATAAGATGGAAGACTTGAGTTCATATGAATTACCATTTTTGAAAGAGGCAAAAGCATATATATGCATATTGTAGAGAGAGATGATTAAGAAGAACAGAGGGAGGCAACAAGAGTAAAGAGATTAAAACACAAAAGCCTCCTTGTCCATTGATGATCTTTGCTTTGTTCACGAGGATCCTTATTATGATTATTATGACTTGTTCCTTCATATTCGCATTCCATTGGATCCCATGTTAAGCTATTATTATTGCTATTTGAGTCAAATATGTAGTCCTGTCTGCTCACCTGATAATGCAAACATGAAAAAAAATAAACAAGTATATTATCCTATTTTTAATGTAAATGTATCTTGTTCACTTGACAAAAAACTTGTTAAGAGATTTCGTTGTAAATCTGAAAGTTTCTTCATAACTCACCTGCTGATCATCATTGTTTAAAGCCTCAACTACTTGTGTCCAACAAACTCCTTTATCTTCTGGCCTCCTCACATGAACTGAATCTTCGTTTGCTCTACTTCTTCTAGCAGATTCAATGTCTCTTCTCTGTGTTTTGCTTTCATAGTCAATATCCTACGAAAGATATTTGAGAATGATCCACCAAAAATATTCTAATAATTGTTCAAAACAGATATACTAAAACCGTTTGAGGTAGTGGTTGAAGAGCCACTAATCTTAGAAAAATATTGCAATTAAAATGAACAGTGCTTGCAGCAACATATCTTAATATAATTTTTTTGCTAGTAACAAATTAGAAAGGTATCATGATTTAACATTAATGAGGAACCTTGAAATATGATATTCCTTTAATTTTTTCGAAAATGGCATGTATGCATCAGAATGATTTTTTAAAAAAGAAAAGGGTGGGGACAAGAGCATTACCTCGGTCAACACTCATGGAATCCTGGATACAAAATATAAATAATTGCAATGTGGCTAATTAATATGGAAGACAATTGCTACAAAAAGTGATAGGAGAATACCCAAAAAAAAAAAAGTTAAAAACTTACTGAGGTACCATGGGCATCCTCCATCAACCGCCGCCTTTTTAGCATTTGCTGCTCTCCTGTGAAAGAATTATATATATAAATATATAAGTGAACGAAAAAATTAGTATGGAAACTCATTTAAAAAAAAAAAACAAAGGAGAAACTTGAGGGGATTGTTAAAGATTGTCCAAGATACATCATCATAATTCATATTATACTGATATTGTGGACAATGGTGGAACGTAGTGATGGCCAGTTGAGCGATCTTATAAAATTTATTAATATATATATGTATTTATTATATGATATTTTATTAGGCTAATAGTTTGACTCTAGCTAATTTTTTATCTTCTCTATAAGGATAATGTTTAGTTCATTACTCATTGGGCTGAGAGGAAAGTAAAATTCTTGTTTGAGATACCTACCAAAAATATTAGTATTATCTTATATATTATTTTGATTTATAATTATTGTTTATTATTTATTTGTATTTTCAAAATGACCAAATACACTTGTTAGCTGATACCTTATAATAAAAACCAAGTGAAGTAGTTCAATATGTTTATATTTTACCTGGGCGAAACTCTTTTTTTGGTTCCGCCACTGATTGTGGATATTATATATGCAAATGCAATAGAGAATATGTGCTGATGATGAGTCATACAATTGATAGTGCTATCCTTGTCTTTCTCATTTCCCCTGTTCCATAAATTTGTAACATGATGCCTTTTTCATTTGATCCAAGAGACATTCAACATATAATGCGAGCCTATTGATTAAGCAAGAGACTTCTTTAAGATGCCTTGAGAATTGCTGAGCTAGTGATAATATAGTAATACCAAAAAATGACTGATTTAAATGAAAATAGTAGTGGTTGATGTATTTTCATCCAAAAGCCTGCTAGAAGAGTATACCTTGATTGAGCTCAGTTCAGTGATTCTTGACCGACAATCTATGTTCCGATCTCTTGTAACATCAATTCAATTTCTAGTTGGGCAGGTTGGACCCAAATCATAAACATGCCTCCAATTCTGTTACATAGTCCCATCCTCTTCCTCGGTAAAGGAACAATGTCAAGGAAGAATTAATTTTCATCTTGTTAAAAGCCATCAAAACTCACTTCCAATATCTGTTGATTAAATTCTTTCATTGGGAAGTTTTTATACAAATTTATTGAGGAGTCTCATTCCTTTATGGTAAAGTAGAAGCCTATATCTTCTAACGATAACGGAATAACCTGCGTATAAGTAAAATAATGAGTTAGATGAAACTAACCTAGGCCCGTTACGGGCCGGACCTCAAAAATGGAAGAGAGAAGTGAAGTCAGGCCCTACAAGACCATGGGCTTTTACGGGCCGGCCCGTTTGACCCGTTATATATATATATATATATATATATATATATATATATATATATATATATATATATTAAATATACAATATAATAATAATATAACAATATCCCATACCCTCCATTATCCCTTCCACTACTTCCACTTTTAAATTATAATATAATATAATATAATAAAGTAATATAATATAACACAATAATATAAAGTAAAATAAAATATTATTTCATTCCAACACATTCATTTCAGCGGGTCGACCGTGGCTCTAGTGCTCTCGGGCCGGGCTTTAAAAAACAGGTGTTTTTCTTACTCCGGGCCCTGGAGAGTCGGCTCTGATGGGCCGGGCCGGCCCTGATTAACAGGTCTACTATATATATCTGTCTTACCCATTCTCCCTATTCTCTGGGTTCCAAACATGGTGGCCTTTTCGTTAGATCCAAGTTGCAATTGTGAGTTTATTTGTTGTTGTCGATAGTCTACTCCAAGAAGACGATTTTCAACATAAAACGGGACCGTCTTGATTTTGCTAGAGATTTCATGCACAATCTCTTCAATCAACTGCCATTCATATGTACCATGCCTGGAACATCACACAAATTCAAGAAAAATCATATTGAACCCATGTTTACTGTGCAAGAAATTCATTATAATTTTCGTTTATGATCTAATATGAAGTTGTCAGAGAAAAATCAAGGATTAAAGCTGCTAATCACCTAGGATTGTGATATACACCACGAATATTGGCTATTTCACGTAGTGCTAGCTTCCAACTCTGCATCTTCTTTTCATCAGCCCTATGTTTTATTCTATGGTCTGCCAAAGCTTGTTCATAGATCGCTTTTTGATGTCTCACTTCTGAAGGTTCTACTTCATAAAAAATTGGCCAAACCAATCGACCCTTCCCCTTGATACATTGATGGATGTGGACAAGTTCGTCAAGGCAAAATATTGAGGATGCATAGTTTCTAGAAAATACACAAATGGCCATCCTAGATTCTTCCATTGCTTTGAGCAGTGTTGGAGTAATTTCATCGCCTTTTCTTATTTCCTCATCATCAAAGAAGGTTCGAATTCCCTTTTTATTTAAAGCATAATAAAGATTACCAGAGAAACCATAACGAGTATCTTTTCCTCTGAAATTGAGAAAGACATCATAAGTCCAATCGTCATGGAAGGAAAGTGATGTTGATGAATGTGTCATCATGATAGCTTGTCCTGTAAAAGTGACAAGGCACATTAAACCCTCTGGAAGAAAGAAATGAAAAGAATCTGAAAGATTTTTTTAACCTTGGTCTCTACGAATTCTAATGAGTTTACTTACTGTATAAACTGAAGTTGCTAGCCGAAAACGAAGCAGCAGCTGTGAAGCACAATAACAGAGCAAAAGGAAAACTAACAAGATGAAAGTTGGAGACTGCAATTGCTTTCCTTCATCTCGATCATCTGGGAAAGATGAGGGGTAGAATGAAGCTATATTGGCTGGCTCATCATCAAGTCAAAAATAAATTAATGGGAACAACACAAGTGAATATGAACTTTTTTACACAATATTATAAAGTTTTACGTAGCATCAGCACCCATCACCTGTCTCCTATTGAGTGATTTTCCCCAAAAAAAAAACTGTTAGAAGACTTATCATGAGTTATCCTAGAAAAAGAAATCCTATTCTCTTTTCTTTACACAAACTGTGGATCAAATTTCACGTTCAGAGCTACCATTTTGACATTAAATTCTAGGCAAAAAGGTGTGTGTTTAGATATTTGATCCTTTGATCTTTTAAGTTTATAAATTGTTTTTTCAATCCTCTGATCCTAATATTGTTAGCAGTTTGATTAAGAAATCATTAATAAATGCTTGCATATTAAGTTTACTTTTTAAAAATAATTGTTAACACAAAATATCCTTATTTAAGGCACACGGTGTTGGATTTAGAAATCTAAAAATATACTGGGGGAGCATTCAGTTTTTGGTTGGGTTTTTGGGTAAAAACCAACAAAACCAAAAAAACCAAATTGAAGGCATTTTAATGACCAAACCCAAACCAAAGTGTGTTTTTTCTTTTGGTAACAAAAAGTTTAGGTGAGGACAGACACTGATACTCCACCAGGGGGCCCATACCTCCAGGCTCAAAAAGTGCTTACAGAAATACTTACAGATCACCTACTAATGAAGCCTTCACATCGACTAGTAGGTATCGAACATAGCCAACACCTTAGCCAACTGTGTCAATCCTCATTGACTAAACCAAAGTGTTTTTTTTTTTTTTTAATACAGCCAAATCAAAGTGTTGAATTAACCGAAACCAAACTAATTGGCTAATTTCTGTGGTTTTTGGAGTAGTTCAGTTATTAGGCCTTTCTGGCCTTTTTTCTGCTACAAGCCTATCCAATGCAAAAGAACTCCAACCCAGGAAAAATTCTAATAGAAAAAATGATGGGAAATTGACCAAAATGAAAATAATAAAAAAAATACTAGACTTGCACTTTCATAAATATTTTCCAAATTAATGCTGACGCCACCAGTGACGTGAGAGGATCTCACGCCACTGGGTAGTGGCGTGAGACTGTCTCACGCTACTGGTGAATAGTTGACTAATTATTTAATATTTTGTATATTAACAAAAGATTATGAGGTATAATTTGGTTATAACCAAAGATTATAACTAAAGATAATGCGGTATAATTTGGTTATAACCAAAGATTATAACTAAATTGCGTAATCTTTTGTTATAATTTTTGGTTATAACCAAGGTTATTAAAACCGAACCGGTGAGTGAATTGGTTGGAATACTGGATTAAGTGTTAGTGAATTAGACCGGAGTCAAATCAGAGCTAAACCGGGACCAAACTGGTGAGAAAATAAAAGTTTTAGTGTTATTAATATAAATTTAAAAAAAAAAAAAAAAGAGGAAATGCAGAAAAGAGGTTCCAATTTCAAATGGAAAGGGCGGTTGAAATTTTTAGGAATGCAAGTAAATAGACGCAACACACTGTTGACATGACTGGTCAGTATTTTCTCTCCAAGCACGTTAACCAATGCCTGAACACATTCACCCATGCCTTCAATTTATTAACCATGGCTAACCTTTTAACCATATATCTTTTATCCTAACCAAGATACGTTGTTAATTTTCTTCTTCTGCGCCTGGCTCCGTTTTTCTCTCCATCTCTAGCGTTCAGAGCTTTTCCACCATCTTTTACCCTAAAAGTCGTTGGATCAGAGCTGAGCCCTTAAACGGAACGTTCTAACTCTGATGATCGAGCTTCTTCACAACGTTTCTCTTCGACTTCTCAGAATCCCAACATTTTTCGTGTTCGATCTATTCAATGTCATCGTCGTTCTTCTTTTTTGATGTTATCTCTTCTCATCGGATCTATTCACATTTGCTCTATTATCACCTGATCTGTTTTTCATCTGCCGTTTCTCTCCATCTTTTTCTTTTTTCTTTCTAAACATCTTCAATCGCTGTTTTTGGAGAGGAGGAAAAAAAAAAACTCTTTATAACTAAATGATATCGCGTAATCTTTTGTTAATGTACAAAATATTAAATAATTAGTCAACTATCTTAAGGTTTATAATAATTAATTTATTAATTAATCTTGTTCCTAAGTTTATAATAAATTTTAGATATTTTAATTTTTTTAATTATTAAATAAAATTATTTTTAATTTTCTTAATTATTAAATAAATTATTTTTAATTTTTTTATTATTTATAATAAATTATATACTTAATTAAATTATTTTAATTAATTAATTAATTTTTTAAATTAATCACGTCACTCTTAATGAGTGGTGTGAATTAAATTCACGCCACTACTAGTAGCGTGAGACTCTCTCACGCCACTAGCGTGAATTACGTCACTAATGGCGTAAGTCTGTCTGACATTTTCAACAACATTAGTCCGGTAAATAGTTTTAAAAATGTATCAATCTGGTAATTTTTTTTTAAAAGAATAATTATTTTGGTTAATTTCCCCAAAAATGATTAATACAAAACAATATTTCAGTAACAAAATTGCAGCCTTGTAATTAGAGCTGCCAATTAATTAGGGCCGGCCCATGAAGGGCCAGGGCCTAACAAGGCCGACCCTTCAGGACCCGGAGTAAGAAAAACACATGTTTTTCAAAGCCCGGCCCGAGAGCACCAGGACCAGGGCCGATCTGCAGGGCCTGGAATTAGTATTCCAAATTTTAATTATTTTTCCTTCATTTTTTTCAAAGAAATATAATTAGTAAATTACAACATAAATCATCTAACAAATAAACACAGTCACTAATTCATAATAAAAAGCAAACTATTTTCACAAATAACTCATATAAAACATAAAAAGCATACTATTAATTACTAAGCGATATTAATACAATAACTATTATTGTCATCATCTTCACCACTATCATCAATTTCAAGCGATATTTGATTGTTAATCCTTTATTATTATCTATAACAAATAAAAAATACAAATAAATTATTAAAATATCCAACTTCAACAAATATTTAACTTTACAAAATAAATAATAAAAAAATTGAAGGGCTCGATGGGCTGGCCCGTAGCCCTCCAGGGCCGGCCCATGTAAGCTCTTGGCCCTCCAGGGCCAAATATCACCTCTCTCCTTCAATTTTCAAGCCCGGCCCTTAAAGGACCAGGGTTTAAACGGGCCAGCCCGATGAGTCCAGCCCGTTTTGACAGCTCTATTTGTAATTGTAGTGAATATGGTAGTTTGAAAATTAAGTTGAGGACCTCAACTCAAAGAAAGACTATTCTATAACCTATAGAGCTGTACGGGGGTCTAGATTCTCTAATTATCAAATTTTCTCCTCATCCCTCCTTATTCCTCAAAAGTAAATCTACACTATTGATTTCACTTAATCTTAACCATTCATTTTTTTTAAAATATTTTAAGGTGCTTGCTAAAAGTATATTTATGGATACTAATAGGTATTGAAAAAATACCTCATCATCTCAAAAAATATTCTGAAGTATATTTTTAGTATCAGTCAATGCTTGAAATATTTTTTTTAAGATCCTAAAATAATTTTTCAATATCATAAAATATTTTTTTAGTACTAGTTAGTATCCTAAAAATGTTGAGACCTTTTTTTAGTAATATTTCAAGACATTGATCGATACTAAAAAAAATTCAGGGTATTGACCAGTATTAGAAAAATACTTCATTATCTTGAAAAAATATTTCAGGGTACTGAATAATACTAAAACGATACTACATGAGTACTGAAAAAATATTTCATAATCTTGAAAAATTATTTTATGATCTTAAAAAAATATTTTAGAGTTCTAACTAGTATTAAAAATATACTTCAAAATATTTTTCAAGGTCCTAATTGGTACTAAAAATATACTTCGTAATGAAAAAAAATACTTTATTATCTTAAAAAATCATTTTAGTATCTTAAAAGAAATATTAGGATATTGATAGTTACTAAAAATATACTTTAAAATATTTTTTTCAAAATTATAAAATATTTTCATTATCAATTAAGAGTATTGTAAAGTATATTTTTAGTAGCCATTTTAAAATATTAAAAAAAAATGAATAGCTAAGATTAAGTGGGTGTAGATTTAGTTTTGAGGGATGAGAAAAAAGTTGGAAAATGAGAGCATCCATTCCCCTCGGTTATTATTGTGACCAACTTCTTGGTCCTCCAGGAAAAAGGGGAAAAAAATACAGGGAAAAACGAAATGAAGTCTAAGAGTAAAAACTTTTACTCATTGAATACCGAAAGGTACCTTTTTTCTTCAAAAATAGTAAAAAAGAATTCTTCATTACAGACAGAAACGAAGATAAAAAGGTTTCTTTTTTCCCTGGTTAGAAATCATTCCCATTTCCGATAAAGGAGTGAACATAGAAGGTGATTCAGAAAAAGATCAAATAGAGAAGCAAGAGCAAGAGATTAAAACAGAGCTATTGTAAAACAGGTGCTTACTACTTAACAAAAACTGAAGCTTGAGGGTTGAAGATGAAGGGAGCAGCAAGAGATAAAACTCCAAGGCGAAGACGGTTGATCGGAACGGGGAATGGCGAAACTTCCACAGACAGTGAGGTGATGTTGAGGGTTAGGGCAAAGGGAGTCGTATAGAGTCGAGAGGAGAGGAGGACTGGAGGATGGAGAAAGAAGGAAGGAGGAGGTATGAAGAGGAATTTGAATAGATTCGGTTCGTTAAGGATTTGAGTTTGGCTTTGCTCACGGCTCACCCTGTAATTAGAGGATCAGGGGAGTACTGTTTAAATTAAGAGACCCCACTAAAGTCTTTTTTTTTTTTTTTTTTTTTTGTCAACAGCTAAAGTCTTATTATTTTGAGGATTATATGTCTTGGAGCGGGTCCCAAATCAAAATTATATCCTTTAGTTTCGCACAATGCCAGGCATTATGTGCCCCTGCCTCACGCTAATAATCCAGCCGAAGTAATATGCTTGATCTAGACTTGAATCGTCAAGTCAATGCCAAATTTTAATTTCCACCTGATCTTTAACTTCCGTGGATATGTGTGCTCTTTTTTAAGAAAAATAAAAAAGGTCTCACATAAATACTTACATTGATTTAAAAATTATTGAATCATTAAATAATTTAAATTGATAATAAAATTAATTCAATTTTTTCTTAAAATAATCTTAGTACTTTTTTTTTTTATAAAAAGACAAAATGATATTACTTAAATAAAAAAGTTTACCAAGAACGAAAGCAAATGCAATAAATAAATTGACGAAAATAAGTTTAAAAAAAATTAATACTCTTAAAAATATACACGATTTTAAAACAAGATAAGTGCATAAATAAGTCACTAAAAAATACAAATAAAAAAACAAAAATAGTTTTTTGGTCTGTAACAACTCTCGCCCTTTTCAAATGCCCATTTCTTTTTCCCTTTTAAAGTTCAACAAGGGAGGTTTCCCTTCTTTTCTCAGAATCATAGTATAGCTTAATAATCAATTTCATTCACTGGATATATAATCAATCACACATTCACTACCTAATTATTAGCAAATAGTAACAGTTGTTTCGTATCGTGCGTGCCCCTTTCACTTTATTTGTTTTTTAATAGGCCTTGAAAATTCATGACTTCTTACTTTATGTTTCCATTGATTTATCTGCCCCCTTCCTCCTTTCTTCTTAGATGATGTGTCATGTATGTGTTCCTGACTTTCCCAGAATTTTCATGCAAAGTGAACTCTAACCTACCAAGGTGCACTGCGACAAAAAAAAGGAAAAAAAAAAAAGGTTTCACATTAATATTTACATTGATTTACAAATTATTAAATCATTAAATAATTTAAATTGATAATAAAATTAATTGAATTTTTTTCTTAAAGTAGTCTTAATACTTTCAAAAATATGTTTTTGATAAAAGGATTAATTAAGGTTCAGATTGGTCAACAAAGGTTTATTCTAGGAATACCTAGCACAAAAAAGTTTTTAAGTTGACCAAAAATATATAGTCATTATATTTAGGATTTTTTTGTTGCATTCACTTTTTTTAACCCTAATGCACATGATTGAGGGTTCGGGCAAGGATTTCTAATAGTCAAATTTTTGGTAGATTGCACATTGATTTGCTCGGGTACGTTCAAAAATGTAAGCTTTTAAGGGTGACTGGGTAAGTTTGGGATGGCTTTTTCTTAATTGGACTTTTCCAAAAATGCTCCATTATTCTAAAAGCTTACGGAGAGAGCGGTCAGCGACGCGTTTAAGCATTGTGGATTGGTTGTCTCACGCACGCATTTGAGTATTTTCTTGACACATCTTGCAATTGTTTACTTTTAAATGGGCACCACGGAGTTTAATAATAATTCAGAGTTATAATAAGCTTAGTATTCAAGCTTATTTTCAATCACTCATTCACTCTATCATTGACTCCAACCAATCAGTCATCACCTGCTTTGCTATTGCTTCTGACCTTGGACACTGAGGAGGGCTAATATCTCTCAAGATGATACCACTGCTTCTGATCTTGGTGGCTGATTTTAGTTTCAGTAGTTGCAGATGCAGTAGATTTAATTGCTGTTTTGTTTTGTGGCGATGTATTGCCTCTGTGTCTTTAGTTGCTTATTGTCTGGACGTGTTATGGTGTTTTTTGATACGCTGATTCGTAGCAATATTAATCCCTTCTTGAGCAAAAAACAAAAAAATTGACCGAGCTTTCGGCCTCTAACATAGTGGGTAACGCTTCTCATAGAATGTGCTTTACGTTGCAGTTAATAAATTAATTTCCATATTTGAATGTTCGCTAGTGAGCGTAGACTTGACACTTGAATTGTCAAGTCAATGCCAAATTTTAATTTCTACCTGATCTTTAACTTCCGTGGAAATGTATACTCTTTTTTTAAGAAAAATAAAAAAGGTCTCACATAAGTACTTACATTGAATTAAAAATTATTGAATCATTAAATAATTTAATTTGATAACAAAATTAATTCAAATTTTTCTTAAAATAGTCTTAGTACTTTTCAAAATATTTTTTTATTTTGATAAAAAGACAAAAATGATATTACTTAAATGAAAAAGTTTACCAAGGAAAAAAGCAAATGCAATAAATAAATTGACGAAAATAAGGTAAAAATAATAATACTCTTAAAAATATACATGTGCATAAATAAGCCACTAAAAAACAAAAAACAAAAATAGTTTTTTAGTCTGTAACAACTCTCGCCCTTTTCACATGCCCTTTTCTTTTTGTCCTTTTAAAGTTCAACAAGGGAGCAAGCTTTCCTTTCTTTTAGTTATAATAAGTTTAATACTCTTTTCGGTCCTAATTATATGAATATTTTTATAGTGTAAAAGAGTGTAAAGGAGCAAAACTACTAATAAAATTCATTCACTGGATATATAATCACACATTCGATCACTACCTAATTTATCAGCAAATATATAGCAACAGTTGTTTCGTATCGTGCGTGCCACTTTCACTTTAATTGTCTTTTACTAGGCCTTGAAATTTCATGACTTCTTACTTTATGTCACCATTGAGATGTTTCATGCGTTCCTCACTTTCCCAGAATTTTCATGGAAAGTGAAGTCTAACCTACTAGTGTGCACTGCGACCAAGAAAAAATTGTTTGCTACCCTTTTTGTCCTTAATATATAATATATTCAGGGAGTTTACTTTGATCCTAAATATAAGACTTAGTTTTTATATTTGTCAATTTTTTTTAATAATTTATCTCAAATAGTGCTTTCTTAACAATAATCAAGAAGGAGAAATAATGAGCCATGATGATATGAGTGTTTGAGAAAATACATGTCATATTAATTAACTTAACTAATTTTCTTAATTTAATTAAGTTAGATAAATATATCTTATATTAGGGACATGAGGAAGTACTTAAATTTATGTTGGTTATTAAAACAAGGGAAAATGATAGAAAAAGATGCTCAAAGATATATAGAAGAACAAAAAGGGTACCTGAATTTGCATAATCCCTATGAAACGTTATGTCTCGAAATGGGATTATGAAATTCAATCAAAAAGAGAAAAATGTCCCTTGTTTTCTTCCAAACAGAAAACAAAGAAAGTCTACAACCCCTCACCCGGAGAGGAGCTCTAGCGACACACCAGCAGGAAGAATTTTTTGCTAGAGTGTTGAACGGGGGATTTGATACCACCACCACTCGCATGTCAAAAACATAGTGTTATGGATCTGAGAAATAGGTCTGGCAAAGCTTAGGCCCAATAAGGGCACTTTATGACAAGATCCTCCTTAATCTGGAAAGATATCGGCCACCCCATGATCATGCCCACGATGATGGGGAAATCAGGTAATGAAGGGAATCATGCACTGATCGTGGAGACGCGTTAGGCGGGAGAACTAGCAATGGCCAAGAGACAGCAACCCTAAAGAGAACCTCTATAAATAGGAGAGCGATTACCAGGTGTACTTATTCCAATTCTATGACATATGCAATATTACATTACGCATCACTGTGCATACACTACACTCCAATGGCAACTTGCCGCCCATGTGTTGCATAGTGATCTTTGGCCACCCAGTGTTATCTGTTCCATAGATAACGGTGCGTGATCCCCCTTTGGGTGATATTTTCGAGTGGCGGATGACTCTGAGCGTGCTGTTGACTCGGTCCAGCCTGGGGTTGGTTTGGCTGTGGATTGCTTTCATCCTGCTGCTGGTCAGACTGATTATTTCGACTATGGCTTCTAGTGTTCGCCATCGGCGGTCACGGGGATAGAAATTTAAGGTCCCCACGGTCGGCACCAATGTTCTATTCTAGGAATAGGACTTATTGGACTTGACTAAGTGTCAAGCCTAGAGTCTACGTACCCTTTGAAGGGATCAAAGTCCACGTAGTTCGATATACTTGGTGGCGTCAGCCAGAGGGATGGTGTGTGTGCTCTGTGTGGCAGAAAGTAAAGTGAGCATAAGTTAGAACGTGTGCACCAACTTGGTCGACCTATGTATTTATATAAGTGCCTGAGGCGGATATTTCGGCTTGGCATGATATCCGGAGCGAGTATTTTGGGATGCGTATTGTGTGGATATGATCCGGATATTCTCAAGATGTTGATAGATTAGATCTGCTGTGATATCGGATCTCCCACTATGATCGGTGCACCATACTTCCTGATATGTCCGCCGTTGGGCCATATCTTAGATTTGGGCCTTGGGCCGATCCGTAACATAAACTATTCACGTTTAGTTCAATATTTTCTAAAGATTGAACATAGTTTCACCAAATCGCATTTTCCTTTATATATGTCTATTTCATGCACAAATTGATTCCAACAAAAACCTATAAAATATGGGAAAATATGTTGAACCGTATAAATTTCTAGTGATTATCAAGCACATTCATAAGCTTTGTAAAGCTATTTACAACATTTTATCCACTTTTACTAACTTTTATTTACCAATTAACAAAATCACTCTTTTAACCACTCTCGTATAGGTCACATTTCTTACCATATATAATGGAATAGCTCTTTAAAAATATTTTCTTAAAATACGACTTGAACCAACTTTTTCAAACAAATACTTTGAATAGTATTGATAATTCAGACACCCATTAGTATCACCCTGTGTACTCGTCTTGTTTGTTTTTTTGTCGGTAAAAGAGATTACTACAATTTGTAATGCTTGATTGCTCATGTATATTTTTGGAAATCCTAATGCATTTGTCAGATTTCATCATCACATGCTTCAAACCCTTTGCAAGAGACCATTTGGCCATCGATCACTTGACCATACTACATGCCGAGCATATGCACAAATTCATATGACTAGTATAAAGAAATTACTTAACGGTTATGGCAAAAAGAAAAAAAAGAAAAAAAAAAAGAATGTAGTAACCTTTTACGACTAGACTGTATTGTTCAACCGTCAAATAAGTTACTCGTTATTTGGTGGTTAAAAATCGTCAGGTATAAACTCAAAGGCTAAATAGTGCCCGCATACGTGATGATATTTAGCCGTCAACAAAACTAGGCTACAAGTATGATATTTTATGTAATAGTGAATGATGTGTGTGCGCGCGCGTGTGTGTTAATTTGGATAGCAGATATGTGGAGTATGAAGAGCAGAACGTCAATTTTGGTGCCACAAAAGGCACGTCTTATGCGAAGACCCAAGGTCTTTGGCGTATGATACACTTCCAAAATATATAAAAGAAAAAGTAGTCTTCACACTTGCATCCTTTTCCCACTTATTTTTCATTCCCCTAAAATACGTCTCTACCTACCTGACATTGGCCTTTACTTTATTTTTGGATGTCAAATTGTCGACCACGGCAACATTTAATTTCATACAATATGAGCAAATTCCAGAATAATGCCCTGCGTGGATTCCCCCCCCCCCCCCCCCCTCTTTTTTGGTGTGGTGTGGGGTGGGTAATTAATTAAGCTTATTATTAGTTCATATTTTTGGAACATTTATTATATTTTTGGGGAATCATGGAATAAATCTTGTTGACTTTCACATATATCTTTCGTATGTAGGCAAGAGTTATGAATCAACATTTATTCTGCATCAAAATCTAGGTTTTGTAATGAGTTTGTCAAACACTTCAAAATTGTGTAGAAGCTATTTTGTATCAAAATATAGGTTTTGACAAAAGTTTGTCAAACACTCCAAAATTGTCCAGAAGCTATTCTGTATCAAAAACCTAGGTTTCAGTAAAAGTTTACCAAACATTCCAAAAAATTATCTAGAAGCTATTCTGCATCAAAACCTAGATTTTGAAAAAAAAACTATTTTTTTCATATTTTTCTCTCTCCTTTACCATCATCAGTATTTTTCAGTTAGTCAACATCCTTAAGTACCTTTTTAGTACCTTGAAATATTTTTTCAAGATTAGTCATCACCTTGAAATATTTTTTCAACATCCTAAAAATATTTTCAAGATCATGAAGTATTTTTTCTATATCTTTAAGTATTTTTTTAATACCCGTTAGTAGCTGAAATGTTTTTTCAAAATTGGTCAGTACCTTAAAATATTTTTTTAATAGTCTAAAATAAATTTTTAAAATCATGAAATATTTTTTCAGTACCCTGAAATATTTCATAATCTTAAAAATGTATGTTAGGATATTAAAAAAATATTTCATGGTAATGACTGATCTTGAAAAATACTTTAGGGTATCGATAGGTACTAAAAAGGTACTTAATACTGACTGGTACTGAAATAATACTTCTCATGGTCTTAAAAATTTATTTTATGATCTTGAAAAAATATTTCATGGTACTGACTAATCTTAAAAAAATATTTCAGGTACTAACGAGTACTAAAAAGATACTTAAGGATATCCAAAAAATATTTTCATGATCTTGAAATTTTGTTAAGAATATTGAAAAAATATTTCATGGTAATGACTAATCTTGAAAAAATATTTCAGAGTACTGAAGGGTATTAAAAAAATACTTAATGATAATGAGAAAATTCTAAGTTTTCAAAATGCTATGTTACTTGTTCATTACAAGTTACAACAACTGTCGTCCATCAACACAAAAAAGTCAGAAAAAAATCACAATCGAAGGAAAAATAATCAAGATCGAAGCCGTCGTGAGGGAAAGGGAGGGAGATGAAGATGAGGGCACCAATGCTTCTCATCTTCGAAGTTGGCGTCTCTTGCTCTTAGATGAACAAGATAACCAGAGAGAAATCAGAATCAAATAAAAAATAATTAGAAGGACGATTGAACTTCTTGTTGTTGCCTGGTGGTTGTTATAGATCTCGGAAGATGGAGGTTCGAACTCGATGTTACAAATCTGCGTACTTCTCCATCGTCTATTCTCCATCTTGATTCGAATAAGGCATGGTGATGGCGGCAGATGTTGAAGAAAAAGTGAGAGATGAGAGAGAGAGAGGAGAAGGAAGAAGGAGAACGAAGAGTGAGGGGAAATTGGAAGACATGAGAGGGAAGGTTAGAATGGTAATTTAACATTCACAAATAATTACTCAGAAGTCCCTTGGGACTGCAGAATAATTTCATGATTTCAAAAGCCTTTATTGTGATAAATTCTCTTTTTTGGGACCTGTGCATAATTTTCAAAAAAAAATTTCAAGTACTAAAAAAATACTTAAGGATGTTGAAAAAATACTTCATGAATCCTGAAAAAAAAAATTAGGATATTGAAAAAAATTTCAAGGTAATGACTAATCTTCAAAAAATATTTTAGGGTACTAAAGGGTACTAAAAAAAATTTAAAGATGCTAACTAGTACTAAAAAATACTAATGATAGCAAATGAGAGAAAAATTTAGTAAAAAGAAATAACTTTTTTCGAAACCTAGGTTTTGATGTAGAATAGCTTCTGGATAATAGAGTTTATGAAAAAGTTATTTTGATAAAATGATGGTATTTTTTATATGGTTATCAGAATCACTTTTTCATGTGCAAATTATCAAAAAAGACATAAAGTAATGTGATAATTGTGTAAATTGAGGGACAAAATTTAATTGATATTTTTTAAAATTTATAAATAATATATTTTCTCAAACAATAAGTAAATAATATATATGCATATGCAGACTAATGTATTATTTATATAATTAATTAATAATTAAAATGTATATATTTAAAAAAACGATGAATAATTACATATGTTTTCAGTTCAAATAGAGAAGGAGAGGAGTGAAGAGATAAGAGTGACCGCGAGGAGCATTTTCTGTTGAGCATAGAAAAGCATACAAAAGCGGAAAAAATAGCTTTTCAAAAACTATGGTTTCAACCCCTAAAAGCATAGTTTCCAATTAAAAAGTGCTTTTACAGTTTTTTTTAATAGATATATTTGGCTATTATTTTCTAAGACCATAGTTTTGGAGTACAAAGGTGCTCTTAAAGTTATCTAAACAAGCATTTGTGAGCTTTTTAGGTATGGATGATCTACAAAAGAAAAAAGAAATTGAGACAGTCTAAGCCGATGATTTATTTGTCAACAACAATTAGGCGTTGGATCTGTCTTTGGAGACAACCACTTTTTTTTTTTTTTTGGTCTGTTCTCTCAATTCATTGGAATGTTTGATTCTGATCAATATGGATTCACTCTAAGTCGAACTCACAATTATGAGAAAGAGCTCTCAATACTATTTTTTTCATCCTCATACTTTAAATCGAGGACGTGGTTAAAAGAAAAAAAGTCTTTTTCTACTTGCTCGCTCTCAATAGATGTTGGTCAGCGACTTGTATTTAAGGAGAGCACCGATCGCTACAATTATAGTGCAATACCAATAAAAGGGATTTTTTTAAGGGACAACATCAGAATTGTTGTGCCTTTCCCTTTTTTGAATTAAAAAAAGTTACAAGTAAAACCACACGCTTACATTTAAATGACATGGCATATAATTAAAAAATTTAAAAATTTGATATGATATAAACGGTTAACTTTAACGGCTCTTTTTAATAATAGGGTATTGATAATCAAAATATGAAAACCTAAGGTCATAGATTTAAGGGGAAATTCCAAAAAAATACCAAATGAATTTGCAAAACCCCTAGAAGCTCTGTCGAATTTGCAAAAAGACTTAGAAGTAACAAAAACTTTTGGGGGATATGTAAATTCGCGCTAAATGACCATTTTACCCTTAGTTCTAAATAATAAACCCTCCCGGCGGTGGGGTGGTGACCGCCGGTGGTGGGCCCACCATGGGGGGGTATTTTCTTTTTTTAAAAAAAAAATTATTTACAACTAAGGGCAAAATGATCATTTCACGTGAATTTGTATATCCCCAAAAAGTCTTTGTCACCTCTCAGTCTTTTTGCAAATTCGATGGACTTTTGAGGGGTTTTGTAAATTCATTTGGTACTTATTTGGTATTTTCCCTAGATTTAAACCTTCAAAGTTCAAGGAGGTTTTGCGTATTTTATTTTATTCTTTTTTTTTTTACAAAAAAAATATAAAAAGTATTTTTCAGTGGCATTTTTATTTGTATTTAAATAATTTTTGATTTTCTTCTCCAGTATTATGCACCATTAACAACAGATTAGTCGGTTTGTAGAAAATGTAAGCGTACGTTAATAAATTTTTTTTAAAAAAAAGATTGGTTAATTTATTTTTTTTCTATATAGTCAAATTATTTTGTATCCGGTAACAAATATAGAAATAATTTATGAAGCAATAACTTTAAGATTTTTTCATTATTCACAAAAAATGACTGTTTATTTTATAAATATGTTTGTGTATCTCGGGATATCTCCATCCATCAAATCCAATCATTTTCAAAACGTCATATTATGTTTTTTTAAAAAAAAATATTATTTTTAAAACATAAAATTGAGATGGCTTAAGGGAGTTGAAGTTTGTGACCCACCCATCATAGGAGAATTATGTTTGTCTCCATTGATCTTTTACTTTCTATTTCCAGTCCATTTAATATCTTCACCATTAAATCAAATTTTAATGGATCAGATTTATCCTATTTACCGTGACAAACTTTTATTAAAATAAAATTTTTATATATCTGGCTGTATCCAAAAAAAAATTATATATCTTTTTTTTAAAATTATATATAACATCAAATTTCAACTATTAAAACTAGACCAAATGGTAAATATATTAAATAGAGTGAGAAATCAATATTCCTCTCCCCGCCATCACAGTATCACTTTAGTTTGCTACAGAAGTGGTAAGAGATTTTTTTTGGTACTAATTAAAAACCGAGGTGGTAATTAAGTACTCATACAAGTTATACGAAGATATGTCACAATATTAGGATGTCATCTCGATCTCAAGCTTTAGAATATATTCACAAAAATATTGAGGGCATATCAGTATTTATTGGAAATAACCAAATTATTCCGGTAAAATTTGTGTGGTAATATAATTAAATATTAAAGCAAAAGTCGAAAGTCATGAGGTTAAAATGTTATTGGCATAACTTTGTTATTCTGGCAGGCATCAAAATTTGTTAACATTTGTCCAATGGTTTGGTTGGGTTATAATAATAATAATAAAAAAAAAAGAGGCTAAAATAACCGTTTGGTCCTTTATGTTTACTTCAGGTATCCATTTAGTCCCTTAAGTTTGTAAAGTGCTCGTTTGGTCTTTTAAAGTTAACACCGTTAAGCAGACTTAACGGAAAATACTAACTCACCAATTTTAAACGATGATTATGCACCTAAACGCTGACAAATCAAGCTTACATGTTACTTTTTTAATAAATTAATATTTTAAATCCTGTAAATTGAAATTTTAAACAATGACTGTGCACTTAAATGCCTCAGACGAAGAACATATACCCAAAGTTTGCTTAAATAAATTTCAATTTACAGGATTTAAATTATTAATTTATTAAAAAGGTAACATGTAAGCTTGCTTTGTCAGCATTTAAGTGCACAGTCATCGTTTAAAATTGCTGGGTTGTATTTTCCATTAAGTATGCTTAACGGTGTTAACTTTAAAGACCAAACGAGCACTTTATAAACTTAAGAGACTAAATGGATACCTGAAGCAAACATGAAGCAAACATAAAGGACCAAACGGGTACTTTAACCTTTAAAAAAAACTCATGAATTGCCACCTTACAAAAAAAACTCAGCCGATATTTTCGGAATGTGACTTTGTTCATCTTCTTTTCATTATGAATAAGGAGAATAATAGTTCACTTAACTTAAGACTTTAAATTCCATAAAAAGCATCACTAGAAGGAAATAATAACCATATATTAGTATTGTCTCCAACACTGTAACCTCAGCCTATACAAAAACCAAGTCTTCTAACACCAACGAGATCTACTGTCATGTCATAAAATTAACATCAAACCGCTCAACTTACCGCCACGATCAAGAAGACTATGATGGTGAGTATGAAGGAAGTTCTCACCATCTTAGTAAAGGCACCAACAGTGCGAGAGACAGAGATGACATGCTTGTTTTCATGCAGTTGGTTAGTTGATCCATATTCCCGCAACAGTACGAGAGACAGAGATGACATGTTTGTTTTCATGCAGTTGGTTAGTTGATCCATATTCTCGCCACTGTTAAGTGTATCACTTGATGAGCAACATACTCAAACGCTTTAAATTTCTTTTTTAAATTTTCAGTTAGCAGGATAATTATAATTGGATTACTTATTCAGTGAATAAATAACAGCATGGTTGCTTGGCCTGACAACTTTTGTTTAAAGTGTGCAATTTTCCTGCATCAGTTTTCTTTTAGATTTTTACAAACTGTGATACTCTTAAAAGTTTATTGTTTATAAAAACGAAACTTTACTCTGATAATAGAAAACACAAACAATAGAGATGGGATTTTCAACTTGTAACATTACATTTTTTTAGTTTTTTATTGGCCAATTAATTCCTTTCGATTATTGTTCATGTACTAAATCCTTATTTCTTAAATGACATGCTAGTTTTTATTAGATTTATCACAACTTTTTCCAGGATTATGCTAATTTGAAAGAAGTTACATTGCATTGGGAACTGGCTCAAGTGATTAGTTTTAAGACAACAATTAGCTTAAGAAATCAAAAGAAGACAATTGAAAGAAAGAAAGAGTACAATGCTTTTTCTGGCATTTTGTTTCTCTCCAATAAACCGGGTGGGAATTTACTGATTTCAGAAAGAAAGAGTACAAAGCTTTTTTTGGCATTTTGTTTCTCTCCAATAAACCGGGTGGGAATTTACAGATTTCAGTTCTCACTGGTCGTTTATTTTTTCAAAAACCAATTTTTTCTTTTAAATGTATGTGCAAAGATTGATTATTAATTATTCAGCTTTTTATGATATAAACATAAAATTTAATCTAATCAAATTGGGTAAATATATCTTATATTAAGGATCAGAGGGGTATATATATAATCAAAAAGTTGAATCATATGGATATGTTCAACCAATCAAAAGAGAAGAGATTAGTAAGATCATTACTACAAAAAACGTTTTTAACGTCCTAAATTTGACCCAATTAACGTCATTTTTTCTAAAGACGTCTTTTGAGGGGTACTAAAAATAAATACTTTTGGCGCCCTAAAAATAATTTAGGACGTCTCAAATAAGGCGTCCTGAATTAAAATTCAGGACGCCTTAAATAAGACGTCCTAAATTATTTTTAGGGCGCCAAAAGTATGTATTTTTTACTACCCTTCGAAAGACGTCTTTTAGAAAGAAAAAAAAAGGACGTTATACACTACAAAAAAAAAAATCAGTTTTAGCAACGGAAAAAATCCGTCGCTAAAATTGATTTTTTCGTCGCAAAATGAGTTTGCGACGGATTTCGTCCATCGCAAAAAAGCTCGTCACAATTGCGACAGAAAATCAAAAATCCGTCGCAAATTTTGAATTTTGCGACGGAATTAATTTTCCGTCGCAAAATAGTGACGGAATTTAGATCCGTCGCTAATCCTGGGTTTAGCGACGGATACAATCCGTCGCTATATATAGTGATAGTGACGGATTAAAGTTCGTCGCCATCCGTCGCTAATTCCCTTGGATTAGCGACGGATCATGTTCCGTCGCAAAATTCAAATAAAAAAATTAATTTTTTTTCATTTTTTTAAATTTTTATTTTTATAAAATTTGAGTTTTAAAAAAAAATGAATTATTTTAAAATTATTTAATCCTATCGCAAATATTGATTTTAATTGTTTTTTGAAAAATTAATTAAAAACATTTAGAAATATGATAATAAACCCGTATATCGTAAAAACATCTGAAAGAGTTTACACATCAAAAACAAAATATAAATAATGTTGTTTAAAAGAAAATCTACTAAAAAGTAGTCTAAACAATAGCATTATCATTAGCGCCACCATCATCATCAGCACCACTAGGAGCCGGCTCCTTGCCCTTGTTTTTCATTAGGGATAGAAGTTGAAGCTGCATCTCCCTCATCATCTCCTGTTGTTGAGCTGCTTGCTGCCTCATCTGCTCCTCCATCAGCTATTGTTGCTGAGTCAGCTGTTGCCTCATTTGCTCCTTCATCATCTCTTGTTCCTTAAGCATTTGCTGCTTCATCATCTCCTATTCCTTAATCATCTGCTCCCTCATCATCTCCTAGTCCAAAGTCATCTGCTGTCGTGTCTCAGTAAGCTCCTCCACCAATGCCTTCATCTTTTTTTATCTCATCTGCAAATTTATTAGGGAGTACATTTATTTTTTGTACATCATTTAAATAGACGAAGGAATGAAAATGTCACAATCAATAGCAAATGTATAACGTTTACCTGTAGAAACACCTCCAGTGCCAGATGAAGAGTGCTTCGTTTGCTTCAGTCGGCTCGCAGAGGCACCGAGCCCGAAGACTCTCCCTTTCTTGTTAAATCTGCCTGCAGCCTCAAAGAACAGACTCTCGTTATCGGACTGAAACGATAGGGGGTTGGACCCACTCTGTGAGGCTCTATCCTGTGACAGCTTCTGAAAGGTTTCCTACAAGCACAAAAATGCATAACAAATAAGACGTGTGAAATGAAATAAATATGGTGGTGCACGAAACAAATAATAAATGCAATAAATGTCTCACAGCTATTTGCGCTGCCCTGGGGTTAATCCAACGCCTCTCACTCTCTTCATACTGCTGGGAATGGGTCCGCTCAAAGGTTGGCCAGTCAATCGATCCTATAGGAACTTCCCCAAACTCTACCTACAAACACAAATGATGACCTTAATTAATTACTTCACAGTACAAAATAATGGATACTTAAATAGAAAATAACGTGTACTAACAATTTTGCGACAATGCTCGCTAATTGGAATGAGGGACTAGCCCACTAGTTCAATGAGGGCGTACGACACCCCGCTAGTTCAATGAGGGGGAAAGACCCATGGTCTGGGATATGTGCTCTGAGGATTTTAGCCGGTCCTCATCACATGACCAGTGAGCTTTTGAGTAACCAGTAATATGAATGTAACTTAGCCCATGGGTCTAGTCGGAGGAAATAAGGCGGTTCGGATGGATTGGTGGGAGGTATATTGGGGATTGTGTTAATGAAAACTGTGATACATAATTTCTTATACGAAATTTGTATGATGTGGATATTGGCAAATTATATATATATATATAATTTTTTAAAATACTATGTTATATAAATTGTTCCACATGGCACCTCACTAGCACATATTAGTACTCGTAATAAGTTGGATTGATGGTTACCACATTTTTCCAGATGATAGTTCCCGTCCAGGTCCATTAGGGAAGACTTCGGAAACTTAGGCTACTTTTTCTAACAGTAGTGTCTCCTTCTTTTGGTATACGTTAGATGATTGTATATTGTCACATTATGGCTCATTTTGCATACTCTGATTAGTTTTGTATATTTTGGTGATTGATGAAGTGCTACTCAATGGTTGATCAACCATTAATTAGTCATTATATTAAGTAAATTTTAAGGACGTAAAAAAAGCAAATTATAAGGTTATCCTTACACAACGGTAGCCTAATGGACTATGCGTTCGTATTCTATGCTCATCCTTACATACTCTTTATATGCTCATCTTTCTAATTTTGAGGTGGGGGCTTTTTTATTTTTTTTTATTTAGATTAAATTATATGTCATATCCTGAAATATTTTTTACACCATGTATCTCAAATTAATTAATTTTTAGTCTTACATTCAGAAATATTTTGCCTGTAATTCCAATATCCTAAAATATTTTTCTAGTAGCACCTAATATATGAAATATTACTCAATATCTTGAAATAAATAATTATAGTGCATGAAGTATTTTTTTTTTTCAAAAAAGAAAAAAGAAAAGCCCTTTTATTTAGGGATGAACATTGAATGTGGATTCGATGGACTATAGCTTTCTTAACCAAAGAATGACAGTATGTTTAGCTCCTCCTCCTATTTTCACCTCCACATCAGGGACCAGAGCCTTTTACACCACTACCTTACATTTTACTTGATATCTAAATTTCATTATATCGGTAGTTTTATCCATAATTATCTATTTTTTTCGTGTGATCCATATAGCTTGTATCACATAGTAAGATAATGATAACAGTTGTTGTGTTGATATAATCCAATAATAATAATAAATAAATAAAGGGCAGCTCACCACAATCTGAAGGTTGCTCTTGGTTGTCTCCAAGTACAACGTGAGTGCTACCGTTTTTGAGAAAACGAAAGAGCTTTGTTGATTCCTTGAGATCTTAATGAATTTTCCACTCAACGGACTAGAAATGAAATTGTAACAAATGATCCTTGGGCCCAAAATCTCAAGCAACAGCTCGTTGCCAAATCTGCTAGCGGGTGTGGACGTGAAGCATTTGTGAGCTTTTGCATCTGTTTGGCATAGCTTCAAAAGGTTAAAAAAAAAAAAAATCCATTGGCAGCCTAGCGAAAGTAAAAGCTTGATAACTAAGTGTTTGTGATAGCTTGATAACTTCATTATTTGATAGGCTTCAAGGCTGAAGCCTTCTTTTTTTTTTTTTTTTGGTAAAGCCACCTAACCAAGCTAGTTTGAAGTCACTTATGTCACTGTTTCCTAAACACAAATCACATCAAAAAAAAAAGTCCTTAAAAAACAAAACCTACCTCTACCACCGCTATCTTAAACAGACCCTTTTAGGTATGGATGATCTATAAAAGAAAATGAAATTGAGACAGTCCAAACCGATGATTTATTTGTCAACAACAATTACGCGATGGATCATAGTGCAATACCCAGAAAAAGGATTTTTTTAAAGGAAGAAGATCGAATACGCCGCTGGAAATCAGGAATTCAGTTTCAGCATGCCTGGGTATCAAACATTCAGATAGTGCTGGCAAATACGTGGGCTTGCCAGTAATTTGGGGGACGCTCTAAAGCTGCCTCGCTAGCATATGTAAGAGATAGGATGGTCCTGAAGATGCAGGGGTGGAAACAGAAGCTATTATCGTTTACTGGAAGGGAAATCTTAATTAAAGCTGTTGCGAACTCAATTCCTACATACCCTATGACACGCTTTCTTTTTCCAAAAAAATCCTGCATGGAACTTGATAGCCTTATCTCTGGATTTTGGTGGGGGCAGCAAGGCGATTCAGGAGCTATTCATTGGCGCAACTGGAAAAGTATGACCTTGAAGAAGAATGAAGGTGGTTTGGGGTTTAGAGACCTACTATGCTTCAATAAAGCGCTATTGGCAAAGACGACGTGGCGCATTATGACTCAGCCAAGGGACTTGTGGTGCAGAGTTTTAAAGGGAATTTACTTCCCTAACGGTAGCTTTCTCAAGGCAACTAAAGGAAGCCACGCGTCATGGGGTTGGACTAGCCTCTTGGCAGGACGTGATTTACTGATGAAGGAATTATGCTGGAGAGTAGGAAATGGAAAGCTCATCAGCATATGGGAGGACCAGTGGATCCTTGGGTTGGAGCACTATAAGCTGGATAGGGAGAATTTATCTGATGAAGAGAAGAAGCTGAGAGTAGCAGATCTGATATGCCAAGGCAGATGGAATCTCAGCCCAATTCTGTCAAAAATTACTGAGGTGGAAAAGGAACAGATCCTAAAGATGCCGATCCCCATCAATTTGTGTGAAGATCGTGTAGTTTGGCTGCATAATAGGGATGGGTCCTACTCGGTAAAATCTGGATATGCAGAAGAGAAGAGTGGTAGTGAAGGTGTAAAAATTAGAGATCCAGGTATGTCATTTAATACTCCCAAAGAGTTGTGGAAATGTGTTTGGAAAGTTATAGTTCCACCAAAAATTCAGCATTTTCTGTGGAGAATTGATGCAGGCGCTATTGCAACGAAAGAGGCCTTATTCAAATGAAAATGTGCTGCTAACCCTCTCTGCCCTGTGTGTTTGTGTGTACCTAAAACTATTGAGCATATGCTTTTTCTTTGCCCCTGGACTCGCCACTGCTGGTTTGGCAGCCCATTATGTCTTAAATTTAGCAAGTGGAGTATGAAACGTTGTGAGGAGGTCTTATGCGATATGTTATAGGGCAAGAACTATTTAGATGAATATGGTAAGGCATTGTTTGCAACCATGTGTTGGTGGATTTGGAAAAAACGTTGCAATTGGGTATTTAGAGAAGAGAAGCCTGTAGCCAAAGAGGTAGTCCAGCTGGTAAATGCCCAGGTGGCTGAATTTTGGAACTCAAGAGGAAAGTCGTCTGTGGTTGACACCAGAGTCTTTGATGATGGCATTGTGCGCAATGCAAAGTGGGTTGTGCCACCGGAGGGGATGATCAAGATAAATGTGGATGTGTCTTACAAAGCTGCGACTGATGAGGCAAGCATAGGTTTGGTGTGTAGAGACTATCGAGGAAGGTATGTGGGAGGAATGGGGAGTGTTATACAGGCACAGTCCCCATTCATGGTTGAGTGTATAGCATTTCGGGAGGCCCTAATGTGTAGACATAAATTTCGGGCTAACCATATTATTGTTGAGACAGATTATGAGTCTTTGTACAGGCTATTAAAGAAGGACTCAGCGGCTGGTTATGAGTGGAAGAGCTGGGATTTGCTGACAGAGGTGCTCGGACTGCTGAAGACAACGCAGGGAATAACGTTCTCCTTGGTTTCCCGACAAGGTAATTGTGCTGCTGACTGTATAGCAGCTATTGCTTCAAAGAGGATGTACCAGCACCTATGGCTGGACCGTATTCCATCCTCTTTAGACAGTATTTTGGCTCGTGATCTTATGCAGTCTGGGTTCACTGATAGCAATAGTAGTGCAACTAAGGACAGGGAAGGTATAGGCTGATTTTTGGCCTTAGTGTCTGATGGGTGCTGTTAGGTGTTGCTGGTTTATGTAGTTTTGCTCTTAGTTTAGATATTGGTTAGCTGGTTTATTTTCAAATTCTTGCTGATAGTATGTTGGTACAGGTTTATTGTATAGGATTTCCTTGTGGTAAGATATGTGATAGGTTATACTGTTAGATTTTTTAGTGTTTTTTGCCTCCGGCTATTAGTGATTGTAACTTTTGATTTGATTAATAAAATTCGATTGTTTTGGCAAAAAAAAAAAAAAAAGGGAAGAAGATCAAAATTGTTGTGCTTTTGCCCTTTTTTGAATTATAAAAGTTACAAGTCAAATGACAAGCGTACCTTAATGACAGACATGTCATATAATTAAAAAAATGCAAAAATTTTGACTTGGCATAAACCATCAACTTTACGGCTCTTTAGTAGGGTGATGATAATCCAAATATAAAAGACTAAGGTCATAGATTTAAACCATCAAAGTATATGCAACTAACATATAATTTAATGAGGTTTTGCGTATTTTTAGCCTTTTAAAAATATAAAAAGTATTGCTCACTGGCATTTTTTATTTTTATGTAAGTAATTTTTTAATTTCTTCTCCGGTATTATGCACTATGCACTATGCACTATGCACTATTAACAACAGAGTAGTTGGTTTGTAGCAGGGAGGAATTAGGGGGGCTAGGGGTGGCCCCCGCCCCCCTAAAATTATAGGAAAGAACTCAAATGAGGGGAGAAAATTACAGAAAAGAACCCAAAATTTTATGAAATCACATTTCAGCCTTATAAAAGTTTCGGTATTTTCATTTTAGTCCCTTTCTAATAGTTTCATGGAGGGACTAAACTAAAAATATTGAAATTTTTATGAGGTTTAAATGTGATTTCATAAAAATATGGGTTTATTTCTATAATTTCCGCCCCTCCTAATTTCAATTGTTGAGTCCGTCCCTGGTTTATAGGAAACGAACACCTACGTTAAAACATAAAAGACACGTTAGTTTATTTTTTCTCATGTAGTCAAATTATTTTGTAGGAAAAATTATAATAAATAATCTAAAAAATAATATTTATTAAGAAATTTTATAAAAATTGTAATTATTTTGAGGGAAAAGTATTTCTCCAGTGACTGGAAATAAAGTTATCTCTAGTGAGCCTAAAACTACGTCGTTTTGAATTAATGAAGGGTGTGTTTGTAATTTTAAGTGAATTAATGAAGGGTGCTTCTGTAATTTTACATCCTTCATTAATTCACTTAAAATTATAAACACACCATTAATTAATTTAAAACGACGTAGTTTTAGGCTCACTGGAAATAACTCTATCTCCAGTGACTGGAGAAATCTTTTACCCTTTGAAAAACCAAAAATTAAAATATTAAAATAGAAATATTAAGGGAAAAACATTTCTCATGTTGTGGGACCCGTATATATATATAATTAGCATTATATATATATATATATATATATATGGATTCCACCATTTTATGTGTGTGTAGAAATCTTCTTTCTCTTATGCAACATGAGATTTGAAAAAAAAAATGCAACATGAGAAAAGTAAACCCCAAATATTAAATTTCAGATTTCCTATATTTTCTCTAATTAAATCAGAATCGAGAGCGATTCATGGACAAATAACAAATAGAACCAATTCAAATAACCCCATTTTCTTTCTGTAGCATAAACCATGGAAAACAATTGAAGACCCCGTGTACCACCTTTTTGTGCGGAATAAAAATCCTTTGAAATATATATGTTGAGCCGCGGGAGTTGAAATATGTTTTGATTTCTTCTCAATCTCAAAGCAATTTTTATATTTTTAATTACTTTTTCTCATTTTACCTTTGTCTTTAATTTATGTTTAAAGTTGGAAAAATTAAATCATATTATGTGAAGAGAAATAAAATTGGCAAAATTTATCCAATAATTCAATCACTTGATTATGATAAGAACGTTAGGGAGTATTACGCTAACAAAAATTCAATCTGATGGTGAACGTGGTGGTGATGTTTTGAAGAGATTGGAAGAGTGAATGTATCCATTGATGAGCTGCATCTCTATTTGTTATTAGTCATCAATCACTCCATATTCTGATTTAATTATAGAATATAGGAAATCTGGCTAAGGACAATTTAATCTTTCTATTTTGATGTTGTGATTTTTTATTCTTCAAAACAATTACTACCTCCGGTCCTAATTATAAGAGCTAGTTGACTTTCTTTGGAGAAATTAAGGAAGCTAAATAAGTTATTTAATCATTTCATATGTTAAATATTTTTAGATTATATATTAGTTCATTAGTCAAATTAATAAGTTTGAAGAAAAAAAATAAAAATAAAAATATTTCAAAGTAATTTAATTAGCTTCCTTTATCTCTTCAAAAAAGTCAACTAGCTCTTATAATTAGAACCGGAGGGAGTACCATTTTTATAATATTTCTTAATAGATATTATTTTTATTAGGTCTTTTATTATAATTTTCCCTAGTTTGTATCCAGTGACAAATATAAAAATAGTTTATTAAGAAAAAACTTTAAGATTTTTTCATTATTCACAAAATATTACTTATTATTTTATAATATGTTTGTGTATCTGGGGATACCTCCATCCATCAAATCCAATCATTTTCAAAATGATATATACTTTTTTTTTAAAAAAAATGATCATGTTTAAAACATAAAACAAAGATGACTTAATGAGCTGAAGTGTGTGAGCCACACTATCATAGAAGAAGAATGTTTTTATCAATCTCTCGCTCTCTATCTAGGTCTCCACTAAATTAAATTTTAATGCTGAGATTTACCTTATTTACCATGATAAATTTTTATTAATTTATGATAATATTTTTATATAACATATATTTTTATATATATAACAGTAAATCTCAACCATTAAAATTTAATCAAATGCTTGCTACAGAAGTGGTAAGAGATATTTATTTTTTATATACTAATTAAATACGGAAGTGGCAATTAACTACTCATATAAGTCACACAAAGACTTCACAAAATTAGGATGGTCACCTCTCAAAATTTAGAATAAGTTCCAAAAAATATTGTGAATATAACCAAATTGTTTTAGTGAAATTTGTGTGTTCACATAATTAAATAATAAAGCAAAAGCCGAAAGTCATGAGGTTAAAATGTTATTAGTATAACTTTATTATTCTGGCAGGCAAAAAAGTTGTTGAAAAATTGTCCAATAGTTTAGTTGGGTAATAATAACAAAAAAACTCATGATTTGCCACCTTATAAACCCTAATCGTGTAAAGTTTAAACTAACATTTTTATTTATCAATAAAAATGATCTTGTTAGAATGTGACTTAGTTCATCCTTCTATCATTATGAATAATAATGAGAATAATAGTTCACTTAACCTAAGACATTAAGGTCCATAAAAAGCATAACTGGAAGCAGTGGCGGAGCTAGAATTTTTCATTTGTGTCCGCACAATTAGTATGGGGATTTGAGGGGGGTAATGCCCCATTTTTTTTAAAAAAAAAATTAAATGCTTTAAAACTACAAAAGAATATAAACAATAAAAGAAAAGAAAAATTCAATTAATATAGAAAAATAATAATCAATACTCAGAACAAGATGAAAGGCATTTTAAGACCTTAAGTTTGAGTTTTGAACTTCTATTTTTAGAGTCTCAATGAATTAGATGTGCATTTCTAAATAGCTTAAAAAATCTAATTCCAACAATAAGTGTTAAAACTCGAAATGTTTAAGAAAATTTTCTAAATTGTTGGTTATTTTTGGGATTTCTAAATAATAATGGCGGTTCATTCTCAACTATAGAGCTTTAATAAATGGCCTAAGAGTAAGGTATGATAGTGTCCACATGCATTTCTCTTCACTTTCTCTCTACTTATTGTATATACCATTGAATCAACTTCTAATAGTTGAGATTTAACATTTTATATATCATAGTATGTTAATTTTTATAATAAAAATTATAAATAAATTTAAACTATTAAAGTTTAACCTTAAAAGTTCAAAAGTTCTAAGGATAAAAAGCAGAAAAAAAAATATTTTAATAAAAATCTACAAAGTAAAGTGTTCAAAAATAATTTCAACAGTTTAAATTTACTAATATATATTTTTGTAATTATATTAATTATAAAATATTAAATGCAACCATTGACAAGTGATCCAATATTTAAGATATTAAGTATATATAAAGTTAAATAGAAATATTCCCCTCCCATTTGATATAACTAAATTGAACTAGAATTCATGTGTATCTATATGTGAATTTTACATAATCAATGTTTTTGCTGTGGATTATATCAAAACAAAATGAAAGTAAAGAGTACCATAAAGTCTGGGCCATTTTATAGATTGGAATCAAGTACTCACGCTTTCTTTTTGTCGTTGAATGTTTCAATCTGTTCCCTTAAAGTCTGGGTCATTCTCTCTCCAACCACAAGAACTCCATATCTCAGACTAAGCTCTCATTTCTAGTGCACTCATTCCCCAACAACTTCTCCTTCATCACCCTAAATGGCTCTCTGCTCCTTCGCCAACAATGATGTCATCCCTGAACTTGACTTCTCTGAGCAAGTGCTCTGTTTTCCTACTACTAAAACAGAACTGTTTCAACGCCCCTGCTAACACTTTTGTTTTTAATTTTTGATGCCTATATGTAGTGAGACATATATTGACATCGAATAAGCATATTCCTTGCTCGTTTTCATCTGTTACACCTCCTTTGTGCTAATCACTCTGCCAGCTTGGTGACTCTTCGTTTCATCATGTATTTTTTTTTATTAAAAAAAATACACACAAGTTTATGTCTGCACGTGCGTACATTTGCCCAAGCATGGCTCTACCACTGACTGGAAGGAAATAATAACCACACACGATGTCTGTAACACTACAACACCGGCCTATACAAAAGACCAACCCTCTAACACTACTGTCATGTCGTTAAGTTAAGATCAAACCTTTCTCGCTCGACTCACCATCACGACCAAGAAGACTATGATGGTAAGCATGAAGGAAGTTCTCACCTTCTCAGCAAAGGCATGAGAGAACTCCGCTTTCTCACCTTTATTGTGAAATTTAGCTTGGAACAAGGCTATCATAATCTTTGTAATCTTTTCAACTAACTCCATGAACTTTACCTCCATATTACAACATTTGTTGTAGCATGGGGTCCATGACCGTTGGGAGTCCCATCTGATTCTTTAGGAGCTTTATCATCCTCTGCACTCTTAAGAACTTTATCATTATCTATCAATTTAATATTAAAATTAGTCAAATTATAACAAGATATAAATTTTGATCTAGGATGATTAAATTTTCGATCATTTTTTTAAAGGTTTATAATGGAGTTGTAATCAACTTGCATCAAATAGTAAACATTTTCAATAATTAAAACATATGAACGATTTGAATGCCAACCTAAAGTTAATGACTGTTCCTTCAATTCGCAAAGCACTTCATTTTCCAAAATAGCATCCCAAATTAAATTGTCACATGAAAATGCTTTCACCATTTTCTGCCGCCAAAAAATCATGTTGTAAAGGTAAAGTGATCATTTCTCATTATAAACATATAGAAATTGTAATATTTACAAAAGCTCAATCTTCAACTATTCCTATACACTACAAAAAAAGCGGTCATTTGCCGTGGTTAGTTTGTAGCGGTTAGAAGAAACCGCTACAAACGAACATTTTGGCGCGAATTTGTCATGGTTTAAAGTGAAACCGCCACCAATTAGTAACGGAAACTTTGACGGGAAATGGTGACCATTTTGCTTCGATTTTTGTAGCGGTTATTCAAAACAAAACTGCCACAAATATGGCGCCAGCCTTGGCGCGTTTTGGCGTGAATATTGTGGCGGTTAATTAGTAGCGGTTTCGTTGAAATATCCGCTATAAAAATTCATCGACACCTTTGCCGCGTCTAAATGTTAATGTTTGTAATGGTTTTGACAGTAATCGCTACAAAATATATTCGAAACGACACAGTTTTCTCGCGGTGAGAAGAAACCGACGCCTTGACCGCGTCTAGATGTTACAATTTGTAGCGGTTTACGCTGTAACCGCTACAAAAGTTATTCTCTAAATAGGCAACAACTAGAAATATTAAAAAATATTCTAAATCTAGATTGTCACTAAGCGAACATTCTCTGCTCTGTTGTCGGGAGATGAGATAAGAGATGCAAAGCCGAGAAAGTTCGTTTGGTGAAAATCCAAATTTAGTTATTCCATTCACTTGAAGACGTCTAGTCTTCTGAAGATTGTCCAACATATCATCGGAGATTGGGTCCAATATAGACACCAATCTCTCTAGGAAATATCTCTGATCAAAATGAGTCAGCAAGTTTTGCTAGAGATATTGGTGGCTATACTGAATCCAATTTTCAATAAACTTGTTATTACTAACCCTAGCTATTTTAGGGAAATTAAAGAAAATAAATGGAAATGTTTTTATTGTAATAAAGAAAAAAAAATCTAAACTAATTAGTTTGATAAACTAATTAGATTGGATTTTTAAAAAAAAAAATATTAAATTGGTAGCGGTTCCTATAAAACCGTTACAACGTGTATTTATTTTGTGGCGGTTATGTAACCGCTACAAATTTTCACGAAGATTGAGGCGCATTTGTCGCTGTTTAGGTGGCGGTTATACTCTAAATGTTACAATTGGTAGCGGTTTAGGATATAACCGCTACAAAATTTATTCTATAAATAGTGACCGTACAACAACTATAAATATTCAAATTTAAAATATTTCAAGTCAAGATTCTCGCTAAATGAACATTCTCTGCTCTGTTGTCGGGATATGAGATAAGAGATAAGAGATGTGGAGCCGAGAATGTTTTTTTAGTTAAAATTTTGATTTAGTTATTCTATTCATTTAAAGACGTCTCCTCTTCTGAAGATTGTCCAACATATCATCGGAGATTGGGTCCAATATAGCCACCATTCTCTTTGGGAAATATCTCTGATCAAAATGAGTCAGCGAGTTTTTCTAGGGAGATTGGTGGCTATACTGAATCTAATTTTCAATAAACTTGTTATTACTAACCCTAGCTCTTTTAGGGAAATTAAAGAAAATAATTGGAAATGTTTTTATTGTAATAAAGAAAAAAATCGAAACTAATTAGTTTGATAAACTAATTAGTTTGAATTTTTTTTAAAAAAAATTAAATTGGTAGCGGTTCCTCTAAAACCGTTACGAAGTGTCGAAGTTTATGAAATTTGTAGCGGTTTCTGTAACCGCTACCAATTTTCACGAAGAATGAGACACATCGGTCGCTGTTTAGGTGGCGGTTTTACTCTTAACCGTTACAGAATCTCAAAAGTCAAGTTGTTTGTAGCGGTTTCTGTAACCGCTACCAATTTTCACAAAGAATGAGGCACATTAGTCTCGGTGGAGGTGGCGGTTTTTGTAAAACCGTCACAAAAGTTATTACTGTGACGGTTTTTGAAATAACTGCCACGAAATGTAGCAGTTATTATCCCTCCCTTTTCACTTTCGAAATTCACAGCGCAATTTTTGTTACTATTCACTTCTCAATTTCAACTTTTACCTTTCACCATCATGAATTCTAAGGACAAGGGAAAAGAGAAAGTAGTGGAACCCCCAAGAAGGCCTCTCAGGGGTGGTAGTAGTAGAGGTAGGAGAGGGTGTGGGCCTCTAAATACCCTCGTTCAGCCACCTCAGGTTGAGAATGAGTTTGATGAACTCTTTGCAAATGACCCAATCCCACACCCAGAGACCCTAGAGACCATAGGCGGAGAACGAGGCGCAAGTCTATCGATTGACGACATCTTGAATAGCCAAGATGGTGAGGAGATCCAGATTGAGATTCCCATAGCGGAAGCGAAGCAGTTCCTCGACAAGGAGAACGAGCGGGACCAAGGGAACCCTCGATCGTCGTCTTCTCGTTCCACCGGATTTACGATGGATGTCAAAGGTAAGTATAAGTATTTTATTGGCGAAAAATAAAATTTAAATTCCTAACATGTAATGATTGTTTATCTAAATACAATGCAACAATTTTGTTATAATTGTGCAGATCCACAGTGGAACGTCCGCTGGAGGACGCTGGACGTTCCCACTCTCAATCACGAGAACAACACCTACCGCGTGATCGTCCCATGGAACGTGGACACGGATCAGCCGATCGACAGCGGTGGTCACTTCTTGAACCGATTCCTGTCACAGCTTGGCGGGAATTGGGGGTTTTTCCCTATCTATTTCCAAAATTGGAGAAAGGTTCCGGATGGCAACAAGGATAAGGCGTTTACAGACGTTGTACAAGTAAGTTATGTTGTGTAATTAAAATTTACATGTTAATAGTTTTAAGTTGTATAAATTGTGGTTAATTTAGTTATTTATTTCTTAAATAATTATTAATTAATTACTAATTATTTAATGATATAGAAAAAATTTAAAATGCGAGTCGAGGCGAAGAGGTATGTAAAGATGAAGATGAGAGAAGCGTGGAAGAGCCAGAGGGGTCATCTATATGACAAGAAGAATGGAGATGGGACTATACCTCTGCAGCAACTGATGGTAAACGTCGAGCCAAATAACTGGGCAGCTTTTGTCCAATATAGGAGGAGTACAGATGGATTGGTACGTTTTTTTATTAATCATAGTTTTATTTTTTAATCATGAAAGTATTGTATATTTTAAAATTTGTTTTAATTAATTACACTCATTTATTTTGCAGACCCTATCGCAAAGGAACACCAGAAGCAGGGCAGCACAGAGGATCAATCACACGGGAGGATCCAAGACGTTTGCGGTGACGTACAGTGAGATGGTATGTTAAAAGTTGAGTTAATGACGCGCTAAATGACTATTGTTTTGTTCTAGACATAACAAAGTTTATATTTTTTTTAGCAAGAGAAGGCTCGGGAGGAGAACCGTCAGATGGATTATGGGGAGTTGTTCACACGCACCCATAGGCATCGTGATGAGACGCCGATCTCTGAGGAAGCAGAGCAGATAATAGTAAGTTACAAAAAACTAATTCTATATTTAAATTTAATTAAATTGATTGCTTAATGTTTTATGAAATATGTGCGTCAAGCCCGGATTGAGCAGACCCAGCAGGAGTTGCGATCGTCGCAGACCCCAGAGTCACAGGGTTCTATTGATCCTACAGCCACATTGAAAGATGGTGTGGGCCGAGTTAAGCATCCTGGCCGTGTTAGGGGCTTTGGGCTAGGCGCCATGCCTAGCATGGTGTACGGCAAGGCCTCCTCCTCTGCCGCCAGGACCTCCGGCTCGAGCATTCCACCACCTGCTGCGGTTGATGCGATGATTGCCGAGAAAGTTGCCGCGCAGGTTGCCGAGAAGCTTGATGAGAAGGTTACCGAGAAGGTTGCCGCCAAGACAAAGCGCATGCAGGAGAGTCTCAACAGTTGGTTCGCTACTCAGAGGCATAGTTGGCAGTCACTTGCTAGGGCCTTGACAGAGTTGTTGCCGGACAGACGGTTTCCATCTCCCGAGCCTCCCCCTCCATTCATCTTCGAGGATTCCCCACCATCTCACCCGCCCCCAGAGCCGTTCATCTTCGAGGATTCCCCACCAGCTCCCCCGCCTCCGCGTCTGGAACCTGATGCTGCTGCTCACGAGGATGATGTTACCTCTAGTCGAGCCCGCGTCGCCCCTGAGAGAGACCCCCCTGAGACAGGACCTGATCATTAGGCTCCTGATAGTTAGTTATTATTATCTACGTACAATATTTCATTTTGTACGCCCCGGATGTTTGTTAACAATTTTATTATATTTAAATATTTGTTATCTTTTTTTTTCACTAGCTTTTTAAAATTTTAATTTTACTAAATAGAGTTTATAATTTGTGATTAAAATTGTATGATTCTTGAGCAAAAAAAATTAAAATGTATGATTATAAATTTCGTAGCGGTTTACAAGATAAACTGCGACAAATTTTATTTAATAATATATTTGTCGCGGTTATCATAAAACCGCTGCAAATTTGAATTTTAGAAATAAAAATATCCACCAAAATTTAAAAACAATCATCATTTGGTACCGGTTCATGTAGCGGTTTTTAACCAGACAAATATATGGCGGGATTTTCAATTCAAATTTGTATCGGTTTCTTAACCGCAACGCTTTCACAATTACAATTGGTAGCAGTTCTTTAATCGCGACAAAGTGTATTTCAAACTGATTCGCGGTTTATGTCGCGGTTGTTAACCGCTACAAAGTGACCAAGATTACATTTAAACATCTCAAGATGAAATTTATTAAACATTGTCTCCACATTGCTATACTTTCCTAGCTTTGTTTGCTACAGATGGATAAGTCATGGATCAAGATGCCGGGCAGTTCTCCTGTATATTTAGCGAGATTAAAAAATTTCTTAGATTTCGCCTTCTCTCACGCTAGCATTAATGGCAAGATCGTGTGTCCTTGTTGTAGATGCAAGTTTAAGAAGTGGCAAACACGAGAAGGTGCTATGGAACATCTTCTTTCTAAGCCTTTCCCAGAAACATATACATTCTGGGGACTTCATGGTGAGGAGCGTGGTATGAGATATGTGGATCATCTTCCTCAAACCTCACAAGTAGGAAATCAACTAGATCAAGATGATCCGGTTAATGAGGCTGTTCGTGACACTTTTGGTGTTCAAGACGACAACTTCATGGCAGAAGTACAAGGTCCTCAACCAATTTTCTACAGGAATGAAGTAGCTCGGGAATTTTTTATCCTAATGGATGAGAGCGATCGTCTGTTGTATCAAGGCTGTCAGAAATACTCAAAATTATCCTTTCTGATCAAATTGTATCATATCAAATGCATGTGTGGGATCACAGATAAGGCGATGTCGATGCTGCAGGAACTATTACGAGATGCTTTCCCTGACGCGGACATTCCCACAACCTTCTACGAGGCCAAGAAGATAATCAACAGATTAGGATTGAACTACGAAAAAATCAACGCTTGCCCCAACGACTGCATGCTTTATATGGGGGAGGACGCTCGGAGGGAGACTTGTAAGAAGTGTCACACTTTGAGGTTCAGGACAGTTCAGAAGGGAAAAAAGAAGAAGAAACCCGCAAAGATTCTAAGGTACTTTCCTTTAAAACCTCGCTTATAGAGATTGTTTATGTCGTCTAAGACAGCTGAGCATATGAGGTGGCATGAAGCCGACAAGAACGACGATGGTAAACTCAGACATCCACGTGATGGTGAAGCGTGGAAAGCGTTCGACTCAGACTTTCCTGATTTCGCGGCGGACCCTAGAAATGTTCGTCTTGCTTTGGCGACCGATGGTTTTAATCCGTTTGGTAATCTTAGTACAAGTTATAGTATATGGCCAGTTGTTTTGATACCTTACAACTTGCCCCCTTGGATGTGTATGAAACAGAGCTCCTTCATTATGTCCATGATCATTCCAGGCAAAAAGGCACCGGGAAATGACATCGATGTGTATCTCCAACCGCTCATCAATGAGTTGGTGGAGTTGTGGAACATAGGCGTCGAGATGTATGACGCGCACGAGAAGACACTGTTCAACATGCGTACGGCGTTGATGTGGACTGTAAGTGACTTCCCTGGACTGGGAACATTATCCGGGTGGAATGTGCATACCGGCCTTGCGTGTCCGGCTTGCAATTTTGACTCTGACTAGTGCGCCTTCCCCACAGTTGTAAGTGGTGCTTTATGGGTCATCGGAGGTTTCTGGATGGTACACACAGGTTTAGGTTGTAGCGGAATCGTTTCAATGGGCAACAGGAAAGAAGAAGACCTCCTCGGAATTTATCTGGTGCAGATATAATAGAGTAAATTGTGGATGTCGAATTTGAGTATGGGAAAAAAGACGACCCAGCAAAGGCCGGGACAAAGACGGCCAGGGCTTCTGGTTCTGCGACCCAGCAATGGCGGAAGATAAGCGTCTTCTTCGCTCTTCCGTATTGGAAAGATAATTTGCTCCGACACAGTCTGGATGTCATGCACATTGAAAAGAATGTGTGCGACAATGTCTTATACACGATTATGAACGAACCAGGCAAGTCAAAAGATCATCTTCAAGCGAGGAAAGATTTACGAGAGATGGGGGTTCGTGCAGACACGTGGCCGGATGAGCATGACAGATTTCAACCGGCAAAATTCACCCTGACAAAACCGAATAAGGAAACCTTCCTTGCCACTTTGAAGAAAATAAAAGTTCCTGACGGGTATTCAAGCAACATTTCACGATGTGTGGACGTGCAGGCTCGAAAGGTTACTGGGCTAAAGAGTCATGACTCACATGTGCTTATGCAGCAGTTACTTCCGCTGGCCATAAAAAATACAGTGCCTCTCGATGTGTCGATCGTTTTGGTCAAGCTTTGTACTTTCTTCCAGAAGTTGTGTTCCAAGGTGTTGATCGTGGAGGAGCTCGACCAGCTGCAACAACAAATCATTCTTACGCTGTGCCATTTGGAGATGATCTTTCCTCCTTCATTTTTCACGGTCATGGTTCACCTGACAGTACACATTGTTCACGAAACAAAGCTTGCTGGCCCGGTTCACTACCGATGGATGTATCTTATTGAGAGGTACTCTTTTAAAATTAATTACTTCAGCATATATAATACATTACTTCTTAGTCTCATGTTTAAACATTGATGTATCAACATTTTTCCTTATTACTTTATAGGTTCCTTGGGAAACTGAAATCTTACGTGAGGAATAAGGCGTGGCCTGAAGGTTCAATAGCAGAAGGTTATATTGGGGATGAGGTCTTGTATTTTTGTTCCAGGTACTTTGATGACATTGAGACGCCATTCAACAGACGCCATTCACCAGAATTCAGAGCTCTTGCACTCGGCCCGCTTGACCATGCCCAAAGATTTACAGCATACAATGTCAATGGCTTCAAGTTTTGCACGGTTTCACGAGATCAGGGATCGCTGACCCAAAACTCGGGTGTATACGGCACGTTTGGGACGAGGAGTTATGCGAGCAGCAGTGACGGGAACATGCAGTTCGGGGACGTCCCGTATTATGGAAAGCTGCTTGATGTGGTCAGGATAAGTTACCAAGGCCTTTTCTCTATGACGTTGTTCAAGTGTTTGTGGGCGAATACGACAACGTCCCAGGGACTCACGACCGATGACTTAGGCATCACATCCGTGAATTTCTCCCGCCCTATTCACACTGGTCAATCTGAAGATGACGAGCCGTATATTCTTGCCTCAGAGGCCCATCAGGTTTATTACGTCGCCGATGAGAGGCACAGGGATTGGAATATGGTGGTTCACTTAAAGCCTCGGGACCTTTACGACATGGGCGATGGTGAGAACGTCGCCTACGATTGTGAGCCGCTACACCCCGCCAATTTCGAAAACTTCTTCCCAGACGGCGATGACACTTTACCTATAGTTCGGTACGTCTTTTAATATCCGCAACATGAAATATAAAAATTTCACTTCCAAAAATTTTTCTATGTCTTATTTTATATTAACTCACACGTAACTTTTTATACAAACTTTCTTTGTAGGGAGACCGACGAAGATTGAGAAGAAAAATTATCCCTACTCTTCATTTTACTTTAATTTTTTTAAGAAAAACTCAAAAAAAGTTATTTGTATCCCTACTCTTCGTTTTACTTTTATTTCTTAAAAAAATGCCAAAAAAAAGTTTTTGTCGCGGTTTGAAACCGCCACTAAATATTAAACAAAACCGCTACTAATTCTTTAACCGCGACAAACCATAACAAAACCGCTACTAAAATAAACTGCTACATAAAACGCAACCTCAACCGCCACAAAATGATATGCTGAGATCAAAATAAATACCCCCACCAAATCACATTCAATATGCTCCATTTTGATTTCTTCACACGTTTTCTCTCCAACTTCTCTCATATTTTTACGTTTTCTCAACGAGGCAAAGTGTTTGAATCGGGTAAGTGTTACTCAGCTTGATAATATTTGTTTTTTCTTCTACCCTATTGATATTAACTTGTAACTTCTTTTATTTTACAGGTACATTTTCTTAATTTTCAACTTCTTTTCTACTTTCATATACTTATTCATCGATCCACTTTTCCACACTTTTGTTTTGTAATTCATTTTATTTTTACGAACTCATAAGTTATTGTTATTATATTTGGATATTCTCATTATTTTCCATATCTATACTACCTTATACAATCAATTATTATATTTTAATATCATTTTCCGTAAAAATATAAATGAGATAATAATTTAATTAAGAATTGTGAAATATATATATATTTTTTAAATTTCACCTATTTGTAGCGGTTTCAAAACCGCTACAAATATCAAAATAACAGCAGGCACGCCACCTCAACTAAGAAAAAACGCTACAGAAACCGCAACCTAAACCGCTACAAAATGCTACGTAAAGATAAAAAATGGTGCCAAAATTTTTTGTAAAAATCTTGGCGGGAATTATTTGTGGCAATTATAAACCTCTACAAAAAATATAGCTGTAAACTTTTTCAGATATTTGGACGAATTATTTGTGGCAGTTATAAAACACTACAAAAAATATGGCCTTTTTCAGATATTTGGACGAATTTGTAGCAGTTACTAAACTGCGACAAATGTAAAATAAAAAAAGGCGCCAAAACTTTTTTCATTTTGTAACAGTTTTTTTACCGCGACAGTTGTGTGTATAAGTTGTCAACGTAGCCATATATAGTGGCGGTTAGTATAAACCACTACAGTTATCGTAGCAGTTTATTTTCATGTAGTAGCGGTTATTTTAAACCGCGACGAAACGTTTTTTTTCATTGGTTTTTGTCACGGTTTGTGTAACCGTGACTAATGTCATTTGTCACGCCAAAAACCGCCACAAATGGGCGGTTTTTTTGTAGTGATATTATGATGAAAAAATTGGTTACATTGTCAGTACAAAACAACTTCACCCAAGATGTATATCATAAAATAATACTAAAATGAATAGGACTTTCAAAGCTTTCCGATCTAATTTTTCGTTTTGAAAAGGAAAATAATTATGCTAAAAAGCTTCACTAGTAAGTGAATGAATTCAATGCACCTGAAAAGATTGGTCATTCTCCAATAAATTAAATGTATGATAAACTGCAGCATATTGACCATATTGTTGCATTCTTGTATCATATGGATACATAGATGGCTCCCTCCAGTCCATCTCGGATCCAGAGCTATCATAATTGGGTTGGTGATGTGAGTAGAACCAAACACATTGTATAGAGCAACATCACAGATGTAAATTAATGAATACACAATAAAATTCTTTGCAAGATAAGAGAAAAGCTTACTAGAGACAATCTGTAAGGACAAATCAACACCATTTCTACGTTATAGTATTTCGTTATTCATAAATGAGCATATTTTATTTTCATCATATTTATGTCTCACCTTTATTTTAAAGGTAAATATGTGTTTGAAGATAAAAGCCCTAGGAATAGAATATGTGTTAATCTCCAGGATCAATGATAGAGATCATGATCATGAGGACTTGAGAACACTGTATATCTATTACCTGAAACTTGTTCCTAGTCTTGAATCACCAAGACAGGGCATTGGTGATCTCAATAAGACTAGTACAACATCTTCTACTTGTATAGAGATATAAGGTAGGGACCTCATGGAATACAGGCATGGTGATGTCTTAGCTGATGTCATGGGTGGATCTGTTAGAGAACAGATAGCACCGAATTGACCCGTCGAGAGACTCCAGATTCATTGTAGAAAGTATCATTGGATATGTAAAGTATCTCATCATTTGGTAGTACAGATCGTCCTAAACTTAAGGATGTCATCGAACACTATGTCCTAGGGTTATACTTTGACTGTACAACTCTATCCACCTGAAAATGGGGAAAACAGTGTACTCTTGGGTGTAACCCGAATACATGAGTGTAGATGGACATGCTAAGAGGACTCATAGTCCCCTATAAGGGATTAGTCATTCACAAGACCTGTAGAGCTTCGATAGCTTCTAATTAACTCGAGAGACTGTGCGCACAGCAAGTGATCATGAAGAGTCCTGATCAGTTATAGAGTTAATATAAGAAGATTCCTAGTTCTGTGAAATAGCTACATTTAGTCAATTAAGAGAGATGATACTCTATCTTTTCTCTCGACTAAATGTGAATGACGATGTGAATGATGATGCCTGCACGGTATCCAAATATGAAAGGTAGATCACTTGATCAACTCAATTAGTTCTGGGGCCGCAGAGCATTGCTAGTGTCTTATAAGGTCATTAAATAAATTAGGCCCGTTAAAAGGGTTTTTTAATTGGTCCTAGTTTATTTATATTAGTGACTAATTGAGCCTAATGGGTCACACACAAAAGGTTATTCCCGATTGTTTAAATTTAGCAAATTTGGGCCAATAATTGTTATTGAGCTTTATCAAGAGTAAAGGTGTAATTGGGTTGGAGTGGGATTCCAAGCCCAATGAAGAGAAAATGGCGTCATATATGGTGTCCTTAGCAGGAAATCAATTTCTCCATAAAATGGCCCAAATGTGTTGGAAGACCTAACGAGGTCTTAGGCCAAGTTGAATTTTGAATTCAAATTTTGAATTTGAATTCAAGAGGATAGGTTATAAAAGATAATTCTGAATTATCTAATATATATATATATATATATATATATATATATATATATATAAAGATCCAATAATGATTGGATGAAAATAGGAGAAATAATAAGTTTGGATTGATTTAAAATGATTTTGAATTTTAGTTTAAGAGATGAATGTGATTCATCATCTTAAATTATTATTCAATTAAGATATGAATTTAATTCATTATGATTTGGATTTTCCAATTCAAGTTTGGGTCATTCTTGTGAGCACTTAAATTAGGATTTGACTCTTATAAAGTGCTGATTTCTTGAGTGCCATTTTTATGCACATTTTTTTAAGGAAAAAAAAGGAAATAAATGTGATCTATCATCTTAAATTCAATCCATCAATCAAGATATGAATATGATTCATCATATTAAATTCAATCAATCAATCAAGATGTGAATTTAACGTGACTTGGTTGACAAGCAATGGGCTTATTACCTTAAACGCCTTTCTTAGTGCATAAGCTGAAAATTCCTAAGGCAATTAGGGCTAGGAATTTTTAGCCTACCAAGGCTATAAAATGGGGAGGTTGGACATTTTATGACAATCCTTATGCTCTCTAAATTTAGGTCTTTACCAAAGGTTTAGAGAGGAAAAGGCACCATTCATTAAAGGGTAAGGTTTCAACCTTGTTCATCCTCTCTTTAACCTAATCCTAAGAAACTATCATCTTCTTGAAAAGATCAAAACCCAAAGAAACCAAAACTCAATCTTGTCTTCGCCTAGCAAGCATTCAAGGAGTGGGAGGTTTCAAGAGAAGGAGTTCTCATTGCAATCGAGAGATAGCCGTGTGGATCAACGTTAGAGGACATCAAGAACTTTGAAGTCTTCGAGTAATCTTAGGTAAATCTAATCTCTAATAATCGTTTTATCGACTTATCCTAAACCCAATAGTTGTTTTAACGAGTAATTGATGCTACCAAAAATTTAACTAAGCACCGCAAGTGTACGGGTCATGAAAATAGTAAGTGGCAAATCAAGGTCATCCCACAGAGACTCAATCAAACTGATGGTTAGGTGTCAAATTTCCTTTTTTCATCTAAGTTGAGCAAATAAGAAGTGTTTTCAATAGTAGTAAAACAAAAGAATTTAATAAAAACAAGCACTTTCAAAGAGAGAGAATTCAAATATCAAAAGGACAACCTAGAGTCACTAATCCCTTGTTTGTTTCTTAGATTTCATTCCCACCACATTAATTCTAACTTAATCTCATCAGTTAATCTAGAGTATTAGTGTTTATAAGTGCCTGTCGGTCCACTTATATACCTACCTCAAATGATCATGCAATGTCTCACACAATTAATTAAGATGCAAGTCAAATCGGGCTCACTCTAATTTGACTATGCGGAGCTTCTAGGTATATGTCTATCCTAGACGCAAATTAGATTAAAACCTAATTTCTTTATTAGATTTAAACCTAATTCCACATTATTCAATCCCAAGGTCAATTTAAGATTCTCTCTTTCAAGTCCAACCCTAAATCCCCAAAACATGCTCAATGGTGATCAGTCAATAAGCAATAAATAATAAAAACAGGATTAAAGAAACTGATTCAAATTAAGCAAAACCAATGTGTGGGAATAATTCCTATGTCTCAAACAAGTTCATAGCACTCTGGGTTGAAAAGAAAATTAGCCACATATGGCTATGAGAAAATCCATTATAAAAATAAGGAGTTCAGATTCAAGCATAAAGAGAAGAAGAAGAAGAAGAAATCTCAGAACAACTCTGCTTCTTTTCGTCTCCAGCAAAATCTCATGCTCCAATTCTTTTTCTACTGTCCATGTGTCTCTGCCTGATGCGTCTTCTCTTCTTCAATCCTCCTCAGCTGTGCGTCTCTACTCCTTAAATCTTCAATTGCGTTCTTTTTTTTTTCTCTCTCCTGCTGCCAGCGCCTTTATTCCTTTTTTGCGTGATTGTCTCTGATGTTGCGCTCCTTCCTAAATAATGATGATCTTTCTCCAAAAATATGCTGCCTCTTAAATCTTTCTTTTTTTTAATTCAGCGTCATTCCTCCTTTTCAGCCACAATATGCCGCCACACCTTTATCTCCAATTGATTAGGTGAGAATGCCCATTTATTTCTCCAATATTTCCAAAACAATAAATTGGAAACAATTTGAATGGTTGCTGATTGCTCCTCGTGCTCCTGATTGTGTGCAAGAAAAGGGAGTGCCATAATCATAATCATAAAAACTGAATTTTTATTTTGCTTTTAGAAAACTTCCTATATTATTTATTTCCTAAATTCAAAAGCTTTTATTTTAAATTGAAACCCCCTAAATGATGCATCTAGATTTATATCCCTTAAAATCATCATAAAGTCTCTTTAATTTAGCATTTGTGACTTCCTAAATATATCAAATTACATCACAAATCAATTAAAAATAAGAAGTCATCAGTAATCTTAAAAATCATGAATATTATAAATTATTATGAATTTTCATGAGTACCGTAAAGAGTTACGGATTAATAATTATTAATTAATTAGTGGAATGAGTTAAGGTTAATAATTTATAAGGACTATAAGGAGTTATGGGTTTCTGCAACAATTAAACAAAATTTTTATTTTCAGCCTCATGAAACTTTACATGAAAATCAGGTAATAGACAAAATTAACCAACATTATGCACTATTAACAATAGAGTAGTCAGTTTGCAGGAAATGTAGGGCTACGTTAACAAATTTTAAAATATAAAGATAGGTTTAGTTATTTTCTTACATGTAGTCAAATTATTTTGTATCCATTGACAAATATATAAATAATTTATTAAGCAATAATTTAAAGATCTTTTCACTATTCACAAAAATTTATTATTTTACCATATGCTTGTGTATCTGGGGACACCCCATCCACCAAATCCAATCATTTTCAAAATGATATATACTTTTAAAAAAAAATGATTATTTTTAAAACATAAAGAAGAGATTACTTAAGGGAGTTGAAGTTTGCCAGCCACTAGAAAGGGTAAAAGAGGAATGGCTTCGCTAGACTCTCCTAATGGTCTCCCGCCGATAGACTCTGGGCAACGCAAGCTTCCACCGGATCGTCCACCAGCCGAGGGGCAGTATGACCGGAAAAAGAAGAAGAAAACAGAGGATGTTACTCCACAAGCCATTATGGATGACCGAATGTTAGATTATGAAGTATAACAATCAATTGAACAGAATGTGAGCTCTGAAGAAAAGGGAAAATCAGACAGACAGAATGACAAATCACCAAAATTCCCTTCCTATCGAGCTTCTTTGATGGGTTTCAATGGAATTGCTCAAAGTAGTCATATATTGGAAGAAGAGTATCTATTTACTAATGATAAGGAAATTTGCTGGAAATTACCTGAGGAGTCAGATGAGATGAAGAAGCTCATGGAGTTATATCTAGTGGCACCCTGTGCACATAGGAGGAATACAATGAGTGGTGTGAACCATGGAATTACGCTTTGATTCTTACAGTGCTGGGCAAGAAGTTCAACCTATTTGTTTTGAAGGAGCTTTTGATAAAACTCTGGAGATTTTCAAGCTTCGAACTCATTGATGTTCCTAATAACTACTTTATTGTTCGATTCCAGGATCAGGAGATGTGGAGATCACATTACAAAAAAGTCCTATACGATGGACCTTGGGTGATTAAGCAGCACTGCCTCCTCATACAACGCTGGACACCTTATTTTAACCCATACCAGAATCCCTTAGGTAGAGTAGCAACTTGGGTCCGAATCCCTGATGTCCCAATGCACTGCTACAATAAGCATTGCATCTCATGTCTGGGGGACCGGATTGGACGCACTCTCAAGGTGGCCATGAACACCGTCCATGATTCTTCAGATGCATCACCAAAAATCCAGACAGGGAAATTTGTAAGGATCTGTGTTGAAATGGACCTTCAAAAAAAATTGGTCCCAAAGGTAATCACAGCAGGGGCAATATTCAATGTAGAATATGAAGGGCTTACGCTCATTTGTTTCCATTGTGGACGATACGGCCATAGGAGGGATGAATGTCCCCACAGGTGCTCTGCCTCAAATTCCGATGACACAGGACAGTTGGTGCATCCGCAACCTTCATTACAGCAACTTCCAAAGCAGCCAGTCAATAGACCGTCAACGAGCTCGTCGCCGGCCACCGTGGAAGAGGCCTTCAGGCCGTGGATGCTCAACGATCTGATTCAAGAGATCTCCAGCGTCTTCCATCGGGGTCTTGACCGAGGGTGGTTGGAATGGCTAGTTTCAGGCAAGCTTCAAGGTTTTCGGCAATTGAGGAGCTCCAGGAGGATGGTGAACTGATGGGAGATGATGGTCCGTACGAGTTGAGACAAGGCTTGCAGAATCCAATATGATTAAGTCCTCCTCGATGAAGGCGCATGCTCAGGAAGTCAAAAAAATTACAGCTGGCAAGTTAAACCCTAAAAAGTTGGTTATTGGGCATAAGGCAAAATTCCAATACAGGCCCAACAAGACAAGCCCATTTGTGGGCCAAGCAAACCGAATGGAGCTATTGGGGCTGCTAATACGCCACATTTTTTGGGCCAGGCTGAGCAAAATAACGTCTTGCAAACCACATTTAAGGAGGGAGCCAATCTTCACAATGATTTAGGCAATGAATTAATTAAACCTGCTGGGCCTCCTGTTTTAAAAGATGCTTCAAGTCCCATTGATCACAGCAAACAACCAGCCCAAACAACAGATGAGAGCCACAATATGAATAATGCAACAGTCTTACATATAGGTCTAAAAAAATCCAGTGAGAAAAAAACCAAAAATAAAAATCAACGTGCACATATAATTGTTCAGGGGAACATTACCATTGTGGCTCATCAGGGTCCTTTGTCTTTGAATCCCACTTCGGGTTCTATGAGGGAGCGAAACCGAGATGCCATGGAGCAGAATCATCACTCACCTGATCAATGGGACCTGAATGAAGACATCACACCTGATTTTTTGGAGGGGGATGAAATGCTTGTGCCCGAGACTCAACCTCACCGAGTAAATGTAGGAGATGTCGAGTAGCCAGGTACGTATTCTATTCTCTGACTTATACTCATTTTTATTTTATTAATGATTATTGCCTCTTCGAATTGTCGGGGTGCCGGTAGCCGGACCACTTTTTTTTTATATATTAAGGATAGAGTCAGTAAATATCACATTAATATTCTTTGCCTATTGGAGACTCGCATTAGTGGTGATAAAGCCAATAAAGTTTGTAGGAAGCTTGGTTTTAGCCATTGGATTCGTGTGGAGTCTAATGGGTTTACTGGTGGTATCTGGCTTCTGTGGGATAGCGATGCCTATGAAATTACTTACCTTACCTCCTCCACCCAATTGCTTCACTGTCAAGTTGAAGACCTCAGTAGTAACACCTTGAGTCTTCTTACTGTTGTCTATGGGGAAACCACTTGAATGGGTAGGACTACATTATGGAACTCTCTTCCTTCCCTCTCTAATTCTAATCTTCCTTGGCTTGTTCTGGGTGATTTTAATATCTATTTGTCTCCAGATGATAAACTTGGGGGTGCGGCGCCCCCTTGGGCCTCAATGCAACAATTCAAGAACTGTATTGACGACACTGGTCTCATTTAGGCTAGGGTTCAAGGGGACAAATTCACTTGGGAAAGAAAGGGGTTAAAAGAGAGGCTGGATTGGGTTTTTACGAACATTAACTGGATCAACTCCTTTCCCAATTTCATTGTTCGCCATGAATTGAAATTCAAGTCTGATCATAGGATTGTGGTGATGGATCGAATTCGACTTTCCAGAGGAGAAGTTTTCGCAAATCTTTTTCCAATTAAGTAGCATGGTCTCTGGAAAATGATTTTAAAGATATCACTAGGGAAGCTTGGCGTGAGAAAGTTGGCTCCAAGGCCTTCAAAGTTTTTAAAAATCTGCCACGGATTGGAATGACAACAAGGTTGGCAATTTTTCAAAAAAGAAAAAAGAGCTGATTCGCCGCTTGGAAGGAATTGATAAGTGCAGAAGGATGAACTTGCAAACGGGTTTGTACAAGTTAGAAAGGAAACTTTGGGAAGAGTATCATAAAGTAGCAACCCAAGAAGAAATTACCTGGTTCCAGAGATCTCGAAGTAAATGGCTGCAAGGAGGAGATAGAAATACTAGATTTTTTTCATGCTTCTACCATGATCAAAAGGAAAAAGTAGAGAATTGTGGCCATCCTGAATGATAGGGGGGACTTGGTTGAGGATCATGATACGGCAAAAATGATGGCCCACAATTTCTTTCTCAACCTATATACTCGCGATGCCTCGGTTAAAGACCTTGGCGAGCTGTGCTCTAATTTTCCTCCGATTGACATTCATGACTTGCATATGCTGTCAAGAAAAGTTACCAGAGTGGAAATAAAGAATGCAACTTTTGCTATGGCAGCGTTTAAAGCCCCGGGTCCAGATGGGCTTAATGCCCACTTTTTTCAGACTCAATGGAATGTTGTAGGGGATAGAATTTGCAATCTCATTGATGATTGTTTTAATAGCCCCTCCAAGATGTCCAACATCAATAAGGGCAAGATTGTTTTTATACCTAAGGTTGATAACCCCTTGACATGAAGAGACTTTTGTCCCATTTATTTGTGTAATGTGAGCTTTAAAATCATTACTAAAGTCTTGGCTAGCAGGTTCAGAGGTATAATGGATCGGCTTATAAGTCATGAGCAATGTAGTTTTATTACGAACAGATCCAGTTGTGACAACATTCTAATTGCTGAAGAGATCATACATTCTATGAGAATGAAGGGCAAGAAGAAAGGGTTTGTTGCCATTAAAATTGATATGGAGAAAGCTTTTGATAGACTGGACTGGGGATTTATTAGAAATACCCTTATATGCTTGAATCTGGATATCAAACTCATTGATCTCATTATGGATTGCATATCTTGTTAGGATTCGTACACGCAGCAGATTAAAAATTTCTTACGAATCCTTCCGAAGGATCACTCAACGACGTTTAAATCAGAGTTAAGGAAACCGAATCATACCTTGTGTTGAACTAGTCCGCGTTCCGATCCTTTGATCAGGTGGGCTACCTTCTCGAACAACACGTCCGCGTCTCGTTCCTTTGATCAGGTGGGCGATCAACACGTCCGCGTCTTGTTCTTTCGATCAGCAGAAGTCGACTCTAGGATCGGCTTCCTCTACTGGTATCCACACGAACAATCCCCGAACACGGTTGCAGCAGCGTGCTAGCGCTTCTTGTGCGTCTCTCTCTCTCAAGTTGCTCTAGGGTTTCTCGCGGCTTTTCTAAATACGCTCAACTGAAAATCCCGTAGGTTTTTCTAAACCCGATAGGCGTATTATATAACTAAAATTAATCCTTTATTAATTTTGGAAATTCGGATTTTTGAATCTGGTCAACATATCAATCACATCTATCTCATAAATGTAATTGAATATATTAAAAGCCAGATTTGGAAATTCGAATTTTGAATTTAAATCAAATCTAAATTTAAAGCCTTTTGATTTAATTTATCATCATAAATTAAATCCGAGATATGATATCTATCTATTTAATTAAATCTGAGATACCATATCTCAATTTAATATTAAACAGATATACGATATCTTTATTTGAAATTAAATGAGATACAATATCTCTATTTGTTTCAGATATTTAATTTATCAAATAAATTAAATACTAAACAAATATCATATATAATATTATAATCTCAATTTATAATATATATATTAATTTCGAATTATATATATATATATATATATATATATATATATATATATATATATCCTAGATCAAATTTAGTATTCATTTAATCTCAGATTAATCTGAGATTCAATGAACCTGGACACCTTCACCCGTGTTGGATTATTCTTGTGTGCGACCCTGCAGGCCCATATGAGATTGGCAGTGGGCCAACACTGTATCAGCCCACAAGTCGCAAGCGGCCTCTAGCAACACATTGCGACTACCCAATTCACATGGGGATCGATGACACGATACTACCTATCGTACAACCATGTCACGTCCCTTTTGTCACGCGATAATTTGGTCAAGGATGAGGCATAGATGATGTCAACTTCCTTTTCTTGACCATTGCTTTCTCGATTCTCGAGTAGTCTAATAAGTGAAATGGAAACTCCTTTCCATCACAGTATGGCCATACATTTCTTAGACTCACTCATCGAGGGGCCCAGCATTATCTCTCTACATATGTGAAGGACAAATCCCATCTTGACCACTCACATTCCTCCGCATGAAAACCACTGATCCTGATCCTAGCCTTTATCATCACCCGGTCAAAGGTGACTTTTGACTAGGTCAAAGACCAGTGACTCATCATGTAGGAATCTATGATGGTCTCAGGTTATAGGGCGTCGTGACGCGGTTATACATGAGATAAGCTTATGACTTAATCCATGCAGCTTTCTCATAGTGGGTCGGTCCAGCACCTTGTACTCTTACAAGTGCCCATGACTTTGATTCGTATCTCCATACCTCATCAAAGTCATACTGATCTTATTTCATCTTCACTCCCATGTAGATGACCGACCAGGGACATTTAGGATAATCTATAAGATTATCCAGGGATGCAGTTATCAATACGAACATGCAAATGAAAATGATAACAAAAGAGAATACTTTAAATAACTTAAATATCCAAAGTACAATGAATTGCCCCTAGGGCATAATTTCCAACATATCTACTGCTTCTATGTCCATCCTCTGGAACGATGATGAGAGCCCAAGCTTTACTCCCTCTAGAGGCGTTAGACAGGGGGATCCTTTAAGTCTGTACATCTTTGTCCTTTGTATAGAGCGTCTTGGTCATCTTATTAAAGCTGAATGCCAGGCCCGGCGGTGGAAACCCTTTACCTTTAAAAGGGGAAGCCCTCATATCTCCTACCTATTCTTCGTTGATGACCTCATTCTTTTTACAGAAGCTTCAACTAGTCAAATGATGGAAAAGTAATGCAAATCTTTTGTGAGGTCTCTGGTCATCGAATTAATTTGGATAAATCTAGAATGTTTTGTTCTACCAATGTTAATTTTAATAGGGCTCTTGAGCTAAGTAGCTTGCTTGAGATTGGAATTACTCCTGACCTGGGTAAGTACTTAGGGGTGCCGATTATTCATAAGAGAGTAACAAAACATACCTACCACCCAATTGTGTAGAAAGCTCGAAAAAGGCTGTCCATGTGGAAAAGTAAATTCTTGACCATCGTTAGGCGCTCTGTTCTTATAAAATCTGTGTTATCCTCTTTACCCAGCTACTATATGCAATCAATGCTCCTTCCCATTTGTACTATCAATGAAATTGACAAGATCTCTAGTGTCACACCCCTTCGGTATACCGACATTCGCAAGAGTAAATATGCACAGCTTAAAGGATAAACTAGTTCCAGCATAGTAATACTGATATTGAAGTCTGGTACATAATCGAAATTCATAAAAAGATTCGTACAGAATTTAACAAGTACATAATATTTCAAACACAATGAGGGAAAATAAATCAGATCTCTGCTCCATCAAGCACCGTCAGTTATCCATATCCACCGCCTTATCACGTGAGCCACGACCGCTGTTAGGTTTCCGTCCTGAACTTTGGGGATTGTCTGGGATTCAAATGAATCCCAGTAGTAACGTTAATCACTCACATAAGATGCATGCACAGTACATGGTAGACAACCAGTTGCAATAAATATAATTCACAATAATTTCAAACACAAAATTCAAATATGCAGTTCAACAATATTCAAGAACCTACCGGTTCATACACACAGTACTGGATAATTCAAATATTCAAATGGGCTTTCACCCTTCTGCATAAAAATTCACTTATCGGAGTACCACCCCCGGTCTCAACCGTGATGGCATCCAGGGTTACCCCACATTCAAGGGCACTACCTCCCGGCTTATACCGGCGATAAGGTTAGAAATTCACAATTCAAATATCACAATGGTACGTACATGCATATAAAGGCACACAGAGTATGTGAGAGAAAAGTTACTACCTCAACTCCAATAGCTAAAACAAATTCACTGATGCTCGAACCACTTAGAAGTCAACTCCTAAAATAATATCATGATAAACATTAATCTTCACTATATTCCATTTCTCCTAAAATATCCAAAAGGGTTCTTTTCATCATTTAGGATCCTTGCGATCCTTAAATGATAAATTACCCATTTAAAATTCTTAATGTAGCAATTTTCGGATTAAATCCTTTTCTGTCCAGAATTTTCATTAACTTTGAAAATTCATAACTAATTGTACAAAACTCCAAATGATGTGCTTCCAAAACCTAAATGTCCTTTGGTGAGTCTATTTTCATCGAAAAATATTCTCAACAGCCAAAAATATCCATACTATTCCCAGTTTAAATAAATCACTTCGCTGTCCAGTTTATACTTCCAGTATTTTAGGCCAGATTGTAAAATCCATAACTCCTTGTACAGAGCTCTAAAAATTACATATTATATATCAAAAGAAAGCTCTGGATGTCTACTTCAAATCTGGAAAATTTCATGATTTTTAGACATCATTCACTTGACCAAAAACCATGTTAAATTCGACTGCCTTCCAAACCGTAAAATCTGGCAGTTTTTGGTAACTTTTATAATTTAGTTCATTTGATTCTAAAAATCATTTCCAACCTTATTTTTACACCATTTTTCATGGTAAACACTTTGGTAACCTTAAAATCATTAAAATCCTCTTGATTTCACCACTTCTCAACTAACCCAAAATAATATATAAGAAGTGATAAATAAGGTTTTGAAACCAACTTCATGAAATAACTTAAGTTAAAACATTTACTTACTTGTCTTGCTCCTTTAGCCTTAGCAACTTCTCCCTCCTTTTACTTCTAAAAACATCCGGCCTTCTCTATTAAATTTAATATAAGGAAGTAGCTCACTCACTTGAAGCTCTCACATTCTCTCTTTCTATTACTCAATGTCGTCCAAAGTGAACAAAAGAGAAGCATGCATTTGCGACTAAGTTGCTAAAACAAGAGAATGTGAAACATATATTTATATAATCATGCAGCAACTGAGCCAAAATGTGTATGCGTGCTGTCTTCACAAAATGTGGCTGCACTAGATCAATAATATATAATTGGGAAAGTGGTATGTATGCGGGTTGCCACCTTGCTTGGCTGAAAGTGGGATGAAGTGGAGAATTTTATATTGTATGCTGGACCGTCCATGTGCTAAATAAATGGAGAGTAGGTTATGAGTCATGAGCAATACCAATTTATTATATAGTAGATATGGTTTATTATGGAAACACAAATCCGTGAGATCAAACTTAATCCCACTCCCTCATATTTTATTCTTATTCGGATAAGTAGAGTTTTTTTTTTTCTTGCTCAATGTTTATTACGGATGTTACATCTAGGACATTCCTTTGGTCTCAGGATGTAGATGTGAGGAAGATGCAACTTGTTGCTTGGAATAAAATTATGCAGGCAAAGAAGGATGGGGGACTGGAATTCAAGAATCTTCGACATCAGAATGAAGCTTTTATTATGAAACTCTGTTGGAATCTTCTTACCAGAAAGCAAGCCCTATGGGTCCAATGTCTCTGGTGTAAGTATAATTGTGGCGATTCCTCTATGCCGAAAGTCTCAGGAAAGAGAAACTCATCCTTTAGATGGAAAGCGATTGTCAACGTTTGAGAGAGATTTATTAGTGGAGTGGGGAAAAAGGTCAATGATGGAGCAGGAACCAAATTCTGAACTGATCTTTGGCTTCCATTTGACCAGCCCCTTGTTAACTTTGTTGTGGACTCATCCTTGATCAATCAAGATGAGACTGTGCGGGACAACCTTATGATAAATGGAACTTGGAATATTAACAGGTGGAGGGGGATCCTTCCTCCTCATGTTATTAATAGTATCTCTAGAGTGCCACCCGCCTTCTCGTAACTTCCCTAACTGTTTCACTTGGAGAAAGGCAAAGGACACTTGGAGAAAGGCAAAGGACGGTTGTTTCTCGGTCAAATCTGCTTATCTTTATATTTCCGACGACCAGACAGAAGGAAACAGAAGCAGCTTTTGGTCCCTAATGTGGAAATGGCAGCTCCCTAAAAAAGTCAAATATTTCATGTGGCAGGTTGGCCATGAAAGGCTTGTCACCAACTCTCTCAGGGGCAAAAGAGGTCTTGCAGATGACAGTCTTTGCCCCTTTCATTGTAATTGTGAGGAGAGCGTGCTCCACATTCTCAAGGATTGTGAGAGAGTGAGGAATTTGTGGAAAGAAATTTTAAAACCTAACTATTTCTCTCAGTTTTTTGCAGGTAACTTACAGGTTTGGCTAAATTGGAATACCAGCCACAATCCTGGTAAAGGAAGATTTCACAATTTCTCATGGACACGAGTCTTCAGCTTAGGATGTTGGATACTTTGGACATCCAGATGTAGCTTCTTATTCCAAGGTGAAGATAAGGATACCAGGGAGTTGCTCCATTTATGTAATTATCTTCTTATGGAAAGTAGTGTATCATAACTTATCTCACCAAATTTTCCATTTTGACAGGCATGATGAGAGATCTTGGACTCCCCCACCTGTTGATGCGGTTCGAATTGACATGGATGGATCGGTATGTCACCCGTTTCAAGCAGCTTGCGGAGGAGTGATCAGGAATGCCGAAGGCCGATGGCTGATGGGGTTTTCTAAATCCCTTAGTATCCATATTATTATTAAGGCGGAACTATATGCCATCTTGCTGGGATTGAAGTTGGGCCGTCAAATGGGATTTCAGAAAATCCTTCTTTACTCTGATTTTCTTGACACTCTTAATATCCTCATGAGAGATCGTTGTTATGATGATCACCCACTGAGAGATATCATCAGGGAAATCAAAGATCTTATCTTCCAAGAATGGGATGTGGCGCTCCACTATACCCCAAGGGACAACATACCATGTGCGGACTATATGGCAAAAGAAGGCCATGATGCACCGATTGCTGCAGACGTGTTACTAGCTCCGACAATTCCAACAGGATGCCGAGATATGGTCCTCAACAACCAATTGATCTGTCATTCCTAGTTCTTAGTTTAATCTGATGTATTTTTGTGCTAGACTTCCATAGTCTAGCCTACTTTTCCCTATCTTCAAGCGTCAGCTTGCCTGTATCTTTCAAAAAGAAGTTTGCTAGGCACGCTATTAGAGGAGAAAAATGTTTCGATTGATCTCTTATTCTTTACTTCCCATCTATTTTATATCTCCACTAAATCAAATTTTAATGGTTGAGATTTATCTATTTGTCATAATAAAATTTTTTTATAATTAATGCTATAATAATATTTTTATATAGCGTATTTTTTTATTATATATAACATTAAATTTCAACCAGTAAAATTTAATTAAATAATAAATATATTAAATAGGAGAGAGAAATCAATATTCCTCTCCCCGCCATCCAAGTGTCATTTTATTTTCTCTATCGTTTGCTACAGAAGTGGTAAGAGATATTTTTTTTTTTTACTAATTAAATACAGAAGTGGTGATTTAACTACTCATACACGTTATACGAAGACATGTCGGTCATCTCTCAAGCTTTAGAATATATTCACAAAAATATTGTGGGCATATCAGTATTTATTGGAAATAACCAAATTGTTTTAGTAAAATTTGTATGGTCACATAATTAAATAATAAAGCAGAAGTCGAAAGTCATGAGGTTAAAATGTTATTGGCATGACTTTGTTATACTGGCAAGTACAAAATTTGTTGAAAAATTGTCCAATAGTTGGGTCATAATAACCCAAAAAAAAAAAACTTATGATTCGCTACTTTATAAACTGGAAACATGTAAAGTTTAAACTAACATTTATATTCATCAATTTTTTTTTTGGTCAATTATATTCATCAATTCAACCATTGAATTTGTTGATTTTTTTAGGATGTGACTTGGTTCATCTTATTCTCACTATGAATAATGATAATAATAGTTCACTTGTCTTGAAATTTTAAGTTACATAAAAAGCATAACTGGAAGGGAATAATAACCACAATGGCGAACCTACGTATGTGAGAAGGGGGCACGTGCCCCCTTGATTTTTGAGACTAAATTACAAAAAGGTAGGGTCCAAGAGCACTGACTAAATGAAGATACCTGAGTTTTGATATCAGCTCTATTTGCTACATAAGGCTTTATGTGCTATAACCTTTTCACTTCTATACATCTGACAGATAACAAGCAAACAAAAATTCAAAACCTATACATATAGACATCACATAGTAGTGCATATATAACTTTGGTTTTCAACTTCCAGCAAAATCTTCAGGGTTTATTTTTGCACTCTTAGAACGTTAAAACACATAAAAGAAGTATATCTGCCCATGAGAACTTTCACCCATCAAGGAGGTTGTGTTAAAGTAGTTTGTGGCAGTCTCAATCTCCTCCAGTGAGAAAGTTCGACAAGTTGGTAAACCAACGGCTCCCATATTATGTTTATTAAAAAAAAAAATGGGGGCAAATAGTGCCCCTTTCAATTATTTTCTGGGTTCGCCTTGAATAACTATAAACGTTGTTTCCAACACTGCAGCCTCAGCCTTTGCAAAAACCCAAGACCTCTAACACCAAAGATATACTGTCATGTCATTAAATTAAGATCAAACCTTCCGTGAGTACTCACCACCACAACCAAAACCAAAGATACTATGATGGCAATCAAAATATGACAGGCTGAGGTCATAGATTTACACCTTCAACGTTTAGGGATGATACGCAACTAACCTAAAGTAGGTTTTGCCTATTTTAGCCTTAAAATATAAAAAGTATTCCTCATTGGCATTTTTTATTTTTATCTAAATAATGTATTATGCACTGCTAGCAATACATTAACAAATTTTAAAATATAAAGACAGGTTCATTTTTTTTCCATGCAGTCAAATTATTTTGTATCTGGTGATCAATATAGGAATAATTTATTAAGCAATAAATTTAAGACTTTTTCATTATTCACAAAATATTATTTTCATTTTATCATATGCTTGGGACACCTCCATTCATTAAATCCGATCATTTTGAAAATGTTATATATATATATAATGATTCTTTTTAAAACATAAAACTGAGATGACCTAAATGTTGAAGTTTGTGAGTCACGCTATAATAGGAGAAGAATGTAGTATATATTAATCTCTCACAGTCTCACCCACCATTAAATCAAATTTTAATTGCTGAGATTTATCATGATAAAATTTTCTTGTAATATTTTTGTGTAACGTATTTTTTGACCATATAATGTTAAATCTTAACTATTAAAACTTGATTAAATAGTAAATATATTAGGTGGGAGGGAGAAATCAATATTACTCTCCGCGCAATCACAGTATCACTTTATTTTCTCTCTGTCATTGGCTAGTAAGAGATATTTTTTTAATACTAATTAAATCCGGAAGTGGTAATTAACTACTCATACAAGTTATACGAGGACAAGTCACAAAATTAGGATGGTGTCACAAAATTAGGATGTTTTGGTAAAATTTGTGTGGTCACATAATTAAATAATAAAGCAAAAGCTGATTTGTCCAATGGTTTGGTTGGGTTGTGATAACAAAACAAAAAACTCATGATTTATTACTTTATAAACCGGAAACCTATAAAGTTGAAATTAATATTTATATTCATCAATTCAACAATTGAATTTGTTGATCTTTTCAGGAGTGACTTGGTTCATCTTCTTATCACTATGGATAATGAGAATAATAGTTCACTTGCCCTGAGATTTAAAGTCCATAAGAAGCATAACTAGGAGGAAATAGAAATAATAATCATAAACATGATCTCCAACACTGCAACCTCGGCCTAAACAAAAAAAACCAAGCTCTCTAACACCAATGAGATATATTGTCATATCATCAAATTAAGATCAAAGGACTTACCACCACGACCAAGAAGACTATAATGGTAAGCATGAAGGAAGTTCTCACCTTCTCAGGAAGGCATCACAATGAGAGAGACAGAGAGTACATGTTTGTTCATAAATTTTCAGTTAACAGGATAATTATAATTGGGACTACTGAATAAATAACCAGCTGGTTGCCTTTTTTTTTTTCGGTATTAGCTGTCACAGCACATAGCGTAGTAGTAGCTTTTGTTTAAAGTGTGCAATTTTCCTACCTCCGTTTTCTTTTAGATTTTTTCAAACCGTACTAGATTATTGTTTATAAAAACGCAACTTTACTCTAATATAGAGTCTGTTTGGGTTAGCGATGACTTAAAAGCTATTTGACTTTTGTAAAAGCTCGATAGGAAAAAAGTCAGTTGATTTATGTTTGAATTGTCTGTTTGACTTTTGTAGAAGTCGCTTTTTTTCTAAATTGATGAGTTTTTGAATTATTATTTAAAAAGTCAGTTGAGATGGAAAATGATTAAAAAGGTATGAATCATATTAAATACTATATATATATATTAGTGGTATATATTGAGATAATAAAAATTTTAATTTGAAAAAAAATTAAATGATTATTAAGAAAATTAATAAATAATAAAGTCTTTAATTAAATATATTTAATGAATAAAATTGTTTATAAAATAAAATGCATACAAATAGTACATTAATTTCTCCCAATGCTATTCCTGACAAGTTTGTCTTTGATTCTATCATGAAAACGAAAACAATTCATTTGTGATGAAGATACACATAATGTATAATGTATTGATATTTGATGAGTAGCCTTCATGATCATCTTCATCTTCATCTTCATCACCTTCACGAAGACAACATAAACTCATATGTTGAAGTAAAACAAAACAGAAAACTATGCGCCAGATCTAAACAATTTGCTTCCAATTTTGATCACTCCAAAATTCTCAAAATCATTGCATTGGAATCCAGGAGAAACCAGAAAACTTTTTCAATTGGAACAAAAATTGAACTGAACAATGCAAAAAACTTAACCGAAGATGATATGCACCTATGCATTGAGCAAAATCGACTCGATGAAGATAACAATCCTTGGCAAGCCTGTCAAAATTGGGTGCACATTACATGCCCAATAATTATATGCTTCTTATGTGTTCATAGCTCTATTAAAGGTATGAACATATTTTTTTAAAATTTTTTTTTATATATTGTATTTATTTAGATTTAAATTATATGCTGTTTTCTATTTTAAAAAAATTGCATCCAGTATCTCAAATTAATTAACTTCCAGTTACATATAGATATTTCTGAATGCAGGATTGAAAGCTAATTAATTTGAGATATTGGGTGCAAAAAAAATTTCAGAAAACACTATATAATTTAAATCTGAATAAATACAATATATAAAAAATTAAAAAAAAAATAGTTATACCTCTAATAGAAGTATGAGCACATAAGAAGCATGTAATCATTGGACATGTAACGTGCATTCGTCAAAAGGGTGATTGCTCTCCACCTCGTTCCACGCATCAACAACATTTGATTTACTGCTGATAGATTTCAGGCTACGTAGTGTTTTATGAGTACCTAACCGAGTTCAATCAAGTTGGGCGCGTTGCTTCCTGAGTGCCCGAGCTGCCAAAGCCGTTGCGAAACCACTCCCACCAACCCCCGCGATTCCATTCTGAGCAGAGGAAGAGGATTGAGTGCGCGACGCATGGCTGTGGCTCCAGGAGAACCGCCTGAACACCGCTTTCAGCTCCTGCTAGAATTGCCTGGCCTTGGCCACCGCCTCTGCTTTCAGCTCCTGCGAGAACTGCCGCAACCTGCTGGATGAGGTTCTTCTAATGGTCAGAGATTTCGAAGCAGATGCCGGAGTTTCATTCCCGCTGAGCATTCCATCTTTGATATTGAGATGGTTTGCTCAGTGAAGCACGCGATGGCGTAAGCTTTTCCACAGTGCGTTGCGTCGCGAGATAAGCTCCAAATTGCGTTCAATTAAGCCCAATAACGTTGAGCTTTTTTAAAAAGCTCAGTGAACACAACGGGCATTCTAAACAAGCTACTGGCCCTTTTTTCTAGCTTTGTTTAACTTTAAATTAGCTTTAAGTTAATTCCAAACAGGCCCATAGAAGGCACAAATAATAGTTTTCAACGTGCAACATTACATTATCTTTGTTAGTTTTGAATGATGTGCTAATTTTTATTAGATTTATCACAACTTCTTCCAGGATTATGCTAATTTGAAAGAAGTTACTTTGCATCGGTAACAAGCTTAAGTGATTGGTTTTAAGATAATAATTAGCCTAAGAAAATCAAAAGAAGGCAATTCAAAGAAAGCAAAGCTACAATGCATTTTCTGTCATTTTGTTTCTTTCCAATAAACCTGGTGGGAATTTATTGATGTCAGTACAAACTGGCCATTTATTTTTTCAAAAACCAATTTTGTATCACTTTTTATGGGCAAATTACCAAAAAAGACATAAAGTAATGTGATAATGGTGTAAATTAAGGGACAAAATTTAATATATATTTTCTAAAAGTTATAAATAATATATTTGCTAAAAAAATAGGTAAAAAAATATATATGCATATGCAGACCAATGTACTATTTGTATAATTAATTAATAATAAAAATGTATGTATTGAAAAAAAACTGATTAAATATGTTTTTGGTTGAAATGGAGAAGGAGAGGAGTGAAGACATAAGAGTGAAGGTGAGGGATATTTTCTATAGAGCATAGAAAAGCCAAAAAAAAAAAAAAGCTTTTCAAAAACTATGGTTTCAACCCTAAGGTTGTTAAACCGGAACCAGTAGGGGTACTGGGTCAAAGGTCAGTGAGTTAGATCAGAGTTAAACTAAAGCTAACTCAGGGCTAAACCAGTGAAAAAATGAATATTTCAGGGTTATTAATATGAAATTATAAAGAAAAAAATGATTTAAAAAAATTATTAAACCAGGTTAATGCCCAGAATGGACTAGTTCACCTGTTTTCAAGCCGACTGGCTTCTAGTCTGGACTTAATAACCCTGTTCAATCCCAAAACCATAGTTTGCAATTAAAAAGTGCTTTTACTGATTTTTTATATGTTTTGCTATTATTTTCCAAGACCATAGTTTTGAAGTACAAAAGTGCTCTTTAAAGTGATCTAAACAAGCACAAAGATCATAACAGAAATCAAAACGCAGATAATAGACAATCTGCCAGAAGTACCGAAAATGAAGAATCAGTTCATGTAAGGAAGATAGCTAGCAGAGAACATGGCAGATAAGGCTATCTCAAATTATAGGTTGGACTCATTTACAAGACGCTAGAGTGGATAATAATCTCTTCTTCTTCTTCTTTCTTACCTGGAGAATTTATAATAATCATTTCAATTCTTTTTGTTTTTGCTGCATAATTTTTGGACTTTAGACTCTTCAGCTTCTAACGGCAAATTAATTATTTGACATTCAGATCATTTGAGTTCGCTGCATATTGCTTGACGCAGAATTTTTATCCACATGACTTGACAATTTTAGCCACATTCTGTGTACAGTCCCTAATTACATATTTAATTTCATATTTACATCGCTATAGATATTACTCCCTCCGGTCCTTAATATAGGACATATTTGAGGAGTTATTCTTGATCTTAAATATGAGACATAGGTTTCACATTTTCCAATTTTTTTTTCCCTAATTTACCTCTATTGATGCTACCTAGACAATAATCAAAGAGAAAGAGAATCAAAGAATTAAGGAAAATGACTAGGGTATTTTAGAAAAGGCTAAAGTATATGTTTGGTCCTTCATGTTTGCCTCTGGTATCATTTTAGTCCCTTAAGTTTCTAAAGTACATGTTTGATTCCTTAATGTTAACACCGTTAGTTTGACTTAATGGAAAATACTGACTCAATAATTTTAAGCGATGATTGTGCAATTAAATGCTAATCAAGCATGTTTATATGTTAGTATTTTAATAAATTAATATTTTAAACCCTATTAATTGAAAAATATTTAATCTTCTTCGACAAAAAAAATATAGATTTAATCTTCACAAATGGTGAAAAACCGTAAAACAATTTGTGAAGATTAAATATTTTTCAATTAATAGGATTTAAAATGTTGATTTATTAAAATATTAACATATAAACATGTTTAGTCAGCATTTAATTGCATAGTCATTGCTTAAAATTATTTAGTTAGTATTTTCTATTAAGTTAGACTAACAGTGTTAACATTAAAGAACCAAATATGCACTTTACAAACTTAAGGGACTAAAATGATACTAGAGGCAAACATAAAGGATCAAACGTATACTTTAGCCTTTAGAAAATATTAACTAAATAAACTGGCTTTCTTAATCTAATCAAATTAGATAAAATGTCTTATATTAAAGATCGAGAAGAGTATATATATAATCAAAAAGTTGAATCAATGGATATGTTCAACCAATCAAATGGGAAGAGATTAGTAAGATCCTGCTTAAAGAGTGAAGACTTCTAATTCAACAAGTAGCCTCATAATTAAGGGTGGAAATAGGCTAAATTAGGTTAAGGCTTACCTAACTAGGCTTTAGCCTGCAATAAAGATTTGAAGTCTAGGTCTAGGCATGAGCATATATGTAGGTTTTTTTTTAGATCTAAGTCTGGGCCTTCAAAAGGCCTCACAAAACCTGAAACATGTTTAAAAGTTACTTAAAATGTAGACCTTTAAATAGTTTTTAAATCTTATGCCTCCAAATTTATATATAATCATTCAAGCCTATTTACAATTCTACATTATGTCTTAAAATCCTGACATATGTTCTCATTGTAATATAGGGGCTTAGTAAGGAAAAGAAAAGAATGCATAGTAACAATAATTATCTGAATAAGTATGAATAAGAAAAACTGAATGTGTGTTGACTAATGAGATATTTTCTGAAATCGACCAAACATAACAAAACACAGGTAAAATTGGATTTTACCTTTTACTTTTCCCAGATAAATCAGGATAGGCTCAAAACACGTGTATTTATGGAGCTCTTCAATGGATTGCAAAGGAGTAGAGGTTGATGCTACATGTCGATGGTTTCGTAGGGAGTAACTCAAAATATGATTATTCCTTGGGGTGTGCTGTCAATTTGTCACTGCCTATTGTCACAGATCTATACCTTCATGGGTATGAAGATTTGGAGGGAGACGATGATTTGCAGGCGGAGTTTATCTGTCATTTCTCAGATTATATGAGGATCTCATTCTCTTCATTTCTCCATCCTTTCCTTCCATCCAACTGTTCGAATACTTCATTTTCATCTCTCAAAGTTCATTTTCATCCAAGAATCAACGGGATGAAATAGATCGCGGTTTTGATGCCGTTAAAGACCACATCAAGGTTACCTTTCTTCATTAGCTTATCCCATTAAATACAAATTTGCTAAAATTCTTGTGCAATAAGAAAATTTATGTTCACTCACTTAGATGTTCCATGCCTGAGATGATATATATTATATTATATGTTCCACTGGAATTTGAAATACTGATTCTCTGGCTATCTCATATGTTCCACTTAGAACTTGCATGATATTTTCTAATTGTAGAAGAATTTGGTGTTCATTCCTAATTAGCCCTAGTGTAGCTACTCAATCTCTTCAGAAGAGATTGCGATTTAAACCTTGCACTCTCAATGTTCCATGATTTTAGTGTGATACATGCAACTATAATCCATGAATTCCTCTGCAACGCACGGAGAAGTATAGAAAGTATAGGCTCGTTATAGTGCAATACCAAGAAAAGGGATTTTTCTTTTAAAAGGGAGAAGATCAAAATTGTTGTGCCTTTTGCACTTTTTTGAATTAAAAAGGTTACCAGTCAAATTCCAAGCGTACCTTAATGACATGTCAATAATTAAAAAAAAATGCAAAAATTTGACATGGCATAAACAGTTAACTCTAACCGCTCTTTTAATAATAGGGTGTTGATAATCAAAATATGAAAAATTAAGGTCATAGATTTAAACCCTCAAAATTCATAGAGGTGATACGCAACTAACCTAAAGTTTAATGAGATTTTGTGTATTTTAGCTTTTAAAAATATAGAAGTATTCCTCATTGGCATCTTTTTAATTTTATCTTAATAATGTTTTGATTTCTTCTCTGGTATTATGCACGTTTAACAACAGAGTAGTCTGTTTGCAGGAAATGTAGCCTACGTTAACAAATTTTAAAATATAAAGATAGGTTAATTTATTTATTTTTTCCCATATAGTCAAATTATTTTGTATCCGGTAACAAATATAGAAATAATTTATTAAACAATAACTTTAAGATTTTTTCGTTATTCACAAAATATTATTTATTATTTTATAATATGTTTGTGTATCTCGAGACACCTCCATCCATCAAATCCAATCATTTTCAAAATTTTATATATATTTTTCAAAAAATTGATTATTTTTAAAACATAAAACTGAGATGACCGAAAGGGGTTGAAGTTTGTGAGTCACGCTATCAGAGGAGAAATGAAGAATGTCTATATTAATCTCTCACCCTCTATTTCCCATCTATTTAATATATCCACCACTAAATCAAATTTTAATTACTGAAATTTATCCTATTTATCATGATAAAATTTTATGGGAGAATTAGATAGGAGGACCTATATAGAATAATATTTATCGGGAAGAACCGTAAAAATTATAATTATTTAGAAAGACTCATTACCAAAGTATAAATTTAAAAATGCTAAATTGCCTTGAAAGAGATTTAATTTTTTTCCCATCGAAATTAGTACCGCCAAAATCATCATTTTTTAATCTTAAATAATATCTACATAATCCTATTATTATATCATTTAATTACTACTCATAAGGTAGATATTGGTCCTTTAACCCTTTTATATCATTACTTTTTTTTTTCTTGATTTACATAATTTTATATAAATTAGGAAAACAAAGCTCTATGAAAGGAAATTTATTAACCAAAATAAAAAAATTAAATACATTTCATATTTTATCATTATATAATTTAATTATTACTATTAACATAGATATTGCCCTTTAACCCTTTTATATCATTATTTTTTTTCCTTGATTTATATGTAAATTAAGAAGAAAAAAAGCTCTATCAGAAAAAATTTATTGACCAAAATAAAAAATTAAACGCATTTTTTATCTTATTAGAACTAGTTAAATAGACTCAAATAACAAAAATAAAACATTACTAGATTGTATCAAAAATTGAAATATTGTAATGGGTTAATGTCTGTTGACATTGGAAGGCACGGTGGTGTTTTATATATATATTTCAATCAAAGTTTGTGTCAATTTTAAAGTAAAATTATAATTTTGACAAAATTGAAAGATGTTTGTGTTATATTTTCTATAAATATCTATTATGAAAGAAATTATGTTTAATTTAATTAAATTTAAAAATTCATAGTAGTTTTAAACATAGAATGTGAGAGAAAATATAGGAGGTTTGATTAGGGATACTTTAATATTTTTAAATTTTTATTTTGTTAATTGGTCCTTCTAAATAATTACAACTTTTACAGTCTTGCTCAATAAATATTAACTATTATAGGTCTTTAATTTTAATTTTCCCAAATTTTATTATAATATTTTTATATAACATTTTTTAATTATATATAACATTAAATTTCAACCATTAAAACTTGATCAAATAGTAAATATATTAAGTGGGAGGGAGAAATCAATATTACTCTCTCCGCCATCACAGTATCACTTTATTTATTTCTCTGTAATTTGCTACTGGTAAGATATATATATATATATATATATATATATATATATATATATATATATATATATATATATACTTTTTAAATACGGTAGTGGTAATTAACTACTTATACAAGTTATACGAAGACATGTCAGAAAAATTAGGATGGTCATCTCTTAAGGTTGAGAATTTCACAAAAATATTGTGGGCGCACCAGTATTTATGGGATATAACCAAATTGTTTTAGTAAGAATTGTGTGGTCACATTATTAAATAATAAAGAAAAAGTCGAAAGTCATGAGGTTAAAATGTTATTGGCATAACTTTGTTATTATGGCAGGCACAAAAATTTGTTGAAGTTATGATAACAAAAAACTCATGATTTGCCACTATATAAACCGGAAATGGATAAGGTTTAAACTAACATTTTTATTAATCAATTCAACCCATCGTTTCAGAATGAGACTCGATTCATCTTCTTATCACTATGAATAATGAGAATAATAGTTCACCTTCCCTGAGACTTTAAAGTCCATAAAAAGCATAACTGCAAGGAAGTAATAACCAAAAACATTGTCTTCAACGCTGCAACCTCGAACTATAAAAAAAACCAAGTACTCTACCACCAACGAGATCTCTAATAACCAAAAACATTGTCTCCAACACTGCAACCTCGACCTATACAAAAAAACCAAATCCTCTACCACCAAAGAGATCTAATGTCATGTAGTCAAATTAAGATCAAACCTTTCGTATTCAGCTCACCACCACGACCAAGAAGACTGTGATTGTAAGCATGAAAACCTTCTCAGCTGTTAGCTAGGATATGGATTATGCTTATGGATTATGGTTAGATCTATATAATTAGGGATTAAGTTAGATCGATATAAGTATCGATTATGGTTAGCCTTATATATATACTCCTATGTTTTTACATTTTCAGATTACATGTTATCATAGCCTTAAGTTTCATTTAGCTCAGATTACATCAACTAATTAAATAGGTGTATATTTTATAATATAATACAGTTGATTTATTAATATTTTATATCTATTTAATTATCTTTTATATATTTATCTATCTTTTAATTAAATATAAGGTTTCATTTATCATTTTTCATATTACATCAACAAAAGTGATAAGTATATATTTTATAATTAAATAGGTGTATATTTTATGGTATAATACATTTGATTTATTAATATTTTATACCTATTTAATTATCTTTTATATATTTATCTATCTTTTAATTAAATATAAGATAAAAGAATATTATGACAGAAAATTTATTGATATCCTATTTTATTGTACAGGAGATAATATAAGAAGAAAGAGATATTTAATTTATGGGTAAAGGATTTTTCCTGTCACTGGAGATAGAGTTATCTTCAGTAACCCTAAAACTATGTCGTTTTGAATTAATGAAGGGTGTATTTGTAATTTCAGGTGAATTAATGAATGGTGTATTTGTAATTTCAGGTGAATTAATGAAGAGTGGAAATACAGAAACACCCTTCATTAATTCACCTGAAATTACAAACACACCCTTCATTAATTCAAAACGACGTAGTTTTAGGATCACTGGAGATAACTCTATCTCCAATGACAGGAGAAATATTTTTCCCTTAATTTATTTCTCTTTTCTTATATTTTTCATATATATGTAAGGCAAAAAAATAAAAGGTGTGTACCCCATTGGAGAAATCTGAGAAATAAAGAGATCACAGACGTATGCGTAGGCCTACAAGTAATATCTACTAAAAGGAAGCAAGAGAGTAGGGATAAAGAGGGGAAAAAAAAAGGAAAAAAGGGAAAAAAGAATGCAGAGGGCAACAATGAGCACAAGACCTGGATAGCGTTGATAACAATTCGGACGGCAAGACCTGGAAAGCGTTATCACAATTCGGACGGCAAGAGAGACGAGGCTCCAGAGTTTTGCGGTCTCCTCTTTCGTGTTATCTTATTTCTTAAATCTGAATTTTATTTTTTCATGGATTTTAGTACAGCCACATATGGCTAATTTTCTTTTCAACCTAGAGAACCTATGAACTGGATTATAGAGATTATTCGTACTATTAGTTTTGATTAATTTTATTCAGTTTATTTAATCTTGTTTTTATTGTTATTGTTTAGTAACTGACCACTAAGCATGTTTTGGGATTTAGGGTTGAATTTGGGAGAGAGAATCTTAAATTGACCTTGGGATTAAATAATGTAGAATTAGGTTTTAATCTAATTTGTGTCTTGTATAGACATATACCTAGAAGCTCCGCATAATAGGCATATACCTAGAAGCTCCGCATAATCAAATTAGGGTGAGCCCAAGCGAAAAAGCATCTTATTTAATTATGTGAGGCATTACATAATTAACTAAGGTAGATATATAATATAAGTGGACTGAAAGGCATTTATAAACATTAATACCTTAGGTTAGCTGAGTTAGTTAAGTCAAAATTAATTTAGTGGGGATAAAATCTAAGAAATCAATAAGGGATTAGTGATTCTAGGTTGTACTTCTTGCTTTTGGAATTTGTTCGTTGTGCAAAGTTTTGATATTATTAGTTTCTTATTAAATTTATTTTATTATTAAAAACAATTCTGACTTACCCAACGTAAACGGAATAAGGAAATTAATATCTAATCACTAGTTTAATTGAGTCATTGTGGGAACGATAATTTTCTTATCACTTTATTACTTGATACGGCCCATATACTTGTGGAGTTATAGGCTAAAAATTTTACCCTATCAAGAGGCATCAACAGTGAGAGGGACATAGTCGACATGTTTGTTTTCTTAGTTGATACATGTTTCCACCATGGTTAAGTGTATCACTTTATGAGCAACATCTTCAAGCGGTTTTAATTTCTTTTTTAAATTTTCAGTTAGTAGGATAATTATAATTGGATTAATATGCAGTGAATAAATAATCGTTGGCGTGTTTGGTATTAGCTTTAACAGCAGATACAGTAATAGGTTTTGTTTAAAGTGTGCAATCTTCCCTCCGTTTTCTTTTAGATTTTTACAAACTATAATCTCTCTATTGTTTATAAAAATGCAACTTTACCTTGATATAGAAAGCACACACAATAGAGATGGGATTTTCAATGTGTAACATTATATTTTCTTGGTTAGACCAATTAATTACTTTTGATTATTATTTAGGTACTAAATCCTTATTTCTGGAATGATATACTAATTTTTATTAGATTTATCACAACTTCTTCTAGCATTATGCTAATTTAAAAGAAGTTAGTTTACATCAGGAACAGGGAAACAAGCTCAGGTGATTATCTAATTTTTAAAACGGCCATCTTTTTACCTTACAAGGTGACAAATCATAAGTTTTTTTGGACTGTAGCCAAATCAAACTATTACAAAACATAACCAATCATATTGTAACAAATTTTTGTGCCTTATAAGAATTATGCCATAACTATTTTAACATCATAACTTTCAACTTTTTTCTTTATTATTTAATCATGTGACCACAAAAATTTTACTAATAAATAATGTCGTTCCCAATGTTTTTTAGAATATATTCTAAAGCTAGGAAGATACCCAAAACTTGCAAGCTGCATTAGCTTTTAAAGTAAAGTACATTTTTTGAAATGGAAAAAAAAAATTGTTAAAAAAATATCATCAAGTTACCATGATAGGGAGAAGATTCACATCAAAATGATCACAAAGGAAAATAAGAAATAAAGAGATACTGGGATATGATACTTACATGGATAAAAATAATAGTCAAATCAATGTTTTGAGGAATCAAAATTATCTTCCTACCCAATAATAATAATAAGTTGTTGGGTTGATTTTAAATCCTTTTTTTTAAAAAAAAAAGTAAATTCATTTTAAATATTTTTCCATAAAAAAATTTTAAAAGGCAAAAGAGAAGATAAAAGGGTTATACTTAAAAGATTGGGAAGGGAAAAAAAAAAAAGGAAATATAACCTTGGATAAAGAAAGGAAAATAATAAGAAATCTTTAAAAAAACAATAAATAATAAAAGTGAAGGAGAAATCTCTCTAAATATTTTTCAAATATAAAAAATTATGAAAAATGGAAGGAATAAAAATAAAAGAAAATAAGATATGATTAAAAATAAAAATAAAAAAGAATCGACCAAGTGTAGTGGTCAACATGGGCTAGCCCAAGTCCACTCAAAAAAAGAACGAAATGGATTAGTTTTCTTGTTACACAAACGGGCTAACGGTTCATCATGGGCTACATGCATGTGCGGGCTATTTCTCCTTGAATAGCCTGCCTGGTCCGTTGCTCTGCCTAGCTTAATTTTCTGTAGAAAATCAATATGTATGTTCTCCAAACTCATAACAGAGGGCTCTTGTTCTGTTTCTGTTAAATAAGAGAATTATATATAACTATTATGAAAATAAGGAAAATTTAAGAGATTGAGATGAAAGAGACGAAGAGAGACCAGAGAGAATTGGAAAGAATAATGGATCAATATCTTATTCATTTGGATACAACTAATATAAAGTGCTCTATTTATAGATTCTTAACCTGAAACTCAACCACACGTTACATAAAATAAATATCAAATTCAATCTTAATGAGTGCACAAAATGTGATACTCTTAGGGAGATTATTGTTTATAAAAAAAAAAACAACTTTACTTTGATATAGAAAGCACAAACAATAGAAATGGAAGTTTTAGAGATTATTGTTTATAAAAACGCAACTTTACTTTAATATAGAAAGCACAAACAATAGAGATGGGATTTTCAACCTGTTTTGTACAGGTCCTAAATTCTTATTTCTTGAATGACATACTAATTTTTCACAACTTCTTGTAGGATTATGCTAATTTGAAAATGCTAATTTTTCACAACTTGTAGGATTATGCTAATTTGAAAGAAGAAAGCAAAGGTACACTGTATTTTCTGTCATTTTGTTTCTTTTCAGTAAACCCGATGTCAGTTCAGACTGGCCGTTTACTTTGCATCGGGAACATACTTAGGTGATTGTTTTGATATTGTTCACTTTGGGGCTCATCACTCCCTTACGGCTTTAAAACACGTCGGGAGGGAGAAATATTCAAACCCTTATAAAGGATCTTTAGTTCTCCTCCAGCCAATGTGGGATATAACACTCTATCCAACTTTGGACCCAGCGTCTTTACTGGCACATCAACCCACATTGACCTGAACCTGGCGTTAATGCCAACTACAACCAAAGCACTTGCTTATGGACATTGTCTGATTTGGCACAAAAGGCCTAACGATTTTGTTTTGGCAAGACTTCATTAGGCCGATCAAAACGCATTCTCAAGGGAAAGGTGAAGTCGTGTGACTTCACATTCTACCCCTCTTAACGACTCGAGCTCTTTCTTTGATAACAATTATAACATCTCAGTACCTCACCCTCAATATTATCCACCTTCGAGCTCTTGATATTGTCCGCTTTCAGGCCCAATGAGTTCACCTCTATCAGCAGCATCAATATCGACTCCTCTGTAGCCAAAGACCTTGGTGATAAGGATACGTTCTTGGCCCATGTTACTCCCTTCTATCCTGCACATCTTGTTGATTTCCCCAAGAAGCTAGTGGATTTGCTTCGCTCTGCTAAAAGCACTACTGTCTGGGCTTTTGGTGTCACCTTACACAGGCTCTCATTCTCCTTGTAAATAAACAGGTACACTATCAACTTGCTTTACAATACCTATCATTAATTTAGTTTTTTTTTTATCATCGGATATACCACAAAAGATTTGTAATTTAAAAATGCAACGAAGAAAATTGTTTCATTATGTTGTATCACAAATTTTGTGAATATCTTGTTGTCAAGGCACTTATTGAGTTTCCCCCATTTTAACCATCATATTTGCCTCTATAATCTCCAAGAAAAATATGTCTGCTGTTATGGTAAATGGAGAACTCTGAGAGATTAGCTTTCCTTAGGTGGAAAGTCAAACCTAACATAGAGAATTTAAATTTGAAAGATTGTCTGGAACATGCATAACTATATATCAATTGGGCTTATGAGAAATGTGGGTATAAAGATGGCCATTAGGGCTAGAGAAGGGTGTGGAATTTTTTGTCTGAATATTTTTCCCTCTGTCAGCTTTCTTCTCTTTATCTTGTTCTCTATATCCCTTCTGCAATTTTCATTTCTGAGTCTGCCAATAATATTTCAAGTGGAATATATGTATATATCTCCAAGAATAGTTGAAAACATATGAATGGAATGGATTCAGCTGGCTCTTCTAATCTGATTTGATTATATGTGTTTGGATTTTCTCTTGTTACCCTTGGAGAAAAATTTATTTTGAGAAAAATAAGAGTGTTTGGGTTGCTTTTTTGGAAACCATAGTTTTTTTTTTTCGCTACTAAAAACCATAGTTTTAGAGACAACTACACTTTTGTGAATTACCCAAACACACTGTTCGATTGAGCATAGAAATGCATAAAAAGCGAAAAAATATCTTTTAAAAAACTATGGCTTCAACCCAAGATTGTTAAACTGGAATCGGACGAGTATTGTGTTAAGGTCAGTGGGTTAAATGGGAGTTAAACCAAAGTTAACTCAAGCCCAAACCAGTGTGAATATTTTAGGATTATTAATACAAGATTATAAATTTAAAAAAACGATTTAAAAATTTATTACCTGAACTAGACCAATTCGTCGGTTTCCAGACCGAACCGGCATCTAATCCAAGCTTAATAACCCTATTCAACCCCAAAGCCATAGTTTGCAATTAAAAAGTACTTTTACTGATTTGTTTTTTTTATATGTTTTGCCATTATTTTCCAAGACCATAGTTTTGGAGTACAATAGTGATCTTTAAAGTTATTTAAACAAGCACTTAGATCATAACAGAAAGCAAATCACAGACAATAGACAATCTGCTAGAAGTACCGAAAATAAAGAATCGGTTCATTTAAGGAGGATAGCTACCAGAGAACGTGGAAATTAACGCCATCTCAAATTATAGTTTGGCCTCATTTACAAGACACTAGAATGGATCATAATCTTTTTTTCTTTTCCTTTTTTTTTTTTTTAACACTTGGAGAATGGATAATAACCATTTCAACTCTGTTTGTTTTTGCTGCATAGTTTTTGGACTTTAGACTCTTCTATAATGGTTTTGCTTTCCTCAGCTTCTAACGGCAAATTAATTATTTGAGATTCAGATCATTTGAGTTCTCTGCCTATTGCTTGATGTAGAATTTTTATCCATATGACTTGACAATTTTAGCCACATTCTGGGTACGGTCCCTAATTACAAATTTAATTTCATCATTACTTCGCTATAGATACAGGGGCGGAGTCAGAAAATAACATTAAGGAGGTGAAAATTATAGAAAAGGACCCAAAGTTTCAGGAATTATATTTTAACCTCATAAAAATTTAAATATTTTCAGTTTAGTCCCTGTATGACACCTTTATTATAGACTAAAGTGAAAATAGTAAAACTTTTATGAGGCTGAAGTATGATTCTCTGAAATTTTGGGTCTCTTTCTGTAATTTTAGGGGGGCCACCCCTACCCCCTAAATCCACCCCTGTATAGATATTACTCCCTCTTGTCTTTAATATAAGATATATTTGAGAAGTTAATCTTATTCCTAGATATGAAACATATTTTTCACATTTGTTATTTTTTTTTCTAATTTGCCCTTATTAATGTTGTCTCAATAATAATTAAAGAAAAAGAGAATGAGCTAATTAAGGAAGATGACTAAAGTATTTTAAAAAATATATGTTATATTAAATAACTAGACTAATTTCCTTAATCTAATCAAATTGGGTAAATATGGTTTATATTAAGGATCGGAGAGAGTATATATATAATTGAAAAGTTGGATCATATGGATATGTTGAACCAATCAAAAGAGAAGAGATTAGTAAGATCCTGCTTGCATGCAGAGTGAAGACTTCTAATTCAACAAGTCATCTCACAATCTTAGGACTTATTCAATTAAACTATGTGACTGTTTGAGTTGATATTAGAAAAAGCATGTTCATGCAAATCAATATAAAACTCGTTTCACACATTTGCATCGTAAACCATGAATCATGTTGAAAAATCATCTTCTACCACTAACCCAAACGGACATTAAGTCGTTTATATCAATCGCACTTGAAACCAACATTCTCAAGTCGTCTTGCTTTGGTTTGGCACTAAGTTCAATTACATGTTGAGGATTTGAAGTGAAAGATTTCTTCAAGTGTTAAGCTCCTAATTCATAAATAATAAGAAATTGGAAATTTATGCCATGTTAATTAACTTTGTGTGTACTTTTGCTCCAAAAAAAACTTCGTAGTGTTGGGCGCTTTTTTGGACAAACTTCGTGGTGCTGGGTGCTCATTTACCCTATTTTTAATCACTTTTTCTCATTTTACCTTTGCCTTTAATTTATGTTTAAAGTTAGAAAAATTAAATCATATTATGTGAAGAGATAAAACTAGCAAAATTTATCCACAAATTCAATCACTTGATTATGATAAGGACATTAGGGAGTATTACGCTAACAAATATTCGATCCAATTTCAATTCAATGGTGAACTTGGCGGTGATGTTTTGAAGAGACTCGAAGGGCGAATGTATCTCTTGATTGGCTGCTATTTGTTATTAGTCATTAATCACTCCAATTCTAATTTAGTTAGGGAGAATATAGAAAATCTGATCAAGAACAATTTAGTCTTTCTATTTTAATATTTTTAATTTTCTATCCTTCAAAATAATTATCATTTTTATGATCTTCTTAATAAATATTATGTTTTTTTGGTTATTTATTATAAATTTCCCTATTTTGTATCCGGTGACAAATATAGAAATAATTTATTAAGAAAAAACTTTAAGATTTTTTCATTATTCACAAGATATTATTTATTATTTAATAATATGTTTGTGTCTGGAGATACCTCCATCCATCAAATCCAATCATTTTCAAAATGATATATACTTTTTAAAAAAAAAAAATTTGATTATTTTTAAAACATAAGATGACTTAAAGAGGCGAAGTTTGTGAGCCACGGCCACTCTATCATAGGAGAAAAATGTTTCTATCGATCTCTCGATCTTTAGTTATCGTCTATTTAGGTCTCCACTAAATCTAATGTTAATGGGTGAGATTTACCTTATTTACCATGATAAAATTTTATTATAATTAATGTTAAGATAATATTTTTATATAATGTATATTTTTACTATATATAATACTAAATCTCAACCATTAAAATTTTATCAAATGCTTGCTACAGAAGTGGTAAGAGATATTTATTTTTTAATATACTAATTAAATACGGAAGTGGTAATTAACCACTCATACAAGTTATACGAAGACACATCACAAAATTAGGATGGTCATCCCTCTTTTTTTTTATACACATAGATGATGGTCATCTCTCTAAGGTTTAGAATATATTCATAAAAATATTGTGGGCGGACCAGTATTTATGGGATATAACCAAACTGTTTTAGTAAAATTTGTGTGTTCACATAATTAAATAATAAAGCAAAAGCCGAAAGTCATGAGTTTAAAATGTTATTGGCATAAGTTTGTTGTTCTAGGCGGTCAAAATTTGTTGAAAAATTGTCCAATCATTTAGTTGGGTTATAATAACAAGAAAAACTCATGATTTGTCACTTTATAAACCGGAAATGTGTAAAGTTTAAATTAACATTTTTATTCATCAATTCAACAGATCTTTTCAGAATGTGACTTGCTTCATCTTCTTATCATGATGAATAATGAGAATAACAGTTCACTTGACCTAAGACTTTAAAGTCCATGAAAAGCATAACTGAAAGGAAATAATAACCATACACGATGTCTCGAACACTGCAACATCGGCCTATACAAAAAACCAAGTCCTCTAACACTAGTGAGATCTACTGTCATGTCGTCAAATTAAGATCAAATCTTTCGTGATCGACTCATCACCACGACCGAGAAGACTATGATGGTAAGCATGAAGGAAGTTCTCACCTTCTCAGTGAAGGAATCAAGACAGAGAGGACATGTTTGTTTTCATGCAGTTAGTTAGTTGATCCATATTGTTGTGTGTATCACTTGATGAGCAACTTCCTCAAGTGGTTTTAATTTCTTTTTTAAATTTTCAGTCAGCAGGATAATTATAATTGGAATTACATATATAGTGAAGAAATAACCAGCTGGTTGTCCTCTTTGTTATTAGCTCTGACAGTAGATAGAGTAGTAATAGCTTTTGTTAAAAGTGTGCAATTTTCCTACATCCATTTTCTTTTAGATTCTTACCAACTGTCATATTCTTAGAGAGATTATTGTTTATAAAAACGCAACTATACTTTGATATAGAAAGCACAAACACATGGGATTTTAAACGTGTAATATTACATTTTCTTTGTTAGTTTTGTATTCCTTTTGATCATTGTTCATGTACTAAATCCTTATTTCTTGAATGACATGCTAATTTTTATGAGATTTATCACAACTTCCTCCAGGATTATACTAATTTGAAAGAAGTTACTTTGCATGGAGAACAGGCTCAGGTGATTGGTTTTAAAAAAAAAATAATTAGGTTAAGAAAATCAAAAGAAGGCAATTGGAAAAAAAAAACAATGGTACAATACATTTTCTGGCATTTTGTTTCTTTCCAATAAACCTGGTGGGGATAACTGATGTCAGTTCAGAAATGTATGTATAAAGATTTATTATTAATCATTCAGTTTATTAGTGCTAATGCTTCATGATATAGACATAAAATTTACTGTATAGACCATTGCCCCATGGATACCAAAGATTTCTCTTTTTCAAAGGAGAGAATTTAAATATTTTTAAAATTTAATCAAGACATTAAAATGATATAGGATATTTGAAAATTCTTTTTTTTTTAATAGACATTGTACTGTTAAAAGTTAAAGATGAAAAGATATACCAGCATTAGTATATTATTGCTATCTGTTCTTTTCCCGCACATGAGCTAATATAAGTTCTGAGCAAAAAAAAAAAAAAAAGCTAATATAAGTAGAGTTTCTCATCCGTTTCTTGTGAAACCCGAGTGTCTAAGTTGGTCCTCCTCTACAACCAATTTTATTCTTCATGGGAAGAATTCTAGCAACAACCAATTGTAATATCCCAGCGTCTCGCTATCGATATTGTCCGCTTTTGGCCCATCACAACCTCATTGCTTTAAAACACGTCGGGAGGGAGAGGTATCTAGACCCTTATAAGGAATCTTTTGTTCCCCTCTCCAGCTGATGACATAACACTCTATCTATTTTTGGGCCCAACGTCCTCGCTGGCACATCAAGCTGGACTTGGCTCTGATACCAATTACAGCCCAAGCACTCGCTTGTAGATATTGTCCGCTTTGGCACACAAGCTCTTAGTTTTATTTTTAGCTAGGCTTCATGAGGCCCATCAAAACGCACCCTCAAGAAGACCTTGGTGACAAGGTGTCACTCCCTTCGATCCTGCACATCTTGCTGATTTCCCCAAGAAGCTAGTGGATTTGCTTGGCTCTGCTAAAAGCACTCTACTACCTATGCTTCAGTGTCACCTGACACAGGCTCTCATTCTCCTTGTAAATAAACAAATACACTATCAACTGGCTTTACAATACCTATCATTAATTTAGTTTTTATCATCGGGTATACTATAAAAGATTTATAATTTAAAAATGTAGTGAAGAAAATTGCTTCATTATGTTGTATCGTAAATTTTGCAAATATCTTATTGTCAAGGCACTTTTTGAGTTCGTCCCATTTTAACCATCATATTTGCCTCTATAATCTCCAAGAAATATGTCTATTATTGATGTTATGGTAAATGGAGAACTCTAACGGTGGGCAAATTAGCTTCCCTTAGGTGGAAAGTCAAACAATATGTAGAGAATTTAAATTCTGTAACATGCATAACTGTCATTTGGGCATATGAGAAATGTGGGTATAAAGATGGCCGTTAGGGTTAGAGAAGGGTGTGGAATTTTTTGTCTGAATATTTTTCCCTCTATCAGCTTTCTTCTCTTTATCTTGTTTCCTTTGTATCCCTTCTGCAATTTTCATTTCTGAGTCTGCCAATAATATTTCCAGTGGAAGATATGTAGATGTCTCCGAGAATAGTTGATAACGTATGGATGGAATGGATTCAGCAGCTTTTCTAATCTGATTTGATTATAAGTGTTTAGATTTTCTCTTGTTACCCTTGGAGAAAAATTTATTTGGAGAAAAATAAAAAGTGTTTGGGTTGCTTTTTTTTTTTCGAAACAATGGTTTTAGAGACATCTACACTTTTGTAAATTACCCAGACACACTGTTTGAATAGAATTTATAAAAAAGTGATTTTGATAAAATGAGGGTGTTTTTTGGATGGTTATCAAAATCACGTTTTCATGTACAAATTACAAAAAAGACATAAAGTAATGTGATAATTGTGTAAATTAAGGGACAAAATTTAATTTATATTTTCTAAGAGTTATAAATAATATATTTGCTCAAAAACTAAGTAAATAATATATATGCATACCAATGTACTATTTGTATAATTAATTAATAATAAAAATGTACGTGTTTTAAAAAAGACTATGATTAAATATGTTTTTGGTTGAAATGGAGAAGAAGAGGAGTGAAGACATAAGAGTGCAGGTGAGGGATATTTTCGATTGAGCATAGAAATGCATAAAAAAGCAAAAAAAAAATATCTTTTCAAAAACTATGGTTTTAACCCTAGGATTGTTAAACCGGAATCAATTGTATCAAAGGTGAGTGGGTCAAATGGAAGTTAAATCAAAGTTGACTCAATGCCAAACCGATGAAAAAGTGAATATTTTAGAGTTATTAATACAAAATTATAAATTAAAAAAAAAACGAAAAAATTCTTAAACCAGGTTAATGCCTAGACTAAACCAGTTCGTCGGTTTTCAGACCGAACCAGTGTCTAATCCAAGCTTAATAACCCTGTTCAACCCCAAAGCCATAGTTTGCAATTAAAAAAAATACTTTTACTGATTTTTTTAGGGAAAATTCCACTAAAATACCAAATGAATTTGCAAAATCCCCAGAAGTCCGTCGAATTTGCAAAAAGACTGAGAAGTGACAAGAACCTTTGGAGGATATGCAAATTCACGCGAAATGACCCTTTTGTCCTTAGTTGTAAATAATTTTAAAAAAATTAAATTACCCCCTCCCCCCCCCCCGGCGGTGGGCCCTACCGCCGGCCGCTTAACAACACAAAATGCATAAATTAATCACAACTTCTAAAAACCTTGAATTTGTCATGTCTTACTTCCAGAAGTGATTAATAACACAAAATGCATAAATTAACAACACAAAATGCATAAATTAACCACAACTTCTGAAAACCTTAAATTTGTCATGTCTCACTTCCAGAGACGATTAACAATACAAAATGCATAAATTAACAACACAAATGTATAAATTATCCACAACTTCTGAAAACCTTGAATTTGTCATGTCTCACTTCCAGAGGCGATTAACAACACAAAATGCATAAATTAACCATAACTTCTGAAAACCTTGAATTTGTCATATCTCACTTTCAGAGATGATTAACAACACAAAATGCATAAATTAACCACCGCGTAGCGACCACAGCCGGTCACCGGTCACCGACCGGCCGGTGGTGGTCGCCAGCGGCGGGGGTGGGGCCCACTACAGGGGGTATTTACTTTTTTAATTATTTACAACTAAGGGCAAAATGGTCATTTCTCGCAAATTTGCATATCCCCCAAAAGTCCTTGTCACCTCTCAGTCTTTTTGCAAATTTGACGGACTTCTGGGAGTTTTGAAAATTCATTTAGTATTTTAGTGGAATTTTTCCATTTTTTTATATGTTTTGCTATTATTTTCCAAGACCATAGTTTTGGAGTACAATAGTGATGATCTTTAAAGTTATCTAAACAAGCACTAAGATCATAACAGGAAGAAAAACGCAGACAATAGACAATCTGCCAGAAGCACCGAAAATAAAGAATCAATTCATTTAAGGAGGATAGCTACTAGAGAACGTGGAAGTTAAGGCTATCTCAAATTATAGTTTAGCCTCATTTACAAGACACTAGAATGGATCATAATCTTTTTTTTTTTTTTCCTTTTTTACCTGGAGAATGCATAATAACCATTTCAACTCTTTTTGTTTTTGCAGCATAATTTTTGGACTTTAGACTCCTCTATAATGGTTTCTCTTTCCTCAGCTTCTGATAGCAAATTAATTATTTGAGATTCGGATCATTTGAGTTCGCTGCCTATTGCTTCACGTAGAATTTTTATCCATATGACTTGACAATTTTAGCCACATTATGTGTACGGTCCCTAATTACAAATTTAATTTCATCATTACTTCGCTATAGATATTACTCCTTCTTGTCTTTAATATAAGACATATTTAAGAAGTTAATCTTATTCCTAAACATGAGACATATTTTTCACATTTTTATTTTTTTCCTAATTTGCCCTTACTAATGTTGCTTCAATAATAATCTTTTTTTTTTTTTTTGCTCAGGATGCTTCAATAATAATCAAAGAAAAAGAGAATGAGATAATTAAAGAAAATGACTATAGTATTTTAAAAAATATATGTTATATTAACTAACTAGACTAATTTTCTTAATCTAATCAAACTAGGTAAAAATATGCTTTATATTAAGTACCGGATGGAGTATATATATAATCAAAAAGTTGAATCATATGGATATGTTCAACCAATCAAAAGAGAAGAGATTAGTAAGATCCTGCTTGCAGAGTGAAGACTTCTAATTCAACAAGTCATCTCACAATTTTTGGACTTATTCAATTCAACTATATGTTTGAGTTGGCATTAGAAAAATATGTTCATGCAAATCAATATAAAACTCATCAGACACTTGCATCGTAAACCATGAATCATGTTGAAAAATCATATTCTACCACTAATCCAAATAAGTATTAAGTCGTTCATATCAACCGCACTTGAAACCAACATTCTCAAGTCGTCTTGCTTTGGTTTGGCACTAAGTTCAATTACATGTTGAGGATTGAAGTGAAAGATTTCTTCAAGTGTTAAGCACCTAATTCATAAATAATAAGAGATTAGAAATGTATGCCATATTAATTAAGTAATAAAAGCAAATCATAAGGTTATTCGTACATCAACAGTAGTACCTAATGGGCTGTGGGTTCACATTGTATGCTCATCTCTACATACTACTCCTTCCATGCTCATCTTTCTAATTTTGGGGTGGAGCATTTTTTTTATTTATTTATTTAGATTAAATTATATATTGCATTCTAAAATATTTTTTGCACCTAGTATCTCAAATTAATTAATTTTTAGTCTTGCATTCAAAAATATTTTTCCCCTAACACCAATATACTGAAATATTTTTCCACTAATACGTAATATCTGAAATATTTTTTCAACACTCACTATCTTAAAATAATTATTTTTTGTGCATTGAGTATTTAAACCACCCCCCCCAAAAAAAAAAAAAATGGGGCATAAACAAGGGATGTGGATTCGATGAACTATAGTTTTCTTAGCCAAAGAATGACATTATGTAATCAGGGACCAGAGCCTTTTACACCACAACCTTACATTTTACTTGATATCTGAATTACATTACATCGCCAGTTTTATCCTTAATTATCTATTTTTTTATAGTAGATATAGATTAATGGCTTCATGTGATCCATATAACTTGTATTGTGTCGATATAATCTGATGATAATAATAATAAATAAATAAATAAGGCAGTTCGCCACAATCTGAAGGTCGCTCTTGGTTTTCTCCAAGGACAACGCAAGTGCTACCGTTTTTTAGAAAACAAAAGAGTTTTATATTGATCCCCTGAGATCTTAATTAATTTTGGGAAAATCCATCTCAGGCCCATATTGGCAAAAAAATGTTTAAAAAAATCCAAGAAAAAGTTACATGGTAGAAAAGACCCAGAGCCTTTTCTGGTATTATTTCATAACCGTTAACAACTAAATCAGTCACATTAACAACTAAATCAGTACCCCATTAACAACCATATCAGTAGACATTAACAACTAACATTTTATAAAATAATATCAAAAAAGGCCATAGGATTTGTTACGGACTGGCCCAAAGGCCCAAATCCATGGAACAGCCCAACAGAACCAGGAAACATGATCTGGTATCTTAATATAACATCCCAAATTTTTGGGATTTGAAATTTGAAATATCCTATGGAAATTAAATTATGGGATTTGACTTAAAACCACTAGGAGAATAATTATTTGAAAATTTGGCTTATTTCTTCCCTAATTAAAGAATAAATTAAGTAAAGAATAATTTAGGCCTAAAATTATGGAATTTATATTTGATAGGTTAAGAAGGCTTATGCATTCATGGTATTTTGGCCCAAAAGCATCTAAGTACTAATTTTTCTGTCTTGGCCCAAATGTACATGGACACCCATCAGATTTTTGTTTCTTGCCCAGGGCTACGTTCACACACACACACATCCATTAGTTTAATAGCACACCTCATCTGCCCATTTTGTTGGATTGTTTCCTTCGGCCCATGCAAACAAATCAGCCAAAACTTAAAAATGGTAAAACATGTATAATCTTATATCCATTAATCTTTCCAGCAGCAGAAACGTAAAGCCACGCGAATGCCCAAACTCAACCAAACCAAACTGAACCCTTTCCATTAGCTTTCAATACGTTGAAACGCAGGAGCCTATTCGGTTGAGATATAACTGGAACGCAGAAACCAAAGAACTAAAATTGACTCACATTCTTGCCTACTGCAATACGAAAACATGGCGGTGGGAGGCAATATCAGCTTTTTCAGATGTATGCGCCCAAAGCTGGAAACGCAGTGAAGGGAAGGAAAGGAACCCAGCGCCGTCCACGCAACGTCTACCCCTCGAGCCCAGCGATAACCGTTGTCTCTTCCTCCTCGGTCCAGACCCCTCAGCTCGTTATTTAACCATGTCTTCAGCACTCATTTTACTTCACGCCGAGATGGAGAACGGACAGCAGTAACAAAGGAGAGAACGAGAGATTGAGAAGAAAGAAAAACAGAGAGAGAGAGGAGCGAAGGAAGAGTGAGAGAGAGAGAGTCATAAGCTTTAATCCACTTGCTCTGTTTGCCGTTTCCAAATCAGAGGAGTGGGAACCAGCGAGCTGTCTCATTGTTCCAGCTTGAACCTTCAGAGGTAATTCACCCAACCTCTCCTCCTTCTAGTTACCTTTAGTTTTCAACGCAAATCAAATCGTTAGGCCTAGGAAAAATGAAACTCTATACCTGCTGAAACTGATCACGAGCCGGGAGGGGTTGTAGTGGTTGTAGGAGTGTGTTTTAGTAATGTGTGTGTGTGTCATACCAACGGTATATCAGTGTCTAAAGTTGCACACACACACACACACGAAAATGCTATGGAAAAACTCTTGCTGTCATAAGTGTTTTTTTTTTTACTGTCAAAGATGTGTGTCGTTGTTTTGGAAGGAAAAGTAAAGCTACTATGTGTTATATTTGTCTCCACATGTGTGCTACGTCTGTGGTTAACTGGAGAAGGCAAACTAATATGTGCATTATTATTCATATACGTGCCGAGAGATATGAGAATGGAAAGACATAGGAGGTTCAAGTGAATATAGGGAAAAAGAAACGTGAAAAAGATAAGCTGCTATTGTCTGAAAATTGATTTGTGCTGCTGGAACAGGGAGTTTCGAGCAAGGAAAAACTAGGGCAAATGAACTCATTTAAATCTGAAATTTTGTGGACATATAGTTCACATAACAATCTTTACATCAAGCTTTGAATCACCTTAAACAGAGATCTGTAGCTCAAGATATGATTTTTCAAAGTTAAGCTAAAAACCTGCAAAATTTTCGGTATGGCTCTGGAGTAACAAAATGGCGTTGCATTTCGGACCCAGTAAAACTTTGAGTTTTTACATGAAATTTTCCAGTATAATAGTAGACACATAGAGGTTTAATTTGATAGGTAATTCGTCGAATTCCGATAAGAATCGAAGGAGATATGGTTTTCCAAAGTTAGCCAAAATCTGAAACGTTTTTATGCAACTTTTGGTGACCAGCGATTTTTGAGCTTTATTTTGAAATAGCAACCGTTTGGGTTTATTTTTGAAATTTTTACAGTAAATAGTAGACAGTTGAACCTTTCCAACAAGCCAAAGAACACCTAAAACGGAGGTCTACAACTTTAGTTATCATTTTTGGAAGTTAAATCACAATTTTGGAAGGTTTTCTGGAAAACTTTGTATATGGCTTGTGTTTTTCAGAAGTTGGAAATTTTATCGACCATAAATTAACTTTGTGACTTTCATTAATGAAAATAGACTAATCAAGGTTTAAGTAGAAATTGGAATCACTCCATTTAAAGTTGTATAGGTTCAGTTATGAATTTTCTAAATTCTCAGAAAAGTTAGAAGCTGGTTTATATAAATAAATATCATAATATTATTACTATTAGAATTTGCATTTGTTTAGTGGATATTATAAGTTATAATTGTGATAATGTAAAGTCTTCTTGAGAGCGGTGATTGTGCGGGTTGTGTTTCTCAAACTGAGGTTAAGCTTGGAATTGAGGTAACCGGGGTTAATTTATTTTATATGTTTGTTTGGACCGTGAGGTATTTTTCTAAGTCTTATTTTCATATATACTACTTGTATGTGTTTGGAAAAATTTTGTGTATGTTGAATATGAAATTAATTCAGTGAAGCAGTGTATTTTCCAAACTGTTTATTTAAGTGATTATTATTATTATTGAAATTGTTATTGTTTTGATGGTTATGATGTTGTTGTGAGATGTTATGTATGGAATGGTAACTTAATAAAATATTGTTGAAAATTTTAGCGTTATATTATTCCTTCTGTTGAGATATGTTGGGTTGTGTGGAAAAGATTGAGAGTGAAATTGTGCCCATCGGCTCTCTCATTCCTGGCCCGGAATTGGAGTTGAGTGTTTTGGGCGGACACCTCCGTGTTACGGTATATGGGTGGTGACATGGGAGGGGACAGTATTCTTGAAGTGACTAGCTAACCTTGGCCGGGTATACTAGCACCGATAGGCTGATCCACGTCCACGAGGAGATAAGGAGGAGAAGGATGGATGAGTGGGGATGGTTAATTGTTATGGTTATTATGTATCAATTGTTTTATTTGTGGATATTTAATTATTGTAATTATTAATATTACTCTATTATTACAAACCTGCTTCTCTGACTTGCAATCCTTTCTTACATATTTGATAAATTAATTTCGGTTACGGGGACTTTATATCTCACCCAGTCATTATCAAATTTTTCAGGCGAGACCTCTAATCTTAGTAGAAGACAGGGGAAGCAACCAGAGGCTTAGACGTCGTGGAACTCAGAGGCCTCCTTTTGGTATTAGTGTTGTATTGATCTATATATTGTCATCTTAAGGCCCTCATATTTTGAAAATACTATATCAATTATTTTTGGATGACTGTTTATTTTCCGAAGGCCTTATCTATACACTATCATAACATTGTGGATCCACCATTATATCTATATGACCACTGTTTTGTGTAGACCCTTTCTTGTGGGTTCTTTTTGTATGACTCATGGGCTATAAATCTCCTATTCGATAATTGTGCCCTGAGTTATGGATTTTTCTGTTATGGGTTTGTGGGCGAAGTTTTGTGCCCTGGACCTGAGGTGTGTGTATTTGAGAACTAAGGTTTTCCTATAATTACCTACTAATCCGGTTCTGAGAAAACCTTATGGTTAAATGTTATCTTGTGAGAAGGGTCTTTTCACTTAACAAGACCTGATCTATCCGAATCGATACGCCGAGATACTTGCCCCAGATATCTCGGCCCCGGATATTCGTCACCTTGGATATCATGCTAGGTTGGGATATCCGTCTCGGACACCTCTATAAATATAGAGGTCAACTAACCAAGTGCACACGTTCTAACTTATGTTCACTTTACATTCTGTCACATAGAGCACACACACCACCACCCTGGCTAAGTGCCTCTAAGTTTATTTCAAACTTCTAAGTTTATTTCAAACTACGTGAACTTTGATCCTTTCAAAGGGTACATAGGCTCTAGGCTTGACACCTAGTTAAGTCCAATCAATCATGTTCCCAGAATAGAACAGGATCTTTTTTATCATATGACTTTTTCTTAGGCCTTCTTTAACATTTTTTTGTCAATATGGACCCTGAGTTGGATCTTCCCATTAATTTTCCACTCGCAGGACCCATTAATTTTCCGCTCGGAGGACTAAAGAATGAAATTGTAATAAATGATCCCTGGGCCCAAAATCTAAAGCAACAGCTCGTTGCTAAATCTGCTAGCGGGTGTGTATATGAAGCATTTGAGACAGTCCAAACCGATGATTTATTTGTCAACAACAATTACACGTTGGATTTTAGCAACAAAAAAGAAAAAAAAAAAAAAACAATTACACGTTGGATCTGTCTTGGAGACAGCGACTTGTGTTTGAGGAGAGTACCAATTGCTACAATTATAGTGAAATACCAAGAAAAGGGTTTTTTTTTTTTTTTGAAGGGAGAACATCAAAATTGTTGCGCCTTTGGCCCATTTTGGAATTATAAGAGTTATAAGTCAAATGCCAAGCGTACATTTTAAATGACATGTCATATAATTTTTTTTGAAAAAAAAAAAAAAAAGCAAAAATTTTGACATGCCATAAACCATCAACTTTAATGGCTCTTTTGATAGTAAGGTGATGATAATCAAAATATGAAAGAGTAAGGTCATAGATTTAAACCTTCATAGTTCAAGGAAGTGATACGCAACTAACATAAAATTTAAGGAGGTCTTGCGTATTTTAGCCTTTTAAAAATATAAAAATTATTCCTTATTAGCATTTTTTTTATTTTATGTAAGTAATTTTTTGATTTCTTCCCCGGTATTATGCACTATTAACAGATTAGTTGGTTTGTAGGTGTTAACGAATCTTAAAACATAAAGATAGGTTAGTTTTTTTTTTTTCCATACAGTCAAATTATTTTGTAGGAAAAATTATAATAAAAGACTTAAGAAAATAATATTTATTAAGAAAGTCATAAAAATTGTAATTATTTTAAAGGACCAAAAATTAAAATATTAAAACAGAAATATTAAACCAGATTTGTAAATGGCTTTACTAATTTTGTAATAATGCTTTTTTTTTCACTTAGTGGCATTAAAGAGGAAAAAAAAAAGGTAAACTTGAAAAAAAGTTGTAAATGACGTTACTAAAGTTGTATATGGTGTTACTAAATTTGTAAAAGGTGTTACTGAATTTGTAAATGGCGTTACTAATTTTGTAATAGTGCTTTTTTTTTTTTACTCAAAGACATTAAAAAGTGAAAAAAACAATGTAAACTTGAAAAAAAGTTGTAAATAGCGTTACTAATTTTGTGATAGTGCATTTTAAAAAAAAAATTATTTTCACTCAGTGCCATTAAAAAGGGAAAAAGATAAACTTGAAAAAAAAATTGTAACTGGCGTAACTAAATTTATAAATAGTATTACTAATTTTGTGATAGTGCATTTTTTTTCCCACTCAAGGGCATTAAAGAGGAAAAAAGATAAACCTGAAAAAAAAAGTTGTAAATTGTGTTATCACCTCCGGTCCTAATTATAAGAGCTAGTTGACTTTCTTTGGAGAAATTAAGGAAGCTAAATAAGTTACTTAATCATTTCATATGTTATGTATCCTTAGATTATATATTAATTTATTAGTTAAACTAATTAGTTTGAAGAAAAAAATAAAAATAAAAATATTCTAAAGTAATTAAATTAGCTTCCTTAATCTCTCCAAAAAAATCAACTAGCTCTTATAATTAGGACCGGATGGAGCACTAAATTTGTAAATGGTATTACTGGATTTGTAAATACTGTTACAATTTTTTGTAAATATCGTTGAAAAAATGTTAAGAAAAATATATATATATATATATATATATATATATATATATATATATATATATATATATTTGTGTGTGTGTGTGTCAAAGAAACCACGTGGCTCAACTCTTGGCCCCATAGATGTATGGGGGATTGGGGGTTCGAACCCCAAATTTTTTTTTTTTTAAAAAAAAAAACCCTAACCCCCCCCCCCCCAAAACCCACCCCTCGTTGCCGGCAGCCCTCCGGTGAGGGTATTTTTATTTTTTTATTTACTTAAAATTAAAGGTAAAATGGTAATTTCACCCGAATTTGCATATTTCTCATAAGTCTTTGGAACCTCTCAATCTTTTTACAAATTCGGGAGACTTCTGGAGGTTTTACATATTCATATGGTATTTATTTGTTATTTTCCCTATTATTTTTCTTAAGTTTTTTATTATAATTTTCCTTATTTTGTATCCAGCTATGACAAATATAGAAATAATTTATTAAGAAAAAACGTTAAGAATTTTTCATTATTCACAAAATATTATTTATTATTTTATAATATGCTTGTGCATCTGGGATACCTCATCCATCAAATTCAATCATTTTCAAAATGATATATACTTTTTTTTTGGAAAAATGATTATTTTTAAAACATAACATAGATGGCTTAAGGTCTAAAGGAGTTGCAGTGTGTGAGCCACGCTTGACCTAAAGAGTTGAAGTGTGTGAGCCACAGAGAAGAATGTTTTCATGGATCTCTCACTATTTAGTTCCTATCCCTCTATGTCTTTACTAAATCAAATTTTAATGGTTGAGATTTATCTTATTTACCATGATAAAATTTTAGTATAATTAATGTTATGATAATATTTTTATGGGGTTTGATTTTCTCATGTTGCATGAGAAAAAAAAGATTCCTACACACACATAAAATGGTAGGACCCACACATATATATAATGCTCATTATATGTATATGTGGGTCCTACCATTTTATGTGTGTGTAACATGAGAAAACATTTCTCGTACAACATGAGAAATGTTTTTCCCTATTTTTATTATATATAACGTTAAATTTCAATCATTAAAATTTGATCAAATGCTTGCTAAAGAAGTGATAAGAGATATTTATTTTGTTATATACTAATCAAATACGGTAGTGGTAATTAACTACTCATACAAGTTATACGAAGAAGACACATCACAAAATTAGGATGGTCATCTCTCAAGGTAGAATATAGGGAAAATTAAAATAAAGTACTAAGAGAAAATAATATTTATTATAAAAAATCATAAAAATTGTAATTACTTAGAAGGATTAAACATCATAATATAAATAAAAAATTATTAAATTGCCCCTAATCAATCCTCATGTATTATCTCTCGTATTCAAAATTAACAATTATTAAACTCATATTTTTCTTAATTTTTATTTTTCACCAATCTATATCATCAAGTCACCCGATTTATACTCATGTTAATTAAGTTCTTTTTAAAAAAAAATAAAAATAAAATTATTTCATATTTTTCATGATATAATAGGTTTATTAGATTTTTTAATTTTATTAACGTTAAATGAATTTTTTAATCCACATAAATTTATTCTTAAACAAAAATAAGTTATACAAACTTTTTTGGTTTAACATATATGAGAAATTATAAAATACCTTGATTTTTATTAAAACTATATAATCCCATTTTTTTATTAAAATTTTTGTTAATTTTTAAAAATTGAAAAATGCTTTTTTTTTTCATAAATATATATATATTCAAGTTGTGAAAATTGAGAAAACCATTATTTAATTTAGGGTAAAGGATTTCTCCCATCACTGGAGATAGAGTTATCTCCAGTAACCCTAAAACTACGTCGTTTTGAATTAATGAAGGGTGTATTTGTAATTTCAGGTGAATTAATGAAGAGTGTAAATACAGAAACACCCTTCATTAATTCACCTGAAATTACAAACACACATTTCATTAATTCAAAACGACGTAGTTTTAGGATCACTGGAGATAACTCTATCTCCAGTGACAGAAGAAATATTTTTCCCTTTAATTTAAGGGTAAAGGATTTCCCTAGTCGCTGGAGATAGAGTTATCTTCAATGACTCTAAAACTACGTAGTTTTGAATTAATAAAGGGTGTGTTTGTAATTTTAGGTGAATTAATGAAGGATGCAAAATTACGGAAACACCCTTCATTAATTCACCTAAAATTACAAACACACCCTTCATTAATTTAAAATGACGTAGTTTTAGGGTCACATAATTCTATCTTGAGGAGAAACACTTTTGCCTTAATTTAATGAAACTTAGAAGTTTATATTAGTTTTAAGGGTAAAGGATTTCTCCAGTCACCAGAGATATAGTTATTTCCAGTGACCCCAAAACTATGTCGTTTTGGATTAATGAAGGGTGTTTTTGCAATTTTGTTTATTTTGTAATCATATAAATTTTACCGAAACACCATTCATTAATTCACTTAAAATTACTAACACACTTTTCATTAATTCAAAACGACATAGTTTTAGGGTCATTGGAGATAATTTTATCTCCAGTAACTGAAGAAATATTTTTCTCTAGTTTTAAAGATAAAATGGGGAAGAGAATGTAAAAGACAATACAAAAGATTTTATTAGGGGCATTTTAATACTTTTAATTTTATATTTTTATATTTGGTCCTTCTAAGTAATTACAATTTTTATGGTCCTTCTCCTTAAATATCTTTTCCTTTAGGTCTTTTATTCTAATTTTCCCTCAAATATATTCACAAAAATATTGTGGTCGCACAAGTATCTATTGGTTATAACCAAATTGTTTTTGCGAAAATTTGTGTGTTCACATAATGAAATAATAAAGCAAAAGCCGAAAGTCATGAGGGCCGAAAGTCATGAGGTTGAAATGTTACTAACGTAACTTTGTTATTCTAGCCGGCACAAAATTTGTTGAAAAATTGTCCAATGGTTTAGTTGGGTTATAATAGCCAAAAACTCATGATTTGCCACTATATAAACCGTCAATGTGTAAAGTTTAAACTAACATTTTTATTCATCAATTCAACCGATCTTTTTAGAATGTGACTTGGTTCATCTTCTTATCATTATGAATAATGAGAATAATAGTTCATTTAATCTAAGACTTTAATGTCCATAAAAAGCATAACTGGAAGGAAATAATAACCATACACAATGTCTCCAACACTGCAACATCAGCCTATACAAAAAACCAAGTCCTCTAACACTAAGGAGATCTACTGTCATGTCGACAAATTAATATCAAACCTTTCTCGCTCGACTCACCACCAAGACTAAGAAGACTATGATGGTAAGCATGAAGGAAGTTCTCACCTTCTCAGCAAAGGCATCAGAGAACTCCGCTTTCTCACCTTTGTTGTGAAATTTAGCTCGGAACAAGGCAGTCATAATCTTTGTAATCTTTTCAACTAACTCCATGAACTTTACCCTGCAGCTATTAAACATCCATATTACAACATTTGTTGTAGCAACATTTGTGGTAGCACGGGATCCACGACCACTGGGAATCCCATCTGAATCTGAATCTTTAAGAGCTTTATCATCATCTGGACTCTTGGAAACTTTATCATTATCTATCAATTTAATATTAAAATTAGTCAAATTATAACAAGAAGACATAAAATTTTGATAATCATTAGATTTTCCATCATTTTTTAAAATGTTTATAATGGAGTTGTAATCAACTACCATCAAATAGTAAACATTTTCAATAATTAATGGTCTAGATGTAGATCTGATAAGACAAAAGCATATGAACTATTTGAAAGCCAACCTGAAGTTAATGACTGTTCCTTGAGTTCGCGGAGTACTTCATTTTCCAAAACAGCATCCCAAATTGATTTGTCACATGAAAATGATTTCACCATTTTCTGCAGCCAAAAAAGCATTTATAGTTGTAAAGATAAGGGGATCATTTCTCATTATAAACACATAGAAATTGTAATATTTACAAAAGCTCAATCTTCAACTGATCCTATATCATGATAAAAAAAAATTGGTTACATTGTCAGCACAAAACAACTTCACCCAAGATGTATATCATAAAATAATACTAAAATGAATGGGACTTCCAAAGCTTTCCGATCTAATTTTTCTTTTTGAAAAGGAAAATAATTATGCTAAAAGGCTTCACTAATAAGTGAATGAATTCAATGCACCTGAACAGATTGGTCATTCTCCAATAAATTAAATGCATGATAAACTGCAGCATATCGACCATATTGTTGCATTCTTGTGTCATATGGATACATAGATGGCTCCCTCCAGTCCATATCGGATCCAGAGCTATCATAATTGGGTTGGTGATGTGAGTTAGAACCGAACACGCTGTATAGAGCAACATCACAGATGTAAATTAATGAATACGCAATAAAATTCTTGCAAGATAAGAGAAAAGCTCACTATGTGCAAAGGAAAAAAGATTCCTTTTAAATCCTACAAAAAGAAAGATAAACAATATTTATTATACTTCTATCATCATTATTCAACAATAATGACAGACAGAAGGGATATGCCTCATTGTTCGTTCTATTTCCATATCTATTATATTTTCATTTCGGGAACCGAATGGCTGCAATTTTAAAAGAAAATGCCAATTCCAAATGCTAAGGAAACTTGTAATGGATAAAAAGGAATGGGATGAAAAATGAAATGAATATATATATATATATATATAGTTTTAGATAAATAAAATTTTAAAAAAAAAGGCCTTCCTTAGTAATGACTACAGAAAAACAAAAAAACAAACATCATTATTTAAAGGAGGCAAATGAGTGAATCCTTCTCTGGCTCTTCCTCAGTGAACTAAACAGGGCATTAAGTTTATATGCCAATGAAACTTTAAAAGTGGACATCTAAAAACGACAGTGAAGCGGTTGAATAGTCTCAAAATGGTCATTTTCCATAGAGGCATGAATATTTATACCCTGCCTTCAGTGTGCCATTCTGAGACCAATCAACATATAACATTTATAGAAAGAAGCAGCCTACAAAACTCCATTTCTATTCTTGTTCCATTTTTATATATTGGACAACTCATATAGTCTAGTTCTAAACATTATGGATTTATTGTTTAGACAAGACTAATTTATTCATCAAACTATAAATAGAAGTAGCACACAATTTTTCAGCACTAAGGGTATAAATATTTTCTCCTCTTCCAGAGGAAGAAGACAGATAAAGTAAAGAATTTGTCACTCTGATCATTAGCAAATATGAAATACTACAAATTACACGGCAGGAAGAAAAAGGAACAACTCCCATAATTACAAAAGGACCTACACGTTTCTCAGCCCACTAATAGAAACAAACAATCCTTCAAAATCAGAAATGATAAAAACAAATCATAACATGTAAAGTGAAAAATTCAACAGGTATTTCATGAATACTAAAGAAAGACAACTTACTCTCGGAGAGAAGTGACGATAGTGTCAACCTCCTGATCAGATGGAACCTTGCCCGAAAGGTAAGAAACAGAAAAATCATTAAAATCCGGAGGTGAAACATTGCCAGAAACGCAACAACCAGAACCCGGAGATGGAACATTGCCCGAAACGTAAGAACCAGAAAACTCATTAAAACCCTCGTCTACCAACCCTTCGACAGCGATCCAATCATCAGCCTCAGGGTATGAATAGTGAAAGGGTAAGTCAGTTATAGGGTTTATAGAATGAGAATTTATAGGAGAAGAAATTGAGAGGCAGGTCGACGAATTGGGTCTTCTGTGAGTACGATTCGAAGTAGGAGAAGCAACAGTAGTGGATGAAGAAGAATACGGATCTTGTACTCCGTTACCGACTCTGGCCACTGTTCTGCTGAAGGTCCTTAGCATCCCGCTTCCGCTTCCTCCTCCTCCTCCTCCCATGCTTCTACCTGAGAACATCATTTCCTTGCTGTGCGTTTTTTATGAGGGCTTCTTTAGGAGTAATGGATTGGTTTGTTCATGAGCAGAATCTAATCGAAGATTAATAAGGGTATATTTTAAAAATGGATAAGGTAAAAAAAAAAAACCAAAAAAACAAAAAAAAAAATATTATGAATATATTATTATATGGATGTTCATTTACGTTTTTGTCCACTACATAGTAACCCTTGAAGGTCTATAAATAGAGGCCTTATGTAAACATTCAGAACACACACTGAAGTGAGAATTCCTCCATCTCTCTAGAATTTCTCTCTGACTTCTTTCTACATTTCTAGTGAATTTCTTCAGTTTCATAACACGTTATCAGCACGAAGCTCTAATCAATTGAGTTTTTGTTGTTGATCACAATTGTTCTTCCACCGCCATTATTTTTCTCTTCCGGCGATGTTGAGTATTGATCATGGCTGTTCTGTGGTTATGCATGCAGAACAGTTTTTTTTCGCCTTGCCTCTTTTTTCCTTGTGAGTCGTTGATGGAAGATAAGAGAGACTAGTGAGAATCAAATTGTGAAGAAGTTAGAACAGAAGTACATAGAGAAGGAGCAACAATCCTATGATGCCTAACGAACCAGAACACTAGTTTCATGAAATAAGCACCAGAAAAAGGTTCTTGGTGCTCCAGGAAGCCACAGTTTCATTCCTCATCAGCATCGTCATCGCTTCCGGTCTAGGTAAGTTCCTCTCTCTTCTACCGACTCCACACTGTTTTGTTTTGGCGATATATTATATTGAATAATGAATGAATGATTAAAGTCTTGAAAGACATGAATTGTAATAATAATTGAAGAGGAAGAAAACACAGAAGTAGGTAGGAGAATTGAAAAAAGGTATGTCTATGGGCCCATATGTTTTATATCATATGTCGTGTTTTTATATGAAGTCACGGGATGGCACGGGAAGGAGTTATAATTGTGTGGACTATTGTTTAATTATTATTTTCTTCCTTTGGCAAATGGATGAAAACACGATGACACACTATTGTTATTATATTGTTATTATTGTTTATTTTATTGATTGAGTTGTCGGTGCACTATTATTAAAGTAAAGATTAGATATTCTTATCTAACATTTCTTTAATTCAAATGGTTGATTAAGGTTAATATTAAAATATTTTATAGTGGACAGATAATAATAAAATAGTTTATAGTGGAATATCTATTTTATTTGAACGGACACACTGAAAACACAGTGATCAAGAAATCACAGGTAATTGCATTCAATCAGTGTGGGTTTCATTATTATTATTATTTTCATGTGTTTTCTCCATTATATACGTGGAGGAATGTGAAACCGTGACTACTGTTAATCATATTTTACACTAATATATGTGTATATTAGTGTATATCCGACAAGATGGGAGGCATATTGATTAAATTGATATGTGCATGTAAGTGAATTGAGAAAGTATGGCTGAGTATTGAAAGTACATGCAAAGTTTCAAACTTGACAAATTGGTTTGAAAATAATATATATTATTTATTTCTAAATGATCCTTAGCCTACTGATTTGAACAATTATGAAGTGTTTTGATTTTATTCTCTCAATAAGGATTCATGAAAAACATACATGTTTGTATTATATTGTGTAGTCTTGAATCATGCATATGTATGCACCAAAAAAACTTGGGATTCAACTATATAAAAGAAATTTGAAAAAGACTACATTTGGCCTGAAGCCATGATGAGACAAATAATTGGCATGAAGATATGAGAAATAAATTGATCTGCAGTGCCTGGAGACAATTGGGCCTGAAGCCATGAGACAAATTTGGCCTGAAGCCATAAGACAAATTGGAGTGAAGCCAGACCCTCTTGTTCTTTTAAATTAAAAGAATTGTATAACCACCTGAAGATGGTTGTTCTTCTAAAAGTTTGTTATAAATTGATATATCCATTTTGCTCCTGTAGTAGCAATTTTTGTGAAACAGGTTTTTAAGAAATATTTTGAAATAATATATGGTAGTATAAAATGGACAGAATGCTCCAGAAGAGCTAATATTTTGTTACCTAAAGGAACAAAATTATATATTGATTAATCTAGTATATAAAAGAAACTTATTGAGTTTCGATGATATCTGCAAAAATAGATATCATATAGAGAATACATACTATTGTAAACCAGAAGTTTACAATATAGCAAATTAAATATTTGCTACTGAAGCCTGTGAGATATTATAGAGGCAATGAGTAGCAGAAAAATATCTAGAAGCCAAGAGAAATAATAAGCCCATAAGGTAATATGATGCTTAATTTGTTATTATTTTGTCATGTGAATTTCCTGCTAGAGTTAATCTGTGTGGTTTTACTAAATTTGATCATAAATATCTTCATATGTGGTGGACTGTATATATTATGCATATATGAGTTAATTGAAGTATATTAATCATGAATAATTAGATTATTTAGTAAAGTAATATTATATGTTTATTCCTGAAGAATTAACATAAATTTTTCTTTCAATGTTTAAAGAGTTTGAAAATGATTTAGAAATGCAAATATTCTAGTTTATATAACTCACACTTGAGGGGGAGATTGCTAGAAAACAAGTGTGAGTTAGAATACAAGTGTGAGCTAATTTTGAAAAGTAATATTTCTCACACAAAGTCTAATAGCTCTCCCAAATAAATGTCAAATTATGATGTGAATTAAAATATTTATTATTGGTAAAGATAATTGTTACAGTAAACCAGAAGTTTACTGAATATGTTTGTTATTGGTAGTTATATATCTTACAGTAAACCAGAAGTTTACTGATTCAATTAAATTTGTTGTTGGCATGACTTGTTTGATCATCCGAGTCATATATATAATGCAAATAAGATTATGTATTAATATCTATTGAAGAACCAGAAGATTCTTCATAAATAACCAACATATTGTTTATGTATTATGTGTTATTTGTTCTCAAATAGTTTTGACTATGAAAATATCATTGGTCATGATTGGTAATGGATCTCTGGAAATATATCAAACATTATTATATGGGCCCATTGAAATGACATGTAAACTTGAAAGATGCATCTGGTTACATGTGAGATTATTAGCTTACAACCAGAAGTTTGTAAGAATGCAACCTGAAGTTTGTAAAAATGATTGCAACATGGAGTTTGCAATAATGTTTGATGTTTTGAATAAATTAAGCGCGCTATTTCCAGATTATACGATCCATAAATCATGTATTCAATACTTATGAGAACAAAGATTTCTATGTTGGTATATTTTGATTGTTGCAGCATTTATATAAGCCAACAAGATTCTCCCTAGAAAATTGGTTTTTGGTCAGTAACCAGATTAATTCCATCTTAAAAGTTTTAAATGTGCAATATTCGACTATAATGCACGTAGATGGATAAATGTTGTGTAAAGATCTCCTCCTTCTTGTTTGTCTCTAAATGAAACATAATGATGTTTCTAATAGTAACAGATGGATTTAGGAGACTTATACTACATGATTAGTCAATTATGATTTGACATTGTTTTCCCATCATGAGGGGGAGAAAATAAATAGTTGGGTAATGAGATTAGCTGGAATGAATTATCATTGGCTCATTCTAATCCTCGTACGAAATAATGTGAACTGGAAGTTCAAAAGATAATTCATTTGCAGATTTTAGCTAGTCTAATGCCAGAAGCATTTACTGACCTAAAGAAAGTGACAATGTCACATGTCTCAGCTGCTAATGCTCCTATCAGAATTGATGTCCTTGAAGGACAACCTATTATAAATGTTTTGAAAGCACGCCTGAAGCGTGGTAGGTCCATCGATTCAAAAGAGAAATCCTCAAAAGATAAAAGGAGCTAAGAATATAGATGATCGAGTTGAGGATAATTAAGGAAATTATTGTTGCTCCAGAAGAGCCATCTCCTAAAGAGTTATTATCTCCAGTAGAGACATCTCCAAAAGAGAATGTTGCAGTCCCAGAAGAGACACAGGTACCTGAAAAATGAGAAAATAATGAGATCTCAATACATTATGAATATTATCCGATGGGACCGAAATAAAGTCAACGTTGACGAAATATTTGCTTGTTATATAGCATATGGTATAATGAATTATAATGAGGATCATGAGCTAAAATTAATAAGAAGGTGCTAGAAGCACATGTCCCTGAAGGACTTAACAAGCCAGAAGCACTTGTTCCAGAAGGACTTAACCTGCCAGCAGCACATGTCCCCGAAGGACTTAAAATGCTAGAACTTGTTCCAGAAGGACTTAACCTGCCAGCAGCACATGTCCCCGAAGGACTTAAAATGCTAGAAGCATATATCTCTGATTCAAGATGTTAAAATCATCTGATTTAAGTTCTCGAGAACATTATTAAATAAGTCCATATATGGCATGAATCCTGAAGATTGAATATTTTTATTGATCCATAGCGAACAATAGAATACTTGACTATATGTCATTGCAAGCCTTGTAGTCCAAAGTTTTACATAAAGGCTTGGCATTCATTTTAATGAAGCATATTCACCAGAAGTGGATAATGAAAGGCTTTATCTGCGCCTAATGGATGTTACAAGTTGTAACTACTTATTTGTATGGTTCACTTAATAGTGACATTTATATGAAAGTCCCTGAAGGATTAATGGTGATAGAAACATATGTGCTCGAATGATTTAATGTACCAGAAGTACGAGTCTCTGAAGGCATTGAGATGTTAGAAACATCACATTCATGTTCTTAAGAACAATACTCAATTAAGTTAAATAAGTCCCTTAGTCTGAAGCTATTAGGGCACATGTGACATAACTGTTTCAAAGAATATCTGATGAAAAGAAGGGTACAGAAATGACCCTATATGCCTATGCATTTTCATGAACAGATCTAGAAATGAATTTGCTATAATTGCGGTATATGTTGATGATATGAATATCATTGGCACTCCTGAAGAGCTCCAACAGGCAATTTATTGTTTAAAGAAAGAATTTGAGATGAATGATTTAGACAGAACAAAAAAAAAAAATTCTGTCTTGAAGTACAGATTGAATACCTGAAGGATGAGATCTTTTTATATCAAGAAACATATACAAAGAAGGTTCTAGAAAGATTTTATATGGATAAGTTACATCCATTTTGTACTCCAATGATTGTAAGATCCTTACATGTTGATAAAGATCCATTCCGACCTCAAATAATTACTGAAGAAGGTGAGGAAGAATTACTTGGTCCAGAAGTACCATATCTTAGTGTAACTACTTGGTCCAGAAGTACCATATTTTAAGTGCCATTGGAGCACTAATGTATCTTGCTCAGTACACACATTCTAATTTATCACGTGCTGTTGATTTATCAGCAAGAGATGATGCAGACGCTGGATTTTTGTTTGATCTACACGATGATAAATCACAAACAGGCTATCTGTTTATATGTGAAGGTGCACCTATTTCATGGCGATCTATGAAACAGACTATATCAACCATATCATCTAACTATGCAGAAATTCTGGCAATACATGAAGCAAGTCGAGAATGTGTGTGATTAAGAAGGATATATCAAGGGCGACAAAACGAAGCATATTTCGCCAAAATTCTTCTTCACTCGTGATCTTCAAAAAGAATGGTGAAATAGATATTCAACAAATCAATTCAAGTAAAATCTGGCAAATTTATTCACCAAGTCTCGTCCATGATATTGGTTTTTGGAGACTCTAAGATCTCAACTGATGTTGTCAAGAGGGGGAGTCGATACACGCTGTACTCTTTTTCCCTTATCTAGGTTTTATCCCACTGGGTTTTCCTAGAAAGGTTTTTAATGAGGCAGCATTGGACAGTGTATCAATGGATGTTGTACTCTTTTCTTTGGCTAGGTTTTTATCCTACTGGGTTTTTCCTAGTTAAAGTTTTTAACGAGGCACATTCATAAATGAACATCCAAGGGGGAGTATTATGAATATATTATTATATGGATGTTCATTTACGTTTTTGTCCACTACATAGTAACCCTTGAAGGTCTATAAATAGAGGCCTTATGTAAACATTCAGAACACACACTGAAGTGAGAATTCCTCCATCTCTCTAGAATTTCTCTCTGACTTCTTTCTACATTTCTAGTGAATTTCTTCAGTTTCATAACAAAAAAATCATTTTTTCTAATGTGCTGTTAAGCTGTCGAGATAATGGCGTATAACGGAACGACTAATGATAAGGACGCCGAATAAATGCCAATCTATTGATTTTTCTTTTTTTTTTTTTAAGGAAAATCTTAAGAAAAATTCACTTAAACTTTAAAATTTTAATACAGTGATTTTTCAATAAAACAAGTTGTTAATTTTTTTATTATTTTTATTAATTTCATCTACTGTTAATTTTAAAGTTTAAATAATTTTTTGTTTTTCTATTTTTAGCTAATAATAAATTTTTTATTATAGACATATTATAATAATTAATCCAAATTCGATATACACGTACAGCGGGTGAAAACTATTGAAATTTACTTTAAGGCTGTATTATTTTTAATTTCTAGTTGCAATTTAATTCAAAAGAAAATATATCACTCAATTTAACATCTAAAATATTTATTATAATTATATAATTTTACTTAATATTCAATTATAATTTTTATTTTCAAAAATATATAAAAACCACCTCATCAGCATTTTGTTTATTTATGTGCTAAATATTTTTAGATTTTGTTACCACTAGCAACCCAAAACTAGTCCGATTTGTGAGATTGTAAGGCTATATTAATAAATTTTAAAGGGACTTGGCTCTACATATTTTATGCAAATTTTAAAATATAGCGATAGATTACTTTCTTCTTCCATGTAATCAAGTCAAGGTTTTTTATTATTATTATTATTATTTTCAAATGATATATCATTTTTCATGTGTCTAATCATTTTAAAATGTTTTTTCAAAATTTCAAAGCAACCTTGTAGAGGAATCGCAATTATATTTTCAAAAAAATTCAAAATATAAAATTGAGATGATACAAGAGATTTAGCCGATTAAGTAAGCTAATGTTTCTTCATGACACTCTCATCTCAATTCTTAGAAAATTTCTTCGTGAAAGATTTATCTGGCTCGCTTTTAACGGGTCATTATTTAAATAGCATAAGTGGAATTCACATTGTAATTTTTCAAAATAGTCAACTGGTTCCCGTGGGCTTTGATTGGGTACTGTAAATTAGTAAGGAGGGGAAGGAAAATTTTTTGGAATTTTAATTTTTTGAAATTTTCAGTTAAATCTCAAATAAGAAATTAATAATATATTTAACAATAGAATTAATGATTTTTTGACCGTTTATTATAGTACTAAATATGACTAATTTCTGCCTAACTTAAATGAACCAGCAATAGCTAAAACCAGGGGCGGATTTAGGGGGTTAGGGGTGGCCCCCCCCCCCCCCCACCCCCAAAATTATAAAGAAGGACCTAAAATTGTGGGGAATTATAGTTTAGCTTCATAAAAGTTTTAATATTTTCACTTTAGTCTTTAATATAGGTTCAAACAGGGACTAAACTAAAAATATTTAAATTTTTATGAGCTCAAATATGATTCCTGAAAATTTAGGTCCTTACCTGTAATTTTCACCCCCTCAACATTATTTTCTGGCTTTGCCCCTGGTTAAAACTTAAAACTATTAAATTTAATCTAAATTCCAACTGATTTCAATGTTACTTTTATTAATTATATTAAATTCTCATCATAATATTAATTTTTACTATATTACTATTCTTATTAAATACATGCATATTTAAAAAATATATATTTAATAATTTTTTAAAATTATCACGTTATTTTTAAAAAGAGCGAAAACACGGTTTTGAAAATACCATGTACGTGGATATAAGGGGTATATATCATGAATAATGGAATAATTATCTGACTTGAATAAATAAGTTAATTTGATCACTATATTATAGTTATAACTTCCAAGTTAATGTCAAATCATTCTCTTATTAGTGTAAGATAACATTTAAGTCAATTCTTATGGCTCATTAATTATGCTATTTAAACTAATTTAATACTGAAAACTAACCTTTCACGTCACGATTGAAGAATTCACAAGTAACTTCTTGCGATGGACTTAGTATATTTCATTTTTCTTTTGATTTTAAATTGAAGAATTCACAAGTAACTTCTTGCGATGGACTTAGTATATTTCATTTTTGTTATGATTTTAAATGGTTCGTTAGTGAAATAAGTTGTATGAATAAAAACAAAAAAAAATATGTCTTAATCATGCTTTTAAAAAAACGTATCATTTGAAAACATGTATTAAATTTTGGAGAAAATCTCAAGAAAATATCACTTAAACTTCAAAAACTTAAATAGATGATTTCTCATCAAACCTAATTCTTGATTGCTTTTTTTTTTTTCGTTATTGCACCCGGTTTACCAAAGCTTTGTCCTGCCTAGTCCAAATCGAAGTTCTGTCGGACGCATACGCAGGAACCTCTCCCAGGGGAGTTTTCTGTATCTACAATGACTCAAACTCGAGACTCTTGCTTAAGCGGCCCAAGTCCCTTCCACTTAAGTAATTCTTGATTGCTTTACTATTCTTGTTAATCTCATTATTGTTGTTGTTAATAAAATTTTGGAGTTCAAGTAGTATTTTTTTGTTATTTTCCCTAAATTTTATTCGCAAAGACATAGCAGGTACTGACAACAGGTGATGGTAAATCATTACCAGTGGTGGTGGTGACCGATGATAATTGGCGGTGGTCCGTGGAGGATGATGGAAAACATCAGACAACAAATAATTAACAGCAGTCAAGCAGTGGTGGTAGATAGTTATCAAACCGTGATGGAGAATAATTAGTATTAAATGAGAGCAATGACACTTTTGATCATATTTATTGGATAGAGAGAAATGACTAAGAAGCTCAAGGAGATTCGAACACTACAAGTTATGAGCCACCCTTATATGAGAGGACCACGTTAGGAGGAAATCCGTAAACCACTTTAGGCTTGTTAACAAGTATAATTAGAAAAGCAATTAGAGAAGAAGTAATGTGAAGATATTGAAGAATCTTGTATTAATTTTGATAAGAGCAACATGCTTAAACAATATAACCTATTTGGGTTTAATAATGATCATCACTCATTTGAGGGTAATTAACAACAAACCCTAACTATAGGGATCTAGGAGGGATTTCTCAGAGACTTAAATTAACATCTCTCTAGTAAGGTGAGAGCTCCACACTCAACACACCTAAATCATAATGGCTAAACCTTTTTATATAGAATGGGCATCAACCAACTAATTAATAATTCCCTTATATTCTAACACGCTCCTCAAGTTGAACACTATTGATCTCAAATGTGTTCAACTTGAACAACATAAAAATAAGAGGATAAGGTGAATAAAGTATTTTTTCTCCATGTCAACTTTTGCTGATTTACTTCTGAATAGCTTCAATCCTTCAGAGGCTTTACCTTCACATATTAATTTCGCCTTGACATATTCAACATATGGCAGTGAATAGTGGTATATATCTCCAAGCTGATTTTCTTCTCTGCAGAAGATGGCAATAGAACTCTTGACTTGTCCACCTGACCCACCTAAAGCCTCTTTCCACGAGTCTAGCAGCACCAAGAATTTCCCTCACTTGCATGTTTTTCTTCTTCCTCACAGCACAAAATAGAACCCAACAACTATCACAGTAGCGCCAACCATGAAATCTGCTAACACCCTCAGTGCACCAATGCAAATACCTCCAAATGCCGCCGCCGTGGGGATATATCAGTTCAGCTCTTCTGGAAGTCCGACTCACGGTGCCCTGGCATCACCATTTGTTGCTCCTTCAAGATTCAAGCTCCACAGCCAGCAAAGCACGCACAATGGAGAATGAGGTTTTCCTTTAGGAACGCAACAATACTCGTCTGTTAACAGGGCTTGTTCGGTATAGGGAAGATTTGAGAAGAGAAAGCAACTTAGAAGAAGAGAAGGAAAAGAAGGAAAGATCTTATGAGAGAAGATGAGTTGTTTGATAGGAAGAAAGTGAAGGGATAATAGTTGGTAAAGAATTAGAAAATACTTATTTTACCCTCAAAAGTAATTAATTCAAAATGTAAAGAAAAAACAATTTTTCTTCTAAAATATATTTTTTGAAAAATATCTTCTTATTAACTTTGAATTTGTCTAATATATTCTCAACCAAGTTTGAATTTATCTGAAATATTCTCCCGGCAAATTTATATTTATCCCATAAGTTCGAATTTATCGCATAAGTTTGAATTTAGTCATTTTTTCTTACATTATAGAAAAGAATATTTTATAAAGGGTAAATATGTTTAAAAATATCACTTTTCACATGGAAACTTAGGTTTTCACCAAATCTTATCTTCGCACATATAGCGGAAGATTGGTGACCCAAAGTGGACACTTAAAATTTTTTGGAAAGATTGAACACAAAAAAATATATTAAACAAAGAAACTTGTCCATCTACCGTTGACATCCCACATCTTTCAAAGAGGCGCTAATATTGTTTCGTCTCAAGCAATTAAACTCTGATTCAAATGCTTTGGTCTTGTCGTTCAATCTAAGTTGTAATCATTTCTTCTATCTTCTCTTTTTCCTTCTCTCTTTTTTTTTTTCCCCAGAAAACATAGAGGCGTCAGGTGCACCGTTACCCTTCCGGTTAGAGGTTTCTTCCAACCGGACCTTAAAATAATTATGTAAAGTAATTTTTTAGAATCAGTTGATCTATAAAACAAAATTTACAAAAAAATATATTTGAGTTATTAATGCAATTAAATAACACATTTTCAAATGTTTTTTTTTTAAATTTTTTAGTGCGTAAATCTCTGGGGGAAGTCAAATATTGAGATAAAGAAATTATCAATTATATTTTTCTCTATAATATAGACTTGCCATTATTATAACCTGAGTATTACATCATATAAACTCTCGCTTAATGAATTTCTGTGGTGGTTAGTAATCTTGTAGGTTTGATTTTGAAACAGCTCTTAAGTAGACAGTTTACCGAACTTATTGGAGAAGAAATTGTTTCTAAAGTAGATTAGTTTTCCTAACTTTTTATATTGAGTCAGAATTATTTTAAATAATTGTTGTTGAGCGATTTTAGGGGTTTGTTAAGTAGAATAAATATTTGAATTGTTTCACCTAATTGTTTCAAGAACTAATAAATATGTCTTCCAATTAAGCACAATTTTTACCCCAAAAAAAAAGTCTTGAATTCTTTTAGCAGTATAAAAAAAATGTCTTAAATTCTTTTAGTAGTATCAAAGCCCTTCAGTGGTATCAGAGTATAGTATCAAAAAAATGTATTGAATTCTTTTAGCAGTATCAAAGCCCTTCAGTGGTATCAGAGTGTGGTATGAGGGCTTGTTATAGATAATTTAACATAATTTAAAAATATTTAGAGAATTAGACTTAGGTTGCAACATCCTTAAATTTTTTGGCTTAGAGTTTATCGTTGCTAAAGGGGAGGGAGAAATATTTACATAAAATACCTTCTTAAAATAATGATTTTAAATATATGAGGATGCATGTTTAGACTTATTTATTAAGGCCTTTTGTTGGTCTCTCTTGCGGCCGCCCCTCGCTACGCACCTTCTGAAGCCTCGCTCCCGCCTTCCTATATTGCTCCTTCACAGGTCTCGCCAGCCTCCATCTCCAAATCTCTAGATTCTGTCGGTCTTCCGTGGTGCTTCTTACTTCCTTCATTTTTCCATGTTTGTTTTTATGTAGTTGGTTAGTTGATCCATATTTCCACCATTGTTAGGTGTATCACTTGACGAGCAATATCCTCAAGCGTTTTTAATTTCTTTTTTAAATTTTCAGCTAGTAGTTGGGATTATATATACAATTCATAAATATTGCCAACTTATTCCTTAAGTGCACACCTAACATCATTAATCAGTCGGTAATTCAATATTAATTTATTCCTTAAGTGCACACCTAACCTTATAAATTGACTCCTTATTAAGGAGAAAGGAGAACTTGAGGTTGTGCTCTAGAATCATCATTGTCTTCATCGTTTTCAATCTTCTGATGATGATGGACGAAAGGAAGCTAAACAGATGGCATTTGCAGTTCTATCATCAAACGATATTTCCCTCTGATCACAGACTACAAAGTGATCACTGATTGCACCCTTGCTACATCTTCTTGCCATTAACATGCGCACAATATTTACAAGACATCCAATCATATAAGGAAGCAGATGATAGAAAATCTTGTAAATGTTCACTAACCTATGAATCCCAAACAAGACATTTTGAAGTACTTGGTTCTTTGCTTCATTTTTATGTTTTTGATTCATGCACCTAATGCTATGAACAACATGGTCAAACGCCAACTTTCTTAACCTTTTGTCACCTTTTGTCACCAAGGGTTTGGAGATCCATGAACAATGGAGGTGTTTCTCCAATATCAACGATCTAATATACAAAGCAAAAGAAAAGTCATATTTAGATATGATATATGATAAATCTGCTTTAATTTGGTAATCTATGCATCATTGAAATGTGACCAAATATGCATTATTCATCAATAATAGGAATTTGTTACGGAGAATAAATATCTAGATTGTTTCACTCAAATTATTTAATCAAAGTAATAAATCTGTCTTGAATTCTTTTAGCAGTATCAAAGCCCTTCATCGGTATCAGGGTGTGGTATGAGAGCTCATTGTTGATAATTTAACATAATTTAAAAATATTTACATGAGTTTTTACTATCAAAAGATATCATGATCTAAATTTTTGTTAGAGAATTGGATTTAGGTTGCAACATCTTAGTGGTTTATTAAGGATAATAAATATCTGGATTGTTTCACTGAAATTGTTTGAATAAATCTGTCTTGAATTCTTTTAGCAGTATCAAAGCCCTTCATCGGTATCAGGGTGTGGTATGAGAGCTCATTGTTGATAATTTAACATAATTTAAAAATATTTACATGAGTTTTTACTATCAAAAGATATCATGATCTAAATTTTTGTTAGAGAATTGGATTTAGGTTGCAACATCTTAGTGGTTTATTAAGGATAATAAATATCTGGATTGTTTCACTGAAATTGTTTGAATAAATCTGTCTTGAATTCTTTTAGCAGTATCAAAGCCCCTTAATTGTATCAGAGTATACTATGAGAGCTCGTTGTTTATAATTTAACATAATTTAAAAAAATATTTGCATGAGTTTTTTTTTTGTTTAAATATTTGCTTGAGTTTTTATTATCAAAAGATGTCATGATCTAAAATTTTGTTAGAGAATTGGATTTAGGTTGCAACATCTTAGGGTTTGTTTAGGAGAATAAATATATGGATTGTTTCACCCAAATTATTTGATCAACTAATAAATTTGTCTCGAATTCTTTTAGCAGTATCAAAGCCTTCACCAGTATCAAGGTGTGATATGAGAGCTCGTTGTTGATAATTTAACATAATTTAAAAATATTTGTATCAGTGTTTATTATCAAAAGATGTTATGATCTAAGTTTTTGTTAGAGAATTGGATTTAGGTTGCAACATCTTAGGGGTTTGTTAAGAAGAATAAATATCTAGATTGTTCCACTGGAATTATTTGAATAAAGACGTCTTGAATTCTTTTAACAGTATCAAAGCCCTTTAATGGTATCAGAGTGTGGTATGAGAGCTTGTTGTTTATAATTTAACATAATTTAAAAATATTTGCATGAGTTTTTTTTTTTTTTGGTTTAAATATTTGTATGAGTTTTTATTATCAAAAGATGTCATGATCTAAAATTTTGTTAGAGAATTGAACTTAGGTTGCAACATCTTAGAGGTTTGTTAAGGAGAATAAAAATCTGGATTGTTTCACCCGAATTATTTGATTGAACTAATAAATCTGTTTTGAATTCTTTTAGTAGTATCAAAGCCCTTCACTGGTAGCAAAGTGTGGTACGAGAGCTCGTTATTGATAATTTAACATAATTTAAAAATATTTGTATGATTTTTTATTATCAGAAGATGTCATGATCTAAGTTTTTGTTAGAGAATTAGATTTAGGTTGCAACATCTTAAGGGTTTGTTAAGGAAAATAAATATCTGGATTGTTTTACCGAAATTGTTTGAGTAAATCTGTCTTGAATTCTTTTAGCAATATCAAAGACCTTTAATGGTATCAGAGTGTGGTATGAGAGTTTGTTGTTTATAATTTAACATAATTTAAAAATATTTATGTGAGTTTTTATTTTCAAAAGATGTCATGACTCATGATCTAATATTTTGTTAGAGAATTGGACTTAGGCTACAACATTTTGGGGTTTGTTAAGGAGAATAAATATCTGGATTGTTTCACTAGAATTGTTTGAATAAATCTGTCTTGAATTCTTTTAGCAATATCAAAGCCCTTTAATGGTATCAGGGTGTGGTATGAAAGCTCGTTGTTTATAAGTTAACATAATTTAAAAATATTTGCGTGAGTTTTTATTATCAAAAGATGTCATGATCTAAAATTTTGTTAGAAAATTGGACTTAGGTTGGAACATCCTTCGTTGTTTATAAGTTAACATAATTTAAAAATATTTGCATGAGTTTTTATTATCAAAAGATGTTATGATCTAAAATTTTGTTAGAGAATTGGACTTAGGTTGGAACATCGTTAAAGTTTTTTGGCTTAGAGTTAGTCGTAGCTTAAAAAAAGAGAAAGAAATATAAATAAAATACTTTCTTAAAATAATTATTTTAAATATATGGTGATATATGTTTATATCTATTTATTAGGCTAAAGTATACGTTTGGTTCTTCAAGTTTGTTTCTGATATCATTTTAGTCCCTTAAATTTGTAAAATACATATTTGGTCCCTTAATGTTAATACCGTTAATCTGATTTAACGGAAAATACTAACTCAACAATTTTAAGCGATGATTGTGCAATTAAATGCTGGCTAAGCATGCTTATATATTAATATATTAATAAATTAATATTTTAAATCCTATTAATTAAAAAATATTTAATCTTCTTTGACAAAAAATATATATATTTAATTTTCAAAAATTGTGAAAAACGGTAAAATAGTCTCTAAAGATTAAATATTTTTCACTTAATAGGATTGAAAAAAATTAATTTATTAAAATACTAACATATAAACATAACTGGTCAGCATTTAATTGCAATGTTGTGTTAACATTAATGGACCAGCACTTTACAAACTTAAAGGACTAAAATTATATCAGAGGCAAACATGAAAGATCAAATGTATACTTTAGCCTATTTATTATTAGCAAGTAATAGAGAACCAAAGAAATATTGTCTGTTTTTTTTAAAAAAAATAAACCCTAACTCTCTTTTATAAATACGCTATTTCCTATCTGTAAATCCTTAGGTGCTGCTGCTCTCAAACATCCCTTGGTTCTCCTTTCTTCATTTTACTCTTCCTATTCATTCCTCGTGTCTATAATGTAATGATAGATGTCTTTTTTTTTTTTTTGCTATTCTTTCATTTGTGTAAGGTTATAAACTTTTTTTTAAAAAAAATCTTTCCTATTATCACATAGCTACTATAAATCTGAAATTGAATGTTGCTTCTTGACTCACGCATTATCCTACTCTTCTGTGCATCTCAAGCTTTTCCTTCAATGCAACTTCTTTGAACCCACATTCTCCTCTTCATCTTTTCTTTTTCTTTTTCTTTTTTTCCTTATGGTGTGGGCACGAGCTTAAATCACTATTAGAAAATGCCAAAATAGCAATGGAATTTACGATGGAAAAAAATATGTCGCAAAAATGAATTCCTTCGCAAAAACAAGTTAGTCGCAAAATTTTGCGATGGAAAAAGAATTTCATCGCAATTTGCATTGGAAAAACAAGTCTTTCACAAAATTTTGTGACGGAAGACAAATTCTATAACAATTTGCGACGAAAAACAAATTCCGTCGCAATTTGTGATTCACAAAAATTCAAGAAAATAAATCGTGATTCACAAAAATCCAAGAAAATAAATTGTGATTCACAAAAATCCAAGAAAATAAATCCGAGAAAATTACCTCCCACAGCTCATTGCTCCTGCTATGGACCGGCCCAAAGCCCAAGTTCGAGATAAGGCCCAACAAAGGATATATCAGGGAGTATGACGCACTGGACATAGAGGAAGATCCGGTATCATAACAGATCCGATCTATCAGCATCTAGGAGTATCCAGTCCATATCCACGTATTACGCAGCCCGAGATACTCACCTCGGATATCACGCAGCCCGAGATACTCGCCCCGGATATCGGGCGTGACCGAGATATCCGCCACGGACATCCCTATAAATACAGGCGTCAAATAACCAGGTGCACACGTTCTAACTTATGCTCACCTTATTTTCTGTCACACAGAGCACACACACCATCCCTTGGCTAAACGCCTCCAAGTATTCATCGAACTACGTGGACTTCCCTTCAAAGGGTACGTAGGCTCTAGGCTTGACACCTAGTCAAGTCCAATCAGTCATGTTCCCATAACAGAACAGCTCCCAAATCCGTAAACTTTTGCAACGAAAACTAGATCCGTTGCAAAACGGTGTAAAAAATGACGCCTTTTTGCAATGAATCGAGTTTCCGTCGCAAAATCACTTATACAAATCGAAGCATAATATCTTCAAATTTGCGTGGTTCATTTCAGCTCTCGTGTCTGGTGTTCTCTCCCCAGTCTCCGCAAACAGCTCTCTTGGTTCTCCGTCGTCGGTCTCCGTCGTCCGTTGTCCGCCATCTGTTCTTCGTCCTTCTCTGCCACGTCACATCGCCGTTCTCTGCCTAGTAAAATTTCTTATTTGAGTTCTTGGATCTTGAATATATAATCTTGTATTGGTTGATATTTGCTTGAAGAGTGACTTATCTCTTATCTCTTGCTAGTCATATTTTCTTTTATGCCTTTCAAATAGACCAATTGTTGTAAGATGGTTTCTAATAGGGGTCATAGTTCTCAGATTAAAATGGAAAAAAAATTTGATCTTGATTCAAAAATCGATAAGAAATTTTTTACATTTATAATTAATTTGAAAAACTGGCATACCAACCTATCAATCAATCATAGAATTTTGTTGTGCTTCTTCTGATTACTGTGATTTTAGTTACGCTTTTCGCATTCTGTCTCTTTTATTTCTCTGAATTGTTATGTGAGTCTTTTGAATATCACGAATTTGGTTACAATTGATCCCATGGTTTGAATATAAACAACGTTAACCAGTAAAATGTTGTGTGCGTCAATATTTCTTTTTTCCAAAGTATGGGTAACTTAGAAATGGGATTTGGATATTCTTTTTGTCATGACTTACCAATCTATGTTCAAAATATGCCATGATTTGGTGGCTTTGACTATTTTAAATTTTCAAGATGTAGAGAGCTCTGCTATTGGTACTATTTTTTTTTGTGTCTTTGTAATTTGGGGAACCTTAAACTTTCTATTATCTAGAAAGGATTTTTCGGGTCAGGTGAAAAAAAGGAGAGAGTTCTTTTAAATATTGTGTTTAATTTCTTTTGTACTTGGATAAAATTACTTATCTTTTACTTTCTTCGGTTCTAAATATAAGATAGAGTTGATTTTTTTTTATAAAAAAAAAGATTAAGGAAGTTAAATAAGTTATATTGGTATGAAAGAGCTATGATACTTTAGAGGAAAAATAAAAATATTTTAAAATAATTTAATTAGCTTCCTTAATCTTTTTTTTAAAAAGTTAACTTTATCTTATATTTAAAATTAAATGGAGTATGAAATTAAAGAGCTATGATATGTAGGTAAAAAAGAGTTCTTTTGTTATGGGCTCTCAAAAATCGTTGAGATAATTTTATTATGATTTCGATTGATTATCTTATTAGCTTGGATTTGGATATTAAATATTTATATTGTTAGGATTTGGTGTAAATATTATTTATTTTATTATTTAAGTTAGATATGTAAGGATTTAATTTGAATTAGATATTTAGATGGGATTAGATTAGATATTTAAAGTAATATCTAGAATTTAACATAAAGCCTATTGTTCCCATAGAGATAATTCATGGACATCCCCACATCAATATAAGAATAAATTTTTTTTTGATGAATTTGACTATAAATATTTGCAATTATTAATGATGGAAGCATTTGCTTATTGCGACGCCTTTTTCCTTATATGCCTAGGCACTAATAAATTAGAAAAAGAATTGTTTTGTTTTTTCAATAAAATTTGGAATTCCGTACAAAATTAGAGATTTGCGACGGAAAAAATTTCCGTCGCAAAATACAAAATTTGTGACAAAATATGTTTAGGGAGGTTTAATATTATTAAAACTCATTTCTCCTGGATCCTTCTACTACATTTTCAGTAATGAATGTGTTTAGACTTTATATATATAAACTCATGCTTTAGCATTTCTCTCTTCTTTCACATGACCAAGGTTGGGTTCTCTTTGTCTTTTACCTCAAGAGGGGTAACCGCGCCACTGACTTAATTGCAGTTGAGCTTATAAAGGGGTGTGCCCGATAGGATGAATTTTATAACCAACCCCATCTTTGATGTCACTTCTAGCTTTGGATGCTTAGAAGGCAGATGATGGTCCTCATGATGCTTCTCCCTCCATTAACTCATTGAATAGTGGTTGTTTGTAGTTTAGATTTGTTTGTGTATATTATGTTTGTTTGTATGTTATAGACTTGACTTTTCCTTTCGCTGTGTTTTATCTTCTAATTGTTACCCTTCTCTGTTTTCGGGTTTGTAAGTTTTTGAAGATGCTTATAAAGGGGTATGCTCAATAGGATGAATTTTATTACCAACACCATCTTTGATGTCACTTCTAGCTTTGGATACTTAGAAGGCGGATGCTGGTCCTCATGATGCTTCTGCCTCCATTAACTCATTGAATGGTGGTTGTTTGTAGTTTAGATTTGTTTGTGTGTATTATGTTTGTTTGTATGTTATAGACTTGACTTTTCCTTTGCTGTGTTTTATCTTCTATTTGTTACCCGTCTTTGTTTTTGGGATTGTAAGTTTTTGAAATATTAATATAAGTATTTTTTTGACAAAAAAAAAAAGATACAAGTGCAAAAGAAGCAAATGAAGAAGAACCCTCTTACCAGTGTGAAAAATGTTGATCATCAATTCAAGAAGCTTGAGATGAATGAAACAAGGACAATGCTAAATCAGTTCAAGAAATTAATGGGTCCCAACAAAGGCAAATGTTGTCGCACGAAGAGTAAGATCAATAATCATAAGGCCAATAATTATAATAATAAGAGTGCTAATTTGTTGCTGATAGAAGAGTTGATGTCAACAAATGTGAATGTGTTATAATATGAAAAAGTTGATATCATTGTTGATTCTTAAAATTAATCAAATTTTGATTTTAATCCATATAGTTTCATAAGAATTTTGTCTGAATCTAAATATTAGGGATCAAAACAAACACTTGTTAAAAGTGTAGTTAAACTTACATCATATTTTTATGAAAATAAAAGGAGAAAAACTAAAGATTTCAAACTGAAGAGGCCCAAATCAAAATTCAATCACACTATAATAATTAGGAGGAAAATTCTCTCCTCATCATTTTTCTCATTTTCTCTCATTAACTAATCTAGGCCATTGATTGGGGAGGTGAGAAAAAAGTTAAAGTGGTATTGTAATTAATTAGATGGATAGAATTTAAAAACGATAGGGATAATGAGAAAGTGATAATGAGAGAAACCCAACCCATAATAATTAACAATGATATCCTAATATTAGCTACGTGTGTTTGCCTACTGATTATTAGAGTCCTATAGCAAGTGGGAGATTTGACCTTTTGATGCTGTAATGTTGAACAAACCCTTGGTGTTGCACCTGCAACAAGATGTTATATAATTTGTCTCAACTTTTACCACTTGCAAATGTATCTATTGAAAACATAATGATACAACCCTCTTTCAATTTTATTTTAAAATAAAAATTATATAATTTTAGTAAAACTCAAAATTTTTTTATAATTTATTATGAATATCAAAGAAAGGTTATATATATATATAATTAAAAATATATATAATTTCGAATAATTGATAGGAGATCTGCATAATTTATTTAAGGTGAGGAGGCAAAAATACTCGTATATTTTTTTTATGTGTGCACCTGGCATGATATACAAACCATGGGTGCAGTTTCCTGTGATGATTATAAAATGGTATAAAAATTTCTTTTATCTACTCATTTTCTTTTCTAATACAAAATAAACGCAATAAAATATTTTTCGTTCATTTACTACTACTTCTTTAAGTGGCAGCTAAAGGTAGTTAATGGGCTAAACGTCCATCTTCTTCAAATTGTGGGCACGTGTCAGCCTGACCAAACAAACAATAAATTGTGGGTCCCACATCTTTTAATCTTTTATAACCTGGCTCTCCAATAATTACTTTCTCTCTCTTCCCCTAATATTCACTTCCAAAACTTAGTTTCAGAGCCCATGCCTTAGTTTCTGAGATCTGGATTCTCTCCTCTTCCCTCTCCTTCAGAATCTCTCAGAATCCTATTTGAACTGTCTAAATCTTGATCCAACGGTCCAGATTAAAATTTTTCTTTTTTTCTTTTGTCTTTTTCAAAAAAGACAAAACTTCAATTTTTTTTTTCTAAAATCTGGACCGTTGGATCAAGATTTAGACGGTCCAGATGAGATTCTGAGGGATTCTGAGGGAGAGGGAAGAGGAAAAAATCTGCTCCTAGTTTCAGAGCCCATCCCTCCGGCCAATCCAGCGCCATCTACAACTTTTGAAATCAGAAAATCTCTCCATTGATTTAATCTCCAATTGTTTCTGGACAGGTTCATCACCAGTACTCACCAAGAAAACTACACCACCACTTCATATTTCATTGCCAATTATTTCACTCTTCACAACATGAACTGCAACAATATAATAATCCCATTGACTCTTGTTGCTGGTTCATACTCAAACTTAAGCAAGACCGTTAATGTGATATCAATAATGCATCTAACTCCAGTGCCACGTCCATAATCAAATGGAGCTTCTCATATACCACAAAAAAAAAAAAAAATTGTCCCAAAAATTTAATGAAAATTAGATTTTTTTAAAAAAAATATTTAGCCCCCAAAATTTACACATTTATCCCAAAAATTATATATTTGACCCCCAAATATTTATCTCAAGCTCCGTCCCCGTCCATAACGTCCTCCTCCCTAACTGTTGAACCTGATCCCGAGGTTTTCACTTGGGTGCTACACAACCTCCCTCATGACTCCGCTTATACAAGGATCATCTAGAATTGAAATTATGAGTTGCTCTAGCTCTATCTTCTCCGCTCAGAGAGGTTGCTGTGATTCTTGACAAATCCTCGGAGTTGATCGGCTTGAGCTTGCTTGAAGGCGGTGACGAGTGGGACCCAGAGTTTATTATTTGTGTGGTCAAAGATGGGTAAGAGAAATGTTTAGGCTGACATGGGTACAAAATTGTTGGGCCCAAAATCCGAAGCACACGGACCCATTACCGGCCCTTGGCATTTTCCCACCCTTTTAACTGGTAAGGGGTTACCCCCGCTGGGAGATTCTCTCACCATAGTCAGGTGTGTAACGTGGGTCAGATCCAAACTAGTCGGGGCGAAGCCTCGATGAACCGGGTGGGCAAAAAAAAAAAAAAAAAAGAGGCAAGGGGTCGTACTCTCTCACCAAAAGGAGAGATTCAATCCTGGAGTTGATCAAGGTGTTTGGGGAGACATCCTACCTTTTAGGTGCCAAGGTAAACGCTTGAGGGTAATAGACGGCTCGTCCAACTCAACATTGATATCACTTAAGAGGAAGAGAGATTTTACCCTACCTTTGGATCATGGGTGGGCCTAACCCATTTTCCTAAAATTTCAGTAGCAAAAAAAGAAAATAATAATAAAAAAAATCATAGATGATTTTGCATCCTGACTTTTTCCCACCCTTTTACAATAACCATAGATGATTTTTCATCCAAACTTTGTATATATGGGATGGAAGCAGTTAGACGACTTTGATTAGGCCTGGCTAGTTTGGAGATTAGTGTGGCCTGGCTCATCAGGCTAAAAGATGGAGCTAATCTGTTTGGAGATTAGTGTGGTCTGGCTTATCAGGTTAAAAGATGGAGGTGATTGAAATTATGAGTTACTCCAGCTCTATCTTTAGAGCTAAGAGGTGTTGCTGCTGATTGTCGATAGATTTTCGGCCTGAGCTCGTTGGAAGGTGGTGGCGAGTGGGATCCACAACTTATTCTTCGTTTGGTCATAACCGGGTCAAGAGAGATGTTTTAGCTGACGTGTACAAAATTGCTGGGCCCAAAAATACAAGCACACGGACGTTTTGCCCATTAACGGCCCTTGCCATTTTCCCATGGATAATTTTGCATCCCAAACTTTATATGGGGGGACACTTCTATCTTTTTTTTTTATTTTTTTTTTTATACAGCCAATAAAGGGAGGGGGAGGCAGGGCTCGAATCATGGATAAGGGAGAAGGCCAACTTCTAAGGCTGGCTTTAATGCCATCGCACTACGAGGCACTTGGCGGGGGACACTTCTATCTAATCCCTATAATAATCAAAATTCTCTTAATCTAATATCTTTTTAAATCCTTGTAACATATAATATTTTTCAATATCCGTCAATATATTTTTATTCGTTAACAACACTAAACACTTTTACATCAATTAGATTATATAAATAGCTAATTAAAAACTTGTCAGATATATATTCACAGTATCCTTAGTTTTTTTTTTAAAATCAATATCTTTTGGGGTTTTTATGGCTAAATTAGTATCTTCATGAAGAGTCCGAATTAGAATAAACGTTATGGGGTTATAAATATTTCAGTTAATAAAGAGAATTATTCAGTGTGAAACCAAAACTCCTCGTGCATTTCTGTATCAAATAATTAATTAAATTTAAATTATGAAATTTTGATATGAATACTTTAATATTATAATAAAAAATATTCGGGATAAAATTAAATCTAAACTATTTAAATTTAATAATAATGAGTATTTTAAAAAAATGTAGAAGACATTTGTATATTGGATTTTTAAATTAATATGATAATAAAAAAATATTCGGTATAAAATTAAGAGAAAATCTTGTTCAGGGCCCTTTTTTAAAAAAAATGCGAAAAAAGGCCCAAAGACTCTGAAAATTTGAAAAAAGGTCTAAGGTTAGCGGGGCTGTTATAGTTATTAATGAGGCTGATATAATTGTTATTGGGGTACTGATATAGTTGTTAACTAGGTTGATTTAGTTGTTAAAAATAGATTCTGAAATTCTGGAAAAGGCCCAAGGTGAGTTGTTAATGGGGCTGATATAGTTGTTAGCGGGATACTAATATAGTTGTTAGCGGGTACTGATTTAGTTGTTAAAATTTCAGAATATTGGGTCTTTTTTCAAATTTTCAGAGTCTTTAAACATTTTTTCACTTTTTTTTTAGTAATAAGATTTTCCCACTAAAATTAAATCTAAACCTAATATTCGGTCGGTCTCTCCCGCGGCTGCCTCTCGCTCGGACACTCTGATTTCTGAAGCTTAGCTCCCGCCTTTCTTATATTGTTCCTTCACAGGTCTCGTCAGCCTCCACCTCCAAATCTCCCTCCTCCGCTCTCCATATTCTGTTTGTCTTTGGCGGTGTTTCCTCCTTCGTTTTTTCAGGTTCGGTGTTTTCTTCCTTCGTCTTCCTCTCCTTTTGTCGGGTGAGAGAGACATAGAGGACATATTTGTTTTCATGCAGTTGGTTAGTTGATCCATGTTTCCATTGCTAAGTGTATCATTTGATGTCCTCAATATCCTCAAGCGGTTTTAATTACTCCTCAGTCCTCACCGTGTCTATTCGCCGCCGCGCTCTCCTCCTTCCTCTGCGTCGTTGTTCCTTCCAGATACACGATTGAGTGCTTCCAGATCCTCGGCGTTGCTTCTCGATTCTGTCTTCCAAAAAATACAGGGTCTTTTTTCCTTTCCCCTATAATCAACTGAAAGGGTTTTGGGTGGGGCCAAGTTGATTTTGAGTTTTCTTTGGAGTCCCAACATACATTTGGGAATTTATAGCACGAGATCCCCAATTTCAATACCGGCAGGTTTATTGGCTTCTCTTTTCATGTATTTCCTCGCTAATTGTTGCTTGGATTCTTGCTCTGTTCTTGTCGTTTATTTAGTTTGGGTTTTGTTGTTGCTTCCTGTGATACATAATGACATTTTCCTAATCCATTTGGTTGCTGCGATGTCTGAAGTTTTCTGATGGGTTTGAATCTGTTCTATTCTTCATCTGTTTTTTTTTGGGCAAAATTCTTCATCTGTTTCTCGCCAACATAGATTGCCTTTTTCGAGTTGTGTTTTGCTAGTTTGTTGTTAGTTGGAATCATTTTTTAATATATCTTAGTGGAAGAGGTAACTCTTGTGCCTCTCTTCTCTCTCTCTCTGTTCTGTTCGTCTCTGTGAAGGAATGCTTTAGAATCACATTTTTGAATTTTGCCTTTTTCAATCTTCAGCTGCCCGGCGACTGTGCTTGCGGTTTACTATCAAATTCTCATATTTTTTTGGATTTGTCTGATTCTGAATCGAATTAGGTTGGAGTTTTGTGCTTCCAATTGACTTACTCTACCTTGCTGAATTCTTACCACTGTGTTGTTGATGGTAAGACTCATAAGTAAAATTTTCTTCGCATGGCTTTTTCTGTTTGGGGAGTGAGAAATTAGAGGCTCAGAAGAGAAAGGGGACAGAATGATTGAAGTGTAGAAAGTTATTTGAAAGAAATGTTTATTTTGAGGGTCCTTTTTCTGGATTACGCTATAAAATTAGCTTAACCCAGTTCAAGCTATGTAAATAGGACGAAATTATGGGGAAAGTGGATTTTCTTTTCTTTTCTTATCTATTAGTGCCTTTTAATCTTAGTTCTGAAAATTCAAAGTATTGTATTTTTTTCTTATCACGTAAATGGAGCATTTTCCTCTTTTCTCAAAGTTGGTTTGCTGGTCCATGACTGTTTCCAATTTATCGGGCATCTATTAGCTGGATTGATTTAAAGTCGTCCAGTTACGGATCGCTTCATCTATGTGTGTGAGGAAAAAAAATATTAAAGAGTGCGAATACTCCTTAGCGTTTCTGCAATTGTTGCTTGTTTATATTTATTTGGCGATCCTTTACTCACAATTTTTGGTCTTTGCTGAATCTTATTTCTTGAAATTTATGATCTAACAACTTTAACTTGAGGATTTTCTCATTCTGGGTTTCGTTGAAATCCTTTTTCTTGCCATTGATACTGGGGTTTTTGTTTCCAAGTGTAACGGGGTGCATGGAATTCTTTCGCGAGCTTTTTGATTTTCTTAGCTTCATAAAAAACTTTTGAGAACTTTTTTCCTTTAATCACAAAAAAAAAAAAAAAAAAAATTGGGCCGCTGCCCCCGAATCCCACCTCTAATTATGCACCCACAAACTTAAAATTCTGGGTTAGCTACTGCCTTGTTTGGTATTAGCTCTGATAGCACATAAAACATGGAGTTTAAAGTGTGCAATTTTCCTGCCTCCGTTTTCTTTTAGATTTTTACGAACTGTGAAACTCTTAGAGAGATTATTGTTTATAAAAATGCAACTTTACTCCGATATAGAAAGCACAAACAATAGAGATGGGATTTTCAACATGTAACTTTACATTTTCTTTGTTAGTTTTATACATACCAGTTAATTCCTTTTGATTATTTTTCATGTACTAAATCCTTATTTCTTGAATGAAATGCTAATTTTTATTAGATTTATCACAACTTCTTTCAGGATTATGCTAATTTGAAAGAGGTTACTTGGCATCGGGGGAACAGGCTCAGGTGATTGGTTTTAAGACAATAAGTAGCTTAAGAAAATCAAAAGAAGGCAATTGAAAGAAAGCAGAGGTACAATGCATTCTGTCATTTTATTTCTTTCCAATAAACCTGGTGGGAATTTACTGATATCAGTTCAGATGATATAGACATAAAATTTACTTACTATATACAGTTCTTTACTAATGTCGGTAGCTTTTCACCTTCTTTATTTGATGTCAACGTTTTATCTAAAATTCAGTTCTTTGTTGCTAAAATTTGATGAGCTAAGCTGGTCCGATAGTGTTTTACAATTAGTCATTGTGTTTCACCTGCTCTACCCTCAATTTCAATTGCTTATGTTGTGATTAATGGGTACCTTAGGTTACTCCATTTTAAAGGAGAGAATTCAAATATTTTTTGAAATTTAGTCAAGACATTAAAATGATATAGGATTTATTTATTTATTTATTATTATTATTATTATTATTTTTTTGGGTGATAGACGTCTTTAAAAGTTAAAGATGAAAAGATATACCAGCACTAGTATATTATTGCATTATTTTTATTTATTTTTCCCTATGAGCTGGTTAGATTGGTTTGTTGAACATGAGCTGTGCTACAGATTTGCAATTTTAAGTGAGAACTAGATTTAATGTCTACCGAGTGAAAGAGTTTCCTCGTCTAGCTGGTCTATCACAAAAAAGTTGATAATAAGCGAATCTGTGATCATTTTCTCAATTGGAACTTTTCCCCCCCTTTTTCGGATAAGGAACTTGTTATTGCTGCCTACTTATTTTGGACTATGATTATGTTTTGGGACTTCATATTAATTTTCTAAAAATATTTTGATAAATACTTCCATAAATATGTAGGGTTTCTCATCAGTTTCTTTTTTTTCTGCTCCTTAAGTATCAACGATTTGTGCATAGCACCTCACCTCAGAAACTTGTTCCATGTCTCTTCACGCCAATTCCGGTGTAACGCCGGAATCTCTATGGGCGTCTGGTCGGACCTCAGAGAAGCTAAGTCTTCCTTCACTTCAATCTAAAATGAAGTGTGACCCCAAGGGATACGTGTCTGAGTTGGTTCTCCTCTACAACCAATTCAATTCTTCATTGGAACTCTTCCAGCAACAAGCAGCGATGAGTTTCACCTCTATTAGCGGCATTGGTATTGACTCCTCCGTAGCCAAAGACCTTGGTGACAAGGCTATGTTCTTGGCCCATGTCACCCCTTTCTATCCAGCACATCTTGCTGATTTCCCCAAGAAGCTAGCAGATTTGCTTCGCTCTGCTGGAAGAACTCTACTGTCTGGGCTTCGGTGTCACCTGACGCAAGCTCTCATTCTCCTTGTAAATAAACAGGTACACTATCAACTGGAATTACGGTACCTATCATTGATTTAGTTTTTTATCATCGGGTTTACCACAAGATGTACATTTTCAATTTAAAAATGTAGTGAAGAAAAAATTGCTTCATTATGTTGTATAGTAAATTTTGCGAGTATCTTGTCAAGGCGCTTATTGAGTTTTCCCATTTTAACCATTATATTTGCCTCTATATTCTCCAAGAAATATGTCTGTTATTGAAGTTATGGTAAATGGAGGACCTTGACGGTGGGAAGATTTAGCTTTCCTGGGGTGGAAAGTCAGACGTGACGTAGAGAACTTAAATTTGAAAGAACCTTTGTATCATGCATAACTGTCAAATATGACTTCTCTTTTGCTTATATTAGATTGTTGATGTTGGAGAGACACTTCCATTGTTCATGGATCTCCAAACCCTCGGTGACAAAACATTAAGAAAGTTGGCGTTTGACCATGTTGTTCATAGCATTAGGCGCATGAATCAAAAACATAAAAATGAAGCAAAGAACCGAGCACTTCAAAATGTCTTGTTTGGGATGCTACAGGTGAGTGAACATTTACCAGATTTCCTATTATCTGCTTCTGTATATGATTGGATGTCTTGTTATTGTTGTGCTCATGTTAATAGCAAGAAGATGCAGCAAGGGCTAAGCAAGCACTGATCACTTTGTGTGAACTTCATCGGAGGAAAGTGTGGTTTGATGATAGAACTGCAAATGCCATCTGTACAGCTTCCTTACATCCATCATCAAGGTATCCATTTTGCTAGGTGACACTTGTAATTTTTTATGACAGAATTCATGTTTTAATATTTGCATCTCGCAGGATCATGATAGCTGCTCTGTCATTTCTTTTGGATTATGAGAAGATTGAAAACGATGAAGACAGTGATGATTCTAGCAGTGAAGATGAATCATCAGCAAAACCTCAAGTTCTCCTTAATAAGGAGTCAATTTACAAGGTTAGGGGTGTGCACTTAAGGAATAAATTAATAGTGAATTACCGATTGATGATGTTATGTGAAGTGGATAGGAGATATTGTTGGCAAACTAACTAGATTCATCCTTGTGCGCATATACAATAACATTCATTATATAAATTGATGTGAAAGATCCTACAATGTTAAATTTTCTTTTCTTTTTCTTTTGCACTTTGTGAAAGTTTTGTCTTGGAGCAAGGCAATCTAGCTGAAGCTTGGCATTTGAGTTGCCTAATTGTTGGTCATCTTTTTGAAAATCCAGGCACACCACAAAGGTACAGTAGCTAGCAAGAAAAAGAAGAAAGCTAAACTGCAGCGTGTCATGCGTAGCTTGAAAAGAAAGCAACGCATGTCCTCTGGAGACAAGAACACCACTAGTTCACCACTTAATCACCTAAAAGATGCCCAGGTTTGCCCATGTTATCATCACAGTTATTACTTGCTTCTGGATTTAGATTTTGTTATGTTGGATCAAGAACATCACTATCACATTTGGTATGCAGGGCTTTGCTGAGAAGTTGTTCTCTCGCCTTCAAAACTGTAATGAACGATTTGAGGTGCATCCTCTAACTATAATTAACCATCCATTCCTCCTATTTTTGAACTGGGAGCCTTGACTTTTCCCATGTCTTCTATTTTTTTTTTCTCTCTCTAAAGATTCCACTTATAATGGTTTCTACTATTTACGATTATAATCTTCAGGTTAGGATGATGATGCTGAAAGTGATTACCCGAACAGTTGGACTTCACCGATTGATTTTACTAAATTTATATCCTTTTCTTCAGAAATATGTTCAGGTATGATATTTGATAAATCTGCTTTAATATGATAATCTATACATCACTGAAATGTGACCAAATTTGCATTGTGCTACCAGCCACATCAACGAGATGTCACAAATTTGCTTGCAGCAGCAGTACAGGCTAGCCATGATATGGTATAATGTTCTTCTTTTTTTTTAATCATTAAGTGATTTATTGTTGTAATTAATAATTTTGATTATCAGCTTCTCTTTTTATTCCTCTTCCTTTGTTTTCTTTCATTTTTGTCATTCTGTATTTTATTGAAGCTTTATGTTGTAAGCAGGTTCCTCCTGATGCAGTCGAGCCCTTGTTTAAACAGATAGTAAATCAATTTGTGCATGACCGCTCACGTCCCGAGGTATTCTTCATCCTCTTAACGGTATGATTCGCTATATAATTTATTTTTATGATAAGCTATACCTTACTTGGCTCTATGTTGCTAGGCTATTACTGTTGGATTAAATGTGGTGAGAGAGCTATGCATGCGTATGCCCTTGGTAAGTACCCCAATATCCTCTTCTTTCGGATATATTCTCTTTGTGTGGATTCAGATTTTGAATGATGCATCTGGTATTGTTTAAGTTTCTTAAATCTTTATTCTGTCTATACAATGGTATCAAAGCTGACCTTTTGGTTTTTGAATCTAGCTTATGACAGAGGAGTTGCTACAAGATCTTGCTTTATATAAGAAGTCCCATGATAAGTCAGTTTCAAATTCTTCGCGATCTTTGATTGCCTTGTTCAGAGAGGTACTGCTGCTTGATTCTTTGGGCTTGGACATATGCATACACTTCTGCTTTTGACTATGAAGTCTTTTAATGTTGTTCTTTTGTAGGTTTGTCCTTCACTACTGATTAAGAAGGACCGTGGGCGGCCTACTGACCCTAAGGCTAGACCAAAAGCCTATGGAGAAGTTAGTGTTGCAACTGATGTTCCTGGTCTCGAGTTGCTACAGACTCTCGACAGTGACAATGAGCAAGAGGGTGATAATTCAGATGATTCTATGCTCACTGGCTCTCGCAATGATGAGGAAAATGCCAATGGCAATGAAGAGGATCTAGTGCCTGGTGATGATGTTGGAAATGAAGATGATAATGAGGATGAATCAGATGATACTGATGTTGGATCAGAAAATGACGATAATGATACTGAAGATGAGGAGGACAATCTTGAAGGCAATGGACAGGTTGATGAAGAGGATGGTGAGGGTATGGAACATGATGATAGTGATCTAAATACATCTAGTGATGCTGAACTACATGCATTTAGTGATGATGATTCTCATTCTTCTGGTGATGATGATGAGAGCATTGATGGAAAGAGTAAAAGTAGTCAACCCTCAGACAAAAAAAGGAAGTTTACTGATTTTGGGGAACAACTTAATGTTGGTGATGCAAGTCTTCGAGCTTTGAAGAAATTAGCCAAAACAGATGGAATACTTTCTAATGAGGACTTCAAAAAGATCAAGGAGCTAAAGGTTTGTCATGTTTTTTTTTTTTGGACTATCTGTTGTTCACCAAGTGGAAATCCTAATTGTTTTCTATTATTTCATTGGTTATCCTCAGGCAAAGAAGGAAACTAAAAATGCATTGGCTCAGCATGGGTTCACCAAGTCTGCAAGCTCTGATCAGCTTGGCTTGAAACCTGTGGATCCTGCCAAGCTTGAAGTAAGTAGTTCTGTCCTGTTCAGAGTTGAAATTGTTTTGTAGATGATCTCTGGCTCCATTCCAAGTTGGAAAGAAAATGCAATCTTCTGGTTCAATAGGTTTATTCCATTTTAATTCATGCCAATCAATGAGTTAGGTGATTTAGATTATTTGCCAAAACCTGGGTAATCCTTCAGTAAAATTTTTCATGAAGAAATAGGAGATTAGTTCTGCTTTTCTTAGCTACTCCTGCATGGGGTCTATTGCCAGATATAGATAATGGTCTATCAATTTTGAAGAGATTTTTTTGTTCTTGCTTCTTTGCGTATTTGCATGGCTTCCTCTGCTGAGGTTTTCCTCTGTGTTTTGGCTGAATTTTCCCTCATTGTTGCTTTAGAATTGTCATGCTAAACTCACCAAAAATAATATGAGAATAATGCAGTATTTTATGCCGAGTTTTTGGACTTATTCGAGACAATTTTTTCTTTTAATTTCTATAGTATTTTTGAAGAGAGATTATTTGTTGATTGGGTTTCTGAAAAGGTGTTCCCCTTTATGTTTTATGTTGAAACTTATTGTAACTATTTGTGTATTTATCTTCTAGGTTCACGTGAGGAAAAAACTAAGCAAGGATGAAAGATTGGCATTGATTAGAGCAGGGAGGGAGGATAGAGGAAAATACATGGCTCGAGCAGCTGTGAAACAGAAAAAGGTTTGTCGCTCTTTCTTGCAATTCCTTTGGGGTTCAGCTTTTGACTGCTACAGTTTCTTCTGGAGTTTCTGTGATTCACTTTTAATAGTCTTTGTAGCATGGTCTTGTGAACTGTATTGCCATAGCCAAAAAGAAACTTCTGGTTTTAGATCCTAGGCTCCGATGGCAGGGTGAACAATATTTTATGTAAGAGGAAGCAACAATATAAATAAGTAAATAACCCAACCTCAGGCATTTTGCAGTCTGCCCAGGGGGATGTTGGGAATGAAGAACAATCAAAGATGGAAATATTCATTTTATGTGAGAGTTTCTAAAAGCAATACAAGTAATAAGAATTTTTAAAACAAATGAGCATTATGAGTAACCCTTGAGTGCTAGCTGTGATCCACATTTTGTTACCAAATCTAGGCATATATTTTGGCCCACTTAGCAAACAGACTACATACGCTTTTCAAACACCACTTGGTTACTTTTCCAGCCTGCTCTCGTATTCATCCACTACTCCTTTGACCTGACCTGACCAGCCCCCTCTTCAACGCTTTTCTTGCATGTTTATGTCTTCTCCCTATCACATACCAAATGCCTTTGTAAGGGGTTGTTGACTCGAAAGTTCCTTTTGACACATCCTTGTTAGAAAATGGTTTGTTTAGGCTTTCTCTGGGTGTCAGCCAATTTTCTTCCCTTGGGGGGGATTGGAAAATCTTGGGTGCTAATGATTCAGTAAATTTTTTTTGGAAGGAATTCTTCCTCCTTAGCTCAAATTAATCCTTGGGTTATGATTAAAATCCAGTCAAAGTTGATAAACAAACAGAAATTTGGCTCCGTTTATCTCAGTGTCTGTGTCCATTTGCCCAAGTAGAGCACACTTGGTCTTTGGGCATGGATATGGGTATGAAAAAATATCCAAGTGAGACGTTTTCCCCATCTCTAATTCTTGTACGGCTGTCGGATCAAATATATTTCACCCCTGCCTTGGAAGTTTGAAAAACACCTTTAAAGTCACCAATCAGATTTTCTTTTATTGGGTATTTGATCCGGATCTGGGCATGAATGTTTGATTTGTGTGAAGATTTCACCGTTGCACCTTTGACAACACCACGTGTTGGTTAGGCACTCTCATAGTACTGATGTTCATAGTCTCAAAAAAAAAAAAAAAAACTCGCTGTTTTAAGAAACTAATAAGAAGCAGTATGAAGAGATATATCTTAAGTTTCATTTCATCCCTGATAAATTAGTCTTTCTCAAAGAATGTGAAAAGGAGAGGTGAAACTGCAATTGGAATATAACCATAGTTTACATGATAGAAGGTTGACCATTTTGACATTGAGGTGGCACATGAGGAAAAATGTTCAACTTTGTTGCTTTAGAATTACTACTAATTTGGCAATAACATAAAACTGTTTTCAAGTGATTTAAATGTCAATGTTCCTGAATTGTTGATATTGAATTTTGATTGATTGTGTAGTTTTGGTTCTCCCAGAGAGATTATCATGAGAGCATTTTAGTTTTATTCTTGATTGCCTTAAATGGGGTAATTGATTGTTTGTTTGTTTGGATAGACGGGGGGCACAAGCAACCGACAGAAAGAGCATAAGAAGAATATGCCGCTGGCGGCGAAGAGAAGCAAGGCGGCGAAATCTCGAATTGAGAAAAAGAGAAAACAGAATCGGTCTGGTAAACAGTTCCGAGGGAGGAAAGCCTGGAAATAGTCGCTGTTATGCCCTCTCTTCTAAGTTATGAGCTATGCAGTTTTGTTCTTTACTACTATGCATATCATGCTCATAGGTGCCACAAAAGATTCTTATTCTCTCTCGGGGTCCAAAGGAATCAAAAGAAATGCAAGGGAATGTAACATGATGTTTATCTTGAGTTTTTGGTATGATATTAGGAATGGTAAAGAAAAATTAATTTTTTATGCTTTATTTAATACTATATATGTGAAAAGGCTAAAACAACCCCATCCTATTTCCTCTCATCTTCTCTGTTCTTTCCCACTACTACTTTTTCCATCCTGCTGTGCAAAGATTTGGCGGGACGCCAAGTGGTCCTTATGAGTATCATTCTTTCTTACCCTATTATATATGCAAAAGAATGTAACCCTTTCCTCTTTTTTGGGAATTTTAAGCATGAAAAGTACATCCGACTTAAGTTAGATAAATAAAATGATGATTGACATGGTTTTAGGAGCTGTTGACCATTTATCGTAAAACTATTTTAACATTTAAGTAACTTGCAGCTTCTGATATTGATTTGAACCTTCTCAAACTATCTATTTAACAAATCATTTAAAATCTTTTTTGTCAACATATAAAGTTTAGTTTTTGTGTCAAGAACTTGAAGTAACCAATTTTTGTTTGTTGTGTGTGTTAGTATGTTTTTTGTGATTATTTTGTGAAATGATAATGAGAATAAAAATATATTGATATTGATTTAACATATCAATAAGTACTCTAAAATGGTTATTGGGATAGAATTTTATGATATTATATGTCTTGGATAATATACTTTTGTTATGGTTTCTTGAGTTAAAATAATATTGTTATCTTAATGATTATTGAGAAGATGCACTATTTTTATAAATATCATTTGGAATCGTATTCATGATTTGGAACTAGTATATACATGCTAATTTGGAACTAGTATATACATGCTAATATTATGATTGTTTGTCATTTTACATATGGATGGATGTGGAGCCGTGCGGGAAGTTATCGTATATAAATACCACATGGTATGCCACTACTCTATGCATAGTGGATAGCTTTGACATTCTCAGAACCCTTGGTATTACCCTTTTCCTTTGGCCAAGTTAAGGGTCTGCTCAAGGGACAGTGACACCTCCTTGGTTTCATAAAAAGGAAGGGAGCCACAATCCAATCATGACAAGCTAGAGACCTTGGCCAGGTGATGCCCCATGATTTGGAATCATGTGTAATCCAGTTAAATGGATAAATCATTTGTTAGCTATGGCTCAAGTCAAAGGATATAAGGGTGGCCTAGGGTAATAAGGATGGTCAGCATATCAATCTTTTGCTTGACATTTGTATGTGATTTATAAAAAAAAAAAAAAAATTATTACAGAATTGTAATACAAAATTTTGTGATTGGAAATTTGTGTATTATATCTACAATTTTATTATATAAATTATTCCACTTGACACCTCAAGAGCACATACTAGCATATGTAATAAGTTAGATTGATGGTTACCAACATTTTTTAGGTGCTAGTTTTCATATGGGTCTATTATGGAAGACTCTAGAAGCTTAAACCACTTCTACTAATAGTAGTGCTTTCATCTTCTTGGTATATGTTGGATTATTGTATATTGTCACATTAGGTCTTATTTTGCATATTTTATTATATTTTAGATATTTTAATAAATGTTGAAGCATTCTGTTAAAGAGTTTGGGCTTAGTGAAATCTAAAACTCAACTACATGTGCATGAAATTTCTTGATGAATGGTTTGATCAAATCATGTATTAATTATTGTTTTAAGAAAATGAAGGATGTTACACAACCATATGAAGATATAAGCAAAGAAAGGGAAGAAGAATGAGAAAAGCTTCAAATCTCTTCTAAACTTCAATCCCAAGCTCAAAACTCTTCAAGATGCCAAACCCTAAAAGAGAAATGCTCCAAGAACTTGGGAAATTGAAGAATCGCCCGAGAATTCCAGAAAATAGCTCATTTCGCGCAACCCTCGGTCCTATATGTTTTTCTACTTCAGTTTTCAAAAGGCACAGCATCAGATTTCATGCATTTGCCGTTGGTTCACTATAACTAACTCATGGTGATTTTTCAAACAGTGCTTTTTCATGTGATTTCGCTATGTATTTGCTATAGCTAGTCCATGGCAAACACAGAGTCAGAACTCACATTTTAAAGCATTTTTTCTATGGCTTTGTTACGTCGAATCCACAGCTAAATGGTAGGCATGGAGGTAATCTCTTGAGGCAGTTTTGCCATGGCTTAACTACCACAAATGTTGAAAATTGTGCTCTAAAGGTAAGTCATTGTACTTTAAACATTAATGTCATTTAAAGTATTCTCTATTTCCATTTAGTTATCATTTCATTGCATGTTTATAGTGATAATTGTATCATTGGATATTTCTTATAGATTATCCTAAATGTCCCTAGTCGATCATCTACGCGGAAGCGAAGATGAAATAAGACTAATGTAACTTTGATGAGATATGGAGATACGAATCAAAGTCATAGACACTTGTAAAAGTACAAGGTGCTAAGCGACCCACTATGAGAAAGATGCATGGATTTAGTCATAAGTTTTTCTCATGTATAACTGCGTCACAACGCGCTTTGACCTGAGATCATAATAAATTCTTACATGAGAGTTGCTGGTCTTTGACCTAGTCAAAAGTCACCTTTGATCGGATGATAATAAAGGCTTAGATTGGGATCAGTGGTTCTCATGCAGAGGAATGTGAATGGTCAAGATGAAATTTGTCCCTCACATTTATAGAAAGATAATACTGGGCCCATTGATAAGTGAGCTTGAGAAATGTATGACTTACGATGGAAAAAAGTTTCCATTTCAATTATTAGACTACTCAAGAATCGAGAAAGTAATGTTCAAAAACAGGAGGTTGACATTATCCATGCCTGATCCTTAACCAAATTATCGCGTGACAAAAGGGACATGACATGGTTGTACGATAGGTTGTATCATATCATCGATCTCCATATGAATTGGGTAGTCGCAATGTCTTGCTAGAGACTGCTTGCGACTTATGGGTTGGTACAGTATTGGCCCGCTGCTAATCTCATGTGGGCCTACAGGTCGCACACAAGAATAGCCCAACACGAGCAATAATGTCCAGATTCATTGAATCTTAGATATATCTAAGATTTAATGAATACTGTATTTAATCTAGGATGAATATATATATATATATATAATTCGAAAATAATATAATAATATTATTTAATAGAGATTATAATATTATCATATAATACTTGTTTTTTATTTAATTTATTTGATAAATTAAATATATAAAACAAATAGATATATTGTATCTCAAATTTAATTTTCCAATAAAGATATCATATATCTGATTTAATTTAAATTGAGAGGTAGTATCTCTAATTTAATTAAATAGATAGATATCATATCTTAGATTTAATTTATAGAAATAAATTAAATCAGAAGGCTTCTAATTCGGATTAAATAAATAGATTAGATTAGATTTATTGGATAGATTTAATTAATATATTATTTTAATCCAAATTAGAATTTCAAGATTAATAAGGATTAATTTTGAATATATAATATACCTATTGGGTTTTGAAAAACCTACGAGACAATTTGTCAGACGTATTAGAAAAGCCGTGAGAAACCCTAAAGAGAAAAATGAGAGACACGAAAATACTGAAAACGCTAGCATGTTGTCGTCAGTGTTGGAGGCTGTTCGTGTGGATACCGGTAGAGGGAGTGAATTCATAGAGTCAGCTCCTGTTTGATCGAACAAGATCGCACGACGTTCAAGATGCACACGAGTTTGCATAGGTACGATTTCTAACGAACCAAATTTAAACGTCGTTGATAGATCCTCCGATGGGATTTGTAAAATTTTAAAAGGATGAAATTCTTCCGCTGCGTGTACGGATCCCAACAACAAATCCCAATGAATGCTTCCATAGTGTTCTTTTTTATCTTCTTCTCTCATTCTTTCATTCAATATTGTTAAAATCGAGTTTCTACGCAGAAATAGAAGTGGGTATTAGAGACATAAATTGTAGAAATTTTCAACATGAAACGTAAAGTTTCTATTACTTAAGGTTAATATAAAAAATTATATATATGTGCATGTAAAAAAAAAAATCATAAATCACTATTCTAAATTTAATGAACAACTTCATAGTTAAAATATATATAAGTCATATAACTATTTAAAATATAAGACCAAAACACAGAGTTGAACAACTTTTACAACCAAGTTCTAAAAATTGAAAGAATAAAATTTAACGATTCCTAAATTATATCAATTGATTCAAATCGAACACACATAAACTTGCATGTCCTCAACGTCCTCTCCTCTTGCTCTTATAACAAATCCATTTGCAAAACTTGAAATATCCAAATCATGACCATCCACATATTCCTTTACTTCAACTTCAATCAAGCTTTTCTCATTATAGATATCAAGATCTAAGTCGTCTACATCTTCCTAATCTTCTTCATTTTCAACTATCCAATTATTATCGGATGGAAGATCATCAAAATTATATGTATAAGAGTTTTGAGTTTTCTTTTTCTTGCCCAATCTTAAATTAGCCATCATAAAAACAACATTTTTCATGGTCTTTTGATTTGGGAGAGTGAAAATGGGGTTTTTATCTTTTGTTTTAAATAAAGACTATAAATTACATGGAGTTTTTACCAGCTTCACGTATTGTTCCAATAAAAATGTAAAAACGTTTTACACTAGTTTTTACAATAATGCTTTCATTCTCTTCACAACTTTTCATGATCTTTGAGAGCTGTTTCAACTAGTTATCTTCCACCTACAAGAAGGAGGAATTTATGAGCCATTTTAACTTTCACCAATTAATCACAATTATATGCATTTAATTCATGAATTCTCAAAAGTTTGGGTTTGCTTTGCCACATCACATTTTCTTCTATATAAACTCTAAATAAGTAAAAACAGTAGAATATTATCAATTTATAAGAGTTAACAATTTTTTTTATAGATACAGAATTACGAGAGTGTCCTCCAAAAGAAAAAGGAAAAAAAAAAAAAGAATTGTGAGAGTGAGAAAATTATTTTCGCCCAACGCTTTGAGATTTTAAGGAGACAATCTTTCACTTCACTGGCCGCCTTCTTTCATCAGGCACAAATTATTACCGAAGGCATTTCTTAAGTTCTAACGCCGCCATATAATGCTGCTGTCGTGGAGCATTGTGGTCAACATGAACCTGAACTGAACGAAATGAACCGGCCTCAGAGATTCTCTCTCGTCTTTTCTTCGCCACAAATCCATTCCCAGAAAATTCTTAGCCTTAACTCTGAAATCTCTTGACAGAGATATCCAATTGGTGTTCTCTTTTTAAATGGACATCAACTCCCCTCTTATGCTTCCCTGCTTCTTCTTCCATGGCTCTTCTCCTAACTTTCCCGCATTTTTCCCCACTTTCCTTCTCGCCAAACGCCCGGCCCTTTTCTCCTTCTCGAGGCTGTAGCTCCTCATCAAGGGTGAGAATGACGGCAAGTGGCAATAGAGACCACAATGGTACGGCCATTCTTTGGTTCAAGCACGATCTCCGTGTTGATGATCACCCAGGCCTTGTTGCAGCGTCTAGGTTTCCAGCATTGGTTCCTGTTTACATCTTTGATCGCCGGATTCTTTCCCGTGAGTGTGGTTTTTTACATTCATTTCAGAGTATGCTACTATGTGCGACTACGTTGTGTCAAAATATCCGGGTTTTTTATAGGCTCCACTGATCTTGGTATGGGCCTTGAATGTGGTAGCCAGAGCTGAGTGTGATTGAAGTGAACGAATGGAACCTGAAACACTTTTCAATGGATTAAAAATTAATTGGGGTCTTAATAAGAAATTAAGGTATATTTGTCGGAAGTTGAATCTAAAGTTCAGTTATTTTTAGTGATAAAGACATTAGTAGAAGATCTCAATAATTATCTAAAGATTTTGTTCGATCATTTCGGGGAAATGTTTCAGATATAAATGAAGTTGGATTAACGGTAATGATTAACACTTTAGAAGAGCCAGCGATCAATGTGGTAATTGAATAAACAGTGCTTGTGTGCGTGAGCAATTTGAATATTTAGATATGGAAATACAAATTACAGTGTTTTTGAAGTGTCAAGGTTCTAGGACGGATTAGTGGTTTGCTATTAACCTAAAAGTCTCCATATGATCTAGTGCATTATGTTAGAGGTCATACAAGAAAATATTTTGAAGCTATGCAGTGCACCTTGTTTGGGAAAAAAGAAAATTCAGATATAATTGGATCTCTGCCAGTTAATTCTAATTGCTTATAATATTGAGCATACAATTAAATCCTCTTTTTTGTTTTCAGTTGTGTTATTCTGTCTTTTGTATAAGCTGACAATTGCTCGCTTAAAGTTAACAAATAAAATATGTTGATTTGAAATAACTGTGCAGGTTTTTCTGATGAAATGTTAGAATTGGTTCTGTTTGCTGTGAAAGACTTGAAGATGTCATTGAAGGATCAGGGCTCTGATCTAATGATCAGGTTCGGCAATGCTGAGAATGTTATACAAGAACTTGCAAGAGAGGTTATTGAATTTTTAGTTTGATTTACGATCCAGGCAAAAGGAGAACTCAAGCACTCATCAGTTCATTTTGTTAAATTCATAACCGAGGATGGAACAGGTGAAAGCTACTTCTATATTTTTGGAAGAAGAGGTAGAGCATGAACTACGCTCAACGGTGGATGTTGTCAAAGAGCAGTTGAAATCTGTGATGCTTCCAGAGGGTAGCCTGAGGATTGAAATGTGGCAAACTCCATTTTATGACATAAAGGTAATTTGTGTTTATCTTTGCCTTGTTCCTCAGCATGGTTGCTTGTTTAAAATGTCAAATTAATTTTGATATATAACTCAAGTAATTCAGTCATATTTAATTTTTTCTCAGAGCTTGCAAAATCTTCCTTCGTCATATGATGAGTTTATGAAACTCCAATTACCTATAACAACACCAATTCAGCTTTTAAAGTTGCCTGCAGCTGAAATGGAGCTGGACTGGGGTAAGTTTGTTTGTGGACTTTTCTTTTAATGATTCTAGTCCCTTATATTCTTCTTTTGTGAGATTGCAATAAGATTATATGATTAACTTTTTTCCTGACATGCCTAATTTCCTTCGCTTGTTTGGCCTAACTTCTGTGAATATTGTTTATTATATTAGGTCCTCTTCCCTCGTATGATGATATAAAGGAATTTATGGGTATGAATGCAAAAAAATTGAAAAAGAATTGGTCTCAAATCAAGGAGACGTCTGTTGAAACTGGATTACAAAGGAGAGAGTTAATGACTAGCCATAGAAGTGAAATGAGCTCAAGTTCCAAAGACATGAAAGCAAGTATAGTAGATCAATCAGTTTTTGTCACTCAGAAAGGAAATGTTGTAGGAGGTGGAACAAACAATGTACTAAATGCCTTGGCTGCTTATTTGCGATATTTGGAGGGGACAGCTCGGGATGATTGGCAAGAGTATGTAGTGACTACCACTTCTTACAATTTCAGTTAATGTCTTGAGTTTTAAGTTTTGAGATTGAAAGAGAAACATAATTCAGAAGCACATCTTGTGCTTCTTATTGACATGGTAATTGTGATGTCTAGAGAGTCGAGATTATGCCTACCCACATTCAATCTTTTTGGAGCCCAAGAATTTGAAACCAGGTTTTGTATTCTGGTTCATATCTTCCCAGCTATCAGTCTGTTTTCATTAATTCTGTATGCCACACAATCATCCTTTCCTCCAAAATGGCATCAATAATCCATCCCATCAAGAATCACAGTTGTGCTTGTTTGAATTTTCCCTAAAACTCACGAATCCCAAATTCATATTCCTTCTTGTCCTATTGACAAGTCACAATACCCCAAGTGCTTCTGAGTTGACCTGAAGCCCATCTAACCTGCAAATTGCTCTTTCCTTGTCATAGACTCAGTAAACCTTTGCACCAGCTGACGTAAACCCCTTGATTCACCCTTGAAATCCTGATTTTCAGTCTATAAACCCCTGTCCCTGTTACTGTCCCACATCGCACTATAAATCTTATCTCTTCCATAAATTGCCATCAGAATCTTCTGGAAACTGGATTGCAATTTCTTGTATTTTTATAAAGTTCAACTTTCTAAGTTACCAACCTAATATACTTATGGTATGTGTTTTCCTTTCAAATTTTCGTGCATGTTTTATGGAAGAGTTACTGTATTGAAATAAAAAACTTGCACTGTTGGTTTCATTATTTTCATTTACATTCTTTCGCTCATCTGTTTTCATATATTTATGAGTCATTTTCTCCTCTCTTTTATTATGGCTCATACCTGTGTATAATAGGATCTGTATTTTTATTCTAAGTCTGTAGCAAGGGTGTTTGTGTGAAGTATTTCCAAGCCGGTAAATGTTTATTCAGCATTTTCTTGTCAAGTGTTGGCCCTTTTAACAAAAACACGAGACATTTACCCTTTTCTTTGTATTATGTAATGTATGAGTTTAATTTCTGCTATGTTAAGATGTTGAAGAACTCATATCAAAGTGTAATATGTCAAATAAGAATTATTGCATGTTATAAAGTGTAAAGTCCTTATTCATTAATCAAGATCTCCTTGTTAATGGCTCATCAAAAGAGTTGGTTTTGGACATTGCATAATGGCATCATGTGATTCATGTAGCCAACCCCATTCAGTAGGATAAGGAATTGTTGTTGTTGTTGTTCTTTAAACTTAATTTGTGCAGGGTACATGAAAAGGTACGTGCTGCTGAAACTCGTGATGGAGCATCATTCACAGGACTCTTCAGTGCTGCCCTATGTCTCGGAATTATATCCAGAAGAAGAGTACATTTTGAAGCTACCAAATATGAGAAAGAGCGAAATGCAGGATTTTTATCTCCTTTTGGATATTCAGCAGCCACAATTGCAGCAGCAGTTGATGCTGTGTGTTCAATGGAGGTGCTAATTTTTACCAATAGGCCATGTTATGAATTTCTTTGACTTGACTCTCTCTCTCTGTGGATGAATTATTGTTTCTTATACGCTAGTTATGTCAGGATGTTTTCCTTGACATTTGAATTTATGCAATAAGACAATGAAAATGTTTTCTTGTTTCCTTTTGGTGTCAGTGGTATTGGCTTATGGCTCTGAGAAGTCAGGTAAATAGTCATGGAATGCACTCAAGGCGGATATGGAGATGGAATGGTTACCTTATCGAGGTTCACAATTCTTTCAGAGTCCACTAATTTCTTTATTTTCTTGTTTGAGTAAAACATTTGAAATTCTTGGTCCACATTAAATATGGATACATAAAGTTCAATGTCCTTCTCTCTTTGTTTTATCAGTATACTGTTGCAGGTGAAGAGGGTCCTGCTGTTCTCCTTGTTCATGGTTTTGGTGCTTTCTGGGAGCATTACCGTGACAATATACATGTTATAGCTGGAGCTGGAAACCAAGTATGGGCGATAACATTATTAGGGTTTGGAAGATCAGAAAAGCCAAATATCATCTACTCTGAGCTTTTGTGGGCTGAGTTGTTGAGAGATTTTATTGTTGATGTTGTTGGTGAACCAGTGCACCTTGTTGGTAACTCAATTGGCGGTATGTTTTTTAGCGTACATGGACTTCCACCTTGTGGCAAATATGCTGTCAACTTCCACACATGCATGCTTCTTTTGTCTCTCTTTTAAATCCATTGCACCAGTCTATTCTAATTTCTGCTTGGTTGATTTCTTAATTGTTGCTGTGTTCTATTTAGGTTATTTGACTGCTATTGTTGCTCGAAGTTGGTCTACCTTGATCAGCTCTGTTGTCCTGATTAACAGTGCGGGCAATATCATTCCAGGATATAAATCAGTGCCACTATCTAAAGTATGAATCTTTGAGAATGAATAAAATTCTTATAAAATAGAATATGGTATTTTTTTTTAACAATTTTGTTAGAAAATCTTATAATTCATTCTTCTTTCCATGTTTAAATCCTCCATTTTTCGAGGTGTTATTTACTTATCTGAAATGTACCTTTGTTATAGAAATTACTAGAAAAAAACACCATTGTTATACACGTCAATTTTCTTATTATAAAAATGATCTCATATAGAATAAATATTTTCACAAAAGAATAACTTAATCCACTGTGATAGAGATTGCTTTCTTGAATTTTTAAATCATTTTCAATATTTCAAAAGAGAAAAGGGGGAATTACTACAAGATCCCAAGGAAGGGATTTAATTAACAAGAAGTTCCAATAACAAGGTAGGTGCTGTAATTTCTTATTCTGAGACTTGTCATTGTATGCTCCTCGGTTGTCATTGGGACTTATTGGTAATTAAGTTCTTTCCTTGGGACCTCAGTAATTCCCCCAAGAAAAAAACTGCAATGAAATAACAAGATGAAGTGATGAATTTCGTCATAGCTGTGTTCCTGTGTTGTTTTCTTGGATATGTAGAACCTTTCAGAAGTGGTCTATATAATAGGAAGTTAATCTTAAAATTGGTTTTTTGTTGATTCGCATAGTTCCTGATTATCATTGAATGTGAGATTTACATCAAGCCCTGCTGGATTTTAAAACTATCTCCAAACTGTTCTTCAGCTCTGGCTCTACAATGTTGATTTTAACTTCAGTACAGCATAATTATTTGATTAATTATTTTATTGAGTAATTTGTAGTTGATTAATAAATTTTCAGGATAGACAAACTTCAGGGGCTTCTTGGTTGGGTTCTCGCCTTCTACTGTTCTACCTAAGGCTAAGAATTAAAGACCTAGTTGATCAGTATTATCCAACTGTAAGCATGCTTTTGTTATGGATTTTCTGAATTTGGTATATTGGTTTTCTTTGTTGGTCTTGTCGATGGTGCCTAATCCTCTGGCATTTTCTTTTGCAGAGGATGAAGAGAGTTGACGACAAGCTCATAAATGAAATGATTAGAGCAGTATCCTTTACTTCTAGAATTTTCTTTTTTCTTTTTCTTGTATTTAGTTTTGATATGCTTATAATTTGCTTGTCTGAATCTGCAATCCTTGACATGTGTGTAAGTCGTATGACCCTGGCGTGCCTTTGGTTCTGGAAAGCATATTCAGTTTCAATCTTTCCATCCCCCTTAACTATCTTCTTGAAGATGTTAAAGAGAAGGTTCTGATTATACAGGTATTCTTATGTTGACATTATCTCAGCCATAACTTGAAAAATGAAGCGGTCAGGGGAAGATTTAAACGTAATGGCTTAAATACACTTTTGTCCTTGCTAATTCATTCAATGTTTCAATTAGTTTTCCTTATTCAAAAACGATGTTGTTTCCCTTTTTTAATGTTAACATTATTGATTGAAAATTTATCGATGAACTTCATAATTTGTTGACTTGGAATAATTTATTTATTACACTAGGTCAAGTCACAAGTTTGTTGTCCTTGTGAGCACTATTTTAGATCTAGTGTCAGTCTGACAGGAAATATGACATAGGGGTAAAATTGGATCATTTTACAAAATTAGAAGTCAACATTGCTTGCTTTTGAATTATGGACCGAAGTAAAACAGTTTTGAGAATTAAGGGTTGAGACCAAAAGTGTCCGCAATAAAATATTATGTTATAAATTTACCTTGTGAGATCTCTCTTATTATTTGATTTATCTCTTTATTGTTAGGGCATGAAAGATCCACTTTCTGACTCTAGTTCCAAGGTGGCTATGCTTAAAGAACATTGTGATGGAGTTATAATTAGGGAATTAAATGCTGGTAAGTGCCATTTTAAACATCAAATGCTTTTATTTTAGGGTAGATTATACAAAACTTCCCTGAATTTTATGTCACATTATAAATTACCTCCATAACTTTTGAAACTTTACAATACCCTCTTAGAACTTTTATACAGGTGACTCCCATACTATATTAGTTTTGTTCATTATTTATCAACAAATGGTTCAGAGTTTAAAGGTCTCATCTGCATATAACTCAATGTTTGAGACGTTATATGCATTTTAAAAAATAAAGTTTAAGGGAGCATAAAATTGATAGTTTGGGGATATCTGCATAGACTTTGAAGTTCAAGGGGGATTATAATTTAGTTTTAAAGGTTAAGGAGGTTGTTAATATACAAGTTCGGAGAAGTTGACGTAATTTAGCCATAAATCTTAACTGAAATTCCTTGAATCTTGATCCATTTTACCCCTTTACTTATTTTGAAATTACAGGCCATTGTCCTCAGGATGAAGTACCAGAACAGGTGAATCCCATTATTTGTGAGTGGATACTACGGATGGAAAGTAAAATTTTAGCAGACTGCCCATTGTAGTATTCACTTGTGGTGCCTGTTGACTGTATATATTGATTATTTAATTTATTACTGCTAGATTCTTGTGTATTTTTGGTGTTCATGCACCAAGATTTTTTGTATTTGTAGATGAATTGACTCTTGATGTTAGTATTATCGGAAGATCATTCTTCAATGAAGTTCAGTTCGGACAGGTTTATTTGTTTTTCCCTTCTCTTTCTGCCTTTGTTTTTTAATTCTTTTTCATTTTGGGCAAGATAGATTAACTAAGGCCCTCAAATTATAGGAGGAAATGTATCCCAAAAAAACTGATCTACAGAGACCTTCCTTGAATACCGATGATCTAAAACTTGATTCCATAGTTTTTCTTGTATAACTACAGTCTCTAAGAATATGGAGGATATCCTCAACATCAGAATCTCAACATGGACAGATGTATTTGACCTTATACTTCGCTTGGCATTAGTGGGAGGCTTATTGTTGAAAGCTATACACATAAACATCCTTATAAACAGCAAGTCATTGCTGGCTTCAAACATAGGATGAATCATCCTAGTTAATCTCTGAAAAACACTGCTATGCACCAGATACTCGTCATAAGAACTCCGTGGCCTTTTTTGGCAACTGTTTTTGATATTGTCATCCGGTATCCAGTTTAGAATTCTTAGCTACCTCTCCTAACACAAATGTCTTCTCTGGGACTTAAACATGAGACCTAGTAGGATCTAGTGGAGCTTTACACTGCTAGAGCAACTTTATGTTGGTTTTTTTGGCCAACTTTGTCACCCAGAGAAACATGAAGAATAGAAGTTTCCAAGTTGCCCTGAACCACCGCATGGGTTCTTAGCCCTTTGGTTTTCTGTTTTGTAGCTTTATCTTGGCCCATTAGTGAGCCCATTCCGTGATTTCCCCCTTCAATAAGAGTTGATCCAAGCCCAGCATCACTCTGAGCCTTGCCTTCACTCATAATAATTAATGGTTTTTTATCCTCAGAATACTTATAAAAGGATTATTAAATTATAAGGGTCGATTCAAATAAAATAAATTATAGGAACCTGAATAAAAATTGATATGAATTGCAAAGGCTTGTGGATTAATTTTCCTAAAAATAGAAAGCAAAGGCAAGATGCAAGATGCATTTTTCAGAAATAAAAATTGCAAAGAATAAAAGTATCTCAAATGCAACTATTGAAATAAAAATTATAAATTTATCAGATGTATATTTTGAAAATGATAAGGATTAAGTGAGTGGAATTAAATTGTATTTTACAAATTAAAGCACATCAACCAATTTGAGAGAATCATTTAGTAGGTAAAATGATACTCCCCAAATGATTTTCGCAAGAAAAATGACATGCATTATTCCCTAATATTATTAAAACCCCAACCAAAGTATATTACATAATCATAAATATAAGATCTAGTTGAAAGGAAGTTAAATAAATTATTTAATCATATGATATGTTGTATATTATTATATTATATACATTAGTTTATAAGTTAGGAAAAATAATTTAAAGAAAGAATAATAAATATAAATAATTAAAGTAATTTAATTAAGAGTAAATACCCTATTTGGTCCCTAAAAAAAACACGGACCCCTTTTTGATCCCTCAGTAAAAATAAATAAATAAACTCATCCCGTAATCCCTGACCACATTTGGGACACTTCACTGCATGTGTCCTCTTCAACCTGGAAGGACTAACGTTGACGGTTTTTGGATTTTACAAGAATTATGGGATGAGTTTTTTTTATTGAGGGACCAAAAAGAGGTCCGTGATTTTTTTCAGGGACTAAATAGGGTCTTTACTCTTTAATTAATTCTCTTAATATCTCTAAAAAAGTTAATGAGGTCTTATATTTAGGATACAAGATAGTGCTTGGAAAGAAACCATCAAACAGAAAACAACCTAGTAAACTAGAAATATCAGAAACCAACACTCTACTCTCCTGTACAGACTGAGACACACATGAAGTAACAGTGCAGCATAAGAAGCTTTTGGAAGACCAACTTGCAGTTGATATATAGGTAGCTGTAAGATGGCAGATTGATGCATGCAACTTGCTTAAGGCAACATAAAGACCTTTTCAAGCAACAAACACATATAGAGTGCTCTTTTCTTAGGAACTACAAATCCCTCAGGTTGCTTCATGTAGATCTCTTTTTCAAGTTCCTCAAGTAAAAATGCAGTTTAAAGTAACATCAAGTTGCTCCAACTTCAAGTCAAACCGAACAACAAGCTAACATTCAAAATCTCACACTAATAAAGTGAATATCTACCTTTTGATGATTACAATCACTGACTATACATTTTCCAGCTTTTTGGAACTAACTTACCGTCATTAACATGTACATATGCAAGCATCCAAAAACTCTTCAATTAGAACAATTATTACAAGGTTACCTAACCAAGCTTTTTCCAAAAATTTGAAGCCAAGTGATGTATGAGGTCAAGAATTGACCAAGTCACATGCAGCGGAGGATGAATTATTTAGGACATTTAATGTTTTTTTCTTTTTTCTTTTTTCCCTTCTGTGGTAGTAATAATGACCCAACTTTCTTTTAATACATAATCTTTAATTTCTATTAAGGGTAGATTTGATAAGCACTATAATACTTTTTACATCTTCAATAAGATACTCCTTCCGGTTCTAATTATAAAATCAAGTTTATAGTGAAAGTTATATTACAAACTTAATCCTATAATTAGTTAGTAATTATTTTTCTAATATCCATGTGCTTGTCTAAATTTGACTTTCTTTTACTTTTCTTTTTCTCTTTTTCTTCTCAGAATCTTATATCCATCATCAATTTTTTTTTTAAAAAAAAAACAGGAATAGCTCAGATCAAGTTAATATATTATAAAAGGATTATTTTAAACATAAATAAATTTAAATAGTTAAAATCTAATCTACATGATTCATAACTATAACATAGACAAAATTAAAAAATAATTTATAAAATAATATAATAATAGTTTTATAAAATATTAAATATGAGCCATCTATTTTATTTTTGATTTAAATTTGGGGAAAAAGGTGCAATTTTACACATGAAGTTTGCCCCCATGAGCGCCCAGCGCCACGAAGTTTTATCTGAAGCAAAAGTATACACGAAGTTACGTTTTGGGAGCGCCCAACACCACGGCCGTTAGTTGATCGTTAGTTGACCGTCAACTTGGATGGAATGCTGATGTGGCGCTGACAAGATGATTCGGACGCTAACATGGAATAAAAAAAATTCAAAAAATTAGGGAAAAATACAAAAAAAAAAGGGGAAAATTAAAACAATTAGGAAAAAATTAAAACAATTAGGAAAAAAATAAAAATAATTAGAAAAAAATAGAACATTTTAAAATAATTAGGAAAAAATTCAAAAAATTAGGAAAAAATTAAAATAATTAGAAAAAAAATTCAGGAACCTACCATTCATTTCTAATTTTTTTGTAATTTTTTGTAATTTTTATTTTTTCCTAATTTTTTAAATTTTTTCCTAATTTTTACATTTTTTTTATTCCACGTCAGTGTCCAAATCATCTTGTCAGTGCCACGTCAGCATTCCATCCAAGTTGACGGTCAACTAACGGCTGTGCTGCTAGGCGCTTCCAAAACGTAACTTCGTATGTACTTTTGCTCGAGAAAAAACTTCGTGGTGCTGGGCACTTCTGGGGGTGTAAAATTGCACCTTTACCCTAAATGTGGAGAAGAGATTCTTTAAAAAAAAAAAAAACAGAGAGAGAGAGAAAAGATTTTGAGTATCCTCTTCCTACACGCGCGCGTGTATGTTATGCATGGGAGTGTGATGCATGGTTGATGATGTGATAAGTAGTAAATCATTTAATCTTAATTATTCAGTTATACACCCCTTATTCAGAAATTATTATAGCTTTGTTTATACAATTTACATACGAATCAAAGCTTGCTGTCACAAAAGAAGATTTTATAACCCTACATGATCTACCGGTGGAAGTTATTTTAATATCATATAGGAAAAAATGTTTCTAAAAACAAACGAAAAAACATTTTCTCTTTATCATCTTCTACAATCCTCCACTTCTTTGCGGTAAAGGCCAAAACAGAGGGATTGAACTTTTGTACAAGATTGAAGTATTTTGATTCAGTTAGATCTGATGATGCAACAAGCAGTAAATATTCATATACATAGAAGATACGCACATCATCAAATCTAATCTAACATAGGAGTATATTGCATTTGTTAGATTGATCCAAGAAGAAGGCAATTAAATGGTTCGTTCAAAACTTTTGAACTTTAAACATACCCACTTAATAAACTGAGGAATACATCTATAATAGGGATGGACAGAAAAGAAAGAGTTGAAGATGAATAAGAGCAATAAACAAGCTGTTTATTGTGTCTATTTGGATTTATAATAGAAGTTGCTTTTCTAATGTAGTTTATAGTGTATGAGGTAAGTTTGTGAGAAGAGTTTTGTTATATTTCTGTGAACGTATTTTTCAACACTAACCCAAGCAGGCCTTAACGGCTCAATCGCTTGGTCTACATCCAATCACAAAGCTACCTGCTTGTTTTCTTTTTTTCTTTCTCACTATATTCTGCAAATTTGATCCGAACACTTGTAAAACCTCCGTAGATATATCTTAGACTCATCAAGTTTCTAATCACTATCCCTTCACCCTTGCAAGGAAATTGAGAAAGGGGGGAAAAACTACTTAAGATTCCCATAAATATTTAGTCTTATTACTCAAAATATATAAAATAATGATTGCCTAAGGCTATGTTTGCAAGTTTCATTTAATAAAGGAAAGGACTACCAAAGCCCTCCCTTCCCTTCTCTTTCCCTCCAAAATGAAACTCGCAAACAAAGCCTTAATGATTTGATAAAAAAATTCCTCACTCAATGAGTTGATACACACATTAAAGCTTTAAGTGTAGTTGAGAGTGTTTAATTAGAAGTTTAAAGCATTTAAATAATTGTCACAATTTAAGATTATTCATCTTTCTTGCTTTTAAACTATGGAGAGAGTTAACTAGTCGTTAACTATCCATTACTCAGAAGAAACTAGTTTTTAAACTAACCGTTGCAGCCTCTAATTAACAAGGATAAACTCAATTAATTAGTATTAATTTGCTTTAAAAAATTATTCTTTTTTTAATTTAATCATGTCAAGACAAATATTTCAATTGATTTATGATGGAAAATCATTCTTTTCTCATTTTAATTTTAATTTGAAAAAGAAAGTTATACTTACTAGGTCCATTGTAGTTAAGGTCAATTATATTAATTAGAGTCACTCACACACACACACACATGTCCTTCAATATATAAACATCAACTAGTCACATAAAATAACATATTATATATACTCATCACTCTAAGCTAATCTAAAACATCACTACTAAATGAAAATTCCGTCTAAAGTAACAAAGAAAAAGAAAATCTCTTCCTTCCTATACCAATCTCTCACAATATTAAAAATGTTTTTTTAAAAAAATCCATTTTCAACATCACATTAAATTTCCACTTTTGCCTTTTGAGGCAAAACAATATCATCATCCTCCCCACCACTACTAATATCTTTATCACCACATTGTCCTAACACAATATTATCAAACATCTTCCTCTTTGGCTTGGCCTCTTGAAGCATCATCACAACATCTCTCATGGAAGGCCGATCCGCCGGATTCCGGCTAGTACAAAGCATTGCGATCCTGAGCATCTGCATCATCTCATCCCTCACCGGAGCACAACCGGCTCCGACATTCTTATCTAATACATAATCAACCCCATTTTTAGTCTTGATCTTTGACTTAACCCAATCCACAATACTATTGCCATCGCCAAACTCAGCTTCGACCGATCTTCTTCCACATAAAATCTCCATCAGCACCACCCCATAGCTATAAATATCACTCTTCTCATCAACTTGTAGAGTGTATGCATATTCTACAAAGAAACAATTAACTACGTTAGGAGAAAGTCAACATCCCCATGATTTTAAAGAGGACTGTGAATTGACAAAGTTATTGATGGTCGGCCCTTTTGAGTTGGTAAAGAACTTGGGAGAAAAGCAAGCTGGTTTGTGAAAGTGAAAGTGAAAAGTGAAGGGAAAAAGAAAGGCTACAGATAGATAGATATATATATTCATGCGCAATAATGCAACTGTTCATGCACACAACAAAACGAGCTTATGAGAATAAAGTGACTGGGCTAGAGATAGAGATGCACCAACCACAAACCTCAACACCTTAAAATGGCAGTCACGCCTATGGTAGTTTTTAAATATGTTTTATGTTGAGCGTGTTCACATTCTGATCTATGCATGCCTAGCTCCGTACGTCACCATCAAAACAAGCTTTTGTGTGTGTGTGTGTGTGCGTGTGAGAGAGAGAGAGAGATTGTGTGTGTTGTGTGTTAGTGGCTTATCTGATATCTCCCATAGTTGGCGTTTTTGTCTTCACATGAGAGAATGAATCACAAACTGCTATAAATACAGTGTGAAAGGCTGGTTGCTTACAAACACAAGCTTTAAATTGACAAAAAGAATAATAGCTAAAAGCCTAAAACCAATTCTTTGTTTCTTCTTCTTTTTAAATAGTTTATGGGGTAAAGATATAGGAAAATGCAAAAAATAGAACTTGCTATAATTAGTGCCTAATGCTGATATATAAGTATATATTTAATTCTTGGGTCATTTCCTTGGAAACCTATCTGATAATGGTATTTCTTTTTCTTTCTTTTATTTTTCCAAAAAAGCATGAGAAAATGATTTTTTTTAAAAAAAGAACTTTGAAATGTTAAAATTTCAAATCAATCAGGTTTACTACTAAGAAATGATAAAAGAATGATAAGATTTATAAGTGATTCACAACTTATTTTATGGGAAATGCCTATTTTAAAATTTTACAATTTTAAAGTTCTTTTTCTGTCATTCTCCCAAAAGGAATGTCTATAAATAAATAATCAATTCCTTTTGCTTTCAAATGAACCCACTTTTCTCCCAATTCAAAAAATTTTTGTGCCGTCAAGTTTGAAGTTATAAATGAAATAATACTAACCGCCCATTTCATTTCATCATCATGAGCTGTATATTTTCCAAGCCCCACAAGAAGACTCTTTAATTTGTGGCAAAATATTTATATTATATATAAGTCATTGGATTCTTTTCACATGCCTTAGATGTGAAGGGCGTGTGTTTTCCACTTAGAAAGTGTAATTTTAATTGTTTTAAAAAATTATTTTTATTTTAAAAGGAACAAATTTTAAATATATTTGTCCAATTAACACTTTAAAAATGATTATTTGAATAAAAAATAAAAAATAAATATTAATATCTAAGTCTTACCAGGAGCAATGTAGCCATATGATCCTGCAATTACAGACATGGATTCATCACTTTGAATCAACTTGGCCACTCCAAAATCTGCCACTCTGGCCTCCATCTCAGCATCCAATAAGATATTACTCGGTTTGAGATCTCGATGAACAATCACTGGATCACAATCATGATGAAGATAACAAATCCCCTGTGCCACCCCTAATGCTATGTTGTACCTTGTCAACCAATCACCAACCACGTCTTTGCCATGTAACAAGTTTTCTAAATTCCCATTGGGCATATACTCATAGAGCAGCATTGTGCTCTCCCTGTTGCAGCAACACCCTAACAATCTCACTATGTTCCTGTGCCTCACGTTCCCTAATACATCCACTTCAGCTAGCACCCCTCTCCGCCGTCGGATGATGTTAGAGGTCGCCTTTTGCTTGCCCCATAGCTTTTTAACGGCTATGGTCTCGCCACCTGGCATCTCCACTTTGAACACTGTTCCAGCGGACCCCATCCCTATAATCTTGTTCGAGACTGTCATGCACTCTACCACGTCCTCTGCTGTGAAATTCAACCGTTGGAACGCGGTTAATTTCCACGGCCCGATCTCGCGGTTGTTTATGAATGTACGGCTGTGATGAGACCGGAAGCATCGGGTTCCGGCGACTAGAGCGAACAATCCGACCGCCACCGCCGCTGCAACGATCCACATCACTGCACCGGTGGTTCTCTTAGGATGATATTGTTGTTCGTCCGTTGCAGGGGAGAGAGTAGTGTCCATAGCGCAGGGTTTTGCTATAACGCCGCCGCAGAGGCCATCGTTGCCGGAGAAGGAGGATGGATTTAGGTTCGGGAAGATTGAACCGGCGGAAGGAATTGGTCCGGTGAGGGAATTGAAGGAGACGTTGAAGTTCTCGAGTGTGGTGCAGTTGTTGAAACCGGAGGGTATGGTGCCGGAGAGAAAATTGTGCGATAGGTCAACATCAGTGATTGAGGGTAAAACGGAGATTTCCCAGGGGATGATACCAGAAAGAGAATTATGACTCAGATTCAACACAATAAGCCTCTCGCAGTTCTCAATTGTCCATGGGATGCTACCATTGATGAAATTCCCCTGCAATTCGATCCTGTAAATGTTCTTGCACCCTACGAAATCTGGAATCTGACTGTTAATTTTCGATGAAATCGCCGAGAAAACAAGTAGATTCCTAGCATTCCAAATATTGCTTGGTAATGGATTTTCGAATGAATTCCCAGAGAGATTCAAGTGTTGCAATGTCGGAGCATCACCGAAATCTTCTGGAATTCGTCCCGTGAAGTTGTTGTTGCTCATATCGGCGAAGGCAAGATTCGGAAGAAGGCCAAAACCACCGGGGATTGATCCATTGAGACGATTGTTTTGGATTCGAAGCCTTACCAGTGAAGTGCAATTAGTGAGTGATTCTGGAAAAGGTCCTTCAAATTCGTTATCAAAGAGAATGAGCTTGATAAGCTTGCTTCCATTGCAAACACTTGATGGAATCAAACCTGTGAGTAAATTCGTGGAAACATCGAGTTTTTGGAGTAGTCCATTGGAACCAAGGGTTTGTGGGAGAATTCCAGAAAGCGAATTGTTCCACAGAAGCAGAGTATAGAGTTTTGGAAGATCTCCGATTCCTTGTGGTATCACTCCCGTTAACTTGTTATTCATCAAGCTCAACATGGTTAGCTCCTTCAACATTGAAATTTCTTCAGGAATTGACCCACTGAGTTTGTTATCTGACAAATCAAGTGCATTGAGACTTTTCAAATTCCCCAAGCTCGATGGGATCTCACCCACTAACTGATTCTTGTACAGCAACAATGTCTCCAACATAGTCATGTTTCCCAAATCATGAATTAGAGAGCCGGAGAGATTAGAAGAAGCAATATCCAAGTATTTCAGACTTGATAATAATGCAAATTCTTCAGGTAATCCTCCAGAAAACCGGTTGTACCCAATTTCAAGACGTTCCAATTCTGATAAGAACCCTAATTGAAATGGTATTGAACCTTCTATGAGATTCCCAGCAAGATAAAGAAACTTCAATCGTGGTAAATTACCATAACCAGAAGGAATTGTACCATTGAAGTAGCTCCCACCAAGGTTCAACTTCTCAAGAAACCGAAGCCTCATGAATTCCTGAGGCAGAGGACCAATAAAGTTATTGCTATAAGCATTGAACACTCTTAAGAACTTGAGCCTGGAAATCCCTGGAGGGAAAGTTGAATTGAAGTAGTTGTGGTTGATATCCAGAGTTCTGAGCTCAGAGAGTTCAAAAATCACAGGTGGGAAAATCCCAGTGAAGTCATTCCAGCTGAGATTCAAGTGGTTCAAGCTGGTCAAGAAACGGATTTGGGGGGAGATTGAACCAGAGAGATTACGCTGAGAAAGGTCAATGGCTATGATCTGAGAAGTCCGTGCGTGGCACGTGATACCTGACCATGAACACCAAACATGTGGTGGTTCTGGGAAAGAATTGTTTGAGGAGGAAGAAGAAGAAGAATAGTTCCAGTCATGGAGGGTACTGTGAGGGTCAATGAGGGAAGACTTGAGAGAAAGCAAAGAGAAGATGACAGATGATGTAGCAGAAAAAACCAGAAGCTGTATCTGACAGAAGAAGAAGAAGAAGAAGAATGTGAGAGGGAAAAGCGAAGGAGTTTTCATGGCTGGTGGTGTTGAAGAAGAAGAGGGTGTGAGGATGAGGATGAGGATGAAGAAGGAGGTTGATTTAAAAGGAGAAAGGAGGGATTGAATTGATGATGATGATGAGGAGGAGGAGGAAGAAGGAGAGGGGAAGTGCTTTTTGAGTGTGCTGCTGGTAACAGAGGGAGTTTCATGATGACGAGTTTGCTTGAGTGGGTTTTTTTGTTGGTGGACATGAATGAGTGAAACACAGAATCACAATGCCCTCTCTTCTAGCTACCATGTCTACAACCACTCCTACATATTTTACATATATACTTCCATATTTTTTTTTTAAGAATCAATTTTACGAAAGAAGAAATACATGTTTTTTTTTTTTTTGGAAAAGGAAATAAATTAACCAATGAACGAATACAAGTGCAAATCAAATGCTATCTCATGTTTTCAATATAAGATCTCATTCGTAGTATCTGCAAACGTGATTTTATAGTAAGGACAGAAAGTAGTACTACCTCCGATCCTAATCATAGGAACACTTTTATAGTATAATTTGTAGTACAAAAGTGTTTCTATAATTAGGACCGAAGGGAGTACAATAAAATGGGAGCAGTAATCAGCAAGAAAAAACAAAAAAAACAAATACATTTTTTAAAGGCATGCATATTTTTTCATTGGAGACAATTCTATTTGAAATATTGTTACCTCCGATCTTAATTATAAGAACACTTTTGTAATGTAACTTGCATTACAAAAGTGTTCCTATAATTAAAATCGAATGGAGTATTAGATTCTAAATGTGGGCATATGTCTTGGTAGATATTCGAGCTTTGGCTTGCATATTGTAAAAGACTAGCTCTATCTCCCAATTAGAAATAAATACAATTTATATACTTAGATAATGAGTCACTTTTCAATATAAATTACTTATGATAAATATTTATAGTTGGGAGACAAACATAAAAGGATCACTATAATATGGAATCTCAAGATTAATTTATTTAATGAACTATTTACTAAAATTAGTTATCACTGTATTATTTGCTTGAATACCAAGTCACCATTCAATATAGATGATTTATGATGAACGTTTATATTATGCTTGTTTCCTAAGAAAATTGATTGCGACAAAAATAAAAATAAAGATGATGAAGATCACCTAAATTATACTCTTTATATGTTTTTGTTACATCAATATATCAATAATTACAATGGTATAAATTATAGAAAAATTCTATTATTCGTAAGTTATGAATAAGTAATTTTATTTACTTTTGATTTTATATAGATGGCCTAAAATTTATATTTCTACCAAAAAATTTAGTTAATTTAGCATATATTTTATGTTGTTGTTTTATAAGATGGACAATATATTCTCAATCATACAAACGTTTTAATATATTGTTTTGGGATAGAATATTGTCACTACCAATTTTGTATCACTACTAAGTCACTACCACTTTTTTAACGTTGGATCAGAATCTCAATTATCTAAAATTGATCATTGTCGGCTAAATATTGGGAGTACGAGTACATTTATATGAAGACTGGATTAGTTCGAAGAATAATATGAAATTCGGTATCTAAATTAAAAAAGAAAAATCTTAGGAGCAACCCGTAAAAACTATATACAAATATATTATGTTGTTACCAAGAATGAAAAAGTCATAATATTCTGACTACATTAATTTTTATTTTTCCCCCTTAAAAATAATTAAATTATCGATTCTGTCCTACTCTAACTCTCAGCTTGATTTTTTCGTGAGTATTCTTTTTCTTTTCCCTGTTATTTAATTTTTTTTAGGCACTTTAATTTTTTCCTGTTATATATATGTTTGTGTCCATCTAATAAAGTTAAAGAATCCAACTTCTCAGGCTGGTAATCTACAAATTGAAAATAACTAAAAAAAATAAACTTATATTTAAGATTAATTAAATTCAAAGAATACATCAAATTAAATATTTTACCACAAACTGGTTCTCATTTCACTTTTCCTTTATCATACATAGAATCATACCTATGTCTGGCATGGTTCCATACACACTTTTTCAATTTTCTGGGAATTCTTTTTCTTCTTTTCTTTTGGTCCCACTTTTCATCATTCTCTTGTCCTTTATGTTTCTTACTCTGATATGCAATATATATATATATATATATATATATATATATATTGCGTATCTGTAACCACTAGCCAGTGAACAAGGTGGATCTTGGACGAGGATCCAAGAAAGTTATCCACACTCCCCCAAACTACTTCAATTCCTTTTTTCTATATTTTTCCTTATTTAATAAGTTCATAAATGCATACAAGTAGCGCTTTATTCTCTGTGTATTTTTCCAATTTTGAATTCCCTTTGCTGTTTCATTTCGTCCGGAGAAAAAAAAAATCCCTTGTTCATTCATTTATTTTAGTGTTATTTGTTTGCTCAACATGCATATCCTCCTAGTTATTTGAAGCAATCTTGTTTAAAGTACTCTTGGTCATTAAATCACTATTACAGATGTCGGTATTTATAACGCCTAATACATAATGTTAACAACTAATAAACGTCATTTATGTCAAGGTGGAGGTCGCTCAAAAATATATAACTCTTAAACGTAATAATTAATTATGTGCATCATCATATATTACGAAGCGGAATTCTCGAAAACTCAAATGTAACAGTTGTAGCTAACAATCGTTATTTTTTAGTGACAAAAATGATAGTTCTTAGGAAATAATCGTCATGTAACACTTACAAACAATTCGTCTTCCAAACATTTATGATATCAATGAAAACAAAAGATAACGGTCTTCAGAAACAACCATCATCTAACTTTTTCATTACCCTTCGTAACATTCAGACCTTCAATGTGGTAACTCATCATAACTTTTGTAATCTCGTTACACTTATAACTCATAATCCTTTGCAATCCGTTAGATCTCTATTTAAACTCAATTAGTCCTTGTGATTCTTACTACTTTTCTTTATCGACCTCCTACTTCTCTCCTTCATTATGTTAAGATCCTAGGGAACTCTCCTCTACCACCACCCCCTCCTCCACTACCTCCTCCTCATCAAAGCTTATTGGTGGCAACAAATGGCTCAAGTAATGAGGATCTTAACCATGTTACCCCCTCTGCCATAGCCAATGCTTACGCCCCTTCTCAAGTAATGAGGATTTTAACCATGTTACCCCCTCTGCCATAGCCAATGCTTATGCCCCCTCTACCAATCCATCTACTGCTCCAAATGGCAAGATGACATAAGAGAAAAGAGCACTAGCGAAGGTTAATTTTATTGTCATGAAGGAGGTCCAAAAAGTAAATTAAAAGAAAGGTGAGGAAACTTATTGTAGATAGAATAAGAAAGGTCAAATTTTGAAATATGACAAGTTCACAATCTGTTAGATTTCACAATTTGTCCTTTCTTGTTCCATCTCATAGTAAGTTTTCTCCCCTCTCTCATAATTTGCTTTGGACCTCCTTCATGACAACAAAATCCCTCCTTAGTACTCTTTTTTCTGGTGACATCTCGTCATTCAACACAATAGATGGATTGGTGGAAGGGTAAAGGCATCGACTTGAGATACATAACAGTTATTAATTAAAATATGTCACTTAAAAGAAGTCCAATCAAATAAATAACGGTCGTAATTAGTAACAATCATATTTTGTGTCATAATAATGATGGTTGTTAAACAAGTACTGTCATGAAACAACAAACACTATGATGGCTTGAAACCTTTCCTCTTCCCCATGTTGATGATAATACTCTAACCCATCACTCATCTTCCTCCTCTGGTGATGCGAATGAGGATGAGGACGAGGAAGAGGAGGATGAACAAGACGATGAAATCATAAAAATATAATGAGCTTAAATACTAAAAGACACAACAGCTCGATAATCCACTCTTGATGTATATATATAATAATGTAAGTGTTTACTTATATCTTGTGTCCCTTTAGCAATTAAGCCTAGAAAGCAAAGAAATATGGCGAAAAAACAAATTACCCTATCAAAAAGGGTGCAAGGGTTGCATACCCCTCCACCTATTTTGATAGGGGTATATTCTTTTCTCATAGTAATTTGCTTTACAGGGTTTAATTCATGTGAAGAAACATAATTATATATAAGTCACTAATTACATTATCACTTATATACGTCAACAATTGTCACTGATTCTCCTTACAGAGGTTGGAATGTCTTGATCATTTCCTAATTGCATAGCCACACGGTATTGGAGGTATTGCTGTTCTATTATATATAGAGAGGAGGAACTAGCTCAAAAACTCTTGATTGAAGAGTCTTATATCCATATATCACAGTTATTATATAAAAACCGTCATGTATTTTAAATGTTCATGGTTTTTTTTTTATAAACCATTATTCATGCAATTATTTCATAATGGTTGTCTATGTGGGACTATTATTAAGTTTATTAAAAGTCATGGTTCTTACATACAAACAGTTGTAAAATGAAACATTTATGTATCATGCAAGCATTTTCATTTATTATAACGATTGTTTATATGTGCATGATAATTATTATCATGGCCTCACCAAACCTTAATACATAACGGGTGTTATATTATAACCGTTATAATATGTCCGAAATAAATAACGGTTTGCAACAATAATATATTTGTGTTGAGCTTTTATGGCACCCACACAAATATCGATTCAAAACCATGATGTACGACATTTAATAACCCTCATATATCACAATTTATATAATTGTGAATGTGGACATTTCTTCTGAAATGATTCAAACATTAATTTGTCACTTTGTAAATGGCCAGTCCCTTCTGATAAACCTAATTCAGTACTACAAAAAAACACTTTTAGCGTCCGTTTTTAAGACCCTTAGATGACTGTTTGCAAGGGTCATGTAAAAAAGTATCGTTGAAAGTTTATGATTTACGACGACTGTTTTTAAAAAACCAATCGTTGAAATTCAACGACTATTATTTAAATAATATTCGTTGTATATCCACAAATCCACAACACTCACACATGCTATGCAGTCTATAGAACCATCTAAAACACAATATAAGGTGCAATTTGAACAAACAGCTAAAGCCTCGTGAGAAAAAGAATGATTGAAAATGGACGATAAGCAGCACCATTCAAGATTCGACGCAAGAAATAGAACGTTTCATGTCCATCGAAGCACAAAAATAAGAAGAAAAATAAAACCTCTCAAGTCTTATTTGAATGAAGCAGAAGACAAATAAAAGAACTGTGCGCCCCAAAATCTAACACATACTACCCATAGGCCGACTTAATAAAATTAGGAAGAAAAAAAATCAAAAATTAGCCTCTCAAAACACATTCATTTTATCGATAAAAGAAAGCACCAGGAAATACAGTAGAAAACCACTACAATAGAACTATCCATTCAAAATTTCAACAAAAGAAAGCACCAGGAAATAAAGCTCAGGTATCCTCATCATCGCCTACGGGGGGTTTCCTCCTCTTCACGGTGCTAGGGATTGTTGCTCGAGATATTGTTTATTGATGAGGGGGGAGAGAGAGAGAGACGCAAATCTACAACTGGCGATGAACAACAGATCTGGAGGCTGTGTAGCATGCTCATAGTTCACAATAGAGGATGAGTCGGAGTCGCTCATGCCACAATAGCGAATCTCCTTGGCGGCAAGAGTGGGGCCATTGGGTGCGAATATGGAGATGGGTTGGTCTCAAGACTCTTATATGTGTTTAGAATGAATTTGAGGAAGGCTTTCTGCATACTATTGAGTTTTAAATAGAAAACTTTATATTTTTATAGAAGAGAGGGAACAATATGTTAGTTCTCTAAAGGTTTTGATGATCTCCAATAATTGTAAACAAAGATTGAAGTTTTGCTGTCAAATGTGTAAAACTCACTGTTAGAGCAAAACTCGAGGTTTGCACAGAAACCTCGAGGTTTGGCCTTACAGAGATAATTTCAAGATTTCTGAACAAAGTCAAAACTTGAGTTTTCAGAGAAAACTCGAGGTTTCCACACACAGAGACTTCTCAACTTTTTCTGAGAAAATGCAAAACTCGAGGTTTCTGGGAAAACCTCGAGGTTTTGTCATACAGAGAGTCTCTCAGATTTTGAACATTTGAAAACCTCTAATTTGTGCCCAAAACCTCAAGGTTTTGTTTTGACTTGAAAATTTCAGTTTTTCACAAGTTTTGAGAAAACTCGAGGTTTGATAAGAAACCTCGAGGTTTTGACTGGCAGAGAAAAATTAGATTTTAACCAATGTTTCAAAACCTCCAGTTTTGTGAAAAACCTCCAGTTTTGAATTTGACAAGATTTTCTCAAAGTTTTCACAATTAGTGAAAACTCGAGGTTTGGGGACAAACCTCGAGTTTTGTCCAGGCAGAGAGCAACTTTGTTTTCTAACTTTTCAAAACCTCCAGTTTGGTTTTGAAACCTCAAGGTTTCTGCCTTGACGCAAAATCTCAATGTTTTCACATTTGAACAAAACTCGAGTTTTGGTAAGAAAACTCGAGGTTTTGGCAAACAGAGAGTAAACAACTTTTCTCAGTTTTGAAAACCTCGAGGTTTGAAGGAAACCTTCAGGTTTTGCTTTTGGCGCAGTTTTTCAAAACTTTCATACTTGAGTGAAAACTCGAGGTTTGGTGAGAAACTTCGAGGTTTTGTCAACCCAAGAGCATTGAACATTTTAAAGTTTTGAAAACCTCCAGTTTTGATTAGAAACCTCAAGTTTTGATTAGAAACCTCAAGTTTTGATGTTTTGGACATGAACCAACTTTACAAGCTTAGTCCAAAACTCGAGGTTTAGAGAACAAACCTCAAGGTTTCTGCGTTGATTTAGAATTTCAAATTCTGCGATTTTGAAAATCACTCTTGTTTGATCTTAATACTTTCCAATATTATTCTCTACTATTCCTAGCTATGTTTAATCACTTTGTTAGTAAGTTTCAGATGAATTAGAGAATGTTTATCGAAGGTTTAAAGCAAAAGCAAAAAGTAACGTCAGCACATTAAATGCAAACCTAGAAATTTGCATTCTTTTGGGTAATCCGACTGCACACATCTAGCAAAGAATTAAAGAATGATTTCCACATCCAGCACCTGCTTTTCCAACGGATTAATTCACAGGAAGTCAACTCTGAACTTCTGCACAGCTGGATTAAGTGGAGATTAGAGAGAGAAGAAGACTAAACAACTTCCTAACCTTTGCTGAACATCTCCAACGGTTCAATTAGGGAATCGATGGTCATTTAATGCACTCTGAGTATAAATAGAGTTGCATTCAAGTTTTCTCAACAACTACAACTGCTGAAAACGAAAATCATTCAAGTTTTGCATTTATTCCTTCAATTTTCAACTGTAGTGTATCTTTTGATATATAAGCTTCAGTGTTTATTATTATTCACTCTTAAAGAGAGTTTTTATCTGCAAATCATTTATTATAAAGAATCACAAGTCAAGGGGACTTGGTGATTTGGGAGTTCATTGATTACAACTTGTAAGGGGGGTGAGTTCTAGTGAGAGAACTACTCTTGAGTACAGAGTGTGTAATCTTTGTGATAGTGGAAAAATCCCAAAGAGTCTGGGAACTGGACGTAGATCAAGTTGTTAGGACCGAACCAGTATAAATCTTTGTGTCCAGCTGCTCTTATCCTTTATCTATTTATCTCTGTTTTTGCTGTTAGAAAACAGAGGTATTTGCGAAAATTTTTAAAATACTCAATTCACCCCCCCTCTTAGGTATTTGGCTCCACTTTCACAACAAAATGTCAAAGGTGCGAGATTGAAGTTGAAATATCTGAAAAATTTGAGTTTCAACGACTGGTTTTGAAAAACCAGTCATTGTAAGTTAAAACAAAAATAAAAATAAAATGTCGTGACTCGTGAGGGAGGCTCGACTGTTTTTTTTTTTTTTTATGCGTATCAACGACTCTTTGTTTACAACCGGTTGTTTATTTTACTTCTCTTAACTATCGAAATTTTAGGTTATCAATTGAGATAAAATCACAACGGTCATTTGATCTTTAAGGCTTTTATTCTAATGATAAGTAGCACTAATTTTTTGCTTATTAATTAAATTTAATGTGTGATTTTAATGATATTGATATATATTTTTACAGATATATTGAATGAAATCACAATGGTCATGTAGTCTTTATATTTACATATTAAAATTACAACGGTCATGTATTAAATTTTTAAATTTATTGGTTGATTTCAATGCGTGTATATATATATATATATATATATATATATATAAGTAATAGATATTATTTAAATTTTTTTATTTTTATTAGGAATTAACTAAATAAAAATACGGTTAGATTTCTTCATTTAGGCTACATACTAGGAAATATACGGTTAGATTTCTTCATTTAGGCTACATACTAGGAAATAGCTACAAATATGATATATATATATATATATATATATATATATATATATATATATATTATATATATATATATATATATATATATATATATATATATATATATAGTTTAATTTATCAAATTTAATTATGAACTAACTAAATGAAAATACGGTCAAATTTTGTCTCTTCACTATCAAAATTCTAGGATACATACTAAGGAAATAGATAAAAATATGGCATACAATGATTGTTTTTATAAAATTGCATTTAACATCTGTTTTGTAAAACAGACGTTAAATGTTAACTTTTAATGTCAGTTTTTAAACAAATGGACGTTAAAGGTAAGTAGAAAATTACAAAGTACCACCGCCTATTTTTTAACGTCCATTTTGTGTGAACAATTGTTAAATATTCTCGTCAAAATTTCAAAAATATCATCGTCTCATTTTCTATGTCTGTTTTCATTTAATTGGTCGTTAGATAGGAGTAGTAAAATCTACTTTTTGTAGTTTGGTTTTATTTTTATATTATTTCCCGATATTTGATGTTGCTAGCTTACTGAACCTAAATACAAACCAATTATTAAAAGTTACTGTCTAATTGGTTTGCAAGATTTATCATTTTGATAATAGTAAAAAATATAATAAGAAAATTTGAAACGTTATAATAATTAACTTTTTGACCTTTCAAACGTTATATTTGTGTCTTTTAAAAAACAAGAAGAAATGAATTCTCTTATTTATATAGTATTTATTTATTGTCTTATTATTACTTTATGAGAAATATTTACATACTCGAGGTTACACATCATCTGAACTCTATCTAATAAAAATATAATAAATCTGATCATTTTAATCCTAGTTGATTAATGACTTATTATCTAAAAAATATTCAAATTTTACGTGTTTTTAGAGGAAAAATTATTAATTTGAAAAAAAAAACTAAAACAAAATGGCTAACCAATATTTGTCTCTAAAATAAGATAAAATCTGAATTTTTTTTAAATGAGTCATCAACCAATCACGACTAAAATAATCTGAGTTATTATGTTTTCATTGGATAGAATTCAAATGACGTAGTAATCCTATAATATGTAAGTATCTTTCCTAATCTTATATTCGATAGTATCAGCTAAAAGTTAAGTTTTGTTGAAGCTAAAAAATCATATCAATAATTAAAAATTATTTTTAAAAGATGCAGATTGTTTAAATTAATTAATTTATGAGTATAAAATAAAAGTTTCATATCAAATTTCAACCATCTTATTAATCTAAACAGTTTAGAAGTTTTGAATTTAGATTATTATTTCATTAATGATAAAAACTTATATTCCCTATAAGAGCTAATTAATCCCTTTTAATACAAGACGTTGGAGAGCTAAAATGCATTAATTATTTAATTGGGTTAAGCTTTATAAATAGAGGCGTTAGTGTGAGGTTTAGAGATGTGAAGGAGAGTCAAGTCTCATACAAAGGAGGAGGGTTAAGATAGGTCCTTACCTCATAAGCCACCAAGAAGTCTTGGGGCTTTAATCATTACTTCCAAGAAGGAAGAATTCATTGTGTACATTGATAATCTTTGTAAATAAGATGAGTCCATCTTCATTCTTGTTTAGCAACTTAATTAACACGAGTTTCTATCTAGATGTAGTTTAGCAATGATTTTAAGTAAATTAACATACATTTTTTATAAAGAACTTGTTACTTATGTTATGTTTTTATTCTCTATAAATCATGAATCTAGGTAGGTAAAGAAATTTGACCAATAAGTTGCTAGTTAAGGTTGTAAGCAACCTCACTTCTGAAAAAATGAGAATACAAGTTTAAATCTCAAGAAACACACTTGTTGGAGGAGACAAAAACTCTTTGTACTTTAAACCTCAAAATAGAAACCCTGGACTATATTCCCCCCCCCCCCCCAAAAAAAAAAAAGGAATTTGAACCGTTAAATTTATGTATTAGTCGTATTTCATTTAAATAAAGAGGAAAAAGTTTCTTCCATTAATTATGAGACAGAATCCAACACGATTTTTTCCTTTTATCTTTCCATTTTTGGTATTTTAATATTATACCTTTATCTTTAATATAAGATATACATTTAAAGAACTAATATTGATCGATCTTAAACATCAGACAAAGTCTCATATTTATCAATATTTTCATAATTTACTATACTCTTTCAATAATAATCAAATAGGAGATTGAGATGAGAGAATTAAAGAAGGTGACTATGATATTTTATAAAATATATATGTCATATTAACCAAGTTAACTAACTTCCTTAATTTAATCAAATTAAGTAATTATATCTTACATTAAGAACTGGAGGAGTATATCCAATCATTCTCGAAGATAAGATTCAACCAAAGGCCTTGTAGCCTAGTAGTTTTGGTACTCCCTAACTAGTGGGAGGTCGCGGGTTTTTTTTGGTCAAGAGCTATTTATATTATTACTGCAAACCGGTGCAATACATGAAAACAATCTGAAGAAGGAATACAAACAAAGCCAAATTAAATACAACAAAATAAGCTAAATATAAGAACAGTCAATCACTGTACATTAAAAATTTAAGAGTAGAAATAAAAGCATGGACAAAATTGGCCTCCTCAATATCTAAGGTTAGAAGTGACGTGAAAGAAAGTGTTGATGGTAAAACTCACCCTAACGGACACATCTTCTTATAAGCATTAGCTACAATTAGACTAGCTGTATAGACACCCCGATTTGGAGTAAAGCTCAAAGAAAACCCAACCTCAGAAGGAAGAAAACTCATGATATCCTGAAGAACACTTCTGCTCCTCCGTTCAAGCAAATATGGTGACCTCGACCACACACTGAACAACACCTCTTGAAATCTTCCCCCAAGAATGCAGATCCAAGCCACCAGGAGATAGTCGAATTCAATAACGTTCAAATGATCATCCAACCAAGAGGATTTATACTCAGATCTCATAGATCTATTTAGTTCCTGAGAAAACAAGAACACCACCACAAAACACAGCATCACAAAAAAAGAAACAAAAGACAAATAGCTCTCACCGCCGCAGAATAGATCTGAAGAAGAAGAGGAAAAAACTCGTCACAAGGATGAGAGAAGTCTACAACCTTTAGAAATCAGAGGAAGAAGGCCACAAATCAAAGATCTGGGAACCAATCTACCACTCTGACACAGTTGCGACATAGAATGATACTCACCGGCGGCCTGTGATGGTACCACAAGCCGCCGGTCAGAAAGAGATGAAGAAATGTTGTAAGGCAGAAAAGAGAAAATTCAAATTTTAGGGTTTTCCCCTACGGAGAGATTATGTTTTTTTTTTTTTTTGAAGTCGCAGGTTCAATCTCACTCGTTGTAATTCAGGCTATTAGTACCTGTCGACTTTTAATTAAAAAAGAAGATAAGATTGAATTTAACTGTATACTGTACGAAACCTAGGCGTGGACCACCTGCATGATTCCAATCAAACATGTCCTTATACCTAATATTTTTAAAAATTAAATTAGTTTTATTAGGACTTTCTACATTGTTTTTAGAAGACATAAATACAGGTAATTTATATAAGTTGGCTTATATATGTGTGTCTAATTCCAAACAGAGGTAAATCATACTTCTTTACATAAATCAGATTTTTTTTTTTTTTAAACGTCTATTCACTCAAAACAGATGTAGAGACATTAATTTGTACGTTGGTACGAGCATTTGATCTGCCTTTGCACGCTTTTGAAGCACAAGAAACAACAACAATAATTATTGTTTCAGTTAACTTTTTTTATTCAGTCTTAGCTGAAAAAAACCCAAACACGCCCTACTATGAAGTTATCGAATTTTCTCATCATTTATGATCGGTTTCAACAAACTTGTGCAATTTTGTAAGCAAAGCAATGCATCAAATGGATTGTGAATAAAAATAGTGAATTCATAACTTCTTGGCAAATATTACCGCTGGTCCTAATTATAAGATTAGATTGACATTTTTTTAGAGAGATCAAGAAAGCTAAATAAATTACTTAATCATATTATATATTGTTGATCTTTATATATATATATATTGGTTTATTAGTTAAACAAATTAGTTTGGAGAAAAAATAAAAATAAAAATACTCTAAAGTAATTTAATTAACTTCATTAATCTCTCCAAAAAAATTGACTAAAGGTAATATTACATTATGCATTGTGTTAAACTCAAACCTAAATTAGTTGGTTACACCAGTGAATTAGTCCCTTGACCAGTCATATCAAGAGTTTTATATAGGACAAACCCGGTTAGTTTTTTTTTTTTTTTCTTTCTTTCTTTCCTTTGTTAAGCCTGAAAATAAAGTCGTTTTCATTTTAAATAAATAGCAATAAATCATTTTTTTTCTTTTGTAACTCTGTTTTGTTGGATTAATAGGTGATTTATACATAAATGTTCCATTTATCTATGGATTACTATTGTCTTTTTTATTTAAATATATATCATGATTAGGTTGATTCTAGTTCAACACATGGTTGTAACAGTACTAAACTTCTGTCTCGACTACTTAATGATGAGTCTGATTTTCATTACCTAGACACGATGTGAAGTATAAATGAGATATAGAAATAATAATTAAAAAAAAATAGATATATTCTAAATAGAATTCAATTATGACACGATTATATGCATTAGCTTTTAACTTACCAATTAGATTTCTACCATCTGATGTACATATGTTTGGCTGAAAGCTTTGATATCATGAAAAAATTAATTCAAATTCGATTGTGGTTAATAAATTTATTTTTTAAAAATAATTTGACTTGATTACAGAAATAGTAGGATGTAGGGCCATTATTTACATATAGGATCATGAAGTGTTATAATTTAAAGAATAAAGCCAAAAAAAAAAAACACACACAATCATCCTTTGTTATAGCATGCATGCATGGCTTGTGCATGCCGCCACCCGACATCTTTTTATTCCTCATTATATTTGTCTCTTTTATTTTATTTTCTTGTCACATCATTTATATGATATAATATTTAAATTTAACGTACGTAATCCGTATTTATGTAATTATGATCGATGTTTAATAATTTGAGACATCTATATTAAGCATTCAGATCAGGATGAGCTGAGAAGTGTGTATGTTCATCATATATAATCTCATTTAATTATAACAGATCATTAATTAGCATCTGAATAATACTCCTACTTGACGATCAACAACAGTATGATTTAGAAAATAATAGATATTGAATCAATAGTTTTAATTGTTGTGTTTTGTTTTATGTTCCTCTAGTTTTTTTTATAGTTTTTTTTTTATCATTTCTATTTGCTCCATCTAAAATATTAATTCCTTTATTTCAAAATTACTCAGAATAACACTACAAACGAGACTTTATATTAAAAACTGGAGATGATAGTATTAATTTTGTTAAGGTTCAATGCGCTAATGCATCTTTGTTGCCCTTCTCCTTCTCAATCGTTCTTCGTTTTTTAAGTGTAATTCCTTTTTCTTTTTCTTTTTATTTTAATCAGACAATTTTACAATAATCTTTTTAGTTCAACATGTTGTTTTTCCTAATCATCTAATGATTAAGTTTGGCAGTGTTAAGTCTACCTTAACAAAATTAATTAATACCATTTGAGCCAACTTATAATCCTTCTCAGTATTATTTTAATATAAAGGAACTAACTTCTTAAATGGAACAAAAAAATAGTTAATATAAGAAACTACAGAAATAAAAACCAAACACAATTAAAATATAGGGACCTTTCCCTATTTTTGCTTTCAATTTAAATTAAATTTCTTCGCATACTCATTTATGTTGAAATTAATATTGATCAAACATCTATTTTTGTTCATTTAATGAATTAATTAGTTATTTATACATGGGTATATATTATTACTACTACTACTATTATTATTGTTGGGTATATTGTAGTATTTTTTTTATTATTATTAAAAAAAATAACGCATGCAGGAAGATTCAAGTGAGAATATTATCATGGTCATAGAACCAAGGCATGGGCCACTAATTAATATATTCTTAAATATATATTCCATCTGCATGGCTGCATCATAATTGCACTATTCAAAGACATGTCCTCACATATCCTTATAGAGTTCTATATACCTAATATTTTAAAAATTTAACCCTTATTAAAATGGAAAATAATCAATTCAATGATTGGAACTAGTTAAATCGCTTTCTCAGACAATATATATATAAACACATAAAAGTTTATGTGTGTGTGTGTCATACTATTAAATAATCATTAACAATATTATTTATGTTTTCCCTTAATTAAAAGGTAATCCAACATATTATGATGAACATAACAGTGCTCGCAGCAATATCATATTATGATTTATATCCTATTTTAATTAAGAATAATAATTGAAGAAATAATATTTGAATTATCCTGATTGAATTGAAACGATAAGAAATTAAATGAGATTCTTGGAAAATATATGATGAATATAATGGATCAAAAATGGTCAACAATTAACTAACTAATTAGTATCAAAATTTTAAATTTTAATAATTTTCGTGAACTTCTATGGTGGTAAAATATAATATGTATATTTTTTAATTACAAACATAAGTTTATAGGCTAAATAAATAAATTAAAGTCCGCTCATAGATTGACAGTGTGCTTCAGAGAATCATCAAAACGTGATTATAGTAAGAATGATTGCATGGGATAAAGCAGAAAAGGACAAGGAAATGCTTATAATTAATAAGGTAATAATGTTTAATTTTGCATGAGAAATGTTATTTTATAAAATTAGCTAATCATGAAAATATATAATAAATATATGAACATCACACACAGACAAACATCATGTATGATAGAGCTAGCCTAGTAGTGGGAAGAATATTGAGTATCCTCATGCAATTGTATATAACTATGCTTTTGTGAGATGTTAATTAGTGCTATTAATTTAATTCTAATAATAATTAGGCTAATTTATTAGGGGTAGGCATGGGGGAATAATGATCGAGATGGCACAATTGTGAAATTAACAGATGCTCCATCTGATCCTAATTATAAGCATAGTTGACTTTTTTGGAGAAATTAAGGAAGCTAATTAAATTATTATAGAATATTTTTATTTTTATTTCCAAACTAATTAGTTTGGCTAATAAACTATATATAATATAAAAATACACAACATATGAAATGATTAAGTAACTTATTTAGTTTCCTTAATCTCTCTAAGAAAAAAGTCAACTAAATTTTATAATTAGGATCAGAGTTAGTATGACAAATTTATAAGTGCTACGAGTATATATACTTTCATTGGAACTTTTATATACTGTGCTACAAGACTATTGGCTAAATGTTTTGTTATTGAATTAATGATATGAACTCAGAGGTTATGTCACTTTACATGATATCAAACAACTAAATGAAAAGGCAAAGAGATTTAGATTCAAGAGACTCCAATTACACATTGTGGGATTCAAATTTTGTAACAAAACATCACGTTAAGAGCAAGAGTTTATAGTGTTGGGATTTAATTTGATAATGGAGAAATATGAATAAGTAATGTCATATATATATATATATGTAATATTAAATAATAAAATATTAAATAATTATACCTTGAAAAGAGAGAAAAAAAAATAAGAAGAACGAGGGAGGTGAAATCATTGAAGCAAGGACACGTTTGAAAATGTTGATGATGTGGTAAGGCGAAAGGGAAGAGCGTGGGTAAGGGCGTGACTAGCGTGAATAGCGTGGTCCTACCAATGTTTGCATTGTCTGTGTCTTTGTGATTCATCATCATCATCATGCTTTGTTTTCTCTTATCACTTTTCGTGCGTTGAATCCTATGCCATTTTTGTCTCTCCTTCATCAGAATAACTAATACTAGTATTATTCTTCTTAACCCTATCAAACTTTGCAGATAAAGTATTACTTTCCTCTAATAAAAATTCTCTGTTTGTCGTCCAATCTTGCCACAGTATTGTCATGTTTAACATCAATACTTCATAGATAGATGATGAGCACAAATCATACCATATTTTTCCTATACTTCATGATTCAATTAAATAGTAAAAATAAGCTTAACTATGATTTAAACAAGCAAAAAGGCATGTATTCATAATATAGGGACTGAGAGATAGAAATCATCCATATGTGCTAAGAACAGCGTAATTCGCGATGCTTTTGAGGAAAACTGTGTAGCAGAGTTGATACGATGCTATAGCATTCTGACAGCAAACCGAAGGGCAATACAAGGCACACGAATGCTATAGTAAAGTAGAGGGCGCAATGCTATGCGGCTTATATTCTGACCTTTTTATCCAGATGATTTCAGGAATTAAATAAAAGGGCGATATTGACAGATAGGTTGCTGACATAACGGAATAGAAGATGCGGAGGATCGGAACTAAAAGATTTGAAGAATCCCGCAGAATCAACAGAAGCAATCTAATCTACTCAAATCAGAAGATACGATAGATCCCAACGAAATAGGAAAATCTCAACTCGCTGCAACTTGGACCACAAGAAAGCCCGATTATAAAAGGCAGCCGAGTGGACCCTAAAGCAGTCGAAGAACCCTAGACAGAATTCTATCTTCGGCAGACTCAAGAGAAGAGTGAGAAAGTTCACAGAGTACGTAATTTCCAGGACAACCCAGCATCTTTCCCTGCAGTACGACGGAGAGAAGACGACGTGAAGTCGTGACGTGACAGGACTTCATCCACGCCCCGGAACTCCATTCAAGCTTTCTGTTTTCCTTTTGTTTATTTCATATTTCGATCATGGGTCATTCTGTTAATTTTTGTTTCGTGTCTTCCTCGTCAGTCATGAACTGATTTTTATATGGCTGGACGAGGATGAATCTTTAAGTGTCAAATGAACCCAGTTGCACGTTTTTAATTCAATAAATTTGATTTGCGTATCGGTGTTTTAATCACTAGTCGGTTAACGGAAGTTAAGAGCTAGATTTGTGGCCTCAGCTTACTGTCAAGGAGTTGGGGTTAGACCTCTGAGAAAAAATGTTTGCTAGGCAGCCCGTGCATGGCTTGACTTATTATTGTAGGCTTCAGGAATGGATCTACTTCTCATAACCATAACACCCTGAGCATAGCAAAGATCTAACTAGAAAGTTGCTATAGGAATATGGAAGGAGTATAGTTAGCATCCTACGTATCGGACGCAGAAGCTTCGGTAGACTATAGAGGTAGGTTAACCAAATAGTTTTGTGAGTAGCAGCTATGCTGTAGCAATTGCGGAAGCTGTACAGTGTAGATGCTGTAGCATTGTGTAACACCCGTCCTTAATACGCCTTTATTTATCAGAGTGTAAGCGCACAGACATCGAAGTGGTTTGGACGACTTATTTACGGAATCAAATACTTAAATTGAAAATAATTCGTGGTTCAAATCTATCCCACAGTGGGTTCTTAATACAATAATCCAGAGTAGACAAACGATAAACAGCATAATAAGGTCCATAAATTTATTTTATCATATAAATCCCTTTTGTTGGAACCCTTACAGCAGCTTCTTTCCTCTTGACCCCGATCCACTACCTGTCTCTTTCATGTGATCTGGAGTTCAAATGAATGAACCCCAGGGGTAACAGTTAATCTCATATGCATATATGAAATGTAAATGGCAGTATAACACATGTATAAGCATAGAAAAATTTGCAGTAAACAAATCACACCGTAACCGCAGTTAACGGCCAAGGACCTCAGCCCTTTAGGACACGCAGCCCTATGAGACCGCAGCCTCAAATCCATAGCTAGGATACACATATGCAAATGATCTAGCAACCATGATCAGTCATACTTGAAATACATACATACATGCTAATAAGATAACAGTTACCCACCTCAAGCTTGAATCCTTAACTCGTCTGAAGATATTGGGATCAGTAGAGGTGTCAAGGTATGCCTAAAATGTTTATCATTGTCATTAGTCACTTCTTCACGTCTAGCAACACTATCACAATATAATTTATTTTAATGTTTCTCATGGTTTCCCAATCCATCAACATTTTTCCTTTATAAATTGCAAAGTATTATCTTAAATACCATTTTTTTCACAATTCTGGGAAAAATTCTTTCGGTTGCTACAGTAACCGTATACTGCTACAGTACCATACCGTATACTGTAACAGTGCCACTATTGCTACAGTACCAAATAGTGAAAATTGCTACAGTAACACTATTGCATTTCGGATTCACTGTAGCAACGCGATGTTACTGTAGCAGACGCTCTGTTTGACTCTGTTCTTCATTTTTCTTTCATTTTTGATTCCAAAACTCAGAAACTAATACTTAGGAATTGTAGAAACTAGTAGATATGAAGTCCGGAGACTCACCTTGATCAGTTTCTGGAGTTTTTACGCACGTTTGGACCTTCTTCTTCTCCAACTTTGCTTCTGGTTCTTGAACTCTTTCTAACGTTCTTAGCCTATATTTCTTCTTCTTACTTCATTTCTTGCCCTTTTCTAATGTTCTATGATCTCCAGTTCAGTTTCCAAACTCTCAGGTTCTCAGTCTCGTATCTGCCCGAGGTTGAAGATGATGAATAGTAAACGAGTATGGAGTTGAAGAGATAAGAAATGAAGAAGATAACTCACTGAAATGATTGCTTGACAAAAATGAAGGTGTTCTGCAACTCCTTTAACACTTCTCCCTCTTGGTTTCACTCGCTTCGGATTTTCACCCTCGATTTTCTATGTTTTCTGCATTTTCTCCGTAGCTTCCTTATGCGTGCGTGTGTTCTCTTTATGCATTAGGTGGAAGGAAATTCAGACGGATGAAGTATGTGAGTACGTTGAGTTTGGTGAATAATGGTGAAAGTGGGTGTGGTGTGAAAGTGTATTCGTCAGCCGCATGGATGTGGGTGTGTTGTGTACCATTTTGCTGCCAGCTGAAGAGAAGTGTGGAGGTGGATGTTCGGACGAGTGGGTGATGTTGGTGAGTATGAACAAGCGGACGAGTAACCCGCGTGAGGAGGAATGAGAGTGATGAAGTATTGTGTTGTGTTATGGGGCCCACTCAGAAATAATCCCCATTTGTCCTCTGCAAGGCTTTTATTTGCACCCTGGTATTTTTCTATACTAAGATGCAAATTCAAAATAAGTTTCAGAGATAAGTTCTCAATCCCATATAGGATACTTCTTTCTCAATTAGCTCCTTTAAACAATAAAATATTGACTTTAAAGTTCCTTAGTCAATATTTATTATCTTAATAATTGAGAAAATAAGCCTTGAATTCCAATAATTACTCATATAGTCATCCAGACCAAATTTTTATATTGTATACGTGAATAGTAAATACGTACATATGAATAGTAAATTACTATTCATAGTCCCAAAATATACTGATTCCAAATTTGTCACATTCAAATACTGGGTCTAGTAGTATTCCAAATATAGACAAATTTCCAAATCTTTAGACCCAAAATTTGGGATATTACATTTCTCCCCCCGTTTAATAAATTTCGTCCTCGAAATTTGAACGTATAACTTGAGAGAAAACACCTTAGACTTTCAGTCTATTCTTCTATATGCATGCTTACTATTCACGTAACACAATCATTCATCCTATCCCAGTATGTAGTTTTCAAATATATGACTCTCTGGTCCATTCTCCAAGTGCTTGGTTACACAGGCATCACGACCTGATACATTTTGCCTCTCAATTCATCTCATTCTAGCCTTCCGGCTCATTCAATCATCACAGCACTGGATATTCTAACCTTACTACTTAGGGAATCACCCTCAGCCATAGACATCTCAACTACAACTCTGTAAAGTCTAAATATTTTGTCAGTCTCAAAATTTACTCCAGATACAACACTGGCCTAAAGTCACCAAGCAAAGCAACAAATACCACACTTGGCATATAGGTCTTACAGCTCAGGGACTCTGCCCCATACAAACTTGCATACCGAGTCTTACTGCTTTGAGTCTCTGCTCATCTGTTTCATCTGAGCTTCTTTCATTCAAGCTCTCAAAGTATTGTAGTTGACCAATACTATTTGACCCATCTGGTTTAAATTCTCTATTAGTTTCTGTTCCTATGTCTTAAACTCCAACTACACAGCTTTTCTTTTCAATACAATAGCATCGACAATCATGTCATTGCTACCAAAAACTATTTTGTTGTCTCGTTTTCAAATTTTCACACATTGAAAATTTTCCGTGGTCTCAGTACATTTCACAATCTGCACTAAACCAAAAAGTAATAGTGCTATCACATTTTCAAACATAATTGTTGTCCACAAAAATTAGTGAAAACACATTCGCTGCCGGTTCGATTTCAAAAGAACTTTACTACCGACACACATTTATGAGTAGGATTATTCTTTTCACAAATTCAACATTTGAAAGCTCTCGTCACCACTTCAACCTTTCGGTATAGCAGCATATCGCAATCCTTTCATACACAAACCACCGCAGTGGTAATGCACTTGTTGGTCAATGTGGGAAAATTTCCGTCCCCCCCATAAGAGACCCAGTGTCTGCACTGGCACATTAATGGGCCACCCCACCAGAATCCCTCCTCGGGAAAAAGGACAATGTCCAGGAGCCCTGCTCCAAACGTCTGCATGGGTCCCAACCAAACAAGGCAAAACACACGCCCCTACAAGGCGAAACTTCTCAGATTGGATGCATACACTGCTGGTGCGAAAATCAGCTTTTCAAAAACTAATCCCCTCAAAAGAACTTTCAATAATGGCCAGCAATTTCAAACATTATAAATCATCTGGTAAGATCCAATAAACCGTGTACATCTACAACAGTTTTCGAACTCTTCCAATTTTTGCGTACTGCCTTTACCACAACATATTTGAAAACTCAATTTCAAATTTTAGGTTCTAACAAAACCCTTTTTTATGAGACAACATGTTTCACAAATCAACCATTCAAACTGGTCTCAAATTTTGTTGAAAAACATTTCATTCGAAAACTCAATTTCGAAAGTTCACAAGTTCAAATTTCAACAAAATCAGCGGGTGTATTGGCAAGTTTAAGAATTCAACCTTTAAACATATCCAGGAACCAGACAACTAATTTCTTAGATGGTCAACACTAACAAACCTTATCCTTGGCTACACAAACCATTCATATACATTAGTACTACATTCTAGTAGCTCATTTTATTTTGGTCGATTCACACACCTATTGAATCACTCATCAATAAAGTTTGATTCTTAGATCAAAATTCAGTTGGTGGCAACCTTCTGGATACCCAAACAATTCTTTGGTTCATCAATCTATTTTTGAAATCTCGACCATACTCAATAAACATGCTAGAATTATCAAGATTCATAGCTTACAACAATCAAATGTTATCCTCAGATATTCCCAAAATAACAATCATCAAATTCACAATTTGACTTTTAGAACCTCAATATCAACTGAGCTAAGAAATCATATTGCCTATTGTACATATTAGGACTGTGATTCACAATTCTTAATCTGATCCTCAAAACATACAAAGGCTCTTCTCACAATGTCAATATTATCACAAAGTTCTAATACTACCTCAAAGGCAATCATTAGTTACATTTCAACTTAGACCATATGCAAGCATATCCTCAATTATACGAATTCATATCAGCTTTTTCTTAGCATCCCTAAAGATCACCAATTTTTCTCTCTACAAGGTACTCGACCTTTAATCAAAAAGTTTCAAATTTCAAACTCTGTCAACAATCACCTTATCCGAGATTACTATCGCCTTAGCACGCTTACACTCAGAATCCCATTTTCAAATGTCTGTCCCGACATCTCAAATCAGCTGCATACCTAAATCGGATTTCCTGGAGATTTGGTCATTAAGTAATCACCATGTGACTTATAAACGTCCAAACTTAATTTCCTTGAGACATGACTAACAATAAATGTTGTGTCGATTACCGCCTGCACCAAAATTCAAAAAGGTTTCGACCTATAAGGGTGGTTAGGGTGCATTAGGTTGTATTAGGGTGCGGTGCCATAAAATTTCCGCATGATAACAAAGTCTGCACAATTATGAGCCAGCGACAGATGAGAATCCAATGCTGCTTAACAAAATCTAGACGTTACTAGCCCAGCTATAAACCGAGTAAAGCAAGAGTAATTGTTTCACATTCTCTCAGGCTTCACATCCTCTCAAGCTTCACATCAACATACACATTTCCTCTCCGATCGTAACTTTCCCTATATTCTTCCATATTATCTTTATACATGGCCGGTTCAAGCAACTTCATTCCAGTTTCCGATTCATACAACCCTTTCTTTCTTGAAACTTTACTTCATGACTATCAGACTAACATGTTGTCTGACTTGTCAAACAATGTATCATACCCTTATTCTTCTTTACTTCCCCAAAATCCCATAAGTGTGAACGTTCATTCATCTGCCCCAATGATTAACGTTCCTACTCCTCCTCCAAGGATACAAGATTCTATTTTTACGACTACTACCAGAAAGGAATCTGAAGCAGGTCCATCAAGGCGACCTGTCCAAAGATGTCGTAATATGGCAGATCTTATGGAGTCCACGGTACCTTCTCAACCAAGGAATCCTGCTTCTAGCTTGACTGAGACTACTAATCCATTCTCATGTGGTTGCTGCCATGTTCTACGAGAGATCATTCATACCAATGGACTTCAATACCATAAACTTGAAGTTCATGGGAGGATTGGTATGATATGCCACGCTGTCTTTCACCAGGACGTACAAGGAGGTTCTTCCAATCCTCAAGTATTTGACTTTGGTAAGAAAAATTTAGAAGATGTCAAACATTTTCTAGAAAATTATTGTTTGAATCAAAATTCTTTAGGGTATGTCCTGGTGTCAGATCCCCTATCAGCCTACTATGAGGCCCTTTGTGTTGGTTTGGAATGGACTAAAAATCAAAATGAACTCCCTAATAGTTCATTTCCAACCAATACAACAAATATATCCAATAAAGGAAAAGAGCTCGTGGTTGTAAATAATAATCCTTCAGTCCCCATACCTAGTGATCCATACCGATCAAGAGCTGAACAAAATATTAGGGGTGCATCAATGTCAATAGATGATCTTAGAGACTTCTTCCATTTACCTCAACAAGAAGCGGCTCAACAAGTTCGCCTATGCAAAAATGTTCTAATGAAAATATGCCATAGGGGAGGAATAAAGCATTGGCCTTATGTAAAAATTCGAAGCACTATGAAGCAAATAGCTAGATTGAGAAGAACAATGTCTCCTGATGATCCTCTCTCAAGAGCAGCCGCTCAGGAAGAAATTAATAGACTTAAACTTGAGATAGTCGAAGCTTGCGGTGGCATTGTACCAACTGTTGTTCTCGATGCTTGAAATAATATAGTCTACTCTTCTTAGCCTTCTTACTAATGTTTGTAATCTCTATTCTAGGATTCATAAGGATTTTCAAGCTTTCCCGCCAAACTCAACTTTATCTATTAAATTCAAACTTAAGCAAGTCATTCTAACTTATTGTTAGAACCAGTATAAAGATTGGACTTCTAAATTTGAGTAGATAATTTCCATAATTTTCACTCTTGTCACTCAGAATTTTCTAAGAATTAGTTACTATTCACGTATACAGTACTATTCACGTATACGTATTATTCACTATTCACTATTCACTCGAGCATACTAGCCAAATGCCAGAATCTCTGCTCTGATACCAAAAATTGTAACACCCGTCCTTAATACGCCTTTATTTATCAGAGTGTAAGCGCACAGACATCGAAGTGGTTTGGACGACTTATTTACGGAATCAAATACTTAAATTGAAAATAATTCGTGGTTCAAATCTATCCCACAGTGGGTTCTTAATACAATAATCCAGAGTAGACAAACGATAAACAGCATAATAAGGTCCATAAATTTATTTTATCATATAAATCCCTTTTGTTGGAACCCTTACAGCAGCTTCTTTCCTCTTGACCCCGATCCACTACCTGTCTCTTTCATGTGATCTGGAGTTCAAATGAATGAACCCCAGGGGTAACAGTTAATCTCATATGCATATATGAAATGTAAATGGCAGTATAACACATGTATAAGCATAGAAAAATTTGCAGTAAACAAATCACACCGTAACCGCAGTTAACGGCCAAGGACCTCAGCCCTTTAGGACACGCAGCCCTATGAGACCGCAGCCTCAAATCCATAGCTAGGATACACATATGCAAATGATCTAGCAACCATGATCAGTCATACTTGAAATACATACATACATGCTAATAAGATAACAGTTACCCACCTCAAGCTTGAATCCTTAACTCGTCTGAAGATATTGGGATCAGTAGAGGTGTCAAGGTATGCCTAAAATGTTTATCATTGTCATTAGTCACTTCTTCACGTCTAGCAACACTATCACAATATAATTTATTTTAATGTTTCTCATGGTTTCCCAATCCATCAACATTTTTCCTTTATAAATTGCAAAGTATTATCTTAAATACCATTTTTTTCACAATTCTGGGAAAAATTCTTTCGGTTGCTACAGTAACCGTATACTGCTACAGTACCATACCGTATACTGTAACAGTGCCACTATTGCTACAGTACCAAATAGTGAAAATTGCTACAGTAACACTATTGCATTTCGGATTCACTGTAGCAACGCGATGTTACTGTAGCAGACGCTCTGTTTGACTCTGTTCTTCATTTTTCTTTCATTTTTGATTCCAAAACTCAGAAACTAATACTTAGGAATTGTAGAAACTAGTAGATATGAAGTCCGGAGACTCACCTTGATCAGTTTCTGGAGTTTTTACGCACGTTTGGACCTTCTTCTTCTCCAACTTTGCTTCTGGTTCTTGAACTCTTTCTAACGTTCTTAGCCTATATTTCTTCTTCTTACTTCATTTCTTGCCCTTTTCTAATGTTCTATGATCTCCAGTTCAGTTTCCAAACTCTCAGGTTCTCAGTCTCGTATCTGCCCGAGGTTGAAGATGATGAATAGTAAACGAGTATGGAGTTGAAGAGATAAGAAATGAAGAAGATAACTCACTGAAATGATTGCTTGACAAAAATGAAGGTGTTCTGCAACTCCTTTAACACTTCTCCCTCTTGGTTTCACTCGCTTCGGATTTTCACCCTCGATTTTCTATGTTTTCTGCATTTTCTCCGTAGCTTCCTTATGCGTGCGTGTGTTCTCTTTATGCATTAGGTGGAAGGAAATTCAGACGGATGAAGTATGTGAGTACGTTGAGTTTGGTGAATAATGGTGAAAGTGGGTGTGGTGTGAAAGTGTATTCGTCAGCCGCATGGATGTGGGTGTGTTGTGTACCATTTTGCTGCCAGCTGAAGAGAAGTGTGGAGGTGGATGTTCGGACGAGTGGGTGATGTTGGTGAGTATGAACAAGCGGACGAGTAACCCGCGTGAGGAGGAATGAGAGTGATGAAGTATTGTGTTGTGTTATGGGGCCCACTCAGAAATAATCCCCATTTGTCCTCTGCAAGGCTTTTATTTGCACCCTGGTATTTTTCTATACTAAGATGCAAATTCAAAATAAGTTTCAGAGATAAGTTCTCAATCCCATATAGGATACTTCTTTCTCAATTAGCTCCTTTAAACAATAAAATATTGACTTTAAAGTTCCTTAGTCAATATTTATTATCTTAATAATTGAGAAAATAAGCCTTGAATTCCAATAATTACTCATATAGTCATCCAGACCAAATTTTTATATTGTATACGTGAATAGTAAATACGTACATATGAATAGTAAATTACTATTCATAGTCCCAAAATATACTGATTCCAAATTTGTCACATTCAAATACTGGGTCTAGTAGTATTCCAAATATAGACAAATTTCCAAATCTTTAGACCCAAAATTTGGGATATTACACATTGGGTAGAGCAACTGGGGGATTGACGCACGTAAGAGTGACTCTGAGTCCAGCCTAACCTTTTACTGATATCTCCTCACGTTTACCGTTATTTTGTTTACTTTTGCTAGTAGCATAATCACCACAACCTTTCAACCTGATTGTATTTATTTTCTGCTTTCACAACTATCATAGCAATCGAGCATCATTCCTTGGTATCTCAGTTTCTGTGGGACGATACTCTACTTTCACTTTATTACTTGTTCGACTGGTTCGCTTGCCATAAGGGAATTTGACCAACAATAGAGCACAAAATCAGAAAGAAGTTCATTAGAATATGTCTAAAAATTTTGAATGTACTTGAAATCCGACTGACTCACTGAAGTACCGACATGAAAATGAAGCACCAATGCGACTCCAATTATGTGTAATTACACCAAAGGGCTAGAAAGAATATAGAGCACTCTACTATAATGGGTATAAGTCTTTAGAAAAATTGAAAGAGAAGGAAATCACCAAGAGGGGGGTGAATTGGGGATTTCAAAATTCTTTTCGGTTCACCCACACAACAGAAAATATTAAGGCAAAGTGGAGATAGAGTAGAGAAGCTTGACACAGATGATTTATCCTGGTTCGGTCTAATCCTTGACCTACATCCAGTCCCCAGCACCTCTGGGATTTTCCACTATCACTCAAGAACAATTACACACTCTGTACTCAGGATGATCCTCTCCCTAGGACTCACTCCCCCTTACAAGTTGTAATTGCATACAACAGATGCACACTCTGTAACCAAAGGATGCTCCTCTCCCTAGGACACACTCCCCCTTACAAGTTGCACTCTGTAATCAGATACACCCTCTGTAAACGCAGGATGTTCCTCTCCCTAGGACACACTCCCCCTTACAAGTTGTACTCTGATTTTCCCAATCTCCAAGTCCCACTGACTTGAGATTATTACAATGAGTGATATACAATGAAATAGACTCTCTCTAAGAGCAGATAAGGTTACACACTGAAGCTCTATGTATCAAAAATACAATCTAATGTATATACAGAGAAAGAATAGGTATTTTCGTGCAGAAGTTTTGTAGCTGTCTTCTCTCCCTTGTTTCTTCAAATCTTCAGCTATTTATGGTAGTTTGAAGATTGTGACTGTTGTATATCCGTTGGAGCTTCTTCCCATTTGAAAAACTAGCTGTTGTAAGTGTTTCTCCATGTGTAAAGTTGCTGCTGAAGCTGTTGAACGAATATGCTGTCACCACTTTCAGATTTGCACGTTTTTCACTTTCTTGCAGTTGAATGTTGAGGCCCATACTATCTTGTTTGTTGATTCAACTTTATTCAGAGGAGCCTAAGTTGTCTGCAAGGTGTGCTGAATGTTTATCACGCCAGGCTGTGGTCCACTCCCTTTTGTCTTGAAGGATATAATATTATATTGTAAGTTGCACAAGCTGTCCCTTCATTTGATTCTCTGTCATGGGCTTGATATTTGAATATTGAATCTATTGAAGCTTTTGTCCGTTGGAGCATTTCACCATTGAATATTCGAATCCTATTGCAGAACATTACAGTTGAGCATTGATTCAAGTTGCTAGTTCAAATCTGCCTTCTTTTGCCATTTCTGGAAATTCTGAATCACACTTTAATTTCTGTCAAGTTTGATGTAATCCCAAACTTTAATCACCTGAAACTTATACACAATTGATATAAAAGATGTTAAGAAATAGTATAAATCATTTGAGTAATTATCTGGATGTTCTTGAGAGATATGAAGTTTCAGTCATGGTGATTTTTCTGATCCAGAGGTGTAAACTCGAGTTTGTAATTGATAGGCTCGAGTTTCCTTTTGTTGTTGAAGGTTGGATTTTCCCTCTGCTTGAGCCAAACTCGAGTTTGTAACTTATAGGCTCGAGTTTGCAATCCATTCAGCTTAGAAGATGGTTTTGATCGAAGGAAAATTTGAACAGAGAACTTGGAAAACTCGCGAACTCGAGTTTGCAACTTGTAGACTCGAGTTTGGATCTCTTTAAAATCAATCTTTGCTCTCTGGAACCCGTGAACTCGAGTTTGCTACTTATAGGCTCGAGTTTGGATGTTTTCCAGCACCTGGTTGCTCTCTGTCTGAGCTAAACTCGAGTTTGTTCACTTACAGGCTCGAGTTTGCCTTTTTCCAAATGTTCATTTTCTCTCTGGAACTCTCGAACTCGAGTTTGTGACTGATGAACTCGAGTTTGGTTGCTTCTGACTTGGACTGGCTTGAGTTTGCAACTTTATCAACTTTGAAAGGTCATATCTCCCTGGTCCGAACTCCGTTTTGGTCCATTCAAAGCTTGATGGAAAGCTCTGTGTGTCTAGTTTCCAATGGCACTGATTTGAGCTCAATTGGATTTGTATTTTGTGAGATATACCCAAAATACTGAAGCTTGGTCTGGACAGTGACGTTGATTTTTGATCCAAATTGTAAAATTCATATATAATTCATCTGAACTCCTTTGGACATGAATTTGTGTCAGAAGTACGTGTTGGATGTCTAGTTTCCAATGCTTTTGGTTTCATATCAATCCGATCTCTGGTTTGTGAGATATCATCGAATTACCAGACGTCACCCGTGCTGAACGTGAGACAGAGTGGAGCTGATGTGCTGGTAACAGTTGTGAACTCGAGTTTATACTAACAGGCTCGAGTCTGCCTAGTCCAGATACACCAGAAATGCTGAAGACACTCATAGGCTCGAGTTTGAGATTCCTAACTCGAGTTTGAAGTCCTGAACTCGAGTTTGGGGTCCTGAACTCGAGTTTGTTCATGACAGGGAGGGAAATTACTGCAGCAAGGTAGTAAACTCGAGTTTAATACTTGGAGACTCGAGTTTGCTCATCTAGAACCTCATTCTTGCTTGTTTTAACTCTGAATTGAATCATTCCAACTCCCAAATGATCTTGGAGGCTTCTAGCATCAATATAAGAACTTGGATCATAAAATCTTCATTCCATATATCAAGTTCTTCATTATTTGGTCTCTTCTCTTCTTCCTTTCAATTCTTATCTCCTCTTTGATCAACCTCTATAATTCAACTTGGATTAATCTACATTAAATACAACAATTTGTCAATGTTGGAGATAATTATATTACTCAATCTTTTTGCTTATAAGAATGACATCTATATAAGACATCATCAAAACTAATCATAACTATTTGTCAATGTAGGAGATAATTATATTACTCAATCTTTTTGCTTATAAGAATGACATCTATATAAGACATCATCAAAACTAATCATAACTAACAAAAATCACACCACAAAAATTAGTTATTGGTTTTGAGGAACCCAAAGCCTTATAAGGCTCCTCTTTTAATGTAACCCACCCGATGTGAGACTCGTTACAATAACATGGGACATAACATAACTCAAAGAAAAAAATCTTCTTTGCGGATATCTCTCCATATTCATGTGGATATCTCTCCATATTCGTGTAACATCTCCATTTGAATTTGGTTTGCGCCAAAGGTAGATTATATATATTCCAATAATATGGATAACAAGATTCGGTCATGTTAGTTCTCTTATGGTTTTGATGATTGTCAACAATTATAAACAATGAATGAGGATTTACTCTTAAGGTTTGAAAACTCTGAGTAAGAGCAAACCTCGAGGTTTGCACTGAAACCTCGAGGTTTGGCCTTGCAAGAAAGCCTCAAGGTTTAAGTGTTTCATGTTTCAAAAACTTGGTTTCACAATTTTATGTGAAACCTCGAGGTTTGTAAAGTAACCTCGAGGTTCTGCATCCCTCTGGAAAACTCAGTTTTACACCAACACATGAAACCTCGAGGTTGTTACAAAACCTCCAAGTTTGTGTTTTGGCGCCTAACTGAAAGTTTTGAAAAACATTGTGAAACCTCGAGTTTTCTTAATACAGAGAGCATTTGGTTTTCATCAAGTATGAAAACCTCGAGGTTCAACTTTGAAACCTCGAGGTTTGGTGTTTTGTCCTAAACATAAAACTTCATGAAAATACCTAAAACCTCAAGTATTATGATAAACCTCGAGTATTCTGGCACACAGAGAGTAAACAGGTTTTCTCATAAGTGAAAACCTCGAGGTTCATTTCTAAACCTCGAGGTTGTGTCTCTGGTTCAAAGCTTTGGCTTTACAATATTTTAGCCAAACCTCGAGTATTGTTGAAAACCTCGAGGTTTGTGGGTTCCAGAGAAGAAATGAATTTTTCACCAAATATCAAACCTCCAGGTTTCTTATGAAACCTCCAGGTTTGTGGTCTTCAATATTTTTCACAAGGTTTCTTTACAAGGGAAACCTCGAGGTTCACCAAGAAACCTCGAGGTTATGTGTTTCTGAAACTGAGATTGCTTGAGATGCTTAAGCAAACCTCGAGGTTTGTGGAACAAACCTCCAGGTTTGTAGCCGTTACTGGAAATTCGAATTGGGCAAATCTGTTATGTCTTCTTGTTTGATCTCAATGCTTTACATGTTTAATATATATTGATCCTAGACATGTTTAACTATCCTTTTAGTGAGTTTCAGACAGTTTAAAGAAGATTAATGAAGATCAAAGCAAAAAGCAAAAAGGTGGTCAGTGCATTTAATGCACTTCTACAATTCAACCTACTTTCAGCTAATCCATCTGAGCACGCCTTCTAAACGTTAAAGAATGTTTACTACAACAAGTAAAGTCATCTCCAATGGGCAAATTCTCAGAGAGCAACATCAGATCACATTTACACTTGGATTAACAGAAGTTTAGAGAGAAAAGAAGACCAGACTTAGTGCTAATCACCTACAACGGTTGGATTCATCAAGCAACGGTCATTTAATGTTCTCTACCTATAAATAGAGTGCATTAACTTCTTCTCAAGTTGATACACCAACTGAGAGCAAAAATTTATTGAGTTCATTTATTGTGTTCAGCTTTCATCTGTAATAGTATCAATTTGATACTTGTGCTTCAGTGCTTATTTCATCTGCTCTGTAAGAGAGTCTTTTCTGAAAATCATTCATTGATAGTGAGAATCACAAGTCAGGGGACTTGATGATTTGGGTGTATTGATTACAACTTGTAAGGGGGAGTGAGTTCTAGTGAGAGAACAACTCTTAGTATAGAGTCTGTAATCAATTGTTGAATTTAGTGGATTGAAAATCCCAAGTGAGGCTTGGGGACTGGACGTAGGTCAGAGAAAGGACCGAACCAGTATAAATCGTGTTGTGCATTGCTTCTCTTCTTTTCTCCTCTGTCTTACCCTGTTTTACTTAGCCAAAGACAGAGTAAAAGCTTTAAATTTTTAAAGATACCCAATTCACCCCCCCTCTTGGGTATCTACCTCCAACCTTCAGGTCATACTACCCCTTGTCCTTAGGTTCAACTGGTGAAAGGGTCGGACTTTCTCACCAAAAGAGATGGAGTTCAATCCTGGAGTTGGTCAAGGCGCCGGAGAAGACATCTTAAGGGTTTACAAAGCAGTAGAAATGCTGGGAAGAGGTGGAGGCATGTGTACTTTCTTATCCAATATACCCTGTAGACTAGGCTCCAAGCGCTCTGTCCTTAAACTGTAGATGAGCCCAATCCCTTTCCTAAATTTTTTATATCAAAAAAAAAAAAAAAGATTCGGTCATACTTCACCACTTCCTATCACTATACATCACTTGTAAGAATTACATCTTGAAAAACAGAAAATAAAAATTGCATCAAAATCTAAAGAAGGACAATCTTAGAAAAGTATAATTAATACCTCACATGACTTTCAATAAGAATCACCCATTCTCTATAGAATGTGTCTTATGATAAGAAGAATAGGAGACAGTCTTTTTTTTTTTTCTTTTTTTTGTGCTGGCACCAAGTCATGATCAGAGGACACCCCCACTTGCTAATGAACAGAATATTATTTTAAATATATTTTATAATTCCGTTCTAACAAACTGAGTAAATAAAAAAAAAAATAGTGTTACATGCATTATAAATATTTTCATAATTTTTTGGCCAAACAGAAATTGAGTTTGTGAAAATCAATACGTGGCAGATTAGAGTCACATGATGATTACCTCGTTTTATACTGATTCTGGGTGCATATGATTAGAGTTTATCATCCCAATAATTATGTTTCACTGTATTTCTGATTTTCTCAACTTCACTACTCAGATGTCTAGCCTATTTACAACAGCGGTTTTATATTTTAATTAAAGTATTTTATTAATTTATCGTTCTTCGTTTTAGTGTTAACGTATATTACATAGTCCCACACTAAACCCAACTACTCATGACTTAAAAATAGCGTGGCTTACTAATGAATTTTAACACTATTATTATATAGATAAAACATTAAAAGTGATGCTATTATCCGTAGTTATCAAATTTATCACAATTAATTTAAAGGGTAAAGGAGTAAAAATATACATGTGCTTTACCTTCAAGAGCGCCCAGCACCATATGCTTTTTTTGGGAGCAAAAATACACATAAACTATCAAAATCAGTGCAAAAATACCATTGTCGTTAAAGAAGACTAACGCCTATTAACTAGCATTTAAAATTACCAAAAACCCCTCTCTCTGTCTTTGAACCAAGAAAATGAACAACGACGAAAGGAGGACCAAAACTCTCTCTATTGTCAGACCAAGAAAATCGCCATCGACCAAGAAAATCAACAAGAAGCAGATCTTTCTCTGTGAACTTTGCGAACTCAACAAAACAAATGAAATTTGGGTCGAATGAATTACCAAAGGGTTACTGTTGATCCTTCTCTTGCGCGATGAACCGAGAATCCACCAAAGATCAGGCAAATGTTGCTCGACTTGATGAAATTGGAAAATTGATGAGAGTGATTGAAAGATATGAATGAGAAGGATTTTCGCCTGGTTTGGCGAATCATCAGAGTCAAACTGGGGAAAAAAAACGCCATTTCCCACTCAACCTCATAACCTCAGTTCGTAATCGAAAAGCATTTGGTGTGATAGGGATGACCAAACAAATTGAAATCGAAAACTGAAACCAAACAAATTGAATCTTCTTGATTGAATCGAAAACTGAAAAAACGTGATGTATGAACAAATAAAAGTCCAGATACAACTCTCAAGCAAAACAAAACCAGAAACTCATATCAAAACCCAAACAAATTAGGACGTTAGATCCCAAAACGAAAACCAGAAACCCAGATCGAAACCCAGAAAATTAAAGAATCAATTAACATATATCTTGATTCCTAAGAACAAAGATGAGAAAATTTTTCCCAAAACTCATATCAAAACCCAGAAACCACATAGATCAATGAACAAGAAAGTGATTAGAAACCATACATGGCTGAAAACAAACAGAAACCCTTGATCAGAATCGTGTCGCCGTGAAAAAGTTGGAGCTTTTCCATGGTCTCAGGGTGAAGATCTACCATGTAGAGATAAAAATCTGCAAAGATAAAAATCCGAAGAGGAAGGGGAATCGAATGAGGAGCAGCATGGGGGATCTGCTCAGCCATGGTTCAAAGTGCCACTGTTGCCTCTGGTAGAGGTTGCTACTACCGCCGCCGCCTTCTGCACATGAGGTTGCCGCCACTGAGAAGGAAATCGTGCCAGGTGAAGGGAAGGGGTGTCGGTCAATAGTAGAGTGGGGAAAAGAGGTAGAGGGGCATTGAGGGAAATTAGAAAATGTTATAATAATATTAACATTTTTTATTTTTTTAAATATGGTGGGCCCTAACAAAAACTAACGGATATTAACAGAATCTAACGGTGATGGTAAATTTGCTCCAATTTTGAGAATTTATTTGTATTTTTGCTCCCAAAAAAATATATGGTACTAGGCGCTCCCAAGGGTAAAGCACATGTGTATTTTTGCTCTTTTACCCTAATTTAAATTAGAATAACTTACTCCCTGCATACACTTTTAGAGGGTTTTTTTTTTTTTGGCAAGAAATTAGGAATGAAATTCAACGCATAATAAAGTAAGGAAAGATGATAATATTTAAAAATAGTGTTGATTGATATATGTCCTTGAAGAAAAATTATTCAAGAAATGTACCCACTATTATATAACACACACTCACACTCACTCACTGGATATAATAGGTACTGCGGGAAGCCAAGGAAAAAATATTTCTTGATGTATACTTCAATAAAAACTAAGAATTGTATGTATATATACTTCAATAAAAACTAAGAATTGTATGTGTGTGTGTGTGTATATAAACATGTGTGTATGCTCTTCATAATATTAAAATCCAACACAACAGGTTATCCAGTCAAACCAGTGAACTAGTCCCCTAACGACTAACGGATTTGATTAGAAGTTTTTGACGGATTAATTGGGTTATATTTTACTTCCTCCAATTCTAAATGCAAATTACACTATAAACTTTGTCCTATATTTAAAATCGGAGGTAATATTTCTTTTCTATCTTTTTTGAGCCTAAAATGACAATGTTTTGAGCTTAAAAGAAAATGAAGTACGCCTGATTTGTATTCTAATAACTTTGTTTTGTTGGATAATGTGTGAGTTTATATATATTATGAATGTTTTATTTAAGGGTGATAATCAATACTTCTCCGGTCCTAAATATAGAATATAGTTTGTAATGCAAATTACACTATAAACTATATGTCCTATGTTTAGAACCGAAAGTAGTACCTTTTTTCTCTCTTGATCACACACACATGGGCAACATGTATTTTTTCAAGAAGAATATAATTAATGTAATATATATTGATGGAGGCAGTGATGAGATTTAAGAAAGCAATGTTATGGTGGAGGAACCACAAAGTCAATAATGTGATGTTGGACAGTTAAGAATAAAAGGCTTTAACCCTTTCTCTCTTTTTTTTCAGTGCTTCCCCTTGGAAGGGAAAAGAAAAGCCTGTCAAACCCACAAACTAACCTAAAGCTGCAAGTTCAAAGGACAAAGCCGCATGAAAAGAGCCATTATAAAAAGCTCGCAGAAGCATAGACATGTACATAATTATTAGGTTTAGAATATGACCGATATCGCGTTATTTATAGCTAATATAATTATTAGCTTTTATAGTTTGATCGAATTTTTGATTTTGATCCCTGTAGTTATATATCGTTGGTTTTAATCCCTACAGTTTTATAAAGATTTTGTCTGAGTTTAACAATTGGTTCTTATACTTTTAACGAGTTTTGGTTTTAGTTCATATACCTTTAACGAGTTTTGGTTTTTAGTTCCTATACTTAAATTCAAACCAAATCTTTATAAAACTATAAAGACTAAAACTAACAATTTAAAGCTACATAGACCAAAATAAAAAGGGTTACGTATCAATTTTGCCTTTGAAGTATATGCCCAAGAGTAATTTTGTTCTGAAAGTTTTTTTTGGACTAATGTTGCTCTAGAAGTCTAAAAACGTAGCAATGTCGTCCCTTTATTAACTTCCCAAACAGTCAAACGTTTGTTGACCCCATTATGTTGATGTGAATTATCTATGTGGCACATTTCCCACTTTTTTTGGATTAAGTAGCAATTTTGCCCCGAAGTACATGCTAAGAAGGAATTTTGTCCTAGGATTTTTTTTTTGTCTCAATGTTACTCGAAAGTCTAAAAATGTAGCAATGTTACCTCTCCGTTAATAACTCTAATTAATTGTATTTGACACTTTTTGTAAACTTTATTCTCTCAGTCATCTCCACTTACAATGTATGAGAGGTTCGTTGATTGTTTGCGTAGATAATTTTGCAAGAGAGTGATTATTTTTTAGAAAAATTCGTTTAAACTGCCTGTAACATACTCATTTGATCTTCTGTTTGGACAAATTCGTTCTTATTTTTTTGTTTGATTTGTTCCAAAAAAAAATTCTAGAAATATTCCGTAGATGAGTGATTATTGTTTGATTGGAGAATGCCTATGATTGAGGACACCATGGGGGAAGAAGAAGTAGACTATGTTTACTTTTTTAGGGGAAAAAAAAATAATTGTCACCCCTACTCCCTCTTGTCATTATTATACTTATAAGACTATGTTGACTTTTTTTGAAGAAATTGAAAAAATTAAATAAGTTATTTAATCATACTACCTCCGGTCCTAATTATAATACCGGATTGATATTTTTTGGAAAGATTAAGGAAACTAAATAAGTTATTTAACCATATCATATGCTTTTAGACTTCTAGAGCAACATTGAGGGGAAAAAAATTCCAAGGTAAAATTGTTACTTAAAAAAGTGACAAAATACCATGTAGACAATCCACGTCAGCATAATGCGGTCAACTAACATTTGACCGTTAGGGCTGCTAATGAAAAGGCAACATTACTACATTTTTAAACTTCCGGGGGTATTATTGCTCCATAAAAAACTTTCAAGGCAAAATTAATATTTAACCCAAACAAAATTAAATTAAACTATAAATATTAACCCCTTTTTTTATAAATCCTAAATATTACTACTACCTTTGATCCTAAATATAACACATATTTTATAATATAATTTATATTATAAATTATGTTCTATATTTAAAATCGGAGGAATATACCCTTTTAAATTGCACGCTATGTTGATTTTGAGTTTCATGTCATTATTGTAGAGGGCTTGAATTCAGCGATGTGATGCTATTTTCAAAATAAAAAGCAAGATCATTTGACCAGTACAATTGTTAAATTGACCATTCAAAATCAAAGGTTAGCCCATATTGTCTTTAAAAGGAGTAATACCTGATGCAATGTTACTTTAGAAGTTTTTTTTTTTTTTTTTTTGTCTCAATCTCACCCCGGAAGCTTTAAGATGTAGCAATGTTGTCCATTTCCATTAAAAAGTTAACGATTAATGTCAATTTTCTGATAATCAACATTAGTTTTTTAATAGAATAAAGCAATATTGAGATTTAAAAAAAATGTCAAGGCAACATTACTCCTGATCCTATACTTCCCAGACGGATTTACTATTTAACTTTGTAATATATGATGGATCGCACCATTTATTGTTTTTTTTTTTCGGGTAAATTTTACAATATATTATTATATTGAGATACTTTTACATATAAAAATGAAATGTTAGTTTTATTATGATGAACTCAAGACTAATGTAGTTTGAGTCGATATTATTTCTGGTTGGTCAGTGACTAATTAATCAGATTTTAAAAAGATTGAAGAAAGAAGGCATGAAGTGATTTGGAGAGGTCCACACACAGAGAATGATGAAAACGGTAGAATGTGGCCTCAGAAAAAAGTGAATTGGGTGGCAAAGTGAAGGATCAAGAGTGGCAGGCCATTAATGAATGGTTTAATGGGTCCCATCTCTCACTCAAACCCACTTTCATTCCTTTTGCCCACAATCACAATTCCCTTAATTAGCTTCCTCCTCTAATCTAATGGTAATAAAATTCAATTCGGTTGAGCTGGTTAGACAAGTAAATAAGTGACTTAGGGCCTGTTAGGATGGTTTTTTTAAAAAAAAATGAAAAAAGAACTTTTTTAATGCAAAAAAAAAAATGCTCCTTTTATTAATTTATATATTTAGATGATATTTTTTAAAAAAAAACAAAAGTTTAAAAAAAAAGGCTGAAATGCTGCTTTTTTTAAAAGCTCTAATTTAGAGCTTAAAAAATAAAAATAAAACTCTATAAAAAAAGTACTTTTTTTTAAAAACTCATCCAAACGAGCCCTTAGTCTCCTAACAGGTTCAATTGGGATTTGCATATATACCCTTCCTCCCATAGTATTAAAACACGATTCAAGTTGACTGGTAAAACTAATAAATCAGTAAATCAGTTCCTTGATCAGTTGGTCAAAAATTTTGGACAAGTCAATTGATTTTTTTAAAATATCCCTTTGAGCCACTTTGTGTCTGGTGCTTTTTTTAAATTCTATTATCAAGTATCTGAGTAATTGATTAAACTGAATCAAGATTTTATGATTAGGATGCCTCTCTGATCCCTAGAGATCTTTTTGAACGATATAGGATTCAAACTCAGTTTGCCCCCTTTATAGTTTAAATGATTCACCACTAAACCATGCACCCCTAGGTATTAGTCAACTGGGTTTATTGAACCTGAAATTACCAAATAAATGAATGGTCCGATTTTGAGTACATTGCTTCCTCTCTACCAAGTGTTTTTTGTACTGCTAGTTTGGAGTAGCAAATCTGGATTAATCAAATTAAATTTAGATAAAAAAAATTTATGATTTAATTTAATATATGAAAGATAATATTTAGGTAAAGTTCTTTAATGACATATAAATATGTGTGCTATTTTTGAAATATTATTATTTAATTATAAATCTAAGTGAAAAAAATTAAATAGGACATATGGCCATGTACGATGGGAAAACTTTTAACATAATAAGAATTTCCACTTAGTTTTTTACTTTAAGGATTCTAAAACATTTTTTTTAATTTATAACTATGTTACTTTATACTTCGATCTCTCTAAAATTATTTTTAAAAAATGAATTTTCGAAAAAATGACATAAAAAAGAAAAAAGGATTGCCCCACCCAATTGAATCTAGATATGGTTGCACAACCCATTGACTTCTCTCTCTCTCTCTCTGTGTTTTTGCTAAGTGTGTTATGGTTTTGTTTGGATTATAATCTCAAATCAATTATGTTTTTTTCCGCTAATGAAAGTGGAGAACAGAATAATGAGGGTTTGAAGATGATTGAACTAAGCATGTGAGTCTTTTCCTCTAAGTCAAGATACGTTGGTCTCACTTAATTATTTATCACAATAATGCATTACAATATATATCATCAATCATGCACAATATACATGGTGACAAAATATCCATTTGTCCTTGATTTAATTTTTACTTAAAAAATGAATGTTGAATTTGGAAAAACTTATTAATTAATTAACGTGCTAATATAAAGGAGGAAAAGGGATATTGATCGATTTATAGAAGTTATAAACAAAATCAAATTTCAAGAAAAACAGTGAAAAAAATTTTAAAAAGAAATTGATTAGATTCGTTGCCAATAATTTACAAGTAATATTCAGGAAAGAAGCTAATCTTCAAAAATTAAACAAAATTTTCATACCAAAAAAAAAAATCTAGCCAAAGGAGGAATTAGAAAAAGTTGAAGGCAATAATTAGGTCTAGTGAATTCCACCATTAATCACCAATTTGGAGCCTTTATTACTCGGTTGTTAGGGAGTTTATGACGCGTTAATTTTGTAATTTGTTGCCTATAGGCTATAATAATCTCAATTTGAATTGTCAATGCTAAAGAAGGTATTGAAGCTCGTGAGTCTCATCTGGTGACTCGTATATGAGCAATTACTCGACATCAATGGGATATAAGATTATGTCACGTTCTTCTAAGAGAAGGGAATGGCTGATGGAGATCATATATCTAATCCTCCTTCAGGACTCTACTGGTTTCGCCTAACTGACTTAATGGCCGTGGAGCACTTTAGGCGTGGTTGGGATCCTTAATTCTCTGTAAAAGATGTCGGGTAGCACATATAGCCTTTCAAATTTAGATTTTAAAAATGAAAGAATAAAAAATTATTAAAGCTTAAGACAAAAATTAAAGATGAAACTTAGATCTGTGGGGAACAAATAATAATCTAAATTAATTAAGTTGAAACTAAAATAATAAGATGATATGAGATTAAAGGGTCCCATATTTAATCATTGCATGCCATGTTTTATCCCACATCAGTTGTTGAAAAAAAAAAAGATGCTTTAACACCAAGATAAGAGAAAAAGCAGCACCGCCAAGCACCTCGTAGCACGATGATATTAGGACCAGCCTTAGCAATTGGCCTTCCCCCTTGTCCAGGGTTTGAGCCCTGCCTCCCCCTCTCCCTACTGGCTGTAAAAAAAAAAAAAAAAGAAAGAGAAAAAGCAGCACCATTTTATTTATTTATTTTTAAAAAAATGATGAAAGAATGTGAATATTAGAGATGAGAGAATAGACAAGCAAATGATTTAGAGCTTCCAAAGTAAAGAAAGCGATGTATGAAAAAGAAAGAATGTAATGAAAACAAAGTTGGGTGTGATTTTCGGGAAATTGCCCCAATCAAGGAACCTAGCTAGCTCCTCAGCCAAATGAGAAAAAGAAATTAATTGCAATATCTTCTAATTTAATTCCTTTTTTTATTAATATTTTTGGTCAATAATGTCAACAAGATAGGTTCCTATTTTGTTTTTAATTTTGTATAGAGTTTCATTACTAAGATTTGATAAATATACGTCCATGTATATATACTCTCCTGTTTGAGCAAAAAAGTATATATACTCTCCTGTCTCTATTATGAGAGATTTTTTTTTTTTAAAAAAAAAGGATCTCTTGGTCCTACACTCCTATTTATTAACAAAAATGAACATTTATTAAAATTTTTAATTTTTATGCCTTCCTTAAAAATGAACATTTATTGATGAAATAAATTATTAAAATTAATTTACCAATTATTAGATGAGTGTATGTCTTAAAAAATATTTATTAATTCAACTAACTTTAACTACAATTTTTTTTATCTTTTAGAATTAGTTATTTTTGGTCTGTTATAAAAAGAATTGGAGGCAGTAAGATACCAATATAGCAATTAGTACCAACATAGCAATTAGTTTTAAAAATTAAGGATCAAAGCAAGTGGAATATTATAGGTTTAAAGCTCCTTCAATAATTTTTAATAGTTTTTTGGAAAATAATAATAATAATAATAATAAGACCTCATAAGATTTAAGAGAAATAAATGCCATGAACTAATTGCCAATTGGTAACAAATTAAGAGAATCTAAGATGGTTACATTCAATTTGTTAATAATCAACTTTTATATATTAAAAATAAAATTTAAGAATATTTTATTAGTCATATATACCATCACTAAAATTGTTAAGTCAGCATTTTTAAAGGCTTAAAATGAAATTTCATGCAAATTAAAGGACTCCAAGCACCCGACTAATTCTTTTTTTTTTTTTTGATACAGCCAGTGGGGGAGGGGGAGACAGGGCTGGAACCCTGGACAAGGGGGAAGGCCAGCTCTTAAGGCTGGCCCTAGTGCCATCGCGCTACGAAGCGCCCGACTAATTCTGATCTAGGCTTTTTGATCAAGATGCTTCTTCCCAACAGTTTTTTTAAATAAGGTAGGCGAGATTTGAACTCAATTCGCCCACTTTGTAGTCTAGCTGATTCACCACTAAACCAAATATCCTAGTTATTAATTTCTTTCAAGTTTACTATATATTGCAACCGGCCAATAGGATGTCTGGATATTGTACATTTATATAGTTAATTAAAAACTAATTAATTAACTCTATTTTTTTTATAAAAAAATCATTTTTATCCCTAAACTGAAGGGTGTCATAATTATTTTGTTTTGTTTTGTTTGAACTGTGTGCACTGTTGGATCACACGCACTGAAACTTAATCAATGGCGTAATGAGCATTTGAAGACCTTTTTAAAGATTTGTTTCACAAAATGACACTCTTCGTTGAAACATAATGGAATCAGCCCACAAAATGACATCAAACTTTTACAAAAAATATTATAAAGATTATTATTCATTATTGTAATTACGATGTTACTGACGCAACATACCAAATTAAATTATCTGAGTTGTCATTTGATAATTGGAACCACATCATACTTCTTGATCAATTATTTTTTAGAAAAATAATCTGCAAGTTGTATAGAAAATGTTCACCTGATTTTTAATAATGTCTTTGTAGTTTTTCCCCTTTTTTAAAAAAAATTAGGTCCTTATAATTTAACCTACTTTGAATCAGGTTTATGTAATTTTCTATTTTTATTTTGTCATTATAGTTTCACTTTTTTTTTAATTGGGTCCCTATAGTTTTTTTTATCAGTCACCCAAACCTACAATGACTTAATTAAAAAAAAGAAAAGAAACTATAAGAACCTGATTAAAAAATAAATTTCTAAGATAAAATAAATTAATATATTATGTTTAAGATCAAAATAAATTTCTTCCACTAATTCTTATATTTCTTTTTTGATACAAAAAAGTTTAGGTGGGGGTAAACACCGGTATCCCACTAGGGTCAGAGTATGCCTCCAGACTCAGAGAGCACCTACAAAGGTATTTACAGATCGCTCACCAACGACGCCCTCAAATCGACTAGCGAGTATCGAACCTCCTCCATTTTGAAATGAAAGTCAACGCCTTAATCAACTGTATCACTCCTCATTGACCTAATTCTTATATTTAAAATGCGTGTAAGCGAACTATTTGTCCTCCACCATATGAGAAAGGGTTGAGTTTCTCTCATTATCATTTTCTCATCATCCCTCATTATCTTTAAATCACATCCATTTAATCAATACAATACTACTTTCACTTTTCTCTCACTTTCCCAAATCAAAGACCCAAATGAGGCTAATAAGAGAAAATGAGAAATAAGATAAGGAGAATATCTCATTCCTATGAGGAACAAGACCACTATTTACATCAAAAGTATCAATGAGTAAAAATAGGGGGAAAAACAGATATTGTTGGTCCAAAAAGCCAACCCATAGGCCCAATTCCTTTGAATAGAGAGTTGCCCAACAATCCTTTGCTTGATTATAATGGCATGCAACCAACAGAAGTTGGCATGGATGGATAGGATCCTTGCCCCTTAACCCTCCGCTCCCGTGTTCAAGGCCGGGGGAGATGGGAATGGAGCGTACTTCCTTAGGAGACCTCGCCCCTTAATTGGCCCTACAGAAGGTCAGAGTGGTGTGTCCACTTGCCCACCATTTTTTATAACAAAAAAATTATAATGGCATGCAGCCAACCAAGTCTATATGTCATTCCTTTAAGATTCCTTTGATGCTCTGAAAAAATCCTCATTATAAAATTTACTTCCTCAGTTCATGTAAGACATATTTATCTAATTTAATTAAATTAATAATGCTACTCAAATTAGTTAATAGGATACATAATAGTATTTTTAAAAACACCCTAATCAAATAATCATATTCCTTAATTCCATTCATCTCACTCTTACCTTATTATTATTGAGGTTTTTCAATAAAGTTAAATTAAAAAAATATTAACAAATATATGAAATAGATTTTATATTTAGGATAATGATCAACTTTCTAATTGGATCCTATATTAAATAGTGAAGGAATATTACCTAAAGTAAGTTGAAATTTATTTAAGGGCTCATGTACAACTTGTTGAGTGTAACTATTCTTTAGTTGTTTATGACATATCTTCAACTATAATGTGCAAAACGGAAGATATTTGTAAATAAATAAAATGGAGATATGTTACACAAAGAGCCTGATTAAAAGGTAAATTTCTAAGATAAAATAAAATAATATATTATATGTAAAATCAAAATAAATTTCTTCCACCAATTCTTATATTTAAAATTCCAGTAAGGGTACTATTTGTCCTCCACAATATGAGGAACAAAACCACTATTTACATCAAAAGCATCAATGAGCAAAATAGGGGGAAAAAATAAAAACAGATATTGTTGGTCCAAAAAGCCAACCCATAGTTTTAACAAAACCGAAAAGGCAACCCATAGGGCCCAATTCCTTTGAATAAAGAGTTGCCCAACAATCGGAGATTCCTTTAAGATTCCCTTATGCTCTGAAAACATGCTCATTATTTTGGGTCCGTTGGCATAGTAATAGTAGAAGTGGCTTTTAATTCTGATGAATTTTTTTTAATGGATTTTTTCTAATGTGATTTGTGTTTAATATAACTTCAGAATCACTATAAAGCAGGAGAAGCTCCAACAATGAGCTTAAAAAAAAGCCCACATCAAACTCAGAAGCTTATCAAATACTGATGTTATCCCAAACACTCACTTATCAGGTTTTCCCTCTTGATGGACTTTTTCCCCCATCTGATGAACTTATTTTCCCATCAGATGCTATCCCAAATACACCCCTTAATCTAGGGAAAATCCCTTTAAGGTTTCAAGGAACTAAAAAAATATTAGAAAAGTTTCACAAAAAATTCTGATGTCAAAAAAGTATGATTGACAACTCCTTCAGTAAGTGATTAACGACTCTTTCAGTGGGTTTTAACAACTCCTTAGGATTTTTTTTTAATATTAGAATTTTCTATGAAACTTTTTTACATTTTCTTAGTCCCTTAGAACCTTAAAGAAATTTTCCCTAAAATCTACTCTCTCCTCGTTTAATGTAAAATGTAAGGCATATTTATCTAATTAGAATAGATTAAGAATGTTACTTAAATTAGTTAATATAATACATAGTAGTATTTTTTAGACACTTTAATCATCTTTCTTAATTCTTTTCATCTCACTCTTACCTTAGAAAAACATTAACAAATATATGAAAATAGATTTTACATTTATAATCAAGGTCAACTTGCTAATTAGGTCCTATATAAAATACTGGAAGAGTATTATCTAAAGTAAGTTTTATTTAAGGACCCATGTACAACTTATTAGATACAACCCTTCTTTAATTGTTCGCAACATATCTTTGACTATATATGTAAAATGAAAGATATTTGTATATAAATTAAGGTACGTTACACCCTACTAAAGGACTTGTAATACTTATGGATAATGAATTTTGCAATAGAGGATTTTTCAACAATTTTCCAATTAAAAAAAAGGTTTTTCTCCGGAAGATAAAGAAAAATGATTGATCATATCTGTTGATCGATGTTGATCTTCATATTTGTTTGGATGAGATGCACCATCACGCTTTTCTCCTTTTCCTAAAAAAAGAAAAAAAAGTAAATAATGATTGTGTGAGTGAGACTATTTTATTTTCACATTATTTCACAAATATTATGTCTAGGAAAAACAATAATATATATATATATATATATATATATATATATATATATATATGTGTGTGTGTGTGTGGAAATAATTGTATCCAAGATTAACCTTTCTGTTCAAATTGTTCCTGAATTAGTTTCTCTAATGAGACTCACATCTAAATTTGTCAAATACCAATAAAGTACATAATAACAATAGGAAAATTAAAATTTAAAACTCTAAGAATATTACTTATGGAAAAATTTTCTCTTTCAAAAAATACGAATTTTTCCCATAGTAATTAAAAATTTGAATTAAAGTAAATTCAAACAAAGTTTTAATTTTTCCTGCTCTAAAAAAGAAGTTCCAATGCTTACCATTGAAGTAAAAATTATGGGTATAATTCTCAAAAGTTCCTGAAAGTACTCCTCATGCTGCTTTGATATGGTGTTGAGTTCTGTTACTTGATAAAGAAATCTCTCAACCTGCCACAATATTAATCACACTCTATCCAAATTATATTATTATAATCATTATATTGTAATAAGAAAATACTAATAATATGAGTTCACAATAAAATTATTATTCATTTTATTTTCTCAAACTTATCAGGTCAGGTTTTTAATATCTCCCAATAATACTAACGCCTTTTTAAGTATCTAAGAAACTTGAAAATTTATGTTAATTTTAAAACTACTAATTAGATAAATTTAAGGGTGAAGGGTCAAAAATATACATGACCTTTTCTTCCAGGATCGCTCAGCACCACGACCTTTCAACTGGATCAAAAATACACACGACATTACGTTTTTGGGTCGCCTAGCACCACGGTCAACTAACGGTAATTAACAGTTGACTAACGGCCGTGATGCTGGGCGACCCAAAAACGTAACGTCGTGTGTATTTTTGATCCAATTGAAAGGTTGTGGTGCTGGGCGATCCTGAGGGAAAAAGTCATGTATATTTTTGACCCTTCATCCTAAATTTAAAACCATTTCACATTGTAAAATTACTTAAATACCATTTTGTTGATTATTTTGTTCAATTTTCTACCAGGTGGCTATTAGCTTTAGGCTCAATTGTTAGCTACATCCACTTAAAAATGAGTGGATATGGGATCAAATTGCAAGTGGTACAAGTTTAATTTCAACGGTTGATTAAAACATATGATCGAATCCCGATATATTAAGTTTAAATCCTAGCAATAATTAGCACAAAAATATCACCAGGACAAGGGGGTAGAAATAGGTTAGGTTAGTCTTTTCCTAACTAGACCTGGGCTTGCAACAAAGATTTAGGCTCTGTTAGTACACAGAAAGTTTGAAGAGAGAAATGAAAGGAAGGGAACTAAATGGAAAAGGAAGGGAAAATTGGGAGGGAACTTAAAAGAGATATGTTCTATTTGGTAGACATGAAATGGGGATACAATATGATAATTTAAAAATAAATAAAATTAAAATATAATATTTGTAATGTCCAAAATACCCCTTTAAAAAAAACCATCCCTCCTTTTTCATCTCTCACATCCCCAACCCACATAGACACAATATCGAACTTGAAACAAAGACAGACACAGCGAAGGAGGAGGTGGTGACACAACGACATAGAGAAGGTGAAGGTGACGACACAATGACATGCAGAAGAAGGGACGGTGGGATTTGCAGAAGGAGGAGGCAACGGAGGCGATAACGACAAAGGAAGACACGAATGGATTGAAGAAAAAGAGGATTATTTGGGAATTTCTGTTGGTTATGATTAGTTTTGATGATGTCTTATATAGATGCCATTGAATGTTGGTTATGATTAGTTTTGATGATGTCTTATATAGATGCCATTGTCATTGTTATAAGCAAAAAGATTGAGTAATATAGTTATCTCCTACATTGACTAATTGTTGTATTTAATGTAGATTAATCCAAGTTGAATTATAGAGATTAATCAAGAAGGAGATAAGAATTGAAAGAAAGAAGTATTTGCAGAGGTTATCAAGGAAGCAAGATGTTATCAATGGGTTTTGGTGATAACCAAGTAGAAGAGAAGAGACCAAATAAAGAACATGCATATATATTCTTATATGTGATACTGGAAGTCTCTATGATAAGCAGAAGTTGGAATGAAGTTTCATCACTTTATGGATATTGAAGAAGGTAGAAGCTGTAAAGAATGATGAGCTCAAGTTAAATGAAGAAGAATGATCAAGTTGGGAGATGGAAGAAGGAAGAACTTGATGAATGGAATGAAGATATAGTTATTCAAGTTCTTATGCTGAAGCTAGAAGCCTCCAAGATCATATGGAAGTTGGAATAACTCAATTCAGAGTTAAAGTCAACAAAAATTAGCTTCTGGATGAGCAAACTCGAGTTCAGGACCCCAAACTCGAGTTTAGGACCTCAAACTCGAGTTTAGAATCACAAACTCGAGCCTATAAGTGTCTTCAGCATTTCTGGTGTCTCTGGACTAAGCAAACTCGAGCCTACAAGTGCAAACTCGAGCCTATAAGTGTCTTCAGCATTTCTGGTGTCTCTGGACTAGGTAAACTCGAGCCTGTAAGTGCAAACTCGAGTTCACAGTAGTCATCAGCACTTCAGCTCCACTCTGTTTCACGTTTAGCTTGGGCGAGGTCTGGTAATTTGACGATATCTCCCAAACTAGAGATCGGATTGAGACGAAACCAAAAGCATATGAAACTAGACTCCCAATGCGTCATTTTGATATAAAATTCAAGCCAAAAGGAGTTCAGATCAAGGAGCTATGATTTTTACAAGTTGCCACAAGAATCAACGTCACAGTCCAGACACACCTTCGGTATTTTGAGTGTATCTCACAAACGACAAATCCGATTGAGCTGAAATCAGTGGCATATGAAAGTAGACTCAAAGGGCTTTCAATCAAGCTTTGAACAGACCAAAACTGAGTTCAGACCAGGGAGATATGGTCTTTTAAAGTTGACAAAGTTGCAAACTCGAACCAGGCCAAGTCAGAATCAACCAAGTCACAAATTAACTTACAAACTCGAGTTCATCAGTCACAAACTCGAGCTCGAGAGTTCCAGAGAAGAAATAAACATTTGGGAAAAGCCAAACTCGAGCCTATAAGTGAACGAACTCGAGTTCATCTCAGACAGAGAGCAATGTAACTTTTCAATAAGTTGCGAACCTCAGGTTTAGATTGCGAACCTCAGGTTCATTTCAACCCGAGAGCTTTTTGGACTGTCAATGACTTAAGAACCTCAGGTTTAGAATACAAACCTCAGGTTCACACTTTTTGAACTTACTTATTTTTGAACACTGAAGCCTCGAACTTGAGCCTGCAGGAACTGAACTCGAGTTCGCGACGCTGATTCAGAATTTCAAATCTGACGAATTTGCAATGCCTTCTTGTTTGATCTTAATACTTCCCATGATTAATCTCTAGTGTTCCTAGACATGTTTAACCACTTTCTTGGTGAGTTTCAGACAGATCAAAGAAAGTTTATTGAAGGTTTAAGACAAAAGCAAAAGTGATGTCAGAACATCAAAAACTATGCAAAAGTTCCAACGGCTAGTTTCTAATAGCTATATTTTCAAATGGGTTCTGTTAGTTCTCTGATGGTTTTGATGATTGCCAACAACTACAAACAATTAAAGAGGTTTTGCTCTTAAGTGTTAAAATTTTGTAGAAGAGCAAACCTCGAGGTTGGTTTTTCAACCTCGAGGTTGAGTCTTACAAATGGTTTTAAGGTTAAGTGTCAAAACTTGGTTTCACAAAAGAAATACGTGAAACCTCGAGGTTGGAAAGTTAACCTCGAGGTTGGAAAGTTAACCTCGAGGCTCAGGCCTTATTGAAAACCCCAAGTTTTACATTTAGACTTATAACCTCGAGTATCAAGAGCTAACCTCGAGTTTTTGATCCATCCAGAGAAGTCATGGTTTTCATCAAGCATGGAAACCTCGAGGTTGGACATTCTATTTTGAAGCTTAAGTTTGAAAAAAAACCTGTTGACCTCGAGTATGGTATTTCAATCTCGAGTACTGTGACATACAGAGAGCAAACTGGTTTTCAAAGCATTGAAAACCTCGAGGTTAAGATTGTAACCTCGAGGCTGGGCTTTATGTTTAACTTTGCACTTTGCACTTTCAAAAGGTCAACCTCGAGTACAGATTCACAACCTCGAGGTTGTCGGGCTCCAGTGAAAAATGAAGTTTTGAAACAATCTTCAAACCTCGAGTTTACCTTTGGAACCTCAAGGTTTGCAAGTTAATGAGATTTTTCAGAGGTCTCTTTTTAAGTGAAACCTCGAGGTTCACTTTGCAACCTCGAGGTTGAATGTTTTAAAACCTGAGTGTGGGTGAAGTTTACTGGTCAACCTCGAGGTTGGATGAACTAACCTCAAGGTTTGTGACCGTTGGTGCTTTTTCAAATTTGTGAAATCTGTTATATCTTGTTGTTTGATCTAATTGCTTTCATATATCATTCACTCATGATCCGAGATGTGTTTAACAAGTTTGTTGAGTGTTTTTCAGTTAGCACAGATCAAGATTATTGAAGATTTGTGAGAAAAAGCAAAAAGGTGAACAGTGCATTTAATGCACCTGCACAATCTCATCTACTTTCGGCTAATCCATCTGAGCACGCCTTGTTAACGTTAAAGAATGTTTACTACATCAAGTAAAGTCAATTCCAACGGGCAGAAACTCAGAAATCCACATCAGATCACATTAACACTTGGATTAGCATAAGCTTAGAGAGAGAAGATGACCAGAACCTAAGCTAATCACTTCCAACGGTTGAAATCTTTCTACAACGGTCATTTAATGTTCTCTACCTATAAATAGAGAGCATTAACTTCATTTACAGAGGATACACACCTACTTTGAGCGAAAGTCTACTAAGTTCATTTATTGTGTATTAGCTTTCACTTGTAAAGTATCATACTTGATACAAGTGTAACACCCGTCCTTAATACGCCTTTATATATTAGAGTGTAAGCGCACAGACATCGAAGTGGTTTGGACGACTTATTTGCGGAATTAAATAAGTAAATTGAAAATAATTCGTGGTTCAAATCTATCCCACAGCGGGTTCTTAATACAATAATCCAGAGTAGACAAATGATAAACAATATAATATGGACCATAAATTTTATTATAATACATAAGTCCCTTCTGTTGGAACCGTTACAGCTGCTTCTTTCCTCTTGATCCCGATCCACTACCTGTCTCTTTCATGTGATCTGGAGTTCAAATGAATGAACCCCAGGGGTAACAGTTAATCTCATATGCATATATGAAATGTAAATGCAGTATAACACATGTATAAGCATAGAAAAATTCGCAGTAAACAAATCACACCGTAACCGCAGTTAACGGCAAAGGACCTCAGCCCTTTAGGACACGCAGCCCTATGAGACCGCAGCCTCAATCCATAGCTAGGATACTCACATGCAAAATAATCTAGCAAACATGATCAGTCATACATGAAATACATACATACATGCTAATAAGATAACAGTTACCCACCTCAAGCTTGAATCCTTAACTCGTCTGAAGATATTGGGATCAGTAGAGGTGTCAAGGTATGCCTAAAATGTTTATCATTGTCATTAGTCACTTCTTCACGTCTAGCAACACTATCACAATATAATTTATTTTAATGTTTCTCATGGTTTCCCAATCCATCAACATTTTTCCTTTATAAATTGCAAAGTATTATCTTAAATACCATTTTTTTCACAATTCTGGGAAAAATTCTTTCAGTTGCTACAGTAACCGTATACTGCTACAGTACCATACCGTATACTGTAACAGTACCACTATTGCTACAGTACCACTATTGCATTACGAAAAAAAACATTGAAATCATTGTAGCACCTACTCTGTTTGACTCTGTTCCTCATTTTTTTTGATCCATTTTACCCTTACATTTCCTCAAAAACGGAATTTCTGCATTTCTTCCTAGATTTTTTTTTTTTTTCGATAACTTTGAAAAATCATAATTAATTCTACAAAACTCCAAATGAGGTGCTGCAAAATTCCACATAACCCTTGATATGTCTATTCTCAAGAAAAAATAACGGTACAAACTCAAAATCTCTGTATCATTCCCAGTTTAAATATTTCTCAACATTGTTCAGATTGTAACTTCAGAAATAAGGCTTAACTTCAAAAATCATGATCTCCTTGTCTAGAGCTCAAAACGTTACAAATTATATATCAACGGAAAGCCCTAGATGTCTACTTTATATCTGGAAAATTTCATAATTTTATCACATGCCGTTTATTCCCAGATTTTAAAAATGTGAACACTGTCCATAAAAACTTTTCAAAATAACAGTGTTATGAGGTGACAGAAAATTCTTATGAAAACTCTTATTTTCTAGCAAGCTTTTGAACCTCAAAAACAATATTAATCCGCTGAAATAAAGATAAGAGAGGGATTAAAATCCTTACCTAAGCCCAAAAAAATCAGTTGTATTAAATCTTCTTGTCTTCACCGAAAACTCTCCCAATTTCTATTGTTCTCTCCTACTCTCTTGGTATCTCCACTATTCTTTTCCTTTTGTCTTTCAACTCTCCACAATTTCTCTCTTTCGTTGGACAACATTAATGGAAAAATCTGATGTGTGTCCTCTATTTATATAGGCCAAAAGGTGGAGTAAGAGTGTTGTAGTTTGGTGGAATATTGGTAGATAATGGCCAAAGTTAGTGAAGAAAATATGTGTGTGAAAATTGTGCATTTTGCAAGATAGTGGTAGGTATTTGCGTAAATTGAAATTTCCTTCATTTCATACTTCACCTAATTTTCTTTTCCTACGGCACACTTCAACATATCTTCCAATTTTTCATATAGGTTGGCCAAAGGTAATTTTGATGGTGTGAAATTAAGAAATGAAATGGATGTGCATGCGTACATTTCCTTACTGCCAACTTAAGGGAAATTTGAGGATGGAAAATGCTACCTAATTGGATAATTCATTTGGCTGCATGAAAAACCGCAAAGAATGATCAAGTAGCTATTAAACAATATACTGTATAGCCTACTCTTATTGACCAATGAAATATATTCATATGAGCATTTGGAATTTCCTACTTGTAATCCTCCAATAAAATTTTCTTATTTTCAATAATTACTCATATAGTCTTTCAGACCAATTTTTCATAATGTATACGTGAATAGTAAAAACGTACATGTGAATAGTAAATTACTATTCATAGTCCCAAAATATACTGATCTCAAATTTGTCACATTCAAATACTGGGTCCAGTAGTCTTCCAAATATAGACTAATTTCCAAATTTTTAGACCCAAAATTCGGGATATTACATTTCTCCCCCCGTTAATTTAAATTTCGTCCCCGAAATTTGCTACACATCATGTAAACTCTGAGCCATAAATTCCGGGTACTTCTCCTTCATGCTTTCCAATGTTTCCCATGTTGCCTCCTCAGGAGATAACCCCTTCCAGATCACTTTCACCAATGGGATTCTTTTATGCCTGAGCTGCTTTTCTCGCTTATCACTAATTTGTATCGGCTCAACTACAAAGGTATTATCATGTCGGAGTTCTACATTCTCATATTCTATGACATGATCATGGTCTGGTTGATACTTTTTTAGTTGAGAAACATGGAATACGTCATGAAGCTTGCTCAAATTTGGGGGTAAGGCTAGCTGATAAGCTACTGGTCCACGTTTCGCCAACACTTCAAATGGTCCAACATATCGAGGACTTAGCTTTTTCCTTTTCAATGTTCTACCAACACCTGTAACAGGAGATATCTTCAGAAAAACGTGATCTCCTACATCAAACTCCAGAGGTCTTCTCCTTTTATCTGCATAGCTTTTCTGCCTGCTTTGCGCTGCTAATAGCCTCTTCTTGATTAGTTCAATACCCTCAGAGGTTTTGTCAACTATCTCTGGTCCAATTAGCCTTCTTTCAGACAACTCTGTCCAGCAAATGGGTGATCGACATTTCCTTCCATATAGTGCTTCAAACGGAGCCATCTGAATGCTCGAATGATAGCTGTTATTGTATGCAAACTCTGCTAGTGGAAGATATTGATCCCAATTTCCTTTAAAGTCCAATACACACGCCCTCAACATATCTTCTAGCGTCTGTATGGTCCGTTCGGATTGACCGTCAGTCTGGGGGTGATAAGCTGTACTATATTTAAACTTTGACCCCAGAGCTTCCTGTAAAGCTTTCCAAAATCGAGATGTGAATCGAGGATCTCTGTCAGAAATAATACTTTTTGGTATACCATGGAGTCTCACTATCTCCTTGATGTAGACCTCAGCCAACTTCACAAGAGAATAACTAGCACTGATGGGAATAAAGTGTGCTGACTTTGTAAAACGATCAACAATTACCCAGATTGCATCAAAATGTCTAATCTTGGGCAATCCCACTACCAGGTCCATGGTAACATCCTCCCACTTCCATTCTGGGATTTCAATCCTCTGTAGTGGTCCTGGTGGCCGTTGATGTTCGAGTTTCACCTTCTGACAGGTTAAGCATTTGGCCACATATTGGGTTACATCTTTCTTCAACCCTGGCCACCAGACCTCAGATTTCAGATTCTGGTACATTTTGACTATGCCTGGATGTAAGGTATATTTACTCTTGTGAGCTTCATCCAATATTTTCTGTCTCAACTTATCGTTTTTCGGTACATAAATTCTCTTCTTATATCTAACCAATCCGTTACGTGACAGGTCGTAGTCTTGAGTCTCATTCCGAGATATTAATTCTCGTATAGCATTCACCTGTTCATCATGCCTCTGAGCTTCTTCAATTTCATCTCTCAGATCATACTCTTCTTGGCTAACAAGAAGACTTGCAAGATAAACCTTATGGGACTCTTTCCGTGCTATCGTGATTTGGTTGGACAGGTTCAAATCTCTGAAATCCTCCAACAGTTTCTGCTCCTGAATCATCATGAATGCTGCCTGCACCACTTTCCTACTCAAAGCATCTGCGACAACATTTGCTTTCCCTGGATGATATTTAATCTCCAGGTCGTAATCCTTCAGCAACTCCATCCACCTACGTTGTCTCATATTTAACTCTTTCTGGTCAAAGAGATATTTGAGACTCTTGTGATCACAGTATAGTTCCACGGTATTACCATACAAATAATGCCGCCAAATCTTCAATGCAAAAACAACAGCCGCGAGCTCCAAATCATGAGTTGGATAGTTTGACTCGTGAGGCTTCAACTGTCGAGAGGCATACGCCACCACTCTGCCCTGCTGCATCAGGACACATCCCAATCCATGCTTGCTAGCATCACTATAGACAACAAATGTCTGAGTCGGATCCGGGATGATCAACACTGGTGCTGTAGTCAACCTCTCCCTCAGTTCTTTGAAGCTACCCTCACAATGCTCATCCCAAACAAATGATTGGTTCTTTCGCGTCAGCTTTGTTAATGGCAAGGCAAGTCTGGAGAAATCCTTTATGAATCTGCGGTAATATCCCGCCAGACCCAAGAAACTCCGTATTTCTGTTACTGTTTCTGGTCTCTTCCAGTCTAGTACTGCTTCCACTTTACTAGGATCAACAGCGACCCCATCTCGTGATATCACATGGCCCAGAAATTTAACTTCTGATAGCCAAAAGTCACATTTGCTCAACTTAGCATAGAGTTGCTTCCCTTTCAGTACATTAAGTACCTGTCGCAGATGGTGCTCATGTTCCTCCTTACTCTTGGAGTAAATCAAAATGTCATCAATGAAAACTACTACGAATCGATCTAGGTACTCACGAAAGATTCGATTCATATAGTCCATGAACACTGCAGGCGCATTGGTCAAACCAAAGGGCATTACCATAAATTCATAGTGCCCGTATCTGGTTCTAAAAGCTGTCTTCGGAACATCCTCAGCTCTTACTCGTAATTGATGGTATCCCGAGCGCAGATCAATCTTTGAGAAAACGCAAGAACCAGATAATTGGTCTAACAGATCATCAATTCTAGGGAGTGGATATTTGTTTTTTATTGTCACCTTGTTCAACTCCCTATAATCAATGCAAAGTCGAAGACTTCCATCTTTTTTCTTCACAAACAGTACTGGAGCTCCCCAGGGTGACACACTGGGTCGGATGAATTCTTTCTCCAGTAACTCCTCGATTTGTTTCTTTAATTCTGCCATTTCGTTAGGCGCCATTCTGTAGGGTGCTTTAGATATCGGTCCCGTGCCAGGCATCAACTCAATAGTAAACTCAACTTCCCTCACCGGTGGCAATCCGCTAATATCTTCTGGGAATACTTCAGGGAACTCGTTCACTACTGGTATATCAATCAATGATGGTTCAGTCTCTGCCTGCACTGAGAGAAACACCATATATCCTAAGCAACCTTGTTTCAGACATTTCTTCGCCTCTCGAGCAGTGAGAAGATTCAAATTGCCTGCCGTAGTATCCTTTGTTGACTGTGTGTACAGGATTTGCTTGTTACCGCAATCGATCAACGCATTGTTGGCCGTCAGCCAGTTCAATCCCAGTATGATGTCAATACCAACTAACGGTAGACAAATTAAGTCTATTATGGACTCATGTCCATTTACAATCAACACACAATTTAAGCATGCATCAGATACTACAGACTTAACACCTAGCGGTGTATTTACAATCAAATCATATGGTAACCTATAGGTATTCATCCCTAGTCTTTTAGCACAACTACTAGCAATAAAAGAATGGCTAGCTCCTGAATCAAATAGTGCTTGTAAAGAATTACCATTTAATGAAATTGTACCTTGGATCATGTCAGGAGATTTTCTAGCCTCTTCATGGGTTAAAGCAAAGACCCTTCCATAATTTTGTGGCCTCTTTTCCCCAGCCTTCTGCGGACAATTAAAACTGAGATGTCCCGGCTGGTTACACTTGAAGCAGATCAACTTTCCATCACAATTCACCCCCGGGTGGCTCTTCCCGCACTTTCCACATGTTCGGGGTACTGGTAGTCTTGGATCTTCCTGCCTGGAGTGATTAGGCTTCTTGTTTCCGCCCTTGTAACCAGACCATTTCCCTTTTCTCTTCTGATTACTTATGGAATTCCCACGGCTATGTCCACTGTTATTTATCATCATCCTACTCGCATGCAGCTCCTTCAGATTGCGTTCAATTATCCTACATTCTTCCTCAGCTTGGTGGAATGTAAGAAATCTTCGAGAGACTAGTCTATCCCTCATTTCAAATGTTAATCCCTTGATGAGCCTGTCTATCTTCCATCCCTCTGCTTCATTCTCCTTTAGGTAGGAGGAGTAACGGGACAGATTGACAAACCTTGCCAGATATCTGTCAAAAGACTCTCCTGGTTTCTGGGTAATGGTTATGAACTCATGTTCCTTTTCTACTTGGACTGAGTGGGGAAAGTACTTCTCATTAAATTTCTCCTGGAACAGTTCCCATGTTATTGGTCTGCATTGAGCACGCAGAGCCTTGGCTATGCTTTTCCACCAATGGTCCGAATCACCTTCCAGCTTGTAAATGGCTAGTTGTGCCTTCCGCTCTTCCGGGCAGTCCATCACCTCAAATATTTTCTCCAGTCTGAGTAGCCAATTCTCAGCAGCTTCTGCATTATGTTCACCAGTAAATGATGGCGGGTTATGCTTGCAAAATTGAATAGTCCAGAATTGAGACTCTCTAACAGATCTCTGTCTTTGTGGTTCAACAGGAGGTGGAGCTTCTCTCTGTGGAGGGTTATCTTCTTGGTTCTCCTCTTCTTCCATCTCCACCCTCTGAGCTAGTCGAGCTTCAGCAGCTTCAGCACGCTGCCTTGCTTCATCTCGTTCTGTCCTCAATAAGATTACCTCTTCTCTGAACTCCCTCAACGAATCTTGATATTCACCCAACATCGCCCGTGCTTGTTGCATGGGATCCTGAGTTGGAAGTTCCTGTTGATTGGTCCTTCCCCTGCCTCGACCTCGGCCTCGGCCTCTGCCCCTTCCACGTGTAGGTGGATTTGCTTCCTGCTGGGGCTCCATTTGTAATACTCTAGTACTATATGTCAAGAAGTTTAGTTATTAATAACAGAGGTATAATAATCATTCCTAATATGCATATGCACTTAAAACATATGTCATACTTGTTACTCGCATTTCACAAACCAATACTAAATTGGGTTTCCTTATTCCAAATATTTTGTCCAAACCTGGCTCTGATACCAAAAATTGTAACACCCGTCCTTAATACGCCTTTATATATTAGAGTGTAAGCGCACAGACATCGAAGTGGTTTGGACGACTTATTTGCGGAATTAAATAAGTAAATTGAAAATAATTCGTGGTTCAAATCTATCCCACAGCGGGTTCTTAATACAATAATCCAGAGTAGACAAATGATAAACAATATAATATGGACCATAAATTTTATTATAATACATAAGTCCCTTCTGTTGGAACCGTTACAGCTGCTTCTTTCCTCTTGATCCCGATCCACTACCTGTCTCTTTCATGTGATCTGGAGTTCAAATGAATGAACCCCAGGGGTAACAGTTAATCTCATATGCATATATGAAATGTAAATGCAGTATAACACATGTATAAGCATAGAAAAATTCGCAGTAAACAAATCACACCGTAACCGCAGTTAACGGCAAAGGACCTCAGCCCTTTAGGACACGCAGCCCTATGAGACCGCAGCCTCAATCCATAGCTAGGATACTCACATGCAAAATAATCTAGCAAACATGATCAGTCATACATGAAATACATACATACATGCTAATAAGATAACAGTTACCCACCTCAAGCTTGAATCCTTAACTCGTCTGAAGATATTGGGATCAGTAGAGGTGTCAAGGTATGCCTAAAATGTTTATCATTGTCATTAGTCACTTCTTCACGTCTAGCAACACTATCACAATATAATTTATTTTAATGTTTCTCATGGTTTCCCAATCCATCAACATTTTTCCTTTATAAATTGCAAAGTATTATCTTAAATACCATTTTTTTCACAATTCTGGGAAAAATTCTTTCAGTTGCTACAGTAACCGTATACTGCTACAGTACCATACCGTATACTGTAACAGTACCACTATTGCTACAGTACCACTATTGCATTACAAAAAAAAACATTGAAATCATTGTAGCACCTACTCTGTTTGACTCTGTTCCTCATTTTTTTTGATCCATTTTACCCTTACATTTCCTCAAAAACGGAATTTCTGCATTTCTTCCTAGATTTTTTTTTTTTTTCGATAACTTTGAAAAATCATAATTAATTCTACAAAACTCCAAATGAGGTGCTGCAAAATTCCACATAACCCTTGATATGTCTATTCTCAAGAAAAAATAACGGTACAAACTCAAAATCTCTGTATCATTCCCAGTTTAAATATTTCTCAACATTGTTCAGATTGTAACTTCAGAAATAAGGCTTAACTTCAAAAATCATGATCTCCTTGTCTAGAGCTCAAAACGTTACAAATTATATATCAACGGAAAGCCCTAGATGTCTACTTTATATCTGGAAAATTTCATAATTTTATCACATGCCGTTTATTCCCAGATTTTAAAAATGTGAACACTGTCCATAAAAACTTTTCAAAATAACAGTGTTATGAGGTGACAGAAAATTCTTATGAAAACTCTTATTTTCTAGCAAGCTTTTGAACCTCAAAAACAATATTAATCCGCTGAAATAAAGATAAGAGAGGGATTAAAATCCTTACCTAAGCCCAAAAAAATCAGTTGTATTAAATCTTCTTGTCTTCACCGAAAACTCTCCCAATTTCTATTGTTCTCTCCTACTCTCTTGGTATCTCCACTATTCTTTTCCTTTTGTCTTTCAACTCTCCACAATTTCTCTCTTTCGTTGGACAACATTAATGGAAAAATCTGATGTGTGTCCTCTATTTATATAGGCCAAAAGGTGGAGTAAGAGTGTTGTAGTTTGGTGGAATATTGGTAGATAATGGCCAAAGTTAGTGAAGAAAATATGTGTGTGAAAATTGTGCATTTTGCAAGATAGTGGTAGGTATTTGCGTAAATTGAAATTTCCTTCATTTCATACTTCACCTAATTTTCTTTTCCTACGGCACACTTCAACATATCTTCCAATTTTTCATATAGGTTGGCCAAAGGTAATTTTGATGGTGTGAAATTAAGAAATGAAATGGATGTGCATGCGTACATTTCCTTACTGCCAACTTAAGGGAAATTTGAGGATGGAAAATGCTACCTAATTGGATAATTCATTTGGCTGCATGAAAAACCGCAAAGAATGATCAAGTAGCTATTAAACAATATACTGTATAGCCTACTCTTATTGACCAATGAAATATATTCATATGAGCATTTGGAATTTCCTACTTGTAATCCTCCAATAAAATTTTCTTATTTTCAATAATTACTCATATAGTCTTTCAGACCAATTTTTCATAATGTATACGTGAATAGTAAAAACGTACATGTGAATAGTAAATTACTATTCATAGTCCCAAAATATACTGATCTCAAATTTGTCACATTCAAATACTGGGTCCAGTAGTCTTCCAAATATAGACTAATTTCCAAATTTTTAGACCCAAAATTCGGGATATTACAACAAGCACTTCAGTGTTCATCATATCTACTCTGTAAGAGAGTCAAATACTTGTAAATCATTTATTGATTGGGATAACTACAAGTCAGGGGACTTGGTAGTTGGGGTGTATTGATTACAACTTGTAAGGGGGAGTGTGTTCTAGTGAGAGAACAACTCTTAGTACAGAGTGTGTAATCAATATTGTTGAGTTAGTGGATTGAAAATCCCAAGTGAGACTTGGGGACTGGAAGTAGGTCAGGAAAGGACCGAACCAGTATAAATTGCATTGTGTTTAGCTTCTTCTCCTTATCCTCTCTGTTGTGCCCTGTTCTGAGTGACCAAAAACAGAACAAGTTTCGAAATTATTAAAGATACCTAATTCACCCCCCCTTTTGGGTATAAAGCTCCTGGTTTCAGGTTCAAGTCTCAACGAATTGCAACGATCACAAGCTTCAGTTAGCATAAATACATGAAGATTTGAAGTCTCCAAATAGAGAACACACAGCAGAAAAATGCAGCACACATGCCTACATCCTCAACATGCTAATACTCTGTTTTGCATATCTTTTACTCTCTGTTTTCAATGCTTACATAGCTTATCATTGAGAGTGAAATGATTTGTATTGTGCTTCAATGTTTATTCATTTACTTCTGAGAGAGAGAAGATTTATTGTAAACATCTTATCCTTCCATTTGTGAGTTACTCAAGATTGGGTGATCTTGAGTGGGAAACACATTGTGTTGATTACAGCTTGTAAGGGGAGTGAATCCTAGAGTGAGGATTACTTCGAGTACAGAGTGTGTGATCAAGCGGTGTATCCTTACGGTGTGTAAGGGGGAGTATCTCAGTAAGAGATTTGTAAAAGGCTGCACAAGTGCCCGGCTAAACTTGTGGGATTGTAGCGGTTCTCAAGTACCCGATTAAAGCTTGAGTGAGATAGTGGATTGAAATCTCAGGAGGTGCCTGGGGACTGGACGTAGGTTAAGGATTGGGCCGAACCAGTATAAATCCGTTTGCATATTCTCTTCCCTTATCTCTTATATTTCCAGCATATACATTTGAATGTCCACACATGTTTGAATGATTGATTATTGTTTTATAAATTAGTTTTGTCATTCAAACTGATTTCATTTAGTGTCGAAAAGATTTTCAAAGTAACTTAACTTTTAATCTAACACCCAATTCACCCCCCCTCTTGGGTGACAGCCAGTTCTTACAATTTTCTCCCGCAGGAAGATCAATTCCCACTGAAAATGGAGGAAAGCAGTCTTTCTATGAATGAGTGAAGATGGACCACTGCTAGAAGATGGCTTCCTGGGAGCTGGTGCTACCAAACGCATTCACAAATGGAAGATTTGTAATCTTCCCTTTCCTTCAGCATATCTTTCGTGTATCAAATGGATCCTTAAAGTTTGAACCTGGGCATGAGCCTTCAAAAGGCTTGACAACGCCTGAAGTCTATTTAAAGTGCTATTTAATATGTAAGCTTTTAAATAACTTTTAAAACATATACCTCCAAATTTATATATAATCCTTCAAACCTATTTATAATCTTATATTATGTATTAAAAACCTAACATTTATTCTCGTCGTAATATAAGGACTTAGTAAGGAAAATAAATGAATGTTTTGTGTACAATAGTTTTTCAAGCAAGTAGGAATGAAAAAAAATCAATTGTCTATTAATTAATGAGGTGAATTTTCTAAAATTGATTAAGCAAAACAAACAACATATAAAACCAAATTTTATCTCTTTACTTTTCCTACATAAATTGGGACAAACTCCTCCCAATAAGATTATAATATTTCATTTGGTACTAAAATAAACTCATAGCGATATTTTAGTTAACAACACAAATCTAGGGAGAGGGAATGAGTTAGTATTACCATTTCGAGCTATCAAAGAGAAGAGAGGTAGGGGTGAATGATTGATGTGAATGCAAGGATTAGGTGTGTGTGAATAATGATGAGATGTGAAATTTAGGATTAGGCTATGTTCGTAAATTCATAAATAATTTATAAAATTATTTAGGTGATATTACATATAAGTATATAATAATATACATTAAAAAAAAGTTAAATAGGTCATTTTTGTAGGCTTATATGTTAGATCTTATGAAAATAAACCTCACTTATTTACCTCTAAATAGGCTTGACAATGTGCCCGAACTTAAACCTGACTTATTTACTTTACTACATAAGCTAGGTAAGCTTTATGTAGGCTAGGCTGTAAGCTCGTGCGGGGGCCTTACCTATTTTCGCTCCTTCCCAGGACTAATAATATAAAAATTAAAAAGGATTAGAAAGATAGTTTATAAAATTAGAATAATCAAATGCACATTTTTTTTCTTATGATTCATTGAGTGTTGATAAAGTTAAGCTGTTAAGGATACTTAAATTAATATCAAAATAATATTAATGAAAGGGAAAAACCTGAGATTGAAATCTTCTTATAAGTGGATCCATGCTCTCCATTACTTCTAAGGCTGCTTTGATGGCTTGATGCAGAGAGTCCACGTCTGCCTGGAAAACAATGCACAAGAGATCATGTAATAATCCCTCAAAATTTTAATATAAGACCTATTTACTTAATTAAATTAAATTAAAAAAATTAATTATTATGTCACATATTTTCTAAAATATCGTAATTATCTTTCTTAATTCCTTATGTCCCTTTTCTCTTTAATTATTGTTGAGAGAACATTAATAAAGATAAATTAAAAAAATATAAAAAATTTATATTATATTTAAAATGTAGACAAACTCTTCAAATATGTCTTATGGTAATAAGGATGGGAAGATGTACAAATTACTAAAGATTTTACACACGTGACAAAATTTATGTTTATATCCATTAGATCCATATTTCAATCATGGCAATGGAAAAAAAAATCCATATTTCAATCAAATATTGTCACATGAAATATTTTTATAATAAAAATTAATATTGATAATTTCAAAATTTGGTTAAAACGCTATTAATAATAAAAAATACATATGACATGATTTAATTGAAAAATTGGACTTAATAGATATGAGAAGGGTCAAGGAGCAAATTCGCCAAACAACTATTAGGCCAGGAGCGTTGGACACAAAAAACTTTTAAAGATACCAAATATGCCAAAAAACAATTGGATTTGTTAAGAAAACACAGCACCGTCTGATGCTTATAACTTCCGTTTATGACGTTTATGAAGATTGCCAGCTGGCCTTTTTTTCTTTGTCCAGGTGGACCTTTTCTTTGTTTTTTTTTTCTGGGTGAAGAATCCCCAGTTGTGGAAGATTTCAAGGATAATCACAGACTGCAGGTCCCTTCACGGTGCCATCGATCTCGGTCGTGATCTCCTTCCCTACCGCGAGATCGAGCAAATAACCGATGCAATTACTTGGGTGGTGCCATTGATGACGCCAAGAACTGGGATGAAGATGATCTCATAAAGTAATCGGTGAAATCTCCCTGAATCACACCGTTGCACAAAATCAATCAGAGAGATCGTAATTGTAGAAACACTGATTTCGACGACGCTTAATCACAGAGTTGTCGGCAAGAATGGTATCGTGAGCCTTACTTGTGGATTTTGGGTTCAGTGAATCCGTTCACGGCGCCGTCGATCTCTTCGTTTTTCCACCCTCCTCACTAAACCCAAACAAAGGGAAGAAGAATCAACATCCGGTGCTTCTGTATTTGAAGAAAAATCACAGTTCATATCCCTGGTCTCCAAGGTTCTGCGTTGATGGATGCTTTAACTTTTGCCACTTCAATTTCTTTCTTATTTTTTGTCTCCTTCTCTTCTTTAACTTGCTTTTCTTGGCTTTGCAGGAAGACTATTTAGCACTCAGAATTATTTTAGCTGACATAGAGAGGGATAGATCTCGTCGAACCACCAACAAAAAGAAAAAAAAAAGTTTTTCCCCTTCCTTCCGTAAAGAGTTTTATTTTTAACCCTTGAATTTCATCTTCTTCCAGCCATGGATGGGTATGAAGCAACAAGAATGGCGTTCTCCAGGATCCAGAACTTGGATCCTGAGAATGCTTCAAAAGTCATGGGTCTTCTTCTGATTCAGGAGTATGGCGAGAAAGAGATGATTCGTTTAGCTTTTGGATCTGAAGCTCTGGTTCACTCTGTGGTAGTCAAAGCTCAAAACGACTTGGGATTACTTCCCTCGAACTCTTCGCCGCGACGCCTTCAACTGCGCCTTCACTATCTCCATTTCTTTCAACTTCGAACCCAGTACCTTCGAGCGAAAAAAAACCCAGTACCTGTCTCAATCTTGATATGGGTTTTCTTGTTTTATCCGTGTGTTTTAACAACAAAATCCAAAAAAAAAAGGTCCACCTGGACAAACAAAAAAAAGGCCAGCTAGACAAGAAATCCTATGTGGCAATCTTCACAAACGGAAGTTATAAGGCATGTCACGGTGCTGTGTTTTCTTAACAAATCCAATTGTTTTTTGGCATATTTGGTACCCTTAAAAGTTTTTTGTGTCCAACGCTCCTGGCCGAATAGTTGTTTGACGAATTTGCTCCTTAACCCATATGAGAATAACGAAACTAAAATTTTTTCGTACATATATAAATTATATAATGACATTATATAAATAAATAAATTAATTAAATATGGAGAATAATTTTATACTATTATCTTTTAAAACTACAAATTATATATTTATACTCACCGTTAAACAAAAATTGGAATTAGAACAGAACTTTTTACCATGTTTTTAAAGCCCATACTAAAAATCACGTTTAAAAATCTGTATATATATACCAAAAATGTCAATGTAAGATTAGGCCCAATGGAGAGACAATTGGGTCGTTTGGGTTTCGACGCATAGAACGGGGAACTTTCATTAACCTGAGATCAAATTTTTAATTCTTTTGCATGCTTTTTACCTTAAAAATCTTTATATAATTTTTTTAAAAAAAACCGTCAATGTTTGATGTAGGCCAATCTAACACAACCATGAAATAAACATGAGAAAAAAATAATTAAAAAAATTAATGAATCCATTTTATCAATATCAATCTCGGTTAATCAATAATAAATAATGCTTGGGTGAATAAGAAACACTATGAAATCAAATGATTAAAATAAAATCTTGTGTAAATTAAAGAGATAAAAATTATAATTTTATCTTTTAAAAAATAGAAAATAATTAAAGGGGATGCAAAAGTGAAGTTTATAGTAGTTTACCTTGATATCAAGAAAAGGTAAACAAATGGACAAAGCTGATAGCTTTCTGATCAATCTTTTGATGTGTTGTTCATATTTTGTCTCCATTTTTTCCCATTCATTCAGAAGACACAATTGTGGATTCACCATTTCATGTATTTTCATGATATGCTTCACATTTTGCCTCCCCATTTTCTTCTCTAATATTCTCTTTCTTAGCATTAGGATCATTAGGCATACATTGAACAGATTCATCTGAAATTATATCACAAGGTTATATAGTAGTGTCAGAAAATCCCCTTCCTCTGTTCCTCATGAATCAGCATATCAATATAAAATTTATAACAAGAATCAATATTTCATAAATTATAAATTGATAACTATTAGTTTTTTTTTTGGTGTACGTGCCCGCGCTAAGAATATAATTCTTCCTAATGGAAGCAATCCTATTCAAGATACTATGGCGGGTATTACATATGAGTACCTCTCATAAGGGAGATTTGAACCTTGTTCGTGTACGGAACTAACCCATTTCGCTAGACTTAATCCTTGTTAGTAATTAATAACTATTAGTTAATATAGGGAAACACGTAAAAATACCACTCAAATATGAAAATTCCAATTCAAGGGGCCTTGAAAATAACCTAATCAATGTGAAGCCTCTAAAGACTAATTTGGGATTAAATTTTCACTAAACTCTGAAAAAGAATTGTAAAAAGAATATAATCTGAAAATGAAAAAAAAAAATCAAATACAAGAATAATTTTAATTTATCAAATGACAACAATTGAGCACTGAAAACTAATTTCATACAAATTTCTTGTTAAATATTAATATTAATGAGAATAACACTTTAACAAATAACAACTTTAACTTATCAAATGACAATATATAACAACTATGGCAGTGCAAAATGCTCTTCTGATAATTTACAAGTCACTTTTACAATTCACTTATAGAATATTTCAAATAAACTAATAAAAGCCTTAAACTTCATTAAATATGATTTAAGTTTTAACAACTTTTCAATCTTATCCCTATTTAATAATATATAAATATCATATGAAAATAAAGTCAACGTAATAATAAATTAAGGATAAAATAGTATATTTATACAATTTTTTTTTTAATAATGTTAATTATAAGACCAAAATAAACATCTCTCTTTCTTATAAATAGTACTAGAGGAATAATTTCACAAAGACATGTCAAATGTTAACTAAAATACCAATTTAGCTTTTTTATAATAAAAATAAAAAAGAAACTTACTCACCTCTGAAGCTTTCTTTACATTAACCATGGCAGCATGGGCTCTTGCATTCACAAACCTCCACTGCAACAATCTGTTATGCAGTATCCTAAATCTGTGATGCTTATCTTCTTCTACCGATGACATTTTCTTTTGCCTGAAGTACTTCAAAACCTTACTCACACCATTGCTATTACTTTTCACTTTCCCCGTCGGAGTCTCAGGCGACGACACTGCCGGAGATCCGAGAAACCGCCCCGACGATAACGCCCATGCCGAAGGAGACTTCGCCGTTACCCTCTTCCAAGACCCAAAACCATCAGATCTGTTACTATTGCTATTAGAGATCTCTTGGGACTTTCGAGCTGTGGTGTTTGATGAAGTGGGATTATTCAGGCTTTCTTCATAGCTGCAACTTCTTCTGGTTTTTGATGTGGATTTTGATCGGTAATTCGTCGTCGTGTTGCTGCTGATGAATCTCTGGCTTGAGCCAAACCTGCGCGATGAGCTGTTTTCTGGGGTATTCGTAAAGGATGATAAATTGTTACCGCTTTTGCTCCTGCAAAGCCGTGGTGACGGTGATGGGGATCGTAATACTGTCCGTGGGTTGCGACGGCAGGAGATGGCGCCACCGTTGTTCTCCTTGTCCATGCCGATTGATAAAGTGTCTTGTGGTTTGAAAATGCTTGTTTAAATTGGAGCTTCGGTATACAATGATGTGAGGGGAAGAGATTAATATAAAGTGAGAATGCTGAAACCTGAAAGCACGTAGTGCAATGGTATGTTGAAAACGCAGACAACATGCTCTCACGTCATGTTGTTCTTCTTTTTACTATTATAAGGGTTGACTTAGTAAAGTTAAAATAATGATTTTTTTCCTTCTTTTATTCTACCATATTTATATGGATATCATGTGGCACCGGGTCTGCCACCGGCCCCGTAGATTCTTTTATGCGAAAATAGTTAGGTTATTTAAAAAAAAAAAAAAAAAAAAAGCTAAGGTGAAAGTAGCGCCTGTTCTGACCAAAAAAAAGTATCGCCTGTAATATTTTTTTAATGCATTTAGTGTCCTAATTGATAAGGAGTTGTTTGATATGCGGGATTTAAAAGGAAAAAAGATTATAAGTTGAATTTTAAGAAATTAGAAAAATGAGGTTACAATTTTTTTAAATTAGTTTTGCATAGTCTTTTATATATTTTCTTTATTAAAATTTTATAATCCAATTTCTTTATTTTTTTTTAATTCAACTCACCAAAAGCCATTTTTTGTCCCTTTCCTCCCTCCTCGTACCAAACATCCTGAAGTATTTGTTGATGTGCATTGATAATCCTGAAATACTTTTTTTTAATACAATTTTTTACTTAATAATTTATATAATTTAAAGTGTTAGATAAATCTGAAAAAATACTTTAAGGTATTAAATACACAAAAACATAGTTTATGATACTGAACACACTTGAAGAAAATACTTAAGGTTGCTAAGTACATCAGAAAAAAATATTTCAAAATACTGGGTGCATTCCAAAATATTTTAGGGCATTGAATACATCGCTTGGAAAATACCTAGAATTTGTTTGGTTTGAAGGAGGGATTGAGAGGGTTTGAAGGGAGGGACTGGGAGGGGGTTTAATGGACTGAGACCCTCCCAGTCCCTTCCTTCAAACCAAACAAACCCTTAACAAAAAAAAATTCAAAATAGTTCACATAAATAAGTGAAATCCTCACATGAACAACACAAATTATTTTTCTGTGGTTGGAGCTCCAGTTGGCTAGTGTCGAAGCTTCAATGGTTGGCCAGCTGTCTGTGAAACGTCGATGGAGCACCAATGTAGATTAAACAGTTTTTTATAAAAATCAAAGTAGCAGATATTATTATCTTTTTACCTGCAAAACTTATTTTCAATTTAGTCTTTGGATGTAAAGTGAAATTTCAGAATATTACGGAGTTGCCTGAAATAAATTTTATCTTGTCCGAAACTTACCCAAAAAATAAAATATGTAATTCTAGCAAAAAAAAAAGAAAAAAGAAAATTAGCCTGTGTCAAAGCCTTTAATGGTGGGTACGATCACATTAAATACCGTGTCTTCTTGAATTTAGATATGATTTGATTGATTTTGATTTTACTTAAATCTTTTAACAAAATTAAATCTGGATTTTTTTTTTCGGATAATAAAGCATTTTTTAATATAAAAAATGTTTTTAATTAATTTATATGTTTAGATAATATTTTTTTTAAAAAATAAAAGTTACAAAAAAAAGCCAAAATGTTTCTTTTTTTAAAAACTCCAATTTATAATTTTAAAATAAGCACTTAAAAAAAGCACTATTTTTTTAAAAAAATCCATCTAAACAAACAATTAATCAAAGTGTTGGTGAATAAAAGTCATATTATCAGCTTTTATAACTCAGTTCTCCTATAAATTAATAAATTATAAGTGAATGGATTAATTTACCTCTGATTGAGGAAATTATAAGGACCCATTATAAAATTATAAAGATTTAATTAAGGGATAGGATATTGTCACTATCAATTTTATGTCACTACCAAGTCATTACCACTTTTTCACCATTAGATCATAATCTCAAGAGGAAAGAGAAATGATAAATGTAAATGAAATTCTGATCTAACGGTGAAAAAGTGGTAGTGACAATATCTTATCCCTTTAATTAAAATGAAAATTTTTTAAGAACATGAATATTAATTTTTTCTAAATATTTTAAACCAACATATATATATATATATATATATATATATAATTATAATTTGTAATCTATAAATTTATAAAAATTGCAAATATTCCAATTCTAATGTGGGTACGGACTCAAATGAAGCAAAACGCGACGATCAAGTGCTCTTCTTCTGCCCGCTCCCTTGACCGCAGTCAAATCGTCTATTGGACTTTCTTGTTAGTCAGTGGCACAATTGTACGTAGATACCCTTTTCCCGCCATTTTTCAGCTTTTGTACACCGCCTCTGAGCCATTCGGCTTCCACTTCTCCGAAAGGGAGGAATACGGCAGTGATCTTTCGGTAGGGTGTAGGGCAACGTCGATCGGCCATGGCTGATTCACGGGTTACTTCTGTGCAAAGCCCTCACTTTCAACACCCAACCGCTGGCATCATCAAGAGGGTTCGATTGGAGAACTTCATGTGCCATAGCAACCTCGAGATTGAGCTCGGAGAGTGGGTTAATTTCATTACTGGTCAAAATGGAAGTTAGTCCCCCTCTCCCTCCCTCCATGTGTTGTTGTAATTTGGGTTTGATATTTTTTCTTGAGGGTGGTGCTGTTTCCTTTGGATGACTGGTGTATTGAGTTTAGGAGAAGTGATTTTTATGTGAAAAAGGGGCAGAATTGTTGTCTAATGTATCCCTGTCCTTTTGTTTGGTTATTTATGATTACAGGTGGTAAGAGCGCAATCCTAACTGCATTGTGTGTTGCATTTGGATGTCGAGCAAGAGGGACTCAGAGAGCGGCGACTCTGAAGGATTTCATTAAAACTGGCTGCAGGTTTTTATGTGCCTATTCTTTTCTTTTTAAATTTTTACTAGGTTTTTTTGGGCGGCTGTGAATTGTGGGGGTTGCTTTACTTATTATTGGAGTTACATCCATATCTTCTTCAGTTGTGGTCTTCGGCACATCAGGTGTGGTTGCTGCGGATCCTATGTCTATATAAGAGATTCATCTGACAATTCTAATGCAGAACTTTTCATAAGCTTCTATTAAGCTCACTGTCTTTCCTCAAGAAAAATGTTGTCTTTTTTCATCAGTAATGGCTGTAAAGGGTGGAAGGTTTGAACATGAGACATTCTGCTATTAGTGGAATTTCGTCACTGAAGTATTGAACCTATACATCACTGATGAAAGGCTTGTTCACCTTTCTGCGGGAAAAGCATTCTCATGTATTCGAAGTGAATTTTCTGGGGAATGATCTGTTTAAAATGTTAATATAATGACATATAGAAAAGTCTGAACTAACATATTGGATTATATTGTAAGTATTTGTGACACCTTTGATTGAAACATGATACATATGATATTTAGCTTATCAAACTCCGAAAATTACATTACTTTCAGTTGTATATTATGCTTTTTATTGTCATCACCCTAGTTTTGTTCTTCAACTCATTTAAAACTTCATGGTCGATTTCTTTGGGTTCTAACAATAGTTTGCTATTGCCTCTTGCCAGTTCTGCTGTCATCCACGTGGAAATAAAAAATGAAGGAGAGGATGCTTTTAAGCCCCAAATATATGGTGATATGATCACTGTAGAACGTAGGATATCTGAATCCACAAGCTCCATCGTGTTAAAAGACTACAGAGGTTTGTTTGTAATTCTAATGGTTTTAAATGTCAAGCTATTACAGTTATTTTTATGGGGCTACCCTTAATATCTTGTGAAAATTTTGATGCTGATTCTTTAGTTTTTAGCACTTTCTATATTATGTTGCCTCATGACAAACTTTTATTTGAAATTGAAGCAAGATTCCCAAGCATTGGTTTTTTCCACCTGTTCTTATCACCTTTTGGGATGAGGTGATTAGATTAGGCACTTTGCTTTATTTGTTTACATATGTTTGGATTTGACTTGGTTATGATTTCAATAATTGGAATAATGCAAAACTAAATGACTATTGGAATCTTGAGAATCAAAATCAACAACATATATTGCCGAAGAAAGCGCTTGTATGGCATTGGTATTAATCACAAATCATTTGTCCTAATAATATTGATTGTTCTGTTGAGAAACAAGTATAGGCTTTAACATTAGGTGAGATATATTCTGTGATAAGAGAATAAATAATAGAGGCTAAACAAATATAAAATATTATCCGAAATAAAAGATTTGGAGAAAGTTATCCTGCTTATAAGAGGTATTATAGCAGGAGATTGTTAGTCAGAAATTGTTTGAAAAAGAAATTGGGTTCTTTTGCGGTCACTTGTTTGTTATCTTGCTTGTTTGGCAATAAGATAAGAAGTAAGCAGATGAGATCTGTTAGTAGGATAAGAAGAGAGTGGTGTTTGAATGGAGGATGAATTTCAGTCTTTAACGGAAGTGCCCAAGTGATAGGTTTGAAATGTTTTGTAATGAAAGACTTTCTGCTTGCTAAAGTGCCCTATTTTCCAAAGTTATGAGTCCATTCTGCATTATTTTTTACTGGTGTTTCTTTTGTTACTTTTGCTCAAGTAAGGTGGAGCGATCCCTTATTCCCCTTAAAATAATCCCAAGCCTATTAGCTGATGGAGGAGAAATCAAATTGCTAAAAGGCCTACCACCTTTAATTTAGAAATTGCCTAAGTTACCCTTATTCCGTTGTAAAATCCCTAGCCTGCTTAATTTGAATATTTTGGAATTTAGGATCTTTGCCTATTTCAATGCAAAATTTTTGAGCATTCTCTCTCTTTAAAAATTATAAACCAAACTTGTAATGTAAGTTTTATCATTTTTAATGAACTAATCACTGATTTAGTTTTTCATTTATTTTAGTTCTTGTAATTGGATATTTGTTCTATGTTAACAGGAAAGAAGGTGGTCAGCCGGAAAGCAGAACTCCAGGAAATGGTTGAGCATTTTAATGTAGGGTTCTCTTCTCTTCTAATGCAGTTACTATTTTAGTGAACAAGTTTGTTAGAGGAAAAAGAAGAGATGTTCCAGGGAATGTAGAATGTCCTCCAAAACAGACACGAAAGAGCCGCAATGGTTCAATATATGCCAATGCTTGCCAATTCTTTTTTGCATGTTGTTGATAATGAGCCCCTGAAAACAATTTTTCGTTCCTTCACTATTTTGCCCTGTTAAACCCCAAAATGAGGTAGTAAATGCTGCCCAATCTCAAAAGCAGTTAGCACGAGGAGCTAGTAACAAGAAGAGTAGTGTTAAGAGTTACTTTGGATCTAGTGAACTTTTTTCGCTCAAGAAAAGAATTACTTCATTATGCAACCAAAATAAAGGGTGTAGATGTCTTCACGTGGGAATGATATCGATAAGACTAGTTGAAGGCAATCTGAAAGTCCCCAACTTGGTCCCATTTGTTTACTATTGCTTAATTTCCTTTACTTCTTTAAGATTTTGGTAGAATAATCTTGAATTTATTTGTTATTGACTTATTTGATTCTTGGACCTGAATAGCCGGTTTGTAGCTATCTTGTCCCCTTTGTTATTTAACCCAATATTGGGTTTCTTACATAGTGTTTGGCAGATTAGTTTTTGTGGAAGTCGTGAGCTAATTGCCTAGAGTTAAAATATTTTCCTCTATGGTTCATGTTTTTATTTTAATGATCAGAAATAGGTTACACTTGATCTATCTAATCACTTGAAGAGTCCAAGGATTATGGATTCTCAAAAGTGAATCAAAACAATGCATCATAACAATAAAATTTCAAAGTAAAAGATAAAACCAGAATAGAAAGAATAAATGGTCAGGTGACTCAGGTCTAAGGTCTTGTTTGGTTGTCAACACTGCCCCTCAAGCTAATGAATGAATATACAGCATTCCCAGCACTGTTAAAATCTTCAAACTTAACCCTTGGTAGGGCCTTTGTTAGAATGACAACTACTTGATGTTGGAATCGAACATGTTGCAAGTCAACTGTCCTGTGTTCAAGTTTCTCCTTTATTAAGTTTTTGTCCAGCTGTGCATGCTTTGCCCTATCACGATGAATCGGATTCCTCACATTATTGATTGTCGGCATATTATCATATAAATATATAATACTTCCATAGAACCCTATAATGGCGTGGTAGGTCCCAAGTCTTATCTAAAGATGGGTCTCGCACTAAATGATGCCACTTACCATCCATTCTCACTCTCATGTAATTGGTTCCCCAATTAACTATAGTTGAGTAGTGGACAGAAGTTTCGGCTATCTCTAACGTTTGCATTCCTGACTTAAGATTCTTACACATCTGATCATTGTATCTTGGAAACCTGTCACCAACTACTATTCTATAGGCCGTCCCTTCAAAATTACTAGGCATTTCTAGCTAATTTACAACCCCCAATAAGTTAGTTAATGGCCTTCAAAATTACACATTCTTTTCATGCTTACCCCTATTTAATAGGATGTTTAAATTAGGAAAACCTTGTTAACTACACCCCCAATTATGGGTATTTTTGGAAAAATTAATTAATCACACCTTGAAAGACCAAAAATGCCTTGTAATTTGAACAGAGGGAATATCTCTTAATGGTGGTAGCTTGCTGCTGAAGCTTGCCTATCAAATGTTCAGCAATGAAGTTGTGGCATTGCTATCTATGGTTACTACCAGCCACCTCTTCAGCTCTCAACTTTACTACTATTGTTTTATGGCTTCCTAGAGCTACCAAGGAATACATGGATAGTTCCATGCAAGTTTCAGGCTCATCAGCAGCTCCTTCTTCACCATCCTTTCCCTCTTGCATCTCCTTTCCCATCAATTTCTAAGCATCCTCTTCTTCATCTTTAGTACGATCTATCATGCTCAATTGCAAATTTATTATTTTCTGCGACAGAAAATGGCTTAGAATAGCTGGAATTCAGTCCACTACATAGGGGGAACATAGTTTTCTACTCTTGCTCTTTCTTTTTCTCTGTTGCTTTTTCCAACACCTAGTTCCTCCCTTCTATTGGAAGTGCCATTTCCATCAGTTGGGTCTTAGTTTGAGGTTGCATTAACCTTACATCAGCTCTAATATCTTCTGTTAACTGATTTTTAAAAGCCCAATGAAGACTTCTTCGGCTATTTTGTTTAATGGATTGGGCACTAATTCAAAATATTCAATGAATTTGGCCACCGACATTATCTTGCTTCAGTGACAAGTGTTTCATGATATGCGCCGATCTGCTAGTAACCACCAATTCTTGAACATTCCCTGATATGCTATGGGTGTTCTAGTTTTTCGCCTCTAGAATCAATTAAGAGCTTCCCCTTCCAAATAAACAGCCTCTGCTTCCATCATATCTTCCTGTCCAATTTTGTTGACCAAGAAATACCCTTCAACTTTGAAAAGCCATTCTATTGAGTCTTTACATTAATATGTTCCTGAAAGTTTCTGCATCCCCTTTAATGACCTCCTTCTGGGTTTCTTTTATGTTGTTTTGCACAACAGGCTTGATGGGTTCTGCACTACTAGTTGCTAGTCTGTGATGAAGACTGGCTATCACCTCCTTTCCCCGACTCCTGTTCCTATTTCCAGCCTGAAGATCGTCCAGCTGGCCTTGCATCTGCATCATAAAGTCTTGCATAATAGCCATAACTTAGCTCACGTTATCCAGCTTTTCTCTAGCTTTAACTATTTCCCTTCTTGAAACCTGCTCTGGTTATGAAGCTGATGAGAAATCTGCAGCTGTGTATTATTTATGTAAAATTGTATCTGGTGTGCAGCGGTAAGGTTGTTACTATATGACTTGGAGGTCATGGGTTCAAATCCTAGATACAATCTCTCTGATTATGGGGGTAAGGCCATATACATCTATCCTTTCCCATACCCTACTTGGTGGGAACTTTATGCATTGGTCCGCCCTTTTATATCTGGTGTTCTCTCTGAATGACAAGAGTCAATGGAAAAAATCTCCAGATATTTACAGAAGATGGAAATAAAAGGAAAATGACACTGAAATTACTGAAAAGATATTCTTCTCAGGTTTTTGAATCACCAGAATGCTCATCACAATTTCCTTCCCCGTACTCCCCCTTGCCTAGAGGCTATATTCCCCTGACATGTCATTAGGCCCTGTTGTCATTTTTTTTCCTTTGTTCTCAACCATTGAGTGGGTGTGGCATTGGGCTGCTAGTGACTCTTGTCTCCTTTTATAAATGTTCAATTCCTATCTGGACTCACTTTTGTTCCATGGTTCCACTCTACTAAGTATATGTGAACAATTTGACCGTTGAATTCTGACAGCTTTAGTATGCTTGAGCATTATTTAGTTTGCTTCTGAGATCATGAACGGCATTGATGGCATGGTTAATGGTTGTCTTCTTTAGGAACAAATTATGCTATGTTTTATTAGGTTATTAACTGACTGTTTCATTAGTAATTAATGATTTTCTTTAATTGGATTTGCTGAGTGAGAACCTTTTGTGGTATTTGTCTTATAGAAAGCATGATTTTTGCCTGCTCTGTTCATCAATGACTAAAGCTATACATTTTATTTATTTTTCTGGTTAATTTTATTTCCTTGGAGTTGTGTTCTTATGCCTTAATTATATGTTCATTTTTAATTCTTATTTTTTTATGCAGATTGATGTAGAGAATCCATGTGTTGTTATGAGTCAAGACAAAAGCAGGGAATTTTTGCATTCAGGGAATGACAAGGATAAATTTAAGGTGATGTTTGCATGTCTTCTTCTGGGAAAGCTTTTTAGGTGCTCTACTGATACTGAAATGAACTCTTAAACAGTTCTTTTACAAGGCTACGCTTCTTCAGCAAGTTGATGATCTTTTGGAAAGCGTTTCTAAAGGACTAGAGCATTCATTTGGACTTCTTGGAGGATTAGAGGCTACAATAAGGCCTGTAGAGAAGGAGCTAAACGAGTTAAGGGTTAAAATTACAAATATGGAACAAGTTGAACAAATATCATTGCAGATTCAGCAGTTAAAGAAAAAACTTGCGTGGTCATGGGTTTTTGATGTGGACAAACAAATCCAGGGACAATGTTCAAAGCTCGATAAATTAAAGGATCGAATACCTAAGTGTCAATCCAAAATTGATGACCAATTGGTAAGTTTCCCTACCTGACATCATTTTATTTCTAATGCACTATAAGGACTTTCGTATGGCACAGATTGATGGCTAAAAAAATTTTCTTCCACAAAGAATGGACAGGTTCAACTTAATGATTCCTACTTTTACTGCCCAAAGTAATTCCAAATTTTAGTGTGAGATTTATTTAGGAGAAATGAAAATCGTAGTGAGGGAGGTAAAATATCATCTGAAATGGGAAAAATGCAAGAACACCAAGTATTCACCAAGCATTTCAAGCCAAAGAGACTATTCTGTAAACATGAAGTAGTGGCATCCTAAATGTTTAAATCTCAATTGTATGCCTTTTTCACAACCCAGATTAGGTTAGCGTTGTGATGTCTGTGAGTTAGCATTGCTATATTGTCATTACACCAATTGAGTGCTGATGTACAGATTCCAAATCAAACATTTGACCTTATAAAAGGTTCTGCCATGCTGGATATTTGATGCTCCACATCTTGTTCTTTTTTCTTGTTTTTCTTTTCAATTGTGTTATATATGCATATCACATATTTACTTTGATCTTCTAAGGACTCTTTATTCTGCAGAATATGGTTGAAGAATTGAGGGCATGTTTACATAAGAAGAAAGGTCATATCAAAAACTTGTTTGAAAAGACTTCTGAGGTGAAGCAGAAGAAGCAAAATTTACAACAATCTATATCTATGGTATGTTAGGATTTGAATTTGTACCCTCCCACCTTTTTAAAACACATGAATAACAGGAAGATGAAAATTTCATCCCGCAATTGAAACTAGAAGTATCTGGTTCTTTGTGGGCTTATTGATTCTACATGTCAACTACACTTTTTCTTTCTGTTTTGGTAGGCTTGAATTTTCTGATTAATTCTTTAGTATTTTCATCTGTATAAATTAGTTTTTTTATCATTTTTGCAAGAGTCAGTCTGTTGGAAATCATTTAGATGATATTTGAGATTTTGTTTGGCTTATTTTAGTTTTTTTACCTTATGGATGATTCGTTTTATCATGTAGGATTTCGTTTTGTTCATGTTTTTCTTTGACTTCAGATTTTGATCATATCTAACCAGATTATATATGATTTTAGTCAGAATCTTCTCTTTATTTGCATTACTAGAATTCTTGATTTGTTTATTGCTATTGTTTTTTCCCCCCTGCTGAAGGCTGCAAAACAACTACTTGAAAAAGAACAACAGTGCAAACGCATAACTGTCAGTATTGAGAAGATGGTAAGGCGTGTTAGGACTTTGGAAGAACAGGTGCAGGATATTTATGAGAAGCATGCACAAAGTACTCAGGTTATACGTTGCAGCTTATCTTTAGAATCCTGTTCTCTTTCATTCCATCATTTACTCCATTTACTTGCTTCTGTTCATCTCCTGGTTAAAATGATTATCCTCTCATTGATTTTTCTTGAAAGGTGTTAGTGTGCAGATATTTTTTTTGGGTTATTACGTGTTAGCTTATCTTAGGAACTTTGATCAGGGTGCAGATATTTGTTTTCAATCCAATCAATATTATGTTCTTGGATTAATACAATGTTTGGTCCTTACAGTTTGCCCTCATTTTGATTTTGGTCCTTATAGTTTCAATCAAACCATAGATTTTGGTTCCTATGGTCCATAATAAACTACAGGGACTAACATTTTGGACAGAAAGAAATTTGAGAGACCAGAGCATATGGTCTGAAACTATAGGGGCCAATACAAAAAGGAGAGCAAACTATAAGGATCAAATATTGCATGAACCCTTTATTTATTATAGATGGATAATTCAGGTGATTCTTTTTTGTTTTTAAAAAATAGATGGAAGTTTGTTTCACTTCTTGCTAAGAGAAAGCTCATAATCCCAGGATAATGTATCTGTATGCCTTTTAATTTTTATAAAAGGTGAATATGACCATCGATTAGGTGATTCAAGTTGTATGACAATTGTTCCTTTTAAGTAAAGGTTTTGAGTGAGTCTTGTAGGTAGAAAATGTTTTTAAGAAAGCTTTTTAGCTTTGTGGCAAGACTCGGCTTAGTCTGAATTAGTCAAGGCCCAAAGTGGCTATTGAAAAATGGTTGGAATATCACAAAAAATGGTGAATCAGTCATAACATTGAAGCCATCAAGTCCCTCTGAAAAATAAACATGAGCCAAAGTTCCGAATATCAAAGAGAAGCTTGTATGTAATGGTGCAGGCTGAAGAATCTGAGATAGAGGAGAAATTGAAGGTGCTACAAAATGATGTTGATGCTGCTGAATCAGCTTTGACAAGGTTAATAGTTTATCATGCAGTAATTTCTAGTTTGTATTTCTTGTTGATTTTGATTAGTTTCATTTCTCAGAAGTTACTTTGTGATTCAGGTTGAGGGAAGAGGAAGCTATACTAGCTGACAATGTACAAAGACAAAGTAATGAAATAAGAAAGATTGCTGATGAGGTGTGAATATTTTTAGCCTTTTCTTATTATATTGTTTTCTACTGTTATTGTGGAGATTGATTTTCATTTCTTTGGATTTTTTAACCTTTGAATTGAAAGTTCTTTTTCTTTTGCTTTATTCTATTAATTTATCTTCTAATTTGTACAGAGCAGTTTTCACTTCTGATTCTAGTTTATTGTTTTTATTTTCTGGTCCTGTTTCTATTAGGTTAATGTACAAATACTAACTTATTGGATATCTCTTGAATTTCAAAGATCCAAGTTAGTCTTTTTGTGGACAATTTGTGAGAGAAAATATATTCTCATTGCATAAAATGTTGTGATACAACCGCCTATTTATATACAAAAGAGGGGGACATAATAGTAAAGACCAGTGAAAGCTAATAAATACCAATATTTACTACTAATTCCTAATTAGCTAATAACTACTAATAAATAGAGAATATTTACAATAAATACACAATATTTCCTCACTATCCCTCAAGTTGGATGATAGATGTTAATTATGTCCAACTTGCTTATGCAACTTAAAATGTAGGTTTATCCTTTTGTTAGCACATCAATAATTCGAAAATTTGTTGGTAGATAAGTAAGACATGATCCCTTCTACTTTTTCCTTGATGAAGTTTTTATCTATCTCCACATGTTTCGATCGTTCATGTTGAATAGAATTTAAGGCCATGCTTATGGCGGCCTTATTATTACTATAGAGTTTCAGTGGTAAATCCACGTTGACTTGTATCTCATCCATGACCTGTTTCAAGTTTCAACCACAAATCCTCCATTATCCCTTGAGCTAGTGCCCTCAACTCAGCTTCAACACTGCTCTTAGATACAAATACAATCCTTCGTTTTTGGCTTTTCCAGGTGACTAGGTTTCCCCATACGAAGGAGCAATAACCAGAGGTTGATCTCTTGTCAAGATGAGTTCCTCCCCAATATGTATCATTTTATACTTTTGTAGTTCTTTGTTCCTACTTCCAGAAGAACAACCCTCTGTCAAGAGTACCCTCTAGATATCTCAAAATTCTGTAGGCTGCGCCCATATGCTTTTTCTTTGGCTCACGCATGTATTGATTGGCTACACTTACTGCAAAGGCTATATCAGGTCTTGTATGTGAGAGAGATAAATCAACTTCCCAACAAGTCTTTGATATCTTCCTGTATCCACAGCTTCATTTTCTTCTTGGTCTTGATGATCTTCTTCTTCTTCTTCAATCTCATCCTTTGAGTCACCTTCTTCTGACTCCTCTTTATTGTTCTTCTTAGATTTCTTCTTCCTCTTTTTCTGAACCATAATACGAGTTGGCTTGGGGACTACAACCAAGCATGCCTATTTCTTTTAGAAGATCAAGTATATACTTACTCTGAGAGACATAGATGCTTAGTCTTGGCCTAGCAACCTCCATCCCAAGGAAGTATTTCAAGTTTCCAAGACCCTTGACTTCAAATTCTTTCCTAAGTGCAACTCTTATCCTTGACTTCCTCAATATGATCTCTTGCAAGGATTATGTCATCAATGTACATAGTGAGGATGCACTTCTTAGCTCTGAGCAAGTTGCCGACAACCCGGAAGGCCCACCCCAACCCATCCACAATTGCCCATTTAAGCCCGCCCATAAGATGCCTATGAAGGGGTGGGTCATTCAAGAATTAAATGGGTGGGCTATGGGTACACCTTCAGGTTGCCCCTGCCCGCCCATTTAAATCTTCTTAATTTTATTATGATTTATTTTTATATGTGTATATTTGTATTTTATATGCATACTCCATTGTTTTGCCTCCTATTAGTTTCTTAGTTTCTTGTTTATATGAGTATTATGAGTTTATGCTTTTTGGTTTTCGAACTCGATCTTGTCTATTTCTGGTTTTTATTATGATAACTAGATTTCAAAGTGGGACTGTGGTTAAGACCATAGCTTGTAATTTGTCTTAAGTCTTTTTTTTAATAACATAGTCTTAAGTATTTTTGTTATTTTTATTTACCGGTAGTTAGAAGATTTTCATGTGCAGTTTTTAGAAGAAAAAATTAGCAAAGGAAGTAATTCGCTGCTGTTCATAATGAATTAACAAGGACCAAAGTTTCAAGATAATTGTCTATTGGCTTTATGGATCTGGTTTTATTTCACAAGGTGAACAACTATTATAACGAATTATTGTCTTATTGTTATTTTTATAACATTGTCTTAAGTATTTTTCTTATTATTATTTACCGGTAGTGGGTTGATTTTCATGTGCAGTTTTGTAGAAGAAAAAATTAGCAAAGGAAGTAATTTGTTGCTGTTCATAATGAATTAACAAGGACCAAAGTTTCAGGATAATTGTGCATTGGTTTTATGGATTAGGTTTTATTTCATAAGGAGAAGAACAATTATTTGTGGTGCATTTTGACAATATCTTTGAAGGTGATTATTTTTGTCATGATTGTATTTTTGCTAAAGAGTATAAAATTAAAAGACAGTACATGGGCTGTGCATGTAACAAATTTGTCTGTGTTAATATCAAGTTTAAATATAGGGGTACATGGGCTGTGCATGTAACAAATTTGTCTTTGTGTTAATATCAGGTTTAAATATAGGGGTATTTTGTTTTGAAGTTATATCAACTAGTATTTATTTGGTAGATGAAGCTACATCCCCTTCATCAAGTGAATCTAAAAATGATGATGAAAATGAAGATCTAGTGGAAGCATGTCATCTCATAAATCTTTGGCTTATAATTGTATGATTTAGTTTGAAAGTTGAAGTTTGAACATTAAAATGTTGTTGTGATGAATATATATTTAAATTTTAGTTCTTTTGTGTGATGCGTGATGATTGAACGTTGAAGATTCAAATGTAAAATGGTGGTTTTTACCTTTCTCTCTCTCTCTCTCTATATATATATATTAAAAATAGTTCAAAATTCAAATAGGTTACCTGTAACTTGTTTTAACCCACCCATTTATGTCATAACCCGTTTAACATGGCTTAAACGGGTTGAATTACGGGTTTGGGCTAGCCCGTACATGCGTAACATTAAATGGGAAGGCTATGGGTTTAGGTACGATTTGCCCAACCCACCCGTTGCTTTGCCCTAACACTTCTTTCCATCCTTTGTTTTGACAGACATTGTATGATATGATAATCCTTGTTTGTAGCCCTCTGACTTTAAGACTTTACAGAATCTGTCAAACCATGCCTTGGGAGACTGCTTTAGGCCATATAACGATTTCTTCAACTTGCACACTTGATCAATTCTGCCCTTTTCAAAACCTGTAGGTAGGTTCATGTGTACTTCTTTTAGCTCTCCTTTTAAAAAGGAATTCTTGATGTCTAGCTGGTGAAGTGGCCACTTTAGGTTGGTTGCCACAGACAATAGAACTCTAATAGTGTTTAGCTTAGCTACTGGTGCAAATGTTTCTTGATAGTCTAAATCATATGTCTGAGTGAACCCTCTTCTTACCAGGTGGGCTTTTAGCTTTTCTAGAGTACCATCGGCTAGATATATTTAGAGGTAAACACCCATTTGCAGCTTACAAGTTTCATGCCTTTAGGTTTTTTAATTATATCCCACGTTCCATTCTTTTCTAGTGCTCCCATCTCCTCTATACCTGGTTTTCTCTATTATGGTATCTCCATTGCCTCTTGGATGTTGTTGGGAATGCATACTTTATTCAAATTAGTAACAAATGCTCGGTAACGAGGAGAGAGAGCCTATAAAACATGTTTCTAAATTGGATGTAGTGTGCAAGATTGAGGCTGTTTCCTAAGAGCAATTGGAAAATCAAGGTTAGATTGTTCACTAACCTCTTCAGATGCTATCGTTTTTACCTCTTCTGATACGACAAGAACTACTACCAGTTTTGACTCCTTTGGTGCTTCAGATGCAAGGTGTTCTCCTCCCTTAGATTTTTGTTTTTGTGAGTACACTAACTCATCTTTATACTTGTTTTTCGGCTTTTCTGTATCTCCCCCGACTTGTCCCTTTTGTGCTAAGGTTTGCATAGGAGATGGTGAATGTGGTGGTAATGGCTTGGATGGTGTGCTACATACTCTCTGTTGGGTTCTGGTTCTCAAGTCTGAGGTACATCACCCTTACACCCCCTTGAATTGAAGACTTGGATAGAGAGGAACCTTTTCATGAAAGGTGACATCAAGGCTGGCAAAATTGTGTTTGAAAATAGGATCAAAGCAGATGTATCCCTTTTGAGTGGATTAGATTCTAAGAAATATACATTTCACAGCACGAGGGTCAAACTTGCTAGTAGAGTGCATATTGACGTACACGGAGTAGCCGAACACACGAAAGGGAAGGTTGGATTCAAGGTAGCTTGTGGGAAAGGGACTCTTGAATCGTTGGAGAGGGGTTTCAAAGGATATGATTCAATTTGGCATTTTGTTAATGAGATAGGTGGCATGTAGGATGGTATCCCCCCAATAGAACTTTGGCACATTGCAAGTTAGCATTAGCGCTTGAGTGACATCTAGGATATGTCAATTTTTACGCTCAGCGATCCCATTCTGTTGGGGAGTATTAGGACATGAGCTTTTGTGGATAATACCACGTGTTTGGAGGAAGACACTCAAGGTTAGGTTGAATTACTCTGTGCCATTGTCACTATGCAATACTTTGATGTTCATATCGAATTTATTTATAATTGTAGTGAAAAATTTCATGAATGTTGAGGGAGCTTCAGACTTGTCTTTTAAGAAATAGACCCAACAAAGGTGAGTGTGGTCATCTATGAAAAATATGAACCATTTTGTTTTGGTACGGCTCAGGATGCGAGAAGGTCCCCTTAGATCATCACTATGGACGGTAGTGAAAGGCGTGGATGGTGTATATGGAACTACAGGATATGATGAGCGGTGGTGTTTGGCTAATTCATATATCTCATATCTCATATTAATGTTAATATTTGGGCAGGGATGGGAATATATGAGATAGGTAATGAAAATTGGGATGGCCCATTCTTTTATGCCATGACATGACGTCATTAGTTTTAGAGGTTGATACAGAATTGCATAACCTATCAGACCACCTTGAAATGAGAGACCTCGATGGAATCGATTTTGACTTGTTGTAGTGTCTTGCCCGTGGACAAATTCCATCGGGTAGACCTTATGGATGCTATTGATGAATGAATGAAAATAAAGCACTTACCGAGATGGAGGACAAGTTGGCTAATATGGAATATGGTCAAGGTAGAAGAATAATAGAACTGGGGGAGTTTTCTTAGTAAGCAAGAAACCAGTTATCAGTCCATCCAAACCAGGCAATGCTTTGGACTTGCCTGCACCATTCCACCCAATATAGACGATGGCAGGCTTTGATGATTTGTGAGGCGAGGAACCACCACCAATGACTCTAACAAGCTCGATGACGATGACAATGTCAAAGAGGAGAGGGGTTGTTGACGAAGAACTAGCCTCCAAGCCACCAGCGATGTTGACGGTGCTCCGACAAGATGGGTCTCCAAGCTACCAGCGCCGGAAACAAAAAAACTTTGATTATTTTCCTCAAAGCTCTGATACCATTTGGGCAATTTGTGAGAGAAAATATATCCTCATTGCATAAAATCTTGTGATACAATCGTCTATTTATATACAAAAGAGAGGGACATAATAGTAAAGACTAATAAAAGCTAATAAATACTAATAATTACTAATTAGCTAATAACTACTACTAAATGGAGAATATTTACAATAAATACCCAATATTCCCGCACTTTCATCTAGACTTTGGTACCTGATTGGATTTATTGTATTGACATGTAGTTATGCAGCACACAGACACACGCATGCACAGATGCATACAGGGGAGGTTTAGGGGAAAGGTTATAAAACAGAGGGAGGAGGGGGAGAATGGACAGAAAGTTGAGGGGGAAGTGAGAGGGAGACAGAACGGAGGAGGGAAAGATATCACAGATTCTGAGTAAGGCCACAAAATATTCATTCTTCAAAGTCTGCTTACTAGTGTATCGACTAGGATATTTATACAGAAAGTTTTCGAAACTTAACAAGTTGCAAATATATTTAAAAAAAAAAAAAGAAGAAAAAAAGATGATTCAGGTTTTCTTTACAAGAAGGAAATTTAAAACACAACAAAAACAAATGTATTTTCTCCTATAATAAGCCTTCATATATTTCTGATCATGTAGTTCCATAAAACTAATAGAGTTTTGTCTTCTGTTATATTTGTGATCCGGGATGCCCCTACATTTATCCATAGAGGGGCCACTTCTGCCTCCAAAAAATACAGCATGTAAGCAATAGTCACCCCCCCCCCCCAAAAAAAAAAAAAAAAAAAAAAAACACAGAAAAAAGAAAGAATAAAAAACGATAAGGAAGAAGTTGTTTTTTTTTTTTTTGGCCTTTGCTTCCTTGTTTGCACAGCAGCAGCAAAAGCACACAGTGATTAGTTGAGGGAAAATCCTTACAAAACAAGCGTTTTTAAAAATTATTTTGCTATAATTATAATCTTCTCCCCCTAACAAGGACATTTAATATTATTTATAGATAATATACATGACAACATTGAAAATTTGTCCTAAAATTTTTATCTGTTCCCATTAATATTTTAAAGGCCTGTTTTTTGTTCTGATATACTATGTACATTTAGAAACATACTTCAATATTAATAGCGTTCTCTCTATTATTTTTCTCACTCTTATAAAATCTATTCTTTTTTGTACCGATTGAAAAATTTCATTTTTATAATAAATAAAATAATTTTTTGTTGGTGCAAATTTTGTTGCCTATATTAAGAGATTGAAAAAATTTATTATGAAAATTATAGACTAATTCTATTAACTAACAACCCATGATTCTGATGATTCTGATGCTTAATAATATTTTAAGATCACCAGTATATATATTTTTATATCAAGACAATTATAAAGTATGCTTTATAATTATAAAGTATGTTAATTTTTATATTTTAGTGAAATTTATATATCCTATAAATTTTTAAGACGATACTTTTAATTGTTGTGAATAATTGTAATTAAATTTTTTTTCTTTGGCCTTCCTAACTTTTTTGTTCCTCGTTCTATCTCTGTCTGTGATGTGTTGAATTTAGAAGTGGCTGCATGCTTTAATTCTGTTTAGTGAAGATGATAAGAGATTTCAAATAGAAGAGTGGTCGAGAGTTTGGTAAAACATGGATTTTCCTAGCAAAGGTTGGAAATTTCTTGTTCATCATTTTAAAAGTCTATCACATGGATAATCTTCACACTCAGTTTGGTGTTCTGCACGCTGTCCCATGTTTGTTTCAGGGCATTTTGTTTAACACATGAAGAAGAAAAAGAAAACCTCATATTTGTGCCTTTTCTGCCTTGCTTTATTTCTCTTTGTTGTTTTATTTTAAAAGGTTGATTTGTCCAATTTTCTCCTGCATGACTTCTTTCTTTCTACAATTATTGTTGATCATTATCATTCTCTATAACCCTAGCTGCACAGCGACTGCAACAATTAGGGGTTTCACCTTTGCTGGTCTTGATCACATGAATGGCTAATGATGTTTGATGATGTGATTGGCATCCTTAAATGGTCATCAATGGCTACTTCCTGTAGTCTGGGTTGACACAGTGTCATCTCCTATATTTGTCTTTATTATGTGATTCTCTCTATAAGCTACAAATGTTCTGTTTTCTCCCTCGAGAAATTGCTCCTTCCAAGTTTACTAGATGCTTAAAATGTCTATTGACTTTTGGGCTAACTGTTTCCATTCTAAATCTCATCTCTAGTTAAATACTTATATAAGGTTGCTAATATGTGTTATGTATTTTCCATTAGATTGAAGGACACGATAGACGGTATCGTGAAATCAACTTTTCTATCCGTGAGCTTAAACAACACCAAACCAATAAGGTACAAGCAATGTTGCAGTTATGGATGTTATTCAAATGAAGTACTTCTTGAGAGCAATATGCATATTCGTATTAATATTTATACAATTTTTTATTTGGGCAGTAGATTAAAAAGAAATAAATGCATATACAAGCTTCATTTTTTTATTGTAATGTTGAATGAGCTCGTTCATGGCTATGACAATGTTGTTGTGAACAGGTTACAGCTTTTGGAGGAGATAGAGTGATGAACCTACTGCGTATTATTGAGAGAAGCTATCGGAGGTTTAAGAGGCCACCCATTGGTCCAATTGGCGCCCATTTGGTACATACCATGATATTTATATTGTACTATGTTTTTTCACTTGTGCGTTTGTTTGGTTGGTTGATTTTAAATGAAGTTATAATTCTTGACTTGTTTAATAAACATGAAAAGGAATTGGTTGACACAGCTATGCTTTTTTACATCATCTTATGCTAGTAATATATGGAGGTATAGGTGTTTGGATTTGCTGTCTATAATTCCTTGTATTATCATTTCAGGTTGTTATCTGTATTAATTTGATAATACTTTTTGACAGAGCCTGGTTAATGGCGATAGGTGGGGTGTTGCTATTGAGCATGCAATTGGGAAGATGCTGAATGCTTTTATAGTGACTGATCACAAGGATTCTCTTCTTTTGAGAGAATGTGCAAAGGAAGTAAACTACGGTTACCTCCAAATTTTCATTTATGATTTTTCAAGACCACGGTAAGTTGTTAACATCTGTCTCTATCTCTTTTCCTCCTGCCTATGGTTTATCCTTCCAGGGATTTTTTTTAAATTATTTTTTTTATTTTTTATTTTAAAAAAAAGAAAAGGAAATGTTGGTCTGGTTTAGTTAATTCCTATTATTTTTTATCTAGAATTTTCCTTGATTATTTGATCTCTACTTTCTGGTGTAGATTGTCCTTACCAGCGCACATGCTTCCTCAGACAACTCATCCTTCGATTCTTTCTGTTTTATATTCGGCAAATGACACTGTGATTAATGTCCTAGTGGATCTGGTAATACTTTAACTTATTATTTAAGTCATCTATCTTTTTGAATCTTTATCATATTCTTTACTATTGATTTTCCCTCAATCAGCTTCATTTTCATTATTTTGTAGTCATTATCGGTCTTTTTGGCAAACATATCTAGTATTATCTAATTTTCTCCAACTTTTATCTATTCATTAAATGATTCCGTGTGATCCCCCAAAATCTGTCTTGTTGATTTTGTTAGGAAATATATTCTAATCAAGCGGAATCCCTATAAATCAGCATATAAATCAGGAATTAGGGAAATCCTCATTAACAGCCATTAAGAGTCATTATTACTAAGGCTCTCATCTCTTGTATATATGTGTACCATCTTTACATGAATAATAATACAATATTCAGATTATTTAGCTTACAGATCTCTTATTAGTCCCCCCCCCCCCCCAATAAAATAACCTAATTTTTTTATGGGAAATACAACCAGAAAATACAACAAGAGTAGAGAACTAGCTTTCACCATCGCCTACCTTTATACAAGAGGGTAGGTTATGATTGAAGATGCAAAAGTCATTAGCAAGCTCATTTCGTTTTGTAGCTAAAGTATTAACTATACATGGAAAAAAGCTAATTTTGGGGAAAAAAAATTGCAAGCAAATTGTAAGAGAGAATCTTCCTTGGAATCCCTTTTTTATTGATCCTGAAGTTTATTTTCCCACTAATTTCACATGCAAATTGTGATATAGAATTACAATTTGTTTTTGATTTTTGATGAATAATGAACAAAGATCTTCTTAACAATTGTATTGGTGAAAGCAAAATGCTTGGTGATATTTTAGAATGGTTATGGATTTGTATAGGTTGGAATATTAAATATATACTTTGAATTCAAATATCTAAAATTTGATGTCAGCTACATGGATCGCGCAACATTATTGTGCTCTATCGAAAACCCAATCTTTGGAAAATTTAAACCCACTTAGTGGGATAAGGCTTTGTTGTTTTTGATTTGGCACTAACACATTTAGTTGCTATATATAAAATAATTGTTGGTGTATGGAGTCCTTTTAAAAGAGGTTGAGGAAGACCGAAGTAAACATTCAATGAGGTTATGGAGCGGGATCTTTTGATTAATCTATTCAAAGATTTGGTTTTCGATAGAGTACAATGGCATCATGTGATCTTTGTCGCTGACCACACCTAATGGAATAAAGCTGTTGTTCTTGTTGTAGTATTATATAAAATAATTGTTTTCATCAATATATACCGTTCGAAATTATTTGTGTTCATTATTTATCAGCAACAAATCATTATCATGGAAAATTTAAAGAAAAAGATATTTTAAGGTCTGACAGAACATAAGCAAATAAGGATTCCTTGAAAATGAGGCAAATTCAAATTGTGGTTTTATCCCTCTATCTGCTTGCAAAATTACTTTAAACAAGGCTAAAATCTTTTCTTTTTCTTTTTTCTTCTTGACTTGAGTGCAAGCAATTGTGTTTTGGAGTCACATTTCCTGCAAGAAAAAAGAACATTAATGACAGATTGACATGACATATTTTAGGGGAATTAAGGAACATTTTTCACATAAAAAGAGTCATAGTTTGCTGAAAATTTGAAAGTAGCAAGAAGTTGTCGATGTTACATTTTCCTTTGACGTGTAAAAGATAGGAAAAATATTTTTTCAGAATGGTCTGTTTCACTATTTCTAACATGTTTTACTGAATGTGTAGGGGAGCATTGAGAGACAAATTCTTGTTAGGGATTATGATACCGGTAAAATGGTTGCATTTGACGAAAGGATTTCAAATCTGAAGGAGGTCTTCACCTCGGATGGATGTAAAATGTAAGCTAATGCAAATTGTTGCCTTTTTACCCCCCTTGCAGGTGTGCGTGTGTTAGTGATTGACTTTGACCAGAAATAGGAATATGTAAAGAATTACATGGAGATTGGGTGAAATATAACTTTATGATATATGGCTGGTAGAACTTAAAGGTGTAAAAATGCCCTTTTGATTTCTAATAATCTGCCAATGAAAGGGATTCTGTCGTCACCTTCTTCTCTACTGCTTTTGTGCCTGTCAGAGATGATAATAAAGCTATTTGATTCTCCACTTAATAATTTATGACTTTGTAGTGTGGTGTTGCATGGCATAGTATTAGTGCATTTGCGTGCGCCTCTACCAGTAACATGTTTCAACATAAGTAACGTTGCTTCAACTTTAGATATTCATAATGTGTGCACCTATCTTGTATCAAACCAATAAATCGGAATAATTTGTTGTCGAATTTCTTCTAGGTTTTCTCGGGGCCCAGTGCAGACAGTTCTTCCCCCAAATAAGAGGCAGAGAACTAGCCGACTATGTAGTTCTTTTGATAATCAAATTAATGTTCTTGAAGCTGATGCTTCCCACGAACAAGAAGCAGCTAATCGCTTAAAGAGAATTAAAAGGGAGGCTGAAGAAAAGCTTGAGGATCTTAATGGGAGGCTAAGACATGTGAAGGTAAGAGGATGCCAAAAGTAGGGTTTTACTTGCTTTCTTCGTACAACGATCTACATAGGATGTATTCCAATTTCAGGTCAAACTTTTTGTTCTTTTTACAAATCAAGCTGTTTATTTAACAATTAAGCTGTTACCATTCTACAAACATTATTGATCTTGCTTCTGATGTTATATTCACTAATGATTTGCACGAACTCAATCAAACCACTTATTAGTAGAGCTTTAAGTCTTTAGTTTTTTCCTAGCATCTATTTTGTTATCAATATATCTGATCAACCGACTTTGCTCTTCTGGTCTATCTGATTCTTTGTTTCCTGTAGAGGGTCTGTTCAAATTCAGAGAAGGATTTGTCTTCTAAGAAATTAGCACTCGAAGATGAGAGGAACCAGTATGCGATGGCAAATCGTTCATCACCTGCATCATCTGTGGATGAGATTCAACAAGAAATTTCCGTTTGTTCACTATCCCACACTTCTTGCCAACAGATTTTACTTGTCCTTAACATCTTGTTAAAAAAGTTGTTCCCTATCCCTTGAACATTAATTCAAAATTTTAATGTGAGCATTCTTTGATTTATATATTTGTTCATATAAATTTTATATGCTAATGACTTCTATTTATTGACTACTGGCTCTAAGTAATGCCTTTCTTGCATAAATACTGTATATTCTACGGTTACTTATCAGATGTTGATCTCTTATACTTGTTAGAAGTCACTTGTGTTATGCTACCCTGTTGTTATTCTATCAGTTTTAATAACATTTAATTTTTCCTTTTATTGGATGCACGTTTTCCTAGTTTTATGGATCTATAACCTATATTCATGGGTTCTTTAGGGAAGGATTCCCTAGCTTATAAGGAAAGGGGTTATAATGCTTTTCGGAGCTATTTTTTCTTCTTCTTAATCTGAAGCATGTGTCCTAAATGCGTAATGCAAATTTGTGTTTTTAATATAATAATATTTATTTATTTATTTATTGAATATTAGGAAGCCCAACACGAAATAGAAAGGAAGACCGACTTGTTGAAAGAATGTCAGAACAGGATGAATGAAGCAGCAGCGAAGACAGATCATCTTAAAATATCATTTGAAGAACTATGTGGTTTGATACTGCTAGTTTCTTCTTGTATATTGAGCATGATTTTTTACATCTTCCTTTATGTAGAAGGATTGATCTTTGCACATGTTTTATTGCATGGTATGTTGGTTATGATAATTATATAGCATCAACCCAAGAGGAGATTAGTGCCCTTGAGAAAGCAGAGAATGAACTAATGCAGATTGAACGGGACATGCGTTTAGCAGAAGAGGTTTCCTTCCATTATGTCCTACTTGTCCTTTACAATGCTCTCAAATGTCTACCAATCTTTTCTGCTCTGATAATTATTTCTCTTAAAATTACACGTTCTTACTCGTCTTTTAATTTCATAGGAGAAGGCTCATTATGATGGGATAATGCAACACAAGGTACTCCCGGATATAAAGGAGGCAGAGGCACGCTATCTGGAGCTCAAGCAGCAACGAGAGGTGCGTTTTGACTTGCATTGGTGAGATTAATTAGGAAATTTAATTTACCTTCAAAGCTAAATGCATCTGAGAATCGAAGCATTTACTTTGTTAGAGGTATAAGTCAAATCTTCTTATGGGCTTGAATAGGGTCATTGAGAAAAGAAAATTAGAAGGTGATCCATTCTCATTTCTCCAACACTTGACCAAAAAAGTCTTGTGATGCTATCTAAGTTTAGTGACCCCTGCTAATGTATGCAAAAGATTTATACACCCTTCTAATCATCTTAATTCTAGAAAGTTTCTGAATTACGAGAATCCAAAAAGATGGTCTTTGTATTTCCTCCATAAGGGACCACCTCGATAAACATGTGGCTGCTAAAGAGCATGGCAACCCTATTTTGCTAAATTGGTAAAATTAAAAGAGTATCATTAGGTTTTGGATAGAGTACCAGATTAGCTAGAGATAATGGAAGTTGCATAAAGTTTAGAGATTTTAGGAATTGATATTTAATTAATTGAGTCTGTTTTTATTATTATCTTTAGGAATTAGGAAATAAGAGGAATATCTTATTGGATATTATCTTTTACTAGGATTTATCATTATTAGTTATTTAAATCTTAGATTTAGATATATTTTTAGATTTCGTATTTATATTTTAGATAGAGTCTACTCTCTATAAATCATTATAAATAGGCATAGTGCCTCATCAATAAAGTGTCGAGTATTTCAGAGAGTAATTTAGTAGTGGAGATTCTCCTTAGACTTTAAGAGTCTGATGAGTTATAGATTCTGGCTCATCTACTATGAAGGATGTGAGCTGTTCTTATAGAATTAGAATTAGTGAGTGTTAGAATATCTGTGATTGATAGGATCTGATAGAATCCCTTGATCCTTGCCTTGATTATAGGATCTGAGATGATCTGATAGAATCCCTTGATCCTTGCCTTGATTATAGGATCTGAGATGATTACATCTAGTTTAGGAAAGATTAGGTTATTATGTTAATTAATGACTGAGTTATTTGCCTTTATTATGCTTTATTGTATTTCCTATTTCCTATTGTTTCCTTGTAACGGCTGCCTGCCTTAAGCCTATATATTGTAAACTTTTCCTCATGAATAAAATACAATAGAGAGAGTAAAAGGACCTCTGATTTTAAACATGGTATCAGAGTCAGGTTATCTGTCCGAAGCCAGAAAAAATGAGAGAAACAGTGAGTGGCGGTGAGGCAGAGAGAAATAGTGCAGTGGATTTTTCCGGTGACTCTCCGGTGAAGTTTTCCAGATTCAGGCTACTATTCTCCTCCCAGAAACATGGATCCTCCTCAGTTCCCTCCTTTGTTCGGATCAATTACAGGAAAACCAACCGGAACATCTCCCATGGTTTTTATGTCCGGTACCGATTCTCAAACTCAAAATTCCTCATCTTCTTCTTCTCTAACCAGTAACCCAGTATCAACCAGAACCTTAGAGATAGCTTCAGAATTTTCAGACCATCACGTTATGGCTATTAGCCATAAGTTCAATGGCAGGAACTATCTCCAATGGTCACAAAGCGTATTGAGGTATATTCGAGGTAAAAGAAAAGAAAAGTACATTAATGGGACAGCCTCTCAACCAGCGCTTGATGACCCTAATTTTGACACATGGTTTGCTGAAAACAACCAAGTTATGACATGGTTGTGTAACTCAATGACCTTGGAGATTAGTGAGGGATATCTACTTGCACACACTGCAAAGGAAATATGGGATGCTGCTAGGAGAACCTACTCCTCCCTTGAAAACACTGCTGCCTTGATTCACCTGAAGAGACAACTCCGGGATTTACGACAAGGTAATCTATCCGTAACTGAATATTATAACTCATTGCTGAAATTGTGGCAGCAACAAGACTTGTTTGAAGTTCATCCCTGGAAAAACCTCGACGATGCACAATTGTACAAAAAGATTGTAGAAGAAGGAAGGATACATGACTTCCTCTTAGGCTTAAACAACTCTTTTGAAGAGATAAGGGGCAGAATTATGGGGCTGAAGCCACTCCCACAACTCTTCGATGTTGTCAACTTTGTCCAATTTGAAGAAAGTAGGAAGCTCTTAAATCAAAGTGGACCAAGTTATGTTGAAAGCTCCGCACTCACAGTTCAGAGACCACATGGGGAATGGAGAGCTAGTAAATGGTGCAACCATTGTAAGAGGAAGGGCCATAATAGGGAAGAATGCTGGAAACTCCATGGCAAACCCTCCGGGGGAAAATTGACCTACCAAAGCCACCTCACCACAGCTGAACCAAAGGTGAAAAATGATGATCGACTAAGTACAGAAGAACTACAGATGTTTTGCAAAATGCTCAATAAACAGAATAAATCTAGTTCTGTTCCCAACGTGATCCTTGTTCAATCAGGTAACTCTATTATTGCTCTCAACGCTGTGATGACTAGTGACGATACCTGGATCATAGACTTGGGAGCAACGGATCACATGACCGGTAACAAAACACTATTCCTCAACCTTAAACTTTGTCCTGAAAATCTCAAAGTAAAGGTAGCTAATGGTGTATCCACACGGGTTGAGGGTATTGGAACTGTTACATTATCTCCTCAGTTGACAATACATAATATTCTGTTTGTACCAGAACTTACTTGTAATCTGATATCCGTAAGCAAATTGACCAGAAGTCAAGTATGTCGAGTGATTTTTGATGATGGTGTATGTGTTTTTCAGGATTTCAGAACGAGGAGGACGATTGGGACTTCTAGAGAATGGGATGGATTGTTCTACCTTGAAGGATCAAATTCACAGAATAAAGATACATGGAAGGCAAGACGGGCGCTGGTTAGCTCAAATTCACAGAATAATGATGTATTGTTGTGGCACTGTCGATCAGGTCACCCTAGTTTTGATTATATGAAACATGTGTTTCCAAATTTATTCAATAAAAATTCTGTTCCTTTTCATTGTGAAACTTGCCAATTTGCAAAACAGACTCGATCCTCATATCCCAAACAGTCCTATACTCCCACTTCACCTTTCACACTGATCCACAGCGATATTTGGGGCCTTGCTCGAATAACTACCCTCACTCACACTAGGTGGTTTGTTACTTTCATTGATGATCATACTCGAACCACATGGGTTTATTTAATGAAAGACAAATCCGATGTTGCCCAAGTCTTTCAGAACTTCTATACCTTTATCCGAACCCAGTTTAACACATCCATTAAGGTCCTTCGAATTGATAATGCCAAGGAATATATGAGCACAACCTTCAAAGAATTCCTTGATCACCAAGGAATTCATCATCAGACTTCTTGCCCTTACACCCCACAACAAAATGGGGTAGCCGAGCGAAAAAACCGTCACTTGTTGGAAGTAACCCGTGCCTTGCTAATGGAACGAAATGTTCCCACCATATTCTGGGGCGATGCCATCCTTACAGCGGCTTATCTAATTAACCGCATGCCTTCTAAAGTTCTTAAATATGACACTCCAATTCAAAAACTTCTAGAACTTTTCCCAAATTGCCCACTCATCAATTCGTTACCTCCCAAGGTGTTTGGCTGTGTTGTCTTTGTTCACAGAAAGGAGGGCAACAAATTCTGTGCTCGAGCTGACAAGTGCATCTTCCTTGGCTACTCCTCTACTAAAAAAGGGTACAAATGTTACTGCCGTCGTCCAAGAAACTTATTATCTCTCGGGATACAGTATTCTTGGAAGACGAGGCTTATTATCCCAAATTACCCATTCAGGGGGAGAATTCTGATATTGAATGGCTAATTCCTAATGCCAACACTTCAAACTCACCCACCACATCATCATCAATGCCTCCTAACCTTATAGCCTCTCTTGACTCACTTGCTCCCACAAACCAGCCTAATACACACATTCTACCTCAACCTGAACCCAATGAACCGGAAACTCATGTTGAGATCAATTCAGGGGTGGGTGAAGAGTCACGACAAGAGATAGAGTCCAGCTCACAAGTCCAACTTGAACCAGACACAGGTAGAACTATCTCTCCCATTCAAAGGAACGACCATGAATCCAATCCGGGACTAAATCCTGAAGAATTGGGTTGGCCTATTGCTTTGAGAAAAGGGGTAAGATCGTGTACTCAGCATCCCATTCAACGATTTGTCTCATATGGTAATCTATCTGCAAAAATGCAAAGTTTTATTGTAAACAGTGCACAGATAACCATTCCAAAGACGTTTCAACAAGCTATGGGTGATCCAAAGTGGAAGCAAGCTGCAGAAGAGGAATTAAGGGCACTCACAGAAAATAGAACATGGGAAATCACGAATCTTCCTAAAGGAAAGAAACCAGTTGGATGCACGTGGATCTTCACGCCAAAATTTAATCCGGATGGTAGCATCAACAAATATAAGGCGAGACTTGTTGCAAAAGGATATACCCAGACGTTCGGGATCGACTATCAGGAGACATTTGCTCCAGTGGTCAAGTTCAATACAATTCAGGTTCTGTTATCACTTGCAGCAAACTTGGATTGGTCACTGTACCAACTGGACGTGAAGAATGCATTCTTGAATGGCGACTTGGAGGAAGAAGTATACATGGAGATTCCAGATGGAGTTCTAGCTCCTAATAACTCTGTGTGTAAGCTAAGAAAGTCATTGTATGGACTGAAACAATCTCCGAGGGCATGGTTTGGTAGATTCACCAAAGCAGTGAAAGGACTTGGGTACACTCAGGGGCGAGCAGATGACACGTTGTTCACCAAACGTATTAATGGCAAAGTCACCATATTGATTGTCTATGTTGATGACATAATCATTATCGGAGATGATGAAGAATCCATTGCTCAACTAAAACGGGACTTGTCCACTGAATTCCAAGTAAAAGACCTTGGACAAATGAGGTATTTCTTAGGCTTGGAGGTGGCTAGAATGAAGAAGGGCATCAATGTATCTCAGCGCAAGTATACACTAGACCTGTTACATGAGACAGGTATGTTGGGCACTCAACCAGAAGGGACACCAATGGAAGAGGGTTGTCACTTACAGATCAAACCAAAAGGTGTTCCAGGTAATTCAGAAAGATACAGAAGACTTGTGGGGAAGTTGATATACTTAACCCACACTCGTCCCGACATTAGCTATGCAGTTGGAATAGTAAGTCAATTTATGCATCAACCACAAGAAGAGCACATGGAGGCTGTATACAGAATCTTAAGCTACCTAAAGCTTAATCTTGGAAGATGAATATTTTTTAAGAAGGGTACTACCAGAAACATTGAAATCTACACTGATGCAGACCATGCAAGGGATAGAGAGATCAGGAGGTCAATCTCAGGGTACTGTACATACGTGTGGGGAAATTTGGTTACATGGAGAAGCAAGAAACAGACAGTGGTGTCACTAAGCAGTGCAGAAGCAGAACTGAGAGCTGTTAACAAAGGAGTTTGTGAAGGAATGTGGATCTTCAGATTACTGAAGGAGTTAGGGGTTCAACATGAAGGACCAATGCAACTCTGGTGCGACAACAAGGCCAGCATTGAAATGGTCAAGGATCCAGTATATCATGATCGGACCAAGCATGTTGACATTGACAGACATTTCATTAAAGAGAAGATTGAAGCAGGCATTATGACCCTGTCTCACATAAGATCTGAAGAACAAATTGCAGACATCCTGACTAAACCACTAGGCCGAACGAAGTTTGAAGGATTTCGAGGCAAGCTGGGACTAATCGACATATACTCTCCAGCTTGAGGGGGAGTGTTAGAATATCTGTGATTGATAGGATCTGATAGAATCCCTTGATCCTTGCCTTGATTATAGGATCTGAGATGATCTGATAGAATCCCTTGATCCTTGCCTTGATTATAGGATCTGAGATGATTACATCTAGTTTAGGAAAGATTAGGTTATTATGTTAATTAATGACTGAGTTATTTGTCTTTATTATGCTTTATTGTATTTCCTATTTCCTATTGTTTCCTTGTAACGGCTGCCTACCTTAAGCCTATATATTGTAAACTTTTGCTCATGAATAAAATACAATAGAGAGAGTAAAAGTACCTCTGATTTTAAACAGTGAGATACGCACTTATCCTATAAAATAGAGGCTGTTCTTAGAGAGCTAGTGAGATCCTGCTTCTTAAAAACAGAGTAAATGTATTTCCCTTTTTATTCCCAATTTAATCGCATAACCATAGTTTCTCACTTAGCATCATCAACCTTTTAGACATAAATTGAAAGAGTATCATTTGGCTGCTCACTTTGCATTATCAACATTTAAGACATAAATAAAGGCAAAATTAAACTATCATCTAGCTTCTTACCATGCATTATTGACCTTGTAGGCGTAAATTAAGGGGGAAGGCTTTTTCCTAGATATAACTCATTTCTACCTTTTTTTTTTTGGAGTATTGCAGGACTACAGCAGAAAGGCTTCTATAATTTGTTGTGAGGATGAACTTCAGTCTTTTGGAGATTGCAATGGAAGCACCCCAGAGCAACTCAGCGCACAGATAGAAAGACTAGCTCAGAGACTCAAGCGTGAGAGTCAAAGGTAGTGCATTTTGATTTGAATTTAATTTTCAATTGTTGCAATAACTTGGCAAGATCTTGTAACCATTTATGTTTGATATCCCTCCCCTTTGTAGATACACAGAATCACTAGATGATCTTAGGATGCTGTGTGAGAAAAAAGAACGCAAGATTATGAGAAAGCAGCAAGCTTACAAAGCCTATCGAACAAAGTTAGATGTATGTGTCTTTCCTTTATTCTTAACATGAACCTGTTTTTTTAATGTGATTCCCTGTAGTTCATTTCATGTGTTTTGCACTTTCTGGTATGCTTTTACAATTTGTTCCGACTCTTTTTCCAGTCAAGTTGAACAATTGCTCATCTCTTCATGGTGTATTTATTGTTGAACTGTTTCTTATGCATTTTATTTTTTGATCATTTCCTTGTTTTAGTATATCACTAATGTTAGAATAGGAAATAAATCAGGATCAAATAGGAAATAAATCAGGATCAATAGGAAATAAATCAGGATCCCTTGATTGATGCACTGATTATAGGATTTGATTATAGGACCCTAATTACTCATTATTAGTCTTAATTAGGCTTTATTGTATTTTCTATTTTATCTCCTATGTTCTCCCTTGCTTCTCTTATAAATAGGTTGTAATACTCATTATCAATATACACAACAGAGAGTGTGATACCTCTGAATTAAAACATGGTATCATAGTTGAGGACACCCGTCCGAGGCCAGGGAAAGCGAGAGAAACAGTGAGTGATGGTGAGGCAGAGAGGAAAAGTGTCGTGGAGTTTTCCGGCGAGATCTCCGGCGAGAATTTCCAGAATCCGGCGACTTCTGTTCTTTCAGAAATATGGATTCCCCTCCGCTGTTCAGATCAATTCCCGGAAAGTCAATCGGAAACCCCATGGTTTTTATGTCCGGTACAGATTCTCAAACTCAAAATTCCTCATCATCTTCTTCCTCTCTAACCAGCAACCCAGTACCAAACAGAACCTCAGAGATGGCTTCAGAATTTTCAGACCATCACGTTATGGCTATTAGCCATAAATTGAATGGTAAGAACTATCTTCAGTGGTCACAAAGTGTGCTGAGGTATATTCGAGGTAAAAGAAAGGAAAAATACATCAATGGAGCAGCCCCTCAACCAGCCCCCAATGACCCTAATTTTGACACATGGTTTGCTGAAAACAACCAAGTCATGATGTGGTTGTGTAATTCAATGACCTTGGAGATTAGTGAGGGCTATCTACTTGCACACACGGCAAAGGAGATATGGGATGCCGCTAGAAGGACCTACTCCTCTCTTGAAAACACCGCTGTGTTGATTCACCTAAAGCGACAACTCCGGGATTTACGACAAGGTAATATGTCAGTCACTGAATATTATAATGCGTTGCTAAAATTGTGGCAGCAACAAGATTTGTTTGAGGTTCATCCCTGGGAAAGTCTCAAAGATGCACAATTGTACAAGCGAATTGTGGAAGAAGGAAGGATACATGATTTTCTGTTAGGTCTAAATGACGCGTTCGAAGAGATAAGGGGAAAAATCATGGGGCTGAAGCCACTCCCACAACTCTTTGATGTGGTTAACTTTGTGCAATTTGAAGATAGTAGGAAGCTCTGAACCAAAGTGGACCAAGTCATGTTGAAAGCTCCGCACTCGCAGTTCAAGGACCACACGGGGAACGAAAAGCTAGTAAATGGTGCAACTATGGTAAAAGGAAGGGCCATAATAGGGAAGAATGCTGGAAACTCCATTGCAAACCCCCGGGGGAAAATCGAACTTCCAAAGTCACCTAACCATAGCTGAATCAAAGGTGGAGAATAATGATCGCCTGAGTACGGAGGAATTACAGATGTTTCGCAGAATGCTCGATAAACAGAATAAGTCTAGTTCTGTTCCCAATGTGAACCTTGTACAATCAGTTAACTCTATTATCGCTCTCAACGCCGTAATGACTAGTGACGATACCTGGATTGTTGACTCAGGAGTTACAGATCATATGACTGGTAATAAAACACTATTCCACAACCTTAAACTCTGTCCTGAACATCTCAAAGTAAAAGTAGCCAATGGTGTATTCACACGGGTTGAGGGTATTGGCACTGTTACATTATCTAATCACTTGGCAATACACAATGTTCTGTTTGTATCGAAACTTACTTGTAATCTGATATCTGTAAGCAAGTTGACTAGAGGTCAAATATGTCGAGTGATTTTTGATGATGGTGTATGTGTGTTTTAGGATTTAAAAACGAGGAGGACGATTGGGACTTCTAGAGAATGGGATGGATTGTTCTACCTTGAAGGATCAAACTCCAAGAATAAAGATACATGGAAGGCAAGACGGGCGCTGGTTAGCTCGAATTCACAGAATAATGATGTATTGCTGTGGCATTGTCGATCAGGTCACCCTAGTTTTGATTATATGAAACATGTGTTTCCAAATCTATTCAATAAAAATTATGTTCCTTTTCATTGTGAAACTTGCCAATTTGCAAAACAGACACGATCCTCATATCCCAAACAACCCTATACTCCCTCCTCACCTTTCACACTGATTCATAGTGATATTTGGGGCCCTGATCGGATAACTATCCTCACTCATACTAGGTGGTTTGTTACCTTCATTGATGATCATACTCGAACCAGATGGGTTTACTTAATGAAAGACAAATCTGATGTTGCCAAAGTCTTTCAGAACTTCTATACCTTTGTCCGAACCCAATTCAACACATCCATTAAAGTCCTTCGAAGTGATAATGCCAAGGAATATATAAGCACAGCCTTCAAAGAGTTTCTTGATCACCAAGGAATTCATCATCAAACTTCGTGCCCTTACACCCCGCAACAAAATGGAGTAGCTGAACGAAAAAACTGTCACCTGTTGGAAGTAACCCGTGCCTTGCTAATGGAATGAAATGTTCCCACCATATTCTGGGGAGATGCCATCCTCACAGCGTCTTATCTAATTAACCGCATGCCGTCTAAAGTTCTTAAATATGACACTCCAATTCAAAAACTTCTAGAACTTTTCCCAAATTGCCCACTCATCAATTCATTACCTCTCAAGGTGTTTGGCTGTGTTGTCTTTGTTCACAAAAAGGAGGGCAACAAATTCTGTGCTCGAGCTGACAAGTGCATCTTCCTTGGCTACTCCTCTACTAAAAAAGGGTACAAATGTTACTGCCTGTCGTCCGAGAAACTTATTATTTCTTGGGATACAGTATTCTCGGAAGATGAGGCTTATTGTCCCAAATTACCCATTCAGGGGGAGAATTCTGATATTGAATGGCTAATTCCTAATGCCAACACTTCAAACTCACCTGCCACACCATTATCAATGCCCCCTAACCTTATACTCTCTTGACTCACTTGCTCTCACAAACCAGCCTAATACACACATTCTACCTCAACCTGAACCCAATGAACCGGAAACTCATGTTGAGATCAATTCAGGGGTGGATGAAGAGTCACGACAAGAGATAGAGTCCAGCTCACAAGTTCAACCTGAACCAGACACAGGTAGAACTATCTCTCCCATTCAAAGGAACGACCATGAATCCAATTCGGGACTAAATTTTGAAGAATCGGGTTGGTCTATTGCCTTGAGAAAAGGGGTAAGATCGTGTACTCAGCATCCCATTCAACGATTTGTCTCATATGGTAATCTATCTGCAAAAATACAAAGTTTTGTTGTAAACAGTGCACAGATAACCATTCCAAACACGTTTCAACAAGCTATGGCTAATCCAAAGTGGAAGCAAGCTGCAGAAGAGGAATTGAGGGCACTCACGGAAAATAGAACATGGGAAATCACGAACCTTCCTAAAGGAAAGAAACCAGTCGGATGCAGGTGGATCTTCACTTCAAAATTTAATCCCGATGGTAGCATCAACAAATACAAGGCGAGACTTGTTGCCAAAGGATATACCCAGACGTACGGGATCGACTATCAGGAGACATTTGCTCCAGTGGTCAAGTTCAATACAATTCAAGTTCTGTTATCACTTGCAGCGAACTTGGATTGGTCATTGTACCAATTGGATGTGAAGAATGCATTCCTGAATGGCAACTTGGAGGAAGAAGTATACATGGAAATTCCAGATGGAGTTCTAGCTCCTAATAACTCTGTGTGTAAGCTAAGAAAGTCATTGTATGGACTGAAACAATCTCCGAGGGCATGGTTTGGTAGATTCACCAAAGCAGTAAAAGGAATTGGGTATACTTAGGGGCGAGCAGATGACACGTTCACCAAACATGTTAATGGCAAAGTCACCATATTGATTGTCTATGTTGATGACATAATCATTACCGGAGATGATGAAGAATCCATTGCTCAACTAAAATGGGACTTGTCCACTGAATTCCAGGTAAAAAACCTTGGACAAATGAGGTATTTCTTAGGCTTGGAGGTGGCAAGAACGAAGAAGGGCATCAATGTATCTCAGCGCAAGTATACACTAGACCTATTACATGAGACAGGTATGTTGGGCGCTCAACCAGAAGGGACACCAATGGAAGAGGGATGTCACTTACAGATCAAACCAAAAGGTGTTCCAGCTAATTCAGAAAGATACAGAAAACTTGTGGGGAAGTTGATATACTTAACCCACACTCGTCCTGACATTAGCTATGCGGTTGGAATAGTAAGTCAATTTATGCATCAACCACAAGAAGAGCACATGGAGGCTGTATACAGAATCTTGAGCTACCTAGAGTTTAATCCTGGAAGAGGAATATTCTTTAAGAAGGGTATTACCAGAAACATTGAAATCTACACTGATGCAGACCATGCAAGGGATAGAGAGACAGGAGGTCAACCTCAGGGTACTGTACATACGTGTGGGGAAATCTGGTTACATGGAGAAGCAAGAAACAGATAGTGGTGTCACCAAGTAGTGCAGAAGCAGAACTGAGAGCTATTAACAAAGGAGTTTGTGAAGGAATGTGGATCATCAGATTACTGAAGGAGTTGGGGATTCAACATGAAGGACCAATGCAACTCTGGTGTGACAACAAGGCCAGCATTGAAATGGTCAAGAACCCAGTATATCATGATCGAACAAAGCATGCTGATATAGACAGACATTTCATTAAAGAGAAGATTGAAGAAGGCATTATGACCCTGTCTCACATAAGATCTGAAGAACAGATTGCAGACATCCTAACTAAACTACTCGGTCGAACAAAGTTTGAAGGATTTTGTGGCAAGCTGGAATTGCTCGACATATACTCTCTAGCTTGAGGGGGAGTGTTAGAATAGGAAATAAATCAGGATCAAATAGTAAATAAATCAGGATCAATAGGAAATAAATCAGGATCCCTTGATTGATGCACTGATTATAGGATCTGATTATAGGACCCTAATTACTCATTATTAGTTTTAATTAGGCTTTATTGTATTTCCTATTTTATCTCCTATGTTCTCCCTTGCTTTTCTTATAAATAGGTTGTAATACTCATTATCAATATACACAACAGAGAGTGTGATACCTCTGAATTCAAACAACTAATAAACCTTTATCAAATTCTTTTTCTACACTTTCATCGCAGGCTTGTCAGAGAGCCTTAGAATTACGGAGGAACAAGTTCCGCAGAAATGCAACTTATTTGAGGCGTTTGTTGTCTTGGAAGTATGATTTTTCTTAGCATGGAGTATCTCTTCCTCTGTGATTTTTTGCCATTGCATTTTTACATATATCAAATTATTATCTTGAGTAGATTTAATGCCCATTTGGGAAGAAAAGGATTCAGTGGACTTATCACAGTCAATTATGAAGAAAAAACCCTTTCAATCAAGGTAAGCTATTTTCGTTATGCTGTGCTATGTTTCTTTTGCTGCCATTGCATGTAGGGAAACACTAAAATGTAAAAAGAAAGGGACATAAACAGGTTTAAAACAAGAATCTTTATATAATAGGCGTGACTTAAATTGCATTGTCCTCCTTTACCCTTCCTAGATAGCAAAACAAATTGCTAATGATGAGTCACTTCATTTTGGCACATAGTTGTTACACATGTTTGTTCTCTTTTATCTTCTATTATAGGTGCAAATGCCTCAAGATGCGTCAGGATGTGCTGTTCGTGACACTCGAGGCCTTTCAGGTTAATTTCTAGCATCTACTTATATTATGATTTGGTTAATAAACCTTCACTAGAGCTCTTTGTAGCTGCCCCAATGTTGTTATATGAATGATGTGTGTGGATTATCAATGAATGATTCTAATCCTTTTTTTGTGAACTTAAACTACAATGGAGATATGATGAATTAGGTTATTTTTCATGCATTTAGTTTTTATGTGTTACTAAATAGGATGATCCAATATATATAATATTTATGCATGATTCCTGTCATGTATTTGTGTATCTTCTTTCACCTTAAATTCATGCATATTTCATGCTTCTATTGATTATATTGGTAACTTGGAGAAGTTACCAATTGACAAAGTAAAGACGTTATTTCCTGAAATTCTTTACCAATGTTTTCCACATATAAGCCACGTGAAATTCATGTGGGCTTCGATTGAGTGGAAGTGCTAATGAAGCAAACAGGAATGTAGTTAGTGATGCACCTTGTACAATGCAGATTTTAATTCCTTCCCCCTCATTTGCTTTGTGTCCCACTTAAGAAGATAATCTTGTAGAATGAATATTAATAGTACTTATTACTTAATACTTTTTATATGATAATTTAATTATCTAATTGTATGTATAAGTAGATAATAATTTAATTATCTAATTGTGCATATAAGTAGATATATTATTTGATTGATGCTAGTTTGTGTTCGGGAGTTTTTACACTATTGACATCACATTATAAGGGCATCAGGCATTGTGTTTGATTACCATAAAATAAGTTTTTATTGATCCTGATATGCAGGGGAGGAGAGCCATGACATTGTTGTCTGAATGAATGTTGCTTTGTGCTTTTATATGTTGTATTATTTATGTCCCGACAAGGAATTTCATCGTTCCTTTCTCTATCAATTGAAGCTAGTATTTAGCAGCCATTTCATGTTACTTGTTCCTACTCTTTTTGGATAATAGGCGGCGAGCGTTCGTTTTCAACATTATGCTTTACACTAGCCCTTCATGATATGACAGAATCCCCTTTCCGCGCAATGGATGAATTTGATGTTTTTATGGTATGGTTTATGCCTTCGTGATTGAAATTCGTTTTTGTTGGAAAAATGTGACATTTCTTTTCATTCATCCTTCAGGATGCTGTCAGTCGAAAGATCAGCTTGGACACTCTCGTGGACTTTGCTGTTGAACAAGGATCCCAGTGGATATTTATTACCCCACATGATATTAGGTACTAATTTTCAAGTAGCCTTCATTATTGTTTTCTGGTTTACATTGATGGCATCGCATCACATCCTAGTTATTACTTGTTAGTCGGTTATTCTAAATATTGTACTCTGTATGTATTATGCCTTTCCCAAAGTAGCCATGTCACTACGTGACTTTTTAAGGGTAGATTTGGTTGCTGGATGGAAAGGTAAAAATAGAGTTGCCATGCATGAAAATGATTCTTAGATGCCTACGTAAAACATAAAAACAAAATGGGTAAATTAATCTTTCGGTCTCTATAGTCCTTAAACTTTGACTTGGTACAACTAAGTCCCTATTGTTTTGATTCAGTCCTTCAATTTTAATTTGGTACAACTGGGTCCCTATTGTTTTGATTCAGTCGGAACTCGGCCACTTTAACTCACTGCAATCTGAGCTCTTGTAGTTTTAACCATTTGAACCTTCAGTCCCCGAGTTTCATGAAGTATATATTCTTACATCCCGAATTGTAGGGACAAAAGTTTTAAATGGTACAACTATAGGGACTGGGTTATATCAAGTTATTGTTTAAGGACTGAATTATAACTGGGTTAAAACTATAAAAGATAAAAAAAAAATATTGATTTTATCCAATAAAAAATTGATAAAAAGAGAGAATTTATTCAGCAATAATGTCATAGGTGTTATACAAAAGTAATATTTTGTTTTCTTTGATATACATTCCCTTTCTCATTGCAATGTGCTACCAAACATGCCCTAAATGCGGACTGATTCACTGGTCAGTGTGATGTCTTCTCATCATCCATTTCATTTCATGAGAACCTGGTCATTGAATATAAGAGCATTACTGCTTCAAAATTTAAGTATAGTTTTGTAAAAGGTTGGAGACTCACTAAGGTTATGATATAATGCTTATTTCAACTCAAAATTCAAGTATGCTTCTATATTCATTGAACTTTGCAGCATTTATGAATTACTTCCGTCTTTAATATAAAGCATATTTATCTAATATGATTAGATTAAGAAAGTTAGTTAATATGACATGTATTTTCTAAAGTACCCTAGTCATTTTCCTTAATTCCCTTATTCTCTCTCTTTTTTGATTATTGTTGAGGGAATATCAATAGGGGTAAAGTAGGAAAAGATTGACAAATATTAAAACTATGTCCTATTTAGTACCAAAATCAACTCTTTAATGTCTTATATTAAAAGACAGGAGGGAGTATAATATACTGCAGTTATACTTCTGACATTTCCTTTTCATACTTCTAAATGCAGTATGGTTAAGCAGGGAAACAGGATAAAGAAGCAGCAAATTGCAGCACCCCGTTCTTGAGCATCTGTAAACTTTTTTTGTTTTTTTCATGTTTCTACAGTAGAGTAGGAATTTCCCTACTGGTCAGAATCGTTCTGACCTTAATGTGTGTGTGTGTAGAGATTGTGCGAAGCGTTTTTCCTTTTGATTTAATTATGATCATCATCTGTTTTTTGCATTTTTTTTGGGTGCTTGACAACCATTTTGGCTGGTACTTGGGTCAGGCGGAAGATTTTTCTTCTTTCTATACGTTTGTTAATGTTATGTTCTCTTTGTAGTAGTTCTTTAACATCCCCTTCGGATTAGGGTTAGGGTTAGGGTTCTCATTACATGTTTTTTCCTTGCACGTTTCTTAGGTGTTCATCCCCCTATTTTGAGGGTATGGCATTTTTTATATGTATTTTATTTATTAGATTAACTTATATATGGTATCCTGAAATATTTTTTTGCACCAAGTATTTCAAATTAATTAATTTCTAGTTTTATATTCAGAAATATTTTTCCTCAAGCACCTATCCTGAAAATTAATTAATTTGAGATACTAGGTATAAAAATTTCACTATACAACATGTAATTTAATCGAAATAAAAAAATAAAAAAAATGACACACCCCCAAATTAGGAGGATAAGCATTTAAGAAGCATGTAAGGAAAAAGAATATAATGAGAATTCTTTACTTTATGATTTGGATAATTAATTGGGAAAATATCATCAAAGTATATTGACAAGTGAAAGAGTTACTATTGACAAATTATGATACTTATCAATATATTATTTTCGGGGGTTGGGACCCAAATGATATTCTCCCTAATTAATTTATGGAGATTAAGGAAATTAGTTATTAATAAAAAAAATAAGTTGGTTTCTTTAAGATAGTCCTTCAATCATGGGCAATGTAAATTATAACAAATTTGGTAGTCTTTATTGTTTCAATCAATTTTTAATTAGGTCCCTGTAGTTTTTCCCCCCTTTTTATTAGATCCTTATTCTTTCACTTGTTTTTAACAAAGTTCTTGTAGCTCTTTTCTGTTTTTCCCCCTTTTATATCAGGTCCTTGTTATTTTACCAGATTTTTAATCATGTTCTTGTAGGTTTTCTAGATTTTATTTTGTTAATTTTAATTAAAAGATGAATAAATGAATAATATTAAAATATAATTTATAAATAATGAGATTAAACTAATAATTTTAGAATTAGAAAAAAGATTGATATAATTAATTACAGTTCCATTCTAATTTTAGATAAATTTCCTATAATAATCCAAATTTTTATAATCTTCATAATTTTTACATCAAACATATTTTTATGTTTCTTTTTTTTATTCTAATTTTTATTTAGTTATAGTAATTAAAATTTGAATTATAATAATACATTTTCTAAAGATAAATTAAAATTGTAATTAATTAATTAAAAAATTAATTATTTTTTGAATTAAATAATTATTAATTCAAATTTATTGTTCTTAATTTTTAAAAAATATTATTCCTTTATTTGACTTTTGATTAAAGTAATAAATTAAACTCCAAAAATAACCTACAGAGACCAGATTAAAAATTCAGTGAAACAATAAGAAAACCCTATAGGGACTTAAACATTGGTTGAAACTATAAGGACCAAAGATTAATTATCCCAAATATCCTCATATGAAAGCCATTTTAACGTGCATTCAGTAGAGATAGTTTGAAAGAAAAATTAGAGATAAAGTGAATTGGAGTCTAACGTTTAGAATTAAGAAAATATCTTCAATAGCCCATACATATATTGACAGATGGTGTAATTCTTGTCTTTTCTATTATGAAAACATGGCTTAAAATTGTTTACCTATTTTATATTTCTGGGCATCACGTAAACTGATGGATGTACTATTACTGTGATATATTATTCCCTAGTATTTAATATATGACATATTTAGAGAGTTGATTTTGATCTTAAATATAAGATGTATTTTTAATATTTGTTAGTTTTTTTCTAGTTTACCTCTATTAGTGCCCTATCAACAATAATCAAGGAGGAAAAGTAATTAGGGAATCAAGAAAAATGATTATGGTGTTTTAGAAAATGTATTTTATATTAGCTAACTTCCTTAGTCTTATTAAAGGAAAAAGTATTTCTCCTGTTATTGGAGATAACTCTATCTCTAGTGACCCAAAAACTACGTCGTTTTGAATTAATGAAGGGTGTGATTGCAATTTCGGGTGAATTAATGAAGGGTGTTTCCATAGTTTTGCACCCTTCATTAATTCATCTAAAATTACAAAAATACCCTTCATTAATTCAAAACGACGTAGTTTTAGGGTCATTGGAGATAACTTTATTTCCAGTGGCTGGAGAGATCCTTTACCCTTTATTAAATTAGGTAAACATATATTATATTAAGGACTGTAAACATATATTATATTAAGGACTAAAAGGAATAAATTGGTTTTGCGCTCTAAAATGCCATTTGGGCGTGTGCATTGTGTGTGTGTGTTTTTTTTTTCGAGCTAAAGATATGGTATGTAGCTTAATTTGAGATGTCAGAGAGGACTCTTGTTCCAGAATGAGTTCCTTAAAACGTCAAATTAGTTATGTTTTTGCTATTAGAGTGTCGGGGACACACACACACATATATATATATTGTGTGTTTGTATATATATATATTGGGTACAATCGGGATATATAAATTGCCGATGCGTCATGTTGCTTGATTTGCTATGACAAAACATTCCTAGTGTTCGTCTGGTCTGGAGGTAAGAAATTTTGAAAGAAATGGAACTTGAAAGAAGAGAAGGAATAGAAATGGAGTATAAATACATGTTTGGAATACGATATCCAATCCGATGAAGAGCACATCCAATGCAAATAACAATTGAAATATTAAAGTAATTATTGTAGGGTAGAAGAAACATCGAGGCGACATTTGAGGACCCAAAATCCTTTCCAAGAGCAGCCAATTCAAGGAATTTCGATGGAATTTGGGATATATATAAAATAAAATAAAATAAAAGTTCAAATTTCAATATTATAACTCTCAAGCAATTTTTTGAAGCTTTAATAAGTTGCTCAACTCACAAGGGTCAAATTAAGGGAATAATATTATCATAACTTATTGTGATGATCATGTAATACACACACAGATAAATGAAATTAAGGGAATAGAAGAGGGAGTGGGCTTTAAATGAAAAAGTGGGGTTATAAAATTTTACTAACAATGAGATATAAGAAAAAGGAGTAAAAAAATTAATTAAAAGAGTTTTTTGGTCTGATTAATTATTAGACTCCAACTAGGCAGGGTTGATTTGTTGTTTCCCCGGGAAACTTTGATTGTAGGGTTCATAAGATTCTTCAATATTATTGTTGCTTTCATAAGCATACTATAGATGAATGTAGGAGGACCAAAATCTGTAAATATTAACAAACCATTCTTAGTAAGTTAATATAAGGGAAAAATACTTTTTATGTTGTAGGAGAAGTGTATTCTCATGTCACACACATATGAAATGGTGGGGCCCACATATATATATAATTACATTATATATATATATATATATTGGTATCACCATTTCATGTGTGTATAAAAATCTTCTTTTTCTCATGCAACATGAGAAATTTAAATCCCTTAATATAAACCTTTGTCAAATAACCTTTGTCACATATTGTTAATTTAGAGGCTTTAGTTTCCATAGCTATCTTCCCAAAAACAAAGCAACTTAATCATTGTTATTATGTATACCTTAACAACAAACCAACAATCCTCGTTGATTTCCTTAACCATCTGATCTACACAGTATGGTTTCCCTATAATTTTTTAACTCTTCTATCAATCATTAAATAAAAATCTTTTGGACAGCTTAAGCTATTTTAGCATCCTTAACCATGCTTTAATACTTTAAAAACACTTGTCAACATTTAGAGACCCCAAAACACCAACTATAATCAGTTTTAAAGCTGCAACCATACAAACCTGCTGTCAACAATATATCATATAACAGCAGCTTCGATCATACACTTGTACAGCCTTCTTTTCTTATAGTCGGGAAACATCCAGCTCTAAGAACTTCTCCCAAGACTCATTTTGAAGTTTTAAAAACATAGTCTAACAGCTTAAAACACCTATAAACTATTCCAGATTCTAAGACAAATCCTCAGAGTTCGAACAGTATCTTACCTAATGTTAAAGCACATAAACTTCAATTTAAAAATACTTTTGTAGTTAAATACAAGCTTTAGTCATGTTGAAGATTCTTTTAGCATTTGGAAGTCAGAATGAAAACCCCTAAAATCAACGCCATATAGCCTGAATCCTCTACCTCAGTTTCAGCCATAAAAAAACAACATGGCCAATCAAACACATGCAACCCCAACCATCATATTTAATCTGTTGTAAATAATATGTGCGGGTGTGTAAAGCAAGAGTTCCACATTACATGGGATTGTGGGGTCCAAGTAATAACAAGTGATGTTGGGCTAGTAAATGGGTTAAGAGAAGGAATAGACTTACTTGTACAACAACTGGCCACCGGAAATGTTGTTGAAATCCGGCAATTTTGCCCTCGTTGTGTGCAAGTTAAATGTGGTACTGGACACTTCTTTATAAGAAATATTTGTCTAATTAATCCGTCATTCTAAAAACCATTGAGTCTTCAGTGTTTCTAACCGATGTCTTTAATCATCTTTAAGTGTTTTAATGACTATGTAGCCGTCCATTTAATAGTACTTATGTGCAATAACTGACGAGGTAATTACCTTTAAATGTGTTTAAGTGTGCCTAATGTTATGATAATCCGTGACCTATAAAAGGGGCATGAGACCAAAGGTTTGGTGATCTGCTCTAGCCTTTGAGCAACTTCTCTTTCCTCTTCTTGTGTTCTGCCTTGATGAGTTCTATTATTTTCCATAGTTCTTCTCACCCTGTTTTTGCAGGAAGGGTTTGTTTAATCTAGGGGAGTGCCACTTCTTGCTTAACAATCGTCATTATTGGAGACAAAATATGAGGGTTACTAATTACTATCGTTATTTATTTGCTTGGACTTCTATTAATGATGGATTTTACTTAATAACCATTATGTATCTCAAGCTGGCACCTTTGCCCCCTTCGGCAATCCATCTATATATTATGTTGAATGACCAGATGACACGAGAAAAGAACACAAAGGAAGGGTCTTATTGCCATGAAGGAGGTCCAAATCAAATTACGAGAGAACAGAGGAAACTTACTGTAAGATGGAACAAGAAAGGGCAAATTGTGAACTTGTCAGATTTCAAAATTTAACCTTTTTTGTTCCATCTACAGTGAGTTTCCTTCCTTTTCTCTTAATTTGCTTTCCGAACCTCCTTTATGATAACAAGACCCTTCCCCAGTGCTCTTTTCTCTTGTGCCATCTTATCATTCCATGCAATAGATGGATTGACGGAGGGGGCAGAGGCGTAGGCTACAATGGAGGGGGCGACGTTGTTAGGATCCTCAGTACTTGAGCCATTTGTTGCCACCGACAAGCCCTAAGGAAGACAAGGTGGTGGAGAAGGGTGTGGTGGAGGAGGGGATGGTGATGGCCGAAGAGTTCTCTAGAATCTTAACATGATGAAGGACAAAATTGCAGAAACTGAAAAAAAGAGTCTTGGGATTCAGGGATGACCTTGGGAACATGGAATGTGATTTTCGAGCCATGGTGCAAGTTGCTCAGGCCAACAATGAAGACAGACGCAATGGTAACCATGGGAATGGCAACGGCGCAACCAAATTGTCAAGGGAGGGGCCAACCGGCGTATCAAAGATCCACCCCATTTATAAAGATGTTCCAAAATACCAGGATAGAGATATTAGTACCTAGATATTACCAGGGTGTATAACTCTTTTTCATACATTAGCAAATGTCACTAAACTTAGAAAGCATCACAAGAATTTTTTTGTTAAGTGTTGGAGAAATGAGAATGGATCTCTTTCTAGTTTCTAATCATCTTTTCAAAATGCCCCTATTCAAGCCCACGATTTGATTTATATCTCTAACAAAGTAAATGGTTCGATTCTCAGATGCCTTCAGCTTTTAAGGTGAATTCAATTCTCTAATTAATCTCACCAATGCAAATTAAAATGCACCTCTCGTTGTTGCTTAAGCTCATGCCTTATCCCATCATTACGAGGCTTCTAATTAAAAGATGAACAAAAAATGTGTAAATTTAAGAAAAATAATTATTAGAGCATAAAAGATTAGTAGATATTTTGAGCAGGACAAGTAGGATAAAATGGAAGGAAACCTCTTTTATTGAAGGCATGTCCTGTTCAATCTGCATTAGTTCACTCTTTGTCATGACTAGTGATACCAAACCCATGTTAGCTTTTATACCAAAACTTAAGAAGCTTAAATTAATAAGAGATCCGACAAGCATAAATTAATAGAAGAGGTCCGACCTATCATTTAAACTCAGATTAGGCATGATAGTTAGTGTTTGGCTCCTAAGGTTTGATATCAGAGCGGTATTATACATGAGTCCACCAGTCTCATGACTTTTTGAACCATCAATTTGATATCAAACAAGTGTTGTGATGCTTATTGTTATTCATGTATATTATGTGGTTTATTTTCACTTCTCTCGAGAGTCCCACAATGAACGCTGTCAAAGATTTGATTATTAGTTTTATTTTGTTCGTTGTGGACAGCCTTGTAGCTAACATGATATATGATGTTGGACGTCTAGGAACTCAAGGTGCTTAAAAATGTTCAGAAAGGGTTCTGAACCAAATGTTCAGCCAAGTCCTCATCAATATGCCTATGGAGATCTTCAAGATGCCACGCTGGAGTTTTCAGCTACTAGAGACGCATTCTAGGGATCAATATAACATTGTTACTTGATCAAATCAAATATATACAGATATGCAATATGATAACTTCTATCAAGTTTTTCCTTTTATGAGGAACATAACGAGTTATTTGTATGTATTCTAGTTTCAAAAATATGGGACTAGTGACACTTGTCTAATATCAAACCTGTGTTGTCTCTGATACCAAACCTTTGGAATGGATCAATAAACATCAGGCTTAAGCTTTTCACAGAATGGATCAATAAACATAGGCTTAAGCTTTTCCCTTGATGGCTAGTGGTTCATTAAAAGGATTTGGTATCAAAGCTAGCACAACTTTGGTATCAGACATGGCTCTACCAAACTGGTGGACCTATGTTTGATACCAAATTTTGGGAATGAATCGCTAACCATATTTCAAAAAACTTAAATTAATAGCAGATGTGTGACCTATTACTTAAATTCAGATTAGGCATGATAATTAGTGTTTGGCTCAAGTTTTTTTTTTTTTTTTTTATAAAAACCAATTCCTTATAAATAACAAAATTCCTAGTTTTAAGAAAAGTTTTTAAAATTTCAGCTTTTCAGGATACAAATGAGTCTTTAGTGATTCAGAATTAGGTAAACACTTGTGATAGACCTTCCTAGAGTATGATGTTACACAAACAATTGGGTTTTGAAAGAATAAATATAATTTTCTAAATGAATAGAGATTCCTACCCAATTTGGTTCTTATACATCATTAATCAAACAAATAATGTTATCACCTCTAGCAACACACCTTGTGCAACGTACTGGGGAGATATAGCTTATTGAAGTTTTAAAAACAAGATGTTGAACAGTGGAAGAAGCATCGAGGCGATGTTTGATGACCCAAAATATTTTTCAAGAGAAGCCAATTCATGGAATTTGCGCTATATATGTTCGTTACAGATAAATAAATTTAAAGGAATAGAAGAGGGAGTTGGCCTCAAAAATATTTTGGAATGGAGATGGAATGAAGATGTACTGTCTTCCATTTTATATACAAGATTCAAATAACCAAATTACATAAATAAAAAAATGTAAATTAAGTAAAGGGTAAAAAATGTAATTTAGTTTTGAAAAATATCCTTATATGTGGGAAGACTAAAGAGAGTGAGTGAGGGAGAGGATGAGTACGAAAAGAGAATTGTGAGCAATAATTAATGTTATGATATAACATGTAATTAATAGGGAGAAAATATTTAAGAAATTATTACAATTTTAGACATCCTTTAAACGTGTTGTAAAAAAAGTAAATAAATAAATAAAGCATTATCACCAAAAAAAAAAATTGTGTAAGATTAGAGTTTTTTTTTTTTTTTTTTTTTTTTTTATAAAAAATACATGTTAGTATTAATGGTAGGGGTCTTGTCCGCTTAAACAAATAGGTTTTGAGTTTGAGTCTACGTGATCACAATCATATTTTTATATACTTAATTTATAAAGTAGATTTGGATTCCTTCCCTGCATTTCCATAAACATAGCTCAATTGCCTCTAGCTTGGAGGCAAAAAAGTGGTTGGTGGTGGACATTGGGCCTGTTTGAATTGGCAGTAGGAGTGGTGGTTTAAAAACTATCTGACTTTAAAAAAACTCGGTAGGAAAAAAGTCAGGTTATAGATAATGATTTATCTTTGGATTAATGGTGGTAGAAATGGCGGGACTCACGTCAAAAAGCTAAGAGCTTTTTGGAAAAAGTTGGATTTTGGAGCTTTTTCCTTAACGGGCTTTTTGAGCGTTAGGAGCTTTAAGTCTAGTAAACTTAACACCGAACCCAAACACACCATGTTGAACTTTTTCTCCAAAGCCCATTAACTCTACCGCAAACACTCCAACGCTCTCCTAATGGCTGATTCCAAACAAACCCATTATTGATCACAGTGGATGGAATCTGAGTAAAATTGATGCTTATGTTTCTTAGCTCAATTCTTCTTTCTAGTAGGCCTAGAGATGATAAGGGTGTTTTGACACTAGGTCTATTTGGCACGAGGAAAATAGAGGAGAGGGGAGGAAAGCGAAAATTTAATGAGTTTGATTTTTTTAAAAAATAAAATAAAAAAGTGAGGTTATAAAACTTTACTAAAGAAAAGATATATGATAAAAGAGTTTTTTTTAAAAAAAAAAAAATTAAAAGGGTTTCCGGGTCGGGTTAATTATGAGACTCCAAGTAGGAAGGGTTAATTAGTTTTTCTTGTAAACTTCTATTGTTGGGTTCATAAGATTATTCAATATTATTGTTGCTTTACTAATAATAGTATACATGAATGTAGGACGACCAAAATTTGTAAAGATTTAGAAACCATTCTTATTAAGTTAATATAAACCCAAAATGTAGTCCTCAAAATCAAAATAAATCATATTAAGTCAAATAACCTATGTCACATGTTCTAAATTCTAATCCATCAATTTTCCAAATACAGGACTCATTTGCAAAACAAAACCTCATTTGCAAAACAAAACCTCTATAGGTCATATATAGAGAGACTCTGGCTATTAAAAATATGCCTTCATTATTCTAAATGACATTTTCAAAGGACAAATGACCTAAATTGTTACTATATACATGTTCTTCATTTCCATTAAAATTAAAAACTTAAATGGAAAAAAAAAAAAAAACATGCATACTCTAGTAATGTAGATTTGAATTTATGATAAAGGCGATAAAGGTCCTCTTTCACGTGGCCGGATGTTACCAAGTGGTACAAGACTTTCTACGTAATACAAAATCGGCTCATGAACAGAAAAGCTCCCCATAGCACATGTCTCCATTTCATAAGTCAAAAGATTGAACAAAACCGTAGTTCCAAAGACGATGAAACAGGCATCTAAATCGTAAAGACTAATACATACACGGCTGATAAGTAAGTTCATCCCTCCAAATAGCAACTGGTTGTAAGAAGTAGGGATAGGGAGTGAGAGTACGTATCTTAGTCCAACTCGATCCCTCCATCACCCACGTACGAGTCAATTGAGGAACATTCGGGGTTTCCAAACCCTCTTCTATGGAAGATCGCAAGTTTGTTCTCAAACATGGTAAGTGTATGGTTGCAACGCGTTTTGTTCAAGGGACAAAGTGGGCATTTCTATATCAATGCAAACACTTCTTTGTTAAGTCAATTGAGACTATCAAATCATGACTGCTTTCACTCTCCATACTTTTCTTGAAACCAAACCAAAAGATAATTCTATTACAAGTGATACCTTCACGACTAATACAACTTACACCTTCTGAGTTTCCAACATCAACTCTTTCCAGAACCCTTCACTTAATGAATACACTTCAACTCGACGAACTGGAAGCCAATTCAATATGGATAAACATAAAGTCTCACTATCTTATAGTCATTAAGAACTGAGTACTAAACCCAAATCCTACAGGATAATGATCATCTCCATAAAGTTTAAGAGCTTTGGGAACCTGGAAAAGCTCTCTAATAGCTGGATTCCACATGAAAAGAAGCGATTGAGATTTATCAGTGCTATGGAAACAAATAAAGCCATTAATGGACTTGACAATGCTCCACTCCTTTATTGCTTTAATGAGAGGTGGTTTTTGAAATTTAAACACTTGCATTTTACGATTGAGCAAACATAAATCAGTTTCGTCAAAGGTTCAAGAAAATAAGAGAATTTTGCTTAGCAGAATGATGGAGTTGTTCAGAAATGAAAGACGGGGCATTGAAGAGATCTCTCCGATCTTTACACACACACTGAAATCGTCTTAGGGATTTTACCGGAAGTCGTAGAAGAATATTTCTGATAATTTCTTGAGGAATATATGGTTGTTTGTGGCCGTTCTGCTTCATGAACCTACGAGGGATAGTAGGAATATATGGTTCTTTTTTAAGAAAGGAACCGCCACATAAATCCCAAAGAAACATTTTGAGAATGTCTTAATTTTTGTCTGTCACTTTTCTATTTTACCCCTATTTAATTACCTATATTTCTCACACTCTTCCTCCATTGCACATTCTCTCTTATACAATCATTTTATTACTCCTACAATATTAATCTTCTTATTCTTTCTCATATATTATCTTTATCCAGATCAATGACGGAGCCACATTTTTGCCTATATCGGCAAGTGCAGACACAAAAATTTGAGAAAATATATATAATTTGAAAGAATTTAGTGACAATAATCTGGATGGTGTGGTTGGTTAATGCTCCATACTTAGTCACCACCAGGTCATAGGTTTGAACCTCCCCTATTCCTTTTATCCCTTTTTTCTCAATGGCTCAACCGTCACACTTGCTTCTCAATTCCGTCTTCCACCGGCTCAATCAATTCCGTCTCAAAGTAATTTTCATTTAGTATGATAATTGTTTTATCTTAGATTCCAATCTTGTCATACCCATGTGTGTGCTATAATTATATTATATATCTGGTCAAATAATTGTGGTCCAATCTGGTTCAATCTTTTTGAACTATAACCTCTTTAAGCTGTTGTGGTTGTTCTGCTTTTTCTGAAATATCAATCTATACAGTTTTCCGGCTTGGCAAGGGTTGAAGCACCAAGCATAAGTCCCCCAAGTGAAGGTTTGATTTTTTATCCATCCAGGTCATGTTCATCTTGAGGGATTTCACTGGATGAACTTGACGAATATGGCAATTTGATATTGTATTCAAGATTAATTCTAAGACATGGATCATATGAAGAACAGTCTAACAAAGACTTTACTACCTTTTCCCTATGGAAAGAGAGACTGCTGATTTCCCAGGCTGTATTATTCCTACATATCATGTTGAACAAAAAAAATTCTTAAGTAACATAGTTTATAAACATAAAATAAACCATGATTTAGTCTTCACAATCTGACATGTAGGTCCCCCCCCCCCCACGTGAAGATTGAGTTCTTAATAATGTCTTAGTCTTAAACTATGTTACTAAGCACTAACTGTCTAAACTTGGCTAAAAACAATTAAATAAGAAAGGACTGCCCCTACCGATGGTTTTATCACCTTTTCCGCTGGATAATTTATCTGTTTCAACATTCTTGACATGTTCAGGCTGCAAACTATGCTGAATTCTGAATTTAGGATGAATTTGTTGCTGATTTTAGAATAAATTTATTGCTGAATTTATGGCTTCTCGATTCTGTTTTGTTGATTTGAGTGTGAATTCTTCTCGATTTATCAATTTATTGCCAGTTTCTATGCTGCTAGTTAAACTCATTGGTGAATACCTGCTGATTTTGTTGTGCTCCGATGCACTGAAATTAAAACATCATGAATTCAGTTGCTTTGTCCCCACCTCTCATTTATTATAATTCTTCATTCTTTGATTTCTTGTCGTTGAGTTGTTTTGAAATTGGAAATCATAACTTCAGTTGGTTAGCGTTTTTGTATGAAAAAAGATCCAATGTTATCGGTTTTGATAGAGGAAGCATTGAGATGAACTAGCTTATAGGTTACAACATGTTCTTTAAAATAAAAAATAAAAAAAAAATAATCGGGGGACCTCTGAATCCCCCACTAATTTTGCACACACAAATATAAAATCCTGATTCCGCCACTGATCCAGATAGGTTGATGAGGGAAAAAGAAAAAAAAGGCTAAGAAGAGAATTTCTTTCCTTTTTATTCTCTGCCTAAGGGTATTTTTGTCAAAGTAATAGACAGATTTAATTTACTACCAATCAATTAACAATAAGTTAATAATTTGAATGAGATTGATGATGGATCAAATTAACGAAAACGATTTATTAGACTATATATAATTAGTTAATTTATTACTAACTATAATTTAAAGTGTGAAATCTAATTAAAATAAAATAAAGCAAATTAGTTTAATAAATCAAAATTATTAAGCCACAGGAATTTGATCCTTTTGTGTGGACTATATGACAGAGGCCTAACCGACAATTTTTTGGAAGCAAATTCCCTCAGTAGCGTGTTTTTCGATATCCCATAGTAACTTAAAATCAGATCAATTCAATATTTATCTAAGTATCTAGACATATCATTTATTTTAACTTACTTCACGTCTTTTTCTAGATTTTTAGATCAATATTAAATATACATATAGGATTTCAAACTACTGACACTGAAAAACGTGCTACTAAGACAATAGGCATCACTACATCAGGAGTTAGTTGGCTACCTATCAACGGACCGATTTTTTTTAAAACCTTCAAATCATTGAACGTCTGAGAAAAAAAAAAAAAAATCATTGCACGGACTGATTCAATGATAATGAGAAATTGATTAATTATTAATTTATTATTTAAATAAGTCTTTAAAGAGGTCATTATGTTCACTACGATGTTGCCTTATAATGAACTAGTCAGGACCCACGCAAGGCACGGAGATTTGATGGATCAAGTTAAAGAAAACGAATATTAGATCATATAATTAAAGTTAATTTACTACTGACTATAATTTAAAGTGGAAAATCTAATTAAGAATAAAATTAGTAAACAAGTCCCGACCCACGCCAACGCGGCGCATGGAAATTTGATGGATCAAATCAACGAAAATGATTTATTAGATTATATAATTAAAGTTAATTTAGGACAAACCTTAATGATAAAGAAATTAGTGGATTTTTTTTTTTTTGGGGAGGGGATTACAGTCAGGTCCCAAGGATAATAAAAAATAAGTAAAAAAGTCTTAATAGAAATTCACATATTAAAAAAATCCCTAAGAACTTTTTTGATATTATTTATATGGAAACAAAATCCAGATTTTTAAATTTTGTTGTAAATATGGCATTTCCTGTTATAAATATGGTTTTTTCTGTTGTAAATGGTCAAATTTTAAATTTTGTTTCCTGTTGTAAATCTAGCTATTTTCTGTTGTAAATGACTTTTGTTCGTTTAGGGACTTGAATTTGAAACAAAATACAGGTGTTTAAATGTTGTTATAAATATGACACTTTTTGTTGTAAATATGATTTTTGTTGTTGTTGTAAATGGTCAGGTTTTTAAATTTTGTTATAAATATAGCACTTTCTATTATAAATATGACATTTCTTGTTGTTAATACAAATAATATCAAAAAAATCTTTAAGGATTTCTATGTAATTTGGTGATCTCAATGACCTTATTATATTTATTTTTTATCCTTAGGATCTGTACGTAATTTTCTCTTTTTTTCCCGTGACATTGGCGATTGGATACCGGGTTGCCCTCTGGTTCACCAATAAGAAAATGATACCTTGACATTTTTAACACATCATCAATAACTCCGGTACCCATTACTCTCCACTAGAGCCGTCAAAACGGGCCAGGGGCCCTAGCCCGCGTGGGTTAGGGCTAAAAAGCCCATGGGGTCAAAAAGCCCGCATATTAGACAGCTCACACGGGCCAAAAAATTATATAACCCTAAGGGTTAGGGCCAGCCCGCGGGCCAAAAATCATTTGATAATTAATAACATGTCATTTTTCAAAAAGAAAAGGAAACACTTACAGTATAAACTTCAAACATATACTTGTGACTGTTGAGAGGGTCGTCCTTACCACTGTAGAACCCAGAGTAGTTGCACACTTACCACAATTTTTATATCCAATATATATATATATATATATATATATATATATATATATATATATATATATATATACTTCTATAAAAGCAAAATTGTATGTACATCTAATTATTTTCCTACATTTTTTAGTCTGAAGTGATTAAAGTCACGAGAAATAATCTTATATCATTATATTAGCCGCATATTGTTTTTCGAATAATTAAATATAGATTTTAAACACACCCTGTAAAAAAGAATGACACAAACTACGTGTTCATTTAATTTTATATTCTTACCTTTTTAGCTTGAAGTAATTTACCTAGACGCGAAATTTAAATTTTAAAAATAAATAAATAAATCCGAGAGGCATGATAGATAATGACGAGACTTAAATTAATTAATTGTACTGGATATTAAATAATTATATAAAAATGAAGTAAACCATTTAAATATCAATATTTCGTACTTGCGTCTATATAAAAATGAAGTAACCCATTTAAATATCAATATTTCGTACTTGCGTCTCTTAAAAAAAAATTGCTGAAAAATTACAATTTACATAATACGGACTACAGATCATTTTAAAATGTTAGATAACGAAAATTTAGATGCAAAAGCATTGAAGAGTGGAGCCGCTGGCAGTGGCGGTGGCTGATATTGAAAAATTAGGTTGGCCCATAAGTTGGCCTTATCATAACCCTATAGGAGTGGGGGTTATTTTGGGCTAGAGCCAAAAATAACCCCATCCTATGGGGCTGAAAATAATGGAGTTAAAAGTAGGGCTTAATAGACTGGCTCGTGGGGTCCAGCCCATTTTGACAGCTCTACTTTCCACCAGCTCCGTTCTCCGTTTTTTTTTTGGTCAAACCCTATAGGCATATCGGCAGCCAAGGACCGTCAAAAGAAAAGTCGACAAACTCTTCTTGTCCTCTTCCTCTTCTCGGTTCTCAGCCTTCACAGAGGTTGCATCTTCTGGAGTCATTTCTCAGGAAAATCAAACCAGAATAAATGGCGCAAAGAGAGAAGGGAGAAGCAGAGGATTTTTGTGAGTGAATCTGAAATCCGAATTCAAGACCGGGGTTTCAACTGAAGTTCTTAACGTTTGAAATGGCTTGAGCTGATATGAACACCCTATATTGATGATGTGTGCGTCAATAATGAGCTTTTTCCTTGGAGAATAATGGTTTCGCTCCATATCCAATCTCACCTGAGCTCTTTTTGTGTTTTGATCCTTGCAAATATTTTGTGTGGTTGCTTCTGAATGATGGTTTTATTGTGTGCCTATATGATCATTCTTGCTCTTCATATGCTTAATAGATATAGGAAATGTGATTGTATTGGCCTATCGTTTATTATGTGGTTTTATCACTTTATCTCTTATTATAGTGGGATTTAAAGCATTAAAGGTACACATTCTCACCTTGTCTTTATTGAATACTTCCTTGTCATCTTGGACTTTCTGCAATGAATGATATAATGGTTTCTTTTATTGGCTTGATGATAGAATGAAGGTTGTCATTTTTAAGGCAAAGTTTTTGTAAATATTAAGTTTTGAAAAGTCGTCTTTTTAAAAAAATAAACAAAATTGATTTTAAAATATTTTTATGATCGTGTGAGGTTTTTGGAACTTCCACAAACATAAAAATGATTACTCTTCCATGTGAGGTTATTACAACATCCATTGCAAATTTAATCCAAAATGTTTTTACAAATAAGAAAATAAATAGTTTTCTTAAAATAAAAAAAATACCAACCAACAAAAAAATCATTTTCTCAAAAAAATTAAATAAACATTTGCCTAAAAAGCATCAATAAAGTGACAAGCATTTTTATTCTCAACTACGTGAGTTTTGATCTCTCAAAAGAGTACGTAGGCCCTAAATCTTATTCCTAGGTCTAGTTCAACCATTGTAAATAAACAATTTTCCCTTTTATTATTCTTTTGTAAATATGTCCTTAATTTATTTTTCTTTTTTGGGGTAATTAGGATATTTGTTAAAGGTCATACTAACTTCTATATAATTGATTTAGGGTAACCGTTATTAGGAATATGTGTTGTGGGGTGCCTAACACCTTTCTCATGTACAATTGACTCCCATATCTAATCTGATATTTTTAGACCATTTTTCATATTTATTTAAAGGTTTCTGTTCTGGTGTAGAACACAGATGTCTAATTTCAATGGACTAGTAGGTGATTTATATAGGATCAAAGGATTTCCCAAGGTATCTATAGAAAAAACACCGAAAGGAATATCATATGAGTCTCCCAGATACCTATATAGAAGATACCAATGAGAGCGATGGATCACTGTGCAATACGAGTATGGTGTTTAGCCAAAAAGGGGGTGGGGTGTGTGCACAGTGAGGCTGAATAGTAAGTAGAGTGAATAGAAAATGTGTATCTTTTAGGTTAACCTCTTATTTATAGAGATTACCTTTAGGGTTTCGGTCCTTGGGCTTTGTGCGCCTCTAAGCCCATGTTTCAGCCACACTATACCTGCACATTCCATGATTATAGCCTTAATTATAGGCTAATTAGTATGTTACCTGATTATGGAGGGATTGTGGTACAACTTGTCCTTGCTGGACCATATAACCAATGGGCCTCACATATGAGTCCATAACAGTTGCCCCCCAGCCTGGTAGTTTAGGTCTCTGAGCTGTTGGGATGTACTGATTATTTAACCCGGATTTCATATCCAAGTTGTTTATCTTGATTCTCTCGATCTCCATCTAGCTATTCTCCGATCTTCGCCAATCTCCAGATTCATTTTTGGCCTGCCCTTAGGCATGCATACCGGGTTGGTTTGCCTTAAAAGTTTGCTTTCTTTCGTGATAGCCGAGATTATATTTGTACCTTTTAATTTGAACTACCAGGGTTGGTATTTCTGAAGATGGAATATCACCTAGTGGGGGTGAATAGCTGATCTCAAACTTTTCTCAAGACACACATAGGCGCAAGTAAAGACAAAGACAGAGAAGGAAAATAGACACAGAGCAATTTATACTGGTTCGGTCTAACACTCCGACCTATGTCTAGTCCCCAAGCACACCTTGAGATTTCCACTAACTCTTCAAATACAAATACAATTACACACTTTGTAACTTAGGATGATCGTTTCACATTCTGACTCACTCCTCCTTACAAGTTGTAATCGTACACCCACATTTAAGGTTCCATAACCTTAAGATTTAAACCGAAAATGAAATAAGTGTTTAACAACTCCTCACGAGTAAATAATTTATGAACACAGAAGTACAAGATATTCGAAGACATTAATGAAGCAGGTGAAACAGCAAAATGCAATAAATTTGAATTGAACGCACAGCGTTTTGGTAGTTGGCGAATTCAATGCTTAAGCTATTTATAGATGTTGCAATTAATGACCGTTGGTGAAGCTTGAAGATTAACCGTTGAGAGTCTTGAATATATCAGTTAGACAGATGAGGCTTGGTTAATATTTTCACTGTTTAATAATCCAGGTGGATTTGCAGTCACGACATTCTGTTCATTCCTTTTGTTTTGCACGTTGCCAAAATAGCATTCAATGCACAGGCGGAATATAAGTAAATGCTTTACACTGATCAGAGAGTAGTTATTGAGGATATCACTTGTAACATTCTCCATTTTAAAGGACAATTTATTAATTATTAACTTAACTAAACTATTCATTAAAATATTTTATACAAACATTTAAGCTTTGGATTTTACTAGGCCCATATTTATTTTAGACTAAATATTGTTTTAGAATTTACTAGAATATCCAAAATATACTAGAATATGCCAAGTGAGCCCTAGTGACATGGCAATATACAATAATTCAATATGTACCAAAAAGGTGGAAGCACTACCGTTAGCAAAAGTAACTTAAGCTTCTGAAGCCTTCCCTGATTGACCCACATGAGAACTATCACTTGAAAAATATTTGTAACCATCAATCCAGCTCATTGTAAATGCTAATACGTGCTCGTGAGGTGCCAAGTGGAACATTTTAGATAACAAAGTACTATATATCAAATTTACAAAATTATCAGATTACAATTTCTAAATCAAATTTTATATCACGAATCACATATATAACATGCCAAGCAATATGCCCATAACCTGACAAATCCTTATCATCCCCCACCCTTATAACCGTTGATAGAACCCATGGGCTGTAATATAATAGGTTTAGTCTCTGTGACAAGACTGCACCAAGCTCTCAGATGATGAGGTTTAGCCTGGCCAAAGACTACATAACTCATATCGGACCATGGGTTTCCTTTCCTTTGAATATGGAAAGGTGTCACTGTCCCAAGGGTTGATTCTTATCCCAGCCAAAGGATAAGGATGATACCAAGGGCCCTGAAAATATCCGGCCATCCACTGTGCACCGAGTGGTGGCATACCACGTGGTATTATATACACAATAACTCCAATCATTACTCCACAACCATCACCACTCCACATCATCATAATCTTGGCATGTATATATATAAGATTCTAAACATGATTTATGACATAATACATCGTCTCAATAATTATTAAGATAACAATACCATTTCAACTCACAAAAATCATAACAAAAGTGCATTATCCAAAGCATTTAACATTGCAATTTTCTGTTTCGATAACCATTTCAAAGTACTCATTGATAATCAATAATACATTCTCACCAGTCACAAAATAAAATCCCACAAGGCAGCTTCATTAAGAACATAGTTTTCATAGACTCAAAATCACTCACAAACATTATACAAGTAAATACAATGAGTGGAAAGTAGTTACCTATTGAACAAAAAAAAAAAAGAAAGTGGTTACCTTAGGTTCTTGACACGACACTAAGCGTAAGAGAAATCAGTCCCCTTTAAGAATAAATATATAATTATATGTTAATAGAATTAACAATAATCACTAATATCATAATTAAATAATTAATTAAACTATTATTTCAGTTTAGTTTTTCTAGAAAAATGACAATTTATCTATTCCTCAATTTTAAACCAAATACTAACTTTTATAAATATAACCCAATTTATTAAACAATCTCCAAACCTCCACATATTCATAATCATATAAACTATAATTTAAAATCTCAAATCCAAATTCATAATTTCATATATTTCAAGATTTAGTGAAACTAACCGATTAAACCTTAAATAATACCTCAAATAATCCAAGTAAATACTTTAAACTTCATTTAATCGGTAGAAATACCCTATAAAACACAAATCCTAAATTCTTTTAAATAGAAAATAACTTTAAATTACCACAACAACTTACTAACAAATCTAAACCGATTAAAGTTATTTATTAATCGTGCTCTTTATATACACGGTCTTCTATTATCAAAACTCAAAACCTTACCAATATTTTAATCCCAAAATTTTTTATAATCAATACTATTTTATCCTCATTAGAAAAAAGAAAAATACATAGAACAACTTTTATAAAGAAAATTTATGGGAAAGAAATTAATTTAACTACTTAAATGATCTTATAAAATAAATAACATACTTTAAAAACTTAAACAGTCTTCTCTTCTTAACTTCCTCTTCTTCTCTCATCGTATTATCACTCAACACGCACCGCCTCTCACCCTCTGCGCTCACACTCTCAACACTCACACATATTCTGCACACACACACACACAGACACTAAAACACACACATATAACACAACATATATATATATATATATATATATATATATATATATATATATATATATATATATAAAATATGTAATATAGGCGGTGGTAGCCTCCACTGCCATATAAATGAATGGTGGGCAGCACCTAATAATTATATTTTTATTATTTTTATAATATATATTATTATATTATATTATAAATTATTTCTTTTCTTCTTCTTCTTTCTTCTTCCCTTTTTTCCCTTTTTAAACAAAAATAAAATATTATTAGTTTAGTCTTTTTTTTTAACATCTTTATTCTACTAATTTCTTTATGTTATAAATGACATTTTATATGAAAGCCTTTATTTCAGCAATTACATAATAAGTTTATGTATCATGATTAATTGATTAATTATTTTTTATTTGTAATTAAATCCTAAAATAAAAATTAAGATGTTACAATTCTCCCCACCTAAATAGAATTTTGTCCCCAAAATTCTCAACAAGTCATTAAAGAAAATAATTATGATAGCTAATATTCCAAACTATAATCCATATAGATAATGCCTCCAAATCTTCAAATCAAACACCATGACAGAAAGTTTTAGATGTTAGTCAAGTATATCAAATCAATTATTGTCTTGTGACCTGCAAATACCAATTTCTGTAATAACATTTCTATATAAAATTTCATATCATGAATCATTAAATGCAGGCCCATCATAATTACTTTAGTTTATAGCAGCATCTATTTGAAAAAGAATAACCTTCACAAAACTAGGAAAAGACAAATGAAGCAAACTTGATGATGCCAGTGAATGAACACGACACTTATTTTCAACTATATGAGTGTCTGAAATAGACACAACATATTACCAACACAAGTGGCTGTACAATTACAGCTTGTAAAGGGGAGTGAGTCCTAGTGAGAGGATCATCCGAGTGCAGTGTAATTGTTTTGAAGGATAGTGAAATCTCAGGTGTTCTGGGGACTGGACGTAAGTCAGAGCTTTTGGACCGAACTAGTATAAATTGCCCTGTGTCTATTTCTCTTCTCTGTTTCATTACTCTAATTCTATTTTATTCGCCTTCGTGTGAATCTTGCAAAAAGAATTTGAGATCACTTATTCACCCCCTCTAGGTGATATTTCATCTTCATTTGGTATCAGAGCGTAGGTTTCTTAGTTGGGCTTAACATCCCGAGAAAGATCATAAAAAGAATATTGTCTGATGGTCTTCAATTAATCGACGCCCAGGATTCAATGGCAAATACGACTCGTTTTGGAAAACAAAATTCAGAGTGTTCGTGATGGCTATTGAATATGGTCTCTAGCGAGTGATAGAAACTGGAGATTACGTTCCTATAAAGATTGAAGGAGGAATTTATGTTCCAAAGACAAAAGCTGAATTCAATGAGAATGATAAAAAGAACATCACTCTCAACAGTAAGGCTATTTTAATGCTGCAAAGTGCTCTTAGTCAAAAGGAGTTCTTTCGAATATGCAATCTGTCAACCACAAAGGAAATGTGGAAGGCTTTGGAGATAGCATATGAAGGAACTTTCGGCATCAAGGAGAACCGTATCAATACTTTGACTAACGAGTATGACTTTTCGGATGAAGTTAGGAGAAACCATTGCTGAATTCCAACTTAGATACACTCATTTGACAAATCAATTGGCAACCTTAGGCAAGATCTATGATCAAGGTCCTCAAGTCAGGAAGATTCTCAATGTTCTGACAAAAGACTAGAAAGCTAAAGTCACAGCAATAGAAGAGGCTCGTGGAGAATCAATGGCTTCAGTTGCTGCTTTATTCGGATGTCTGTCTGAATATGAAAGCAAACTGAAATTCAAAAAGGACTTGGACAATGTCAACAATAGTCGGAACAAACACATTACTCTTAATGTTGTAAAGGAAAAAGAAGATAAAGACGAGCATGAAGAGGACGATGACGAGATGGCCATGTTTGTGCAAAGATTCAAGAAGTTCTATAGAAAAGACCAAGGCTTCAGAAATAGATTTCAGAAAGGGAGCTCAAGCAACAGACGTGAATTCAGAGATAAAGATCAAGTCATCTGTTATGAATGTAAAAAGCCAAGCCATTACAAATCAGAATGTCCCCAACTAAAAGACAGCGATAAGGAAAAGAAGAAGTCCTATCAATTCAAAAAGAAGGCCTATGTGTCAGCTATATGGGGAGATGATTCCTCAGATGAAGAAAGTGAAGAAGAGAAAGAAATCGCCAATGTTTGTCTGGTTGCAGAAGAAGAGCAATCTGAAAAAGATACTAAAGTATGTGATTTGCAACCTACATATGATGAGTTATTTGATGAATATAATGAGATACAATCTGAATTTGAAAAAGTTATTGGGGAATGTATAGCCTTGAAAAAGGAAAACATAACTTTTAAACAACAAGTTGAAAACCTTTCTTGTGAAAACCTTGCCTATGATGATTGCCTGGATTTAGAGAAAGGGAATGCATATCTCACAAAAATGCTTAAGAAGTTCACTAGAGGTAGTGAAATGCTCAACGTAATCCTAAAAGCTCAACGATTTACAAATGATCGATCAGGCATAGGATACAAACCTATTTTTGACAATAAGAAAGGCAAGAAGAAAACCGGTGGAAAACCTTATTTAAAATATTTTCAGAAAACTATTCATATGTCAAATCATTTTGCTCATTGTAATTAGTGCAACTGAAAGGGACACAACACCTCATCTTGCTTTCATAAAAAGGATAGAAGAGATAAACCTGTTGGCAACTACCAGTGGGTACCTAAGGGAACCTATGTTCCTAAGGCCCGAACTAACCCCAAAGGACCCAAGAAAAGATGGGTACCTAAAACTTAATCTCTTCTGATCTCGCAGGTGTGTTTGAGAGCATCAAGAATCAACAAGTGATACATTGATAGTGGATGCTCTAGACACATGACGGGAGATGCAGACAAATTCATTGCAATGAGGTCAAAAGACGGCGGTAAAATCACCTTTAGAGGAAATCAATCCGGGAAAATCACTGGCATTGGTGAAATCAGTGCAAAGTATGAACCTTAGATTAAAGACGTCTATCTTGTTGAAGGTCTTTGCCACAACCTTCTGAGTGTAAGCCAAAGTGCTGACAAGAACAACTAGATTATCTTTGACTCAAAAGAATGTCCCATTGTCAACAAAGACGATCTCTTAATCGATAAAGGTAAATTGAAGGTATTATTCAAAGCTCCCCGTAAAGGAAACTGTTACACCTTGGATTTGCCAAAAGTTAATTCTGAAAAATGTTTTGTTAGCAACTTAGATGAGAGTTGGCTGTGGCATAAGCGTTTACCTCATGTTAATATGTTTCAACTAGATAAGTTGTTAAGAAAAGATTTAGTGATTGGTCTATCCAAACTTCATTCAAAAATGACATGATTTGTGACTCATGTCAAAAGGGTAAACAAACTAAGTCCTCTTTTAAAAACAAGATTGAAATCTCGACAAACCGACCTCTTCAATTACTTCATATGGACTTAGTTGGACCCATAAGGGTAACAAGTCTTGGTGGCAATTTGTATACTCTAGTCATTGTTGATGACTTCTCTCGCTTCACCTGGACTATTTTCTTATCTTCTAAGGATGAAACATTTGATCTGTTTGTTGTGTTTTCCAAAAAGGTGCAAAATGAGAAAGGTATTTGCATTTCAGCTATTCGAACAGATCATGGAGCTGAATTCGAGAATCAAGCCTTCGTAGAATTTTGTGATGCCCTCGGAATTGATCACAACTTCTCGGCTCCAAGGACACCACAACAGAATGGTGTGGTGGAAAGGAAAAATCGTGTGCTTACTGAAATGAATCGTGCCATACTAAACGAAAATCAGACTTCACAAGTCTTCTGGACAGATGCAATGACCATGACCAGTTATATCTCCAACCGAGCCTATCTCTGAAAGAAGCTCAACGAGACTCCCAATGAACTTTACAAAGGAAGGAAACTGAACTTGGCTCACCTTCATATATTTGGTTGTAAATGCTTCGTTCATAACAATACTAAGGACAATTTGGGAAAATTTGATCCCAAATCCAATGAAGGTATATTTCTTGGCTATTCGAATAGAAGTAAAGCATATAGAGTTTTCAATAAGCGTACTTGTGTTGTTGAAGAATCAATACATGTTGTATTATGTGAATCTAAGATTGATGATCCTCTGGATGATAATGAAGAAAATGTTTTCAAAAACTAATTCTTTTCTAAAACTACCCCTGCTTCTATTGAAAATCCAGAAGATGTTTTTAAAACTGATCCACAAAACAATTTAGAAAACTCGGATCAATCTCATCCTAGAGCTTGGAAGTTCATTAGGAATCATCTTCTGGACCAAGTAATAGGTGACATAAATTAAGGAGTAAGGACCAGAAACAGTACTTTAAATGAAGTAACCTTTTCTGCCTTTATATCACATATTGAACCTTCTAAGATTGATGAAGCCCTATTAGACGATGAATGGGTGCTAGCAATGCAAGAAGAGTTACATCAATTTGATAGAAATCAAGTTTCGGATTTGATACCTAAGCCTAAAGGTCATCCGGTCATTGGCACTAAATGGGTATTCAAAAACAAACGTGATGAATATGCAATTATAGTTCGTAACAGGGCTAGATTGGTTGCCAAAGGCTATAATCAGGAAGAAGGCATTGATTATGAGGAAACGTATGCTCCAGTGGCCAGATTGGAAGTTATACGTGTACTCTTAGCCTTTGTGTGCATCAAAGGATTTAAACTTTATCAAATGAATGTTAAGAGTGCCTTTCTAAATGGTTTTATTTAGGAGGAAGTTTATGTTGAACAACCTCCTGGCTTTGAAAATGAACATCATCCAGATCATGTCTATAGTCTAAAGAAAGCATTAAATGGTCTTAAACAAGCTCCTAGAGCTTGGTATGAGAGATTAAGTAAATTTTTGTTAGATCAAGGCTTTGTTAGAGGAAAGGCAAATACGACACTGTTTATTAAAACCAACAAGCTTAATGAAATTTTGATCATACAAATTTATGTAGATTATATTATCTTTGGTGCCTCTAACGAATCTATGTGTGAGGAATTTTCTAAGATAATGAAGAATGAATTCGAGATGTCTATGATGGGAGAGCTTAATTACTTCCTCAGACTTCAAATCAAACAACAGAAAGACGGAATATTTATCTCACAAACGAAATATCTTCATGACTTGCTCAAGAAATTTGAGATGGAGCATTGCAATGATGTAGATACCCCAATGAGCTCAACCGCCTCTCTGGATGCCAATAAAGAAAAAGGCAAAGATTTCAACATAACCAAGTATAGAGGAATGATCAAATCATTGCTCTACTTGATGGCAAGTAGACCGGATATCTAGTTCAGTGTGGGTATGTGCACAAGATTTCAGTCCGCTCTAAAAGAATCACATGTAGAGCATGTTAAGAGAATTTTTCGATATCTCACAGATACAAAGGAATTGGGTCTCTGGTATCCTAAAGGTCAACAAGAGTTTTTGGTAGCTTATTCAGATTCTAATCACACTAGATACAAAACTGATTAGAAAAAGCACAAGTGGTTAATGTGAAGTTTTTGGAGGTTCACTTGTATCATGGTTTAGCAAGAAACAAACCACTATGGTCGTATCCTCTACTGAAGCTGAATATGTTGCTGCCTCTAGCCGTTGCGCTCAAGTCCTTGGGCTAAAACAACAACTATTTGACTTAAGGATCCATCTGAAGGAAATTCTAATCCTATGTGACAACACAAGCACAATAAGTTTGGCAAAAAATCCTGTTCAACATACAATGACCAAGCATATTGATGTCAAACATCACTTTATCAGAGACCATGTACAAAAGAAAGATGTCAAAGTGATGTTCATTCCCATGCACCTACAACTTGCTGGCATATTCATGAAGCCTCTAGCCAAAGAGCAGTTCAATTTTATCCGACGAGAATTGGGAATGGTGAATCCCAATGAATTGTAAGGAATGTGAGTTCAATGTTGTTAATTATGTTTTGATGATTAATAGAAACTGACTTTAGCATCGGAGCCTCTTGATAGTATTTTTACAGGTTCTCTGTATGATGAATCAAAAACATAGGTTTACAGAGTATACCAATTCTCTAGAATGCTTTCATCATTCTCAAGAATTGAAGTTATTCTCGAGAAATGTCGGGATTCTGGTGTTCGTTGTGTGTCACTGTTCAAAATAACAATGCCATTCTCGAGAATGGCCAAGGCATTCTCGAGAATTGAAGTAGTAAGAGCTCATCACAAAATATGTAACTAATAGATCATTCTCGAGAATCAGATTAAGTTCTCGAGAATTGCCAAGTCATGACATTTTGAGGTGGTTAATCTCAGATCAAATAATTCTCAAGAATCAGCTATTAACTCTCGAGAATCATCACTCCTCACCACCTCTGTCAGGGAAAAATATATGGAATTCTCGAGAATTACCAATCTTTCACTATGGCGATTCATCTCCACACCGTGTGTCGTTTTACTCTAAGAGATGTGTCGTTTTTGGTCTCTTTCTCTTAAAACCCTACTATCAACCTCATTATCTCATCGTATTCGCTCTCTCACTCTCGAGTATATTCCTCGATGTTCTTTCTCTGTTTCGCCGAAATAATCTAACTCATTTTCAAATCTGTTTCTCATCTCGCCAAATCAAATCTTTCTGCAATGGGTTCATCTTTGATGGAAACACCTGAACAACCCCTAACCAAGAAGCCTCGCACTGAGTATCAACCGAAGGTACGATCCTCTGAGAAAATCGAGACCCTAAAGTTTAAACCCAAGGGGGTGACCATCGTCGATTCTCCTAGGCCAACAACTTGCCTTCAAACCCACTCTCTATCATCTAACAAGGCGAAAGAAAAAGAAAAATATCAATCCAAGTCCGTAGGATCTCACACGACTCACTCCTCGGATCTATATAAAGACTGTGTGCCAAGTTTCATCGGGAGAAGATCCAAGAGTATGGAGGATCGCATTCAAAAGCCTCCTCACAATCGTTATGATCGTCAAAATCAACCTGCAGCCAGTGGCACTCTTTACCCTTTCGCCTCCAAGTTAGTTGGTCAGAAAAGAGCTCTTTACTGTCCTCCAAGTTTTTGTAAGGATCCTCTAGTAATACCATCTGAACCTGCTTTTGCGTCTACTTATGAGGGAAGGCCATTCTGTCCTAATGTGTGGTTAGATCTAGATGATTTTAGGTAGAAATGTAACCTAGACCTATCACCTTAGCTGAAACCATATGTCCCTTTATTGGATATTCAAACTCCCTATTCCCCATAGGTAGTCAAAGTATTTTACTACAATATGGTTGAAGACAAGAATCAGGATGATCAAATTGTACTGAGGACTCAAGTTAGGGGAATGGAAATCACTATTATGGCTGATATAATTAATTCATACCTAGGCATTATTGATCCTCCTAAAGATCCTCCCAAGCTATCTGAGCCAGAATGCTTTAGTATATTGCTGCCCACTAAGACATATGATGGGAACTTTTTGAAAGTCAAGCCCTTAGAGATGCCTGACACCTACAGAGTCCTTTGATATATGTACAGCCACAACTTGATCAACAAGGGTCAAAGCTTCACGCGCTTTGTGAACGGAGATTATTAGTTGATGGCTTCAATCATTGCTAAGGAACCACGCAACTTGGGAAACCTGGTTGCTTCTAGATGTCCACTTTCCTGTCCACTTCTGGGTCTTCCAAGAAGAATACTATCCCTTATCCCAATTTCATCTCTAGAATATTGGGATACAATAATATTTGGCACCTTCTGGATCATGACAAAGCCATATTTCCCAAGAAGTTTTGCAAGACTCATCTCCTATACATGAAGCTATCCTTTACAAAAGCTACAGGGAAAAGGCAAGACAAACCCACTGCAACTCCTAAGCCATCAACCTCCAAGCCTCCAAAAGAAGGTCAATCCTTACAGGCTGCACCTTCTCCTGCTTCTACCTCTGCTCCCTCATTTGCTCAAGCTACTCTTCAAACAAAAATTCAATATGTTGTTCAGATTACCATAAAATCTGTATTGCAATCCTTGGTGGTTTATAAAAAACTTACCAGAAAAATGATTAAAGCTATAAGTACAGAGATGATCAATCTGAAAGCTCATATTGATTTTAAGCATGGACATCACACTAACTGACTTTAGAGCAAACCTAGACGCTCGTTTTGCTGTGCTCTTTAATCATCAGGAAGAGATCAAGAAGGACATCAAGGATTTGGAGCAACAGAAACTTTACACTCAACAAATGGTACATGGATTTGATGCCAGGATACTTTTATGACCAGCTTCACTGCCAATCAGAAGTCTATGACCACTTCTTTTGTTGTGCCCACTTCCATTCCTGCCACCTCTCCTCACTCTGATCATGAGCCACCTGCTGATCCTCTATTAGCCATTGTCCCTTTTCAGCCTTCAGGACCCTCCTCGTTTGCTCCTTCCATTGTGCCTGGACCTTCTGGTGATTCCCCTATTTGGATGATGACAAAGGGGGAGAGAAGATTGAGTAATTTAGATTTAGACAGAGATTGACTAAGAGATTGAGTGATACATTTGTGTATGAATTGTATGAACTTGTATGTTTTTTATTCTGCTAAGAATACTACATCTCTCTTATCACTGAATACATCTTGCTATCTATTAATCCCTTGCTCTCTGTTCATCTTGCTATTTGCCACTTGCTATTCTGTCTAATTCACAATCTTTTCTTGCAAGTTTCAAAAATATATCTCTAAATGTTGTCATCATCAAAAAGGGGGAGAATGTTGGCTCCTAATTTTTGATGATAACAAAGATTTAAAAGATTGAAAGTTTTTGAATCAATGTTAACTGATCTTGAAATTAGCACTCGAGAGTATACAAGTGATTCCCGAGAATCACCATCGTCGTAGCACTTTGCACTTAAATACTCTTAAAGTATTCAGGGACTAATTCTCAAGAATACTCAAATAGTTCTCGAGAATCATTCTCGAGAATAGGTAAAAAGCTCTCGAGAATGCCCAGACAGAAACACATATCAGATACATAAGCTGACATAATTCTCAAGAATTGGAAACCAATTCTCGAGAATGGTTCTCGGGAATCAGAACATTGATTCTCGAGAATGGTCGAATGTATCACCTGGGTCTTCACTGAAGAAAGCATATCTCATGAAGCTCTCGAGAATGGCTCTCGAGAATCAGTCTGTGATTCTCGAGAATAGGCATAAGCATTTTTATGACATTAGCTCTTTGGTTCAAATCAAAATAGGATACTCTAGAATCAACAAAGGGATTCTCTAGAATGATCAATACTTCTTGAATTCAAAATACTCTGATCAAGCAATAATCGAGAACCTTAGCCATGACTCTCAAGTATCAGCGTGACATACCTCCTGGAAAATCATCATCTTCATACAATTCTCAAGAATCAGATGAACAATTCTCGAGAATGTGTAAGTAGAGCTAAATACCCAAAAGGGGGGGGGTGAATTGGGTATTCTTAAAATTTTTGGCAAAAACTCTGTTTTGAAACAATTAAAACAGAGGTGAACAGAGTAAGGGAAAGAGTAACTGGACACAAAAATTTATATTGGTTCGGTCCTAACAACTTGACCTACATCCAGTCCCCAAACTCTCTGGTATTTCCACTATATCAGAGATTACACACTCTGCACTCAAGAAGTAGTTCTCTCTCTAGAACTCACTCCCCCTTACAAGTTGTAATCAATGAACTCCCAAATCACCAAGTCCACTTGACTTGTGATTCTTTACAATAAATGTTTTACAGAAAGAAACTCTCTCTAAGAGCTGATATTGATAAACACTGAAGCTCTTTGTATCAGAAGATACTATACAAGTGAAAACTGAAGAAAATAAATGTAGACTTGAATGCAATTCGTTTTCAGTAGTTGTAGTTGTTGAGGAGACTTGAATGCAACTCTATTTATAGTCAGATATCATTAAATGACCGTTGCATCTTTAATTAGACCGTTGGAGGTGATCTGTAGAGGTTAGAAGCAACTTTAGTCTTCTTCTCTCTCTAATCTCCACTTAATCCAGTTGTCCAACTGTTCAGAGTTGACTTCCTATGGATTGATCCGTTGGAGAAGCAGTTGCTTGATGTAGAAATCATTCTTTAATGCTTTGCAACCGTGTGCAAATGAATTACCTAAAAGTGTGCAACTTTCTGGGCATAGCATTTAATGTGCTGACACTGCTTTTTGCTTTTCCTTTAAAACTTCAATAAACATTTTCTAATCCCTCATAAACTCACTAAAATAGTGGTTAAACATAGCTAGGAATATAAGAGAATAATACTGGAAAGTATTAAGATCAAACAAGAAGGTTTTCAAAATTCGTCAGATTTGAATTTCTGAATCAGCTTCGTAAACTCGAGTTTAGTTCATGTGAACTCGAGTTAAACTCGAGTTTGGAGCTTCAGTTTGTAAAAGCGTTTTAAGTTCAAAACATATAAACTGGAGGTTTGAAATTAAAACCTGAGGTTTTCAACACATTGAAAAGTCACATTGCTCTCGGGTTGATTTAAACTCGAGTTTGCAAGTCTGAACATGAGTTTCCTCCTTCCAGAGAGGAATGTTGCGATTTTGAGTCTTGGAGCAACTTTGTCTAAAAGACAAACTCAAGTTTATTAGTAGGCAGGCTCGAGTTTGACACTGGTTAAGTCAAAACTTAGTTTCAGCTTTCAAAACACAAACCTGAGGTTTCCAATGCAAACTCTAGAGTTTTCTCAAGTTGAAAAGTGCATTGCTCTCTGTAAGGTTTGAACTCGAGTTTGCAATATTAAACTCGAGTTTGTTCAACTTTGAAAAACTCTGAATGTTCTTGGCCTGAAGTAAACTGGAGGTTTATGAAATGAGTCTCGAGTTTACTTTGGTTGAAAATCCTTAAAAGCTCTCGGCCAAGTGTAAACTCGAGTTTGCAATGATGAACTCAAGTTTACATATTTTGTAAACTCTAGAGATTTTTCAAATTGGAAAAACTTTACTCAGAATGAAACAGTGTAGAGTTTGTGAAAATCTCATAATTTGAAAATCCTTCCCGCCAGAGGTAAACTCGAGTTTGTCATAACAGGTTTGAATTTACAGGTTATGTAGACTATTGAAGATTTTATCTGGAGGTTGCAAACTTGAGGTTTGTAAGTAGAGGTGTCGAGTTTAAAAACGTTTTCAAGTCAAAATGCTCTCTGCCTCTGGCAAACTCGAGGTTGCTAATGTAACCTCGAGTTCACACAAAGTTTTTGAAAACTTTGGAAAATTCTTAAGTTCAAACTTTTGGTTCAGTCTCGAGTTTGAAGATTAAACTGGCGAGTTTACCTCTTTTGTCAGTGGCAAACTCGAGGTTGCAAGTGATAGGCTCGAGTTTGTCGCAGACAGAGTGTTTTAGCTTGAAATTGACAAGTTTTAATCCACTCTTAACTTACTCAAACACATCCTTACCTTGTTTATAATTGTTAGTAATCATCAAAACACACAGGGAACTAACAGAATGCACGCTGGCACTCAAACCTTCGTCCTCGTAAACTGTAAATCATTGATTATGTCTTGGGTGTTCCATATTATTGATTTATACTCATTTTAACCAAGTTTAATCAGTTTGTTAGTGCTCTTCAGAGATGATTAACATGTTTTAGACACCAGATTTGCATAAAGCAAAAATGTGTCAGAAGCATTGAATGTTAAAACAGAGACGAAGCACAAAAGAGGAAACTAAGCTTCTGAGCTACCGTAAAGCATTCCGGCCATTTCCGATCAACTTTTTGAACTGAGTCTCAATAGACAATTCAAACAAAGAATGTCAACGAAGCATTTTGACCAACATTAGAATATTATGAAGAGACAGAGCAACGGACACATTTATCACTCACAACGGCTCATTCATTTCTCTTCAACGGTCATTAATTGCTGTCATCTATAAAAGCCAGAAGCATTCAAATTTTCACCTACCGAAACACTGTGCATTCAATTTGAGTTTATTGCCATCAGCTGTTTCAACTGTTTCATTAATATCTTCAGATAAACTTGTACTTTAGTGTTTAACATCTTATCTACTCGTGAGGAGTTTTACTTAAACATTTATTTCATTTCTATTTGAAATCTTAAGGTTGTGGAACCTTAAGAGTGGGTGTACAATTACAGCTTATAAAGAGGAGTGAGTCCTAGTGAGAGGATCATCCGAGTACAGTGTAATTGTTTTGAAGGATAGTGAAATCCCAGGTGTTCTGGGGACTGGACGTAAGTCAAAGCTTTTGAACCAAACCAGTATAAATTGCCCTGTGTCGATTTCTCTTCTCTATTTCATTACTCTGATTCTATTTTATTCGCCTTCATGTGAATCTTTACAAAAAGAATTTGAGATCACCTATTCACCCCCCTCTAGGTGATATTTCATCTTCAACTTACAATTCTTTCAGCAACTAGACGAGTTTGTTCACTCGTGTAGGCGCCGCTTGGCTTTTGCCGAATATACAACCACAACTCCTCGTGACATATTGGATATGACTGATCAACTATCGCAAAAGGATTGGATTCAGCTTCATTTTCCAATCTCTTCTGCTTGGCCACCATCAATTCTTTTTCGGCCTTTTCATATCCGCCGCGAGAAGCCCTATACGAGCAATCATTTTTTCTCCCTATCTCCTATGCTTGTTCCCTTCTTTATTGCGAATCAAAATTGAAAACAACTATTAATTATGAATTCTAGCCATGTCACTAACAAAAATTAAAAAACTTCTGCTTGATATGCACATCAAACATTAGTCAAATTCACTTCATCAAGTTTCAACATTTTATTTAAGGAAGATGTAGAATTGTAGAAGAAATTGGGAGAAACAGAGGAAAGGGAGTTGCATAATTGCTGCCAACTCAGTCAATTCATTCATTTGTCGTAATTGGTTCCTTCACATATTAGACTAATTAACCTCTTATATATAGTTAGAGGCTTGACTCTTAAGGCCCAATAACAGCTTGCACCGAAATCATTACATAGTTAACATATTAACTAACTAGCGTCAATGTCTAATCACTACCTTCTATAACAAAACTAAGACTATAATAATGGCTTGACTCTTATGCCATTATTATTTCCCTAATTATCTACTTAGTATTTTACCTTTTCACGGTTTACATATCATACTTGCATGGACAAAGACAAGAAATGTATACTTTTATTCACACACCAAAGCATTTAACTATCAGGATTAGATTAACACAATAACATTCACATATCGACACAGGTTAATAAGCAAACAAAAGGCCAAACAAAATTAAATATAAACTCACTAGAGCTTCAGGAGTGGTCTCCAGCTGAACAAATTGTTGCCAAGTTTGTTCATCAATAAATGTGTACTTGTCCCAAGGATTTTGGTCAGGCTGAACCTCGGCAAAAATATAGTTGTTAGCTAGAAAAGTCTTAAACTTCCTCCACTGATCAGCACAATAAGACAATGTCTTGTCTTTCAACTTCTGACGGTCAAGGACAGTGTATGTAAGCTGGATAGTGTCCCAAATAGGATACTTTACTGTGCGAGGGTCCATATTTTTCCACTCATCTGTCAAGATGCTTACCTTGTTGCGTGCTAGATAGCCAACAAAACTATTATATTTGCTTTTATTAGGACCAAAAGGTTCCAAATTTTCATCAAACTGAATCTTAAGCTTTAACCTAGAAGTCCAACTTAGCGATACATCCATCATTCGTGTGCCACTTCTACCACGGCGTGCACGGCGGTTATGAGGCTCATTATGAAATGAAAAGGGTTCGTTCTGACTCACACTAGTCACACCAGTAACTGGCGTTCCAGGAACACGACTAGAATCATTTTCAATGTTCATTTTTTAGACAGGAAGAGAGGAATGTCTGAGCAAATGAGAGAGTAACAAAGTCTTATGGTACGTGGGCGAGGAAGAGAGGTAATGTAACAGGAAGGGTTTCGCAACGTGAATAGAGGTTTTTCAGTGAGAGTAACAAAAGCTTTCGAGCGAAGAAAAATATATATTTGGCGCTTCATTTTTAAGATCGGATAAAGAAAAAGACGGTCTTAATATTTAACATTTAAGACTGGTCATATCAAACTTCGGTCTTACAAGTAATTAATTATTTGTTTAATTTTCTTCAATTTTGTTGGACCGGCCTTATATTAAGTCCAGTCTTAAAATATTTAACTTTAAGACTGGACAAATTAGTACCCGGTCTTAAAAGTTAACCTTTAAGACCGGTTTTTATATAACTCCGGTCTTAAAATTAATTAATTTTTTATTTAATCTTTCTCTATATTTTGTACAAGCCGCATTTTATGTCCGGTCTTAAAAGAATAACTTTTAAGACCGGCTATTAAATATATTCGGTCTTAAAACTTTAATACCTTTATATTTAAATTTTTCCTTATTATTTTTGGACCGCAAAAAATATTAGTCCGGCTGTATGAGATTTCTCCATAAAGTAATTGATATTTCAATTTTTTTAATAACATTTTTAAGACTGGTTGTTTTTTTCTAATGGGTCTGAATAATATATTTAAGACCTAGTAAAAAATGATTCAGTACAAGAAGTTCTTTATATTTACAAAACTGTCACCAGTCATACCTTTAAGACCGGGGCCTCGATAGTCCGGTCTAAATGAGATGATCTTAAAACCCTTTTTTGCACTAGTGAAGAATACAGTTATCACTATAAACATACAAATGAAATGATAACTAAAGAAGAATATTTTAAATGACATAAATATTTAAAGTACAATGACTTACCCTCTAGGGCATAATTTCCAACAATTATGTAAGCTATAAATATATTAATAATTAGGTAATTAGGATTAGTAATTACCTAATTAGAGTAAATAATTGGTGGGAAATAATGATGGCACAAGATTAATTCCATGAGGCGACACTTAGGGGATAACTATTTAGTTTGAAGTTAGTTACTAGCTACTAGTACTCTAAGTTCGGTATCCTATATATTGGGAGACCTAGACTAATGTTATGATATGATGAAATAGGATTATGAAGTTACTCTGTGTCTCTCTCCATATCTCTGTTTCCCTCTCTTCTATTCTATTATATTCTTCATCTTCTTCTCTTCTTTCTCTCTTCCTCTTTAATTCTTCTACAAGCCAGATATCAGTAAGCAATTATATAATGGGGAAATTAATTACAATATAATGATGTTCTAAGAAAGATATTTAATTACAAAAAGTCCAATAACTAGTGAAAAGCATGCAATGACAAATAGCACCACTCAAGACAAAGTTCTTCATATTTATTTTTAATTAATAATTTAATGATGCGACTTAATGACAATATTTAAATTATGTATGCAAACCAAAGATGTGGGAGTGGAGTTGCTTCATTTTAGTTGACAAAAAACAAAAACAAAACTGTACATAAATTCGATCCCCAAACTTTAAACCATGCACAACTAACTTTTTTAAATTTTTAAACTTTACAATATAATGAACTCCCTATGCTTTTAAATTTATGCATATAATTCCTATGACGGCTAAATTTTTATATCATTTATTCATCCATAGCTTAAAGTTTAGGGATTATCTACAGATCGACCAAAGTTTGAGGAGGTCATATGCATACAAAAATGATAGTGATGTTACGTTGAAATTTAAATAAGTATTTATTGACACTAGAGCTATAATTTACTATTTTCTTCCTAATTTTCACTTCCTTTTCTCTTTATAAGTTTGATAAATCATGGATTATATGCCTCTCACTTATTATTGTTTGTTTATACATGGAAGAGTTACCGTACGTTAACCTTTTATTCATGCCAGTTAAGTGGACCCTGTGTATTATAAGTTACATTGTTCAGAATAATAAAGTTGACTATAAATTTTATATTTGATATTGGTATATTGATATATAGTGATTGATTATACATTTATACTAATAGAAAATCATAACAACAAAGCTTGTAATGCATGCGTTGCATCATGGAGTGATCGTAATTAACTGAGCATATAGATCTTCAAATTAAATTTCATCATCCCATAGTTGTTGGATAGTCCTGAAAGGACTTGTGGTTTGATTAACAAGGAACTCTCCTCTCATTATCTTCTTTTCTTCCATTTTCTCAATTTCAAACATATCTTCTTCCTCCAAATTCAGTTCAAACGATGCCATATTCTCATTCATCCTTTCTTCATTGAAGCTCTTCACTATCACACTTGACCCTTTTGACAATCCCCATCTCAATGCAACCTATCCAAAGCAAATAACAACATTATTAGTAAATTTTTGTTGAATCATGAATAACTTTCTGGGTGAAATTTTTAGTTATGTAGGAATCTCTATAACTATTTGTATTACAGTAATTATTTATATAATTGTAGGAATTTAATACTCAGATATCACTTACCTGAGCTGGAGTCGAGTTATGCTTGGAAGCAATGGATTGGATAGTTGGGTGATCCACAACAGCAGTTGATCCCCACGCATTTCCAGGCCCTCCAAGTGGTGAATATGCGCTCACGTGGATTCCGTGGGCTCCACATGTCTCCCTCAGTTTTCCTTGCTTCCACATTGGATGCATCTCCACCTTATTAATTACATACATAGAGATAAATGAATTTGTCAAACAAAATCAAATCCCATGAAAAAAATCAAATCAACAAAGACGTTCGAAATTTCCCAGGAGTAAATTAAAGTTTGTAGTGAAACCTCGTAAAAACCCTTAATTAAAAAAATGATGGCAACAATTTTACAACTAAAACCTTAGCTTATCAAATAACAATAACAATCAAAGCAGTGTGACAATTAATTTGCCTGAGGGGAATCAGGTCATTTCACACAAAAATAATTCCATAATAGTCCTTGAGGACTTCATAGGAACTAAGCTATTTAAAGGGAAATTTTGGGATACCCATAATTCGGTGATCCCGATATACTATTCTCCCAAATTATAAAGTGAGAACTGTATTGTTAATATATATGTTGATACTCTATATATTAAGGTACCTGATTAACACCAGGAGGCGTGGAAGAGATATCCAAAAGCTTCTCAATCTTGGTGCTTGAGAAATTGCTGACGCCAATGCACCTACACAGCCCCATTTCAAGGCATTTCTGCATGCCAATCCAAGCGCTCTCAATGTCCAATTTCTCAAAATCTTCTTCATTCGGCACCGGATAGTTTACCCATGGCTTCAACTTCACAGGCCAGTGCACTAAATACATGTCCAAATACTCCATCCTTACATTTCTGCGTTCAACTTCTAAAACATTAGAAACAAGAATAATTATATCTTTCACTTCTATGTTCATTTCCAGCGAAGATTTGGTCAGTGTTTGGTACATGCACAGAATACACACACAGACAGACAGGGATTGTTCAACATATATATATTGAGTTGAATTACCGTAGGGTTTGCTTCAATGCAGAGACAGGATCATGATGGTCACTTCCCCACAGTTTGGATGTCAAGAAAATGTCTTCTCTTTCAATTATTCCTTCTTTCATTGCTTTGTTTAACGAGCTTCCCACTGCTTCCTCTGAGCCATATATCTTGGCGGTATCAAAGTGCCTATAACCCACCTGCATCAAACTCATTACCATTAACAATTAGTCATAACGAAAATTAATATGATACTAGAGATTGTTCAAAGGAAGTTCAGAAAAGTAGATTAATAATGAGCTTTGGGTAACTATTATAATATACACACACTAGAGAAGAAAGTCTTCATGAAAAATGAAAGATTCCAGTTAAAATCTCAATCATCTTCAAAAGTAAAAGACATGAGATCTAATCAAATGGTTGAAGCAAAAGTTTAAAGGGAACGAGAGTCCATTCTAAACAAAACACTCTGCTAGGTAGGAGAATCTCTTAAACTTATAAACAACACATCGACGTAGGAATACTCAACAAAACTATCAAAAAATGATCAAAGAAAATGACAGGATGAAGCAGTCTTTGTATAGTAATTAAAAGTACCTTTAGGGCATTGAGGATGGCAAGTTCTGTAGTCTTCCTATTATATGGGTATGAATAAGTTCCAAATGCCATAAGAGGCATTGTAATGCCACAGTTCAACCTAATTTGATTACTCTTCATTCTTTCTCTCTCACTCTCTGATCTTTCTTGTATAAGCCAACAGTGCACATATATGGCTCTCTCTATCTTCAACTATATATATAGACATTTGCTTGAAGTCAATATATATTATATTTAACAACTTTGGGCCTTTGGGGTTCTTGCAAACACAAAGCATGTACCATTAGTCCAATTCAACGATGCAAATTAAGAGACGTGGAAGGTCAACTCAATAAAAAAATTATTGAGGAATTCTTCAAATCGAAGCACGTACTTGATCTTCCTTATTTCTAGGGATTTTTATTTTATGGCCGAAACCAGCATTTACTTCTCTAAGAGGATCATACATATATATAGATAGACGCGCACACATATATAATAACGAAAGTATATCGATACGGTCTGCAATTTTAAAGTTAAAGTCAGTTAGTGAGTTGGCATATTGAAAAGTTTAGATTATCCTTAGGATTGCAAATGCTAACCCAAATCAATGCGACCTATCACGACCAACTTTAACATGTACTCTTTTGGCCTTATATATGATTTTTTTTTTTTTTTTTATGGTGGCTTATATCTTTCTACTTATAAAAGGCACCATAAAATTTTCATTATTAGTTTTTATTTTTACCTTCATTAATTATTTGTTAGTGTCACTGTATTAATTAACTAGTTACTCATTCTTTCTCCCACTCTTACCTTCACTGTAAATATAAGGATGTTTTTGGAAGATTAGTTATACTCACTATAGTGCTTATTAATATAAGACATATTTAAAGAATTTATCTTAGTTTCAAATATAAGACAAAGTTTTCAAATTTGTCAATTTTTTTTTAAATTTTCCTCTATTGATGCTTCATCAATAATAATCAAGGAGGTGAAGGAATGGGAGAAATAAGGAATGTGACTAAGGTGTTTTAGAAAATATATATCATCATAGTAACTAATTTAACCAACTTTCTTAATCAAATTAAATTAGAAAAATATGTCTTATATTAAGAACCAGAGATGTAATTTTTTACATATTTATTTTCTTTAATCAACTTCTTATGCATGTATAATTTGTTTATTTGTATCTTATAAAAAGAATTCGGGGATTATAATGCATTCGATGAAGAAAAATTGAGGGGGGAAAATTATTAACAATCATCTAGACCAAATATATAAGGTGGAATCAAAAAGCAAGGTACAGAACCACCAATAATTAAGCTATAGATGGTAAGCTCAAGTTCAAATATCAGAAAACATTCTTATTAGGAAAGCCTTGAAAAGAGAACCCTTGGTCAAATGAAAAGAGATATAGAACCCCCCCCCCCCAAAAAAAAAGTACAATAATGATGACGTGTGATCTCTCTATTATATTTTAGGGCTAAGGAGTGATTTTACCAACAAACTATTAGCCCAGGAGCGTCCAGCACAATTAACTATTAAGTGGACCAAAAATACCAACAAACTTTTAAAAAAGGAGCGCCCAGCACAACATCGTTAGCAAAAAGTTAACCTCCGTTATCTAAGGTGCAGATTGGCCAATGAACTTTTACTCTAGGAGCGTCCAGTACAAAATTCTAAATTTTACTAATTTAAATAATTTTTTTCTCAATTGTTATTATTCAAAACTACTTGTATAGATATTTATGGACAAAAATTACTCATTCTTCAATTTTGTCAAAATTATAATTTGTTAAAATAAACAAAATTTTTAATTTAAAATATAATTATATGATTTAAATAAAACTCAAGGTGTTTTATATTTTATTATATATGTTAAAGAAAAAAATATGATTTATTTTTACTTTAGAAGAAATTTATGTGAGTTAAAAAATTCATTTAATGTTGATAAAATTTAAAAAATCTATTATATCCTGAAAGAAATGAAATGAGTTTCATTTTTACTTTTATAAAAAGAGCTTAATGGATATTAATGTTGATACTTAATAATATAAATTCAACAACTTGATGATATATTTGTTAATTAAATGACCTATCGCTTATATGGATATGAGACTTTCGTAGACCAAATTGCTCTTTAACCTCTCTTAAGTTATCTTTTTTTTTTATTAGCAAGTCTCATATTCATATAATCAATGGATCATTTAATTAACAAATATATCATCAAGTTGCCGGATTTATATTATTAAGTATCAATGTTGTTATCCATTAAGCTCTTTTTATAAAAATAAAAATTAAACTCATTTTATTTCTTACAAGATATATTAGATTTTTTAGATTTTTTAAATTTTATTAACATTGAATGAATTTTTTAACTCACATAAATTTCTTCTAAAATAAAAATAAATCATATATATTTTTTTGGTTTGGCATATATAATAAACTATAAAACACCTTGATGTTTATTTAAATCATATAATTATGGTATCAAAAAAAATCATATAATTATATTTTTAATTAAAACTTTTGTTTCTTTTAGCAAATTATAATTTTGAGAAAATAAAGAATGAGTAATTTATGTCCATAGATATCTATACAAGTAGTTTTGAATAATGACATTGAGAAAAAATTATTTAATTTAGTAAAATTTAGAATTTTGTGCTGGACGCTCCTGAAATAAAAGTTTGTTGGACAATTTGCACCTTAAATAACGGAGGTTAATTTTTTGCTAACGGCATTGTGCTGGGCGCTCCGTTTTAAAAGTTTGTTGGTATTTTTGGTCCACTTAATAGTTAATTGTACTGGACGCTCCTGAGCCAATAGTTTATTGGTAAAATCGCTCTTTAACCCTATATTTTACTAGATGCATGACTCTATAACCGACGGGGGGAAATGGCGCCATTGATTTCAAACGTAATCAACATTATTCTTATATGGGTTTCGTTGACTCAAATAATAATAAATTACGCTTTGACATTTGACAAAGTCAATAAGACATAGAATAATAAATTAATTGATTTGGTGATCATTTTATTTTGATGTTGACGTTGTTAAAAAGCCATGAAAGCGCTTTAAGATCCGAGATACTGCGACTTCATCAAACAAGACTATCTAAATATTAATACATGATTTCACACAGACAAATGTATATACTTCTCTAATCCAAAATATAAGTTATTCTTACAAACCAAATAATATTATTAAGTTACTAAATGTGTCTTAAATTGATAACATTTACTTATTTTATCCTTATTAAAACATGTGATTTTCAACTATAGGTAAAAGGTGAAAAAAAAAGTCATTAATTACTTTTATTTTGTCAACATTAATTACTTTATTAACCTCCTATATTTTGTGCCAGAATTATCTTTTACAAGATTTCTTAAACTTTAGATAGGAAGTGTGTGTGTGGTGGTTTGGGGGGGGGGGGGGGGGGGTTAAGGGGCATTTTCCCCCCCAAAAGTTTTCACCAAGGGGCACCGAAAGTTTTTAAAATGGAGCAATTTTTCTCCAACAATTATCCTAGTTAATTTTGATTATTAGTTAACCAAATGTGCTGAACTAACAGTCCACATATCATCCATGTCATTTTTTGTTGAGGTACACACCTTCCCCAAAAGTTTTAAATATAACTTTGAAAAAAGATGAAGTAGATAACATATGAACATTCAATATAAATTGACATTTTAACAAAAATGATGTAAATGACATGTGAACTATCAGCTAAGTATATTTGGTCAATTAAGAGGCAAAATTAACTGGGATAACAGTCATGACTAAATTGCTCCATTTTAAAAACTTTTGGGACAAAATTGACCCTTGGTGAAAACTTTTGAGGGCAAAAATGCCCCTTAACCCATATATGTGTGTGTGTGTGAGATAAATTAGAAGGGGACTTGAATCCTGGACTTTTTTTGGGTGGTCATCACTTATGCATTCATTATGTGAAGAGTTTGAATTAACAACATCACACTAATCAGTTAATAAAGTTTTAAAGGTTGTTGATATTATTTGTGCAACAAAAAACCCCAAAATCTTATACTTAGAAAAATAAGATTAAAAAAAAAACATTTTTGTGATGTTGTATATTCATAATTGGAAATTCTTAATTCAAGTTAAGGACACATTCATATATATGTTAAGATTAATAAATAAACCAACATTTATATTCATATATATGGAGATCCTTTTTGAAGCATGGCCTTATGAATATGAATTTTATTTTCATGAGTGCACAAAGAAAGAGGAAAAAGCTTCTGTGTGTATATTTTCTGAGATCTTATTGTATTTTGATGATCTATTTCTTGTAAACAATTCAATGTTAGATAATCATCCCTAGCTAGCTAGTTATAGTGAACGTACTCACCTCATAGGCTTATATATATATATATTGAATCTCTCTAAAACCCCTAACTCCTTTTTTTAAAATTCCCCTTTTCCTTTTTATCAAAATAGTTTGTAAAATTTAATATTTATTTATCTATTTTGTGTATGTTTCAAAAATATGACATTAATATGTTTATGTAATTGTAAAAATATTTTAAAAAATGTTGGTATTGGTTTTTTTAATTAAAAAAAACAAAGATGTATGTCATTCCAATGAAATTTCAGAGAAAGTTTAACTTCTTATCATATGATTTAAATAATCATAAATCCTAATTTGATTCTTGGGAGCATTAATTTGAAGAATAATATATCATAAATAATAAAAATTGTTAAAATGATTTTTCTTTGTTTCACCAGCATTATTAAATATTTGCAATTGGACAATACTTACATCATATTTTTCAAATCCATTATGTCAAGTTCTCAAATCATACATAACCATGTGTATGGATATAAGAAATTTAACCTAAATATTTTCCTTTGCTACGAGGGTTTCTTAACTAAAAGCCAAGACTTAAACCATGAGGCCCAGCAAAGTTGGCACTTAGTTGAGTTCTTTAAGCATCTAATGAGAGGTTCAATCCCTCGTGGTACATATTGTAAGTGGAGCTAAATACCCAAGAGGGGGTGAATTGGGTATTCTCAAAATTTTCGGCAAATGATCTGTTTTGAAACACTAAAAACAGAGATGAACAGAGTAAGGGAAAGAATAGCGGGACACAGAAGTTTATACTGGTTCGGTCCTAATAACTTGACCTACATCCAGTCCCCAAACTCTCTGGGATTTCCACTATATCAAAGATTACACACTCTGCAATCAAGAGGTAATTCTTTCTCTAGAACTCACTCCCCCTTACAAGTTGTAATCAATGAACTCCCAAATCACCAAGTCCCCTTGACTTGTGATTCTTTACAATAAATGATATTCAGAAAGAAACTCTCTCTAAGAGCAGATATTGATAAACACTGAAGCTCTTTGTATCAGAAAATACTATACAAGTGAAAGCTGAAGAAAATAAATGTAAACTTGAATGCAATTCGTTTTCAGTAATTGTGGTTGTTGTGAGGACTTGAATGCAACTCTATTTATACTCAGGAAGCATTAAATGACCGTTGCATCTTCAATATAACCGTTGGAAGAAGTCTGCAGAGCTTAGCAAGTGGTTTTAGACTTCTTCTCTCTCTAATCTCCACTTAATCTAGCTGTCCAATTGTTCAGAGTTGACTTCCTCTGGATTAATCCGTTGGAGAAACAATTGCTTGTTGTAGAAATCATTATTAAATGCTTTGTAACCGTGTGCAGGTGGATTAGCCAAAAAATGCAACTTTCTGGACATAGCATTTAATGTTCTGAACTGCTTTTTGCTTTTTGCCTTAACCCTTCAATAAACATTCTTTAAAACATCTGATATTCACTAATAAAGTCGTTAAACATAGCTAGGAATATCAGAGAATAATATTGGAAAGTATCAAGATCAAACAAAAATGTTTTTCAAAATCGTCAGATTTGAATTTCTGAATCACCGCTGTGAACTCGAGTTTAGTTCTTGTGAACTCGAGTTTGGAGCTTCAGTTGGTAAAAGCGATTCAAGTTCAAAACATATAAACTGGAGGTTTGAAATTAAAACCTGAGGTTTTTAACTCATTTAAAAATCACATTGCTCTCGGGTTAATTTGAACTCGAGTTTGAAAGTTTGAACTTGAGTTCCCTTCTTCCAGAGAGGAATGTCGCGATTTTGAGTTCTGGAGAGTTTGTGACTAAGAGGCAAACTCGAGTCTATTAGTGACAGGCTCGAGTTTGACACTGTTCAAGATAAAACTTAGTTTTAGCTTTCAAAGCGCAAACCTGAGGTTTGAAGTGCAAACTCTAGAGTTTTTTCAAGTTGAAAAGTCTTTTGCTCTCTGTAAGGTTTAAACTCGAGTTTGCAATGCTAGGTTCGAGTTTGACACTATTTAAGTCAAAACTTTGTTTTAGCTTTTAAAACGCAAACCTAAGGTTTGAAGTGCAAACTCTAGAGTTTTCTCAAGTTGAAAATTTCTTTACTCTCTGTTAGGTTTGAACTCGAGTTTGCAATATTAGGCTCGAGTTTGTTCAACTTAGAAAAACTCTGAATGTTTTTGACCTGAAGTAAACTTGAGGTTTATGAAATGAGTCTGAAGTTTACTTTGGTTGAGAAATCTTGAAAGCTCTCTGCCAAGTGTAAACTTGAGTTTGCAATGATAAACTCAAGTTTACATGTTTTGTAAACTGTAGAGATTTTTCAAAACTGAAAAACTTTACTCTGAATGAAACAGTGCAGAGTTTGTGAAAATCTCTTAATTTGAAAAGTTCTTCTCGCCAGAGATGAACTCGAGTTTGTCATAACAGGCTCGAGTTCACAGGTTATGTAAACTATGGAAGATTTTCTCTGGAGGTTGCAAACTTGAGGTTTAAAAGAAAAAGTGTCGAATTTAAAATGTTTTTAAGTTAGAAACCTCTCTGTCTCTGGTAAACTCGAGTTTGCAAATGTAAACTCGAGTTTGCAAATGTAAACTCGAGTTCACACAAAGTTTGTGAAAACTTTGGAAAACTCTTAATTTCAAACTTTTTGCTTCAGACTCGAGTTCGAGGATTAAACTGGTGAGTTTACACCCTCTGTCAAAGGCAAACTCGAGGTTGCACATAATAAGCTCGAGTTTGTCGCAGACAGAGTGTTTTTGCTTGAAATTGACAAGTTTTAAATCACTCAAATTTTGATAAAAAAGATCTCCATATTGTTTACAATTGTTAGTAATCATCAAAACACATAGGGAACTAATACATATAGAGAGAGTTTCATAGCCAGCACTAATTGAAACCCCTTGGAGAAGTCTATGGTGTGAGAGGATTAGTCACCACTATCAGCAGTGGATACCTTGGGCTACAAAAGACAAAAGGCAAGACTAATGAGAAATCAATCCACCAATAATGTTGAACTTCATAAAATTTGAAAAAATTATTAGGACTATTATATTTTCCTTCAAATTTCTGTATATAATGTTTTAAAATCAGATCAAATGTTAGATCAAAAGAACTTGTATGTCGATTTTTATGGTTTAATCGATAAGACCAGTGGTTGAACTAATAACGTAATAATTTAAAAGATTAATAAAAAGGAATTATGTGCATTAGACACACACATTTATGGGCCTCTTTGGCTCAATCTCAAAAATTAGACCGTGCAATGCAATGCAGTGCCATATAATGATAATACAACGCAATTTTAATTATAGATCAAGTGTTTGGACTGATTTTTTAGTTATTTTTTTAAATAATTATTTAAAGTTAAAATATCACACAATGTCTATTTTGCCCTTGATATAATATTTATAAAAAAAATAGTTAAGAGTCATTGTAATGCCTCATCAATCATAACCATCATGTTACATAGCCGAGGATCATCCGATTACGATAGTTGTAGTGTGGTGGCAGGTGGTGACAGCAACGTTGAAGGAGGAGGTAGTAGTGGTGGCAGTGGCAAGGGCCTAGAAGAGGAGAAGGTAGTGGTGGCAATGACTAGTGGTGATAGCGACAACAATGGAGGAGGAGGTAGTGGTAGTAGCATTAGCAGTCTTAGTGGCGGTGGAGGCTACAACGATGGAGGTGGCGATGGTGTCAATGGAAGAAGAGGAGAAAGTACTGGTGGTGATGGCAAGTGGTGACAACGACAAGGGAGGAGGTAATGGCACAACGGCAGCTACCATAGTGTCGGCTACAACAACAATGGTGGAGGTGGCGAGAACAACGGCTGTGGAAGAGGAGGTAGTGATGGTGGTGGTTGTGGTGTGGTGTGGTAGATAAAATGACGAGACAAGTGAAATAAAGACAAATGAGACTAAATGGTAAATTGAACTTTTTTTAACCATGCAATAAGGTGGTAGTGAGTATTTAGAGGGGGAAATATGAATAAGGATTGCCAATTTTTTTTTGTTAATCATCATTACTGTGGTAAAGCCTATTACCATACTAAAGAGAAATTAAACACTCTTCTCTTAGTAATGCAATCATGATTACCATTACAGTATGCAATAGGTTAAATCAAATAGGCTCTAAGTTGATTATATATTTACTTATCATCATAATAACACCAGTAATATATGAAGTTTTACTTCAAAAACATTATATGACTACAAATGGAGAATAGGTTCAATTTTTTTATAGGATTTTTAATTTTTTTTTTCATAAGTTTTTCCATTGGCACAATATGTCCAGTTTTTTTAAACATTGTTCCAATTCTCGGTCAGTTTCCAAATTTAAACTTAATGACAACTCAACTCCAATCCAATCAGACTCAACAATGAAAATGATTTTCTAGTCCTAGCCAAAATCCCAATATGATTGATAAGTATATATGTCTAGCTAATGTCAAATGGTTTGATATATAGACATATATACATAGAATGTGCCCTTGACTATTAATTTTTAAAACCATAATTACAATGCAATAATGATATGGTTGTGCTGTGCATTACAACTAAAATTGTCTTATTAGCTTATTTGTTGATTAATTGATTAAATTTACACCGAAATTTTAAAATAAAATATAAAGCCATAGCCTTGACATTGACCTTACAACGGAGGCAAATCTTTGTGGACAGCCATTTGCTAACTCAAAAAAGTCAAATCTTCGCCGTAAGCAATTAATTGATCTGTTTATTTGAAGTTTGAGACAAGTGGCATGGATGTAGACAAAATTGTTCGTATTTATTTTTTTTCAAGTCATAATCTGATGTGGCAACTAAATGGCAATATTTGAATTATGCGTACAATCCAAAGACGTGGGAGTGAAGATGCTTCATTTAAAGATGATAAAAAAAGGGAAAAATTAGTTATTAAATCTTATAGTTTACTTTAATTTTGAATTAGATCCTTGTAATATGTTTGTTTAATATAATTTGATGCATAGTATATACCTCATCCTTAAGTGTAAAAACCTTTAATTTTAATTTACAGAAATTTGTTGGTTTCCTTTAACACTTATACATTTTTCCCGTAAGGGTCTAATTTCAATAAAATAAATTATAATAACTGGGTTTAAAATTTAGATGTGCATTGAGAACTTGTGGATTAATTTTTCTCAAGAGAAGAAGAAGAAGAATCTTTTGTTTCTATTAAAGAAAAACACAGGATGGACTAAATAAGGGTTTGACTTCATTTGATAAATAAAAAGTTTTTACGTAATTAATATATTTGAATGCTTATGAAATAATCTGGTGGCTTTATATTGTAAAGGAAACTATAGACATAAATAATGTTCTTAATTGAGTTGGTGTACCGTCCAAATAATTCGGTCAATAAGAAACTGAAACAGGAAAAGAGAGACAGAGAGAGAGAGAGAGGAGAAGAAGAAACCGTCCCTATAGAATACGAGTACCATAGACTTCCCAGACTCATGTCACGTGCAAAAGATTTTTCTGGATTTGTTTTTGTTCCTGTGAGTAGAGTGTGCCTGACATCCCTCATCCTTTCAAATGGGATCTTAGAAAATGCATACTTTTATATATATATATATAAATTTTAGAAAAGGGGTTAGGATCATCCACAATCTAAGGGTTGGAAAGAGGAGTCCTTTGTTCAGTTTATAAATTTATTCAGTTTTATTAATATGTTCAAAAAAACTTTTATATTAAGGATTGGAAAGAGGAGTCCTTTGTTTGATTAGCAGATTTTTTGTAAGGTTTTCAAGCCTGATGCTAAAAAAAAGAAAAAGAAAAAAGAGTGTGGCTCTGTTTTAATCATAATTAGAACCTATTTTTGAGGGTTAAGGTTAATTTAGTACCTTGAATTTATTTTTTTCTTTTACATCCAGTATTTTTAAGTATTTTTCTAAATATATCCATAATTCTAAAGTATTTTGTTGTTCATTCAGCACCTGAAATATGCTTTTTGGTGTATCCAATGTCCTACAATATTTTATATATAGCTCACCCATTATCTGAAATAATTTTCTAGTTGCGTCCAACTCCCTATTGAAAAATACACTTTAACACACTGAATGTGCCTACATTTAATAGACTTTTTGAAGAGTTAATGACAAGGGTTTAATTTTATCCTAAAAAAGTACTTTAAGGGCAAATTTGCGGCACAAGATATTTTAAAGTATTGACAGCGCTTCATCCCCAGCCAAGAGTTCGCCTCTCCATTGCACTCTCAGTTGTAATTTCATGTGCATCAACTTGTAAAGCTCCACTGCATGATGATGAGGAAGGAAGAAGGCAACAGATGGAGGGAGGCGATGCGACTTTTTTTTCTTGGGAGGGTATTTTTATCTTTTTATTTTATTTTATTTTATTTTTATTCACTAAATATGAAAAATAAATTTTATTTCATTATTCTTAATATTACGCCAAACAACAACATTGTGATCACTATTATATTCCCACTTATTCCACAAATCAAATAGGGTATTAGTGTATTGATAATTGAATAAAAAATTGCATTGGGAAAATAGAAAGAGTTACTATGAATTTCATATTTTATATAAGTTTATATTTATATTAATGATTATAATAATACTAAAATTTTATAATAATTTCTGAGGAAGAAAATTTAAAATAAATTAAAATACTACACATTAAATATATTAAATTAAAATATATTATTATCACGAGCCTTTAATCATGAATTTCAACAATTATTTGAATTAAACCGCTTGCATGTTCAACTCAAAACTCTTTTCATATATTTATTTTGTATACTACATGTACGATTTGTTTTTACTAGTTACACTATACATACGATTCAAATATGTGGATGAAACCAACGAGAAGTGGTATAATTGGCTAAGGCGTTGTCCTTCAGCCCAAAAAAGAGAAGATTCAACACCCGCAGGTCGATGTGAGGATCTCGTTGATGGACGATCTATAAACGTTTTTTTGTATCTAGAGGCATGCCCTGACCCTGGTGGATTACAGGTGCATGTCTACCCAACCTAAATTTTTCTTATATCAAACAGAAAAAAGAAATATGTGTATGAAGATTTTTTTTTTTGATATGAGGATGAAGAATTTTTCGGTCAAAGAAATGTTGAGTATTTACTAGAGGTGTTAGTTAAATCCTGTATTGGCATTAGGCACTTGAAGAGCTGGGCCAAGAAAAGGCCTATTACAAAAAGGCTAAATTATGTCAAGTCTAGTAGGCCTTACCTCAAGGGGCCAATATGGGACAAGTTATTTTAATCATTGGGGTAATAATTTTGCGGCCAAACCCCCTTAACTTTATTATATATAAATGCGAGTCTTCTAAGTTTTGAAACTTTTGCAGGGAATTCTTCTAAACATTTATGCAAATAACTTTTTTATTATTAGTTTTGTTCTTTTTTTTTCCCACTATTTTTTTTTTGCATGTATATTAAAACTTTAGAGGCTTATATGCATATAATTCAAAATTTGAAGAGGATGTATACAGACAAAAATATAATTTAAGGGAATATATATATTTGATGATTAAGATTTATCCCTATAGAGTTGAAAGTTTAAATAGGTTTGTTATTAAGTTTTAAAATTTAAGGAGATTATTTGTACCTACTTCAAAGTTTAGGGAAATTTTGTGTAATTTAACTTAATTTTTAAAACATTTGATCCTATTCCATTTTATTCAATATTGGATATGACTTGTGACTCATGATAAGTTTAGCTACGTTATCTTTTTTCCTTTTGCAACATTATAAATAAAAATATTTTTTTTTTCTTCCATTTTTACTTTAGAACACCTAACAAAACATATGCCATGCAGGTTTTTTCTGTTTATTCAGCTCAAACTTTTTTAAAAGTACTATTACCAAAAAAGTTTTTTTATCTGTTCTGAAAAACAATTCTTAAGACTACATCACAAAAATAAATTTAAAAACAAAATGAAAACACAATCAAACTGTATTACAATACTGTTGAGCTTTACCAAACGCAATCTATCATTTTGAATAATTCTTCAGACATTCAATTGTGTTCCTAGTTGCTGTGATGACAAGTGACGCATAAGTTGTTCAAAATTAATTTAGTAATATTAACCAAAAATTTAGAATATAAAAAGATTGCCTATTTCCAACACATTACTCGCATATTTGAACCAAAAATCTATATATTCATATAGTAATCTTACTATTTTAATTAAAGTGGTTAGTGAGCAAGTCATATTAATAACAATATGTGAACAGTACAAACCATTCTTCAATCTATATCCATATAATGCAAAGAATCCAACTATGATATACTGTTATACATGTAGAAGCTAGTTGAAAGGTTTATTTTGGTCTTAAAAAGTTAAAATATGAATCTACATTTTTCCCAAATTTATAATATTACCCTATATTGTCCCTATTAATTACAAGTATTAAAGAGATTTATTTCAAGTAAACAACAGACATTTGTTAGAAATAAATTAGTCATTTAGCTCTTACTCTTACGTCTACAACCATCAACCATAGTGACTATAAAAGCAGAAAGTACAAAGAGCTTATGTTGTTTATAACAGCACAAATATGAAATAGTAAATGAAACTAGCTAAGCATAACAATCAGAACAAATCTCCTGCAACAAACTCAAAAACTTCTCGTTTACCACACAAGTTTCTCTATCCAATTTCCAACACCAGGCCCATTTGGTAGTGGAAAAATGGGAGGAGGGAAAAGGAAAATTGGATTTTCCCCCGCCGGCCATTTGGTTTGAGGAAAATATTTTCCTAGGCCACCAATTTTTAACCATACGATTAAAAATGAGTTTCCACCAAAATTGATGGGAACTAATTGTTAAGTGGGAAGAGAAAATGTTTAAAGACACAAAAACCCTTCATATGACCTTGGATGTGAAATAAAAAGGTGAGTGGGCCCATCCTCTTGTGAATATTATCGGGGAAACTAGGGATCTTCTCTTCAGGGACTGGCGGGTTGAGCTCCATTACACGTCGAGAGCCAATATCACATGTGCAGACTATATGGCCAAGAGTGGCCATGATGATCCAGTTGATGTTGATGAGACTCTTGTTCAGTCGGTTCCCAGTGGCTGTCTTGACCTCTTTTTAAGAGATAGATTGGTCTGTTTTTGTTAGCTTAATCCTCATGTATTAAGGGTTAGACCGTTAATGGTCTAGTTCCGCCTTTTCAAGCTTCCGCTTGCCTGTACTATTCTAAAAAAAAAGGTGAGTGGGTCCCATAGATATTTAAATAATATTTTTACTCCAAGGCAAAAAGATCTTTTAGCTCATTTACCTATCCCATTTTCTTCAAATCAAATAAAAATTTTCTTATCAATCTATTTTTTTTTTTCCGCTGCAAATCAAACATTTATGTGGTAAAATATTTTCCATTTCATTCCTTTCCAACCTTCTTTTTTAATCCAAATGGGCCCTTCGAAGCGACTTAGCTCAAATACCCTGTCTCTAGCTGCATAATGTCTGTTAGCGTTATAAAAACAGAGCATACGAATCGCAAAACAATTGGGCAATGCAAAAAAATTACATTGAGCAGGGGCTTATTCTACTAAGAGTGAGCTGTCTAAATTTTATTACATAATTACATCTCTGTAGTTCTTCCTCAGTCCGATGCCAGAAGAACAAGCTTTAATCCTCTGTATCTAAGAAGTTAACCGTCTAAATGAACATATATGGGTACAACTCTCACTAAGAGTCAGTAACAACGACCTGTTTCTAACTTTCTATGATTGAGGCCTACTTTTTCTGTTTTTGTAGAGCAAATATGACTAAGGCCTACTTTATTATCATTTTTATTATGATTACAGATCAACTAATTTCAGGCATCGTCAAGTTCTTCTGAAAAATTTACCTCCCCTCTTTCCCATGCTTACCTCCATTAGACTTGACGGAAGAAGCGACTTGGTATCTGGCCTCCATCTTAATTCTTTAAGTGTGGTGAATATTGTTGCTAGTGAGGGTGAGATTTCACTATCCTTTATGTTCTTACAGGAAACTACTCTAAGGCTCTGAAGCTCCTTCCAGGTTGTTAGCACTTAGCAATGAACACATCTTACAGGAAAATGGGAGAAGCCATACCCGTGCTTCAATAATAATGTCTAACACATCTAACGCATTAATCTAGCCATCATTGTTTAAGTCTGCTTCTTGAAAATTTCCTAAAGTGTTAACAGCTTCATTATTCAATCCTTTCTTTCGCATATATCTACTTGACGTGTTAACACTGTGTCCTTAACGCGTTAACGATCCTTTGGGAAAACCTGTCTTTGAACTTCACACGCTGTACTAATGAGTTATTCTCTTTCACGTTGTTATTAACGATCTTTTTCTGCATCACCTACAGATTTGTATTAACTGTTGGCGAGCTTAATTTGTTCTAAAAAACTATTGCTTTCACATGTTCAACTTAAATTGTTAACTTCCACATTTTCTATTAATTGGTGCATGGTTTATGTGCACAACTTCAACATGCAAAACGGGTCAAAACCCAAATAGACATAAAAACTGCAATATCCCGTAAAACAAATATCCAGTCCAACACTGGGACTGATCTCGGATTCACAGCAGTAGAGGTTGATCTCTAGTTGACAAAAATTACACACTGTATACTCAACTATAAGATACTTAACATGATATCTCTAAAATATATATGTATAATATTAGATCATATATTAGTTTATAAGTTAGGCAAGTTAATGTGGAGAAAAACAATAAATGTAACAGATAAAATGAAAAAAAAAAAAAAAGTTTTATATCAAGATCCAAAATATACCTCCAAACTAGCTAGGCCCTACAGTAAAGGCCGGAGGTGTATTTATTAAGTCATTTATACATAAATTACAGAACAATATCTTATTCTTCTAAGGTGGTTCTCCTTTGCGCAGCTTTAGCACACCATCGCAGTCTTAGTCATGTGGCGGCCAATATCTTTAAACAAATCAAATCATCAGCGAGCCATATGTATTAGCAAAATGGAAGAGTTACGAGGGGCAATTCAAAAGAGGGAAACAAGTGAAGACTACATATGAACTCTGCAATACAATTGTCATATGGCAAGTACATGAGGCGGTTACCCATAATTAAATTAAAATTTAATCAAAAAAAGGAAAAGAGTAGTTAACAATCTTTACGTTTTGGAAGCAGCTCCCGAACAAGTGGCCGAGCTGTTGCAGGGAAATGAAGGGAGAAGAGAAGCACAAAAATCAAAACAAGGTTCCAAACCAGCTTCTTGTTCGTCTTACTCATCTTCTTCCAACACTCTATGTATATAAGGAAGGACCACCACTTTGTGTGTTTATATAGACACACACATACACACGAGAGATGTGGAGATTACAATAAACAATGATATGTTTAGATAGATGAAATTTACTCAGTCCTTTCAAATTTTATTATTATCAAATAGGATTTTTCAAAACTCATCGGCTAGACTGACTAAAAACCAAAAGGACAGACCGAGGACAAAGATATGGAAAAGGACTGTTAAAATTAAATCTGATTATGAAATTGGAAAACCAGAGTAACTTGTATATGCATCCCAAAACTAGTTAAGGCATCCCCAAAAAAATTTTGGGATGCCGTATCCCTTTCTCTAACAACGTCCCCTCAAAAGACTTTCCTAAAATAAAGAGACGTAAATTGGTTCAAATTTAGGACGTTAAAAATGTTTTTTGTGGTAGTGAAGTCTTACTTTTAAAGGGAAATGCTATTGAAAATTTTAAAAATTAGTAAGGCAACCCCTTCCTTAACCCATATTCATATTGTTAGTTCTCTATATGTGCTTTGATGATAACAGACAATTATAAATAAAATGAACTTAATGATTGAAGTGAATGTATTTTATCTTGATCAAATCTTGAATTAGTAAGTTGTTTAATATGTTTGGCAAAAACTAACTTGAGTTAAGGTTTTGAAACACTTGAGTCAAGTGTTTTGAAACTTTAGGCAAAAAGGTTTTAATTTTGACTGACTCGAGTTAAGACTTTGCGAAATGTTCTTATGAAAAGCATCAAATCAAGTTAACAGTCTTTGACTCATGTTGACCTTGTGTGGACTTAAACATATCTTTTTAAATCATAAGTCCTGCGCTCAAATATGTTTCAACAGTTAAAAATTGCCTCTAGTTGATTTTGATTAACTTAAGTCACTCATTAGAATTGGCACTTTTGCACTTGAGTCATCTCGTGTTTAAATCACTTTGAACTTTTTTGTGAATAGAAATTGTTAACTCGAGTTATGATGTTGAACACTCGAGTCATCTGTTAGAGTTATCCTGTAGAGGTACTCAAATTGGAACAGTGAACGATTTCTAGGTTTCGCCGTAAACCTAATTGGTTACTTCCAATCACGTAAATCAATAGTTCAAATCGCACTAAAAGCTAGGGCATTTCCCATTTTTATAGGAACTTTTGTACCAGAAACAATGGTATCTCCAATTATAGCCCCTCTGGCTATAATTGGTTACTTAAAGACTCGAATGTCTTTTTGTTTAAAGCATTTTCAAATAATAACTTGAAGTCATTTGTTGTGAAAGAATGAGAAATATGTGACTCGAGTGACCAACTTGAAGTGAGTATTTTAGACTCGAGTTAAGTTCTTGCAAAGTTATCTTCTTATTCTTAACTTCTGCTTTCAAACAAGTTTTTATGGAAGATAATACTCGTGACTCGAGTGTTGTAAGATCAACTTGAGTCAGTTAGTAATCAACTCGAGTTGGCTCTTTTGCTTCTATAAATCACCGTGTTCATAAAGTTAAAATCATTTATTGTGATTTCATATCTTCTTATCATCTCTCATTATTGTTTCTAACCATATTAATCAGTTATATTAATGAGTTTCAAATGATTATGAGGATGATTAACGCACAAATCACAAAAAGCATTGAATATGTCAGAAGCATTAAATGTTGTCGTAGAAAACGAGACACAAACTTGACAAGCATTCTCTGATCAATCAGAAAGCATCCCTACTATTCCTATTCCACATTAAATGCTATATCACAATGGGCAAAAGGAATGAAGGAACAACAAGCGGCAGAATAACGACGATTATTCTCAAAATCGAATCGTGTGAGTAATGAACAAACTCAACAGTCTAACAACTATGTTTATTACTCATAACAGATTCATTGAAACTTCTCAACAATCATTAATTTCTACCACCAAATATAAGGTGAAACATTCAATTCGATTCAACTATCGAAACATTTACGCTCAAACAAATTTATTGTAAATACTGTTTCATTCATTACTGTGTAATATCTTCGGATATTTCTAAACTTTAGTGATTCTTAATCTACTTTGTAAAAGAGTTATTTTCTAATCAACATTACTGTAAGAAATTCAAGGTAGAGAAATCTTGAGAGTGGATGTATTGATTACAACTTGTAAAGGAGAGTGAATATTAGAGAGAGGATTACTTCAGAGTTACAGAGTGTGTAATCAGCTGAAAGAGTTAGTAAAAAACCTAGAGTGTTTGGGGACTGGACTGTGTCTATTATTCTTCCTTTCGCTGCTCTGTTCTTTACTTATCAGGGTTATTTGCAAAAAGTTTTTAAATTACCCAATTCACTCTCCTCTTAAGTGATATTTTGTCTTTCACATATGTCATAATGACAATTGTTCTACACTTGAGTACTATTCAAAATGGATTACGGTTGGATGAATGCATTGAGAACTAATGAAGAATATGGGCATGTGGTGGAAGAGTTTATTGAATCTATTGAAATGAATGCGCTTAGTAAAAATGAGAAGTATTTTTTTTTTCCCCTTGTGTCAAGTGTTTAAATGAGAGTCAACGAGATATTGATAATATAAGAAATCACTTACTTTATGATGGAATAAATCTTTGTTATTACACAAGGAGGATATGGCATGGTGAGTAAGTAACTGCTTGTGTGCCTCCCATGGGAAGGAAGTCTGGAATTCTAGCTGAAGAGAGTGTTCGGTGGCTACCCCCTGTGGGCTTTCCACGATGACTCCTGTACCGCTGCCCTTTGCGTTGGACGATCCGTCCACGTAGACCTTCCAGATCCCATCACTGACTATTGCCGGGGTGAGTTCCCTGATGAAGTTCGCGAGTGCCTGGGACTTAATCGCCTGCCGGGCTTCGAACGCGATGTCAAACTCTGATAGCTCTATGGCCCAATTGGTCATTCTTCCTGCCAGGTCCGGCTTATGAAGGATCTGCTGGATCGGCTGGCTGGTTCTCACCACAATCCGGTGTCCCTGGAAATACGACCGGAGTCTTCGTGCCACTGTGAGTAGAGCGAAAGCTACCTTCTCCAGCTTCTGGTACCGGATTTCAGAGCTTTACAGGGCCTTGCTGGTGAAGTATATTGGCATTTGTCCGGCCTCGGACTCCTTGACTAGGGCGGCGCTCACGGCTTCATTGCCGATTGATAGGTAGAGGAATAAGATTTCACTTGGGTCCGGCTTTGTGAGCACCGGAGGAGATGCCAGACATCTCTTTATCTCTGCGAAGGCCGCGTCACAGTCCGGGATCCATCCGCCTCGGGTTTCTTTCTTTAGCAACTTGAAGAGAGGTAGGGCTTTCTCGGCCGACTTTGGCAAGAAGCGCGTCAACGCAGCTAGTCGGCCTATCAGTTGCTGTACCTCCTTCTTTGTCCTCGGGGGCTACATGTCGAGCACGGCCTTGCATTTGTCCGGGTTGGCCTCGATACCTCGGTTCGCCAACATGAAGCCTAGGAATTTCCCCGCTAGGACTTCGAACGCGCATTTTGCCGGGTTCAACCTGATTCGATGTCGCCTTAATTTGTCAAACGTCTATTCAAGGTCCCGGATGTGGTCTTCAGGGAGCTTCGACTTGACGATCATGTCGTCTATATAGACTTCAATGTTGCGCCCGATCTGGTCCTCAAAGACCCGGTTCATCATCCTTTGGTATGTGGCCCCAGCATTCTTCAGTCCGAATGGCATGACGTTGTAGCAGTAGTTCGCCTTGTCCGTCATGAAGGCTGTCTTTTCCTGGTCGTCCGGATGCATGGCGATCTGGTTGTATCCGGAGTATGCGTCCATGAAGGAGAGCAGCTGGTACTCGGCCGAGTTGTCTACCAGCTTGTCGATGTTAGGCATTGAAAATGAGTCCTTTGGGCAGGCCTTGTTGAGGTTGGAGTAGTCCACGCACACTCTCCATTTGCCGCTGGGTTTAAGGACCATTACCACGTTGGAGAGCCAGGTGGTGTACTGTACTTCCCGGATGAAGCCCGCTGCTAGGAGCTCTTTAACATGGTCCTCGAGGGCCTGTTGCCTGTTATCAGCGATGTTCCTCTTCTTCTGCGCCACTGGCCTTGATCGCAACCATATGCCAAGTTTGTGACAGCAGAAGTGGGGGTCGATACATGGTACATCGGCCGTGGTCCAGGTGAAAACGTCCTGGTTCTGCTTTAGGAGACGGGTCAGGAGAGCCTTGAGGTTGCTTTCCATGTCTCGGCCGATCTTGGCAGTCTTGGACTGGTCCTCCCCCAATATTACGTCTTCCAGCTCCCCTTCTGGCTTGGGCCTCGGGTTATCATGCTCCCGGAGGTCGAGCTCGACCATGTTGACTTGCTGCCGCGGCTGTCTCTCCGAGCCGGCTCGTCCACTTGCTCGTTGGATCCGAGCCGAGGTGGAGACGAGGGTCCTCCTTCCTTGACCCGGAGAGCTTCAAAGTAGCACTGCCTAGACTCCTTCTGGTCTCCGGACACCACTACTATCTGGTTCTTGTGGTTCACCATCTTCAGCTTTTGGTGCTTGGTGGATACTAGTATATCCCAATTGTGGATCGTTGGTCTGCCGAGGATGATATTGTAGGGGGACCGGAAGTTGGCGACCGCGAATCTTACCTGTTCAGATTTGAAGGCTTCTTTGGTGCCGAGGGTCAATCTGAGGTCGATGTAGCCTTTAGGGAAGGATTGCTCGCCGTTGAAGCCGACTAGGGTGGTTTTGCACGGCTTGAGGTCCTCTGGGTCGAGGTGCATCCTTTTATAGGCGTCCCAGCTTATTATGTCGGCCGAACTTCCTGCATCCACAAAAATCCTTTTAACGCGGCAGTTAACCAAGGTTCCAGTAATTACCAGTCCGTCGAGATGCCCGGGTATGACATCCTTCAACTCTTAATCGGTGAAGGTCAGAGTAGGCGGCCGAGGCTTTTTTGAGTCTTCCTTGAACTTCGGGGGGTCTTGGATGGTTAGTACCTCGCGGAGGTATTTCTTCCGCTGGCTGATGGTGTCTCCCCCCCTCTGAAACCTCCGCTGAAAACGTTGCACTGAAACTCTATGTCAGGAAATTCGTTGTCCGAGGCCGCCCTCTGCTTCTTCTCCTGCTTTCGATTCTCCTTGAGTGGGCTTTGTGAGCTGCCGTGGTCATTGCGCTTCCTGCTCGCCCTTCCCTGGGTCTTGATCACGTACTGACGCAACTTCCCCTCTCTCGCAAACTTCTCAATGGCGTCACGGAGATCATAGCATTCGTCAGTAGTGTGTCCGTGGCAGTCGTGGAATGCGCAGAACTTGGTACGGTCCGTGTTGGAGCGTCCTCGAATAGGCCTCGGCTTCTCCACCCGTTTCATCTCGGTCTAGGCTACCTCTTTCCATACCTGGGACCGAGGGACGTTCAACGGGGTATAACTGTCATATTTATTCTTCGCCTCGGCTCGGTCAGGTTTGCCTCGGCCATCTCGGTTTCGTCTTCTGGCTTTGGCCTTCGCCCCTCTCGGCTGTTCATCATCACTGTGTGGACTTCTCCTCGTACGCTCCCGTTCATCGGCGTTGGCCGCTTCCATCTGCTCCATCTCCAGGTACTTCTTCACCTCAGTGTAGAACTCGGTTAACGTGTACACTGGGTTCTTGCATAGGTGACGAGCCAGCCGTGACGACGGGTCTAGCCCATTGACTAGGTAGTGGACGTGGACGTCCTCGGTCAGTAATCGCACTTGCATGGCTATGTCTCGGAACCGATCTAGGTACTTCTGTAGAGCCTCACCTTTTTTCTGTCGCACTTTGCTCAGTGTGAACATGGTTTTTGGCTGCTTTTTGCTCGTGGCGAAGTGCAGTTCGAACTTGCGTCCGAGGTCCTCGTAGTCCCGGATAGAGTTGTCCGGGAGAGAAGTCAGCCACCTGTGCGCCGGCCCGTCCAGAGTAGCCGCGAAAAGGCGCTGAATGACTGGGCCGCTGATCTGTCGGACCCACATGAGCTTTTCAAAGGTAACCAAGAGGTTCCGCGGGTCTTGGCTTCCATCGTACTTCGGCAGGCTGGTTAAATCAAAGCGCTTTGAGAAACGGGCTGTTGCCGCCTCCCTCGAGAACGGGGATCTTCCAGTCTCCGATAAGTATGTCACGCGATATTCCTGAGGCGATCCGTGGCGAGGCCGGGGAGTTCTTTCCTCCGCGCGGGGCTCTTCTCGATCTCGGTATTCCCTTGCATGCCGATCAGTGCGGTTAAGACCGACACCGTGGTTTTCTCTGTGTCCCGGGGACCGTGGTCTGCCCCGGTCTGTGCTCTCATGCCGCCTTGGTTCGCCGTGGCCACGGCGTGGGTTCCTCGGCTCAGAGTTGCTCGAGGAACTGCTGTCATCCACTGAGGCTCTCCTTGCACGCCCATGGTTCCTGCGGTGACCCCTCTCGCGGCGGTCCTTCTCGAGCGCTTCCTGGATCATCTTTTCGAAAGCTTCAAAGTCAGCTCGTCTCTGCTGGTCATTGTGCTTTTCCTTGTTCTCCAGACGCCGCAGGAACGATTCCTGTGTCCTTCGCATCATGCGGACGTCGGCATCAACTGCCCGGACGTCACGTGTTAGAGACAGTGTGAGCGCTCCTAGTGGTTGCCGGTCTTCCCGCTGCGGCTGCTCCTCTTGGAGCGGCTGTTCCCTTGCCGGGGAGGAAGTCACCGTATCAGTAACATGCCCTTCTGGGGTGTTTTCTCTCCGTGGCGGTGCCGGCAGCTGATCTGGTGGTGGACGGCTGGCTTGTGGGTCTCCTCCCACCGGTTGGGGGTTTCTGCTATGGCTTCTAGTGCTCACCATCAGTAGTCACGAGGATTGAATTTTTCGTCCCCACGGTCAGCGCCAATGTTCTGTATGAAGAACACAAAGATTGGACTTGACTAGGTTGTCAAGCCTAGAGCCTACGTACCTTCTGAAGGGATCAAAGTCCACGTAGTTCGTAGTAACCTAGAAGGCACGTAGCCAGGGGAGTGGGGTGTGTGCTCTGTGTGGCAGAAAGTAACAAGAGCATAAGATAGAACGTGTGCACCTATTTAGGGTTTCCTCCTATTTATAGAGGAGCTTGGTGCGCGTATCTCCCTATTAATGGGGGATATCTATGATTGAGCCGTCAGGGGCTGATTGGCTGGTGCCATGATTGTAGGAGAATCTTCATTGATGAGATCCTAAAAATAGGGGATCTCGGATCCCTTCCTCATATAGTGTGGATTCCCTTATAGGCACCATTGGGCCGAGGTCCGGACTTGGGCCGATTGGGCCGGTCCGTAACAGTATGAAAATACATATGAGATTTTTTCGAACATGTACTTAATATCAAATATTTTTTTTAGGAATTTTGAACTTTTAAAATAGGTAAAAAAGTATTCCTACATATTAACTATTAATTGACTGTTAATAAGACAAAATTTGATTATAAATGGTAACGTAGATGCTGATGTGGGTATGAAAATCCTAACCGGCAGATCGTTGTTGACCAAACAAGGGAAAAGAGAAGGAAGAAGGTGCTAATGAAAAAAATTAGGGCTGACTTTTGAGAGTGATCTGAGGGTGATCGATGACTTGAAAGAATATGGCTCCGGGTTGGCGTCCAACCATCAAATCCAAGGAGAGGTGTAGTCTGAAACGGAAATCGCTGAGGGAGCCAGCGATAAATGGAACGGACAGGTAAGGAGAACCTATCCCATCTGGACCATCTAGATGGGATCTGAACGGTCCAGATTTATTTTTTATTTTTTACTTTTGATTTTTTTTAAAAAAAAATTATTTTAATGAGTAGAGAATCTAAAATAATAATATTTTCTTAACTAACATTTTTTCAAAAAAAAAATTCATTAAAAAGTAACCAAACTAAAAACATTAAATCTAGACCGTCCATATAGAATTTGGATGGTCCAGATGGGATAGGCTTTTCCTGCCTATCTAAAAAATAGGTAGGGAATCCAGTTCCTAAATGAGTGAGGGTGAGTGGAAAAAGAGATAAGAGAGAAGAAATGGAAAAAGATAGACGAGGGGGGTATATATTAGGGGTAAAATTAAAAATAATTAATTGATAAGACAAAAATAAAGTGAATTTTATATAAAAACCACACCCCTCACAAGTTTCACTTTTATATTTTGAATTAAAGAATTTTATACAAAGGAACATATCTATTTAAACAATGTTGTATTATATTCCTTCCATTCCTTTTTATAAGAAATATTTAACTGAATTTTGCAGTTCAAAAAGTTAGTTAAAAAAAATAAATATGTCAAAATTGTAACCATTTTGACTAAAATATTCTTATTTGTGGAATACAAAGAGAATAAGGACATTATTATATATAATAAAGAGGATTGTAGAAAAGAGAGAATAAGAAAATAAATATTGTAGAAGTAATAGTAATACATCTTTGAAATTGGCAAAATTTATTATATTGATACTAATCGGGTAATTAAATAAGGATAAAATAAGAAATTAATAAATAAAAAAATAGGACATTATCTGAGATTTCTTATAGAAAGGCATGAGGTATTGATAGTGGTTGCTTCTTATAAAAGGATATGGAGTACAAAGGAACGGAGGGAGTAGTACTACTCGTATTACATGTTCCCTCATTATTCTCCTTATTAAAAATAAATGCTTTGACAAATATAAAATAAAACTTATATTTTATGGCACACAATTGATAAATTTGAAGCTTATTATAAATAATGAAAGGAGTACAAGGTAAGAGATGAGTAGTTCTCATTAGTGATTATAACTCACTTGAGAGTATTAATTAAAGGTTTCTAATATCACACTTATTTAAACTCAGATCAAGTAAACTTGTGAAACAAATGTAAACTAGGAATGAGCTTGGATAGTAAAATAATAAGAGTTTACTTTTATTAATAAATAAATATTAAAAATATATAATTAAATAATAAAAATATAAGAAGTGGGAATAATTTATTTAAATATATTTTAAAAATAAATAAGTAAAATTAAATTAATCAACATTTATAATTTATCATACTCAATAAATAAACTTTAAAAGAGACTATATATAAATTTATTGAACACGATCAAATAAAAGATGTTAGTGCGTGCTTAGAAGTAAATTTACATGAGTTTGCATGTAAAAACGTAAAATTGATATGTAAAATCATGAGTTCAAACGAATTTACAATTAGACGAGTTTAAGAGTGACTTAACATGATTTTATAAGTTAAAACTTAGAAACATAAAAACAATAAGCTTGGAGAGTTATTTTGCGAGTTTGACAACAATAAAACAAATTACATATGCAGCATATTTTCAAACTAAAAGAAAAAAAAAATTACATACTTTTGGGAAACCATTTACAAATTTTTGAGAAAATTTTTTGGCAGTTTGTTTGTTAGTTCTCTATGTGTTTTGATGATGTCTAACAATTGTAATAGTTAATAGCAAAGCTTTGAGTTCTTTGAAAAATCTTACAAATTTAGCAACTCAAGTTGTCAATCACAACTCAAGTCATAGCACTTAGAAAATCAGATTTTTGCAAAACCCATAACTCAAGTTGTCACTTAACAACTTGAGTTATGAGTTGTACTTCAGTTTTTCAAATGACATCGCGGCATCATATTTTCCTAAGTCTGATATGACTCGAGTCATTTCAAACATAACTCAAGTCATAAAGAGTCACAGAGAGCTTAACCAATATGTTGTTCTGATCTGACTCGAGTTGCCTTGGATAACTCGAGTCATTTTATTTGAAATTCCTCTCTATTTGAAAAATGTCGCAATTATGACTCGAGTTGCTTTTACTAACTCTAGTCGTCTTATTTGAAATTCCTCTTTGTATGAAATTGTTTCAATTGTGACTCGAGTTGCCCCAAATCACTTGCATTATACTATATGGAATTTCTTCTCTGTCTTGAGATACCGCAACTATGACTTGAGTCATCTGATGTAACTTGAGTCATATTATTTGAAAAATCTTCTCTGTCTCCAAAATAGTTTAAGCATAACTCGAGTCATCCTCAGTAACTCGAGTTACTTGCATCAGAATTTTGAATTCCTCGTTTTCGTAATCTGAAAATCTCTGATTAAATGTTTGGTACTGCACAGTATTGATTATCATCATTTCTAACCAAATTTAATCAATTTGTTAGTGGATTTCAGACATGATTAACAAGTTTTAAACTTCAAAATTCCATAAAGCAAAATCTTGTCAGACGCATTAAATGCTGAATCAGAAAGAAAGCACGAAAGAGGAAAATCAACTTCTGAATAAGATTAAAGCATTTCAAGCATTCCCAGTCAACGTTCTTCCTAACTCTCAACGGACAAATTGAATGAAGAATGTCAACGTGGAATAACGACTAATTCTTAGAAGTATATGAAGAGACGAAGCCCAACTCAACGGATATATTCAACGGCTCATTAAGTCTCATCTCAACGGTCATTAAATGCAAGTATCTATAAAAGCCAAAAGCATTCAAGTCTCTACCTACCGAAACTCTGCGCATTCAATTAGTGATTAAGATCATTTATTGTTTCAACCTTACGTGTTAATATATTCAAATATATCAATTTTCAGTGATTATTAATCTGCTCTTTTATAGAGTTCTTTATTGATTATCATTTCTTGTAAGAATCTCAAAGTATTGGGACTTTGGAATTGGGTTACTTGATTACAACTTGTAAGTGGGAGTAAGTTATAGTGATAGAATTGCTTCGAGAGTACAGAGTGTGTAATCATTTGATATAGTGAAATCCCGGAGAGTTTAGGGACTGGACGTAGGTCAAGGATTTAGACCGAACCAGTATAAATCACTTGTGTTCATTCTTCTTCTACCTTACTCTGTTCATCCCTGTTTTTGGTATTCTAAAACAGAACATTTTTCAGAAGAAAATTTTTAATATCCTCAATTTACCCCCTCTTGGTGATATTTCATCTTTCATTGTTCTTTCTTCTTACTCCGTCCTGTCCTTTTTATAAAACTCTAAAATTTGAATTGTCTTTATCATTTTTATAAAAGTTTGACAATAGTTGTTCAAACATTTAATGAGTTTTTTTTTTCTTTTTTACCCCTCATTAATTTATATATATTGTATTAATTAAAAGATTGATAGTGCTTATATTTATTTTATTTTTCTTTTACTTACCCATGATAAATAATGATATATTTGGAAAACAAAATTTATCTTAGACATACTCATTATTTTTAACTAAATTTAATTACAATTTTAAATCACATAAATCTCGATTTTTGAGTTATCATAAAAAGGAGTGGATAAGTACTTAATTAACTAAAAAGTTCCTTTTTCTTGTGCTTTTAAACTGTCCAATCCAACAAATGCAGCCGATGAACAAAACTAAGCAAATGATTATCCCAAGAAAAGTGTGCATTAACTTTCCTCTTAATTTCTGGGGTTAGTTAGATTTAAATTCTCATTTGGGGAAAATTTCTTATTTTTTTTTTTAAAAACGCATTTAAATCTTTTTGTTAGGTAGTGTCTTGTGATATGATTGGCTCAATCTCAGTGTCTCACTACAGAACAAAAAGACGTTCGCCTCAATAAATAAATAAATAACTGTGAATCATTGCAAAATTATTCAATTTTTTCAAACCATAAAAGATAGAGAAAGAGAAAGTGAGAGAGAGAGAGAAAGGGAGGCGGAGAGAGAGTGGCTGCAGATTTTTCATTTTCGGGATGCTAAGCAGAGAGCAAAAACAACAAAACAGAGCACTTTCGGTGTGAAACGATGTCGTTTCACGTGGAGGACGAGGACGAGGAGAAGAACCCTAGCCCTAGCCCTAGTCCTCGATTGAGGAAGAAGAGACCATCTAGCTGGTCCAACGTCTGGCTTAAGAACACCAAGCCTCTCAAGCATATGGTGGTCGCCATGCAAGTCCAGTCCCTATCTCCTCCCGACGACCCCAAATCCAAAGCCCTAACTCCCAATATTTTCCCAATTGACTCAACCCTTCTTTTGTCCGACGAGATTCTTCTCAGAATCTTCGGTAAGCTCCCTGATTCGCAGAGGAAGTCCATTTCTCTTGTCTGCAAACGGTGGTTGAATCTGCAGGGGCGGCTTGTACGGACCCTCAAAGTGCTTGACTGGAACTTCGTTTTATCTGGTAGTTTGATTCATAGATTCCCCAATTTAAACCATGTAGATTTGATCCCTGGGTCGTTCATTTCGCCGCGGAATTCGGGTATTTTTCTGAGTCACCGACTTGTTTCAATGCATATAAATTGTGGATTTTATCCCAATTGGTGTTTTGGGGAGGAGAAAAATCTGCTTCCTGTTGATGTTATCGATAGTGGTTTGAAAGTTCTTGCTAGTGGGTGTCCCAATTTGCGTAATTTGCATGTCATTGGTGCTAGTGAAGTTGGTTTATTGAGTGTGGCTGAGGAGTGTCCGACGTTGCAAGAGTTGGAATTGCAGAAATGCGATGACAATGTGCTGCGAGGGATTGCGGCGTGTCAGAATCTGCAGATCTTGAAATTGATTGCAAATGTTGATAGTTTCTACAGCTCAGTGGTCTCTGATATTGGATTGACTATTCTGGCTCAAGGTTGCAAGAGACTTGTCAAGCTTGAGCTTAGTGGTTGTGAAGGTAGCTTTGATGGGATCAAAGCAATAGGAACATGTTGTCAAATGTTGGAGGAATTGACTTTATCAGATCATAGAATGGATGATGGTTGGTTGGCAGCACTTTCGTTTTGTGAGAACTTAAAGACTTTGAGGATCCAATCATGTAAATGGATCGATCTACATCCTGGACCTGAGGAGCATTTGGGTTCATGCTTTGCACTTGAACGGTTGCATTTGCAAAAGTGCCAGTTACGGGACAAAAATGGCATTGGAGCTGTATTTGGGGTATGCAGGGCTGCAAGAGAGATTATCATCCAGGATTGCTGGGGATTGGATGATAGTATGTTCAGTTTTGCAAGCATCTGCAGGTAATGTCCAAAATGTTTTTTGCGGTTTTGTCTTTACTGTTCTGTATCAAATATTTTTGGTCATTTTTTATGCTCTTATATCTGTGTTTTTTATTATTATTTTATATTGCTTGTGCGAACTGTAAATTGTACAATGTCAAAATTTGTGTTGCTTCATGCATTAGAAGAAACAGCATTATACTAACTGTCAATTCTAATTCTTTATTGAGAGAAATGAGATATATATTAAATTCAGAACTACAAACAACCTCAGGTTATGTTTAGATTGATGAGAATGGGAAGAAGCTAAGGAAAATCAAATTTTAAGTTTGAAATTTTATTCTTTGATCATTTCATTTATCACATATTTATTTGTGATTTGCATCCATTTCCTGCTCTGTAAACGTATATAAAGAAAAATTGTTGGGTTTAATTCTAAATGAAAGCAAATGTGAGTGTGACACTTAATTTCATTGCTGTCCATTCTCTTCAATCGAAATTGAGTTTTCGGAACCTCAATGGACCAAGTGCAATGATTTGATTTTTTTTCTTTTTTTCCCTTTCATAAATTCACCTTAAGCTTGAGGTAACTAGTTTCAATCTCTTGGCACAACAAACTTACTGCAAAACTCTGCTCAGCTGTAATCATTGAATCAAGTCTAGGAACATAAACTTGACAAAGATTACATTAATAGGATCTTAACATCAGTAAGTTCTCCCAAGGTTTAGTTACTATCAGATTTTAGAGATTTACCATAATATTTTACGAATGCTATTACTAATTTTAGATAGGGTTTTAAAGAACTTTTGTAGTAATTGTCCTAAAAGCTTATACGTTGCTTGGTAAATACAAAGGAAAGGTGGTTATATCCATTATAACATCCAGCATATTTGTTATGACTTATGAGCAAGTGATGTTAAAATAGATATGTGCAATATCTATTACTTAGTAGAAATTATCTCTGTCTATTATTTTTTAATGTTTCTTTTTTATTCAAAGACACTGGGTTATTTCACATTTACAATTTTCCCCCCCGTTCCATTATGTTTTCCTTTCCATACCATATTGAATGATGAACGAGCCAACAATAAGTCCCTGAAACCTAACCAGATGATAACGTAGGTATTGGGGGTAATTAGAATATTCAATATCTTTGACATGCTTTTTGTGTAGTTTAAGTCCCTAAATGTAAATTTCTGTTCACTTTTCATATTTGGGATCTGTTACCTTGTGTTCATGGTTTTCCTCTTGTTAGTTGACCCTTGACAAGTTATAAGCAAGTTTGGTGTTCTGAACCGAAAAAAACTGATAGCTGCTGCTCTATTGCAGGCGGGTGAAGCTTCTAAGCTTAGAAGGGTGTTCATTGCTAACAACAGAAGGTTTAGAGTCTGTAATTCAATCCTGGAAGGAGCTTCAGAGCCTTAGAGTAGTTTCCTGTAAGAACATAAAGGATAGTGAAATCTCACCCTCTCTAGCAACAATATTCACCACACTTAAAGAATTAAGATGGAGGCCAGATACCAAGTCTCTTCTTCCGTCAAGTCTAATGGAGGTAAGCATGGGCAAGAGGGGAGGTAAATTTTTCAGAAGAACTTGACGATGCCTGAAATTAGTTGATCTGTAATCATAATAAAAATGATAATAAAGTAGGCCTTAGTCATATTTGCTCTACAAAAACAGGAAAAAGTAGGCCTCAATCATAGAAAGTTAGAAACAGGTCGTTGTTACTGACTCTTAGTGAGAGTTGTACCCATATATGTTCATTTAGACGGTTAACTTCTTAGATACAGACGATTAAAGCTTGTTTTTTTTTTGGGATATAATTAAAGCTTGTTCTTCTGGCATCGGACTGAGGAAGAACTACAGAGATGTAATTATGTAATAAAATTTAGACAGCTCTGTTCAATGTAATTTTTTTTCATTGCTCAATTGTTTTGCGATTCGTATGCTCTGTTTTTATAACTCTAACAGACATTGGGCCTATTTGGGTTAGCAGTGGGAGCGGTGGCTTAAAAGCTATCTAACTTTTATAAAAGTTCGGAAGGAAAAAAGTTAGATTGTAAATGTAATTTGTGTTAGGATTACTGGTTTAACTTTTGCAGAAGTGGCTTTTTTTCTAAACTAATGAGTGTTTGGATTATTATTTAAAAAGTCAGTTGAGATGAAAAATAAGTGAAAAGTGCATGAATTATATTGAATACTGCATATACATATTAGTTGTATATATTGAGATAATAAAAATTTTAATTAAAAAAAAGTTAAATGATTATTAAAAAAATTAATAAACAATAAAGTCTCCTTGATTAAATACATTTAATGGATAAAATTGTTTATAAAATAAGATGTATACAAATAATATATTAATTTCTCTTATTGTATGCCTCACAAGTTTGTTTCTGAAAAAGGCATGAATCATAAAGGCATGAATCATAGTGAATATTATATATACAACATAGAATACTATATATACAACATATGATATGGTTAAGTAATTTATTTTGATTTATTAATCCCTCTAAATTTTGTCTCATATTTAGGATTAAAAGAAATATTACATACAATTTAAATTTTACTAAAAAAACTTAAATTATTATTAAAAAAATTGGTTTTTAATTCTACCACGAACATGATTTATTTGATCCAATTTTGGCTGAGGTATGTGGCACATGTTTTGCAATGTCATCACTTTCACTTTCCAGAGTCTTCTCCTCAACACTTTCAATCATCTTTTATTTTGCTCCAGCCTTCCCCTTCCCCTGTTACTCGACTTCAATACCTTCTTTATCATTTTAATAATAGAATACAGTCGAATGGCTTTATGATTTTGAAGTCCTGCTATTCGTGATCACCATCAGGAAGCTGCCGTTTGACGTCGATGGTAGATTGGAGACGAACCCAACACGTACTTTATTGTCATGAACCAGACTTCCTTCTCCTATAGGCTTCAGCTTCAACCCACTTTCCTTGCTGCTCTCTCCTTCCCAGCCTCTGATTCACCCAATAAAACGATGATGATTGAAACCCATCTGGCCATCTCTCTCATCAACGCCACTGCACTAGAAGCTCCAATCTGTAGCTTTTGCTTTATCGTGGCTTCAAAAGCCCATTAATCCTATCGGGAATCCAAACGAATGGAAAGGTTGAAAAGGAAAAGAATGGAAAATATTTTTCCACGTAATTGTTTAATTTGCACAGAAAAAATGAATTAATAGGAAAATTTTTGTTTGGTTAAAAGAAAATGAAGCAGGAAAAGAAGCTTGTTACGGACCTCGAGAGGGCCCAACAGTGATTATATCACATATTGGAATCTACCTATAATACAGCGAAATTCTGTCATATCTATAGCCAGAAGAGATCTCGATATAGATATTGCAAGTAAGATATTGAGGCCTCGAATCACGGGGTCCAAGACATTCAACCTGAGACACGCCCTATAAATATAGAAGTCAAACACTAAGGTGCACACATTCTAAACTTCGAACCATTTACATACCATTACACTGTGCACACACACCATCCTTCTTTGGCGAGAGCCTAGTTTGTGCAAAGTAATCCCATGCTCCATTGGATATCTCCTCCATAGATACTCAGGCGGAGCTTATCGATCCAAGATCAAAGTACCAGTTTAAGGCTGAACATTTGTGTTCTACACCAGAACAAAGCCAAAAAACCATTTTGCCCTGGAGTAAAATATTATTTTAATATATATGACCCACTAACTTTTTTATTTCACATCCAAGGTCACGTAATGGGGTTTTTGTGTCTTTGAACATTTTCCATTCCCACTTGAAAATAATCGAAGGGAACTCATTTTCAATCATATGACTCAAAATTAGTGGGCTTAGGAAAATATTTTCCTTGAACCAAATGGCCAACCGGGAGAAAATCCAATTTTCCCTTTCCTTCTCATTTTCCCTAGAGTAAACAGGCCGTAGTGTTGGAAATTGGACAGAGAAACTTGTATGGTAGACAAGAGAAGTTTTTGAGCATACTGCAGGAGATTTGTTCTGATTGTTTTGCTTGTCTAGATTCATTTACTATTTTATATTTTTGCTGCTATAAACAATATAAGTTGTTTGTCCTTTCTGCTTTTATACTCACAGTGTTTGTAGACCTAAGAGCTGAATGACTAAATTAATTTATTTCTAACAAATGTCTGTTGTTTACTTGAAATAAATCTCTTTGATACATGTAATCAATAGGAACGATTTAGGGTAAAATTATAAATTTGGGAAACATGTAGATTCATATTTTAAATTTTAAGACGAAAAGAAACCTTTCACATGACAGTATATCATAATTGGATTCTTTACATTATATGGATATAGATTGAAGAATGGTTTGTACTCGAGCCAAAAAAAAAAAAAGAATGGTTTGTACTGTTCACATATTGTTCTTTTTTTTTTTTTTGGATATTGTTTGAGTATGAACAAGATGTAATGGGCTTGAACTAGGATCAATGCCTAGGGCCTACGTACCCTTGTCAGGGATCAAAGCCCACGTAGTTCGAGTAAGATTCATGCGTTTTGCCATAAGGAAGTAGGGTGTGTGCTGTGTGTGAAAGTAGTAGAGAGGGTAATCCTGTGTATCGTTCACCCGGGGGGGGGGGGGGGGCTTCTCCTATTTATAGAGGAGCGTAACTACTCCAACTTTGCCAGTTATGACTTGCAAAGATGTAACCGCAGGCGGGTACCAAATATTCGATGGGCTGGGCTTCTTAGTCCAATTTTCGAGGTCCATAACAGTTGCCCCCCAGCCTGACAGCTCAGGCTTTGGGTTGCCGGGATGGATTGATTGTCTTCTTCATATTCGATACGGAATTGTCCGAGATGTACTCGCCTTACCCGAGTTTTCCACAGGCATTAAAACTTGTTTATCAACTTGTGAAAATTGCTGTCCCGCCCTGCATATTTCCAAAGTCGGCAGTTCTAGACTGGATCGTCATGGTTCCGAGTTTCGAAGCTTTTTATGACCCTTATTGAGATGTATTACCGAGGTGTCTAGGACCCTTCTCTTACCGCCGTATTAATCAATGCGACTATTAAATTGGCATTGCGTCTCTTCAGTTCTTGGTGCCGTATCGCATAACCGCTGCTCCCGAAATTGAAGCGACACGTTTCCCAAGAATCCGCCTTCGGTTGCTGTACCCATTAATGCCCTACGTCACACCCTAACCTTCATGATTACTTTTAGGGTTGTAGTAGGGTACTAGCCTTGGTTTTTCCTGTCTTGTACTGGCAAAACGCTTGAGTTCCAAATCGACTCACCTTTTCGTCGCCTCGTAACCGGCAAAACGCTCGGATTTTGAAACGTTACACACTTTGGCGTGTTTATAAATACCCCTTCAATCTCGTTTGTCTGGTTCATTTCTCTCTTGCACAAAGGGATCGATGACAGAGTATTTTACGAAGGAATTGCCAACAGAGTGTCCTTCAGTGCTCCGTCTTTCTCCAGTCTCACCTTCAGGTAATTCTTTCGTTTAAACTTTGCTCATTTATATTGTTGTTCTTCATCCCTTTCTGGGTTTTCTATTAGTTGTTGCGCATATTATCATTCTTGCTGGGTTGCTTGAACGACGGTGATGACTTTTTTTTGAATTCCTCTCTAAAAGAGAAAATGTTGAGAGCAATTGTGAAACACTTTTGTTTGAGTCGTTACAATACTGGAGAACTTGGGGAAATCTGGGATCACATTCTTCAACTTGGGGAAATCTGGGATCACATTCTTCATGTTTTCATCATTCTTCATGTTTTCATTATATTGCTTTGGTGACTTCGTGTGTCGTCTCTGCTGTTTATCATGCCTTAAATCCTGAAATGTTTAAGGCTATTTTTATATGCATAAATTACTTGTACTTTAATACCTCGCTTATTCCCTCAAAAGATGGACCCGAGAGCCCCATTAGTAGACATGTATGGTAGGCCCATCCCTGAAGAGGACAGAGAACTACTCTAACGCGTTCCTGGTCGAACTAAACTTTGGTTGTGGTCCATCCTTCCTACGGAGAAAGAGAAGATGGAGGATTTGCTTTGCTCTTCTTGGGGTAGTGGAAGTGGAAGGTCTAGCCGAGGTCGCGTTCAACCTACTCCGACCGTAGCTCCTTCGCGTCCCTCCAAAGCTTTTGTCGTAAATCCTGAGGTTTCAATGCCGACTTACTCTGCCGAGATTTCTGCTCTATGTGAAGAATGCACTCACAAGGCTGTTGCACTCGTTCGGTTGGGTCAAGACCGAGATACAGAACAAATTTTGGACCGCTGTCGCTGCAATGAACGACCTCGGAACTCTTCAGCCACTAATGCTACTTTATTGCCTTCAGCATTCCAAACTCTACCTGTAAACCCTGTAATTTCAGGTATACCCGAGTTCTGACCTTACCTATTTTTGTTTGTCTTCTATAGGTATTTTAATGTCTTCTCCTTCTCATCAAACGAATCAATCTGAGACCGGAGAATCCGTCCCTTCCGGGTCTAAACTAATGTCTACCATTAAAAGTTATGCTGTGAGTAATGCCGTTATCAACGTGAGAAACAAGAAGTCTTCTCAAGCTATTTCACGTATCATCCGAGGTGGAGATGGATATGTTATATCTATACCTTCGGTCAACGAGTCCGTGGCCTCCACGCGATCAAATAATGAATGTAACTTCTTCTTCTTCTACAAGGACCTTATTACCCGGCTTGGAGTAGAATTCCCTTTCTCAGACTTCCAAATGCAACTTCTCTGCCATTTTCATCTCGCCCCTTCTCAACTTCATCCCAATGGCTGGGCCTTTGTCGTGGCCTTTGAAAGTTTTTATCATAAATTTGACATAGTATGCTCCGTGCCTGTATTTTGCCACTTTTTCTCCCCCTTAGAAACAAATTTATCCACGGATGGGGATCAACTTGAATTTGGGTGGACTTCACTCCAGGCCTCGCCTGGTTGCAAATTTCTCAAGCCTTTTACCGATTCTTGGAAAGGCTTCAAAGAATCTTTTTTCAAGGTTGTAGCCAAACCCAGGTGCACCCCCTGGTTCCTTCAAACCTCAACTTCTGGGGAACTCGAGGGGCGTTTTCCCTTATATTGGACGGAAGAGCACCATAAATTGGAAGCTAAAGATTTTTTGACACCTGTCTCTCAATTATCCGCCCCCGAGAATGAAGCTATCGCCTTTATTTCTACCTCGACTAATAAAGATACTTTAATAGAGTCGGCAGAATATATAGCCTCTTTTGTTTGGAAACAACTCGTTACGAGCATGATTATTTATTTATTTATTTTTACTCATCAGTTTTGATGTTCTCTTTCTTTAAACCTCAATATTTAACTCTTCTCTTTTTGCAGGTGATCTAATGGGAAAAAGGCCCGTTTATATGGACGTAACATGTCGTCCAGAGACTGTGATACCAGCACCTCGTCCTCCAACCCCAGGTGCTAAAAGAACAACCCCTGGTCCCGAGTCATCACAACCACCACCGGCCAAGAAAGCCAAAACTTCGAGGAAGAAGAGAATCATTGATTCTGGTACAGACGAGATCGAGGCCGATGTCCCGTTAACTCTTCCTGTTTTTGATCCCGAAGGTGTGGGACTCGAGGCCCCAGCATCTTCTTCAGGCCCTGTTATCCGATTTCCTGAATCCTACATTTGGAAAACAAAGTTTCTCCCGGCCTATGTTTAGCTCTCCGTCCTCCTTCCCACTACTTTGATATGAAGAAGCTTTCGAAGTTAGAGGCTAAGGAACTTCGGGAGATGGAACATCTGAATCTGAAGAACGCCGGACTTTGCTTTCTCGCCGCACATCTCAAGGAACAAGTTGGCTTACAAGAGTTGGAGATAGCTGCTTTGAAGGCCGATAAGGAGACGGCAGACAATCACGTGGCCCAAGCCCAAGAGGAGTTAGAGATAGCAAAGGCCGAGAAGGAGAGCTTGTCTGATGAGATCATTTCATTGCGTGACAAGCTTTATAAGGCTGAATCTGAGGTTACCCACCGGCTACAGGTCCATGAACAAGATATGACTTCAATTACGAGGTATAAGGACGAGATCAACAAGCTAGAGTCCTCGCTTGAGTCTAGCCAAGCAGCCCTCACATTTGCTAATGAGGACATAGCGAAGTTGAAGTCGGGTGTGGTGGACGCTTTCGAGAATGCCTTTGAGAAGGTCCAGTTCATGAACCCCTCGGTGACCTTAGACCTAGAGAGAGTGCACGTTAACGCCTATGTTGAAGACAGAGTGTTCGTCCCAGCTCCTCCTTCGACTATGCCTTCCACCAGCAGGGGTCCCGAGGAGACTAGCGAGGACCATCACGCCAATGCTTGATCTGATTTGCTCTTTTTTCTTTTATGCTCATTTGGACAATTGTTAAGTGTAACGCCCGTGTTGGGCTTTTATTTTGATTTTGTCATCAAAACTTAACGTTAATCGAAGATTGCCGAGTTATGTTTATCCTTGTCCATTCGCTTTTGCTTTTTCCGAGATGAAGGTGCATAACCAACGTGATCAAGGTCGGTTAATACACAAACAAACGCTTATTCTTAGCAATCATGTTGCTGACATTGCATGATTCACGAAAATACGCATTTGCAATATTGTTCGTGCATGCTTTTTTTTTTATATATATGGCCATTATCGCGATACGACAAACACAAATCATCCAACCCGAGTTTCCGTTCGCTATATTTTCGACGGCTTTGCCGCTATATGATCATTTTTAGATTCATATTTGACAGATTGTTCCGCTGGCGTTTTAATCGCTACATGATTTATGAATTAACTCGGAATTCATACATGTGTCAGCCTACACACTACAAAAAAACCGGCTATTTGTGGCGGTCAAAATAGCCCATTTGTGGCGGTTATTGGCGTGACAAATGACATTAGTCGCGGTTAGACGAACCGCGACAAAAACCAATGAAACAAACATATTTGTCGCGGTTAACAAAAACCGCTACTACATGCAAATAAACCGCTACTATAACTGTAGCGGTTAAAACATACTGCCACTATATATGGCTAAGCGGACAACTTATATACACAACTGTTGTGGTAAAAAAACCGTTACAAAATGAAAAAAGTTTTGGCGTCTTTTTTTATTTTACATTTGTCGCGGTTACATAACCATTACAAAATTGTCCAAATATCTGAAAAAGTTTACCGCCATAATATTTGTAGCGGTTGGTAACCGCCACAAATAATTCCCGCCAAGATTTTTACAAAAAGTTTTGGCGCCATTTTTGACCTCAGCGTACCATTTTGTAGCGGTTTTAAAACCGCTACAAAGTGGTGAAATTTAAAAAAAGAAAATTATTTCACAATTCTTATAGTAATTAAAAAATGTTAAATTATTATCTCATTTATATTTTTACGGAAAATGATACTAAAATATAATATTTAATTGTATAAGGTAGTATAGATATGAAAAATAATGAGAATATTTAAGTATAATAACAACAACTAAGTTAGTAAAAATAAAATGAATTATAAAACAAAAGTGTGAGAAAGTAGATTGATGAATAAGTATATGAAAGTAGAAAAGAAGTTGAAAATTGAAAAAATGTACCTGTAAAATAAAAGAAGTTAATATCAAGAGGGTAGAAGAAAAAACAAATATTATCAAGAGGGTAGAAGAAAAAACAAATATTATCAAGCTGAGTGACACTTACCTGATTCAAACACTTTGCCTCGTTGAGAAAACGTAAAAATATGAGAGAAGATGGAGAGAAAACGTGTGCAGAAATCAAAATGGGAGCATATTGAATGTGATTTAGTGGGGTTATTTATTTTGATCTGAGTGTATCATTTGGTAGCGGTTGAGGTTGCGTTTTTTGTAACGGTTTATTTTAGTAGCGGTTTTGTTATGTTTCGTAGCGGTTTTTTATTTAGTAGCGGTTTTTCTGTTTTTAGTGGCGGTTTAAAACCGCGACAAAATACTTTTTTGGCATTTTTTTTTTAAAAATAAAAGTAAAATGAAGAGTAGGGATACAAATAACTTTTTTGGGTTTTTTTTTAAAAAATAAAAGTAAAATGAAGAGTAGGGATAATTTTTCTTCTCAATCTTCGTCGGCCTCCCTGCAAAGAAAGTTTGTATAAAAAGTTACATGTGAGTTAATATAGAATAAGACATAGGAAAAATTTTTGAAGTGAAATTTTTAAATCTCATGTTACGGATATTAAAAGACGTACCGAACTACAGGTAAAGTGTCATCGCCGTCTGGGAAGAAGTTTTTGAAACTGGCGGGTTGGAGCGGCTCACAATCGTAGGTGACGTTCTCACCATCGCCCATGTCGTAAAGGTCCCGAGGCTTTAAGTGAACCACCATATTCCAATCATTGTGCCTCTCATCGGTGACGTAATAAACCTGATGGGCCTCTGAGGCAAGAATATACGGCTCGTCATCTTCAGATTGACCAGTGTGAATAGGGCGGGAGAAATTCACGGATGTGATGCCTAAGTCATCGGTCGTGAGTCCCCGGGACGTTGTCGTATTTGCCCACAAACACTTGAACAGTGTCATAGAGAAAAGGCCTTGGTAAGTTATCCTGACCACATCAAGCAGCTTTCCATAATACGGGACGTCACCGAACTGCATGTTCCCGTATACACCCGAGTTTTAGGTCAGCAATCCCTGATCTCGTGAAACCTGTTGGTTATGATTAGTTTTGATGATGTCTTATATAGATGCCATTATTAAAAGCAAAAAGATTGAGTAATATATTGAGTAATATAGTTATCTCCTACATTGATTAACTACTATGTTTAATGTAGATTAGTTCAAGTTGAATTATAAAGAAGATTGATCAAGAAGGAGATAAGAAAGAAGAGCTTACAGAGTTTGTCAAGAAAGTAAGATGTTATCAATAGATTTTGGAGAATAATCAAGAAGAAGAGGAGGTATTGAAGAAGGTATAATTTGCTAAGTATGATAAGTCCAAATTGAAAGACAAAGAATGATCAAGAGAAGAGAAGAAAGGAAGAGTTGGATTATGAAGTATAATCAAGATGGGAGATTAAAGAAGGAAGAACTTGTTGAATAGAATGAGAATATAATTATTCAAGTTCTTATATTGATGCTAGAAGGTTCCAAGATCATATGGAAGTTGGAATGACTCAATTCAGAGTTAAGTCAAGCAAATATGAGGTTTAGGATGAGAAAACTCGAGGTTTGAGTATAAACCTCGAGGTTTGAGTGTCTTCAGCATCTTTGGTGTCTCTGGACTAGCAAACCTCGAGGTTGCAAGTGACAACTCGAGGTTGCAAGTGAAACCTCGAGGTTTCAGTCAAAACCTCAAGGTTTCAGCACCTATCAGCAACTCTGGTACACTCTGTTCCACGTTCAGCTTCTGGCGACCTTCGGTAATTTGATGATATATCTCAAACCAGGATTTGGATTGACATGAAACCAATGGCATATCCAACTAGACATCCAACACGTACTTGTGACAAATATTCAAGTCCAAAGGAGTTCAGATCAAGGAGATATGAATTTTACAAGTTGACACAAACTTCACCGTCACAGTCAAAACCAAGCTTCAATGTTTTGGGTGTATCTCAAAAACCACAAATCCAATTGAGCTCAAATTGGTGCCATTGGAAAGTAGACACACATATATTTCCAACAAGACTTGAACGGACCAAAACAGAGTTCAGACCAGGGAGATATGGATTTTGAAAGTTGACGGTCAGTTCAGGACATCGCAAAAATGCTAATCAAGAACAGCCTTCATTCATCGGATCTTAAAGGACATAATACAATGAGTTTGGAGCTGATTCTTCTTGCATTGGATTCTTACATTGAGCTTGGACATGTAAACTTGAGTTTGAGGTTTGGTATTCTGTCTTAAACTTGAGATTTCATGAAAACACTCAAAACCTCGAGTATCTCTTTTCAACCTCAAGTATTCTAGCATACAGAGAGCAAACTAGTTTTCACAAGAATGAAAACCTCGAGGTCCATTTCTAAACCTCGAGGTTGGGTCTCTGGTTCAAAAGTTTTGGCTTTGCAATCTTTATGCAAACCTCGAGTATGGATTTGAAACCTCGAGGTTATCGGGCTCCAGAGGAAAAATGAACTTTTAACCAAGTCTCAAACCTCAAGGTTTCTTTTGAAACCTCTAGGTTTGAGGTTGTTCAAAGATTTCTCAAAGGTTTCTTTACAAAGGAAACCTCGAGGTTCACAAGGAAACCTCGAGGTTGCATGTTTCTGAAACTGAATCTGCTTGAGTTATTCAAGCAAACCTCGAGGTTTGAGATGCAAACCTCAAGGTTTCTAGCCGTTACTGCAGATTCGAATTTGGGAAATCTGTAATACCTTCTTGTTTGATCTCAATGCTTTACATGATTATCCTATATTGATTCTAGATATGTTTAACTATCTTTCTAGTGAGTTTCAGACAGATTAATGAAGGTTTATTAAAGGATTAAACCAAAAGCAAAAAGTGTGTCAGAACAATAAATGCTCAAGACCAGAAACTTGCTTCCTTTGGTTAATCCACTTGTACACGACTGCAAAAGACTAAAAGGAAGATTACTACAACAAGTAACAACCTCTCCAACGGATTTATTGCTAGAAAGTCATCTAAGAACCAAGTGACAGCTGGATTATGCATAAACAAGAGAGAGAAGGTGTTCAAGGTGGAACCAACTCACAGCAGAAGTCTCCCAACGGTTCAATCCAAGTTACAACGGTCATAAACGGTCACATACCATTCTCCATCTATAAAAGACATGGATTCAAGCAGAAAAACGTAGAGATACAAGTTTACCATGCCAAAATGCTGATACTCTGCTTCTACATCCTTTTCACTCTGTTTTACATGACTAGATAGCTTTGAGAGTGAGATGAATTGTATCTGTACTTCAGTGATCATTTATTCATTCCTTTGAGAGGAAAATTATTGTAAACACATTATCTTTCTGAGAGTTACTCAAGATTGGGTAATCTTGAGTGGGTTGTACATTGTGTTGATTACAACTTGTAAGGGGGAGTGAATCCTAGTGAGAGGATTACTTCGAGTACAGAGTGTGTAATCAAGCAGTGTATTGATTACAGATTGTAAGGGGGAGTGGATCCTAGAGAGAGGATTGCTTCAGTTACAGATCGTGTAATCAAGCTTATTGAAGATAATGGATTGAAAATCCCAAGTGTGGCTTGGCGACTGGACGTAGGTCAGGGAAAAGACCGAACCAGTATAAATCTGTTTGCAAGCTCTTCTCCCTTATCTCTTACATTTCCAGCATTTACATTTGAGCAATTATCAATTGTTTGAAAACTTACTTTTGTTACTCAAGATGAAAACACTGAATTGCGAAAATGTTTTAAAGAGTGGAAATCTTTATACTTCACCCAATTCACCCCCCTCTTGGGTGATAGCCGGAACTTACAAAACCGTGCAAAACTTGAAGCCATTGACATTGTATGCTGTAAATCTTTGGGCGTGGTCAAGCGGGCCGAGTGCGAGAGCTCTGAATTCTGGTGAGTGGGGGTTGTGGTCATTCATTATTCTCCTCCTAAACCAACCTTGGAATTCTCTGTGGACCTTTCTATCAATTTCGGAGGATGTTCATGTATGGATCCTCAGCTGACGCTTCACATGACTCCTAAATTCCCTGCAATTAAACATGTGATGACAAGCAAGAAACGTGCCTATAAAATGTAAGGAAACATATAGGATAACATATATATATATATATATGTGCGCAATCCTTACTGAAGGTACGGTTCAACTTTAGTACAATTGATCAAGACATGTCTATGTGCTTGAAACTTCTCAAGTGCCGTGAGTTTGAAGTTCTCACGTCCGCCAACCGGTTTACCAACACGAGGGAATAACAACTTTGAAGCTGATGGCTCTGGCTCTGGCTCTGGCTCTGGCTCAGGACAATCGTCCACACGAGGTAGTCTGTTGAATGACGTCTCAATGTCATCAAAGTACCTGGAACAAAAATACAAGACCTCATCCCCAATATAACCTTATGCTATTGAACCTTCAGGCCACGCCTTATTCCGCACGTAAGAATTTCAGTTTCCCTAGGAACCTATAAAGTAATGAGGAAAAATGTCGATACATCAATGTTTAAACATGCGACTAGGAAGTAATGTAATGCTGAAGTAATTAATTTTAAAAGAGTACCTCTCAATAGGATACATCTATCGGTAGTGAACCGGGCTACAAAGCTTTGTTTCGTGAACAAGGTGTACTGTCAGGTGAACCATGACCGTGAAAAATGAAGGAGGAAAGATCATCTCCAAATGACACAGCGTAAGAATGATTTGCTGTTGCAGCTGGTCAAGCTCCTCCACGATCACCACCTTGGAACACAACTTCCGAAAGAAAGTACAAAGCTCGACCAAAACGATCGACACATCGAGAGGCAGTGTATTTTTTATGGCCAGCGGAAGTAACTACTGCATAAGCACATGTGAGTCATGACTCTTCAGCCCAATAACCTTTCGAGCCTGCACGTCCACACATCGTGAAATGTTGCTTGAATACCCGTCAGGAACTTTTATTTTCTTCAAAGTGGCAAGGAAGATTTCCTTATTCGGTTTTGTCAGGGTGAATTTTGCGTGTTGAAATCTGTCATGCTCATCCGGCCACGCGTCTGCACGAACCCCCATCTCTCGTAAATCTTTCCTCGCTTGAAGATGATCTTTTGACTTGCCTGGTTCGTTCATAATTGTGTATAAGACATTGTCGCACACATTCTTTTCAATGTGCATGACATCCAGACTGTATCGGAGCAAATTATCTTTCCAATACGGAAGAGCGAAGAAGACGCTTATCTTCCGCCATTGCTAGATCGCAGAACCAGAAGCCCTTGCTGTCTTTGTCCCGACCCTTGCTGGGTCGTCTTTTTTCCCATACTCAAATTCAACATCCACAATTTGCTCTATGATATCTGCACCGGATAAATTCTGAGGAGGTCCTCTTCTTTCCTGTTGCCCATTGAAATGATTGCGCTACAACCTAAACCTGTGTGTACCATCGAGAAACCTCCGATGACCCATGAAGCACCACTTACGGCTATGGGGAAGGCGCACAAAATTGCAAGTCGGACACGCAAGGCCGATATGCACATTCCACCCGGGTAATGTTCCCAGTCCAGGGAAGTCACTGATAGTCCACATTAACGCCACACGCATGTTGAACAGTGTCTTCTCGTGCGCGTCATACGTCTCGACGCCTACGTTCCACAACTCCACCAACTCGTTGATAAGCGGTTGTAGATACACATCGATGTCATTTCCCTGTGCCTTTTTGCCCGGAATGATCATGGACATAATGAAGGAGCTCTGTTTCATACACATCCAAGGGGGCAAGTTGTAAGGTATCAAAACAACTGGCCATATACTATAACTTGTACTGAGATTACCAAACGGATTAAAACCATCGGTCGCCAAAGCAAGACGAACATTTCTAGGGTCCGACGCGGAATCAGGAAAGTCTGAGTCGAACGCTTTACACGCTTCACCATCACGTGGATGTCTGAGTTTACCATCGTCGTTCTTGTCGGCTTCATTCCACCTCATATGCTCAGCTGTCTTAGACGACATAAACAATCTTTGTAAGCAAGGTTTTAAAGGAAAATACCTTAGAATCTTTGCGGGTTTCTTCTTCTTCTTTTTTCCCTTCTGAACTGTCCCGAACCTCGATGTGTGACACTTCTTACAAGTCTCCCTCCGAGCGTCCTCCCCCATATAAAGCATGCAGTTGTTGGGGCAGGCGTCGATTTTTTCGTAGTTCAATCCTAATCTGTTGATTATCTTCTTGGCCTCGTAGAAGGTTGTGGGAATGTCCGCGTCAAGGAAAGCATCTCGTAATAATTCCAGCAGCATCGACATCGCCTTATCAGTGATCCCACACATGCACTTGATATGGTACAATTTGATCAGAAAGGATAATTTTGAGTATTTCTGACAACCTTGATACAACAGACGATCGCTCTTATCCATTAGGCTAAAAAATTCCCGAGCTGCTTCATTCCTGTAGAAAACTGGTTGAGGACCTTGTACTTCTACCGTGAAGTTGTCATCTTGAACACCAAAAGCGTCACGAATAGCTTCATTAACCGGATCATCTTGATCTAGTTGATTTCCTACTTGTGAGGTTTGAGGAAGATGATCCCCATATCTCATGTCACGCTCCTCACCATGAACACCCCAGAATGTATATGCTTCTGGGAAAGGCTTAGTAAGAAGATGTTCCATAGCACCTTCTCGTGTTTGCCACTTCTTAAACTTGCATCTACAACAAGGACACGCAATCTTGCCATTAATGCTAGCGTGAGAGAAGGTGAAATCTAAGAAATTTTTCAATCCCGCTAAATATACAGGAGAACTGCGCGACATCTTGATCCATGACTTATCCATCTGTAGCAATCAAAGCTAGGAAAGTACACTAATGTGGAGACATTGTTTAATAAATTTCATCTCAGCACTTGAGATCGTTAAATGCAATCTTGGACACTTTGTAACGGTTCAAAAACCGCTACAAATTCGAATCGTCAAACAGTCGCGGTTAGGTACCCACTACAAATTTGAATTGAAAATCACGCCGTAAGTTTGTCGCGGTGATAAAACCGCTACATCAACCGGTACCACATGACGACTGTTTTTGAATTTTGGCAGATTTTTTTTTTTAAAAAAAATTCAAATTTGTAGCAGTTTACTTTAAGAACCGTGACAAATATATTAATTAATAACATTTGTAGCGGTTTAGCTTGTAAACCGCTACGAACTTTATAATCATACATTTTTAATTTTTTTCCTCAAGAATCATACATTTTTAATCACAAATTATAAACTCTATTTAATAAAATTTAAATTTAAAAAAGCTAATGAAAAAAAAAGATAACAAATATTTAAATTTAATAAAATTGTTAACAAACATCCGGGGCGTACAAAATGAAATACTGCAAAAAATAATAACTAACTATCAGGAGCCTGATGATCAGGTCCTGTCTCAGGGGGGTCTCTCTCAGGGGTGACGAGGGCTCGACCAGAGGTAACATCGTCCTTGTCAGCAGTAGCATCAAGTTCCGGACGCGGAGGTGGGGGAGGCGGGTGAGCCGGGGGGGAATCCTCGAAGATGAACGAACAGGGAGGCTCGGGAGATGGAAACCGTCTGTTCGGCAGCAACGCTGTCAAGGCCCCGGCAAGTGACTGCCAGCTATGCCTCTGAGTAGCGAACCAACTATTGAGACTCTCCTGCATGCACCTAGTCCTGGCCTCATTCCTGGCCCTCTCTGCAGCAACCTTCTCGAAAACCTTCTCATCAAGCTGCTCGGCAACTTGCGCGGCAACTTTCTCGGCAATCATCGCATCAACCGCAGCAGGTGGTGGCATGCTCGAGCCGGAGGTCCCGGCGGCAGAGGAGGAGGCCTTGCCGTACACCATGCTAGGCCTGGCGCCTAGCCCAAATCCCCTAACACGGCCAGGATGCTCGACTGGGCCCACACCAGCTTTCAATGTGGCCGTAGGATCAATAGAACCCTGTGACTCTGGGGTCTGCGACGCTCGTAACTCCTGCTGGCTCTGCTCAATCCGGGCCTGACGCACATATTGTTGGTTATGCTTAGTTTTAATGATGTCTTATATAGATGCCATTATTAAAAGCAAAAAGTTTATATAATATATTTATCTCCTACATTGACTAACTACTATGTTTAATGTAGATTAGTTCAAGTTGAATTATAAAGAAGATTAATCAAGAAGGAGATGAGGGATTAATGAAAAGAAGAAATTGCAGACAATGTCAAGGAAGCAAGAAGCTATCAAAGTATTTTGGGAATGATCAAGAGAAGAGAAGAAAGAAAGAGTTGGATTATGAAGAATAATCAAGATAGGAGATTAAAGAAGGAAGAACTTGTTCAAGTTCTTATATTGATGCTAGAAGGCTCCAAGATCATATGGAAGTTCAAATGGCTCAATTTGGAGTTAAAGTCAGCAAAGATCAGTTTCAGGATGAGAAAACTCGAGTTTCCAAGTCAAAACTCGAGTTTAGGACTTAAAACTCGAGTATGGGACTCAAAACTCGAGTTTGTAGTGTTTTCAGCATTTCTGGTGTCTCTGAACTAAGCAATACTCGAGTATCCAAGTTAATACTCGAGTATTGAACGGTGATCAGCAACCCTGTTCTACTCTGTTCACGTTCAGCACAGGCGACGTCTGGTAATTCGATGATATCTCACAAACCAGAGATCGGATTGAGATGAAACCAAAAGCATATGAAACTAGACTCCCAATGCGTCATTTTGGTATAAAATTCAAGTCCAAAGGAGTTCAAATCAAGGAGATATGATGTTTTGAAGTTGCAACAAAAATCAACATCATAATCCAGAACCACCTTCTGTATTTTGGGTGTATCTCATAAACGACAAATCCGATTGAGCTGAAATTAGTGGCATATGAAAGTAGACTCACAGAGATTTCTATCAAGAGTTGAACGGACCAAAACGGAGCTCGGACCAGAGAGATATGGCCCTCAGAAGTTGATAGTCAGTTCAAGAAGTTGCTCAAATCCATTACACAAAGCAATACTCAAGTATTGGAAGCAATACTCGAGTATTGGAGTCACAGAGAGCAATCAAGTTTTGAACTTAAGTGCATACTCGAGTATAGAACTTGCATACTCGAGTATTGGACATCCAGAGAGTATTCAAAATTTTCAAACTGAGTCAATACTCAAGTATAGGAAGCTATACTCGAGTATTGGACTTACAGAGAGCAAATGAGTTTTCACCTTGAGTGAATACTCGAGTATGGCATTGGCATACTCGAGTATTAACCTTACAGAGAGCCCTCAAAATTTTATAACTGTTGGAAACTCGAGTATAGTTTTGGATACTCGAGTATTGGGCTCTTACAAAGTTTTTTCAACTTAACACATGTTCTTGGATACTCAAGTATTTATTTGAATACTCAAGTATTGACATGGAAAAACTTCACAATTCTTGAAAGATGAATCAATACTCGAGTATTGGCCATACAGAGAGGTTATCCATTTGTCAATGATTTGAATACTCAAGTATTGAGGCTTTCTGAACTTAAAACTTTTCTCACAAATAGTTCCATACTCGAGTATATACTTACATACTCGAGTATTGACATTGGTTTTCAAAGTTCAAGTCACGATGGTTTGCCTCTGGAAGCTGCATACTCGAGTATCAGTTTGGATACTCAAGTATTGACTCATGTGCACAGTGACATACTCGAGTATTGATGAACATACTCAAGTATTGACTTAAGTGCACAGTGACATACTCAAGTATTGACGCAAGTATTGAATGTCAAACTTCAAAATCAAATCTGACGAATTTGCAATGCCTTCTTGTTTGATCTTAATACTTCCCATGATTAATCTCTAATGTTCCTAGATATTTTTAACCACTTTCTTGGTGAATTTCAGACAAATTAATGAAAGTTAATTGAAGGTTAGACAAAAAGCAAAAGTTCTAACGGCTAGTTTCTAACGGCTATATTTCTTTATCCAACGGTCACTGAATCTTCTCAATGGTCATATATTGATCTCTACCTATATAAAAAAGACAGATTCAAGCACAAAAACGTGGAGAAACAAGCTTACATCTTCAACATGCTAATACTCTGATTTCACAACATTTACTCTCTGTTTTTCATGTTTAGATAGCTTAGAGAGTGAAATGATTTGTAATGCTCTTCAGTGTTTATCTTATTCACTTCTGAGAGAGAAGATTCATTAGAAACATTCTATCTGTTTATTTGAGAGTTACTCAAGATTGGGTAATCTTGAGAGGGAAACAGATTGTAACCTTGCATTGTGTAAGGGGGAGTATCTCGGTGAGAGATTTGGCTTCACAAGTGCCTGGGTGAACTTGTGGGATTGTAAAGGCTTCTCTTGTGCCCGGATTAAACAAGAGGATAGTGGATTGAAAATCTCAAGTGGAGCTTGGGGATTGGACATAGGTCAAGGATAGGGCCGAACCAGTATAAATCTCAGTTTGCATATTCTCTTCCCTAAACTCTTATATTTCTAGCATATATATATATAAATATCCATACATGTTTGAATGATTGACTATTCTTTATCAATTATTATTGTCATTCAAATTGTTTTTAATAAGTTACGAAAAGTTTTTAAAAGTTCCTGAAGTTTTATCAAACACCCAATTCACCCCCCCTCTTGGGTGATAGCCGATTCTTACACATATTTCATAAAACATTAATCAATCAATTTAATTAAATTTAAATATACAATTAGTTTTTGTAACTTACTATTATCTCCTCTGCTTCCTCAGAGATCGGCGTCCCATCACGGTGCCTATGGGTGTGTGTGAACAACTGCCCATAATCTGTCTGACGGTTCTCCTCTCGAGCCTTCTCTTGCTAAAAAAATATAAACTTTGTTATGTCTAAAACAAAACAATAGTCATTTAACGCGTCATTAACTCAACTTTTAACATACCATCTTACTGTACGTCACCGCAAACGTCTTGGATCCTCCCGTGTGATTGATCCTTTGAGCTGCCCTGCTTCTGGTGTTCCTTTGCGATAGAGCCTGCAAAATAAATGAGTGTAGTTAATTAAAACAAATTTTAAACTATACAATACTTTCATGATTAATAAAAAAACAAAACTATGATTATTAAAAAAACGTACCTGTCCATCTGCACTCCTCCTATATTGGACAAAAGCTGCCCAGTCATTTGGCTCCACGCCGTCTGGGACGTTCTCCATCAGTTGCTGCAGAGGCATAATCCCATCTCCATTCTTCTTGTCGTAGAGACGACCCCTCCGGCTCTTCCACGCTTCTCCCATTTTCATCTTTACATACCTCTTCGCCTCGGCTCGCAGTTTAAACTTTGTCTATATCATTAAATAATTAGTAATTAATGAATAATTATTTAAGAAATAAATAACTAAATTAACTACAATTTATACAACTTAAAACTATTAACATGTAAAATTTAATTACACAACATAACTTACCTGCACAACGTCCTTAAACGCCTTATCCTTGTTGCTATCCGGGACCTTTTTCCAATTTTGGAAATAGATCGGGAAAAACCCCCAATTCCCGCCAAGCTGTGACAGGAATCAGTTCAAGAAGTGACCACCGCTGCCGATCGGCTGGTCCATGTCCTCATTCCAGGGGACTATCACGCGGTAGGTGTTGTTCTCGTGATTGAGAGTGGGAACGTCCAGCGTCCTCTAGCTGACGTTCCCATGTGGATCTGCACAATTATAACAAAATTGTTGTATTGTAATTAGATAAACAATTATTACACATCAGGAATTTAAATTTTATTTTTCGCCAATAAAATACTTATACGTACCTTCGACATCCACCGTAAATCCAGTGGAACGAGAAGACGACGGTCGGGGGTTCCCTTGGTCCCGCTCGTTCTCTTGGACGAGGAACTGCTCCGCTTCCGCTATAGGAATGTCAATCCGGATATCCTCCTCGTCATCATATAAGATGTCCTCAAGCGATAGACTTGCGTCCCGTTCTCCACCTACGGTCTCTAGGGTCTCTGGGTGTGGGATTGGGTCATTTGCAAAGAGTTCGTCAAACTCATTCCCAACCTGAGGGGGCTGAAGGGGGATATTTACAGGCCCACGCCCTCTCCTACCTCTACTACTACCACCCTTGAGAGGCCTTTTTGGGGGTTTCACTACTTTCTCTTTTCCCTTGTCGTTAGAAGCCATGATGGTGAAAGGTAAAAGTTGAAATTGAGAAGTGAATAGTAACTTTTGCGCGCGTGAATTTCAAAAGTGAAAAGGAAAGTATTATAACCGCTGCACTTTGTAGCAGTTAGGCCAAAAACCGTCACAAAAGTAATAAACTTTGTAACGGTTACACCCAAACCGCCACCTCCACCGTGACTAATGTGCCTCGTTCTTCGCGGAAATTTGTAGCGGTCTCTTAACCGCTAAAAAAAACATGACTTTTGAAAATCTGTAACGGTTTAGAGTATAACCGCCACCTAAACAGTGAGAAATGTGCCTCATTCTTCGTGAAAATTTGTAGCGGTTACTAAACCGCTACAAATTCAATAACCTTTGACACTTTGTAACGGTTTTATAGGAACCGCTACCAATTTAATATTTTTTTTTAAAAAAAATCCAAACTAATTAGTTTATCAAACTAATTAGTTTAGATTTTTTTCTTTATTACAATAAAAACATTTCCAATTATTTTCTCTAATTTCCCTACAAGAGCTAGCGTTAGTAATAACAAGTTTATTGAAATTTGAATTCAGTATAGCCACCGATCTCCCTAGAAAAACTCCCTGACTCATTTTGATCAGAGATATTTCCCAGAGAGATTGGTGGATATATTGGACCCAATCTCCGATGGTATGTTGGACAATTTCAGAAGAGGAGACGTGTTCAACTGAATGGAATAACTAAATCTGGATTTTCACTAAACTAACATTCTCGGCTCTGCATCTCTTATCTCATCTCTGGACAATAGAGCAGAGAATGTTCTTTTAGCGATAATCTTGACTTAGAATATCTTTTAATATTTATAGTTGTTGTACGGTTATTTATAGAATAAATTTTGTAGCGGTTACAGCCTACACCGCTACAAATTGTAACAACTAGTCACGGTCAAGGTGTCGGTTTCTTCTCACTGTGAGAAAACTATGTCGTTTCGAATACATATTGTAGCAGTTACAATTAAAACCGTTACAAATCTGGTGTCGATGAATTTTTGTAGCGGTTACTTCAACAAAACCGCTACTAAATAACCGCAACAAACTTCCCACCAAAACGCGCCAAGGCTGGCGCCATATTTGTGGCGGTTTGGTTTTGTGTAACCGCTACAAAAATCGAAGCAAAATGGTCACCATTTGGCACCAATGTTTCCGTTACTAATTTGTGGCGTTCAGTTAAAACCGTGACAAATTTGCGCCAAAATGTGAATTTGTAACGGTTTCGTGTGACCGCTACAAAGTAACTGCGGCAAATGACCACTTTTTTGTAGTGACATGATTTATGAACTAACTCGGAATTCATACATGTGTTGGCACGCTTCATAGTAACTTGACATTCGGGCTTTACAATCCCGTAAATTTCATTTATCCAGTCGTTTACATAATACTAAGTGAGATTAAAATCCCGTGATCAAACTTCCTGAAAACAAAGCTAAGAACCGGTAATAACGGAAAACATAATAAACTGAAAGTAAAAACTTTCAACTGTAATAAGCTTTGAGCTTGTCGACGTTCCAGGTTCTTTTAATCGCTTTCCCGTCTAGTGATTCCAGAATGTAAGCTCATTTCCCGAGTTGTTCTTTAACTCTATAAGGACCTTCCCAATTGGCTGCCAGCTTTCCATCTCGGGCATTCTTGTTGCCGACGTCAGCTCTACGAAGCACTAAATCATTTTTCTTGAACGAACGTGGACCAACCTTCCTGTTATACCGAGACATGATGAGCTGCTTTGTAGCCAAATCCCTAAAATGAGCCGCAGCTCGAATTTCATCAACTAAGTCCAATTCGGCTGTAATAGCCTCGTCATTAACTTGTTCTTGCGCAGCTTGCAGCCTCCTCCAAGAGGGTTCACCAACCTCAACGGGAATCATGGCCTCGCATCCATAGGTAAGTTTGAATGGAGTTTCTCCCGTGGACGACTGTACTGTTGTTCGGTATCCCCATAGCACCGAGTATAGGTGTTCAACCCAACTATCCCGGGCTTCTTCCATTCGCTTCTTAAGTCCATTCACGATGACTTTGTTCACTGCCTCCGCTTGTCCATTAGATTGTGGATGCTCCACAGAAGCAACATGATGTTTTATCTGGAAGTCGGACATCATCTTCTGAAACCCTTGGTCCGCGAACTGCGTTCCATTGTCTGTGACTATCTCTGCTGGAATCCCAAATCGCGAAATTATATTCCGCTGGAAGAATTTCTGTGCTTTGGCCAAGGTTATTGTTGCTATTGGCTCGGCTTCGATCCATTTGGTGAAATAATCAACCGCCATAAATATGTTAGTTATGATTAGTTTTGATGATGTCTTATATAGATGTCATTGTTATAAGCAAAAAGATTGAATAATATAATTATCTCCTACATTGATGAATTGTTGTATTTAATGTAGATTAATCCAAGTTGAATTATAGAGATTAATCTAAAAGGAGACAAGAGTTGAAAGAAAGAAGAGAAGAGACCAAATAAAGAAGAACTTGATATATGGAATGAAGATTTTATCATCCAAGTTCTTATATTGATGATAGAAGCCTCCAAGATCATATGGAAGTTGGAATGATTCAATTCAGAGTTAAAACAAGCAAGAATGAGTTTTTGGATGAGCAAACTTGAGTCTTCAAGTATTAAACATGAGTTTTCTACCTTGCTGCTGTAATTTACTCATCTGAGAGGAGAAAACTCGAGTTTTGGGGCAAAACTCGAGTTATGAAGTGTCTACAATGTCTCTGGGGTCTCTGGACTATCAAAACTCGAGTTTTGGGGTGAAAACTCGAGTTTTGGAACATTGGAATCAAGTCTCGGGGAAAAACGCGAGTTTTGGAAAATTGGAGAACCAAAACTCGAGTTTTGAAATTGAAACCTCGAGTTTTGGACTGTTATCAGCACATCAGCTCCACACTGTCTCACGTTCAGCACGGGCGACCTCTGATGTTTCGATGATATCTCACAAACCAGAAATCGGATTGAGACGAAACTAAAAGCATATGAAATTAGACTTCAAATGCGTCATTTTGATATATAATTCAAGCCAAAAGGAGTTCAGATCAAGGAGATATGATTTTTACAAGTTGACCCAATAATCAACGTCACAGTCCTGACCCACCTTCAGTATTTTGGGTATAACTCACAAAATACAAATCCAATTGAGCTCAAATCGGTGCCATTGGAAACTAGACACACATAGCTTTCCATCAAGAGTTGAACGGACCAAAACGAAGTTCAGACCAGGGAGATATGGTCTTCTAAAGTTGATGGTTATGACAAGAAAACTCAGAAAATCCTGGAGAAGGCAAAACTCGAGTTTTGCAGGTGAAAACTCGAGTTTTGGTGAGGCAGAGAGCATTCAAGAATCTCACAAATGAAAACCGCCGGTTATGGATCATCACCTCCAGTTTTGATGTTTTGAACTTGTTACCAAAAGTTCAAAACTCGAGTTTTGGGAAGCAAAACTCGAGTTTTGGTCAACCCGAGAGGTTCAGAATTTCCAAAGCTTGAAAACTGCCAGTTATGGTTTGAAAACTGCCAGTTATGGTTCGTGAACAGTTCAAAACTCCAGTTTTGATAATCAAAACTCCAGTTTTGATAATCAAAACTTGAGTTTTGGAGTTTCTGACAGAAAAACGCAATTTTGCAGAAAATGCTCAAAATGATTTACCCATTGACTTGTTTGCTGCGAATTGATCTTATATGATTTATATGAATGATGAAGCACAAACTCTTTAGTCCAAATGACTAAAGTTTCAAAATATTATCCTAGTAAGTTATTCCATATAATGGTTAATGTACATAATGCATTAATGAACATTCATAATGCTTGGAATAGCTTGATCAATAAGGTTCTATGCAATAAACATAGGTTTTCACAAATTGAATTCTTTTCTGGAAATAAGCTTGAAGCTCATATATGATTAACTTATTTGACATGAGGTCCAAACAGTCAGATAATGAAAGTAGCGAGTTCAAGCAAACCATTGAATTCCAAAGATCAATATGTGAATGGTAGGGAAAACTCAACTGGAAAAATTTGAAGCATATTCAACATTCAGTAATAACATTAACTTCCAATTTGAAAGATATTTGAATGTAATCAAAGTATGGATATGTTTCAAAACATTTGTTATGTACTTTCTCAAAACAGTGTGAGTTGAAATCCAAATAGATTTTTATATTAGTTCTTTCTCTGTATATTCATTTGATTGTATTTTTGATACATTGTACTTCAGTGTGTATCATTATCTACTCTTAGAGAGAGAGTCTTTTTCACTGTAAATCATTCATTGTAATAATCTCAAGTCAAGTGACTTAGAGATTGGGAAAATCAGAATACAACTTGTAAGGGGGAGTGTGTCCTAGGTTGGGAGCATCCTTCGTTTACAGAGTGTGTATCTGTTGTAAACAATTACAACTTGTAAGGGGGAGTGAGTCCTAGAGTGAGGAGCATCCTTCGTTTATAGAGGGTGTAATTATTCTTGAGTGATAGTGGAAAATCCCAGAGGTACTGGGGACTGGACGTAGGTCAAAGAATTAGACCGAACCAGTATAAATCATCTGTGTCAAGCTCTTCTACTCTATCTCCACTTTGCCTTGATTTTATCTGTTGTGTGGGTGAACCGAAAAGAATTTTTGAAATCCCCAATTCACCCCCCCTCTTGGTGATTTCCTTCTCTTTCAAAATTGCCACTTCAATTGACCAGGCGCTGGTTTGAATGGCCCCAATAAGTCCTTACCCCACCTGAAGAACGGCCAAGGAGCCGTGATCATCTGCAAATCAGATGGTGGAACTCTTATAATCTTCCTGTGTTTCTGACAACTGTCACATCTTCGAATGTGGTCCTTAGCATCTTGAGCCATTGTAGGCCAATAATACCCGGCCCGAATTGCCTTTCGAGCCAATGCCTTGGCGCCTATATGCTGTCCATTGATGCCCTCGTGGATTTCTGCCAAGACGTATTGAGCCTAATCTTTCCCGAGGCATTTCGCCAAGGGAGAATGTATTCCTTTTCGATAGAGTTGATCATCCACCATTGCATAAGCTGCTGCCATTCTTGTTAGTTCTATATGTGTTTTGATGATGTTTTAACAATTGTAAACAAAATGAGAAGTTTTCTCTTGCAAATCTTTAAAAACTTTGCTGTCAAGGGAAAACTCCAGTTTTGAAGTAAAACTCCGGTTTTTGAATTTTCTGAGAAAAACCTGAACAAAGCAAAACTGCTAGTTTTCGTTAAAACCGCCAGTTTTCAGTTTTCATGAAAAACATGAAAACTTGAGTTTTGGGAGCAAAACTCGAGTTTTGATAAGGCAGAGAGCCTTTGGATTTTCCAAGTCACAAAACCTCCGGTTTTCAAAGAACACTGCCAGTTTTGGCTCAAAACCTCTAGTTTTCAGTTTACAAAGGTTTTCACTAAGTTTTCATGTTTCAAGTGAAAACTTGAGTTTTGGGATCAAAACTCGAGTTTTGGTCTGGCAGAGAGCTTCCAAGTTCTCACAAGTTTAAAACCGCCAGTTTTGATATGTTCACAGGTTTTCACAAATTTTTCATACTTTAAGTGAAAACTCGAGTTTTGTTTGCAAAACTCGAGTTTCAATCAAACCGAGAGCATTGCAGAGTTTTCATAGTTTTCATGCTAAAATGAAAACTCGAGTTTTGATCAGGCAGAGAGCAATGCACTTTCACGATGATTTGAAAACTCGAGTTTCAATTTTGAAATTCAAGTTTTGGCCTGATATGAACTTTTTAATGTTTTCACAGATTAAGTGAAAACTCGAGTTTCACTTTGGAAACTTGAGTTTTGGCCAAACAGAGAGCATATGTCTTTCCAACCTTTTGAAAACTCAAGTTTTAATTTGAAAACTCAAGTTTTGATGTTTTGGACTTCCACGTGCTATTTTCATTAAAAGTCCAAAACTCGAGTTTTGGTTTGAAAACTCCAGTTTTGAGACTTATACAAATTTGGTCCAAAAGCTCTAAACTCGACCTTGCTCTCTGGAAATAGAAAACTCGAGTTTCAGTATTGAAACTCAAGTTTTGTATCAAGTGCACAGTTGAAAACTCGAGTTTTGATGAACAAAACTCGAGTTTCCAACGTTAAGTTTGAAATTTGATTTACACGATTTTACAATCTGTTCTTGTTTGATCTTAATACTTTCCAGGATTATTCTCTAATGTTTCTAGCTATGTTTAATGACTTTATTAGTGAGTTTCAGATGATTTAGAAGACATAAAGCAAAAAGCATAAAGTGGTTCAGAACATTAAATGCACTGTCGAAAAGTTGCATATTCTTGGCTAATCCAACTGAACACGCCTACAGAACGTTAAAGAATGTTTTCTACAACAAGTAAACTCTTCTCCAATGGACTAATCCACAGAGAGACAACTCAGAGTTAGTATCCACCTAGATTAAGTGGAGATTAGAGAGAGAAGCTGACCAAAGTTGCAGCTAATCACCTCCAACGGCTATAAACGGTCATTGAATCCTCTCAACGGTCATATATTGATTTCTACCTATAAATAAAAGATGGATTCAAGCAGAAAAACTAGGAGACACAAGCTTACACTTCCAACATGCTGATACTCTTCTTTCTCATCATTCACACTCTGTTTTCACATGTTTAGATAACTTAGAGAGTGAAGTGATCTGTATTTGATCTTCAGTGTTTATCATATCTACTCTTAGAGAGAGCTTCTTTCTGTGTATATCATTCATTGTAAGAATCTCAAGTCGATGGACTTAGAGATTGGGAAAATCAGAGTACAACTTGTAAGGGGGAGTTAGTCCTAAGGAGAGGATAACTCTTGAGTACAGAGTGTGTATCTGATTATATACAATTATAACTTGTAAGGGGGAGTGAGTCCTAGGGAGAGGATCATCCTGAGTACAAAGTGTGTAATTGTAATTGGATGATAGTGGAAAATCCCAGAGTGTCTGGGGACTGGACGTAGGTCAAAGAGTTAGACCGAACCAGTATAAATCTTCTGTGTCTTGCTATTCTTCTCTTACTCTATTTTACCCTGTTTTCATCTTTAGAAAACAGAGTCTGTTGTGTGGGTGAACCGAAAAGAATTTTTGAAATCCCCAATTCACCCCCCCTCTTGGTGATTTCCTTCATTTTCAATTCTTACTAGATTCTTAGATTGCATCGCATCCTCGTGGGTGATCCCTCTCTCCAGATAGTTGGGAATTGGCTTTCTCCAATCGTCAAAGTCTGATATTAACATAATGCAACTTGGTTCCGGTAAATTTTGCTGGATAACCGTTCTTAAGTTCCCCGGGCATTTGGTACTGGCCAGCTTTGAGAGGATGTTGGCTCTTACGTTTTCTGCCCGTGGTATGTGCGTCACCGTTACCTCGTCGAAGAGTGCCATGATGTCTTTAACCTTAGTTAGGTATTTAGCCAACAACGTCCCTTTTACCTAGTAAGTTCCCTGGATTTGTGATGCAACCAACTGAGAATCCGTGGATATACGCACCTTCTGGGCTCCATTTTCCTTTGCCTGTAACAGTCCTGCTAATAAGGCCTCATACTCGGCCTGATTATTAGATGTTGGGAAATCAAGTCAGAGAGAGAACTCCACAGCGACACCATCTGGGCTTTCCACAATAACTCTTGCTCCACCTCCCTGTACTTTGGACGATCCATCTACGAACACTTTCCACGGTTCCGATCCTGTTTCATTTCCCTGAGCAAATGTTGACTCCACCAGGAAATCGGCCAAAGCTTGTGACTTTATCGCGTGGCGAGCTTCATAACTGATATCGAACTCGGACAATTTAATCGCCCAACTTGTCATCCTTCCTGCTAAATCCGGCTTATGCAAAACTTGTCGAATGGGTTGGCTTGTTCTGACTATTATTGAATGGCCATGAAAATAGTGCCGAAGTCGCCTTGCAGCTGTTAATAATGCGAAAGCCATCTTTTCTAACTTTTGGTACCTTACCTTGGGTCCTTGTAAGGCACGACTCACAAAGTATACTGGTTTTTGTCCTTCATCAGTTTCTCTAACTAGAACCGCACTCACCGCTTCTTCGCCCACGGATAGATATAGAATCAATTTCTCTCCAGGTTCGGGTCTTGATAGCACTGGTGGGGAAGACAAACACTGTTTAATTTTGGTGAACGCCTCTTCACATTCCGAGTTCCAACCTCCTTGAGCCTCTTTCTTTAGGAGTTTGAAGAATAAGAGCGATTTTTCCGCCGACTTTGGCAGAAACCTCGTCAAAGCCGCCAACCTTCCTGTCAGCTGCTGAACTTTCTTTTTATTTGTTGGAGCCTTCATCTCCAATACCGCTTTGCACTTTTCTGGATTAGCTTCTATGCCTCGATTAGTTAATAGAAAGCCCAAAAACTTTCCCGAGGGCACCCTAAAAGCGCACTTTGCCGGGTTCAGCCTAATTCGATGCCTTCGCAATTTCTCAAACGTCTGGTTCAAATCCTGAACATGACTGCTTTGTTCCTTCGACTTTACTATCATGTCGTCGATGTACACTTCTACGTTCTTTCCCAACTGCTCGATGAAAACCCTGGTCATCATCCTTTGGTAAGTCGCCCCGGCATTCTTGAGGCTGAAAGGCATCACATTATAGCAATAATTTGCATTATTGGTGATGAAAGCTATCTTGTCTTGATCATCAGGATGCATAGCGATCTGGTTGTATCCCGAGTACGCATCCATGAATGATAGGAGTTGGAAACCAGATGATTGATCAACTAACTGGTCAATGTTGGGCATGGGAAATGCATCCTTGGGGCATACTTTGTTTAGGTCTTTATAATCAACACAAATGCGCCACTTACTACTCGGTTCTTAACCATGACCACATTTGACAACCATGTGGTATATTGCACTTCCCTTATAAACCTGGCTTCAAGCAATTCTTTGACGTGTGCCGCTTTTCCTCGATCTGAACCCTACTTTCTTTTCTTTTGCGCAACTGGCATCGAACCCAGAAGAATGGCCAGTTTATGACAACAAAACTCGGGATCGATCCCGGGAACCTTGGATGGTTTCCATGCAAACACATCCTTGTTCTCTCTCAGGAACTTTTCTAATTGGGCACGAATCTCGGGATCTAACGCCTTTCCGATTTTTGTAGTTTGCTCTAGTTCATTACCTAGAACAAAATATTCTACTTCCTCATTTGGCTCAGTCCTCTGTACTTTGTCTTCCTCTCTCAGATCCAACTCGACTACATGGACGGAACCTCTAACAGCTTTCTCTTTGTTGGCCGACTTGCGTTCTTGAACTGCTTCAAAATAACACTTTCGTGAGTCTTTTTGATCTCCCTTGATAATGACCACTCGGTTTTTCTTATTTACGAACTTTAACTTCTGATGATTGGACGATACCAACATGTTCCAATTGTGGATAGTTGGTCGTCTTAATATTATGTTGTATGGTGAGGGGAACTCAGCCACCACGAACCGGACTATCTCGGTCTTGAATGCTTCTTTGGTTCCCAATGTTAGCTTGAGATCAATGAATCCCTTCGGGCGAGTATCCTCTCGATTAAAACTAGTCAAGGTAGTCTTACATGGCTTCAATTCTTCTGAATCAAATCTCATGCGCTTGAACGTGTCCCATAAAATTATATCTATCGCACTTCCATTGTCCACAAATATCTTTTTGACTTGGCAACATTCTACTGTCCCTATTATAACCAAGCCATCATTGTGTCCTGATACCACATCATTTAAATCTTCTTCCGAAAATCCCAACAACGGCATATTCGGCTTTATTTCTTTTTTGAACCTGGGGTGATCAGCAATTGACATGACTTCTTTCAAATATTTCTTTCTTTGATTTGTGGAATCTCCTCCTCCCCCGAAGCCGCCGACTATCCCATTGCACACATATTTTGATTCAGGGAATCCATCATCAATGCTTCGCCCTGTCTTCTTATAATCTCGTCTCTTCTGCCCTCCGGGCGGGCTCCTACTCTTGTTGTTCTGCCGCTTGTTCTGCCGGCCTTGAGTTTGGATAACGTATCGGCGAAGTTTTCCTTCTTGGACAAACTTTTCGATGGCGTCCCTTAAATCCCAGCAAGTATCCGTGGTGTGTCCGTGCTGGTCATGAAATTCACAATATCGAGACCTATCCAAAGGTTGGTTACTCCACATTGGCCGCGGCCGTTCAACATTTTTCATTTCTGTCAAAGAAACCTCCTTCCATATCTGAGCTTGAGGCATTTTCAACGGGGCATAACGGTCGTACCTTCCTTCCGCTCTGCTTTCGTGGGGCCTACTGTTCCTATCACGACCACAGACATCTTGTCTATTTGAACCATGCCGATCCTTACCTCGGGAGGGTGAGCCCTTTGCTGTTTCATGCGGTGTTTGGTGTATGACTTCCATCTGCTCCAACTCTATATACTGCTTTGTGCGATCTCGGAACTCAGCCAAAGTTTTTGGACGATGTTTCATGACCGATTTCTTCAAACGTGAAGACTTATCCAGTCCTGTAATTGCACAATGTAGATGCACCTCTTCTTTTAGCCCGGGAACTTGTAAGGCTGTGCTGTTGAAACGCTCCAAATATTTCTGCAAGGTCTCCCCGAGCGCTTGCCTCACCTGATCAAGTTGAAATTCCGTTTTTGGTTGTTTCCTACTCGTTGCAAAGTGGAGTAGGAATTTGTTTTCCAAATCTTTCAAATCCAGGATCGAGTTAGCTGGTAAGCTATTGAACCAAATTTGTGCGGGTCCCCGCAGTGTTCCGCGAACAGGCGTGGTATCACGGGGCCCGTGTATCCCTTGACCATGATCTCCATCTTGAAATTGCCGACATGAATCTGCGGATCCTGGCTTCCGTCATACTTTGGAAAGTCCTTCTTGTCCAGACCTTTTGGATAAGGTGCTGCCATAATTTTTCCTGTGAAAGGCGTTGCAACTCTCTCCTCTTCATCCGAACTCGAGCTGATGATGATAATGCGGTATCTTTTCTTGACAAACTCGGACCTCTAGCTGGTTCCTTGTCTTTTCTCCGAGTTTCTGTTGATGCTTGGTCCCCTCTGGTACCACTTGTTCCCTCCCGAGCCATCGTAGTCCGACCTCCTCCGCCCGGGTTTTCTCGGTCACGGCTATCTTCTTGAGGCTGTCTTGGCTCCTCATCGTGCCTGATTTCCTCATCACTTGCTCGCAACGGTTTTGCATTTTGAGGACGGGGAAAATCGTGCTGGCTTTGTCTGGCCGTGTCTTTGTTAGACTGAGCATTCTGGTCGTCGATTCGCCCTGCATACTGCTCAAATAGCTTTTTCCAGTTTGCATCACGTCGATCCATCTCCTCCCTTAATAATCGGGCATATTCCTCCATTTGAAGGGCATGACGATTCTCCATTCCATCTATCCTATCCAGCGATCAACCGTTTGGAATTCTGCTTGTGGACTACTTGGGAGAATTAAGGAACCCACTTGTTGTAGCACAACGTTTTCCGGGAGAGGAGAATTTGCTGTATCCGACGTTTCTATCTCGGTTTCCACGATAACCTGATCTGTATTAGTATTAGAAGGACCTTCCTGGTGAATCATCTGCTCATCAGTTTGCTGTCTTTGCAGTTCTTCTGGCACTTGACTTTGCCGAGTTGATGTTCGTCCTCTGGTGTTTGCCATTTGCAGCGGTGATTAGCATGTAGCCTGATAATTTGGTGTTTGAACCTTTCGATCCCCACAGACGGCGCCAAATGTTCGAGTATGAACAAGATGTAACGGGCTTGAACTAGGATCAATGCCTAGGGCCTACGTACCCTTGTCAGGGATTGAAGCCCACGTAGTTCGAGTAAGATTCAGGCGTTTTGCCATAAGGAAGTGGGGTGTGTGCTGTGTGTGAAAGTAGTAGAGAGGGTAATCCTGTGTATCGTTCACTGGGGGGAGGTTCTCCTATTTATAGAGGAGGGTAACTGCTTCGACTTTGCCAGTTATGACTTGCAAAGATGTAACCTCAGGCGGGTACCAAATATTCGATGGCCTGGGCTTCTTAGTCCAATTTCTGAGGTCCATAACGGATATAATGTTCACATATTGTTATTAATATGGCTTGCTCACTAACCCCTTTCATTAATTAGTTAGCTTACTATATGAATATATAGATTTTTGGTTCAAATATGAGAGTAATGTGTTGGAAATAGGCAATTTTATTATATTCTAAATTTATGCTTAATATTACTAAACTAATTTTGAACCACTTATACATCACATGTCATCACAGCTACTAGGAACATAATTGAATGTGTGAAGAATTATTCAAAATCATAGATTGCGTTCGGTAAAGCTCAACAGTATTGTAATACAGTTTGATTGTGTTTTCAATTTTTTTTTTAATTATATTTCTGTGATATAGTTTTAAGAATTGTTTTTCAGAACAAATTTAAAAAAAAAAAAACATACTTGGTAATACTACTTTTAAAAAAGTTTGAGTTTAATAAACAGAAAAAACATGCATGGCATATGTTTTGTTAGGTATGGAAGAAAAAAATATATTTTTATTTATAATGTTGCAAAAAGAAAAAAAAAAAGATAACGTAGCTAAACGTATCATGACTCAGAAGTCACATCCAATATTGAATAAAATGGAATAGGATCAAATGTTTCAAAAATTACGTTAAATTACACAAAATTTCCCTAAATTTTGAAGTAGGTACAAATAATCTCCTTAAATTTTAAAACTTAATAACAAACCTATTTAAACTTTCAACTCGATAGGGATAAATCTTAATCATCAAATATATATATTCCCTTAAATTATATTTTTGTCTGTATACAAGCTCTTCAAATTTTGAATTATATGCATATAAGCCTCTAAAGTTTTAATATACATGCAAAAAATAGTGGGGAAAAAAAGAACAAAACTAATAATGAAAAAGTTATTTGCATAAATGTTTAGAAGAATTCCCTGCAAAAGTTTCTTTTTTCTTTTTGGTTGCCCACCCGGTTTACCAATGCTTCGTTCCGACTAATCCGGATCCGACCCGTGTCGTGCACCTAATTATGGTGGGAGAATCTCCCAACGGGGGTTTTTTTTTTTGCATTTACAAGGTTCGAACCCGAGACCTTACTTAAGCGACACAAATCGCTCACCACTTGTGCCAACCCCCGTTGGTCAATTCCCTGCAAAAGTTTCACAACTTAGAAGACTTGCATTTATATATAATAAAATAAAGGGGCCCCTTGTGTAACAACCCAAAATCCGACACCTAAATCTTTAACCAAAACACTTGGAATATCTCCAACATATATGTTCAACATCCCAACTCCTTAAAATACATAACTGATTCAAATCAAAATATATTTTTGAGTCATCATAAATTCTCAAAATATTTCATAATAAAATACAAAGCGGAAGTTTTGAAGTCATGGCAAATAAAACATCATAACATAAGCTCTAGGAGCACAACCGAGCCTTCAAGGCTCACTCCATATGATCCTTCCCTTGCTCCCTACTAAAACCATCACCTGAAAATTGGTAATGTAGAGTGAGATTTGACATCCCAGTAACTACTGAAAGTTTCTACCGTACACAAGCAAATCACATATGACAAAAAGTAAAGGCTGATCACACATATATTTGTATATACCATACTTTCATGCAACATTAATTATCACCATGTCAATGTAAACCGTACAATTATACAATATGCATTATGCAGCTTCCCTTATATCACCGTCCATCCTCAACTGCTGACCGGAGCCATAGGCTAATACATAGTCCAATAGCAACTCATCCATTTGACTGGACTGTCACAAGCTCACCAAAACTTAAGATATACCCGGCCAAAGGTATAGAGCTTAAGTATGGACTATGGCTCCCCTCCTTAAAAGAATACGACTAAGGAGGTGTCCCATACATGTCCCACAGCTCCAATGCAACTCTCGGCGAAAAGTATGGAAGAAGGGGCCCTGACAAGAGTCATCCACTGTGCACCGAGTGATGACATACCACGTGGTAAAAGATCTCAACATATAAGTCCCTCCTTACTCCACCCCATCACAAATGCATCCGCCATGCAATACATATATTAAATCACCAATAAGATAATTAAATTTCAAGGTACAATAATTCATACTTCAATTCATATAAATATCAATTTACAATACATACACATATACATATAATTCAGTCCTTTAATTTTAAATAAAAGGTAGTTACTCACAATCACATATAATTCACAAGTATATGGAAGAATATCCAGAGTTACCTGTTACTCCCTAGTATATAGGCAATCACACAAGTGTCACACCAAAGCTCTCAATGAGAGTCTGCAAAGTCACATATAAATATCTATTAATATATATATATATGTATATATATATATATTTTTCATACTACCCTAGAGTTGCTCTTAAAAAGATCTAAATACTTAAAACTACCATCCAAAATTGTGACTTAACTTCCAAAAATTATAACTAAAGTTGTAGACCTCTGTTTTAGGTGTTCTTTGGCTTTTTGGAAAGCTTGAGATGCCTACTATCCACTGTAAAAATTTCAAGATCAGACTCAAACGGTTGCCATTTCAAAATTAAGCTTAAAAATCGCTGGTCACCGAAAGTTGTAGAAAATTGTTTCAGATTTTGGCTAAACTTTGGAAAATCATATCTCCCTCGTTACTTATCGGAATTCGACGAATTACCTATCAAATTAAACCTCTATGTGTCTACTATTCAACTGGAAAATTTCACAATTTTATGATTTTGTTTAGTCAGTTCGAAATCCAACGCCATCCTGCTGTTCCAGGATCCTACAGAAAATTTTTACAGGTTTTTAGCTTAACTTTGAAAAATCATATCTTGGGCTACAGACCTTTGTTTTGGGTGATTCAAAGCTTGATGTGAAGATGGTTATGTGGACTATATGTCCACAAAATTTCAGCTTTAAATGAGTTCATTTGCCCTAGTTTTTCATTGCTCGAAACCGCTGTGATCAGTAGCAAAGTTCTTGATAGCTAGGGTTCTCATGCAATCACGTGTTCAGCCTTTTCCCTTCATGCCACGAAGCCTATGCAAACCCTTACCTACTATACTAAGTGATGCAGCAACGATACACATATATGTAAAGGCAAAAACTCACGCTGGACTTCATGAAAACAAGAAGGAGGATAGTCCATGGCTTACCTTCGGTGTACAAGGTTAGGTGTTCAGTTTCGAGGCTGCACTCTGACGTTAATCCTCTATTGTTTTCTGGGTTGCACCGAGCACACACTCTAACTCTCTCTCTCCCTCTACCTTCTAGCAAGCCGTGGCCTTCAAGGAGGGAACCGACACCCCTGTTTTGCTGATATGAAACAGGGAACAGATGGATTCGATCACCTCTCTCCCTCTCAAGTTCTCTCTTTTGGTATCCTTGCTCTCTCACACAGGTTCCAATCTGGTACTCTCTCTTTTTCTTCTCTATTACTCTTGGACGCACAGATGAGTGAGGCAAAGCGTTGGGTTAAATAATGAACGAGGCTCCAACGTACATCTGAAGGGGTCCTGCTTCTTGATTTCGTGTGTGCAGACTTGGCCGAAAGCAACTGCAACGTGTTTCCCTTTTCTGTGCTTCCAGTGTTGGCGTATGCATTTGAAAAGCTGTGTTGACTCCCCCGACAAATTTCCGTATTGCAGTAGGCAAGAGTGTGTGAGTCAACTTGTTACTTAGGTTTCTGCGTTTCCAGTTGCTTCCTATCCGTTGAGGTTTGTGCCTGGTTCGTCTGCAACTAGAGCGCTGAGGTGTTTGCTGGAGGTGAGGGTTTAAATGCTTCATCATCTCTTATTCTTTGGCTGTCTTCGGGAGTTACTAAAAGCTTGGCTGATACACGTTTAAAGGGGATGGATTTCTTTACAGCTTATGGGCTCGGGAGGTGGAGACAAACAATTGAAATGGGTTCATTGTTTCTGTACGCTGGGCCAAGGTGAACATAATGGATCCAATGGTTTAATCCAACATGTTCATGTCCAATAATTCCTCTTATAGGGGCACATGACTTGCACATGGGAAGGGATGAGTAAATTTTGAAATTCATTCTTAATTCCAAATACGGATTTATGGTTTAAATTATTTCTTAATTAATAAATCCTACTTGAATTTAGTCTTTCCTAAAATTTTCAAAGACAATAAGCCCTATAATTTAAGTAATTAATCTTAAATCCTAAAAAAAATAAAATAAAAAATTAGGATGTTACACCTTGAGGTAAGGCCTAGAGTTGGCATAATTTAGCCTTTTTGTAATAGGCCTTTTCTTGGCCCAGCTCTTCAAGTGCCAATACTGGATTTAACTAACACCTATAGTAAACACTCAACATTTCTTTGACCGGAGAATTCTTCATCCTCATATCCAAAAAAAAAACAAAAAACAAAACAAAACAAAACAAAAACTTCATCCACATGTTTCTTTTTTCTTTTTGATATAAGAAAAGTTTAGGTGGAGGTAGATATGCGCCTGTAACCTATCAGAGTCAGGACATGCCTCCAGGTACAAAAAACACTTATAGATCGCTCACTAATGAGGCCCTGATATCGACCTGTGATTATCGAATCTCTTCTTTTTTTGGGTGAAGGACAATGCCTTAACCAATTATACCACTTCTCATTGGTTTCATCCACATATTTCAATCTATGTATAGTGTAACTGGTAAAAAAAAAAAAAAAAGGTATATGTAGTATACAAAATAAATATATGAAAAGAGTTTTGAGTTGAACATGCAAGTAGTTTAATTCAAATAATTGTTGAAATTCATGATTAAAGGCTCGTGATACTAATATATTTTAATTTAATACTTAATTTTTAATATGTAGTATTTTAATTTATTTTAAATTTTCTTCCTAAGAAATTATTATAAAATTTTAGTATTATTATAATCATTAATATAAATAGAAATTTATATAAAATATGAAATTCATAGTAACTCATTCTATTTTCCCAATGCAATTTTTTATTCAATTATCAATACATTAATACCCTATTTGATTTGTGGAATAAGTGGGAATATAATAGTGATCACAATGTTGTTGTTTGGCGTAATATTAAAAATAATGAAATAAAATTTATTTTTCATATTTAGTGAATAAAAATAAAATAAAATAAAAAGATAAAAATACCCTCCCAAGACAAAAAAAATCGCATCGCCTCCCTCCATCTGTTGCCTTCTTCCTTCCTCATCACCATGCAGTGGAGCTTTACAAGTTGATGCACATGAAATTACAACTGAGTGCAATGGAGAGGCGAACTCTTTGGCTGGGGATGAAGCTCTGTCAATACTTTAAAATATCTTGTGCTGCAAAAGATATTAAACCCCATCATTAACTCTTCAAAAAGTCTATTAAATGTAGGTACATTCAGTGTCTTACAGTGTATTTTTCAATAGGGAGTTGGACGTAACGAGAAAATTATTTCAGATAATGAGTGAGCTATATATAAAATATTGTAGGACATTGGATACACCAAAAAGCATATTTCAGGTGCTGAATGAACAACAAAATACTTTAGAATTATGGATATATTTAGAAAAATACTGGATGTAAAAGAAAAAAAAAAAATCAAGGCACTAAATTAACCTTAACCCTCAAAAATAGGTTCTAATTATGATTAAAACAGAGCCACACTCTTTTTTTTTTTTAAAAAAAATTTAAAATGTTTTTAGCATCAGGCTTGAAAACATTACAAAAAATCTGCTAATCAAACAAAGGACTCCTCTTTTCAATCCTTAATATAATTTTTTTTTGGACATATTAAAAAAACTGAATAAATTACTAAAATATAATATAAATTGTGTATCATTAGATTATATATTAGTTTATAAGTAAATAAAAATTAATTTAAAGAAAAATTATAAATATAAATACTTTAAAATAATTTATTTAGTTTCTTTAATTTCTAAAAAATTAATCTGATTTTATATTATGGACTTAGTGAAGTAATAGTTCTTGGTATATCACCACAGTCTAGTGTAAGGATATCCAAACAGCCCAGCAGATGGTCCATGGGCCAGTGGAGCTAAATACATCTAATGCCTTCCTGTATGATTATGCATTTTCTAAACTCTTGTCTTTGGGTTCAACTGGCGTAGGAGGTCGGTATTCCTCACCTTAAGGGAGGGGGTTCGATCCCTGCGCTGGTAGAGGTGGAGACATGTGTACTCTCTGGCCAGTATTCCCTGTGGACCGAGTTTCAAGCACCCTGTCCTTCAACTGTGGGTGATCCTAACCCCTTTCCTAAAATTTATATATATATATATAAAAAAAAGTATGCATTTTCTAAGATCCCATTTGAAAGGATGAGGGATCTCAGGCACACTCTACTCACAGGAAAAAAAAAACAAATCCAAAAAAATCTTTTGCACGTGACATGAGTCTGGGAAGTCTATGGTACTCGTATTCTATAGGGACGGTTTCTTCTTCTCCTCTCTCTCTCTCTCTGTCTCTCTTTTCCTGTTTCAGTTTGTTATTGACCGAATTATTTGGACGGTTCACCAACTCAATTAAGAACATTATTTATGTCTATAGTTTCCTTTACAATATAAAGCCTCCAGACTATTTCATAAGCATTCACATATATTAATTACGTAAAAACTTTTTATTTATCAAATGAAGTCAAACCCTTATTTAGTCCATCCTATGTTTTTCTTTAATAGAAACAAAAAATTCTTCTTCTTCTTCTCTTGAGAAAAATTAATCCACAAGTTCTCAATGTTCATCTAAATTTTAAATCCAGTTATTATAATTTATTTTATTGAAATTAGACCCTTATGGGAAAAATGTATAAGTGTTAAAGGAAACCAACAAATTTCTGTAAATTAAAATTAAAGGTTTTTACACTTGAGGATGAGGTATGTAATATGCATCAAATTATATGGGTCTATTTTAAACAAACAAATTACAGGGATCTAATTCCAAATTAAAGTAAACTATAAGATTTAATAACTAATTTTTCCCTTTTTTTTTATCAACTTTAAATGAAGCATCTTCACTCCCACGTCTTTGGATTGTACGCATAATTCAAATATTGCCATTTAGTTGCAACATCAGATTATGACTTGAAAAAAATAAATACGAACAATTTTGTCTACATCCATGCCACTTGTCTCTAACTTCAAATAAACAGATCAATTAATTGCTTACGGCGAAGATTTGACATTTTTGAGTTAGCAAATGGCTGTCCACAAAGATTTGCCTCCATTTTAAGGTCAATGTCAAGGCTATGGCTTTATATTTTATTTTAAAAACTTCGGTGTAAATTTAATCAATTAATCAACAATTAAGCTAATAAGACAATTCTAGTTGTAATGCACAGCACAACCATATCATTATTGCATTGTAATTATGGTTTTAAAAATTAATAGTCAAGGGCACATTCTATGTATATATGTCTATATATCAAACCATTGGACATTAGCTAGACATATATACTTATCAATCATATTGGGATTTTGGTGAGGACTAGAAAATCATTTGATTGTTGAGTCTGATTGGATTGGAGTTGAGTTGTTATAATACCCTAAAAATCTTTTTAGCATAACCACTAAATGATACCTATTAAAGTAGGTGGGTATGTGGTCTCAAAGATATTATTTAAAATTAGAGAATTTTCTCCTAGAGTTAAATAAACCAAAACAACTCAAATACTCTAAGTTCATTTAGGGATTATAAAATACCCTATAAACTTTCATATTGAAGCATAGTTCATATTTAAATTTTAAAAGGGGCATAAAATGTTATTGAAATATCAAACAAATTAGAGGAATGTGTCAATAATTGATTGGACAAATAATTGTACATTAATTAAAGTAATTGCATTAATTTTTGCAATTAATTATTGAATCCTCTTAGGAACCATAAAATATCATAAAATCCAAGTAATTACCAAATTAAAATATGGTTCACATGGAATTAAAAGGACCAATAAGGAACAATGGAGAATACTTAAACAAGATAGGAGAAAAATAATAAATAGTTAGGTATTCATTAAATTAAATAATTGTGCCAAATCTTTATTAATAATCAAAGAATTGATTAAGCATCATTAACTTATTAAGATGTGAAATTTACTAAAATACCCTTAATTAACACACTAATGCATAAAATCATAATTGACTCATAGAGAGCCCTAAAGAGTTATCATCACACTGAGCCCAATTAAGGGGTGAATAATAGCAATTAATGAGCAATTGAAATTACAACAATGAAGACACTAAATTTAACTAAATTAAAATAGGCATAATTAAAGATGTATAATTCCGATTAAAAGCCAATGGCTAATCAAGAGTTGTTTAAATGAATTTCTAAGGACTATAATTAAATTGGAGTCCCTAAAATAGTATAAAACATCATGAAAATACCTAAAACAACTATGGGGAAATTCCAACAAGTAAGGAACAATTAAATCTATATTTAAAAAGATATTAACACGTAATTCTCATATCTTCAAAAATAAGCCGTAAAAGTGTATGAAGAGTCTTTGAATAATTAGAGAATACTAAAAATCATTATTGGGCACCAAAAATTAATCTTAATTGAATTAGCATTCATAATTAATCTAGTGGCAAATATTAACAAACATTTTGAAATATTTTGGCTAGATTCTATATTAAAGCTTAACGAGGGATCAATAATTGAAGCAATTGAATTTAGTAGGATCATAATTGAGTTAGTAAACAATTAAATCATTACAAACTAAACCTAATTAAGCTAAATCAAATAGTGAACAATAAGAATTTAACTTAGGGCTTTTTACCACAACAATTTACATTGGACCAATTTTTGGTAGCTCAAATCCTTGCCAAACCCTTGCCCAAATAATCAATAAAGCCCAAAACAACAATGAAACCCAAAAATCCAGAGGTAGGCACAGTTTTGGGAGCTTCATGGAGAAGGAATTGAATTTGTCACATGGTCAAAAATAGTCAAAAGCTTGTAGAAGACAATTTACTATTCAAAACTTGTAGTGCAAGTTGTTTAACTTCTTGAAGAAGGAGAAGAAAAAGATGAAGGGAGAGAGAGAGTGAAATTTCGGTTTTTATAGTGGAGGGTGAGGATGGAATAATTCAATTAAAACCTAGATCCAATGGTGAGAATTAGCCAAGAGTAAAGTTGCATTTATTTACAAGATTGCCCAACCTTTTCACTATAAATAGAGGCTTGGGGCATTCACTTTTCCTCACACCAAGCAAAGCAACACTTGCTTATTTGAGAGAGAGTTGGAGGAAGAGCTTGAAGGAGTCCAAGCTTTAGGTAAGCAAAGTTCTTTAGTTTTGAGTTTATATTCATAGATAGAAGTAGTTTTAATCTTTAAAATTCTAGAATAATTTTAGTTTCATGTTTTTATAGTTAAAAATAGCTTCATTTCGAAAATTTAGTGAAGGAAGTAGTTCTGCAAAATTTCCAGGTTAAGAACACTGTAGTAACGAAGTTCTGGCGAAAATTCGTCGGTTAGACGATTTCTGAACGGGTCACAGAAAAACGCATATTTCATGTTGAAAATGTTATTGAAAAATTCTGAGAAAATTCATGATGAAAGTAGGCATATATAGCTTTCCAAATCTGTAAATAACATGTTGAAATGAGCTCTGTACAGTGAGAAAGAAATTCACAAAGTTTAGGCTACGAAAATGCTGGAAATTCTGGGCAGAGGATGAATGCGTGAAATCTGGGAATGATTTTTAAATTCTGGGCAAAGTCTGGTATTTTTACTGGAAAATAGACATCCTAAGGAGTCCGGAACTTTTTACGGATCTTCGTTTCAATTTTTCTAGAATTAGTTATGAATTTTCAAAGATAGGCGAATTTCTGCCCAATAATTCCAGCGGTTTTTCAATAAATTATGAGAAAATAAAATAATGGTTTAAAATACCAAGGGTAGAATAGTCAATAGTGGCCAAAATATCTTTTAGAATATTATCTTTAAATTAATAGGACGATATTGCTCTGATAGGCTGTCCGAAAGAACGCAGACCGATCCATTACGTACCGAGACTATCGACTCAGGTACGGACGCGTACTGTAACATTAACTCTGATGCTTATGGTATGCTCATATGTGATAGATAGTCTGAAACTCTGTTTTGAAAATTGATCATACACATACAACCTGATACGGGTTATGGTTTTGATAATGCCGTTATGTTTTCCTAGCGCTGAGGACACGATAGGCCATCGTGGCACTGGAGATAGTGCAGACTGTAATAACATGCATATTGCAGTGGCTGTGTTATGTTATTACCTGAATATGAGAATATTGTATGTGATTATTGCTGTTTTGCCATGGATATCTGTCATACATATTTGATACATAAGCATGAGGTTAACCGTTACCTGAGGTTCAATGGTAATTGAACCTCAGTTCTTAACATAGCGTCAGGGTCCGGAGGAACCAGGACCAAGGACAAGGATAAGGAGCTAGCGCAAGGACGAAGACAGAGAAATTTTTATTTCAGCGTTATCTTGTTGTACTATTTTCAAACTACTGTACCGCTGTGTAAGCAACCAAATACTACAACAGTGAAGGTTTTTATCAGATACTCGCTCTTTTGAAATTATTCCGACGCTCTACTCTGATCAAATAGTTCGAAAACGTTTTAGAAAATTGGGATGTTTCAGTTGTCATTAAGTTTAAATTTGGAAACTGACCGAGAATTGGAACAATGTTTAAAAAAACTGGACATATTGTGCCAATGGAAAAACTTTTGAAAAAAAAAAAATCCTACAAAAAAATTGAACCTATTCTCCATTTGTAGTCATATAATGTTTTTGAAGTAAAACTTCATATATTACTGGTGTTAGTATGATGATAAGTAAATATATAATCAACTTAGAGCCTATTTGATTTAGCCTATTGCATACTGTAATGGTAATCATGATTGCATTACTAAGAGAAGAGTGTTTAATTTCTCTTTAGTATGGTAATAGGCTTTACCACAGTAATGATGATTAACAAAAAAAAATTGGCAATCCTCATTCATATTTCCCCCTTTGAATACTCATTATCACCTTATTGCATGGTTAAAAAAAGTTCAATTTACCATTTAGTCTCATTTGTCTTTATTTCACTTGTCTCGTCATTTTATCTACCACACCACACCACAACCACCACCATCACTACCTCCTCTTCCACAGCCGTTGTTGTCGCCACCTCGACCATTGTTGTTGTAGGCGACACTATGGTAGCTGCTGTTGTGCCATTACCTCCTCCCTTACTTGTCGTTGTCACCACTTGCCATCACCACTAGTACTGCCTCCTCTTCTTCCGTTGACACCATCGCCACCTCCATCGTTGTAGCCTCCACCGCCACTAAGACCGCTACCGCTACTGCCACTACCTCCTCCTCCATTGTTGTCACTATCACCACTAGTCATTGCCACCACTACCTCCTCCTCTTCTAGGCCCTTGCCACTGCCACCACTACTACCTCCTCCTTCAACGTTGCTGTCACCACCTGCCACCACACTACAACTATCGTAATTGGATGATCCTCGGCGATGTAACATGATGGTTATGATTGATGAGGCATTACAATGACTCTTAACTATTTTTTTTATAAAGATTATATCAAGGGCAAAATAGACTGTGTGATATTTTAACTTTAAATAATTATTAAAAAAATAACTAAAAAATCAATCCAAACACTTGATCTATAATTAAAATTGCGTTGTATTATCATTGTATGACACTGCATTGCATTGCACGGTCTAATGAGATTGAGCCAAACAGGCCCATAAATGTGTGTCTAATGCACATAATTCCTTTTTATTAATCTTTTAAATTATGACGTTATTAGTTCAACCGCTGGTCTTATCGATTAAACCATAAAAATAGACATACAAGTTCTTTTGATCTAACATTTGATGTGATTTTAAAACATTATATACAGAAATTTGAAGTAAAATATAATAGTCCTAATAATGTTTTCAAATTTTATGGAGTTCAACATTATTGGTGGATTGATTTCTCATTACTCTTGCCTTTTGTCTTTTGTAGCCCAAGTTATCCACTGCTGATAGTGGTGACTAATCCCCTCACACCGTAGACTTCCCAAAGGGGTTTCAATTAGTGCTGGCTATGAGACTCTCTCTATATGTGTTAGTTTCCTATGTATTTTGATGATTACTAACAATTGTAAACAATGTGGAGATGTTTTTTTATCAAGATTTGAGTGATTTAAAACTTGTCAATTTCAAGCAAAAACACTATGTCTGTGACAAACTCGAGCCAATTATGTGTAACCTCGAGTTTGGCTTTGACAGAGGGTGTAAACTCGCCAGTTTAATCCTTAAACTCGAGTCTGAAGCAAAAAGTTTGAAATTAAGAGTTTTCCAAAGTTTTCACAAACTTTGTGTAAACTCGAGTTTACATTTGCAAACTCGAGTTTATCAGATATAGAGAGGTTTCTAACTTAAAAACATTTTAAACTCGACACTTTTTCTTTTAAACCTCAAGTTTGCAACCTCCAGAGAAAATCTTTCATAGTTTACATAACCTGTGAACTCGAGCCTGTTATGACAAACTTGAGTTCATCTCTGGCGGGAAGAAGTTTTCAAATTAAGAGATTTTCACAAACTCTGCACTGTTTCATTCAAAGTAAAGCTTTTTCAGTTTTGAAAAATCTGAACAATTTACAAAACATGTAAACTCGAGTTCATCATTGCAAACTCGAGTTTACACTTGGCAAAGAGCTTTCAAGATTTCTCAACCAAAGTAAACTTCAGACTCATTTCAACATTCAGAGTTTTTCTAAGTTGAACAAACTCGAGCCTAACATTGCAAACTCGAGTTCAAACCTAACAGAGAGTAAAGAAATTTTTAACTTGAGAAAACTCTAGAGTTTGCACTTCAAACCTCAGGTTTGCGTTTTAAAAGCTAAAACAAAGTTTTGACTTAAACAGTGTCAAACTCAAGCCTAGCATTGCAAACTCGAGTTTAAACCTTACAGAGAGCAAAAGATTTTTCAACTTGAGAAAACTCTAGACTTTGCACTTCAAACCTCAGGTTTGCGCTTTGAAAGCTAAAACTAAGTTTTATCTTGAACAATGTCAAATTCGAGCCTGTCACTAATAGACTCGAGTTTGCCTCTTAGTCACAAACTCTCCAGAACTCAAAATCGCGACATTCCTCTCTGGAAGAAGGGAACTCGAGTTCAGACTTTCAAACTTGAGTTCAAATCAACCCGAGAGCAATGTGATTTTTAAACGAGTTAAAAACCTCAGGTTTGATTTCAAACCTCCAGTTTATATGTTTTGAACTTGAATCGCTTTTACCAACTGAAGCTCCAAACTCGAGTTCACAAAAACTAAACTCGAGTTCACAGCGGTGATTCAGAAATTCAAATCTGATGATTTTGAAAAACATTCTTGTTTGATCTTGATACTTTCCAATATTATTCTCTGATATTCCTAACTATGTTTAACGACTTTATTAGTGAATTTCAGATGTTTTAAAGAATGTTTATTGAAGGGTTAAGACAAAAAGCAAAAAGCAGTTCAGAACATTAAATGCTATGTCCAGAAAGTTGCATCTTTTTGGTTAATCCACCTGCACATAATTACAAAGCATTTAAGAATGATTTCTACAACAAGCAACTGCTTCTCCAACGGATTAATCTAGAGGAAGTCAACTCTGAATACTTGAACAGCTGGATTAAGTGGAGATTAGAGAGAGAAGTCTACAACCACTTGCTAACCTCTGCTGACTTCTTCCAACGGTTATATTGAAGATGCAACGGTCATTTAGTGCTTCCTGAGTATAAATAGAGTTGCATTCAAGTCTTCACAACAACCACAACTACTGAAAACGAATTGCATTCAAGTTTACATTTATTTTCTTCAGTTTTCACTTGTATAATATCTTTTGATACAAAGAGCATCAGTGTTTATAATATCTGCTCTTAGAGAGAGTTTCTTTCTGAATATCATTTATTGTAAAGAATCACGAGTCAAGGGGACTTGGTGATTTGGGAGTTCATTGATTACAACTTGTAAGGGGGAGTGAGTTGTTCTAGAGAGAGAACTACCTCTTGATTGCAGAGTGTGTAATCTTTGATATAGTGGAAATCCCAGAGAGTCTGGGGACTGGATGTAGGTCAAGTTGTTAGGACCGAACCAGTATAAAATTCTGTGTCCTGCTATTTGTAATACCCCAAAATTATTATTTCTCATAAATACAATATTTTGGTCGATGACACCTATTTTAAATAGGTGAATATGTCGTCTCAAATTTTGAGATATATCTATTTTAATCTTTTAGAATATTTCTCCTTAGAATTTAAGATAGCCAATGTTTCATTTTTCTAAATTTTGTTTGGAATCATAAAATACCATAAAAATACAAACAATTCCCAAATTAAATTAGGGTTCTTATAGGACCAAAAGAGAGCAAGGAAATGTTAAGGAAATACATCAATCAATAGGGGAAAATAATAAAAATTAGTAGACACTTAGATTTTCACTAAACAAAATGATTATGTAAATTTTCATTACAACAGCAGCAATGCAAGTCGTGGCGGTGTTAGCCGCGAAAGTTCCTTGCAGAAAAGGGAGGCACCATGGAATAACTCCCAAAGTGGAAGCAAGATGCGATTCCAGTCTAGACAGCAAAACTATCCATTGCAGCTAGGACCCCGACCATGTCCGAAATGCGGGAAGTACCATCCAGGTGTTAACTGTGATGGGAGACAAATTTGCTACAAGTGTCAAAAGCCGGGACACATGGCCTGGAACTGTCCCCAAAAAGCTGAGGTGATGAGGCCACAAAACCCAGGTTGAGTTTTCATGCTGACCAACACAGAGAACAGAGAGTCTCCGGAGATGGTCCAAGGTACTATCTCTCTTAGTAGGGAATCTTTTTCAAACGTTGTATGATTCGGGTGCTTACCGTTCGAGTAGTTCATATGATTGTGCAAATCACCTAGGGATGTGAGCCTATAGATTACCCTGTGACTTGATAACAGCTACCCCACTTGGCATGACAATTTCAGCTTTTAATGCACGTTTAAATCATATTGCAAGTTTTTATGGGGCAATGTCCCTAGACCGTAAGACCGGTAGTACTTAGCACTATATGAAGTATTAATCGTCATAGACTAGTATGTCTATAGTACATTTTGTGTCTGGCAAAACCGTTCATTATACTAGGTAATAAATAAGATGCCTAGGGTCTGAGAATGATCTCCTAGGTATTGAGACTAAAATCCCTGTTGAGCCGGAAGGCTAATATATGTGAAGCCAGGAAGGCTGAATGTGTCAGGCGGTAATGCCTGTGTGACCAAGCATTGTGAGAATGGGTCAATAGATCCTTGGATACTATACCTGGGTATAATATGTATGAGATTAGGGTGTGTGCTAGAGAAGCATGCATAGGGAAGAAATAAACTTGAAGTCTAAATAATGTTTAGGGGTTATATGGTCAAATTTCGAGGACAAAATTTTATTTAACGGGGGGAGAAATGTAATACCCCAAAATTATTATTTCTCATAAATACAATATTTTGGTCGATGGTACTTATTTTAAATAGGTGAATATGTGGTCTAAAATTTTGAGATATATCTATTATAATCTTTTAGAATATTTCTCCTTAGAATTTAAGATAGCCAATGTTTTATTTTTCTAAATTTTGTTTGGAATCATAAAATACCATAAAAATACAAACAATTCCCAAATTAAATTAGGGTTCTTATAGGACCAAAAGAGAGCAAGGAAATGTTAAGGAAATACATCAATCAATAGGGGAAAATAATAAAAATTAGTAGACACTTAGATTTTCACTAAACAAAATGATTATGTAAATTTTCATAATTAATCAAGGGATTAATTAAAGAAAACCTAAGTCTCAATTTTCATAATTTATTAAGAAACTAAATTTTGTAAAACCCTAGAATTAATACCTAGCTCATATTAATTCTTAAAAGACCATAAAGAATTACCAAAACACTTGAACAATTAAAAGAATAATTACCAACTTTTAATGGGTAATTAATTAACACTAATGGAAGGTCTAGCTAATTATTTATAATTAACATTAATAATCACCAAATAGTGATGGGTTAAGCTAATTAAAATTCAAAGACCAATAAAGGTTTGGGATTAGTGCAAAATAAATCACCAATGGCCATAAAATACCCTAAACACTAATAAAGCAATAATTAAGAGATAATTAAGCTTCTAATTAAGATGTTAATCAAGCTTTGAAAAGTCAATAATCTCAAATTAAAATCAAAGGCCAAGATTAACACTCATAAAGCTAATCCAAAGGCTTAAATTAATTCTAACAAAGCTTGATCCTTGTGAATAAGGAACTAACCAATGAAATATTTTCTTCCCAATATTATAAACCAAGAAAAACAAAATTAAGAATATTTTAAGGGGGAGGGGCGGTTTTGAAGCTAGAAAGGAGGAAGAAAATTTTTTTTAAAAAAAACAATTTGACACTTGCAAGATGAGTCATTAACCTAGCATGGGTGAGTCATTAATCTACATATGCATGAATCACAAATCTAAAAGATGAATCACCAACCTAAGTATTGAGTCACAACTCTACTAATGGATGAGTCATGGAATCCAATAAATGCATGAAGATTTTGGAAACTTCAAGTTTAATGCTCTTAATAAATTGGAAGAGGATAAATTGGAGAGAGAAAAGAGTTGTGAGTGTGTATGTGTGAAAAGGGAGTGTTGTGCATGCTAATGTTGTGAGTCTAAGGGAGAAGTCAAGCTATTGGCCAATAGGAAATTAGACAATTAAAACCATTAAATTGGTTCATGGAAATAACTCTAGACTTAAACTAGTGAAAATCTATACAAACTAAATTATAACTTGAAATCCACTAACTAAGTATCAAATCTAAATTGAGATCAATATCAAACATAAATCAAGCATGAAAACAAGTATAACCAAAGTCATTTCCTTAATTGTTGAGGATTGAAACCAATAGAGAAGATAGGCAAATTTGGTCTCTAAATGAAGCCAAGAACATCAAGAATTCAAAACCAATGAGAAAATGTACATAAAACTTCATTAGGATCCCCAAATGTATTTTTATCTAGAGAAAAACAAAGCCAAGGAGAGAAGGAAGAGGAAATTGTGATTGAGAAGCCAAGAGTTGTAGGTCATCCATGACCTCATCAAGGAGGTGAGTCATAAAGCAATAGAATATGCTAGAAGAGGGAGGTGTAGGGCAAGGATGAAAGCTCCCAAATACCCTAGATCCAATGGCTAATATGCAATGGTATTTTGGTCTTTTTGCACATGGAGCTTTTACTATAAATAGGGGTCCTTGGCTTCATGAATTCTCACCAATTCACAAAGCAATAAGCCATATAGAGAGAGTTGAGAGTGAGAGCAAGGAGGTTCTTGAAGAGTGGCAAGGCTCTTGGTAAGATTTCTAGCTCTAGTCTTTAAGTTCTTTAAGTTTTAGTTTTTAATTTCTTAGATAGAAGTAGTTTAGATCTTAAATATTCTAGAGTAATTTTATTTTCATGTTTTTAGGGTCAAAATTAGCTTTATTTCGAAAAAATGATGAAGAAGAAGCTCTGGCAAAATTTTCAAAAGAGTATAATCGAAGTAACGCAACTTTGGCAAAATTTTGTCGGTAGGCGATTTCTGGAATCAGTCATGAAAATGCTAATATTTTATGTTCAAGATGTTGTTGAAAAATTCTGGAAAAACTCATGGTGAAATTAGACATATAGAAATTTCCAAAAATGTCAAGAAGATGTCAAAATGAATTTTGTACAGTGAGATAAAAATTCCCAAAGTTAGGGCTACGAATTTCAGGAAAATTCTGGGCAGAGGTTCAAAATTTAAAAACTGGGAATGAAACATGGAATCTGGGGAAAGATTGATATTTTCTCTGGAAAATAAACATCCTAAGGATTCCAAAGAATTTTACGGAACCTCGTTTCGATATTTCTAGAATTAGTTATGATTTTTCAAAGTTAGGTGAAAATCAGCCAAAATGCTGTGCATTAGCGTTTTTTTTTCGAAAATTAAGAAAAAATAATTAAATAATAAATACACTAAGGGTAAAATAGTCATTTGTGCCTAGGATATCTATTGGGATATTGGTTGTGAATTAATAGACGCGATATTACCTTCATAGGAAAGCTGTGATCACTACTCGACAGGCAACATACCGTATTCGTCAAACGAAGGTATGGACACGTATTGTAACACTAACTCTGATGCTTATGATATGCTTATATATGTGATAGATGGTAATGGTACATGCGGTGTGTACATGAACAACTTTACATGTGATGTGTATTGTTGACATAAATAACTTTACATGTGGTGTGTATTGTTAACTCGGATAACTGTACATGCGATGTGTACTGTGGATATATTAAACTTACATATACTGTGTGATTGTGTGGTGATTAATGTTATAATATCTGTTATACATATTTTGTCATACATAAGCATGAGGTTAACCATTACCTGAGGTCCAATGGGCATTGGACCTCAGCCCTTACTATAGCTTCAGGGTCCGGAGGAACTGGGGCCAAGGACAAGGGCAAGGTGCCAGCGTAAGGACGCAAATGGAGAGATTTTCATTTTGACTTTATTTTATCAGACTATATTTAGATTACTGTACCGCTGTGTAAACAGCCATATACTACATCAGTAAATGTTTATCAGATACTCGCTTTTTTAAACTTATTCCGATGCTCTACTCTGATCAATTATTTCAAAAATGCTTTAGAAAATTGGGATGTTATACTATTCTTTCCCTTACTCTGTTCATCTCTATTTTTAGTGTTTCAAAACAGAGCATTTGTCAAAAATTTTGAGAATACCCAATTCACCCTCCTCTTGAGTATTTAGCTCTACTTACAATATGTACCGCGAGGGATTGAACCTCTCATTAGATGCTTAAAGAACTTGACTAAGTGCCAACTTTGCTAGGCCTCATGGTTTAAGTCTTGGCTTTTAGTTAAGAAACCTTCGTAGCAAAGGAAAATATTTAGGTTAAATTTCTTATATCCATACACATGGTTATGCATGATTTGAGAACTTGACATAATGGATTTGAAAAATATGATGTAAGTATTGTCCGATAGCAAATATTTAATAATGCTGGTGAAACAAAGAAAAATCATTTTAACAATTTTTATTATTTATGATATATTATTCTTCAAATTAATGCTCTCAAGAAGAATCAAATTAGGATTTATGATTATTTAAATCATATGATAAGAAGTTAAACTTTCTCTGAAATTTCATTGGAATGACATACATCTTTGTTTCTTTCTTTTTTTTTTTAAGAAAAAACCAATACCAACATTTTTTAAAATATTTTTACAATTACATAAACATATTAATGTCATATTTTTGAAACTTACACAAAAATAGATAAATAAATATTAAATTTTACAAACTATTTTGATATTAAGGAAAAGGTGAATTTTAAAAAAAGGAGTTAGGGGTGAGTACGTTCACTATATCTAGCTAGCTAGGGATGATTATCTAACATTGAATTGTTTACAAGAAATAGATCATCAAAATACAATAAGATCTCAGAAAATATACACACAGAAGCTTTTTCCTCTTTCTTTGTGCACTCATGAAAATAAAATTCATATTCATAAGGCCATGCTTCAAAAAGGATCTCCATATATATGAATATAAATGTTGGTTTATTTATTAATCTTAACATATATATGAATGTGTCCTTAACTTGAATTAAGAATTTCCAATTATGAATATACAACATCACAAAAATGTTTTTTTTTAAAAAATTATTTTTCTAAGTATAAGATTTTGGGGGTTTTTTGTTGCTCAAATAATATCAACAACCTTTAAAACTTTATTAACTGATTAGTGTGATGTTCTTAGTTCAAACTCTTCACATAATGAATGCATGAGTGATGACCACCCAAAAAAAGTCCAGGATTCAAGTCCCCTTCTACTTTATCTCACACACACATATATATGGGTTAACGGGCATTTTTGCCCTCAAAAGATTTCACCAAGGGTCAATTTTGTCCCAAAAGTTTTTAAAATGGAGCAATTTAGTCATGACTGTTATCCCACTTAATTTTGCCTCTTAATTGACTAAATATGCTTAGCTGATAGTTCACATGTCATCTACATCATTTTTGTTAAAATGTCAATTTATATTGGATGTCCATATGTTATCTACTTCATCTTTTTCCAAAGTTATATTTAAAACTTTTGGGGAAGGTGTGTACTTCAACAAAAAATGACATGAATGATATGTGAACTGTTAGTTCAGCACATTTGGTTAACTAATAATCACAATTAACTAGGATAATAGTTGGGGAAAAATTGCTCCATTTTAAAAACTTTCGGTGCCCCTTGGTAAAAACTTTTTGGGGGAAAAAATGCCCCTTAACCCCCCCCCCCCACCACACACACACACTTCCTATCTATATTTAAAGAAATCTTCTGAAAGATAATTCTGGCACAAAATATAGGAGGTTAATAAAGTAATTAATGTTGACAAAATAAAAGTAATTAATGACTTTTTTTTTTTCACCTTTTACCTATAGTTGAAAATCATATGTTTTAATAAGTATAAAATAAGTAAATGTTATCAATTTAAGACACATTTAGTAACTTAATAATATTGTTTGGTTTGTATATACATTTGTCTGTGTGAAATCATGTATTAATATTTAGATAGTCTTGTTTGATGAAGTCGCAGTATCTCGGATCTTAAAGCGCTTTCATGACTTTTTAACAACGTCAACATCAGAATAAAAAGATCACCAAATCAATTAATTTATTATTCTATGTCTTATTGACATTGTCAAATGTCAAAGCGTAATTTATTATTATTTGAGTCAACGAAACCCATATAAGAATAATGTTGATTACGTTTGAAATCAATGGCGCCATTTTCCCCCGTCGGTTATAGAGTCATGCATCTAGTAAAATATAATAGAGAGATCACACGTCATCATTATTGTACTTTTTTTTGGGGGGTTCTAAATCTCTTTTTATTTGACCAAGGGTTCTCTTTTCAAGGCTTTCCTAATAAGAATGTTTTCTCAGATTTGAACTTGAGCTTACCATCTCAACTAATAGCTTAATTATTGGTGGTTCTGTACCTTGCTTTTTGATTCCACCTTATATATTTGGTCTAGATGATTGTTAATAATTTTTCCCCCCTCAATTTCTCTTCATCGAATGCATTATACTCCCCGAATTCTTTTTATAAGATACAAATAAACAAATTATACATGCTGTAACATCCCAATTTTCAAAAACAGTATATATCAGAGTAGAGCTTCGGAGTGATTGAGTAACTGATATTTACATTTAAAATGCCGTAAGTCTGGCTGATTACAGTAAGAGTGCATTGATTTCAGACGTCTAACATCAGTGTGACTGTATAAACAGAAAAGGGCTTCAGTCGAGTCTCTATGCGGCCTGCCTCCCCCCGTTAAATAAAATTTCGCCCTCGAAATTTGAACATATAACCTTGAAAGGTTATCTAGACTTCCAGTCTATTCCTTCCCTATTCATGCTTACTTAGCACGCATCCTACTATTCAAAAGTCTCATTTATCTTGTACCCAGGTATAGTACTCAATTATAGGACTTGCTGGTCTATTGTCACAGTACTCGGTTACACAGACCTCAATGCCCGACTTAAAAGCCTCTCGGTTTTAACACATATTGGTCTTTCGGCTCAATTTATTATCACAACACTTGAGATTCTAGCCTTACTACCTAGGAATTAATCCTTAGGCCTTAGGCATCTTAACTACTACCTGGTACTGCGAATGTTTTGCTAGTCTTACGATGTATTCTAGACATAGGTATTATGACAATCACGGTGCTAAGTATCACCGGTCTTATGTTCTAGGGGCACCACCCCGTGCACACTTGCACACTCGGTCTCATTGCCTCGGGCCTTTGCCCGTCTATTTCATCTAAGTCTCTCCCATTCAAGCTTTTAGACTACTTTCGCTTGCTTAGCACCACAGCTAACAACTAGCATCTGGCTTAACTGGTTCAGTATTCTAGACCTTTCTAATGGTTCCTGTTCCTATGTCGAAATTTCCAACTACACCGCTTTTCTTTTCAACACGATAGCATCGACAAACATGTCATCGCTACCCAAAACTATTTTGTTGTCTCGTTTTCAAATTCTCGAACACTAAAAATGTTTTCGTGGTCGTAGTACATTTCACAATCCACACTATACCAAAAAGTAATAGTGCTATAACATTTTTAAACTTACTTGCTGCTATCACAAATTTGTGAAAAACATATCCATTGTCGGATCATTTCCAAAAACTTTTACTATCGGCACATATTTTTGAGGGAGATACTTCATTTTACAAAACTTTTAACAACTGAGAGCATACGTCAGCATTTCAATTACTTGGTACAGCGAGCGTCTTATCCCAATCCCCAAATCCATCCTCAACAGTACTATCAACAATGTGGGAGAACCTCCGCCCCCTTCACAGGAGACCCAGTGTTCACACTGGCACATTAAGTTCCACTAGACAAATCATACGCCCTAGGCGAAATACTATGGATTGGGTGCGTTCACTGCTGGTGCGATTTCCATTCAAACAAAATCCCTCCAAAAACTCTTCATTTCAAAAAGAACATTTATCAAAGGCCAGCGATTTCAAACATTTTAAAACATCTGGCAAGACCCAGCAAACTGTGTACATCTACAACAGCTTTTGTCCTTCCAGTTTTGTACTGACTTTACCACAACATAGTTGAAAACTCAGTTTCAAACTCAGGGTTCTAACAATACCTTTTTACAAGACAACTTCATTTCCAAATAACCATCACTGTGGTCTCAAATTCGGTTGAAAACATTTCATTTGAAAACTCTATTTCAAAAATTCATAAGTTCGAAAAATCAATTCCGAAATTTCAAGAGACAGCAGGTGTATTGGCAAGTTCCAAATTCAATTTTAAAACCTTGCTTAGGAACCAGACAACTAACATTAGAAGGTCATCACTAACTACACGCATACGGACCTTTGTCCTTGGCTACTCAAGCTATCCCTAGAATGCTTAATCTGTTCTACTTAAACCATCTGGCTATTCCGAACATCGCCCGCTATCCTCGGGTTTCACAAACTTTTCCGGACACTTCTCGTATTCGTTGTCTGACAATTGTGGGCTTCTGCTAGCCTATAGACGCCTAAGAATAAGAACCCTGAGGAAGTATGAGGGAGGTTGCCTTAGTTGAGAGATAATTCCTTAACGGAACCATATGAAAGCTAGAACCTCAGTAGCTACGGGTTATGGTTTCTAGGTGGGACCAATAACCGTAGTGGCTAATCGATTCCCTAAGAAGTAAGTGGTTACCCAATAGGGAAAGTTGAGTTAAGGATAATGCCTGGAGCTAAACAGATAGTGAAAGACCACAAATAGAATGACCCTAGATAAGATGGCAGACATAGAGACAACGATTTGTGAAACCACTAAAGGGTAGGAACCTGATAAGATCTGAGTTCTCGTTATAATGATTCAGAGACGATCACTGACGCTACTTATGGAAAGTTCTGATCGGAAAGGGCTACCTACGGGGAATTCTGATCAAGGAGGTCTACCTACAGAGGATGCTAACCGGAGAGGCTGACTAGTCTGAGAAGACTGAGTGAAGCGCCGAGTAAGGTGCCGTAGAGCAGAGCCACCGTGACGACAAACCGTAGAGTGGAGCCGCCGTGACAACGAACCATGGAGTAGGGCTACCAGTGCATCGGTTCTCAAGGTAAGTACATTATAATGAGTCTCACATCGAATAGGTTCCCTAGAGCGAAGGTTTAAGTAATCTAGTATATCGCCATGAGTCGCTTCAGTGATGTATAACATATATTGTGTCTATAGGCAAGTAACTTGCTCCCCAAGTAACTTGCTCCCCAAGTAACTTGCTCTCCAAGTTTCTCCGACTTGCTCTCCAAGTTTTCCTGACTTGCTTTCCAAGTTTTCCCCAACTTGCTTTCCAGGTTTCCTAACTTGTTCTCCAAGTCAACCAAAAATCGCCCCTACCTTCTTCCTTTCTTTTTATTCATTTTATGCTTTAATATGGTAATTTTTGGGTATTTTATGATCCCAAAATAAAATTCGAGAATTTGGATTTTGATTACCTTAATTCTTAAAGAAAATTCCCTACATTAACATAAATATGTTACTAAATTTTGAGACCATATATTCACCGATTTTGAATAGATATTATTTATCAAAATATAATATTTATGATGAATATGAATTTTGGGGTATTACATTTCTCCCCCCGTTAAATAAAATTTTGCCCTCGAAATTTGAACATATAACCTTGAAAGGTTATCTAGACTTCCAGTCTATTCCTCCCTATTCATGCTTACTTAGCACGCATCCTACTATTCAAAAGTCTCATTTATCTTGTACCCAGGTATAGTACTCAATTATAGGACTTGCTGGTCTATTGTCACAATACTCGGTTACACAGACCTCAATGCCCGACTTAAAAGCCTCTCGGTTTTAACACATATTGGTCTTTCGGCTCAATTTATTATCACAACACTGGAGATTCTAGCCTTACTACCTAGGAATTAATCCTTAGGCCTTAGGCATCTTAACTACTACCTGGTACTGCGAATGTTTTGCTAGTCTTACGATGTATTCTAGACATAGGTATTATGACAATCACGGTGCTAAGTATCACCGGTCTTATGTTCTAGGGGCACCACCCCGTGCACACTTGCACACTCGGTCTCATTGCCTCGGCATCACTGAAGCGACTCATGGCGATATACTAGATTACTTAAACCTTCGCTCTAGGGAACCAATTCGATGTGAGACTCATTATAATGTACTTACCTTGAGAACTGATGCACTGGTAGCCCTACTCCATGGTTCGTTGTCACAGCGGCTCCACTTTACGGTTTGTCGTCACGGTGGCTCTGCTCTACGGCACCTTACTCGGCGCTTCACTCAGTCTTCTCAGACTAGTCAGCCTCTCCGGTTAGCATCCTCTGTAGGTAGACCTCCTTGATCAGAACTCCCCGTAGGTAGCCCTTTCCGATTAGAACTTTCCATAAGTAGCGTCAGTGATCGTCTCTGAATCATTATAACGAGAACTCAGATCTTATCAGGTTCCTACCCTTTAGTGGTTTCACAAATCGTTGTCTCTATGTCTGCCATCTTATCTAGGGTCATTCTATTTGTGGTCTTTCACTATCTGTTTAGCTCCAGGCATTATCCTTAACTCAACTTTCCCTATTGGGTAACCACTTACTTCTTAGGGAATCGATTAGCCACTACGGTTATTGGTCCCACCTAGAAACCATAACCCGTAGCTACTGAGGTTCTAGCTTTCATATGGTTCCGTTAAGGAATCATCTATCAACTAAGGCAACCTCCCTCATACTTCCTCAGGGTTCTTATTCTTAGGCACTCAAACTTAGGCAATGCTCAGTCATACATTGACCTAAGCATCGTCTATGCTTTGATTAGATTCGGGATTACTCTATCTGTTCTTATGGTATTCCAAAGGATTGCTATGTTTCGTACCTCTAGGTATTCAGGCTTTACCTCAAAGGATATCAAATCCTCCACCTATCTCACAGGGGTGATTCTTCTGAGATTTCTCTCGTCTAAGCAAAATGGGTACGGAAATACGCGTCAAGAGTTCCCCTACATGAGTCAAATACTGCATGTACTTATCTTTATTGATCCCGGAGTTTCATCCGGTGTAGTCCAGCTTCACATATAAGCTCTGGGTTAGAATGGAATTAATGCCTAGTACAAACTGGAGATTATCAGAATTATCAGGATTATCAGAGTTATCAGAATTATCAGGATTATCAGAATTATCAGAGCCTATTTTTTGAATGGTGCACCAACAGGGGGTAGTACACTGGTTCAGGATGGTATATTGATCCACACTAGCGTGCCGGGATAGGGTAGTATACTGGCCTAGGGTTGCCTATCTATGTTAATTTCTTCTGGACTGCCCTTCGTGCCGTATATCTTACTCGCCCGTCTCCGTTCATCACTTACTGTACCACACCAAGGTTATATCAGTACTCTTTTTCAAAATATGCTCTAAAGCAATGGCCTAGAGCCTAACTTAGTTAGTCAAACCGATTGGCCAGGTAGGCGTCTATCATGAGAGTCTCACCGACTTTACGGCGACTGATTGACTGATCCACATAGACTCGGCCCTACCTTCGGCACCAATGGTTTACTGTAACTGAGTCGGGTTCTTGCCAAGTAAAATGTTTCTTTGAAAAACATCGAACCTAACTCCGTTACTCAGACAATTTGGCCAGGCAGGTGTATTTGTGGAAGGCTCGCCGAATTCACGGGGACTGATTGCCAACCACAAAACCCCTTTCTAGACACCAAACTGTCTCGAGTAACTTAGTTAACTTCGGGCCAGAATGTCTGCTCTGATACCAAAATGTAACATCTCAATTTTCAAAAACAGTATATATCAGAGTAGAGCTTCGGAGTGATTGAGTAACTGATATTTACATTCAAAATGCCGTAAGTCTGGCTGATTACAGTAAGAGTGCATTGATTTCAGACGTCTAACGTCAGTGTGACTGTATAAACAGAAAAGGGCTTCAGTCGAGTCTCTATGCGGCCTGCCTGCCTCTCCTTGGTCCTCGGTTCTCCTGAGCCGACGCTATGTTAAGAGCTGAGGTTCAATGGCCATTGAACCTCAGGTAATGGTTAACCTCATGCTTATGAACAGTTATGTATGACAGATATTTCAAGACAGTACAGCATAATCATATATCAATTCAATCATCACATATTCACATCAATCCAGTCTGCACTCTTCACCAATGCCATGATGGCCTATCGTGTCCTCAGCGCGCTAGGAAAACTCAAACGGCATTACTAAGACTGTAACCCGTATATATTCAAATAATTCTCAAGCAGAGTCACAGTCTATGAGCATATCTACCACATACAAGTGTACAATAAGCATCAGAGTTAGTGTTACAGTACGCGAACGTACCTTCGTCGACGGAAAATGGTACTTTTGACAGCGGTACGACAGCAGTACGTGATTACAGATATCCTATAGGGATAATATCACATTTATCAGTGATCAACATCATAACAGGCTTTTTGGGTACAAATTACCATTTTGCCCCTAGTTTGACTAACCGGCGAAATTTCGCCAGAGCTTCGCTATTTTGACTCTAATCTTCCAAAATTTTGACATATCTCCATCTCCAATATATTTTTGAAATAAATATCATATTTATCCCTAAAACATGATTTCTAAACTTACTTGGAAGATTAAAGATTAATCTAGCATTTCTACTATAACTATCGAAACAACTATGAAAACTAAAGACTAGAGACCGAAGAACTTACCCGGAACTTGCTATTTTCTCCAGACTCCTCCTTCTCTCTAAAACCTCTCTCTAAGTGGCTCTAGGAATTGTGAAGAATGAAGTGAAGAGGGGTTGCCTATTTATAGGGAATTTGGATGGATCTCAACCCTTGGATCAACTTTTGTATCAAGGGCTAAGATGATGAAGATGTGGCCTTCTCTCTACCACACAAGTGTCCCCTTCTCTCTACCACACAAGTGTCCCCTTATGTCATCAAGATGATGTCATCCAGGTGATGTCACTCATTCACTTTATGAGTTTTTACCGATAAAGTTCCCTATTCGGTGTTCTGGTCGCGTAATTTTGCAAAATCTCAAAAATCCGGGAACACAGCCTTGAAGTTCTATTCTTCCTCTTTGGAAATATCTGAGTTAACTAAATTTTTGATCCCATTAAGGGTATTTCGTAACCTGCCGAAGATTCTAAGCCGAACGTTGTCGGTTACGGAAATTACTTTGGGTGACACCAACTTCGGGACAAAAATTCACTGATTCATAATATGTCCAGTTGTTTTCTACTTAGTTCAAGGATTTCAAGTTATGATTTATTTTCCATTAGTTCTCACTTTTCTTATCTGCCATTTGTTTACAAAATATCATGATATTATTTTTGAAAAACCCACAACCCTTTTCACACTCAATGTTCAGTTTTCTCTCTTTTGCACCTTGCTCAACAAGTTGCTTCCTGAGTCTTCCAACTTGTTCACCAAGTTTCACAACTCGGTCTCCAATTAACTTGTTCACCAAGCCTCACAACTCGGTCTCCGAGTAACTTGTTCACTAAGTTTCACAACTCGGTCTCCAAGTAACTTGTCCTCCAAGTAACCTCGTCCGCCCAGTAACTTGTCCGCCAAGTTACCTCGTCCGTCCAGTAACCTCGTCCGCCAAGTAACTGGTCCGCCAAGTAACCTCGTCCGCCCAGTAACTTGTCCGCCAAGTAACCTCGTCCGCCCAGTAACTTGTCCGCCAAGTAACCTCGTCCGCCCAGTAACTTGTCCGCCAAGTAACCTCCTCCGCCCAGTAACTTGTCCGCCAAGTAACCTCGTTCGCCCAGTAAATTGTCCGCCAAGTAACCTCTCCGCCAAGTAACTTGCTCGCCAAGTAACTTGCTCGCCAAGTAACCTTGCTCACCAAGTAACCTTGCTCGGCAAGTAACTTGCTCACCAAGTAACCTTGCTCGGCAAGTAACTTGCTCCCCAAGTAACCTTGCTCGGCAAGTAACTTGCTCCCCAAGTAACTTGCTCCCCAAGTAACTTGCTCTCCAAGTTTCTCCGACTTGCTCTCCAAGTTTTCCTGACTTGCTTTCCAAGTTTTCCCCGGCTTGCTTTCCAGGTTTCCTAACTTGTTCTCCATGTCAACCAAAAATCGCCCCTGCCTTCTTCCTTTCTTTTTGTTCATTTTATGCTTTAATATGGTAATTTTTGGGTATTTTATGATCCCAAAATAAAATTCGAGAATTTAGATTTTGATTACCTTAATTCTTAAAGAAAATTCCCTACATTAACATAAATATGTTACTAAATTTTGAGACCATATATTCACTGATTTTGAATAGATATTATTTATCAAAATATAATATTTATGATGAATATGAATTTTGGGGTATTACACATGCATAAGAAGTTGATTAAAGAAAATAAATATGTAAGAAATGACACCTCTGGTTCTTAATATAAGACATATTTTTCTAATTTAATTTGATTAAGAAAGTTGGTTAAATTAGTTACTGTAACATCCCGTCTTTTTTTAAAAGTGGTTTTCAAAAGGGAATATCAGAGAGTTTGAGAAAATAATCAGAGTGGCATCAGAAAAAGTTTTCCCTTCAAAACAAAACGAGTAACTGATAATCATCTGTTGTTGATATTAGTACAGTCATCCGAGTAATTCGAGTATTCAAAAATAAGCCGAAAACAAAACAGAAAGACAATATCATCAGAACAATCCCCCGCCCGTATCCTCAAGCTGGCTGCTTACCCTTGTCAGCAACTCTGCCTCCGCCAGAACCTGAGGCTATGGTAAGTGCTGAGGTTCAATTACCATTGAACCTCAGGTAACGGTTAACCTCATGCTTATGAATAGTTATATATGACAGGTATTTCATGACAGTATAGCATAACCACATATCAATACAATCATCACATGTTCACATCAATCCAGTCTGCACTCTCCACCAGTGCCACGATGGCCTATCGTGTCCTCAGCGCGCTAGGAAAACTCAGACGACATTACCAAGACTGTAACCCGTATATATTCAAGTAATTTTCAAGCAGAGTCACAGTCTATGAGCATATCTACCACATACAAGTGCACAATAAGCATCAGAGTTAGTGTTACAGTACGCGTCCGTACCTTTGTCGGTGGTCACGGTACGTCGTCGGTTGCGCAGCGATCACAGATTTCCTATGAGGTAATATTTCATTTATTAATTCACAACCAATATCCCAATAGATATCCTAGCCACAAATGACTATTTTACCCCTGGTGGATTTATGAATTTATTATTTCCCCTTTTTTGAAAAAACGCTGGTCCTTAAATCTGGGCAGAATTTCACCTAACTTTGAAAAAGCATAACTAATTCTAGAAAAATAGAAATGAGGATCCGTAAAATTCCTCAGAATACTTAGGATGTGTAGTTTCAATAACAAATAACAGACTTTGCCCAGATTCCACGGTTCATTCCCAGGTTTTTAGTTTTGAACATCTGTCCAGAATTTTCCAGAAATTCGTAGCCCTAACTTTGGGAATTTTTATCTCTCTGTACAGAAATCATTTGGACATGTTCTTTACATATTTAAAAAGCCCTATATGTCTACTTTAACCATGAATATTTTCAGAATTTTTCAACCATGATTTCAGCATAAAATAATAGTATTTTCATGACTGGTTCAGAAATTCCAGAACCGATGAAATTTCGCTAGAACTTCATTACTTCGGTGTTTCTCTTCCGGAAATTTTGTTAAAACCCTTTCTTCACTATTTTTTCGAAATAAAACCAATTTTAACTATAAAAACATGAATTTAAAATTATTCTAAACTATTTAAGATCTAAGCTACTTCTAACTAAGAATTAAAAAGCTAGAAACTAAAGAACTTGCTTACCTCTTCTTGAACTCCTTCAAGCTTCTTCCACTCTCTCTAATATTCAGATTGCTTGGTTTTGGTGTGAGTTTTGTGAAGGACCAAGGACCCCTATTTATAGTAGAAGGGTTGGGTAGATTGGTAATTAATTGGAACTTCTTCTTAGCAATTCTTGGCCCTTGGATCTAGGGTATTTTGGAGCACAAATCCTAACCCTTCAAATTGCTTTTGAGTCACCTACATGAGTCATTACCCTAGTACATTATCCTCTTCCACCATTTATGTCTATTATCCAAAGGATTTGGCTTGCTTTCTACTAATTAGAATCCATAGAAAAGAATGTGTTTAGGTAGTCTAATGAAGTTGTTTGCTCAATTACTCATTGGTTTTGAACTCTAGGAATTTTTAGCTTCATTTTGAGACCAATTTTGCCTATCTTTCCTATTGGTTCTATTTCTCAAACAATCATGAAAATGGCTTTGGTTATACTTGTCTTCATGCTTGATTTATGCTTGTTATGAATCTCAACTTGGTTTTCATACTTAGTTCAAGGATTTCAAGATATGATTTAATTTGTATAGGTTTTATTAGTTTTTATCTAGAATTATTTTTATAACCCAATTTAGTTATTCTAATTATCTTTTATCTCATTGGTCCACCTCTACTTCCTTACATCACCTTCTTCCATCATCCCTTACATCATCTTATCTAATTAGGGTTGTGATTCACCATGTAGGTGTGTGACTCATGCAAGTTTAGATTGGTGATTCATTGGTTAGAGTGGTGATTCATGTTTGTTAGATTAGTGATTCATTCATACTAGGTTCATGACTCATCCTTTAGGGTGGTGATTCATATTGTAAGTGTGTAGTGATTCATGGAACAATATATCTTCTTCCCTTTTCTTTTAAAAAACGCAGCCCCTCCCCCTTTTATTATATATATATTTTTTGTTTTCTTTATACCAAGTATTAGAGAAAGTTATGTGATTGGTTATTCTTACTTCATATGGATTAAGCTTTATTAGGAGTAGTTAAGGCCATTGGATAAGCTTTATAAGATGAATTCTTAGCCTTTAGATCATAGTTGAAATTGTTGACTTTTCAACCCTTAATTAGCATTTGATTACCATCTTAATCCTAAGCTTAATTATCACTTGGTTGTTGTTTATTGGTTCATGGGATGATTTATGATTGCTTAACAATTCTTTTAGTGTTAATCTCAAGCCTTGTTGGTTCTTTACTTTTAATTAGCCAATCATCCCTCTAATTAGTGATTCTAAATAATTAACTAACCCTTCCTTTAGTATTAATTAAGTGCCTATTAAATGTTGGTAATTAGTCTTTTATTTGTTCAAGTGCCTTGGTAATTTATTATGGCATTTTGTGAATAAATATGGGATAGGTATTAATTCTAGGGTCTTAGAAAATAGTGTCTTATTTAATTATGAATTTTATGATTTATGTCTTCTTTATTTAATCCCTTGATTAATTATAAAAATTTACATAATCATTTTGTTTAGTGAAAATTCAAGGGTCTACTAATTGCTATTATGCTTCCCTATTTATTTAATGTGTTTTCCTAATTTTTCCTTGCTTTCTTTAGGTCCTATAAAATCCCTAATTGAATTTGGGAATTGTTTTGTATTTTTAGGATATTTTATGATTCCATGCAAAATTTAGAAAAATAAAACATTAGTTACCTTAAATTCTAAGGGAAAATATCCTAATAAATAAAATAAATATATCTCAAAATTTGAGACCACATATTCACCTATTTTAAATAGGTGCCATCAAACCAAATATTGTATTTATGATAATTGTTAATTTTGGGGTATTACAGTTACTATGATGATATATATTTTCTAAAACACCTTAGTCACATTCCTTCACCTCCTTGATTATTATTGATGAAGCATCAATAGAGGAAAATTTAAAAAAAAAAAATTGACAAATTTGAAAACTTTGTCTTATATTTGAAACTAAGATAAATTCTTTAAATATGTCTTATATTAATAAGCACTAGAGTGAGTATAACTTATCTTCCAAAAACATCCTTATATTTACAGTGAAGGTAAGAGTGGGAGAAAGAATGAGTAACTAGTTAATTAATATAGTGACACTAACAAATAATTAATGAAGGTAAAAATAAAAACTAATAATGAAAATTTTATGGTGCCTTTTATAAGTAGAAAGATGCCACCATAAAAAAATATATATATATATATATATATATATTTCATATATAAGGCCAAAAGAGTACATGTTAAAGTTGGTCGTGATAGGTCGCATTGATTTGGGTTAGCATTTGCAATCCTAAGGATAATCTAAACTTTTCAATATGCCAACTCACTAACTGACTTTAACTTTAAAATTGCTGACCGTATCGATATACTTTCGTTATTATATATGTGTGCGCGTCTATCTATATATATGTATGATCCTCTTAGAGAAGTAAATGCTGGTTTCGGCCATAAAATAAAAATCCCTAGAAATAAGGAAGATCAGGTACGTGCTTCGATTTGAAGAATTCCTCAATAATTTTTTAATTGAGTTGACCTTCCACGTCTCTTAATTTGCATCGTTGAATTGGACTAATGGTATATGCTTTGTGTTTGCAAGAACCCCAAAGGCCCAAAGTTGTTAAATATAATATATATTGACTTCAAGCAAATGTCTATATATATAGTTGAAGATAGAGAGAGCCATATATGTGCACTGTTGGCTTATACAAGAAAGATCAGAGAGTGAGAGAGAAAGAATGAAGAGTAATCAAATTAGGTTGAACTGTGGCATTACAATGCCTCTTATGGCATTTGGAACTTATTCATACCCATATAATAGGAAGACTACAGAACTTGCCATCCTCAATGCCCTAAAGGTACTTTTAATTACTATACAAACACTGCTTCATCCTGTCATTTTCTTTGATCATTTTTTGATAGTTTTGTTGAGTATTCCTACGTCGATGTGTTGTTTATAAGTTTAAGAGATTCTTCCACCCAGCAGAGTGTTTTGTTTAGAATGGACTCTCGTTCCCTTTAAACTTTTGCTTCAAACATTTGATTAGATCTCATATCTTTTACTTTTGAAGATGATTGAGATTTTAACTGGAATATTTCATTTTTCATGAAGACTTTCTTCTCTAGTGTGTGTATATTATAATAGTTACCCAAAGCTCATTATTAATCTCCTTTTCTGAACTTCCTTTGAACAATCTCTAGTATCATATTAATTTTCGTTATGACTAATTGTTAATGGTAATGAGTTTGATGCAGGTGGGTTATAGGCACTTTGATACCGCCGAGATATATGGCTCAGAGGAAGCAGTGGGAAGCTCATTAAACAAAGCAATGAAAGAAGGAATAATTGAAAGAGAAGACATTTTCTTGACATCCAAACTGTGGGGAAGTGACCATCATGATCCTGTCTCTGCATTGAATCAAACCCTATGGTAATTCAACTCAATCTATATATGTTGAACAATCCCTGTCTGTCTGTGTGTGTATTCTGTGCATGTACCAAACACCGAACAAATCTTCGCTGGAAATGAACATAGAAGTGAAAGATATAATTATTCTTGTTTCTAATGTTTTAGAAGTTGAACGCAGAAATGTAAGGATGGAGTATTTGGACATGTATTTAGTGCACTGGCCTGTGAAGTTGAAGCCATGGGTAAACTATCCGGTGCCGAATGAAGAAGATTTTGAGAAATTGGACATTGAGAGCACTTGGATTGGCATGCAGAAATGCCTTGAAATGGGGTTGTGTAGGTGCATTGGCGTCAGCAATTTCTCAAGCACCAAGATTGAGAAGCTTTTGGATATCTCTTCCACGCCTCCTGCTGTTAATCAGGTACCTTAATATATAGAGTATCAACATATATATTAACAATACAGTTCTCACTTTATAATTTGGGAGAATAGTATATCGGGATCACCGAATTATGGGTATCCCAAAATGTCCCTTTAAATAGCTTAGTTCCTATGAAGTCCTCAAGGACTATTATGGAATTATTTTTGTGTGAAATGACCAGATTCCCCTCGGGGAAATTAATTGTCACACTGCTTTGATTGTTACTGTTGTTTGATAAGCTAAGGTTTTAGTTGTAAAATTGTTGCCATCATTTTTTTAATTAAGGGTTTTTACGAGGTTTCACTATATACAAACTTTAATTTAATCCCGTGAAATTTCGAACGTCTTTGTTGATTTGATTTTTTTTCATGGGATTTGATTTTGTCTGACAAATTTATTTATCTATATGTATGTAATTAATAAGGTGGAGATGCATCCAATGTGGAAGCAAGGAAAACTGAGGGAGACATGTGGAGCCCACGGAATACACGTAAGCGCATATTCACCACTTGGAGGGCCGGGAAATGCGTGGGGATCAACTGCTGTTGTGGATCACCCAACTATCCAATCCATTGCTTCCAAGCATAACTCAACTCCAGCTCAGGTAAGTGATATCTGAGTATTGAATTCCTACAATTATATAAATAATTATTGTAATACAAAAAGTTATAGAGATTCCTACATAACTAAGAATTTCACCCAGAAAGTTATTCATGATTCAACAAAAATTTACTAATAATGTTGTTATTTGCTTTGGATAGGTTGCATTGGGATGGGGATTGTCAAAGGGGGCAAGTGTGATTGTGAAGAGCTTCAATGAAGAAAGGATGAATGAGAATATGGCATCGTTTGAACTGAATTTGGAGGAAGAAGATATGTTTGAAATTGAGAAAATGGAAGAAAAGAAGATAATGAGAGGAGAGTTTCTTGTTAATCAAACCACAAGTCCTTTCAGGACTATCCAACAACTATGGGATGATGAAATTTAATTTGAAGATCTACATGCTCACTTAATTATGATCACTCCATGATGCAACGCATGCATTACAAGCTTTGTTGTTATGATTTTCTATTAGTAAAAATGTATAATCAATCACTATATATCAATATACCAATATGAAATATAAAATTTATAGTAAGGTTTATTATTCTGAACAATGTAACTATAATACACAAAGGTCCACTTAAGTGGCATGAATGAAGGGTTAACGGAAACGCTTCCATGTATAAACTAACAATAATAAGTGGTAGGCATCTAATCCATGATTCATCAAACTTATAAAGAGAAAGGAAGTGAAAATTTTAGGAAGGAAATAGTAAATTATAGTTCTGGTGTCAATAAATATTTTATTTAAATTTCGACATTACTATTATTTTTGTATGCATATGACCTCCTCAAACTTTGATTGATCTGTAGATAATCCCTAAAACTTTAAGCTATGGGTGAATAAATGATATAAAAAATAAGCCATTATAAGAATTATATATAACACCCCTAAGTCAATACTACCCATTACGTACATTAATAAGTAGTATATAAGAATATCATCAGAGTGGAGCGATTGAGAATATAAGTTAGGTTGAGCGGATGAGTAACTGATACGTGGCTATAATTTAAACTGTTTGCGGTGTATTTGGTCGAGGGAGTATCAATACAATTATATAGAATCTACAGATACAAAGTATCTAATTGTTAGTTCTCTATGTGTTTTGATGATAGCTGACAATTGTAAACAAGTATGGATGTTTTTGGATAAGCTAAATTGATTTTGAAACTTGTTGATTTCAACCAAAAATATCCTGTCATCGTCAAACTCGAGCCTAGCTTTGGCAAACTCAAGTTTGCTACTGACAGGAAACAAAACTAGCCAGTTTGCACTTTTAAACTCGAAACTGGATCCTATGTGTGAACTTGAGATTTTCACAAAGGTTTTCTCATATCAGGAGTAAACTCGAGGCTACCTATGGTAAACTCGAGTTTGCAAGAGACCGAGAGCATTTGGATTTAGAAACACTTTTAAACTCGAGACTATTGTCTCTAAACCTCAAGTTTGCAACCTCCAGAGAAAAACTTTAAAGAGTTTACAAAACATGTAAACTCGAGTTTGTAAAGACAAACTTGAGCTTGCCTCTGGTGCGAAGAACTTTTCAAATGAAGATATTTTCATAAACTCTACACTATTTCTTTTTGAGTAAAGCTTTTCTATCGTTTTGAAAATCTTCAAGAATTAACAAACATGTAAACTCGAGTTTGCCGTTGACAAACTCAAGTTTACACTTGGCCGAGAGTTTTCAAGATTTTAATTAAAGTAAACTCGAGACTGCTTTCATAAACCTCTAGTATACTTCAGGTTGAGAGTATTCAAAGTTTTCTAAGTTAAACAAACTCGAGGTTAAGTTTCTAAAACTCGAGTTTGAGTCTTACAGAGAGCAATGTGATTTAAACTTAAGAAAACTCTAGAGTTTGTATTGAAAATCTCCAGCTTACATTTTGAGAACTGAAACTAATATTTGACTTGAACAATGACAAACTCGAGCTTGTCTACTAATAGACTCGAGTTTACGTTTTGCACAAAATGTGTTCTAAAGCTCAAAATCGTGACCTTCCTCTCTGAATGGAGGAAACTCGAGTTTGGATATGGAAACTCAAGTTTGGACCAACCCGAGAGTGATGAGTATATATTTTATGATTAAATAGGTGTATATTTTATGAGATTTCATTGGAATTATTAATATTATATACTTATTTAATTATCTTTTATGAACGTTTCCATAATTGAATGAAACTTGGGATCAAAGAATAAATCGACATAAAATCTACTCATATCCTATTTTTATTGTGCAGGAAATATTAGCTGATTTGGAATGAAGTAAAAAAGGCAATAAGAAGATATGCAATCAGTCAAATTCAGTGGTCTCCCGTAAGAAAATAGAAACAAAATCAATTTGCATGATCTGATGGAGTAAATTACAAGATATGAGATATCTTTGTAATAATAAGAAAAAGAGAATCAATGACCGAAGACCTAAATTATAAATAAGGAGGGAGACACAGAACAAGTAGGAACGAAAAAGCAGAGGAGCAGAGGAGGCTGAGCGTTTCAATTCTCTTCATCATCTCCACGGAAGGACAAAAGGATTGTGGAGGCGACGGAGAAATTTTCTTTCTTCTCTCTTCTTCTTCTTTGAACCTGAGTTTTCTTTTCTTTTCTTTTTTTTATGGATTTGAATAAAGCCATGTGTGGCTAATTTTCTTTTGCAACCTAGAGTACTATGAACTTGTTTGGGTTTTAGAGATTATTCCCACTTTTTAGTTTTGATTAATTTTATTCAGTTTATTTAATCCTGTGTTTATTTCTATTGCTTAGTGAGTGGCCACCATTGAGTATGTTTTGGGGATTTAGGGTTGGATTTGACGAAGGGAATCTTAAATTGACCTTGGGATTAAATAATGTGGAATTAGGTTTAAATCTAATAGGAAATTAGGTTTTAATCTAATTTGCGTCTAGGATAGGAATATACCTAGAAGCTCCACATAATCAAATTAGAGTGAGCCCGATTTAAAACACGTCTTATTTAATTGTGTGAGGCATTACATAATTATTTGAGGTAGGTATATAAGTGGACCGAAAGACATTTATAGACATTAATACTCTAGATTAGCTGATTAGGTTAAGTCAAAATTAATTTAGTGGGGATAAAATCTAAAAATCAAATAAGGGATTAGTGACTCTAGGTTGCTCGTTCATTAGTGTGTAGTTAATTTGTTTTAATTTTAGTTTTAATTTCTTTTTTTTACATTAAATTTAATTTGGTGTTCTCAACTTAAACGAAATTGTGAAATTAATGCTCAACTAAAGGTTGTGATACCAAGTCCTCATGGGAACGATACTTTTCTTATCACTTTATTACTTGATACGGCTCGTGCACTTGCAGAGTTTTTTAGGCTTAAAGTTTTGCCCTATCAGAGAGCATTGCAATTTTTAATGTATTGAAAACCTCAGGTTTTGGAAGGAAACCTCCAGTTTAGATGTTTTGAACTTAAATCACTTTTACATACTAAAGCTTCAAACTTGAGGTTTGATAAATCAAACTCGAGTTTACATCACTGTTTCAGAAATTCAAATCTGACGAATTTGGAAAACCTTCTTGTTTGATCTTAATACTTTTCATTATCATTCTCCTATATTCCTAGTTATGTTTAACTACTTTGTTAGTGAGTTTCGGATGAATTAGAGAATGTTTATTGAAGGTTAAAGCAAAAACAAAAAGTGACGTCAGCACATTAAATGCAAAACCCAGAAAAGTTGCATTCTTTTAGGTAATCCTTTTGCACACGTCTAGCAAAGAATTAAAGAATGATTTCCATATCCAGCAATTGCCATTCGAACGGATTAATCTTCAAGAAGTCAACTCTGAACTTTTGCACAGCTGGATTAAGTGAAGAATAGAGAGAGAAGAAGACTAAACCACTCCCTAATCCTTGTTGATCATTTCCAACGGTTATATTAGGGAAATCAATGATTGTTTAATGCTCTCTTAGTATAAATAGAGCAGTATTCAAGTCTTCTCAACCAACATAATTGCTGAAAACGAATTGCATTCAAGTTCTTCACCTACCTTTAGTTTTCACTTGTAAAAGTATCTTTTGATACACAAGTTTCAGTGTTTATCATTATTCACTCTTAGAGAGAGTTTCTATCTGTAATTCATTTATTGTAAAGAATCACAAGTCAGAGGACTTGGTGATTGGGTGCATTGATTACAACTTGTAAGGGGGAGTGAATTCTAGTGAGAGAATTACTCTTGAGTGCAGAGTGTGTAATCAATTGCTATAGTGAAAATCCCAGAGTGTCTGGGGACTGGACGTAGGTCAAGTAGTTGGACCGAGCCAGTATAAATCTCTGTGTCTAGCTGCTCTTCTTCTTACTTTGTTCATCTCTATTTTACTGTTTGAAAACAGAGTTATCTTCGAAATTTTTTAAAATACCCAATTCACCCCCTTTTGGGTATTGGCTCCACTTTCACTAATAGTAATAATACAGCCCAAAATATTAAAACTATAATACCCTAATTTTCATAATTCATGTAAACATTATATTTTGGAAAATAATTACTAAAATACAAAGGTGAATATGTGTCTCAAAGAATTATAATCTATTGATTATATTCTTGTGCAAATTTCACTTTGGAATTAATTAATCAATGGTTAATTATGAGACTACATATTAGAGGCAGTAAATGTGACATTAAATCGCATGAAATAAATAGCTATTTTAAATGATGATAAGACAAGAAAAAGGATTAGAGAAACACACTACTACAAAAAAGGCTAACTACTTCCCTTAAAGACTTCCTTATTTTTAAAAAGGAAGTTAAAAGTGAATGTAGTGGCATATTTGTAAAATAAATACTGATATTATCAAATTTGGCGTTCTAAAATAAGTTTAAGAACGTCAAAAATAAATTAAAGCGTCCTGAACTAATTTAAGGACGCTTAATTAAATATTTTCGAGCAAAAACTAAATGTTTTAGAGCCTTCGCGCCATTATATTTCACGATTTTTTTGGCGCGCGCTTGCAACCTGAATATTTTGCAATATAAGCGTCCTGAAAAGGGATTTAGGGCGCCTTAATATAATTAAAGGCGTCCTAAATTTCAATCAGTCCTGATATTCTATCAAGGCGCCTTTAATATTTTTAAGGCGTCCTGATAGAACAAAAGGGCGCCTTAATGAAATTAAAGGCTCCCTTATTGAACATCAGGACACCTTAAAAATATTAAAGGTGCCTTGATAGAATATCAGGACGCCTTTAATAACATTAAAGGCGCCCTGATTGAGATTTAGGGCGCCTTTAATTATATTAAGACGCCCTGATTCTATTTTCAGGACGCCTAACTTGCAAAATTCACACGTGGACTCTTATTAACATTTGTGCGCCCTCAACCCTACCTCGCTCTCATTTGTGCGCCGCGTCTCCTCCTCCATCTTTGTCTTCCCTTCGCGACAGTCACCGTCCGTTCTCCCCAACCTCATTTAATTTCTTAGTTGAACCTCTCTGCTTCCCTCAACCCTACCTCTAATTTGTGTGCCGCCGTCTCCTCCGTAGGTCTTCCCAAGCCTTCGTGACAGTCACCCCCAGTCTCCCCTACCTTATTGTGTGCCGTCTCCTCCGTAAGCTCTTCGCGCTGTCCGGTGTTCTCGTTCTCTCTCTTTCCCTCTTGCTCTCCGGTGTTCTCCTTTAGCTCTTCGCGGTGTCTGTTGTTCTCACATTGTGCGCTCTCGTTCTCTCTTTCCGGCGCATCCCTCACTAGTAAGTCCATCGGCGCATCCCTCATTGAGGCCTTGGTTGCTATGATTTTGTGCTTTCATTGACTCTTGAAATTAAATTTTAATTTTTGGCTATGAGAATTCTGTTGTTGCAGAGAATTGGGAGCTAAAAATTGTATTGTTGATGAGTTTGAGTAATTATTGGTAGCTGAATTTGTGTAGTGATTGCTTTCAAATTCTGTGCTAAGGATGATTTTGAGAAATTCATGTGCGTGCTATGCTGAATTATGGCAAGGGTGATTGCTGATTTTGCTCTGTGAAGGAGAAAAAATGAAAAAAAAATTGATTTGTGTTTGCTGATCCTTATTGCATGCCTTGTTGCCATATAGCTCTCACATCTACTGAATTGGTCTTCTGCTAAGATTAAGATTGATTTTTGCCAGCCTTGCTGATCCGTAAGATTGATTTTTGCACTGTGAAGGAAAAAAAAAACTCATGCCTTGTTGATGAGTTTGCTGAATTATGCCAAGGGTGATTATTGCATGCCTTGTTGCCATATAGCTCTCACATCTACTGAATTGGTCTTCTGCTAAGATTAAGATTGATTTTTGCCAGCCTTGCTGATCCTTAAGATTGATTTTTGCATTGTGAAGGAAAAAAAACTCATGCCTTGTTGATGAGTTTGCTGAATTATGCCAAGGGTGATTATTGCATGCCTTGTTGCCATATAGCTCTCACATATATACGGTCTTGCTTGATTTAGTACTAGTCATCATGCTCCAATTTCCAATCTTTGTGCGTTAGGCTGAAACTTTACTGCATTATGAAATTTTACTAAGGAAGGAATTATGACTGAAACATTTGAAGGAGGGAAAAAAAAATTCTAATTGTTATGAGGTTGACTTAAATTGGTGATTTATTGATGTGTCTTTATGATTGGGTTTGACCTTGAAAGGTGCTTGTTTGGTTATGATCACCATGAACATTTATAATTATATGGTGTAATTATTATTTCAATTACAACATAAAAATTTCCTAGTTTGGTTGTAATTATGTGTGAAATACTTATTTTTATTGTTATAAATATGTGAGTTTTCTTGTCAGTTTATTTTGACATAAGAATACGATAATTTGGTCTTAGTATTGTTAGAGATGATACTGTACCATATCAGTTAAGCAACTAAATTTGGAGGACCGAATTTAACATTTCACTTATTTTATTAAATCTAAGCATTGAATGTACATTTGATCAATTTTACTTATCTAGAAATTTGTAGTTTTAAGTTCTCAGTGATTACTTCTTTTTTTGACTTCAGGAAGCTAATAATCTTTTTGAGTACTGTGACTTGGTCACGACAACAACCCACAAGAGCTTGGTAGGTATTTGTAACCATGTTCCTTTTGTCATACAATTATTCCCTCTCCCATATGTTAGTTTGAATAATTCTAATGTTCTCTTTATTGTTGTTGTCTTTAGGTTGACTAGAGCAAATAAATTTCAAGCATCAGAATTTAAAGTTGAGGTAAGTAAAGTTAATTATTGTTGTTTTTTTGTTGATGTGCATTGAACTAGGTCAACTTTGTTGTATGAATAAAGATGATTAGAAGTCCATAATTTAATAGTTTATGACTTGGACAATTTAGCTATATTTTTATACTTTGTATATTGATGAAACTATTGGATTTAATAGCTGATATTGATCTGAATTGGCTTAGTTAGTAAGTTTTCTTGATTGAAGTTGAAATTGTTTGTTGTTGAAATTTTGGGATGTATTACTTTTAAGGGGAAATGCTGCCGAAATTTTAGTTCAAGATTGACAAAAAAGCATGTCGTTCTTTAAATTGTTATAAACTTGTGTTGTCGGAAATGTTGTAGGTGGTATTAAAATGGGGCATAGTTGGATGGATGCTTTGAGAACTAGTGAAGAATATGAGAATGGGGTGGAAGAGTTTATTGAATTTGCTAGAAGGAATGTGGCTACAAAAAATGGGATGTATTATTGTCCATGTGTTAATTGCTTAAAGGGGGTTCGACAGGATATTCCTACTATAAGGGATCACCTAATTTGTGATGGAATAAATCTTCGATACACAACGTGGATATGGCATGGTGAGTGAAAGCAGGAGCTTTATACCCAAGAGGGGGGGTGAATTGGGTATCTTTAAAATTTTTCGAAACTTGTTCTGTTTTTGGTCACTCAGAACAGGGCACAACAGAGAGGATAAGGAGAAGAAGATAAACACAATGCAATTTATACTGGTTCGGTCCTTTCCTGACCTACATCCAGTCCCCAAGCCTCACTTGGGATTTTCAATCCACTAACTCAACAGTATTGATTACACACTCTGTACTAAGAGTAGTTCTCTCACTAGAACACACTCCCCCTTACAAGTTGTAATCAATACACCTCAACTACCAAGTCCCCTGACTTGTAGTTATCACAATCAATAAATGATTTCACAAGTAAAAACTCTCTCAAAGAGTAGATAGAATAAGCACTGAAGCACAAAGTATCAAATTGATACTATTACAGATGAAAGCTGAACACAATAAATGACATTTAATAAATTTTCGCTCTTAGTTCGTGTATCAGTTTGTGAAGAAGTTAATGCTCTCTATTTATAGTTAGAGAACATTAAATGACCGTTGTAAGATGATTTCAACCGTTGGAAGTGATTAGCTTGGGTTCTGGTCTTCTTCTCACTCTAAACTTCTGATAATCCAGGTCTTAATGAAGTCTGATGTGGCTCTCTGAGAATTTGCCCGTTGGAGATGGCTTTACTTGTTGTAGTAAGCATTCTTTAACGTTTAGAAGGCGTGCTCAGATGGATTAGCTGAGAATAGGTTGTTTTGCAGAAGTGCATTTAATGCACTGACCACCTTTTTGCTTTTTGCCTTTGATCTCATTAATCTTCATCTGTGGTTGCTGAAATTCACTCAACAAACTTGTTAAACATAGCTAGGAATATGATTGAATGAATTATGGAAGCAATAAGATCAAACAATAATGATTTGCAAATTCGTGTAATTCAAAAATCAGTTTTGACCGTTGTATACTGCGGTATGTTCCTCTATACTGGAGTATGCCACTGTGCATACTGCAGTATCCAAAGGCTTACTGCAGTAAGCAACTTCCAGAGACAAAAACCTCGCGAAATGATTTCGAAAGAAATGCTCCATACTGCGGTATGCAACTAACATACTGCAGTATGAGAGTTTTTGTCAAAGAGAAGAGACCCCGTGATTGCCCAATACTGCAGTATTTAAACCTATACTGCAGTATGCAATGATTATGAATTTTGAGAGACTTCTGTGAGAGCCTTTACTGCAGTATCAAACTCCATACTGCGGTATTGACTTGAGTGAGAAAATTTGATTGCTCTCGGGTTGGCCCTATACTGCAGTATACATACATATACTGCGGTATGGGCTTGGCTTAGAGATTTAGTTGCTCTCTGGATGGCCCTATACTGCAGTATACATACCTATACTGCGGTATGGGCTTGGCTTAGAGATTTAGTTGTTCTCTGGATGGCCCTATACTGCGGTATGTAACTAACATACTGCAGTATTGACTTAACATCATCAATTTGATGACCTTCTGTAAGTCCAATACTGCGGTATAGAAACCTATACTGCAGTATTGAGTAATCCCGAAAGATTATTGCCTTTCTGGAAGACTCTATACTGCAGTATGCAAACCCATACTGCGGTAAGCAACTATCAGATGATTTTCAAAGGTTCTTGGAAACTTCAAAACATGTTTTACACTTGTTGTTAATCATCAAAACACATTGAGAACTAACAGTGAGGAGGCAACTACCAGTGTGTCCCACGAAAATGAAGTTGAGGTAGATGATGATGGAATGGAGAGAATGATTCATGATGTTGAGGTTGAATCTTTTGCACAACCGCATGAATATGATAGCGTGCGGAGTGATGCAGAGACACCTTTGTTCCCTGGGTGTACTAAATATACACGGTTGTCTGGGACCTTACATTTGGTCAACTTAAAGGCAACTTATGGGTGGACTGATAGTAGTTTCACGTCACTGCTTCAATTGTTGAAAGATATGTTGCCAGATGATAATGTACTTCCAAATCGTATGTATGAGGCCAAGAAAATCTTGTCTTCGATGGGTATGGAGTATAAAAAGATACACAGTTGCCCTAATGACTGCATATTGTACAGAAATGAGTATGAAGGCCTGAGTAATTGTCCGAAGTGTAAAACTTCACGATACAAAGTGAAGAAAGGTGGTGGTTCTGGAGATGATGAGACAACAAAAATGCAACCTGTGAAGGCTATGTGGTATCTTCCAATAATACCGCGGTTTAAGCGTCTCTTTACTAGTGAAGTGACGGCAAAGCAGTTGAGATGGCATTCTGATGAGAGAATATCCGATGGAAAATATCTTTGGCACCTGGCTGACTCTCTGCAATGGAAGAAAATAGACGAAATGTTCCCTCAATTTGGCAGTGAGCCAAGAAACCTTCGTTTGGGCCTTTGTACAGATGGATTCAATCCGTATCGGACTCTTAGCAGTACACATAGTGCATGGCCGGTTCTCCTTGTAATATACAACTTACCTCCCTGGCTATGTATGAAACGCAAGTATGTGATGCTCTCTATGATGATTTCTGGACCAAAACAGCCCGGGAGCAATATCGATGTGTACTTGGCGCCTTTGGTTGAGGATTTAAAGAAATTGTGGGAGGAAGGCGTAGATGTGTTTGATGCATATAAGAAGGAGTCCTTCAAGATGCGTGCAATGATTTTTACCACGATAAATGACTTTCCCGCATACGAAAATTTATTAGGGTACAGTGTGAAGGGGCATAAAGCATGTCCAATATGTGAAGCAGACACAGACTTCCATCAACTAAAGCACGGAAGAAAAACGGTCTACCTCGGTTACAGGAGGTTTCTTGATCGGTTCCACCCATATCGTAAGTTAAGAAAACGTTTTAACGGCTTACCGGAGTATAGAATGGCTCCAAAGGCATTAACCGGAGAGGATGTTTATAGTCGGGTGAAACATATCAATGTCATATTGGGTAAGCAGTGAAAGATTGTGGGTGAGAAGAATATATGGAAGAAGAGATCAATTTTCTTTGATCTTCCATATTGGCGTAGTCTTGATGTGAGACACAGTCTTGATGTGATGCATGTGGAGAAAAACGTTTGTGATAGCCTTGTCAGTACTCTTTTGCACATACCAGGAAAGACTAAGGATGGAATTAGTGCAAGACTAGACATGGTTGATATGGGAATAAGAGAACGGTTACATCCAAAAGTAAAAGAAGATGGTAAGAAGGCATACCTGGAGCCAGCAGCTCATACACTATCAAAAGCGGAGAAAAAAAGTTTGTGTGGGTGTTTATATGACATTAAGGTTCCACAAGGATATTCATCTAATTTGAGAAGGTGTGTTTCAATGGACGATCTGAAGTTAGTGGGAATGAAGTCCCATGATTATCATGTGCTGATGCAACAACTATTGCTTGTAGCTATTAGGGGCATTATGAAAGATGAAGTGCGAACCACTATAACGAAATTATGTATTTTCTTTAATGGTATCTGCAACAAAGTCATTGACATTGAAAAGTTGGATGAATTGGAAAATGAGGGTTATATTATTTTGTCCTAACTAGAGATGCATTTTCCTCCTGCATTTTTCGATATAATGGTGCACCTGATAGTACACTTGGTAAGGGAGGTAAGGCTCTACGGTCCAGTTTACCTAAGGTGGATGTACCCTTTCGAGCGATACATGAAGATCTTAAAAGGGTATTCTAAAAATCCTTATCGACCGGAAGCCTCGATTGTTGAGAGATATGTAGTTGAAGAGGCTATGGATTTTTGCAAAGATTATCTACGAGGGACGATGATATGATCTCAGCATGACGAGGGGATAGCCGAGGGAACTCGAGGAATCAAACTGAAGAATAAGCCTCGTGAAGAGGTGTTGCAAGCGCACCTGTACATCTTGAATAATATGGAAGAAGTTCAACCATACATTGATGAACACAGAAAGAGTTTGAAGAATAAGAATCCAAGGAAGAATGACATGCAAATAGCTCATGAACAAAAGAAGACGTTTGCAAAGTAGTTTGAGGAGAAGGTATCGCGCGAGACTGGAGTGTCGGATACAATCGAGTGGTTGGCCTGGGGGCCTTCTTTTCAGGTCATCACTTGGCAAGGTTATAATATAAACGGGTATACCTTTTACACAAAAGACCAAGATGACAGAAGTTCTGTGCAAAATAGTGGGGTGATGGTTGAAGCTGAATCCATGCACTTTGCGAGTTTGAAAGACAAAAACCTGGTATTAGCATCAATGACTTATTATGGAGTTATTGAAGAAATATGGGAGATGAGCTACAACAAGTTCAAAGTTGCTCTATTGAAATGTAAGTGGGTTAGCAATAATGCTGTTGTAATAGATCCACAATTTGGAGTTGTCTCAGTTGATCTTGAAAGAGTTGGTCATAGAGATGAGCCATTCATTCTAGCAAGCCAGGAAAAACAAGTGTTTTATGTTACAGACCCGGCAAAAAAAAAAATGTCCATTGTACTTCAAAGTAAAAAACAGAAGTATGGTGAAGAATCCTTCGATCTTGACGATACACCCCCTTTCACAACAAATCCCCCTACAACACGTGAAGTGGAATTGGTAGATGACGACGAAGATGTTGCAAGAAAAGATCATTGTGAAGGAATATGGGAAACCATATAAAGTAAGATCTTAACTTATGAAATAGTAATATGTTATTTTTGTGGTGGTTTATCAATTTTTTTCATTTTATTAATCTGTTTACTATTTAATAACCTATCTAACATTGATTTGTCCTTCATGAACAAGATCATGTCTAGCTCTAGCTCTAGCTCTGATGAGTCAGGAGGTGAGAGAGGTGACGAGCCCATTGTGAGAAGGGGTAGAGGTTGCACACAGATGGCAACGCTAGTGGCCCGTCGTGAAAACCAAAAAAAGAGGTTGCATGTGGAATTTGATGACAAGTTGAATCCAATTGGCCCGGAGGAAGACATCTTCATTAGCTATGTAGGCTATCTGGCTCGGAGCAAAGTTCGCATTGTCATCTCTGCTTGGAAGTTTGTTCCGCCGAAAACAAAGCAGTTGATTTGGGCACAACTTTTGGTTTGTCACTTTCGATATATCTGCATTTGTATCATTTGACTTATTAATTGAAATTTAATTATCTTTCCTTTTACCTTGCAGCAAACGTACGACGTCCCTAACACTAAGGCAATGGAAAAACATTGGATGGGGGAAGTCCGTATACGTTGGAAAGACTTCAAGAATAAGCTGACTAAAAAGTTTATACGAGGTCCAAGGAGGAACGAGGATCCATGCCAGAAATATCCTTATATTTCTCCCGAGGACTGGAAGGAGTTTGGGGCGTCGCTGCAAAATCCACAATTTATTGTAAAATTTCTTTCATATCATTTCATTTCTTTTATTTGACAACTTAGGCTCAGTTTTATTTGATTTCGTGTCACAGGAAGTAAGTCAAGCCAATCAAGAGAGGCAAGCGGCAAATAAGTATCCGCATTGTTTGTCTTGTGGTGGGTACAGAAAGCTGGAACGAAGAATGATGGAGGAGCAGTTAGAGAGAATGAAGGAAGCTGCCGAATCTGATCCTTCCACTGTTGTCCAGCCCCCTGAACCTCCTCCTCGTCACAATAAATGGAAAGCTGCGAGGATGAGGGGCGACACATACATAAATGCAGATGTTGCTGAGGTTGCCTCCAAGATTGTAAGTAGTTAAATTAGACGGTTTAAATACCCTCAGTTGTTCCATATTATAGGGTTTAATTGTTATTTATGAAACATCTTATGATACAGGATGCACTTGAGGAGCAGAGTTCCCAAGGTTCATTTACGCCGGGTTCACGGATGGATATTTTGTCAACGGAGATTGGGAAGCCGGATTACCCTGACAACATTCGAGGGGAGCCTAGGGGGGTTACTGCCGCAAAATATTTTGGACGGCGTTCACGGTTGTATGATGATAACAACCCTAGTCCTCAGCTTGTGGCAAAAATTTGGGCGGGATTGTTTGACGAAATCATGCAACAAGTTCGATTCGAAGTGAAAACTATGATGGATTCGAGGGACAATACGGAACATACAGCTCGTGAATCCCCGGCCTTCCCCAGCAGTAAAGAGAGTTTTCACCCTCCGGATGTTGATCCAGGCGAGCCTTCTTACATTCCACAGGGAGGACAACCGTGCACTCTCTATTTGGATCAGCCACATCGGCGTATTGTTGCCGATACTCTTATTTACATGGATCACACCACCCACCATAATATTGAAATTCCACAAGACCTACGTAGGGTGACTGTGACATGTGTTCGAGAGGGGGAAGAAGAAACACACATTCCGATTGTTGATGACGAGGTTCCTGATTTAGGCCGGGCCATAAATTCGTTCATCCTGTGGCCGAATCATCTTATTCAGATGGCGGGGGCGACACCTCCAATGGTAGGAAATACATTACTAGAACTTGCTTTTCATTGGTGACTCACTCATAATATGTTTGTTTATGTTTTCATAGAATGAACAAGCTGCGGGCAATTTTCCACACTTAGCACTACTGCGAGACGTGTACAAGGACCTCAGCTATCTCTCCTTCAAGATGCCATCGGGCATTGTCGGCACAGAAAAGACATATGACTTCACCGTTGACAAAAAAGATCTTGCCGAATTTATGCATATGGAGTGTTTAGATTTAGTCGTTCTTGAAGCTGCGATACTGTAAGTTTTTCCCCCCTTTAATTATTGCATTGACATTTTTTGTTTTCTATAATCAACAACGCTTATCATTTTATTTCGATCATAGTGTTTGCAATGACTTATGCGTCAAGAAAGGCCACTCGGGTTTGTATGGATTCTTAAGTCCAATAAGCACGACCCGGGCTCGCAATACGTTAACCCAAAGGACGCTTTACATTGGTGCTACAATTGCCTTGAAAGATGATCGTTGTTATCTAGCCCCAATACTTGAAGCGTACGTATTTTAGTTTTGTCTATTTAAGATTTTTAAGAATAAATTCCTTTCTTATCTTAATTAATATTAAAATGTATATGTTGTAGTGGTAATTGGACCCTGTGTGTTGTTTGTCCCTCGAAGAACACATGTTATTGGTTTGAGCCCTTACGTGCTGGCAGGCCAAACGATGAAATCAAATCCATGTTTGCCAAGTAAGTAAATTTTAGGCTAAATCATTGATTCTTCATTTATATGATTTGTTTTCATGTCTTTTAATTTCCGTTTTAATGATAGTGCATTAAGGGCGGCTAGATCGATTGCTGGAGCAACAGAGTAGGGTGGACCAAAGTGGCATTTTCCAAGAGTAAGTAGTTTCAATTCAAGTTATGTCATTGACACAATGGTAGCTTTCGATATGCCTTTATTTGTTTTAACAATTTGCTTTTGATTTATTAGTGTCTGAAGCAACCAGGACACTCTGAGTGCGGTTACTACGTTATGTTATTTGTGCACGAAATCGTTGGGAGCGGACGTACAAGTTTTATGGACGTACGTGATCGCTCTGTGTTTCTCAATTGATAATTATTTCATTCACTTCATTGGTTTAACTTATACCTTGTTTTTCAATTTATAGATTTTTTATAGTCTGACTCCGTGCTCGGATTAAGAGATCAATACAGTTCGAGACGCTTTGGCTACAAATTTTCTTCAACGCATATAGATATGTGATCTTTGTTGTTGCTGTTGCTGTACATATGTGATCTTTGTTTTGTATTGGGATTGAAACTTGAAGCTAAAAGTTGTATTTTTGGTCAATTTAAGTATAATAGTTTGCTGTTGCTGTTGCTGTTGTTGGTCACTTGTGATTGTTGGTCTTGCTGGTTGCGAAGTGCGTTTTGGTCTAAACTGATCTATCTTATTGGGTCTTCAAAGTTTTGGTTACTTGCTGTTGGTTGTTTGTTGCTGTTGTTGGTCTTGCTGGTTGCCAAATTGCTTGTTGCTGTTGTTGGTCTTGAAGGTTGCCAATTGCCTTGTTGTTGTTCGTTGTTGGTCTTGCTGGCTGCGAATCAATAGACTTGTTGCTGTTGTTGCAATTTGTCTGGTTTTTTAGTGGTTTTTACTTGCTGTTATTTGCATTATTCTATCGAACTAGTTTTAAAAAAAACTAGTTTTAAAAGAGGCTTGTTACTTGCATTGTTATTTGCATTGTTAACTTGCGCCTTGTTGCTAGATGGTTTTTGTTGGTTTTCACTTGCTGTTATTTGCTGTTTACTGTTTCAGTTATAATGCTGGTTTTTGTTGGTTTTTACTTGCTGTTGTTTGCTGTTAGGTATCAGTTGTAATGCTGGTTTTTGTTGGTTTTTACTTGCTGTTATTTGTGTTAGTTTCTATATGTTTTGATGATGACTAACAATTGTTGAAATTAATGAAATATTTGAAATCAATGTTTAAGATCTTTGAAAATGTTTTTGAAGATAGTAATTCAAGTTTGTTGATTTCAACTCAAGTTATAGGACTTAAAGAATTTTCACAAAACTCATCACTCAAGTTGAAAAATCACAACTCAAGTTGAAAATCATTTTTCAAAGTGTCATAACTCGAGTTACCACTTAAAAACTCGAGTTATGGACTGTACTTTGCAATTCAGAAAGCTTCTCGCGAAATCAAAATTTTGTGAACAGTGACAACTCGAGTTATTTTAATCATAACTCGAGTTATTCCTGTAGCATTTGCTCTCGGGTTGAAATTTTATTTAACATAACTTGAGTTATTACTGTGCAACTCGAGTTATGCCAAACGCAAATGCTCTCTGTTTGAATTTAAGTTTAACACAACTCAAGTTATTACTGTACAACTCGAGTTGGTACTGTGCAACTCGAGTTGGCCTTCGTTTTCAGAAAATCCTGAACTTAAAAATAACTGGAGTTATTACTGTGCAACTCGAGTTACTCATATCAGTTTTTGAAAATCAGCATTCTCGAATTCTGAAATTCAATGATTATGCAATGGGTACTTAATATTATTGTTCTTATCATTTCTAATAATTATTAATCATGTTTCCAGTGTGTTTTAGACAGGATTAACAAGGTTAAATCTTCAGATTATCATAAAGCACTTTTTGTCAGAAGCATTTAATGCGAAGCTCAGAACATTCACCAATTCGGCAAGAAACCATCTGAGCAAACGAAAAGCAATCCGGCTATTTTTCAGACAACATTCCTAAAGAGCTCCAACGGACAATTTGAATAAAGAATGTCAACGGAGAATAAAGGACGAATGTCGAAGACATACGAAGAGACGAAGCCTTGAACTCACAACGGTCACATTCACTACTCACAACAGCTCATTAATCACTTCTCAACGGCTATTAAATGCAAGCGTCTATAAATATGAGAAGCATTCAAGTCTCCAACCACCGAAACTCTGCGCATTCAATTAGCAAGCTACTTCATTTATTGTTTCGACTAAGAATTCAATATCTTCAGATATTTTGATCTTCAGTGTTTACTTATCCACTCTTTTAGAGAGTTCTTCATTGATTATCATTTATTGTAAGAATCTCAAAGTATTGGGACTTTGAGATTGGGTTGATTGATTACAACTTGTAAGGGGGAGTAATTTCTAGAGTGAGAGAATTACTCTGAGAGTACAGAGTGTGTAATCATTTGAGATAGTGAAATCCCGAAGAGTCTGGGGACTGGACGTAGGTCGAGGATTTAGACCGAACCAATATAAATTATGTGTGTTCATTCTTCTTTATCCTTTCTCTGTTCAACTCTGTTCTCTGTGTGCATAAACAGAGTATTTTCAAGAAGAAAATTTTATATCCCCAATTCACCCCCCTCTTGGTGATATTCTGTCTTTCAATTTGCTGTTAGGTTTCGAAGTTGTAATGCTGGTTTTTGTTTTTGTTGTTTGTCAGGCTTCAGTTGTAATGAGCTTTAAAATTGGTTTTTTTTAAAAAGATTATAAGGCGTCCTATATTTACTTATAGGACGCCCTAAAAAAGGCGTCCTATGCTTAATTTAGGGTGCATTTTTTAGGGCGTCCTGTATTTAACATAGGGCGCCTTAGAAAAGGCGCCCTATATTAAGTATAGGACACCTTTTTTAGGGCGTCCTATTTACAACATAGGACGCCTTTTTTAAGGCGTCCTGTTTAGAACAAAGGATGCCTTAATCACTTTTTTTACAACTTCCCCTACTCAGACGTTCTGCTCAAAAAGGACGTTTTTTGCCTCTAATTCAGGACGTTTTTAACGTTTTTTTGTAGTAGTGACACTTAGTTTAATTGTTATTTAATAACAATTATCCTTTACAAAATAAGCTTCCATTAATTGAGATTAGTTGCATAATTCTTCAATTTAATTATGGGTAAATTAAAGTCATCATTTTTGAAATAAAAGAGGGCTGATTATTGAAGAAAAATTAAAGGCCAAAGAAGATGAAATAAAACATGCACTATCAATAAATGCATAAATAATACTTGTCTTGATAAGCACTAATTGCCATGATAAGTGATGAGGACCTTTTGTCATTAACCTTGGGGTCCACAATCAACAAATAACCAAGGATTGTGTATAGGCAAACCAAGGATCGTTCTCTCTTCTCGAGGAGCTTTTTATTGAATCCTAAATAATCTAAATGTCATGCAAATGCAATGAAAACAAGGGGGATTGTGTTTTGGATTTTTAAATTATAAACTAAAATGGAAATGCAATTTAATTAAATGCTAACTATTATTTTTGGTATTTTATAAAATGGAATGGAAATGTAGGTAATGGACGCTCTTGGTAATGAAGAAGTGACTATCCTTGCTAAAAAATTATGGGAGTTAAAAATCATTAAGTCTTAATTAGAAAAACCTCAAGATATCACCTAAGTCCAATATTCTCAATTAATAGCAGTTTGTACGATCGTAGCCAACTACCATCTCTTAAGAAATTGTTTAAAACCACTTAATGTGTAATTAAGATTGGAAAATGTAAATATGAGTCTTCTTGAAATTGAGTGCCAATCGGTCCCTGAAATGTACAAATCAACCAGACTAATTAGACGATATCACGCTAATCAACATAGTCTCATTGCAACCACAAAGAAATTCAAATACATGTAATCTTCATACTACAAATCCAATCTCAATCACAAATACCAAACCAATAGAGACAATAATCATTAATCTCAGTTCTAGAATTGTACACAATAATCCTTAGATCTAGGCAATTAAATATATAATTCTAGACTATGGAATGATAGTAAAAACTCTCCTATGAAGCTTTGGAACTCAAGTCAATCTCCACCACCAAGAAGGAAAATGATTAGCTACACATTAAGCTCCTTTCTGTCACCAAGGAACATTAAAAATGCAGCTAGCATGAGAATCGAAGTTGGAGGTGGTGACGATGGGTGTGTGGTCGACGATGGTGTGAGGTGAACGGTGGTTGAGAAGGGTTGCTCGCCGGCGACAGGAGGAGGAAATGGCGTCGCCGGCGAGAGGGATGAAGGATGGAAGAAGGTCTGGAGGTGTCGATGATTCCAGGTTCGTGGTTCAGCGATGAAGTTCTCGCAGCACTCTCTTTTGGTTTAATATTTAGCGTCTTCTCTCAGCTCCTCGGGTAAGTGTGTCGGGTGCTCCATCAATTGCCTTCAACTGATGAGTCATGACCTAATTCATTTAATGCAAAACGGTGTTTTATCCATTAAATGTGTCGGATCTTTTTGTTCTTTTTCCCAGCTCCACGGGTTTGCTCTCAGGTTCATGGGTCTGCAAAAACAAATGCTGAATGAATCAGATTCCTAATTATTAAATGGCCCAAAACGCATAGTTTAGCTGCAGGGACCAAAGTGAAAACTTTAAAACTTCTGCAGTAGGGACCAAATTGCAAACTTTATAACTTGAATTAAAACTTCCATTTTCAAATTTGATTTAATCTTTTCAACCTCCTACAATTTAAACCAATTAATCTAACATTAACTATTCTCATAAAAATTAATAATTAAGAGTAATTACATTTTTTTTTGACAATTTTGCCCTTTTAGCCCTAATTTAAAGTATTTACTCTTAATATCAATTTATTACAAGAAAGACATTTTAAGCTCAACAACTGAGATAAAATACATCAAGAATCCCAATTTAATTATGAAAATTTATATAAAATATGGTTCAATCAACTTCCCCACACTTAAATCTTTGTACTCCTGAACAAAGACAATCGAGTACTAGACTCCAAATCCAAATCATTAATGCACTTGAGAAATGAGCAATTTCATTAATTAATCAAATTCCTCATGCCAACACCAGTGATAATCAAGTGATGTAAAGAAATTAGCTTGCTCCTCAACTCAAATAATTAGAATGAGGCATAAGAGGACTCTCAAGGTATTATTAGTATTTCACTCATCTCACCTCATTGGAATAATTTCACTCTAGCTCACTTAATCAACACCTTACCATAGGCTTGTAACAACTCTAAAATCTCCACTACTAATAGCAATTAATGTAATGAATCAAGAGGACTTAGAAGGCTTGTAATGTTGGATAAAGGCTAAATGGAGTGAATTAATTTAAAAAAAAATGAATTGTTGATATGCAAGTCAAAGTTAATAACCAAGTTCATAGCATCTAAATGACTTTACAAACTTTTGCCAATTATTTTGAAAATCATGAACAAATGCCTTCTTGATATTCTTTTTTTTCCTTCTTCTTTCTTTCCTTCCTTTTTTTTAAAAAATATTTTACAAAACACTTTCCAATTTTCTCATTTTTTTTTCATTACTTTTCTTTTTCTTCTTCTTTTTGATTTTTTTTTTGATTTTTTTTGTTTTTTTTATACATACATGGCATTTCAATATATACATTGTTCAACCTTTATATATATATATATATATATATATATATATATATATATATATATATATATATATATATATTGGCAATTCACTTTTGAATTTTAGAAAACTATGAATACTATAAATAATGACATGCATACAACATAGGAATGGCTCAAAGTGGGTAGCAAATGGTAGATGTATGTAGGTTTATGTTTGGGTGAATATGGTTTAGAATTGAATGCCTCTTTCATTTCCATAACACTAATGCAAATGTTGTTTCGAAAAAGAGTTGAAACAAGTTCTAGAAGATAAAAAACCAAGTGAACATGCACACATGAAAAGACTTTAAGGCTTAAATATCCTTCCAACAGGTTTTTCTCTAATGCTCACTCTAACAAAATCAATTGCACAGTAAACTAACCACAAAACATCTACTTAACTATTCCAAGTGCCAACCTTACAAAAACAACCAATCAAAACATTGCAATCAGTTAAAATAATGCTCAACTCCTAAATGCACAAATGATATCGAAACTCTCTTCTTTTTTTTTCAAAATGAGGAATAAGCAAAAATCAAATTGTGGGTTCATTTCTCTTCCCATTCACTTGAAAAACAAGACATGGTTCTATAAAATTGCCAAAACACTAGATCTTATGAAAGCTCAAAGGATTTCTCACAAATTACACTTCCAAAGTGGCAAATGCGACCCTTCACCACTTAGGGCATGCATTGTGGGTTCATTTCTTCCAAAATTTTTTGAAAAAATTTTCTAGTTTAAGGCATTCTTTCATTTAAAAACATCCAATTAATTGAGATTCAAAATGTATTCCCCTTCCCCACACTTAATCAACACATTGTCCTCAATGTGAAAAATCACTCTAAAAAGAATGATAGACAAGTTGAAATTCAAGGCACAATGGTAATTAAGTAGGGTAGTGGTCAAAAAGATCCAAAGCATACATAGGGGGTGTTTATTCTGCTTACTAAACTAAATTATTTCTACCTTTCTATTGGATTGTGTCCCTCGCCCACACTTATCTTCCTCACACAACAATTAAGCCCAAGAAATCATATGAATTAGGAAGAAAATAAGTGAGGAAAGAGACAACCTGGGTTAGAGGATCTTAAGTTGCTTGAAGGAGAAGTTCTCATCCTTGATGAGAATCATGCATTTGTCTTTAAAAACATCTTCTCCCATATTGAATTTCCTTGGTGGAGGTGGCTCAGGATCAATTGGAAGAGGTCTAAGAATGTATGGAGGATGTTGGTTCCATCGAGGACCTTTCCAAGAATGTGCCTGTAAAGAAGACAAGCAACCAGCAGTATCCCATCCAAAAATAGAAACATGGAGAGGTTTCAAGTGAATTAAAGGCATGTTAAGTTCTAAACTCTCCAAGTAACTATCACATCCAAGGAAATCAATGATACTCCCATCAGTAGGAGTCAAAGAACCAGTCGTATTGTTTACATTCTCTTGTGCTTGCAAAATGGAAGGTGTGGAATCCAATTTGGTGTTGGAGTACACCACATCATCGTTGCAATCACAAGAGATGGAAGGAAAAAGAGTGCAAGAATGAAGAGAATTTTTCAAATCATTACCACCTGGAGTGTGTAAAGAATCAAAACAATTGTCTTGTTTCTCTAAATCAGGTGGCAAATCATAAGAAAGTACTTGTTGGAAAGATTCATCAGTATGCAGAATTTTATCAATCAAAATCTCATAATCTTTGGCACCAACAAGACTACAAGGAAGTAATCCAACAGGAATTTCGTGCATTTGACATTCCAGGCCATGATTGTTCTCACTTACTTTAACAACAGAATCCACAATCAATGCAGAATCACTAAGCAATTCAAAATCACCAGATAATGCAGCATTAACCAAATTAGTGCAAACAGAGCACCATTCATTACCAGAACATGCACAATTGGCAGAATTACTCATACATGCAAAATCAGAATCATCAACATACCATTGGGCAAGAACATCATCAACAACATTGGCATTCATGCTTGATTCAACCTTTTCAAAACATGCTTACTATCATCAATAGTACAAGAGGGTGCATTTTGATCAATGGTAGAATCAACCACTTCACTAAATGCTTTCTTTTGAAGCTCAACAAGTAAATGACATTTTTCATGATAACAATCCACACACATTTGATAATCCTCACAAGAGCATGAAAATATGTCATTCAATTTAGGGTTAAGGATCAAATTTGCCAATAAACTATTGGCCCTGGAGCACCCAACACAATAAACTCTCATCTGGATCTTAAATACCAACCAACTTTTTAAAATGTAAACTTAACACAAAAACGTTAAAATAACATTAACGTCCGTCATGTCTCATTCATTCAGTTTCTCTCTCCCTCTCTCATTCACGTTATCCTGACACTATTCAATTTTCTCATTTTGTCTCATTATTTGTCTTGAGCCATTGAATTTTTTACCTTTTCTCTTTCTTCAATGAATCACTGCGTTATGGAGCACCCTTCTCCACTCACCTCTGGCGCGACCTCGACTCTGACTGTGCCTTCTGCAATTGTGGCCTCCGTCCTTAAGATAGTCATAAAGAGTAGGACAAGCGATGCAAGCCACTCGAGAATGGTTGGTGCCTTGGCAGAGAGTAATGACCTCCTTAGCCAACGTCTTTGCGGTTTCTGCACTGTACTAGGACTGGCTCAACCTCCAATCCTCGGACACCAAAGCAACCTTCGAATTTCCTCCAGTAGTTGGCACATCGGAGTCGGCGACGAAGTGGTCCTGCTCGGCGAGAAATTCTTTGAGGGCGGCTAGGGCTTGAGAGCTTAAAACTGGTGGGCCATCATCATCGACCACTGAGGAAGAGGACTCGCTGAGTTTATTGACGGAATGAGGGTTCAGTTCAAGTTGCTTTATCACTGTAACCTTCGAAGCGAGATTGTATTCTAGTACTATTTTTAGGAGCCCCTGGTAGAAGTTCTGCTTTTAACGAGAGGCGAGGGAAGAAATGGAATAAAAATTTCTTTTTGTATATTTTTCCATGTTAAGACGCAAATTCTCTCGGAAAGTTCTAGAGAAGTATAAATTCTTTTTGTTCAATGTCAATCTTAAAGTTTCTTGGAGATTCATGGTTTTATGAAGTTTGACTGGCATCTCAAACCGATGCTTGTCAGGATAACGTGAATGAGAGAGGGAGAGAGAAACTGAATGAATGAGACAGGACGGATGTTAGTGTCATTTTAACGGTTTTGTGTTAAGTTTACATTTTAAAAAGTTTGTTGGCATTTAAGGTCCAGATGAGAGTTTATTGTGTTGGGTGCTCCTGAGCCAATAGTTTATTGGCAAATTTGCTCCTTAACCCTTCAATTTATCACATTCATCCATAGTACTATGAAGAGAAGTATTTTCAACAGTTAAACCATCACATGAAGGAATAGGAACACACTCATCAACAAGTACAGTCAAATCACTACTACTAAAGCCAATTGGTTGAGCAATTTCATTTCCAAACAATTGAGGGGATTCAACAATGATTTCCTCGTCCACCTCATTATCGCTCAAATCATGAATTGATTCATTAATCAAAGTCGTAGGAGAGTCTACTTCCATAAGGATATGATCATTACCAAATGTGAGAGAGGACTCTTCAATGCGCTTTTGTACTTGTCTCACTTCTTGTGCATGTGGGACCATGATAGAAGGAAAATTCATTTTCAACACTTGTGCTTGCTGCTCAATATCCTTTGCTAATCTCTCAGACCATTCCACTTGTTGTTTCATCATTCTAAGCATAGAGTCCATTTGTTGATGAAGGTTGTCCTTATGTGACCACTCCTTATTTATAGCCCAAGCCGGTTGATTTTGGAAATCTCCAATGACTTCATAAAATGAAGGATCTTGGTTGGGCAGACATGGTTGAGAATGAGGTTCATAAGGTGGCTCAAATGGGTATAGGGATTCATGAGATGGATGGCATGGTATGGAAGTGGGGTGGAATGGAAGATGGTAAGGTAAGTAAGAAGGTGGATGATATTGTTGGAATGGAGGTTGTCGGTATAGTTCATGGTATTGGTGGAGTGGACCATCACATTTTTGATTGCCTATAACAGAGTGAGAATTGAAAGGTAGATCATGATTATCATAAAACCAAGCCATGAATGTTCTATACAATTAATTCCCAAGGAATTACAAGATAACTATCTAACTATAAACTATGAAACTAAGAAAAGGAATCTAAGAAAATACCAATGCAAGTGAAAAAGAAAGGAAGATTTTTTTTAAATGATAAAATATGCAAGTATGCTATGAATTAACTTGGAGACATGGTGAAATCAAACAAATGAGCTCAAAATTATATCGAATCTGATACTATCACACCACATAGAAGCTACCAAGTCAAGACAATGTAATAATGCAATGAATGCTAAATGCAAAAATCCTAAACTATATGCAAGGAAACAAAAATGCAAAACTAATAAGTCTCACAAGAGAAACCCCTTGTCAAAAGTGAATTTGACAATTAGATTACTTAGGGAGCCAATTACTTAGCTCCCCGGCAACGGCGCCATATTTTGACAGAGATTTTGCCGTGTTCTCCCAAAATAACCAGGATTCAAAGATTTTGTAGTATAGTGTAACCTGAGTCGTTTCTTCAATGAATTCACAGCGGGTTTGATTGGCGACAGCGAAACAGAAATAGAATGGTAAAATGGGGGGTTTTTTAATTCGAAAGGAATAAAAACGTAACTAAACAGAGACAAAACGAAACTACACAGAGACCAAACAGAGGATTAGAGGATTAAATAGAAACAGATTAACAACGATCAACCCAACATTTCGATTCTAGAAACGTTCATCATTGAGCGAAAAATAAACGAACTCGCGTTTGGCTCTGGATGAACCGAAATCTCTGCGTTCATTCGAAATCCCTCGACTAGACGATCGCCTAGAATATGTCCGAACAGTGGCGTCCCACTATGCAATCACACAGCAAACTTTAAACCTAGTTCGAACTCAGTCCTTGGGATGAACCCAACTAAATATTTAATCTAATATTCGAACTATTTTCAGAAATCGAATCCGATAGATGAAAACAGAAATGAGTAACGTAACCGATTAAGCACAAGCTCTCTGAACGAGTCATGGAATCTTCAACGTTGGGTTAATCACAGATATTTAGCCAAGCATGGTTGGAAAAGATGAAGAAAAGATGATGAACGCGAAGAACATTGAAGAACAGTTGAGAGAAAATGAAAGCTTCTGTTTTGATCCACTAAAACATAAAAAAACATGAATGAAAAGGTGTTTTTGGCTGCTGCCACACTTGACCTAAAATGGAAAAACGAAAATGGGGCTCCAACCCACAATTCAGGCCCAAAATGGAAAATACTAAAAATGGGCTTTTTTTTTTAACACAAAAAAAATGGGCTTTGATTACAAATAAAAATCCAGAAATTAACATATAACTTCGGCTCCAAAATCAACTGCCCTCTTATCCGAATTTGCTCTTCATGTCTTCATAATAATTGTAGCCCTCTGAATCATCTGAAATATGAGACAAAAATGAGGCAAATCCGATGTCTGGTTCAAGAGTTATGGTGAAAATAGTGAAGCAATGTAAAATTGGAATTTATTATTAAATAATGGCTAAAATATAATAAAAGGCCCAAAGCCCAAATAAGTATAAAAGCTATTATTTATTAGCTAAAAAGTCCTAAATTATCAATCAAGAGACAAAAAGTAGTGTATGAAATATTCAATTATCAATAAGCTAATAAACAAGTCCAACAATGAAAAGGGTAATTAAAGGGCAATTAAGCACTTAATTAGAGAGTTAATTAAAGCTTAATAAATCTGCCCCAAAAATGCTATGTTTCGTTCAGCTATAAGGAAGGAGAGAGGATTTATCATAGTTGAGTTAAAGCTTTAAAAAGTCAAATATTTGGACTAATCAATTAGAAGGCTTGAAACAAGAGATGCTTTATTAATAAAACAACATATTAGATGGCTTAAAGTGTGAGGAGTTTGGATAAAATTTATTATTTGATAATCAAGTTTAAATGAATCAGCCCCCAAAAGTCAACAAAAATTGGACGCATGAGTATTGAAATGAATCAGATGAATCATGTATTGAATAACAATGTTTTGTCTATTTAAAAGCACATGAAATGCTTGTGAGAGGAGAGGCATGTCGGCAGCTAGGTGGAGGGGTGAGATTAAGTTTCAAAAAGTGTTATTTTAATCTAATGGTTAGGGTAAAAATCTGATCCTAATTAATTACCAATGAGCCATTGAGCTATAGAGACCCCCTCCTTCACATTTATTTACACCATCACCAAAAACACCTTTGATCCTTTGATTAAGAGAGTGAGAGTGACCGTTTTCTTGGAGCAAGAAGGAAGAAAGAGTTGAAGTTTAAGGTAATGTTCTTGAGCTCTAGGTTTTAGTGCTTAGTAAAATTGTAGTTTAATCTAGGAAATTGTTAGAAATGTTCATTTTCATGTTTGGAAGTCACCATTGCTTTAAAATGCAAAATGGAGTAGAAAACATATTTGGAAATAAGTTTTGAAAATCAATTGATCAAGATTGTGAAAATTGTAGAATTTCTAGTTTTAAGCTTTTTACTGGTAGTGAATATTGTGTCTATTATTTTATGTAGCAAATGAATTCATTAAATCATGAAACTTTACAGGAATAAATTAGACATGTAGGGCTTTCTAAATATGTAAAATATGTAACGTTTTTATCTCTGGAAAAGGAAATATGAATTTTTGAAGTTAAGCCATTTTTCTAGGATTAAAACTGGATAGCATTGAGAAAATATTAAACTGGGAATGGTTCTTGATGTTCTAGCTTCTGGGAATATTTTTTCTTGAAAATAGACATATCAAGGGTCATGAGGAATTTTGTAGCACCTCATTTTGATTTTTGTAGAATTAATTATGAGTTTTCAAATTTGCTGCAAAAGCTACCCAGAAAATCCAGCATTGCGTTTTTAAGGAAATGTAAGGGTAGAAATGGAAATAATGAATCTACCAAGGGTAGGAAGGTAAATTAAACCTTTAGGATATCATTCTAAGAAATATGATATTTATCACAATATCATATAATAATCCGATGATAATGTATAGGATATCCGAGAAGTTCGGAGTCAGGTTCAAAGGTCAGGCATGTTAGCCATTACACGGTGAAAGGTACATTCACGTACTAGTAACTTTAACTATGATGTGTCTTGTATGCTTATATGTGATAGGATGATTCATAAGGTCATGGACAGGACTATGTCTTGGGTCATGTACCATGGCCAAGACTTAGTCTTAGGTCAATATTTATATACATTTAGCTGTGTGCGGCTTATAGTCTTGATAATGCCGTAGTGATATTTTCCTAGCGCTGAGAACACGAGGAGCTGTAGTGGCACTGGTTAGTGCAAATGTAGATAACATTACATGTGTTGTGTGCTATGTATTGTTGTGTTGTTAACATTACATCAGCTGTATGCTTATGTATTGTTGTAACCTTACATGTGCTGTGTGCTATGTATGGTTGATGCTGAAATGTAATGAATATAGTCATATATACTGTTTATACTTTTCATATGAGGTTAACTGTTACCTGAGGTCTGATGGGTATTGGACTTCAGATTTGTCTAAGGTTCAGGAAAGGAACCAGGATCATAGAAGGCACTGGTAGATGGAGTCGTGAAAGGGCAACGAAGGGAGGAGTCGATAAGAGGCACCAGCCAAAGCAAATGCCGGAAGAGCATCAACAGAGTATTCTTTTTGGCACGGATTTAACGACGTTACTCCAAACAGTTTGGTGTCTAGGCAGGGTTGGTATTTGTGGTTCAGTCAATAAGTTACCGTGAATTCGGGGAGACTTCCACAAAGACACCTACTTGGCCAAATTATTTGATTAACTGAGTTATGTTAATTGCCCCAAGTCTACCTAAGGCTTGGTTTAAGGTTGTATAGTTATCATGTAAGAATTGTAATTATACAAGCTCTATATTGTTGTATCACATAAATATTCCTCTGGGAAATTTTTTAATATATCAGCTTATGTCGGGACATCAACATATGTTTGGGCATTTTATATTAGTCACTCATTGTCCAAACATAAGTGCATGCTCTTCGTTTCCACATTACTCTGAGTGGTAGCACCTCAAATCTGTCGATTTTTCTTAAAACTAAGTGTCAACAGACACGATTTCTATTATGGAATTTGGGGTTTTACAAAAACTCCGACTGAGTCCTTACATGTGCTACTTACCCTTTTCACCGGCTCCCGATCCTTCAGATCCTTAAGCTAGGGTCAATTATGACATTCAATACCCATTGAATCTTAGGTAATAGTTAACCTCATGCTCAAGTAATAACTATATATATGACAGATATTTATTACATTTCAGCATCAACCATACATAGCACATAGTAAATGTAAGGTTACAACAATATATAGCACAAAACAGATGTAATGTTAACAACACATCAATACATAGCACACAAACATGTAATGTTAACAACATTTGCACTAACCAATGCCATGACTTCATGTGTCCGCAGTGCTAGGAAAACAACCCTATGAGATTATCATGACTATAACCTGCACAAAGCTGAATATATATAAACAAGTGACCTAAGATCGAGTCTTAGGCACGGTGCATGACCCAACACTTAGTCTTGTCTATGAATCTATGAATCATTCTATCACATATAAGCATACAAGACATACAAGAGTTAAATTTATAGTACGCTTCTGTACCTTGGTTTGCGTTGCTGGCGGTACCTTCTTCTTTCGGTATTGATTCCCAACTTCTTGGATATCCTATAATATTATCATCGTATTATTTCCTTTATAAATAATATACTAATAGATAAATTTGCCACTATTGACCTTTTTACCCTTAGTGGATTTACTATTCTGACTATACCCTTACATTTCCTTAAAAATGGAATTTCAGCATTTCTGCCCAGATTTTTTGGTAACTTTGAAACATCATAACTAATTGTAAAAAAACCGAGTCGATGTGATTTCAAAGCCAAAATGACCCTTGACAAGTCTAAAAATTATTTCATTTTAAATGGAAAGGAGGCCTAAAATGACCCTTGATTCCAAAAATTATTTCCCAATATATTTTTACCCCATTCAGCATTTTAAATGGAAAGGAGGCCTAAAAGAGTATGGAAATTTATTTTACAGTATCCTATATTAAACTAACATTCTACCAAAAACTAAAGAACTCACCCTTGAAATTCTTTCTCCTTCTCCTTCTCCTTACTTCCTATGGATTCTCCCCACTGTCTCTATCTCTAAATCAGATATGTTATGCTAATTTTGGTGTGAAGAATTATGAGGGTGAAGCCTCTTATTAATAGGCAAAGCTCCAAGGTTACTTTGGTAATTATCAAGCATTCCAAAACTTCTTCCTTCTTCTTCCACCATTGATCTCATTTTCACTTTATGAAATCAAATCTCCTCCCTTCCTTATAGCTGTCGACATGCCTCCTCCTCATCCATTTAATGTGATTTTTATGTGTCATTAATCCTTGTTTTAAGTGTTTTCATTGGCTAATTTTATTTCTTAAGGATTAAGCTCAATTTCTTGATTTTTCCCACTGACTAGTTGCTAATATTGACTTTTCAAAGATGATTAATACAGTTTAATTAACTCCTTAATCAAGTGTTTATATGTCTTCTAATCACAATTACCATTAGAGGATTGGTTCATTTAATTAACTAAGAATTTAGGCTTAATTACTTGAGATATTATCTTAAACACCTAGCTCTCATTGCTCCAACAAGGCCAGCTGCAATTGTTGACTTTTGGGCTGATTTATTAAGCTTAATCATCACCTTAATGAAATGTTTACATGCCCCCTAAATTACATGTATTATTGTATAATTGGTTTGTTAGTTAATTGTGGTTATTAGTGCCCTATTTAACTAGCTTAACCCTCTCTTCCATTGGCCCTTCATCCCCCCCGCCCCCAAAGGCGCGAAAAGAGAAGCCCTCTTTTTGATGCTTTTAGTTGTCTCTATTTAAACTAAAGAATGATGCTATTGGTCCTAATTAATGCAAGCTAAATTACCCATTAGCTTTAGCTAATTTCCTTTAATCTGATTAAGTGTTTTCATATTACTTTCTTGCCTCTTTTAGTTATAAACTAACCACTATTTTATGTGTTATTTATGCCACATTTTATTGCCCTTATTTGTTGTCTCAAAACCTTCCATTTAATTATAAACTTCATGAAGAATTTGCCGAAAATTATAATCAACAAATTTCAATAATTTGAGACACATATTCATCTTCATTTTATTCTTAATCATTCATCAAAATATAAAATTTATGATGATTATGAATTTCAAGGTATTACATTATATGCATAAACTTAAAAGCAGAGGAAGTTCATAATATTGTAAAGTTTAAAAATTAAGAAACTTAGTTGTGTATGGTTTAAAGTTTGGGGATCGAAGTTATGTACAATTTAATTTTTTTTGTCAACTAAAATGAAGCAACTCCACTCCCACATTTTTGGATTGCACGCATAATATAAATATTGCCATTAAGTCGCATAATTAAATTATTAATTAAAAAAATATGAACAACTTTGTCTATAGTGGTGCTATATTTGTCTCTAACTTCAAATTACAAGGTCTTAGGGAAATGACTTAATTATCAAGAAGTCCTAATGACAAGTGACAGGTAATCCATTGTCATTCCTTATACTCACACTTGTCATTGCATGCTTCTTAGTAGTTATTGGACTTTTTAGTAATTAAATATCTTCCTTAGAATATCATTGTAATAATTAACTCCCCCATTATATAATTTCTTAACATAAAGATTTGGGTTAGCAAATATGGGTGTCAACAATGTTTTGCTTCCATTAATTTGAAGCTCAATGTCAAGTCTTTGATATGACTTTCTATTTTCATTGTAATATTTTATTTTAAATTTTAATTTTATATAGTAATCAATAAATTAATATAATAACAAAAGTTCAGTTGCAATGTATTGCAAATCCACGCCATTATGGAAAAGCAGTTGTGCCTTTTAAAATTAATGGACAAGGTTGTCTATGTCTCACACGCAGTCACTTTACACGCACACACCTACAAGTTTGAAGCTTGCTATTAAAAGGAAATCCTGGCCAAGCAGTTAGGTCAATGACTTGTGAACTAGTGCCGTACTCAATTTGTTCAAGAGTTCTGAACAAGTTGATCGGTTAGATATTATACAATTTTTCCTCCCCTACCAAATTTAAAACATAGTTTTGAGTTAAAAACAGAAAAACAAAAAAAGCAGTGTATCATATTTATGCTTTACTAACTCTATTTTGTTGGATTATGTTGGTTTATACATGAATGTTCCATTTCTTTATAGATTAATGCCTTTTTTATTTAAATATTACTTTTCATGGTTGCATAAGGATATTGCATGTTTTTAATTAAGTTATATTATTTTAATCATGATTGGGTTGATTCTGATGAAACCATAGTTGGACCATTGACCCTTAAACCATATAATTTGTGTTGACTAGTTTAATGACTGGTCTAGTGGTTTTAATATATGGGTTTGAAATATTTTTCAAAATATATGTCACGCCCTAAAAACTGATCGGTACAAAATATGAGTAGACCCACATTTATTAAGCCTTAAACTTATAAACATGTGATTTAAAATACGTGGTTCCTGCCTATAAATTACATGAAGCATCTAACTCTAAATAATAATACAAAAGTCTGGTTTCGGATTACATCAAGTAGCAATACTTCAAAATGAGTCAGCAAATTATAAATCCTTAAGAAGACTCCTCACTTCTCAGCAGGAGATTAAGATCAACAATATCATTTGAACCTAAGCCAATTTCTGGTGAATAATGTCTCATTATTATAATTTAATAAAATACAAAAGTTAATAAAAATTTAAAAATTTTCATCTTTTAATAATAACAATATTGCAATAAATTTAAATTTCTATACTATTTGATCATGAATAAATGCATCTAGTCATGAGTTGAGAGTTTTGGGTAGGATGATAGGCATTTAATTATGCTTTAGGAAGTATATATGTATAAGGATAAAAGAATATGAATGATGACCGAACTCTATGAATTTCAAAATTTATAGGAATTGATAATTGCTTGAGTTCAAGAGAAAAGTGAACCAAAAAGATTTTGATAAAGATATAGTTTCAGAAAGAGCAACAAGTGAGTGAATAGCGTCACATTATATATATATATTTTTTATAAGCACCCGTTTGGTACATGGAAGATCAGCCAAAGGAAAGGGAAGATGTCGAATCTTCCGTGCGGTGGACCGTTTGGTTACCTCATCTTCCCACGAGCTCAATTCCAGCGGCTGTAATCTTCCCACGTTTAAGGGAAGATGAGATCCCTCGCATATCGGTGGGATCTCATCTTCCCTCTTGCCAAATTCCTATCATATCCCTGCGGCAAGAACTCGAAGAAGGCAGAGGAGGAAGACCATCAATCTTCAACTAAACCTAGGCAAACCTGCGACAAGATCGATTCTGAGTTGTGAGAGCCGGATTGAACGAAGCTGTGGGTCTGACTTGTTTTCTCCAGGGAACAGAACCAAATCAAGAAAAGCAAGACGAGGAAGAAGCTTTGAAGCCCCGCAAATGGAGAGAGATGAGGGATCTGATTTTTTTTTTCCTGGTTCAAGGATCGCCGTCGAGAGAGAGAGAGGGATGAAGGCAAGATCCGTTGTTTTTTTCCCCCCTTTTACCGGTTCACTCATCGTGCCGGCAATAATGGGGGATGAAGGGGAGAGGTAGATTTTTTATTTTTTATAGGTTAAAGGGGTATTTTAGGGATTTCATATTTCATACTTTTATTTTTATTTTTTTAAATGTCATCTTCCTTCATTTTTTTCATCTCTACCAAACAGCTTATTTTTTCAAAGTTCCCTCTCAATCTTCCTTTCAATTCCTTTCCTTTCTCTAAATTCCTTTCCCTCATTAAATCTTCCTCGTAACAAACGGGCCCTAAATGATATTTTTACTAATTGTTGTACTCTTATTTTAATTACCACATTTCAAAGTATCATTTTGTGAAGGAAATTATATATATATATATATATATTTGTTTTCTTATTGACATTACACGAGCAAAGATTGATGATTTTATTCATTATTATGTATTTTCTTCCAATTGTTTCAAAGCATAATTCATGATTATGCACTTATATGATAAGGAGACTTGAGATATTTTACACACACACACACACATATTTTGAAATGATCTTGCATTTTGAAAAGTTTATAAATTAGAATTAATTATTTGAAAAGGATTTCTACTGTCATATTGAATTTGAAGGAAAGTTTTCAAATATTGTTTGTAAGCTTCATGCTGGAGAATTCGATTATGAAGTATTAGATACGAGCTGTTATTATCTTGAAAGAATAATTTTTATTGCTTTAATAAATTAACTCCAAGCATGCTTGAAAATGTTTTGAAGAGGACTGAATACAGAATGCTGGTTACTAATAGCAGTACTGTTAGTTCGTGGTGTATCATGGTTAACCTCGAGCTTATTTGATATTCATGGGATTTGTTCTCATGCTTGTTATTTGTAGGTTTTGTATCTGTGCTTGTTTCATGGACTGTGTGTCCATGCTTATTTTATGGCTTCGAGTCATGCTAGGTTAGTTACCCTCATGAACTATCACTACAAGAAAAATCAGTTTTTGCGACGGAAAAATTCCGTCGCAAAAACTGATATTTCCGTCGCAAAACATATTTGCGACGGAATTAGCGACGGATCCTGTCCGTCGCAAAAAGGTTCCTCACAATTGTGACGGAAATTGAAAATTCCGTCGCAAAAATCGAAATTTGTGACGGAAAATATAATCCGTCGCAAAATTGCGACAGATAACAAATCCGTCGCAAACTTGCGACGGATTTGTTGTCCGTCGCAATTTTTTGCGACGGATTTGTAATCCGTCGCTAATTTCAAATTTGCGACGGATAACTATTCCGTCGCTAAGTTCAAATTTGCGACGGATAAATAATCCGTCGCTAATTTAAAATTTGCGACGGATTTATCATCCGTCGCAAATCTCAGATTTGTGAGATTTCCGACAGAATAATTCCGTCGCAAATCAATTTTTACATTTTTTATTTCCTTTTTTCATCGAATTTTCAATTTTTTTAAAAGTAATAAAACCTAATTTTTAAAGAAATGAATTTTTTTAAAAATATTTATTCTCATCGCAATTTTTTTAAAAAATATTTTTAGGTTACAAATAATTAAAAACAGTTAAAAATGACACTAAAAAAAATATAATAATAAAACTGTATATCATTGAAATATATAATAACCATCAGAAATAGTCTACATAGACTAAAATATAAATAATATCGTTTAAAACAAAAATCTACTAAAGTATGGTTTAAACAGCAGCAGCAGCATCATCATCATCGTCATCAGCATCACCACAATCAGAAGCTGGCTCCGTCCCCTTGTCTTTCATTAGGGACTTGATTTGAAGCTGCATAAGCTTCATCATCTCCGTTTGCTGACTCATCTGCTGCTTGATCATCTCCCGTTCCTGGAGCATCTCCTGCTTCATCATCTCCTGCTCACGAGCCATCTGCTGTAGCCTCATCTCCTGTTCCTGGAGCATCTGCTGCTTGATCATCTCCTGCTCCTGAGTCAGCTGCTGTATCCTCATCTCCTGTTCCTCAGTCATTTGCTGCCGTGTCTGGGTAAGCTCCTCCACCAATGCCTTCATCTTTTTTATCTCATCTGCAAAAAATATTAGAAAATACGTTTATTTTTTGAACATCATTTAAATGGACAAAGGAGTGAAAATGTAACAATTAGTAGCAAATGTATACGTTTACCTGTAGAAGCACCTTCAATGCTAGATGAGGAGCGCTTCATTTGCTTCAGTCGGCTGGCAGAGGCACCTAACCCGAAGACTCTCCCTTTCTTGTCAAATCCTCCTGCAGCCTGAACGAAGAGAGTCTCGTTGTCGGACTGAGACGATTTGGGGCCGGCATCACTCTGTGAGTCTCTATCCTGCGACAGCTTCTGATATGTTTCCTACAAACACAAAAATACAGGAGAAATAAGACATGTGAAATGAAATAAATATGGTGTTGCATGAAATAAATATGGTGTTGCATGAAACAAATAATATGCAATAAATGTCTCACCGCTACGGTCTTCGCCTTGTTGCTAATCCAGCGCCTCTCACCCCCTTCAGACTGCTGGGAATGGGTCCGCTCATAGGTAGCCCAGTCAGCTGACTCTATAGGAACGTCCCCAGACTCTATCTGCAAACATAAATGATGATGACCTACAAAATATTGAATACTTAAATAGAAAATAATGCCTACTCACAATTTTGCGTCGATGCTCACTAAATGGAATAGATCCGCCAACATATGACGGTCCTTCCATTTTGGCCCTATTTTGCTTATTTTTCTCACTTTTGTTGCGAAACTTCGGATCGTTGGACCATAGCTCAATTAATTGGTCTGCAGTTTCTTGTAGAATCCAATTTTGCTTGCCTATATGCCTTCTCAACTTATAACACCTCTCGTTTAACCACCGGCTTCCCTTGTAGTTATAAGCTTTTTTCTGATCTAAATGATCTTCAGGCAACGTCCTAAAGTGACCCTGCAAATCAATAACAAACAATTAGTGCTCTAATTTTTAAAACTACTTGATGATAAAACACACAACTTACCAAGAACTCTTCGAACCAACGATCCCGATTCGCCTTAGGGATCTGTGTCCAACTTCTCCAAGGTTGATTGAAATTACGAAATATTTGCTTCGAGATCCAATCCACAACCGGATTATAAGGGTCAAATCTGAAGACAGAGAAAGGGATCCAAATATTAGCATACCAACTGAAGGTAGAAAATCCTAACATTATCGGTAACTTTACATGACATACTCGTTATCGCCTACAGAACGGACCCAAAGCTTCCCTGTCTCAGGATCTACTGTTCCCCAAATGGGTGTATTAGAGGAACTACCTTGTTCCCCGACGTGGCTCTGAGGCGACCTAGTGGGCTGAAGGAACAAATGTGAATTATTGAAGAAAACTAAACATATATAAATTAATTAGAGTTCGTAAAGGCAAACCTGTTGTTGCTCCTGCTGTGGATCAGAAGAGCTAGACGGTGACAATGACAAATGAACAGATGGTGAAGATGACAGACGATCAAGTGACGGCAACTCTGGAGAACCCCCAAGTCCTCTGCCTATTGGAGGGGCAGATGGCATGGCCCTACCCCCTCGGATAGCACGAGGTCAGGATCGACCACCACCACGTCCACTACCTGAACGCCCTCCTGTATGCTCCATCTCTAAACAATCATAAACATTATGTCAAAATGTTTATAAATTTAAGAAATTTGTTCAATATCACATTGTTAAAGTAGGACAGATCTAGTATAATATATCGGTATAAACAAAAAACTAACACAAATCAATCGGGAGATTCCTGTTCTGAGGCCTCAGCCTCCGCCTCCGCCTCCATCTCTGTGCCTTCCTCTGAAGTCTCATAATCGTCGAACTTGGATTCACTATCAGAATAAATCTCATCTGCCTCTTCGTCTGAATCCTCATCGTCAACTTGGATAGGAATCAACTCTAACTCCGCAGCAGAATCGAACAGATTGCTTGGTGCATCGTCGTCGACAATATATATGGGTTGTGCATGATCTGCATCAGCTTGGAACGGTTCCGTCATACCGTCATTTGTTTCCAACTCTTTCGACTTAGGTATAATATTTCGTGCTTTGGTTTTGATAACTCCCCTCCACCCTTGACGGGATGTGGGGTATAATGTATAGTATACTTGTTCCGCCTGTTGAGCAAGGATAAATGGGTCATAACCAACCGAATATCTCCTTGTCCAGTGGACCTCAACATTTCCATATTTATCCACTTTTGTCCCACGCGGACTGTTATCAAACCACTCACATTTAAAAATGGTCACCACTTTGTCCTACGGATAATTCAACTGAATTATGTCAATTAACTTTCCGTAGTAGTCGGCCTCCACCCCGTCACCTTGGCCACCTCGACAACATACACCGTAATTGCAACATTCTGTACCTGCATTCGCTTCAACAGTATAAAACCGATACCCATTGATTAAATATTTTTTGCACCGGGTAACAACTATTGCAGCTCCATGAGATAAACTCCATGCAACTTCAGTGGGATCTTTTGGATTTTGCACGAAGTAGGATTCAAACCATTTAGGAAACTCGGAGTTCGTGAATTGATCAACTTCGGAATCCGACATTAAAGGATTTTCCAACCGTATCCAATTAGAGAAGTAACTATACAGGAAAAAAAATTAGTATATTAATTTAATACTTACCGTAACAGTAAAAAGCAAAAGATATCTTACTTTAAATACTGGGCAACCTCTTCACAGTTGTTTAGAATGTACCACTCCGCTACTTTCTTATCGTTTCCTTCCAGAGTTGACCTCCAACGTTTTCCTAAGACTCGGCCTGGAAAATTAAATATTGAATTTTGTTTGCTCGTATCACCGCCATCATCGTTGCGAGGTACCCCTCTCCATCTTGATATCATTTCAGGAGGGTAATAGTATGACGCAAATTTTGTCGCCTCTTCGACTAGATACGCTTCTGTGATAGATCCTTCAACATATCTTGTATTTGTTATCTTCTTCTTAATGTTAGTTCTCTGATGGTTTTGATGATTGCCAACAACTACAAACAATTAAAGAGGTTTTGCTCTTAAGTGTTAAAATCTTGTTGAAGAGCAAACCTCGAGGTTGGCTTTTCAACCTCGAGGTTGAGCCTTACAAATGGTTTTAAGGTTAAGTGTCAAAACATGGTTTCACAAAAGAAATACGTGAAACCTCGAGGTTGGAAAGTTAAGCTCGAGGTTCAGGCCTTATTGAAAACCCCAAGTTTTACATTTAGACTTATAACCTCGAGTATCAAGAGCTAACCTCGAGTTTTTGATCCATCCAGAGAAGTCATGGTTTTCATCAAGCATGGAAACCTCGAGGTTCATGTTTCAACCTCGAGGTTGGACATTCTATTTTGAAGCTTAAGTTTGAAGAAAAACCTGTTGACCTCGAGTATGGTATTTCAACCTCGAGTATTGTGACATACAGAGAGCAAACTGGTTTTCAAAGCATCGAAAACCTCGAGGTTAAGATTGTAACCTCGAGGCTGGGCTTTATGTTTAACTTTGCACTTTGCATTTTCAAAAGGTCAACCTCGAGTACAGATTCACAACCTCGAGGTTGTCGGGCTCCAGTGAAAAATGAAGTTTTGAAACAATCTTCAAACCTCGAGGTTACCTTTGGAACCTCAAGGTTTGCAAGTTAATGAGATTTTTCAGAAGGTTTCTTTTTAAGAGAAACCTCGAGGTTCACTTTGCAACCTCGAGGTTGAATGTTTTAAAACCTGAGCCTGGGTGAAGTTTTCTGGTCAACCTCGAGGTTGGATGAACTAACCTCAAGGTTAGTGACCGTTGGTGCTTTTTCAAATTTGTGAAATCTGTTATATCTTGTTGTTTGATCTAATTGCTTTCATATAACATTCACTCATGATCCCAGATATGTTTAACAAGTTTGTTGAGTGTTTTTCAGTTAGCACAGATCAAGATTATTGAAGATTTGTGAGAAAAAGCAAAAAGGTGAACAGTGCATTTAATGCACCTGCACAATCTCATCTACTTTCGGCTAATTCATCTGAGCACGCCTTGTTAACGTTAAAGAATGTTTACTACATCAAGTAAAGTCAATTCCAACGGGCAGAAACTCAGAAATCCACATCAGATCACATTAACACTTGGATTAGCAGAAGTTTGGAGAGAGAAGATGACCAGAGCCTAAGCTAATCACTTCCAACGGTTGAAATCTCTCTACAACGGTCATTTAATGTTCTCTACCTATAAATAGAGAACATTAACTTCATTTATAGAAGATACACCTACTCTGAGCGAAATTCTACTAAGTTCATTTATCGTGTATTAACTTTCACTTGTAAAGTATCATATTTGATACAAGCACTTCAGTGTTCATCATATCTACTCTGTAAGAGAGTCAAATACTTGTAAATCATTTATTGATTGAGATAACTACAAGTCAGGGGACTTGGTAGTTGGAGTGTATTGATTACAACTTGTAAGGGGGAGTGTGTTCTACTGAGAGAACAACTCTTAGTACAGAGTGTGTAATCAATATTGTTGAGTTAGTGGATTGAAAATCCCAAGTGAGGCTTGGGGACTGGATGTAGGTCAGGAAAGGACCGAACCAGTATAAATTGCATTGTGTTTAGCTTCTTCTCCTTATCCTCTCTATTGTGCCCTGTTCTGAGTGACCAAAAACAGAACAAGTTTCGAAAATTTTAAAGATACCCAATTCACCCCCCCTCTTGGGTATAAAGCTCCTGCTTTCACTTAAGTGTGCGTAAAAACCTACAGTGGACAATGAGAGAGTATTTATAAACTAAACTACCATGTCAATCAATTAATAAAAAGTGCGAAAAGAATATATGTTACCTCTCAAACGGATACATCCACCTATATTGTTGTGGCCCTCCTACCTTTGCTTCGTACGCCAAGTGAACAAGCAAATGTTCCATTGAGTCAAACATGCTAGGAGGAAACACCATCTCTAATTTGCATAGCATTATTGGCATGCTCGTCTCCAGGTGCCGTAACTTTTCAACATTAAGCTCATAAGCACAGATCTCTCTAAAGAACATTGAAATTTCCGTCAGAATAGACCATATATGCTTCGGAAGTGCTTTGAAGGCCCACGGCAACAATCTCTGAAAAAAAACATGACAATCATGACTCTTCATCCCGAATAACTTCGCCTCGTGCATGTTGACACATCTTTTCAAGTTTGACGCATAACCGTCTGGGAGTTTCAAATCTTTAACCCATTGCAACAACTCTAAATTCTGTTGTTTGTTGAATGTGTACGGTGCTCTAGGTTTGGAAATCCGTCCTGTGGCATTCTGCACCAAATGCAAATCAGGCCTTCTGCAAATCGCTTCTATGTCCAGTCTTGCATTGACTGTGTCCTTCGTCTTGCCCTTGGTGTCCATCACGGTGTACAGAATATTGCAAAACACATTCCTCTCAATATGCATGACATCAAGATTGTGTCTTAACAATTGATCTTTCCAATATGGTAGCTCCCAGAATATGCTGCGTTTATTCCAATGATGATCAGCGCCGTATCCCTCAGGTTGGCTGGAAGCAGCTCCCTCTTCAACACTTTGAATGTACTTGACTCTGTCCTATATTTCTTGGCCACTTAAACGACGAGGTTGATCTGCTCGTTCGACAACATTCCGCGTGAAGTCTTTTCTATTTCTCCTATACGGATGATCGGGGGGTAGGAATCGCCGGTGCCTGTCAAACCAACAGACCTTGTGACTGTAATCCAAGGTAAAACCCATGTTTTGTTCAAGACATATCGGGCATGCAAGCTTCCCAGATGTTTGCCAGCCACTCAACATACCATATGCAGGGAAGTCATTTATCGTCCACATTAAGGCAGCCCACATGGTAAAATTTTGGCTCAACGATATATCATACGTAAGAACCCCTTCACTCCACAATATCTTAAGTTCGTCTATCAAAGGCCTGAGGTACACATCTATCTTCTTTTTGGGGTTGGACGGCCCAGGGATTAACGCGTTAAGAAACAAAAACTCTCTTCTCATGCACATAGAAGGTGGGAGGTTGTACGGTGTCACAATAACAGGCCAACATGAATAAGTCCTGCCCGTACTGTCGAAAGGAGCGAACCCATCCGAACATAGACCAAGGCGGACATTGCGGGGATCTATAGCAAATGAAGGATTCGCCTCGTCAAATTTGCGCCAAGCTTCAGCATCGGATGGATGCGTCACAAAGTTTTCATCCCTGTGATGCTCCCGGTGCCATCTCATGTGAGAAGCTATTTGTTCTGATGCATACAATCTCTGAAGTCTGGGGACGAGAGGAAAGTATGTCATCTTGCTTAATGCCTGACGGGTCGTAGTATGTCATCTTGCTTAATGCCTGACGGGTCGTTTTCCTTCCAATCCTCACAACTTTGTATCTGTCATGTCCACAGAATTTACAGTTGGTTAGCTCAGCATCATTCTTGTAATACAACATACACCCGTTCGGGCAGCAGTGGATTTTTTCACATCCAAGGCCCAACTCTTTCACCTTTTTTTTTGCTTGATAAAAATCCTTCGGTAAATTATTGTTTTTAGGAACAACCTTACTCATGATCTGCATCATTTCGTTGTAATTCCTCTCACTCATGTGGTGATCAGTCTTTAAGCTTAGTGTTGCTAGGGTAGCTGATAGCGATGAATATTCATTATTTTCAAAGTGTTCACAACCTTCCCATAACGGACGTTGTGCTTCTTGAAGCATTTTATAGAACCTATCGGCTTCCGGATGAGGATCCTCTCCCATGTATGATGGTTGACTATGTGTATCGGTCTCCTCTCCCATGTATGACGGTTCAACATGAGTAACAGGATCGAAATATCGGCCGATCGACGGTCCCGCAGCGTCCATAACCAACTGCTCATATTGATTAAGGTTGTCTCGATGACCACTATCCCCGTAATAACCACTCGGTGTCGATGTCTGTCGGACTTCACCATGACATTCCCAACACTCATAATCCTTCATGAATCCCTTTTTACACAAATGGATTTTGACCTCCTCAAAATCTTGAAATCTTAAACACCTACATTTGGCACACGGACAACTGATTTGCCTACTTGAATTAGGTGAATGTGCCAAAGCAAAATCGATGAACTCTTTCAAACCCGCCAAGAATGCTTGAGTTAGTTCTCTTCTCTCGATTAGACGATTGTACATCCAACTCCTATCACGATCGCCTTCCATACTTCCTAACTACATCAATTACTAACCTACTTAACATCTTATCGTTCCACAAATATATGTATAATAAAATTTGTATGGCTAGAAATATATATTCTATATTAATCTAAGTACATATTCTATATCAACTATATCAATTAGCTAATTTCACTAATTTGTAACATACATTTGTTTATTCTTTAAAGGCACACCTTCCTCCTCCTACTTCACATTAATTTATAGATTTATGTATAATAAACCACCAATAGAAGATCATAATTTTCTTGCATAATTTTTTCCTTGCACAAAATAACCCATAAAAAACAATACAAGATTACAAAAATTCATCAATCGATTCACTAAAAATGAAGAAAACCCAATAACTAAAAACAATAACCAATCATGGAATCTCCTACAAACAATAACCATAATCCAAAATTAAAAGCAGATTAAGCATCAATATCATTAATTTTCTCTCATATTTAACACTATAAGTAGCCAATAAGACTAGTCACTTATGCCAACCAATTGCCACTTAATCAAGAAAGTGAAAAACAAACACATGCATTGAATAAAGAACAGATCCAGCAAGCAACCAGAGAATGAGGATAGCACACCAGAACATGGGGACATGCTTGTGGAGGGGGCAAACAAAGAATAGAACACTATAAGTATTTTGGAGTTTCTAACATATAAAGATTATTTAAGACTTACTCATGAGTAGTAAATATGACTATTTTTTTCAATTTTTATCTATAATCATTTCTCTTAATAAATAATGTGGTGAAAAAAAGAAAGAAAAAAAGAAAAGGAGCTTACTAGAAGGGGAGGGTAGCCGGACGGCGGAGAAGAGCACCGGTGACCGGAGAACGTCGACTGTGGAGAGGGAAAAAAGTGAACAAAATAAGATATTTCTTGCTATAATTGCAAAGAGAAAAACTGTTTAGAATTGGTCAATTGGGGTAATTGAAACAAGATTTTGGAAACACAATTGACATACTGTATTTTAGAAAAATCTTTCGTAGGCAAGTCACACTTACTGCTTATTAAGTGAGATCTACCTATAACTTGCATCTGCTTATTATAGATTTGATTACTTAGTTTTAGTACATTATCATATTTGTTAGTTCTCTGATGGTTTTGATGATTGTCAACAACTACAAACAATTGAAGAGGTTTTGCTCTTAAGTGTCAAAACTCTGGTTAAGACCAAACCTCGAGGTTGGGTTTGTAACCTCGAGGTTTGACCTTACAGAAGCTTTAAAAATCAAGTGTTCGAATGTTCCAAAACTTGGTTTCACAAGTTATATGTGAAACCTCGAGGTTGAGAAGTCAACCTCGAGGTTCTGGTTCATTTGGAAAACCCAAGTTTCTTCATTATCACTTGTAACCTCGAGTATGCAAAGCAAACCTCAAGGTTCAACTCATACAGAAAGGTCATGTTGTTCATCAAGCACATGAACCTCGAGGTCCATGTTTCAACCTCGAGGTTGGACACTTTGTCTTGAAACTTAAGCTCGATGAAAACACCTTTGACCTCGAGTATGATGTTGCAACCTCGAGTTTTATCACTTACAGAGAGCACACTGGTTTTCAAAGTATTGAAAACCTCGAGGTTAACATTGTAACCTCGAGGCTGGGCTTTATGTTTGACTTTGAACTTTGTTCTTTCAAGAGTCAACCTCGAGTACAGAAGTACAACCTCGAGGTTGTCGGGCTCCCGTGAAAAACTGAAGGTTTGAAACAAACTTCAAACCTCGAGGTTCACTTTGCAACCTCGAGGTTGAATGATTTTAAAACGAAGGTTTGCCTGAAGATTTCAGGCCAACCTCGAGGTTGGATGAACTAACCTCGAGGTTAGTGACCGTTGAAGCTTTTTCAAATTTGTGAAATCTGCTATATCTTGTTGTTTGATCTACTTGCTTTCATATATCATTCACTCATGATCCCAGATATGTTTAACAAGTTTGTTGAGTGTTTTTCAGTTAGCACAGATCAAGATTATGGAAGATTTGTAAGAAAAAGCAAAAAGGTGAACAGTGCATTTAATGCACCTGCACAATCTCATCTACTTTCGGTTAATCCATCTGAGCACGCCTTGTTAACGTTAAAGAATGTTTACTACATCAAGTAAAGTCAATTCCAACGGGCAGAAACTCAGAAATCCACATCAGACTTCATTAAGACTTGGATTAGCAGAAGTTTAGAGAGAGAAGATGACCAGAACCCAAGCTAATCAATTCCAACGGTTGGAATCATCTTACAACGGTCATTTAATGTTCTCTACCTATAAATAGAGAGCATTAACTTCTTCACAAGCTGATACAACTACTTAGAGCGAAAATTTATTGAGTCATTCATTGTATCAAGCTTACATCTGTATTGTATCATTTTGATACTTAGTTCTTCAGTGTTTATCTTATCTGCTCTGTAAGAGAGTCAAATACTTGTAAATCATTTATTGATTGTGATAACTACAAGTCAGGGGACTTGGTAGTTGGGGTGTATTGATTACAACTTGTAAGGGGGAGTGTGTTCTAGTGAGAGAACAACTCTTAGTACAGAGTGTGTAATCAATATTCAATTATAGTGGATTGAAAATCCCAAGTGAGGCTTGGTGACTGGATGTAGGTCAGAGAAAGGACCGAACCAGTATAAATCGCATTGTGTAAAGCTTTCCTTCCCTACTCCTCTGTTAGCCTCTGTTTTCATTAGTCAAAAACAGAGCTCAATCTTTAATTTTTTTTAGATACCCAATTCACCCCCCCTCTTGGGTATTTAGCTCCATTCTTCAATATTTACCTCAATCTTATAACACTTCTATCAAACAAAGGGCGCGAGGTGTTTGCACAAAGATTTACCAAATCCAATCACATATGGTCATTTAAAAAACAAATAAATAATCACTCTTTTCATTTACAGTATCACCATAATTGTGAAAAGATTCCAATTTAAAGATTAATAGGACCAAAATTAAAGACACCAGACACAACAACTTTTTTAACACTTAAAGCATGACTCTTCTCTAAAATAAAAGAGAGGTAAATAATTTGCGTTCTTCTCTCAGAAAATATGATTGAGAAGGTGCAAAATGATGAAATTATAATGTCAAATTAAAAACTTTATTGTGGGCCACAACCCACAAACAATAAATTAAAGATTAAAAATAAAGGAAAGAGCAATACATGTTTACATGTTTAAATAGGACACCACAAGACCTAAAAAGAAAAGAAGGGCAAAAATAATATCATTTAGTCTATTGGTAAATAATTTGAGCCACATGGACGCCTTTCAATTAAGTGTAGATTTTGCCAACAGATTTTAAAAGGCAAAAGGTATTTTCTTATGTTAAAAAAAGAGAGGGAAAATATAACGAATAGTTGAAGAGTAAAAAATAAAAATCTTATAGAACCTACCAAAACACAATAGACGTAAATCGAAACATGCATCAAGCTAAGAGATTAGAACGAAATTTTAATTCAATATATTGTTCTCAATTACAAGTCACGTTGATGGATCTTGATTGGTGAAGCCAAATATAATTGGTGAATTCATGCTTTATTTTTCTTTCCCCAATGATTCTTAAAAACAGTATCAATTTGAGATGATCGCGCGAAGTCATTTAAGATTCCCATCATTATCACTTAACTTATGCACATATAATAAATTGATATTAGATTCATCTACAATTTTCTATCATTATCATATTAAAATAAAATAATTTAAGTGACAATAATTTTCAGTTTACTGTAACTACATGATTTAATCTCAGAATGTTCAGGTACTTATTTATTTATTTATTCTAGTGATCATATATATATGACATATATAATTAAACTATTAATGTGTGAAAACTGTTAAAACTTTTATTATGATCTTTAGTATGTACTTGGGGTACAAAGAAGAGAAGACAGAAGTATATAACCTAGAGAATGATTTCACTGAAATTAAAGCATGAATTGCGTGGTCAATAATTTGAAATAAAGAGCCACTTATATTTGTACCCAAAAAAAGAGCCACTTAGATTGAGGTTAAGTGGGGTGCACAAGGTGTTTGTACTTAAGACTGAAAAGAGGGGGAAATTGAGGAAATCAAAGTCCCCAATCAGATGTGCATAGATAGTGCTATTCTATGTAAAAAAGAACTAAAATAAAATTAGCTTGCCAATAAAGAATATTATAAACATTGAGTAAAGTTAGCAAGCTAGCTAGTCACTGATGAACGCTAATCGAGAGAGAAGAAGAAATTGTGATATAGTAAATGAGTAGCCTTTGCTAAAATAGGCAAAAGACATGGCTATAACAGACACTGATATAAAAGAATGTGTGATTAAAGATAAAGATGAGTCTGATAAGTTTGAAATACAATAAATGGTTTTGTTTTAAAATCAACATATCAATCAACTTGGTGATCATGAGAGGGTTAAATAATATTGGGGGAGGGGAAAAAGATATCTTGACTTTGGAAAAATAAGGCGCATGATTTTTCACTTTAATTTTAGGTAGCGCATAAGTCCCACCGTTCAATTGAAAAAGGAAAAAGGAAGCTAATTAACAGAGTTGAAGACTCACCCAGCAGCGGAAGAGTTTATGAGGTTTTTAGGAGGAAGATCTATTCCAAAAACTACAGTACATTACCATATGAGAAGCTTAAAAAGAGTCCAATGAATTGATGATGAATAATACCCATTGCCAAAATCAGTATCAGGCAACAAAAGTAATTTTGAAAACGTAGTTACTCTTCAGTGTTACCAACGAAAATAGTCTAGTAATTGCAATAAAGAAAATGGAGACAAGCAAATCATGGCAGGAAAGGTAAAACTACACAACCTACTAATTGCTAAATTTATACAGAAAAAGAAAGAACATGTATGTAAACAAAGCTTATCAGAAGCAGAATTTATATGGTAAAAGGAGCACAAAAAAAGGAGATCCCCCAAAATTAAAACTATATATTTATTTAGCAAAAGGCAATAAGAGATGAGAGAAATTATTGTTATCAAAATAATATGCCATTTAGTTGGTTATCCTCACACACACACATGTATATATCTTGTATACAGCAGCTGCATATCAATTTCAGAACTGAAGTTTCATGTCTTTTGGATAATAGAGTATATTTTTCCTATGGAACATTGTTACGGTTTTTATTTCAGACAAGAAGCTTGAGAACTCAAGAATGAAAAGTAGAGAAGTATAGGTTTGCAAGAAACAGTGAGTAGTCTAATACTAATATATATGAATGAAAGGCCTCCTGCGAAAAAAAAAAGAACCACTCTGTAACTGTATCAGGAAACTAACTAACCAACTACTACAAGTACTAGGTGGAGATGAGGTGGGCGACCAAAAAGAGGAGCTGAAGTCAGCTTGGACTTGAACATCTCGACACAAAACAGTCATACCCCAAAGTGTTCATCAATATCACAGTCCTCTATAAAAACAACCAATTCCAAGAAAAAGAACAAGAAAACACCACGAGGAGGCAAATAAAAGGTGGGGAGAAAAAACAAAAATATTTCATCCTGGCGGTGTCAATTGACGACATTATGTTCAGTTCAATAGCTGTTGAAGATATTATGAGGTGATATCTATCCACCCAATTCAACAGCTCCTTTCATTTATTGACTGGTTCTCTCAAAAGATATCAATGCAAACACAAAAACCACACACCTATGTTTCTAGATTTTCTGGTCGGGAATCTACTAGAGAAGGGAAAAAGAAATGAAAACAGAAACAGATTTGAAGGAACAGTCACAGACTATATGCAGAAATCGGACATAAACAAAAACTCATTCCCAAACAAACAAGATCACAACAAACCACCACAGCAACAATCACAGCAAGAGAAAGGCATACCTGGGTCGTTGGCCTGTCTTTTTGCTTGCTTCTACAGATTTCAATGTGACTGGGGCCGGCGATGTCGCGACGGTGGGAGAGTGAACAGGGAGAAAAAGCACGCTAGGGTTTTGGCGAGGAAAAAGCACGCCGGAGAAATGCTCTACGGCGAATGTCGCGGCGGTGGGAGAGCGAGCAGGGAGGAATTGTTAGGGATTTCGGATTTAGCGAGGAACAAGCACGCTAGGGATTTCACGGAGGAGAAATGCTACGGTGAATCGCCAAAAGCACGCCGGAGAAATGCTCTACGGTGAAGCTCACGACGGTGGGAGAGCGAGCAGGGAGAAATTTCTAGAGATTTCACGCTGGAGAAATATTCCGTCGAATGAAGAATGAGGTTTTTATTGATTTTTGCGACGGAATATAAAATCCGTCGCTAAACTTTGTGACGGACTTCTTTTCCGTCGCTAAAGGGGAAATTTATTTGCAAATTTGTGACGGAATTAAATTTCCCTCGCAAACTGCCAGGATTTTAACATAAGAAGCAAAAATTTTTTTTTTCTGTTTTGCGACGGAAACAAATCCATCGCAATTTGCGACGGATCTAGTACTCCGTCGCAAAAATTTGCGACAGATTTAAAAATCCGTCGCAAAATGGCGGTCTTTTTCCCGCCGAAACCGAACTCTTGTTTTGTGTAGCGACGGAAAGTAGAATCCGTCGCAATTTGCGACGGAATATAATTTCCGTCGCAATATTTTGCGACGGAATATAAATTCCGTCGCAAATTGCGACGGATAATAATTTCCGTCGCAAATTGCGACGGATTTATTTTCCGTCGCAATTTGCGACGGATTTATTCCGTCGCTATTTTCACTTTTTCTAGTAGTGTATCTGGCCACACTTATCATTCGTTTTGTAAGAAGTTCTACAGAAATATAAGGTTTGAGAATTATAGTTTAAATTGATTACATTAAATCAAAGGTTTTACTATGAACTTGAATCTATTTGATTAACAATATTTTATATAGAATTCTCATTTATCTAGAAATATTATCATTGTCTGGACCTAACAGAAAATCTAACTATAATTTTTCAAAGAACTTGGGAAAATCATAACTTAATCTACGAAACTCCAAATGAGGTGATTGCAATTCCTAATTGAAGCTATATAAGTATATTTTAGAGGAAAAATAATTACCAAAACAATTTATGGCCGAAACCTTCCTAGAATTTCACATAATAGTCTGGAGATAAGATTTTCCAGTTTTCCTGACTAAATTTAGAAAAATCATAATTAATTCTATATTATTCTAATTGGGATGGTTCAAATTTTTATTCAAGGATCTTTGAATCAGTTTTAAAGATAAAATATTACCCAGAGCTAGTTCTTGCTACAGAATTTCAGAACCACACCTAAACCTTAATTACTGCCACAGATTTTATTCAAGATTCAATGCCTAACTTCCAAAAATTATAATTCTTAATGTACTAATCCATTTTCCTCATATTTTATATTTTAAAACTTATCATTCCTATTTGAAATATGAAAAGTTTCATCACCATTGAAAATTATTTAGTTAGTCTAAATTTGGAACGAAAATGAAAGTAAAATATGGAAAACAAAATCCCAATAGTTTTCCGTATCCAATTTTGAAAAATCATAATTTGAGTTATAGACATCTGATTAAGATGATCTTAAACTCATTTTAAAGCTTAGAGAGTGAACTATCACTTAACCAAATTTCACGGAAAAATTCAAACCATAGCTCTTAAAATCGACATGCATGTGACTCTCTATTTTTCTGTCAAGAAGATAAGTGCAGAAATGTGACATGCAAGCTCAATGATGTCTATATTCCTTATCCACTAATGCCAATGAGAGGCTCAAGAGAAACCAGACAGCTTCATTCTGCTACTATGGTTACATATTCGAAATATACTCCCCATCAGTTCAAAACCCAACATGCAATTGTATTAATATACTTACAGAACCATAAATTAACCGTACAACCATTAATCATTGCTTTTCACACTAGTTTCTCAACTTTCTCTCACTAGAATAAGATTTTTCTTTCATTATCGTCTTCTTAAAGACGACACAGTAGCAGAAAATAAGGATGGGAGGAGGTTCAAGATACTCACCTTGGTCTAAAGATTAGTTTGCATGTTGATCTTCATCTTCGATTCCTCTACTCCTTCTATCAAGCCTTCTTCTTCTCCCCCTATCCTCTTTTGGCTCGCTCACTTCCTCTCTCACCAATTTTTCTGATGCAGTTCGAAATGTGCGAAGATAGAGGGGCTGGAGTGGCTTTAATTAGGAAAACATATTACTCCCACCGGTACTTATTATAAGACACCAACTAATTTTTCTCACAAACCAATAATAACAGTTAAAGTCAATAAAGTTACCCTACAATTTAAGTAATTTCCAATATTACCACTACTAATTACATTAAATTCTAATATTATATTAATTTTTACTTTCACACACTACCCTCATTAATTATGGGCAAACATGTAAACAAATAATTAATGATCATTGGGAACAAACAAGTGCCTTACAAAAAGGATCAAAGAAACTTATTAGTTGGTGCCTTATAATAAGGACCGGAGGGAGTATTTATTAACTTGGCCCACACCTAAAAGAAGCTTCTCTCATGAGCCGTAATTTGCAGCACGTTTTTGGGCCAATCTGAAACTTATATTTTGTTAGCCAATGAAGCACCGTTTTAGCTTATAGTATGGGCTGAGCCCGATTCATGTTTTTGGGCTTGGAGTAACCTCATTTGATCTTCTACAAGGCTTTTGTTTACAATTTAGTCTTTTGCTGATTTAATTGCAAATGTTGGATAAGTGTTAGAAATTAATCCTTAATTTCATATAAGGGCTTTTCTTTCTCAATTAGTTTATCTAGGCCTTAAAATATTGAATCGAAAATTTCTAGGCTAAATATTATCCTTTGTCTATTTTTCTTTGAATTTTGGGGAAAATAGGCCATAAATTTCAAATAATAGTTTTAAAGCTATTTAGACCAAACTTTTTGTCATTAATCTCTTTATAATTCCAAGTCCTCAAAATAATATTTCATATTTTTCACCTAAATTTTCAAGGTTAAAAAATAGTCTTTAATAATTATTGTAATACCCGGTTTTTCAATTTACCGAAAAATCTTATATTTTAGAAATATGTTACATAATAAATTAGTTAACATATGTGATAGAGTCACATAAAATAATGGCTACTTTAAGTTTAAAAGAGCCATGGAAAGACTATAAAAACACTGAATTAAATTAAGTGTCAATTTAGCAAATTGGCAAATAAGCTTGCACTAATTGAGATTAGTGGCATAATTCTTCAATTTAATTATAGGCAAAATAAAAGAAAATAATAAGGGCCAAGAGAAACTGATTATATTTGAAAATAATTAAGGCCAAAGAAAATGAAATAATACTTGTTTAAATAAGACTTAATTGTCATGGTTAGTTAACAAACCAACAATACAATGAAACATGTAATTAGTGGGCATATAAACACTTGATTAGGGAGTTAATTAAAGCTTATAAAATATGCCCAAGAGTCATTAAAAGGTTGAGCCCATGTGGAGGAAATAATTACTTGATTAAGATGTTAATTAAATTTTAATCAAGATTTGAAAGTCAACAATAGCAACTAGCTAATGAAAAATTAAGAAAATAAGCTAAATCCTTAGGTAATTAATAGGACCAATGGGGGACTTGAGCCATGGATTAAGGGTGAGAGTTGAGGTTAAACTAACACATATTGGATCAATGGATGAAAGGAAAGATGAAGTTTTGGTTCACCTTGATAATTACCAAAATGACATAGGAATTTTCCCTATAAATAGAGGGCTCTCCTCTTCATTTTTCTTAACACCAAATTAGCTCAAAACGTCTGATTTATAAGTGAGAGTGAGAGTGAGAGTGAGAGTTTTTGGAGTAAGGAGAAGGATTAAGAACTTCAAGAGGTAATGTTCTTGAGTTCAATCTTTTAGTTCTTGGTAAAACTTCGATGTAGTCTAGAAAATTAGGAAGTAGATTCATTTACTTGTTTTTAGGGCTCCATTGCATTTAAAATGCTGAATGAGGTAAAAATATGTTGGGAAATAATTGCAGATATTAATGGAACAAGATTGTGAAAATTGTAGAATTTACAGTTTTAAATCATGTGCTAGCAGCAAATGTTGAGGCTATTATTTTATGTATAAAATGAGCTTTAATGACATGTAGGGATTTCTAAATAAATAAAATATGTAACATTTTGAATTCTATAGAAGCATATACAATTTGTTAAAGTTAAGCTTTATTTCCGGAGTAATAAATTGGACAGCATAGAAAAGATTAACTTGGGAATGCTCCGTGATGTTCTGGATTCTGGGAATTTTTTTCCTTGAAAGTATACATGTCAAGGGACATGAGGAATTTTGAAGCACTAAATATTTTTTTTAATTAATTATGATTTTCCAAAGTCGCTAATAAAATCTGTCCAGAAAATCCAGCATTTCGTTTTAGAGCAAAAGTAAGGGGTAAAATTGGAATAATAAATTCACCAAGGGTAAAAGGGTCAAAGATGACGAAAATAACCCTTAGGATATTATTCTAAGTGATATGGTAATATGTTAGGATATCCAAGGAGTTCAGGGTTGGATTTGAAGGACGGACATATTACTAACAGTACGACGAAAGGTACATTTGCATACTGGTAAATTTAATCGCCTATATCTTGTATGATTATATATGATTGAATGATTTATAAAGTCATGGATAAGACTAGGTCTTGGGTCGTGCACCGTGACTAAGATATGGGTCTTAGGTCACCTATTTATATACATTCAGCTTTGTGCGGGTTATAGTTATGATAATACCATAAGATTGTTTTCCTAGAGATGAGGACATACATGAAGAGTTGTGGCATTGATGAGTGCAAAAATTATGAACATTACATATGATGTGTGTTATGTATGGTTGATGTTGATATGTAATGAATATCTGTCATATATATTATTTATATCTGATATAGAGGTTAACTGTTATTTGAGATTTAATTCCATTGAGTCTCAGCCCTGACTAAAGGTTAAGGAATGGAACCTGGATCCGAGAAGGCACTGATGGATGGAGCTGCAAAGAGGCACCGATGAACGAAGCCGTGAAAATGCACCGACTGAGACGAGAGTTGGAAGAAGTCTGATAAGGCTTAGTTTCTGGCATGAATCTGATAGAGTTGTTTCAAATCATTTGGTGCTTAAATTCATAAAGGGTTGGTTTATGTGGTTCAATCATAAGTTGTTGTGGAAGATGGGGAGACTTCCACTAGACTTAAATACCAACCTGGCCAATAGGTTTGATTAACTGTGTTGGGTTCTAAGCCATAAGTCTAGTTAGGGCTTGATTTAAGATTACATAGTTATTATGTTGAAGTTGTTAGATATGAGTAGTTTTGATGATGTCTTATATAGATGTCATTATCAAAAGCAAAAAGATTGAATAATATATTGAGTAATATAGTTATCTCCTACATTGACTAACTACTATGTTTAATGTAGATTAGTTCAAGTTGAATCATGCAGATTAATCAAGAAGGAGATAAGGAATTAATGGAAAGAAGAACTTACAGAGATTGTCAAGGAAGCAAGATGTTATCAATAGATTTTGGAGGATAACTAAGAAGAAGAGAAGAGACTAGAGAGTAGAGAAAGATGTTATCAAAAGAACTTGTACAATATAATAGGTATATCAACATTCAAGTTCTTGTGATATTGGAAGTCTCTATAAGCAGAAGTTGGAATGAAGCTTCATCACTTTATGGATATTGAAGAAGGTAGAAGCTGCAAAGAATAAAGAGCCCAAGTTAAATGATGAAGAATGATCAAGTTGGGAGATGGAAGAAGGAAGAACTTGCTAAATGGAATGAAGATATAATTATTCAAGTTCTTATGTTGAAGCTAGAAGCCTCCAAGATCATATCGAAGTTGGAATGACTCAATTCAGAGTTAAAACAAGCAAAAATGAGGTTCTGGATGAGCAAACTCAAGTCTCCAAGTATTAAACTCGAGTTTACCACCTTGCTGCAGTATTTTGCCTCTCTGACATGAACAAACTCGAGTTCAGGACCTCAAATTCGAGAAAGGAATCACAAACTCGAGCCTATAAGTTTCTTCAGCATTTCTGGTGTCTCTGGACTAGGCAAACTCGAGCCTATAAGTGTCTTCAGCATTTCTGGTGTCTCTGGACTAGGCAAACTCGAGCCTATAAGTATAAACTCGAGCTTACAACGGTACTCAGCACTTCAGCTCAACTCTGTTTCACGTTCAGCTCGGGTGACATCTGGTAATTTGATGATATCTCCCAAACCAGAAATTGGATTGAGGTGAAACCGGTGACATATGAAACTAGACACCCAATGCGTCATTTTGATATAAAATTCAAGCCAAAAGGAGTTCAGACCAAGGAGATATGATTTTTACAAGTTACCACAAGAATCAACGTCACAGTCCAGACCCACCTTCGGTATTTTGGGTGTATCTCACAAACGATAAATCCGATTGAGCTAAAATCAGTGGCATATGAAAGTAGACTCATAAAGCTTTCCATCAAGCTTTGAACAAACAAAAACGGAGTTCAGATCAGGGAGATATGGCCTTTGAAAGTTGACAAAGTTGCAAACTCGAACCAGGCCAAGTCAGAAGCAACCAAGTCACAGTACAATTTACAAACTCGAGTTCATCAGTCACAAACTCGAGCTCGAGAGTTCCAGAGAAGAAATGAACATTTGGAAAAAGCCAAACTCGAGCCTATAAGTGAACGAACTTGAGTTTAGCTCAGACAGAGAGCAATGTGACTTTTCAATGAGTTGAGAACCTCAGGTTTAGATTGCAAATCTCAGGTTTAAATCAACCTGAGAGCATTGCAGGTTTTAAAATACTGCAAACCTCAGGTTTAGAATGCAAACCTACGGTTTGATGTTTTGGACTTAAATCATCCTCTCACATACTAAAGTCCAAACTCGAGCCTAGATAAGCAAACCTCAGGTTTGCATCGCTGATTCAGAATTTCAAATCTGACGAATTTGCAATGCCTTCAAGCTTGATCTTAATACTTCCTATGATTAATCTCTAATGTTCCTAGATATGTTTCATCACTTTGTTAGTGAGTTTCAGATGATTAAACGAAGGATTAGATGCAAATCTTCAAAATGTCAGATTTGTGTCAGAACATCAAAAGCTGTGCAAAAGTTATAACGGCTAGTTTCTAACGGCTATATTTCTTTATCCAACAGTCACTGAATCTTCTCAACGGTCATATATTGATCTCTACCTATATAAAGAAGACAGATTCAAGTAGAAAAACGTGGAGAAACAAGCTTACATCTTCAATATGCTGATACTCTGATTTTTACATCATTTACACTCTATTTTTCATGTCTAGACAGCTTAGAGAGTGAGATGATCAATATTGTTCTTCAGTGTTCATTTATTCACTTCTGTGAGAGAAGATTTATTGTAATCATTCTATTCTTCCGAGAGTTACTCAAGATTGGGTGATCTTGAGTGGGAAACACATTGAGTTGGTTACAACTTGTAAGGGGGAGTGAATCCTAGTGAGAGGATTACTTCGAGTACAGAGTGTGTAATCAAGCGGTGTGGTGATTACAGTTTGTAAGGGGGAGTGAATCCTAGAGAGAGGATTACTTCAAGTACAGAACGTGTAATCAAGTTAAAGGAAGATAGTGGATTGAAAATCCCAAGTGAAGCTTGGGAACTGGACGTAGGTCAAGGATTGGGCGGAACCAGGATAAATTTCAGTTTGCATATTCTCTTCCCTTATCTCTTATATTTCCAACATATATATCTGAATGTCCATACATGTTTGAATGACTTACTATTGTTTTACCAATTATTATTGTCATTCAAATTGCTTTTAACAAGTTGCGAAAAAAATTTCAAAGTTCCTAAAATTTTATCAAACACCCAATTCACCCCCCTCTTGGGTGATAGCCGATTCTTACAGAAGTTTTAATTATACAAGCTCTGTGTAATTGTATGATGAATATTCCTTCGAGATATTTAATTTACCAGCTTATGTCTGTGCATTTTATATCAATTACTCATTGTCTAAATGTTAGTGCATGTTCTATGTTCTGCATTACTCTGACTTATAGCACCATATTCCTAAATACAACATGTCACGGACATAGTGAGTGGTATCGAATTCGGGGTGTTACAATTATCTTAAAATTTTCCTCATAATAAGCTTAAAATTACTTTTTGGTTCTTATTGGCTTAGCAACTTACTTCTTTCAGTCTTATTCCAAAACTTTTAGTCCCAAAATTTGAAATGTTACAATATATATGTTTAAAAACCTTTTTATAATTTTCTAAAGTTCAATATTATTGGATTAATTTCTCATAAGTCTTGGCTTTTAGTTACAAAACTTGATAGTAAATATTTAATAATGCTTGTGAAGAAAAAAACTTTTTAATATTTTACTTATGACATATTATTCTTCAAATCAATGCTCCCTAGAAGAATCAAATTAGAATTGATGATTTTAATTAAAATCATATCATAATAAGTTAAACTTTCTTTTCAAAAATTCACTGAAATTAAATCTATACCATTGTGAAGCTTCTTTTAAAGTCTTATCAATTATATAAACATATTAATATATTTGAAACATATTCCACAGAATAAATAAATATACAAATATTAAATTTCACAAAAATTCTTACAACCTTCCCTTTAGATTTACATTAACGCACATGCTCAGTAACATCATAACGGATATTTAACTAATCATTTGAAACTTTCAGAAAATATGGTTGTAATTTATTTTTTATTTTCATCAGCGAGATTAACTGATGAAACATTTTCTCATTATCAAAATGTGTTGGAAGAAGATGAGTAAGATGAATAAGAAACCTCTTTGGAATAATTTTTTGATTTTTGTGCTTCTCTTCTCCTTTCATTTCCCTGCAACTGCTCGCGGATGTCCTCCATCTCTTTTGGGTAAGGATTATTAACCCATGTTTTCATTATTAGATTTTTATTGAATTTAAACTTGATGATGTTTAGCTGCTGCAATTAAATATTCCATATGAAAATTATATTGTAAAGTTCATATATATATATATATAGTAGTTTACAATTGTTATCCTCTTCTAAACCGTGTCTCGTAATTAACTCTTTTCCATTTTGCTAATATTTGTGTCTGTGGCTTACTGATTTAATTATTTTAAATATCAGTATGTCCAGAATGGCCCCTCCATGACCATAATTAGGCCTACGTACCACGATGGTGTGCTAAAGTCATGAGAAGGAGAACCACCTTGGAATTAAATATTGTTTGTAATTTATGTCTAAAATTACTTCAGAAATAATATACAGTTTGTGCTTTGTCAACTTTTTGCAATATAAACCAAATATTTCTATGTGCCAGACTTGCTACTTCGGTTAATTAAGGAAGACTTTTCATATCGATTTGTAGAGGGTAGTATATAAGAGTGTAGTAGTGTGTCCTAGATTCAAGTTGTTAAAATAATTGACGTAGAAATAACTTATGTACACTAGTTTGTTACTATAGCCAACCTAAAATGTTCTTTTTTTTTAAAAAAAAAAAATTGATTTCTATTTTTTAATATAGACCACACTGCAATTTAGAATCAAAAGTAGCCCAAACAAAATTTAATAAGTATCAAAATCAGAACCAATTTTGTACTATATAAAAACAGGAACCCATAGAAATCAACGAATTTTGTTGGTATGACCATAAATTATACGGGAAGTGATTAAAACTAACTTTTTGAACATATCTCCTGAAATATAGATTGTCACAATCCCGAACAACATCAATATCCTCCTCTTTATATGGTTTTGGTTACAAAAAAATTGCGAATTTAAATCAATGAACAGAACAAATATCAAGCAAATAATAAACTCATAATAATCACCAACCATAATAAAACTAATATAATTGGGACCACATATCTAATTATCTTATATAATTTTTCAATACAATCAGTTTGAATAGTTTCATACATATAACGAATAATTTCATGTCCTAAGGAATTTTGGGCGTAGAAGCTTGAAAATAAGTAGCAGCTAAGTCCGAATGAGCAAGAGTATATTGTAGTGGCCTGAAAAGGTAAAATAGTTTACAGGGATTAAATGAAAAGTTTTTCTGAGGCTAAATTATCAACTATTTGTAGAGTAAACATGAAAGTTTCAAGGGCTAAAATGAAAGGGAGTAGAGACTCAAATTTATGGAGAAAGGCCTGAGTTAGTAAAAAAAGATTTAAAGAGTTTAGAAATTGACACTACTAGAGAAGGCATTTTTAATATCCATTTTTAGGACCCTTAGACGACCATTTTTTGGGGGACGTTTAAGTGAGTATCGTTGAAAGTTTTAAAATAAATGTTTGTTTCAAAACTATTGTTGTAAGTGACTTACAATGGTTGTTTTGAAAAAGTTGTTGTAAGTTTGCTACATACAACATCAAGTTTCGATAAAACCGTCGTTGTAAGTAACATAAACTGTCTTGTGAGACCAATTCCTCTTATCTCATCATCACCACAACCACCATCTTTCTTCACTTTGTATCGTGATACATTTCGGACACTCATTTAGTCCTTTATACTCCTTTCTATACAATACACAGTATTAGGGCAATCATGTATCTTTTTATACTTCATACCCATCATAGACAAGATTTTCGTGGCCTCCTAGATACGATTTAGAAATACATTATCCTCTGGAAACATTTCACATAATAATTCAAGTAACAATGTAAAACATACTATCAGTTTACCCACAAGTTGCCTTTAAGTTGACCAAATGCAAAATACCTAACAAGCATGTATACTTAGTAAACCCAAGGTACAAAGGTGTCTATGTATCACACCGCATGCTGTTATATACATACGATTGTACAAAAGATTCTACATTAGCATCATGAATCATTTTCTCCATTCTATCATCATCTATGACATCCAAAACTTTTTTCTCGTGGGACGCACACAAGCGGTTACTTACTTACCATGCCATATCCTCCTTGTGTAACAAAGATTTATTTCATTATAAAGTAAGTGATCTCTTATATCATCAATATTCCATCTCATTTTTACTAGGCGCATTCATTTTAGTAGATTTAATTAACTCTTCCACTACATGCTCATATTCTTCATTAGTTCTCAATGCATTCATCCAACCATTATCCATTTTCAAAAATACTCAAGTGTAGAAAAATTGTCATTATGACATATGTGAAAGACAAAATATCACCTAAGAGGGGGGCTAAATTGAGTGATTTAAAAACTTTTTGCGAATAACCCCAATAACTAAAGAGCAAAGTAGCGAAAGGAAGAATAATAGATATAAGAGATTTATATTGGTTCAGTCTAAACTCTTGACTTACGTTCAGTCCTAAGAACTCTAGGTTTGTAATTAACTCTTTCATCTGATTACACACTCTGTAACTCTCGAATAATCCTCTCTATGATTTACTCCCCCTTATAAGTTGTAATCAATACATCCACTCCCAATGTCCCTCTACTTTGAGTTTCTTACAGCAATGTTGATCAAAAAATAACTCTCTCACAAAGTAGATTAAGAATCACTGAAGGTCAGAAATATTCAAAGATATTACATAGTAATGAATGAAACAATATTTGGAATAAACTCATTTGAGCTTAAATGTTTCAGCAGTTGAATCAAATTGAATGCCTTGCCTTATATTGGTGGTAGAAATTAATGACCATTGAAAAGCTTCAATGAATCCGTTATGAGTAGTAAAAATAGCCGTTAGATTGTTGAGTTCGTTCGTTACTCACACGCTTCGATTATGAGAATAATTGTCGCTATTCTGCTGCTTGTTATTCCTTCATTCCTTTTGCCTATTGTGATATAGCATTTAATGTGGAAAGGGAATAGCAGGGATGCTTTATGATTGATCAGAGAATGCTTGCCGAGTTTGTGTATCATTTTCTGCAACAACATTTAATGCTTATGACATATTCAATGCTTTTTTAGATTTGTCTGTTAATCATCCACATAATCATCTGAAACTCATTAATTTATTGATTAAAAATGGTTAGGAACAGTAATGAGTGATGATAAGAAGATATGAAATCAACTTTACGAACACGGTGATTTATAGAAGCAGAAGAGACAACTCCAGCTAATTTCTATCTGACTCGAGTTGATCTTCCAACACTCAAGTTACAAGTATTATCGTCTATAAAAACTTGTTTGAAAGCAAAATTAAGAATGAGAAGATAACTTTGCAAGAACTTAACTAAGTCTAAAATATTCACTTCAAGTTGGTCACTCGAGTCACGTATTTATAACTCAAATTAATATCATTCTTTCACAATAGATGACTTCGAGTTATTATTTGAAAATGCTTTAAATAAAGAGACACTCAAGTCTTTAAGTGATGACTCTAACGGATGACTCGAGTGCTCAACATCATAACTCGAGTTTACAATTTTTGTTCTCAAATAAGTTCACAGTGATTTAAACAAGAGATGACTTGAGTGCAAAACTTCCAACTCTAACGAGTGACTCATGTGAATCAAAATTAACTCGAGGCAATCTTTTGACTGTTGAGAAATATTTGATCATGGGACTTAAGATTTGAAAAGATAAGTTTGAGTCCACACAAGGTGAACTCAAGCCAAACACTATTAACTTGAGTTGATACTTTTCATAAGAACATTTCACAAAGTCTTAACTCAAGTCACAGAAGAATAGCTCAAGTCAATCAAAATTAAAACTATTTTAACTGAAGTTTCAAAACACTTGACAAGTGTTTCAACTTTAACTCAAGTTAGTTTTTTCCAAACATATTAAACAACTTACTGATTCAAGATTTGATCAAGATACAATATATTCACTTGAATCATTAAGTTAATTTCATTTACAAGTGTCTGTTATAATCAACACACACATAGAGAACAAACAATAGAATATGGGTTAAGGAAGTGGTTGCCTTGCTAATTGTTTAAAAATTTCAGTAGCATTTCCCTTTAAAAGTAAGACATCTAAGACTTTCAACCTAAGTCAACTTAATCAATTCAAGATAATATCAACAATTTAATCTAGCAATTTCATCGATCAATACAAGTTCATAATGCCTTTGATAGCTCATTCAATGCCAACTACATATGTGTAACCATAAATTTAAAGTTTTGCATATTCTATCAAGTTCAAACCAAAAAAGACAAAGGATAGAGAGCACCTCTGGAACCATTATAGTTATACTTGTAAGCCAAAATGAAAACAAACAAAAAACATTTAGGAAAAAACCTAAAGGTGAAGAGGATAGAGCACACTTACATGATTGAAGACCTACGGAGAGGAGATGAGACCGAAGAGTAAATCACGAGACCAAGAGGGTATAAACTTTAAGGGATAGAGTGTGACGGCGTCGGCGATTGTGTGAGGCCAAGGATGCGACTGGAGAGGCAAAGGGTGTCAGCGACACAATGTGTGTCTTCGTAAGGCCGAGGAGGAGAGGGCTCATGCTTGGATGGAGCGCAAAGACCGAAGAAGGGACTGGGGGTCGTCGAAGAAGGGGCCAGATAATGTGATTTTGGTCGGACTAGGGCTTGGAGGTGGATCAGAGGTAGAAAAGTTTAACTTTCTATGACCATTTTCAAAACAGTAGTTGAAAATAACTTTCAATGATTGTTTATCAAGAAAAAATTGTTGGAAGATAAGACGAAATTTCAAAAATGTCACCGTCTCCTTTTTAACTTCTGTTTTTTAAAAAACAGATGTTAATTAGTGTCATTAAAGGAACTTTTTGTAGTAGTGCATATTGTAATTATTGAAAGTTCGTGGTACTAAAGTTAAATAAATATTATGAAGTAGGAGCCAAAACAGGAAGTGATCCAGTAATATTGTAAGCCAAATAGGGCCTTTAAGTTATTTTAAGACCCTCAAGAGATATATTTTATCTAGATCAATTAACTGTTATAGTGCATTGAGGCCATAAGTGTAATTGAAAGTTTCAGGCCACTTGTATAATTCTGGAAAATATACTAACAATTCAAGAAAATTACACAAATTAAAGAAAAATAGGGAAAAACGAAAAAGTATCTAAGTGATGTTTAATGGCCTATTCAAGGTCTTAAAGTGAGAATGCCTCCAGACAATACATTGAGCTTAAAAGCCTATTTGTGGCTAATTATTTAGTATTTGGCCAAAATTACATAATTAAAAATTAAGTAAAGGCCTTAAATAATTAAATAGTCATGGAAAATAATTATATGAAGATTTGTATGAATTAATGGAAGATTCACTCCTCAAATAATGGGATTTTTAAGTTAATTTTATTATTGGGCCTAAAAAAGTACTATTCTTCCGAATTGATGTAAAATTATTTCGGCCACTAATACTACTAGTAGTGCAGTAGTATTGGGATTAATTTCTGCTCCTGGTCCTAGGTTCGATCCCCCCTCCCCTATCGCCTTGTATCAAAAAATAAAAATAAAAAATTATTTCGGCCATAAATGCATGGAAGATTAGTAAGGAATTTTCGAAATAATTATATCAATTTTATTGTTTAGGAATTTTCCAAAAAAATTATGAAATTTTTTTCAATTAGGCCAACGAATTGCCAAAATTTCTACCTGAAACCTAAAATTAATAAGAGCCCAAATAGTGTCCAAAAATTTATAGAGAAGGGCGTGACTTGAAACCGCAAGGGAGGAAGTAATTTCTGGACATACCAAGGTGAACGACCTTTGGTGATTTTTTTTTTTTTCGTCCGGTCGAAACTCTTGGCGATAATGAGTTAACTACTTTTCAATATCAAAATCACTGCAATTGACTCAGTTTAGGCGAAAAATTCAAAGGTCAACTATATGAAATAATGACATTTCTATTACAAAATGAATGATAAACATTATTTAAACTTGGGTCAAAATGTGCTTTCCCCCAAATGCAACTTAACTTGCTAATTGAATATCATTTCATTTCTTTTACCTAATTCATTTAAAAAATGAGTCAATAACATGTAACCATAGAAATTATTTCTCCCAATTCATTTAAAAATAAGATTGAGAGTGACTAAGCTAATTGGAGAAATATCTGATTCGTTGTTAAATCAAACTTGTTATAGGTTGTTCAGATAGTAGTGTATGGCTCATACAAATTTATTCAACTTGAATTAAGTGACTAAATAATTGTTAGTTAGGATCCAAATTCTTTCATTTGAACAATTCTTGACGCGATTGAGTAAGTTAGAATAGGAAGGGAATCTGTATTTTAAAAAGCACTGCAAGAAAATTCAGTGTGTGACATTGACTCTGTTGGCCAAAAAAAATCAGAAAAAGAAACGGGAAAAAAGTAAAAAGTATGTGGTATTATTTCATAATTTGATGCCATCCATTCCTTTTACCAAAGTTTTTTAAAAATCAAATCCTCATGAATTAACTCATCATAAATTAATATTCTGAACTTGAAAATACAGCTTCTTTGTCAAGCCAAAATGTTAACCTGTTTGAACATATTATTGAGAGCGATTCGATTAAGAAACTAAATACTAAGAGTATATAAAAATATTTAAAAACGTGGAACGAAAGTATCACGGAACAAGAATAAGAGTTAATTTATTATGTAAAAATAAAATATTAATAATTATTTATCAATTACTAATATTTTTTGGAACAATTAATTGTTAATATAAACCTGTTTTAATATCCTCCGCATCTCGTGTTCATATGTGCCTTTCTATTACAAACATACAAAGTGTAGGTACATCCATAAGAAGGACAAAAGTAGTAAAAATATTAAATATGGACGCACCGTTAAGAAATTAAGTTGTAAATATTAGACTAGGTCAATCTGATTAAAAAAAAGTATCGTTTTAAGAGAAAATTTCTATAATTGAATAATGCAATCTTCCTTTACCCATGTGGGTCCCTTTTTAGAGCCGTGGTTGTTGATGCATATACAAGTTACTTTGTTCTTCCAATTTCAAATCAGATTTAATTTTAACAGTCCTTTTCTATATCTTTGTCCTCGTTCTCTCCTTTTGTTTTTTAGTCAGTCTAGCCGATGAGTTTTGAAGAATCCTATATGATAATAATAAAAGTTGAAAGGACTGAGTAAATTTCATCTATCTAAACAGATCATTGTTTATTGTAATCTCCACATCTCTTGTGCGTATGTGTGTGTCTATATAAACACACAAAGTGGTGTTCCTTCCCTATATACAAAATTTGTTGGAAGAAGATGAGCAAGACGAACAAGAATCTGGTTTGGAACCTTATTTTGATTTTTGTGCTTCTCTTCTCCTTTCAGTTAACTACAACAGCTCGGCGACTTGTTGAGGGGAAGCATCCTAAAGGTAGAGATTGTTAACCACTCTTTTCCATTTTTTGATTTTTTTTATTAACTTTTAAACTTAATTATGGTTAACTGCCTCATGTACTTGCCATATGAAAATTGTATTGCAGAGTTCATATGTAGTCTTCACTTGTTTCCCTCTTTTGAATTGCCCTTCGTATCTCTTCCATTTTGCTAATATATATGGCTCGCTTATGATTTGATTTATTTAACTAGCAGGAGACTTTCAAGATTGGCCGCCACATGACTTTCAAGATTGGCCGCCACATGACTAAGACTGCAATGGTGTGCTAAAGCTGTGCAAAGGAGAACCTCCTTAGAAGAATAAGATATAATTTTGTAATTTATGTCTAAATGACTTAATAAATATGCCTCCGGCCTTTATAATCTAATATTATACATATATGTTTTGGAGATATCATGTTAAATATGTAACATCCCAATTTTCAAAAACAGTATATATCAGAGTAGAGTTTCGGAGCGATTGAGTAACTGATATTTACATTCAACATGCCGTAAGTCTGGCTGATTACAGTAATAGTGCATTGATTTCAGACGTCTAACGTCAGTGTGACTGTATAAACAGAAAAGGGCTTCAGTCGAGTCTCTATGCAGCCTGCTTGCCTTTTTCCTTGGTCCTCGGTTCTCCTGAGCCTGACGCTATGTTAAGAGCTGAGGTTCAATAGCCATTGAACCTCAGGTAACGGTTAACCTTATGCTTATATATGACAGTATATGACAGTATATGACAGATATTCACGGCGTTACAGCAATAATCCATACATAAGCACACAGCAGATGTATCCCAACAGTACATAAGCACACAGCAGATGTATTCCAACAGTACATAAGCACACAGCAGATGTATCCCAGCACACAGCAGATGTATCTCATAAGCACACAGCAGATGTAAAGTTATCTACCACATAAAGCATATTATAAGCATCAGAGTTAGTGTTACAGTACGCGAACGTACCTTCGTTGACGGAGAATGGTACTTTTGACAGCGGTACGACAGCGGTAGGTGATTACAGATATCCTATAAGGATATTATCACATTTATCAGTGATCAACATCATAACAGGCATTTTAGGTGCAAATTACCATTTTGCCCCTAGTTTGACTAACCGGCGAAATTTCGCCAGAGCTTCGCTATTTTGACTCTAATCTTCCAAAATTTTGGCATATCTCTCCATCTCCAATATATTTTTGAAATAAATATCATATTTATCCCTAAAACATGATTTCTAAACTTACTTGGAAGATTAAAGATTAATCTAGCATTTCTACTATAACTATCGAAACAACTATGAAAACTAAAGACTAGAGACCGAAGAACTTACCCGGAACTTGCTATTTTCTCCAGACTCCTCCTTCTCTCTAAAACCTCTCTCTAAGTGGCTCTAGGAATTGTGAAGAATGAAGTGAAGAGGGGTTGCCTATTTATAGGGAATTTGGATGGATCTCAACCCTTGGATCAACTTTTGTATCAAGGGCTAAGATGATGAAGATGTGGCCTTCTCTCTACCACACAAGTGTCCCCTTCTCTCTACCACACAAGTGTCCCCTTATGTCATCAAGATGATGTCATCCAGGTGATGTCACTCATTCACTTTATGAGTTTTTACCGATAAAGTTCCCTATTCGGTGTTCTGGTCGCGTAATTTTGCAAAATCTCAAAAATCCGGGAACACAGCCTTGAAGTTCTATTCTTCCTCTTTGGAAATATCTGAGTTAACTAAATTTTTGATCCCATTAAGGGTATTTCGTAACCTGTCGAAGATTCTAAGCCGAACGCTGTCGGTTACGGAAATTACTTCGGGTGACACCAACTTCGGGACAAAAATTCACTGATTCATAATATGTCCAGTTGTTTTCTACTTAGTTCAAGGATTTCAAGTTATGATTTATTTTCTATTGGTTCTCACTTTTCTTATCTGCCCTTTGTTTAAAATATCATGATATTATTTTTGAAAACCCCACAACCCCTTTCACACTCAATTTTCGGTTTTCTCTTTTCTGCACCTTGCTCAACAAGTTGCTTCCTGAGTCTTCCAACTTGTTCACCAAGTTTCACAACTCAGTCTCTAATTAACTTGTTCACCAAGCCTCACAACTCGGTCTTCGAGTAACTTGTTCACCAAGTTTCACAACTCGGTCTCCAAGTAACTTGTCCTCCAAGTAACCTCGCCCGCCCAATAACTTTTCCGCCAAGTTACCTCGTCCGCCCAGTAACTTGTCCGCCAAGTAACTTGTCCGCCAAGTAACCTCGTCCGCCCAGTAACTTGTCCGCCAAGTAACCTCGTCCGCCCAGTAACTTGTCCGCCAAGTAACCTCGTCCGCCCAGTAACTTGTCCGCCAAGTAACCTCGTCCGCCCAGTAACTTGTCCACCAAGTAACCTCCTCCGCCCAGTAACTTGTCCTCCAAGTAACCTCCTCCGCCCAGTAACTTGTCCGCCAAGTAACCTCGTCCGCCCAGTAACTTGTCCGCCAAGTAACCTCGTCCGCCCAGTAACTTGTCTGCCAAGTAACCTCGTCCGCCAAGTAACGTGTCCGCCAAGTAACCTCGTCCGCCCAGTAACTTGTCCGCCAAGTAACGTGTCCGCCAAGTAACCTCTCCGCCAAGTAACTTGGCCGCCAAGTAACTTGCTCGTCAAGTAACTTGCGCACCAAGTAACCTTGCTCGGCAAGTAACTTGCTCCCCAAGTAACCTTGCTCGGCAAGTAACTTGCTCCCCAAGTAACCTTGCTTGGCAAGTAACTTGCTTGCCAAGTAACTTGCTCCCCAAGTAATTTGCTCTCCAAGTTTCCCCGACTTGCTCTCCAAGTTTTCCTAACTTGCTCTCCAAGTTTTCCTAACTTGCTCTCCAAGTTTTCCTAACTTGCTCTCTAAGTTTTCCTGACTTGCTTAATATGGTAATTTTTGGGTATTTTATGATCCCAAAATACAATTCGAGAATTTGGATTTTGATTACCTTAATTCTTAGAGAAAATTCCCTAAATTAACATAAATATGTTACTCAATTTTGAGACCATATATTCACCGATTTTGAATAGGTATTATTTATCAAAATATAATATTTATGATGAATATGAATTTTGGGGTATTACAAAATATCTTATAATTAAGTAATTTATTTTGTTTCCGTTACGGATCTGAACAGGCCCATACTCAATGTAAGGCCCAAGAGGAGATATATTTCATATCTATCGGAATCTATCTATAGCAGATAAATATCCTAAAATAAAGGGGTATCTTCATATAAGATATAGCGGCCTGGATACTCGCATCGGAGATCACGCAAGGTCTGACATATCCTACCTAAGATAAACTCTATAAATACAGAGGTCAAAGCCTAAGGTACACACATTACAGGTTCTACGTTCTAACTCTAGACTATTTACTTACAGTCACACAGAGCACACACCCCACCCCCATGACTACACACCTGAGTGTGTCTCGAACTACGTGGACGTTATTCCCTTTACAGGATATGTAGGCCCTAAGCTTGGCTCCTAGTCAAATCCAATAAATCTTGTTCTTGAAACAGAATAGTTTCCATAATCTTCCAAATTAAATGAATGTTTTACAATAGGAGATAGGGGAGTATACAGTGTGTGATTCGCCAACTAGAGATCAACCTCTATTGCTGTGAATCCGAGATCAGTCTCGGCGTTGGACTGGATCTTTGTTTTACAGCATATTCCAGTTTTTATGTTTATTTGGATTTTGACCTGTTTTACATGTTGAAGTTGTGCACATAAACCATGCACCAATTAATAGAAAATGTGGAAGTTAACACTTCAAGTTGAACATGTGAAAGCAATCCTTTTTGAGAACAAATTAAGTTCGCTAACAGTTAATACAAATCTATAGTTGATGCAGAAGAAGATCGTTAATCACAATGTTAAAGAGAATAACTCATTAAGTACAGCGTGTGTATTTCAAAGACAGGTTTTCCCAAAGGATCGTTAACGCGTTAAGGACATAGTGCTAACACGTCAAGTAGATATACGCAAAAGAAAGGAATGAATAATGAAGCTTTTAACACGTTAGGAAATTTTCAAGAAGCAGACTTAAACAATGATGGCTAGATTAAGTGTTGGACATTATGGTTGACGCGCAGGTTTGGCTTCTCCCATTTTCCTTTTTCTCTTTTTCTTTTCATAATTTTATATCCACCATCAGATTAAAAATGGATAATTCATATTCAATATTTTATAAAATTATTCTTTTCAACCTAATGAAACAAATTTAAACTGTTAAAATCTGATCTACTCAATTCATAAATGCATAATTTTAAATAATATAACATATTAAATATTAACAATATATATTTTTAATTTAAAGATTGAAATGAGATTCTACAAATAAAAGAAGAAAAAAGATTATGAGGGCTTTTCTCGTTAGCACACTAGAAGTAAGAACTACCACATTAGATAATTTTCAAAATGAAAGATTTTCAACAAGCACTACTACCAAAAAAGTCTTTTAAGTCCTTTTTTTTAGCCTTTCTATGTCCTTTTTGGTGGGGACGCCTAGGTAGCGGGCACAAAAAGTGAGGGCTTACGGTGTCCTAAAAAATTTAGGATGCCGATTGTTTTTTGTTCTTCTTTTTTCTTTTTTAAAAAAACACTCAAACCTCAACTATCTCACAAGGTTTTGATTCATTGCGGAACAAGATTTATTTGGAATCTGCATGGGCAATAGAGTTCTTGGAACTCACAAGAGTGTTGCGAGACAAAATTTCACAGCTAGCCTCCATATACAATTATGAGAGCAGATGAAAAATTAATTATGATAAAAAAATCCAAATATGCGAGGATGCACATGAAAAATTCTAGATCTAACAAACTAACAGATCTAACAATAAGAAAAGGAAAACAGATCAATAATGAGGGATCGACTATTAAAACCCAAAACCAAATCTAACAATCAGACTAACAGATCTAAGATCTAAAATTCTAGATCTAACAATCAAAAGAAAAGGAAAAATAAAATCCGCTGATCAATGGCGAGGGATCTGTTTTCAGATTTGAAGAAACAAAAAAGCATATATGTTTTCAGATATGAAGAAGGGGATCCATCAATGCTCGATCTGGTAAGACAGAAATGGATCTAGCGGAGCAAAGTGGAACGACGAGGGTCTAGGTCTGGCTGAGCAAAGCTAAATGGCAGGAGCAGCGAGTGCCGGTGAGGTACGGTAGTGAGAATCGAGGTAAGCAAGGGAGGCAGTTGAGCTGAGAGATCGATGATTAAGTGAGAAAGGAAAGATGAGAGAAAGTGAAGGCTGAGAGATTGATGATGAAAAGGGAGTGAAATCGTAAAACACGGTTCGACGACAGAGAGTAGAGAATGGACCATTTTTTTTTTTTTAAAAAAGAAAGTCATGGGTGGCATCCTAAAATAAACTAAGGGCACCAAAAATATTGCTTTTGGCATCTTAAAATATTTTTAGGATGCCAAAAGATGTCCTTTTGGCTTCCTAAAATTATTTTAGTATGCCAAAACACTCCTTCTACCACGTCAAGGTTCACTTTTGGCGTCCTAAATTTAAAATAGGATGCCAAAAGTCCCTTCTTTAGGCATCCTAATTATAATTTTGGTGCCCTTTTTAAAACTTAGATTGCCAAAATCTGCCACATAATTACAAAAAATGCCACCGCCTTTATTTTTTACTTGCCTTTTTCAAAATAGAACGTCCTTTAGGGAAGTAAAAGCCATTTTTCTGTAGTGGTGAAGATATAGTTAAGACATAAGGTGGATGACTTTACATGTTAAGTAGAAATTCATAAGAATAAGTAACCTTGGGAAGCCAACTCCACAGATACATCAAGGGTTGTGGATAATGAAAGATAGGAGTACTTGGGCTCTCAGCTCATTACAAGAGATTTTTAAGCTAGTATTTTAACTAGGCAAGGGGCTAACATCCATAAAGTTGGTCCAGGTCAGAGGGGCCAGGGGCGACTAATGCCCAACTCGCTAATATTCTTTGTAATACGCCAATATTCCAAATTTTTTTCTTTATGTTTTTTTTTTTAGATTTCTACGTAAAAAAAAGTAACCTTTTGATGTCTTATAGGCAAAAATGGTGTAATTCTAATTTTTTTTTACATTTTTTTTTAAAAAATCAACAAATCTCAATTTTAAGGGTTTTTTTTTTTTGAAAAATCATAAGAAAATTCAAAACTACTTTTTTTTCATCAGTAAGATATGAAAACTATTGTGACACCCTACAACAATGTAAGGCCTTGCCTTTAGACAAGTTAGATAAATTTCTTTCTAATATCATGTTTAATCTAATGCTCTGCTTTATGCTTAATCATTCGTCAAGTTATTATAAGCTAGATTCATACATGTGCCCATAACTGTATCATTAATTATAATGATAACCACACACATTATGTTTGCAGGTATCTGTTCTATTAAAAGGTGTTGTAATTAGGTTTTTATTGGCTTTCACTCTTTAAGGATGCCCACACCTTTGTATCCAAGTGTGATAAATTCCAGAGAATAGGAAACATATCTCACAGACATAAGATGTCATTGACTCCCATTCTAGAAGTTGAACTTTTTGATGTATGGGGCATCGATTTCATGGGACCTTTCCCCCCTCCATGGGGAACGAATACATTATGGTCATTGTTGACTTGTGTCGAAATGGGTCGGAGTCAAGCATCAGATTGCTACAACGTACCACCCTCAAACCAATGGGTAAGCTAAGGTGTCTAATAGGAAAGTCAAGAGAATGGTGAGTCCACAAGACCTTCATGTGATGCATTTAATTTCCTCGTCATGCATTTATTTTGCTTCTTGGATTCACTGTGATATATTTACTATCCAAAAGTGATTCTTCGTTATGCACTTAATTGGCAAGTTTCTCCATAAAAAAAAAAAAACATAACTGACATTGAGCATATATATGCATTTGGAGTTGGCTTATTTTCTATGCAAGTTTCAATTTTTTTGGATTATGTATGTTAAAGCTTTCTGTCTATAGGAATTCTACTATGGATCACAGTTGGATAAATGCTTGACAGACGAGTGTTGAATATCAGAATGGGGTGAGGGAATTTATAGAATTTGCTAAACAAAATGCACATGATGATAGTGAGAAGTTTTATTGTCCTTGTGAAGAATGTTTAAATGAGAGACGACTAAGTCCTGAAGTTACACACACACATTTAATTTGTGAAAGATTTTGTAAGCCTTATACAGTATGGGTATGGCATGGTGAAAAAATGCCAAGTGGTCAACATGGGGAAGTGGCCTTTGATGATAATGACATGGATATGGATGATTGCATGGAGGACATTATTCGTAATGTAGGAGAAGAGGCTTTTGAGCAATCACATGCATATGGTAATATGTGCAGTGATGCATAGACGCCTCTATACCCTTGGTGTAAAAAATACCAATTGTTGAACGCTGTATTGAAATTAGCAAGCTTGAAGGCATGTCATGGATGAAGCGACAAGAGTTTTTCTGAAATGCTTGAGGCTTTTAAAGACATGCTTTTGGATGATAATGTGTTGTCGCATCGATACTACAATGCTAAGAAAATACTTTGTCCACTGGGAATAGAGTACAAAAAGATCTATGCATGCCCAAATGATTGCATATTGTATAGAAAAGAGTTTGAAGAGAAGCAGAATTGTTTGATATGTGAAACCCCAAGGTACAAGTCAAATAAGGGGTCTACAAAAGTGTTGTGGTATCTTCCAATCGTACTAAGGTTCAAGCAATTGTTTGCTAATGAAAATGATGCAAAAAATTTGGGGTGACATGCAGATGAGAGGATTTCTGATGGAAAGCTTCGACATCTGGCTGATTCTTCTCAATGGAAGAAAATCAATCACTTATTTCCTAACTTCGACGAAGAACCTAGGAACCTTAGGCTTGCCCTTAGCACGGATGGTATGAATCCCTATGGTAGCCTTAGCAGCATTCATAGTTCATGGCCTGTACTCCTGATTATTTACAACTTATCTCCTATGTTATGCATGAAATGAAAGTACATCATGTTGTCTATATTGATTTCGAGACCAAAACAACCCACAAATGACATTGATGTTTACCTTGAGCCCTTGATCGAAGACTTGAAGGAGTTATGGGAAGAAAGTGTCGATGTTTTTTACTCTTTCAAGAAAGAAGCTTTTAAATTGCAAGCCATGATATTCTGTACTACAAATGACTTCCCAACATATGGTAACTTGTCAGGGTATAGTGTAAAAGGCCGTAAAGCATGTCCAATATGTGAAGAAGGCACATGCTACCATTAACTTCAACATGGAAGAAAAACGGTTTATCTTGGACATAGGAGATTTCTTAGACGGGGTCACCCATATCGTCGATTAAAGAAGGCCTTTTTTGGTGGCCAAGAGTATGAAGATGCTCCGGTGGCATTGACTGGGGAGCAAGTTTATGAAAAGGTGAAAAATATCAGTGTTATCTTCGGTAAGACTACAAAGTGTAGAAAAGAAACAAATATATGGAAAAAGAGATTTGTATTATTCGATCTTCCATATTGGCGCAATCTTGATGTGAAACGCTGTATTTATGTCATGCATGTGGAGAAAAACGTATGTGATAATATTGTTGGCACGCTTCTCAACATACAAGGTATTTCAAAGGATGGTGTGAAGACAAGATTGGATTTGCAAGCAATGGGAATACGTGAAGACTTACATCAAAGGCCATATGATAAGAGAACTTATTGTCCCTTGGCTTCTCATACTTTGTCTAAGGAAGAAAAATGAAGTTCTTGTGAGTGTTTACATGGGACAAAAGTTCCCTCGAGGTATTCTTCAAATTTTAAGAGGCTTGTATCGATGAAGGACTTGAAATTAGTAGGACAAAAGCCTCACGATTGTCATGTCTTAATGCAACAACTACTCCCAGTAGCTATTCGAGGCATCGCCGAATATGATCTTCAACACACTTTGACTAAAACTTGTTTCTTCCTCAATGCGGTTTGTAGTGAAGTTTCTGAGATTGAAAAGTTGGATGAATTGGAGAATGAAGGTTATCTTATCTTGTGCCAGCTTGAGAAGCTTTTTGTTCCTACATTTTTTGACATCATGGTTCACCTAATTGTTCATCTAGTGAAGGAGATAAAGTTGTGAGGACCTATCCATTTACGGTGGATGTACCCAATTGAAAGATCAATGAAATTCCTTAAAGGGTATGTGAAGAATGCATACCGGCTAGAAGCATCAATTATTCAGAAATATGTTTCTAAAGAAGCCATGGAATTTTGTCAAAATTATTTGGCCAAAGTAAGACATATTGGGCTTCCTAAACGTCAGCATGTTGAAGGGGGTAGGAGAGGGCTCCAGTAAAGAGTGTGGATCCTAATGAATTGTCACAAGTCCACTTATACATCTTGAATAATGTTGATGAAGTTCAAGCCAGTATAGATGCACATAAAGAAGCTGTAAGGAAAGAAAACCATCAAATAACTGAATAAAGGCTGATTAAGGAGCATAACAGAACTTTTGCAAACTAGTTCAAACAAAAGATTGAGGGAGAGGAATGTGTTTATGATACAATCAAATGGTTAGCACGTGGTCCTGAGGTTGATGTCATAAGTTGGAATTCATATGTGATCAATGGTTATACATTTTACATAAAGTCCCTAGATGATAGGAGCACCGTCTAGAATAGTGGTGTTATGTTAGAGGTTGCATCTATGCACTTCTCCAGTTCGAAAGACAAGAGGCCTAAATTGGCAGTCATGCTTTATTATGGGGTTATTGAAGAGATTTGGGAGGTGGACTATGTTAAAATTAGATTTCCCATTTTTAAATGCAAGTGGGTTAATGTCAATAATGGTGTTCGGATCAATAGACTAGGATTTACATTAGTCGATATCAATGGTAAAAATTTTGGAGACGAACCTTTTGTTATGGCAGACCAAGCAAAACAAGTGTTCTATATCACCGATCAGGAAAATAAAATGTGGTCTGTAGCTCTTCAAGGAAAAAGGGTCATTGATATTGATGAGGAAATTCATTCAAATTATGGTCTTCCTGAGAGTACTCCTTTTTCAAGGGGTCTACCGGACATGAATGAAGAAGATATAGCGGATAATAAACCCGGCATAAGAAATGATCATCATAAAGGGATATGGGAGGATATCACTTTATAAAAAAAGACAATTCATAAGGTAATATTCACGCAAAATTCTTTGAAAACTTTAAGGTTTTAACTATATTCCTTCTATGTTCTTAAACAATGTCACTGACTATGAAGCTTTTGTTCATATGTTAATTTTGTGGCAGGATCCGATCAAAAGGGGCATATTATAAAAGAGGATATCATAATGTTACGTTGTTGGGTGGGAATCAGATGAGGGCATGGTGAGTATTGGACATGTATGTTGATTTACGTGCTGTACCATAGTATAATCATTAAGAGGCCACTTAACTCATGGTGAAAAATATTGATATTCTTTTTCCAATTCAATTTATTCAATAATGGATTGTTCATAGCTTATGGCTTAAAGTATCGACTTTTATGTGCTGGATTGGGTAGTGGATTTGTGTATATATATGATCACGAAGAACATAACAGAGAAAAATTTTGAGAAAATTTAGACCGAAAATAAATAAACCGGTCTTAAAAGTTCAAATTTTAAGATCAGATGTATTTATATGTCTGGTCTTAAAAGCCATACTTTAAAACAGGTGTACATATTAGGCCGGTCTTAAAAGTTGCTCTTTTAAGATAGGGTAATAATCTGTCTTATCTAAAAAGTTCAATTTTTAAGACCGGATGTATTTATTATCCGGTCTTAAAAATCGGTCTTTTAATACCAGTCTAATTAGTTATCTTGTCTTAGAAGTCGGTATTTGTAAGACCGGATTTTTTGTGTCTGGTCTTAAAATGTCGATCTTTTTAGACCGACTTATTTTTTTGGTTCGGTCTTAAAAGTTGAGTTTTAGGACTGAACAAAATATATATCAGGTCTTTATAGTACGACTTTTAAGACCTAATGTTTTAAATGTCTAGTCTAAAAAAGTTTCTTTAAGACCAATTCGACTCCAGTCTTAAAAGTTACAGACTTTTGGGACCACCTAGAACAAGACCGGTCGCAGGTCCAGTTTTACGGAGCCTCTTTTGTCTAATCTTAAAAACCTTTTTTGTACCCATGATTGTCATATAATGTATTTAGAATTTGTATGTAATGTATTTAATCTCTGTGGTAATTCTTGTTATGTAATCAAGTGCCAAATATCAGTATATTTATGCAATTTTTGTTCACCTCACTGAGTTGTGCATTAATACTCTGATGAGTGATGTGATATTAAGGGGGATGTCACATATTGCCTTGACTGCTCCTTTAACTTATGCTAATTAGTGTTCATCAATATTACTATTATTTATGCTCTATGCAATACCATCTTTGTTTAACATATTCTTTCTTTATGATCTTCAAAAGTTTTCAAACAAATCTTTCAAAGACACTCAAGTTTTGTCTTGATTAAAAGATGGGAGAATGTTAGTTTTCAGATTATGTTTTGATTATAACAAAGCTTGGAATGACAATGAGGACTTAATGATTCAAGTCACTCGAGTTCTGTGTTTCAAGACACTCAAGTGATATAATTATATTTGATCTAAAACTTGAATTAACATGTAAACTCATTTCAAGTGATTTGAGATATCACTCAAGTAACGGGTAATGCACACAAGTGAGGATCCTTAACTTCTAGTGATTTTGCAAGTCACTTGCTGAATTTATGATGTTAGTTCTCTATGTGTTTTGATGATAACTGACAATTGTAAACACAAGTTGAAGTTTGTATTTAGTAAGTTGAAAAACTTACTGTCAAAGGCAAACTCGAGTTTTGGTTTCAAAACTCGAGTTTTGTTTTTGAGAGAGAGTAGCTCAATTTCAATGAACAAAGCAAAACTCCAGTTTTCATATGAAAACTCTAGTTTTGGGCTTATAGAGAGCACTCAGTTTTTCATCTTGAGACAAACTCAAGTTTTGATTGGTAAACTCGAGTTTTGCATCATACAGAGACTTTTCAATATTTTCTGATAAAGACAAAACTCCAATTTTCATTTGGAAACTCGAGTTTTGGTCATACAGAGAGTCTCCAACATTTTGAACTTATGCAAACTCCAATTTTCAGTTTGCCATGAGTTTTTCTAAGTTTTCCCAAGTTTTGAGAAAACTCGAGTTTTGGTTTGGAAACTCGCCTCAATCAAAGGATATGCCTGCTTTTTCACCCAAAATGAAAGGGGTTTCATTCAGTACACCCTTAGAACTTCATTCCAAGAAATGCCATGAGCCTGAAGCAGTTGAGGGAAAAGGAAAGAAGAAGGCTAGCGAATCATCTAAGCCTCCTAAGCCGAAGAGATCAAAGAGTATTCTTGAGTCTCACGGAAAAGCAACGGGGCAAGCATCTTCGGCTACTCAATCTGAGGAAGCACCTCCTGTTATAGCCAATGCCATCAAGGAAATCTAGAACAACGTTCACCTCCAAACGGGTTTGCATCCACTGCTTCTATTCTTTCATCTGAGGATGTTGAAAAATTCAAAGAATACTTTCTGAACAAGGAGTTTTTCCCCTCAGTCTCTGTGGATTTAGGTAGATTGTGAAACATCCCAATTTTCTAAAACGTTTTCGAACTATTTGATCAGAGTAGAGCGTCGGAATAATTTCAAAAGAGCGAGTATCTGATAAAAACCTTCACTGTTGTAGTATTTGGTTGCTTACACAGCGGTACAGTAGTTTGAAAATAGTACAACAAGATAACGCTGAAATAAAAATTTCTCTGTCTTCGTCCTTGCGCTAGCTCCTTATCCTTGTCCTTGGTCCTGGTTCCTCCGGACCCTGACGCTATGTTAAGAACTGAGGTTCAATTACCATTGAACCTCAGGTAACGGTTAACCTCATGCTTATGTATCAAATATGTATGACAGATATCCATGGCAAAACAGCAATAATCACATACAATATTCTCATATTCAGGTAATAACATAACACAGCCACTGCAATATGCATGTTATTACAGTCTACACTATCTCCAGTGCCACGATGGCCTATCGTGTCCTCAGCGCTAGGAAAACATAACGGCATTATCAAAACCATAACCCGTATCAGGTTGTATGTCTATGATCAATTTTCAAAACATAGTTTCAGACTATCTATCACATATAAGCATACCATAAGCATCAGAGTTAGTGTTACAGTACGCGTCCGTACCTGAGTCGATAGTCTCGGTACGTAATGGATCGATCTGCGTTCTTTTGGACAGCCTATCAGAGCAATATCATCCTATTAATTAAAAGATAATATTCTAAAAGATATTTTGGCCACTATTGACTATTCTACCCTTGGTATTTTAAACCATTATTTTATTTTCTCATAATTTATTGAAAAACCGCTGGAATTATTGGGCAGAAATTCGCCTATCTTTGAAAATTCATAACTAATTCTAGAAAAATTGAAACGAAGATCCGTAAAAAGTTCCGGACTCCTTAGGATGTCTATTTTCCAGTAAAAATACCATACTTTGCCCAGAATTTAAAAATCATTCCCAGATTTCACGCATTCATCCTCTGCCCAGAATTTCCAGCATTTTCGTAGCCTAAATTTTGTGAATTTCTTTCTCACTGTACAGAGCTCATTTCAACATGTTATTTACAGATTTGGAAAGCTCTATATGCCTAATTTCATCATGAATTTTCTCAGAATTTTTCAATAACATTTTCAACATGAAATATGCATTTTTCTGTGACCCGTTCAGAAATCGTCTAACCAACGAATTTTCGCCAGAACTTCGTTACTACAGTGTTCTTAACCTGGAAATTTTGCAGAACTACTTCCTTCACTAAATTTTCGAAATGAAGCTATTTTTAACTATAAAAACATGAAACTAAAATTATTCTAGAATTTTAAAGATTAAAACTACTTCTATCTATGAATATAAACTCAAAACTAAAGAACTTTGCTTACCTAAAGCTTGGACTCCTTCAAGCTCTTCCTCCAACTCTCTCAACTCTCTCTCAAATAAGCAAGTGTTGCTTTGCTTGGTGTGAGGAAAAGTGAATGCCCCAAGCCTCTATTTATAGTGAAAAGGTTGGGCAATCTTGTAAATAAATGTAACTTTACTCTTGGCTAATTCTCACCATTGGATCTAGGTTTTAATTGAATTATTCCATCCTCACCCTCCAATATAAAAACCGAAATTTCACTCTCTCTCTCCCTTCATCTTTTTCTTCTCCTTCTTCAAGAAGTTAAACAACTTGCACTACAAGTTTTGAATAGTAAATTGTCTTCTACAAGCTTTTGACTATTTTTGACCATGTGACAAATTCAATTCCTTCTCCATGAAGCTCCCAAAACCGTGCCTACCTCTGGATTTTTGGGTTTCATTGTTGTTTTGGGCTTTATTGATTATTTGGGCAAGGGTTTGGCAAGGATTTGAGCTACCAAAAATTGGTCCAATGTAAATTGTTGTGGTAAAAAGCCCTAAGTTAAATTCTTCTTGTTCACTATTTGATTTAGCTTAATTAGGTTTAGTTTGTAATGATTTAATTGTTTACCAACTCAATTATGATCCTACTAAATTCAATTGCTTCAATTATTGATCCCTCGTTAAGCTTTAATATAGAATCTAGCCAAAATATTTCAAAATGTTTGTTAATATTTGCCACTAGATTAATTATGAATGCTAATCCAATTAAGATTAATTTTTGGTGCCCAATAATGATTTTTAGTATTCTCTAATTATTCAAAGACTCTTCATACACTTTTACGGCTTATTTTTGAAGATATGAGAATTACGTGTTAATATCTTTTTTAAATATAGATTTAATTGTTCTTTACTTGTTGGAATTTCCCCATAGTTGTTTTAGGTATTTTCATGATGTTTTATACTATTTTAGGGACTCCAATTTAATTATAGTCCTTAGAAATTCATTTAAACAACTCTTGATTAGCCATTGGCTTTTAATCGGAATTATACATCTTTAATTATGCCTATTTTAATTTAGTTAAATTTAGTGTCTTCATTGTTGTAATTTCAATTGCTCATTAATTGCTATTATTCACCTCTTAATTGGGCTCAGTGTAATGATAACTCTTTAGGGCTCTCTATGAGTCAATTATGATTTTATGCATTAGTATGTTAATTAAGGGTATTTTAGTAAATTTCACATCTTAATAAGTTAATGATGCTTAATCAATTCTTTGATTATTAATAAAGATTTGGCACAATTATTTAATTTAATGAATACCTAACTATTTATTATTTTTCTCCTATCTTGTTTAAGTATTCTCCATTGTTCCTTATTGGTCCTTTTAATTCCATGTGAACCATATTTTAATTTGGTAATTACTTGGATTTTATGATATTTTATGGTTCCTAGGAGGATTCAATAATTAATTGCAAAAATTAATGCAATTACTTTAATTAATGTACAATTATTTGTCCAATCAATTATTGACACATTCCTCTAATTTGTTTGATATTTCAATAACATTTTATGCCCCTTTAAATATGAACTATGCTTCAATATGAAAATTTATAAGGTATTTTATGATCCCTAAATGAACTTAGAGTATTTGAGTTGTTTTGGTTTATTTAACTCCAGGAGAAAATTCTCTACTTTTAAACTAGATGAACTATAATATCTTTGAGACCACATATTCACCTACTTTAATAGGTATCATTTAGTGGTTATGCTAAATAGGATTTTTAGGGTATTACAGATTGAAAGACGACTGCAACCTAGACCTATCACCCTGGTTGAAAGACTATGAGTCCTTCATTTCTATTTCAGCCTCCTATACTCCTAACATTGTCAAAATATTTTACTTCAACATGGTCTATGACAACATTTTAGAAGCTGAAGGCAATTTAGTTGAAGAGAGAATCTCTACTACTGTGAAAGGAGTGACCTTCACCATTTCTTCATCTATCATCAACACCATTCTTAAAATTGCCAACCCACCTCCTGATCCTACAGTTAGATTCAGCAACCAAGCGATCTTCCAATTTCTCAAACCAAATGAGCCCTTTCCTGTAAATCAATCTCATTCTCTATCCTTCAATCCTGTGTCAGTGCCTCCTATAAATAGAGTCCTTTGGTACATCTACTCAATAAATTTTATCCAAAAGGGTGGCAACTTCACGCATTTTGCACAAAAGGATTATCCAATCTTTGCTGCCTTTGTGAAAAGGATTCCTTTCAATCTTGGTCATTGGATTTTCCAAGAGATGATTAAGTTCAAGTTTGCTTTACGAAGGCCTTCACATATTCCATATCCCTCAATTGTATCAGTCAACTTGTTCTATCACAAGATAAGTGTTAGTTCTCTTATGGTTTTGATGATTGCCAACAATTGTAAACAAAGATGGAGGATTTGCTCTTAAATGTTGAAAATTCTGAGTAAGAGCAAACCTCGAGGTTTGCACTGAAACCTCGAGGTTTGGCCTTGCAAAGAAAAGTCTAAAGTTTCAGCACTTCATCTCTCAAAAACTTGGTTTCACAAAGTTATGTGAAACCTCGAGGTTTGTGAGAAACCTCGAGGTTCTGCACTACCAGAGAAAACTCAGTTTCACATCAACTCTTCAAACCTCGAGGTTTTTAGCAAAACCTCCAGGTTTGTGGTTTGGCGCTTAACTGAAATTTTTGAAAAACAATGTGAAACCTTGAGTATTTGAAGAAACCTCCAGGTTTCTTCATCCAAAGAGCAATTGGTTTTCATTGATTATGAAAACCTCGAGGTTCCCCTAGAAACCTCGAGGTTTGGTGTTTGGCTGGAACTTGACTCTTTTGAAAATTACATAAAACCTTGAGTATTATTTTAAACCTCTAGGTTTCTGACTTACAAAGAGCAATCAGGCTTTTCACTTCAGTGAAAACCTCGAGGTTCACTCCAAAACCTCGAGGTTGTATCCCTAGAACAAAGTTTTGGTTTTTTCAACATTCTTAGCCAAACCTCGAGTATTATTGAAAACCTCAAGGTTTGTGAGTTCCAGAGAACAAATGAATTTTCAGAGTGTTTGAAACATCCAGGTTTCCTATGAAACCTCCAGGTTTGATTTCATCAAGTTTCTCAGAAGGTTTCATTTTAAATGAAACCTAGAAGTTCACTAAGAAACCTCGAGGTTCTGTGTCTCAGAAACTGAAAATTCCTTCTGCATTCACGAAAACCTCCAGGTTCATTTTAAAACCTCCAGGTTTGCCTTTTATTCCTAAACTTCTTTCACCTGGACATGATGAAAACCTCGAGGTTTGTGGAACAAACCTCCAGGTTTCTATTCGTTGCTGGAAATTCAAAATTAACAAATATGTTATACCTTCTTGTTTGATCTCAATGCTTTACATGATTAATCTATAATGATTTTAGATATGTTTAATCATCCTTTTAGTGAGTTTCAGACAGATTAAAGAAGGATTATTGAAGGATTAGAGCAAAAGCAAAAAGTTGTGTCAGAACATTAAATGTTCAACTCAGAAACTTGCTCACTTTTGGTTAATCCACTTGTACACGGTTGCAAAGCATTAAAGGAAGATTTCTACAACAAGCAACAACTTCTCCAACGGATTAATTGGCAGAGAGTCAACTCTGAAGCAAATGCCAGCTGCATTACTCAGAAATAAAGAGAGAGAAGATAACCCAAGTGGAACAAAACCTCAGCTGAAGTCTCCCAACAGATCAATCCAAGTTGCAACGGTCATTTAATGATCTCTATGTATAAATAGAGTTGCATTCAAGACTTCACAATAACTACATCATCTGAAAACGCTCAAGCATTCAATTCTCCCAACTACTTCTCAGTTTTCATTTGTAACTTGTCTTTTGACATTATAAACTTCAGTGTTTATCATCATCTACTCTTAGAGAGAGTTTTATTGCTTATTGATCATTGATTGTAAAGAACGACAAGTCAGGGGACTTGGTGGTTGGGTTCATTGATTACAACTTGTAAGGGGGAGTGAGTTCTAGTGAGAGAATCACTTCTTGAGAAAAGAGTTTATAATCATTGAGTTAGTGAAAATCCCAGAGAGTCTGGGGACTGGATGTAGGTCAAGTTGTTGAGACCGAACCAGTATAAATTCTTGTGTCCAAGCTCTTCTTCCCTCATCTCTGTTAATCCCTGTTTTTGGTTGTTCAAAACAGAGCATTTTGCAAAAATTATAAGAATACCCAATTCACCCCCCTCTTGGGTATTCAGGCTCCACTTTCATGCTGATGAAGAGGGCAAAGACTTCAACATCACAAAGTATAGAGGAATGATTGGATCATTGCTCTATCTCACAGCGAGTCGCCCGGACATCCAATTCAGTGTTGGAATGTGTGCAAGATTTCAATCCGCTCCAAAGGAGTCTCATGCTGAACATGTGAAGAGAATCTTCAGATATCTTGCAGATACAAAATCACTTGGACTGTGGTTTCCCAAAGGTCAACCTGAACACTTGGTGGCATACTCAGACTCAGATCATGCCGGCTACAAAACTGATAGGAAGAGCACAAGTGGCCAATGTGAGTTCTTTGGCAATTCACTTGTGTCTTGGTTCAGCAAAAAGCAAACAAGTGTAGCCTTCTCATCAACTGAAGCTGAATATGTGGCCGCATCAAGTTGTTGTGCACAAGTGTTATGGCTCAAGCAACAACTAGTTGATTTGGGAGTCCATCTGAAAGAAATCCCGATATTGTGTGACAACACGAGAAAAATAAGCTTGGCAAAGAACCTAGTTCAACATACACGGACCAAGCATATTGATGTGAGGCATCATTTTATAAGGGATTATGTTCAGAAAAGAGATGTCAAAGTTATGTTCATCCCAACACATCTTCAACTTGCTGATATCTTCACAAAACCCCTAGCAAAAAAACAATTCAATTTCATAAGGAGAGAATTGGGAATGGTAAATCCCATTGAGCTGTAAGTAATTTCTGTTCATTTTAGTATTAAATTGTGGTTTTGATGATTATAAGTCACTAACTTAAGCATTAGAGTATCTAGATAGTTTTTGTGCAGGACATGGTTTTGCTGTCAAAAAGAGGCAAAACCTCGAGGTTTTGGAGAAAACCTTGAGGTTTGGAGGTGCATGGTCAAGGCTGAGAGTTTCAAAAAGGAGAAACCTCGAGTATTCAGAGAAACCTCGAGGTTTGGATGAGACAGAGAGCACCTCAAAGTGAAAGGCAGCAAAACCTCGAGGTTTTGGAGAAAACCTCGAGGTTTGGGGTCAGAATCTCAAAAGTTCACTGAACACTTTTGAACTCCAGGTTAGTGTATTTTAGTCATCAAACCTCGAGGTTTGGACCAAACCTCGAGGTTTGATGGTCCTATATATATATGGGTACTATACAATTTCATCAGAACCCTATCTAAAACTTGAGACTCTTCATTTTCTCTCATCTTTCTCTCTCAATCTCTCATTTTCGGTTCAATATTTCCCTTCTACACACCACTATGACTTCGAAATCACCTTCCCCTTCCAAATCAGCCACGCATTCTAACGAAGAAACCCAATCGTGGTCATCTCCTCTTCCACCTCCTCGTCCACCGAGCCAAGCTGTATCGGCATCTTCTTCTGAAAGGCCAGTGAGGAAGAAAACTCGTTCTACACGGCTTCACTATGGCGTTGACAAGCATATCAATGGAGTTATGAACGATCCTCCAGTGTCATCTCCTTCAAAGACCAAACAAAAGGGGGTCTCCTTTAAAGAGCCAAGTAAACAACAAACAAAGAAGAGGAAAGAGCCTGAGCCGAAAGGAAAAGGGAAGAAAAAGGTCTCAGTACAGAAAGAAAAGGCAAAGAAGTCAACGACCAAAGCAAGAACAAAGGGAGCTTCAATAGCCAATTCTCAGTCCTCAAAGGGTCAATCCTCCTCACGTGCAACAAACCAAGGAAGAAAGGAAAAAGCACTCCCAGTCATGGAAAATGCCATTTCTGATATCTGCCGGGTCATCTCACCACCGGAAGATTTTGTCACTGCCTCCTTGCTCTCCTTAAGCCTAATAGTGATAAGTTCAGAGAAACATATTTTCAAAGAGTGTTTTGTCCTATGGTTGTTATCAACTTAGAAGAATTTCATAGAGAGTGTCACTTTGACTTATCACCATGGATTAAGCCTTATGAGTCCTTTGTTTCTATATCCTCTCCGTTTACTCCAAACCTAGTATGGATGTTTTACTATAAAATGGAGTATGATAATGTACTAGATGAAGATGGTGAATTACTTGAGGAAAGGATCACTACTGTGGTGAGGGGTGTAAAGTTTACATTGTCTGCCTCCATCTTGAACAAGATTCTAAAGATTGAAAATTCCCCACCTATCCCTGATTTTGCTTACACGAACCAAGAGGTGTTTTAAACACTGAGACCCGGTGAACCATTTCCTCCTGATCAACAGCTCAAGCTCACTTTCAAGCCTAGCTCTATGCCTACAGAAAACCGAGTCCTGTGGTATGTCTACTCTAGGAACTTCATTCCTAAGGCAGGCAACTACACACATTTTACCCAGCTAGACTATAGGCCATTCACCGCTTTTGTAAAGAAGGTTCCATTCAATATCGGTCATTGGCTTCTTCAGGGGATGACAGAGTTTAAATTTGCCAAGCGTCAACTTTCTCATATACCATATCCATCATTAGTCTCAATGATTCTCTTCTATCACAAGATATGGTATGTGGGATCAACAGATACCCTTGAGTATCCTCCCTTCTTTGGCAAAAATCAGATGAATTTAATGAAGATTAAGTTTGGTGAAGAGGGCTCAGTTCAGTCACAGGCACCTTTTCGATCACATCCTAGGTCACAGACTCAACAGGCTCAAGAGGCTCAGTCAGCACCTCCACCTTCACAGTCACCATTGCCAGTTGATCTTGTCTCTCAGATCAAGCAGATTGTGGATGCTTCCCTGGCTTCTCTATCTATTCGAATGGAATTCGAATTGGGAAAACTGAAGGCTGAGATGACTCGTGGACATGAAGGACTCATTGAGATTCAGGACGCCATGAAGGAGCATCTTGAAGCTATTGCTGGCCAATCCTCAGAGGTCAAGGAGAAAGCTGAAGAGATAGAGCTTAAGATGTCTACTCATCTTATTTCACAGATGGACCTCACTGATAAAGTAGACCGGATCATACAGCACTTCAACATTGATTCTTCTTCAGCTCCTGGTCCTTCTACTGGCCCCAGTTCCTCTAACCCTGTCTTTGACTCACCCATACCCGTATTCACCTTTCCTTCACCACAGATCCCTACTTCATCTCCTATTTCATCCACTCCCTCTATCTCTCCCACTTTATCCACTCCCTCCACTGTCATTCTTCTTCCACCACCACCTACCCCTTCTACTGAAGTTCTACCTTCATTATCTGCCCTTACCACTATCCCTCTACCCTCTCCTGATACTGCTCCCACTGCTCTTTTTGAAGATGAAAAAGGGGGAGAGAAAGAGAAAGCAAGGAGTAGTTAGGAATTGTTCTAATAATTTAAGAGAGTTTAAGATTAGGGGAGTTTCTGACGATTTTGGCTCATGTTCCAACTTTATACTTCTTGTTATGCATTTTTCAGTCTTTTTATCCATTAAGATGGAATACAACTGATGTTTTACATGCTTCTGCTCATCTCTGTTTGTATTGTGTTATCCTTTAGAGTTTTAATTGTCCAAAATCACATATCTCAAAATTTTTGATAATTTTTCAAGGACATTGCAAATCTTCTTGAATCTTGCAAAGAGAATTGTTTATAAGTGTTGTCATCATCAAAAAGGGGGAGAATGTTAGTTCTCTTATGGTTTTGATGATTGCCAACAATTGTAAACAAAGATGGAGCATTTGCTCTTAAATGTTGAAAATTCTAAGTAAGAGCAAACCTCGAGGTTTGCACTGAAACCTCGAGGTTTGGCCTTGCAAAGAAAAGTCTAAAGTTTCAGCACTTCATCTCTCAAAAACTTGGTTTCACAAAGTTATGTGAAACCTCGAGGTTTGTGAGAAACCTCGAGGTTTTGCACTACCAGAGAAAACTCAGTTTCGCATCAACTCTTCAAACCTCGAGGTTTTTAGCAAAACCTCCAGGTTTGTGGTTTGGCGCCTAACTGAAATTTTTGAAAAACAATGTGAAACCTCGAGTATTTGAAGAAACCTCCAGGTTTCTTCATCCAGAGAGCAATTGGTTTTCATTGATTATGAAAACCTCGAGGTTCCCCTAGAAACCTGGAGGTTTGGTGTTTGGCTGGAACTTGACTCTTTTGAAAATTACATAAAACCTCGAGTATTAATTTAAACCTCCAGGTTTCTGACTTACAGAGAGCAATCAGGTTTTTCACTTCAGTGCAAACCTCGAGGTTCACTCCAAAACCTCGAGGTTGTATCCCTGGAACAAAGTTTTGGTTTTTCAACATTCTTAGCCAAACCTCGAGTATTGTTGAAAACCTCTATGTTTGTGAGTACCAGAGAACAAATGAATTTTCAGAGTGTTTGAAACCTCCAGGTTTGATTTCATCGAGTTTCTCAGAAGGTTTCATTTTAAATGAAACCTCGAGGTTCACTAAGAAACCTCGAGGTTCTGTGTCTCAGAAACTGAAAATTCCTTCTGCATTCACGAAAACCTCCATGTTCATTTTAAAACCTCCAGGTTTGCCTTTTATTCCTAAACTTCTTTCACCTGGACATGATGAAAAACCTCGAGGTTTGTGGAACAAACCTCCAGGTTTCTATTCGTTGCTGGAAATTCAAAATTAACAAATATGTTATACCTTCTTATTTGATCTCAATGCTTTACATGATTAATCTATAATGATTTTAGATATGTTTAATCATCTTTCTAGTGAGTTTCAGACAGATTAAAGAAGGATTATTGAAGGATTAGAGCAAAAGCAAAAAGTTGTGTCAGAACATTAAATGTTCAACTCAGAAACTTGCTCACTTTTGGTTAATCCACTTGTACACGGTTGCAAAGCATTAAAGGAAGATTTCTACAACAAGCAACAACTTCTCCAACGGTTTAATTGGCAAAGAGTCAACTCTGAAGCAAATGCCAGCTGCATTACTCAGAAATAAAGAGAGAAAAGATAACCCAAGTGGAACAAAACCTCAGCTGAAGTCTCCCAACAGATCAACCCAAGTTGCAACGGTCATTTAATGATCTCTATGTATAAATAGAGTTGCATTCAAGACTTCACAATAACTACATCATTTGAAAACGCTCAAGCATTCAATTCTCCCAACTACTTCTGAGTTTTCATTTGTAACTTGTCTTTTGACATTATAAGCTTCAGTGTTTATCATCATCTACTCTTAGAGAGAGTTTTATTACTTATTGATCATTGATTGTAAAGAATCACAAGTCAGGGGACTTGGTGGTTGGGTTCATTGATTACAACTTGTAAGGGGGAGTGAGTTCTAGTGAGAGAATCACTTCTTGAGAAAAGAGTGTGTAATCATTGAGTTAGTGAAAATCCCAGAGAGTCTGGGGACTGGATGTAGGTCAATTTGTTGAGACCGAACCAGTATAAATTCTTGTGTCCAAGCTCTTCTTCCCTCATATCTATTAATCCCTGTTTTTGGTTGTTCAAAACAGAGCATTTTACAAAAATTATAAGAATACCCAATTCACACCCCCTCTTGGGTATTCAGGCTCCACTTTCAATAAGGTATCTTGGTCCTCCAGACTCTATTAGGAGACCAGTAGTGTTTGGGAAAAGCCAACTGAACTACATGAAGATCAATTTTGAGGGAGAAGGCTCTGGATAATCTCGAGCTCCTCCTAGATCACAGGCAAGAGCTTCTCAAGCAAGGGGACGAGAAGCTCAATATGATCCTCAGACATCTCTACCTTCTGACTTTGCATCTCGAGTGAAGGACATAGTAGATGCTGCTCTTCCAGTTATGACCATCTGGATTGAGTTTGAGATAGGAAAGTTGGTAGCTGAACTGACTCGTGGTAACGATGCAATGATTGATGCTCAGGACGCCATGAAAGAGCAAATTGAAAATCTCTCTGGCCAGAATATTGAGCTCAAGGAAAAGGTTGAAGATCTAACGGCTACATGATGGATCATGATGCCAAGATCTCCACATTGATAGGCTCCAATGTGAGTCTCAGTGATAAGGTGGACAAAATACTGAAGCACGTCAATCTTGGCTCCTCTGCAGGTCCTAGTTCTTCTATTCCCAAGCCTGACCCTAAGTCCTCCTCCTCTCTCTCCTTTACCTTCACCAGCCCTCAAATTCCAGCCTCCTCACTTGAGCCATCTACTCCCATTTTCCCTTCTCCAATTCCCACCTCTACACCTGACATAGTAGTCTTGCCATCTTCATCTCCAATTACCCCAACTACTGAGATTCTTCCCTCCTCTCACACTCCCACTACTGAGGTCCTACCATACTCACCTCCTACTACTCCACTCATTGACCCTCTCCATGAATCCTCTGTCTCAGCTCTTGCCCAATTTGAAGATGACAAAGGGGGAGAGAAAGGCCAAGACTAGACTAGGATTTGAGTTTAAAGAGCTTGAGTAGTGTTTGTCTTAGTTGTTATCTTAGTAGTATATTTTTTGTTTTTGTGCACTTTGAACCTTATGTATTACTTTGCACATTATAAATGTGATTTAGTAGCTTTCAAATTGTGTACCTATTTATTGCTTCTATTTGCTTATCTTTGATATGTCTAAATGTTGTGCTTATAAAATGTGCAAAATCAATTTCACAATGAACAGAGAATTTCAAAATACTACTTTTGTCAAAATTTTGAAATTTGAATTACTGAGATTTGAACAATTCCATTTCAAAACGCAAAACTCTCTCAAATTCTTGAAATTTTGGTTTACAAGTGTTATCATTATCAAAAAGGGGGAGAATGTTAGTTCTCTATGTGTTTTGATGATAACTGACAATTGTAAACACAAGTTGAAGTTTGTCTTTAGTAAGTTGAAAAACTTACTGTCAAAGGCAAACTCGAGTTTTGGTTTCAAAACTCGAGTTTTGTTTTTGAGAGAGAGTAGCTCAATTTCAATGAACAAAGCAAAATTCCAGTTTTCATATGAAAACTCTAGTTTTGGGCTTACAGAGAGCACTCAGTTTTTCATCTTGAGACAAACTCAAGTTTTGATTGGTAAACTCGAGTTTTGCATCATACAGAGACTTTTCAATATTTTCTGATAAAGACAAAACTCTAATTTTCATTTGGAAACTCAAGTTTTGGTCATACAAAGAGTCTTCAACATTTTGAACTTATGAAAACTCTAGTTTTCAGTTTGCCATGAGTTTTTCTAAGTTTTCCCAAGTTTTGAGAAAACACGAGTTTTGGTTTGGAAACTCGAGTTTAGACCTGTCAGAGAGTTTTTAAGTTTTAGTCAGTTTTTGAAAACTTCAGTTTTCATAGAAAACTCCAGTTTTGACTTGGCATAGATTTCTCAAAGTTTTCATACTTAAATGAAAACTTGAGTTTAGTTTTAGAAACTCGAGTTTTGGCCAAGCCGAGAGCTTTGCACTTTTTCAATGTTTTGAAATCTTCAGTTTTGATGTTTTGGACTAAAATTCATACTTCATATTAAAAGTCCAAAACTCGAGTTTGGAAATAGAAACTCGAGTTTTGAATTTCATTAAAAAATGTGTTCCAAAGCTTAAATCGCAACTTTCCTCTCTGGAAAGAGGAAACTCGAGTTTTGCTATTAGTGCATAGTGACAAACTTCAGTTTTGGTGAACAAACTCAAGTTTGTGTCGCTGATCATTTGAAATTCAAATTTGAAGAATTAGTGAAACCTTCTTGTTTGATCTTAATACTTCCTATCATCAATCATTAATATTATTAGTTATGTTTAACTACTTTGTTAGTGAATTTCAGATGATTTAGGGGAAGTTAATTGAAGGTTAAAAGCAAAAGCAAAAAGTGACATCAGCACATTAAATGCAAGTCCAGAAAACTTGCATCCTTTTGGACAATCATTCTACACAAGTTGCAAAGGGATTAATGTTTCCTTTCCATATCCAGTAGCTGCTCTTCCAACAGATTAATATTCAAGAAGTCAACCTTAAACTTCTGTGCAAATGGATTAAGCAAAGAGTAGAGAGAGAAGAAGACCAAAGCTTAACCTAATCCTTGTCTAATGAAGGCAACGATTATATTGAAGATTACAACGGTCATTTAATGCTCTCTTGGTATAAATAGAGCTGCATTCAATTCTTCTCAACAACCAATCTGCTGAAAACGAATTGCATTCAAGTTTTCCAACTACTCTTTCAGTTTTCACTTGTAAAGTATCTTTTGATACATTGAGCTTCAGTGTTTATTCTTATCCACTCTTAGAGAGAGTTCATTGATTGTAAATCATTTATTGTAAGAATCTCAAGTCAAGGGACTTAGAGATTGGGTTATTGATTGCTACTTGTAAGGGGAAGTAAGTTCTAGTGAGAGAGTATGTAATCAATTGAGATAGTGAAAATCCCAAAGAGTTTGGAGATTGGACGTAGGTCAAGAGGTTGGACTGAACCAATGTAAATTTCGTGTGTCTTGGTCTTCTTCCCTATACTCTGTTCATGTCTATTTTAGTGTTAAAAAAAAAAGCAATTTGAAGAGTTTTTAAAATCCCCAATTCACCCCCTCTTGGTGATTTAGCTCCACTTTCAAATGAGAGTGAAGCAAGAACATTCGAGTGATCAAGTTAGCACTCAGCTAATCCTTTGCCACTTGTAGGAAACTAGCAAGTCACTTGCGAGAGTTTTGGAAGTTATGGCAGATCACTTGAGTGATGAGTTTCATCACTTTAGTTATAAGCTCAAAGCAATCGAGTAGATAAGTGACCACTGGTGGTCACTCACTGAGATTTTGCAAGTCACTCACTCATTTTCTAACAGTATTAAGGTCTCCACTCGATTGAGCATGTTGTCACTCGAGTGAAGGTGGGCATCAATCTCACTCGAGTACTTATGATGCCACTCAAGTGATGACCATCAACTTGCAAGTTTAGTGCAAGTCACTCGCTAATGAATCAAAAGTGTTGGCTTCTCATTTGGAGTCCACTTAAGTGAACCTCAAAGTCACTCAAGTGACACAAGACAACTTGAAGAAGCACTCGAGTCTTTGGTAAAGATGAAGTGATTTTTCAAACAACACTCAAGTCAAGCTGTACAATCACTTGAGTGAGCTATGCTTTCAATACTTCATTAACAGAGACAAAGGTCATGAACACTTGAGTTAAATTACAGAAGCATTCGAGTGATGGATGTTCACTCGAGTGACAGCTCTTGTTTCATTTCACAACGTCTCTGAGAATTCAAGTGTTGTAATTAACATCTGTTTATACTTGATTACTACTTATACTACTTCTCAATGTTACTAATCTTGTATGTGTATAAGTTTCAGATGTTTAAGATCTTGAATTAGCTCCAAAAGCTCAAAAGTAATTTCTTGTGTTAGAGCATTAAATGCATAGTAGAAATTAAACACACAGAAGCAATCGCATAGCAAACCAAACGGATTTTATTCAAAGCTATTGTTGCAGCGAAGGCGAAAGTGATTAAGCAATCTCAAAGCATACCACAGGAGTGTCGTATGAAGATTTATTGTAGTGAAGTGAAAGTGATTGAACCTCGAATTCGTCCAATGACTTGAATTTGTCTCTAACAGATAGTTTGAACACTCACAACGTACGGTCAATAATGGTGTTCAACCACAAATAGCTAAGCATTTAATATGGAGCTACCACCTAAGCACACGATCTATCTTTTGCTCATTTGTTGCTCATAAATTCCTTGTGTAATATTTTCTAATATTCATTGTTCATCAATGTTTACATGTATACTCTGTAGAAAGTCTTACAAATGATTTCAATTCTATAAAATCTCAAGGTAACGGGATCTTGAGTGTGGTTGTAGGATTACAACTTAAAAGGGGGAGTGAGTCTTGTTGAGGATTTCTTTGTATTGTTGTAATAAGATGCTCTGGGGACTAGACGTAGGTCAGAAAGTTAACCAATATAATCCGCTATCACTAGTGCAAAAAAGGCTTTTAAGACCGCCTCATTTAGAGCGAACAATCGATGCCCCGGTCTTAAAGGTATGATCGGTGGCAGTTTTGTAAATATAAAGAACTTCAAAGGTATGACCGGTGACAGTTTTGTAAATATATAGAACTTCTTGGACCGAATCGTTTACCAATGGGTCTTAAATATATTATTCAGACCGCTTAAAAAAACGACCGGTCTTAAAAATGCTATTAAAAAAAATTGAAATATAAAATTTCTTTATAGAGAAATCTTGAACAGGCCGACTTATTTTTTCTACGGTCCAAAATAATAAGGAAAAAATTAAATAAAACTTTTAAGACCGGATATATATAAAAAGAGGTCTTAAAGATTATACTTTTAAGCTGGACATAAATCGTGCCCAATAGTAATACTTTTAAGACCGGAGTTTAACAAAGGACAGTCTTAAAACCTAACCTTTAAGACCGTCGTTGTTGTTCATCCGGTCTTAAAAATAAACCACCAAATATATCTTCGCGTGAAACGTTACCTTAAGACTTACGTTGTACCTCTGAACTCTGAAACCCCTCTTGTTGTTGTGAAGCCACTCTTCCTGTTACATTACCACTCTTCCTCGCCCACGTACCACTAGCCTCTCTTACTCCCTCAGTTGCTCAGGCATTCCTCTCTTACTGTCTCGAAAATGAACGGTGAAGACGATTCCATTCGTGTTTCGGGAACGCTAGTTAATGGTGTGAGTCAGAACGAACCCTCTTCATCTGACAATGTGCCTCGTAACCGCCCTGCACGCCGTGGTAGAAGAGGCACACAAATGATGGATGTATCTCTAAGTCGGTCTTCTGGGTCAAGGCTCTCGAGATTCAGTTTGACGACAAGTTGCGACCTTTTGGTCCTAATAAAACCAAATATAATAGTTTTGTCGGCTATCTTGCACGCAGCAAGGTTAGCATCTTGATAGATGAGTGGAAAAGAGTTGACTTTGACAAAGTAAAGCAACCTATTTGGGGCACTATCTGTCTTACATACACTGTCCCTGACTCGGAGGCATTGAAAGACAAGACATTGTCTTATTGTGCTGATCGGTGGAGGAAGTTTAAGACCTCTCTCGCTAACATGTATATTTTTGCCGAGGTTCAGCCTGCGAAACTACCTTGAGAAAAGTACACATTTATTGATGAATGAATTTGGCAACAATTTGTTCTGTTGCGAACCACTCCTGAAGCTCTGGTGAGTCTATATTTAGTTTTGTTTGCTTATATAACCTGTGAGCTTTTATTTGTTAATTTAATCCTGTTAGTTAAATTGTTTGGTGTGTGTATAGAAGTATACATTTCATGCCTTCGTCTATGCAAGTCTGATATGTAAACCGTGAAAAGGTAAAATACTAAGGAGGTAATTGTGTAATGGTTTGTCTTGCAAAGGAGGAAATGAATAGTCTTAAAGGGGGGAAACTTTATATATCCAATTGTTACAATCTAATGTGGACTGATGATCACTGGATGCCTTAAAAAGGATCAAGTTTGTATTATTCTGTAAGCATAATTCTCTTTTGTTTCTTAACTTATCTACCTAGCAGTTCAAAACATAGCTCTTTTATAAGCATAATTCTCTTTTGTTTCTTAACCTATCTACATCTTCCTTAAATAAAATGTTGAAACTTGATCAAGTGAATTTGACTAGTGTTTGAGGTTCATATCAAGCAGAAGTTCTCTTATTTCTGTTAGTGAGATGGCTGGAATTCATAATTAATAGTTGTTTTCAATTTTGATTCACAGAAAAGAAGGGGAAAAGCACAGGAGATAGGGAGAAAGAATGATTGCCCGCATAGGGCTTCTCGCGGTGGATATGAAAAGGCTGAAAAAGAATTGATGACGGCCAAGCGGAAGAGATTGGAGGATGAAGCAGAATCCAATCCTTCTGCGATACATGGTCCGCCATCTCCAATACGTCGCGAGGAGTTGTGGTTGCACATCCGGCAAAAGCCAAGCGGCGCCTACACGAGTGAACAAACTCGTGTAATTGCTGAAAAAATTGTAAGTATCGTTATTATTATTATTTTTTAGTTACTAAGCATGTTTCATTACTAAACTTATCGTTATCTGTACCTTACAGGAAGATCTTAAAAAGAAAGAAGCAGAGGGATCTTTTGTGTCGGCCAGGAGGAGTAATGTTCTCACTGTTGCCACCGGAAAACCGGACCATGGTGGGCGTGTAAGGGGGATTGGAGGACGGGTAGGCCTGAAGGAATTCTTTGGTTCATTAGCCAAACGCCATAGGAAAGAGGTGGTTACCCGGGAGGAGAAGGAACAGACAATGGCCAAATTAAATGAGCAAGCAGCGGCTAAAGAAGTAAGGTATCAATCCGATATGAGCCAGTTGAGGGAGGAACTGAATTAGATGAAGCTACTTTTGAGCTCTTGTCAAGAGACCAGTGTTCTCTTCACACACTCACCTGCAACTGTGCAGCAGAGCACTGGAGGGAGCTGTATTGTTGGACAGTCAGAGGAACCTTGTGACCTTTATGTGGAGGATCATAATAGACTACTATTGGTTGAAAAAGGGACTGTCCACAACTTATTGGGATCAACTGTACACCACCAACAAATGTCTGATGATGAAGTCAGAGTGTCAGTTGAAAAGGTGATCATTGATGCACCTCTCCCTCTCCCAACTGTTAGATATGATTAGTTTTGATAATGTCTAATATAGATACCTTTATAAGAGCAAAAAGTTTTGATGATATATTTATCTCCTACATTGACTAACTACTATGTTTAATGTAGATTAGTTCAAGTTAAATTATAGACCAAAAAGGAGATAAGAGATTATAAAAAGAAGAAATTGGAGAAAATATCAAGTTGAAGAAGAAGAAGACATATTAAAGAAAGAAGAACTTGCAGAAGTTGTCAAGGAAGCAAGATGTTATCAATAGATTTTGGAGGATAACAAAGAAGAAGAAAAGAGACTAAAGAAAGATGTTATCAAAAGAACTTGCACAATATAATAGGAATATCAACATTCAAGTTCTTGTGATATTGGAAGTCTCTATGATAAGTAGAAGTTGGAATGAAGCTTCATCACTTTGTGGATATTGAAGAAGGTAGAAGCTGCAAAGAATGATGAGCCCAAGTTAAATGAAGAAGAATGATCAAGTTGGGAGATGGAAGAAGGAAGAACTTGATGAATGGAATGAGAATATAAGTATTCAAGTTCTTATGCTGAAGCTAGAAGCCTCCAAGATCATATGGAAGTTGGAATAACTCAGTTCAGAGTTAAAGTCAGCAAAAATTAGCTTCTGGATGAGCAAACTCGAGTTCAGGACCCCAAACTCGAGCTTAGGACTTCAAACTCAAGAAAGGAATCACAAACTCGAGCCCATAAGTGTCTTCAGCATTTCTGGTGTCTTTGGACTAGGCAAACTCGAGCCTATAAGTGCAAACTCGAGTTTGCAGCGGTCATCAGCAACTTTGTCTACTCTGTTCCACGTTCAACTCGGGCGAGGTCTGGTAATTTGACAATATCTCCCAAACCAGGTATCGGATTGAGGTGAAACCAGTGGCATATGAACCTAGACTCCCAATACGTAATTTTGATATAAAATTCAAACCAAAAGGAGTTCAGATCAAGGAGCTATGATTTTTACAATTTTCCACAAGAATCAATGTCACAGTCCAGACCCACCTTCGGTATTTTGGATGTATCTCACGAACGACAAATTTGATTGAGCTGAAATTAGTGGAATATTAAAGTAGACTCATAGAGATTTCCATCAACCTTTGAACGGACCAAAATGGAGTTCAGACCAAGGAGATATGGCCTTCGAAAGTTGACAAAGTTGCAAACTCGAACCAGGCCAAGTCAGAAGCAACCAAGTCACAGTACAACTTACAAACTCGAGTTCATCAGTCACAAACTCGAGCTAGAGAGTTCCAGAGAAGAAATGAACATTTGGAAAAAGCCAAACTCGAGCCTATAATGAACAAACTCGAGTTTAGCTCAGACAGAGAGCAATGTGACTTTTCAATGAGTTGAGAATCTCAGGTTTAGATTGCAAACCTCAGGTTTAAATCAACCAGAGAGCATTGCAGGTTTTAAAACACTGAAAACCCCAGGTTTAGAATGCAAACCTTCAGTTTGATGCTTTGGACTTAAATCATCCTCTCACATACCAAAGTCCAAACTCGAGCCTATATAAACAAACCTCAGGTTTGCATCGCAGATTCAGAATTTCAAATCTAACTAATTTGCAATGCCTTCTTGTTTGATCTTAATACTTCCTATGATTAATCTCTGATGTTCCTAGATATGTTTAACTACTTTATTGGTGAGTTTCAGATGATTAAAATGAAGGATTAGAAGCAAATCTTCAAAATATCAGATTTGTGTCAGAACATCAAAAGCTGTGCAAAAGTTCTAACGGCTATATTTCTTTATCCAACAGTCATTGAATCTTCTCAACAGTCATATATTGATCGCTACCTGTAAAAAGAAGACAGATTCAAGCAGAAAAACGTGGAGAAACAAGCTTACATCTTCAATATGCTGATACTCTGATTTTTACATCATTTACACTCTGTTTTTCATGTCTAGACAGCTTAGAGAGTGAGATGATCAATATTGTTCTTCAGTGTTCACTTATTCACTTCTGTGAGAGAAGATTTATTGTAATCATTCTATTCTTCTGAGAGTTACTCAAGATTGGGTGATCTTGAGTGGGAAACACATTATGTTGATTACAACTTGTAAAGGGGAGTGAATCCTAGTGAGAGGATTACTTCGAGTACAGAGTGTATAATCAAGCGGTGTGTTGATTACAGTTTGTACGGGGGAGTGAATCCTAGTGAGAGGGTTACTTCAATCACAGAACGTGTAATCAAGTTGAAAGAAGATAGTGAATTGAAAATCCCAAGTGAGGCTTAGGGACTGGACGTAGGTCAAGGATTGGGCCGAACCAGTACAAATCAATTTGCACATTCTCTTCCCTTATCTCTTATATTTCTAGCATATATGTTTGAATGTGTATACATATTTAAATGTGTGCTTATTGCCTTATAAACTGATTTCAGTGAGTTACAAAAAGATTTTCAAAGTTCCTAAATTTTTATACTTCACTCAATTCACCCCCTTCTTAGGTTCAGCCGGTTCTTACACCAACTAATGAGATGAAGATTGTGAGTGATGTCAAGGGAACCTTCATCTCTTGGCCAGTGAAGCTTGTACATGTCTATACTCCACCCCAAGCTTCAACCCGTCGTCCTCAAGTTTCATCCCCTCATCGAGCTCCATCCCCTCTTCAGGCTCAATCCCCTCCTCAGGCTCAATCCCCTCCTCCTCAAGCTCAATCCCCTACTGCTAAGTTGACTGGCCGCGAAAAAATAACCGATTTGGTGAAAAGTGGAGGTTTTAAAGATAAATCGTGGCCTATCAATGAAGTAGTAGGCGTCCCTTATCCCCTACCAGTCCAAGTTGACACCGTTGATATTGACTCCCTACTGCTTCCTAGACAGGAGCTTAGTGATGCAATTCTTCAAATTTGGATGAAGTAAGTATGTTCTTCTATGAGTACATAATTTAAATGCATCGTTTAGACACACATACATATACTAATTCCCTGATCGATGTAATTATTGTAGGTTCTTGCATCAAGAATTGGAGAATCAGGGCAAGAGCGACGATTTTGGATTCTTGTGCCCACAGTATTCAAGTCAAACATCCATGAAGGAAAGACAAGAGTACATATCAAGGAGGTTGTGTAATGTGAGAAGAAAGGTGTACTTGTTGCCATTCTTCCACATGTACATATCACAAATCTTGTCTACAATTCACTTAATTCTGCTACATATATCACTGAGTATACTTTACTGCTGTGAATTTTCAACCGCCACTGGCAGTTGGTCCTCATGTGCATGGAAGTTAATAAAGTTATCTTATTATGCTCCACTCACAGCGAGCCAGTGCCCACGTTGTTGCAGACCATCAACGAGTAAGCATGTCATTTTGATTCTCTTGTCAAAAATCTCTGCTGTGAATTTTTAGGGAACATTGATAGATATGCATTTTTGATGATAGTGCCATGAGGACCTTCCAAATCGACGCACTCCAAAGGCGTCCTTCAAAGGCCAAAGAGCCTAAATGGCTCAGACCAGAGGTTGGTACAATATTTGTACACTTGGCACACTGTCTTGTGAACTTGGTTAGTAAGATATATATTACTTATATATTTCTTATTCTTTTTAGACTCGTCGGCAACCACCGGAGTCCAACCTATGTGGCCAATATGTAATGAAACACATATATGATATTGTCACTGAAGGAAATACTAAATTATATGCAAAGGTAAATATTTGATGTTACATATAATTATGCACGCAAGTTAATTCAGTTTCTGGCTTAATGTTACATATGAAATATGGACGCAAGTTGATTCAGTTTCTGTCTTTGATGTTGCAGATGTTTCACAGCCCTGCCCCCTTTCCGGATGCTGAACTCAAGCATATACGCAATTTGTTTTGTCAATATCTGTATGACCTGATTTTAAGTGATCAGGGACAATAATTAATGATGTCATTCATTTGTAAATATTCAGTAGCAACAATAATCTTCTATAAATTTGATTATTTTTTCGAAAAATTTGTAAATAATACACAGGCAATGTAAAATTCAATAGATAAATCTGTTTAATTTTTCGAACAATTTTCTTATGTCGATTTTGGGTATCTGAAATTGGATGGTGGATATAGCTATTTAGTGCTTGAAATTTGAGGTTCAATATGCTCTAAATAAGCAAGAGTTTGCGACTTTAGGACCGTATATGGGTAAACTTCCGGTCCTAAAAGTATTCGGTTTAAATAATATGAGACTTTTAGGATCGCATATTTTAAACTTCCGGTCCTAAAAGTATTCGGTTTAAATAATATGAGACTTTTAGGACCGCATATTTTAAACTTCCGGTCCTAAAAGTATTCGATTAAATAATATGAGTCTTTTATGACCGTATATTGTAAACTTTCGATCCTAAAAGTATTCGACCAAAATATTGTGAGACTTTTAGGACCGTGTATGGGTAAACTTCTGGTCCTAAAAGTATTCGAGACTTTTAAGACCGTCTATTATTTTATTGTCCGCTCCTAATAGTCTTCCTTTAAATATGTTGACTTGCTTTTCAGACAAATCGTTAATTAGGGGTTTCAAGGCAACTAAGGTTCTGGCGTTCTGCTCAAGCTAGGACCCTCATTGTCGTCAATTTTACCTCTCCTGATGTTGAGTAGCAACATCGTTGTCCCTTTTCTTTGTCTCTTTTCTTTTTGTCGGAAAAAGAAAAGAGACAAAGAAAAGGACACTTTGTTTCTAATCATGGCAAGGCAAAACTGACGACAATGACGGTGCTACCTTGAGAAGAATTGTCACTGTGTTTGTTTTTATTCGAATAACGTAAAAAATGTTTTTTGTTTTGTTGATCTGATCTTAACTGTATTGTTGGATTTTTTAATGTGCGAGTTTTTAATGTTAATCAAACACATGAGGACAATGTTTTGTTTTCTTCCTTCTTGTCGAAAACAGAAAGAATCTTTTGTTCGATCTTAACTGTATATCATTGGATTTTTTAATGTGCGTGTTTTTAATGTTGATCATACACATGAGGACAATGTTTTGTTTTTTTTCCTCCTTGTCGGAAAAAGAAAGAATGTACTGAGAAGGACAAGGGCAATCGAAATAAAGCATGTAACAAATTTATTATAGATTTTTTAATGCTGCCCCCGTGGGGGGCAACGCAGTACATGAAAAAAAAGGAAAAAAAACATAAAATATTTACTCCTCCCCATCATTATCGAAGGGGAGGGAGTCGTCGGAGAGGTCAGTGACGTCGTCATCGAACGAATTGTACTCAACGTCCTGGGCGTCGAGTATTGCATTGATCTTGTTGTTGACGGCATTGTAGACTTGAAAAAGCTGGCCCTGTCATCGATCTATATGATCGACGCAGGCCAGGAGGTGGCGCAGCAGTTGTTTGGTGCTCGGGTTCGGAGGCAAAGGAGGAGGGTAAGGATTGTTATGCCCAGCGGGAGGAGGAAAAGGAGGACCTGGTAGTGGTAGAGGACCTTGGGGCGGTGGAGCAGCCATTGTAGAAGTGATGATGAAGAATGTAAAGAAAGTAAAGTAACAATGAGTTTAAATAGAGAACCCATCCAGAGTAGTAAGCGTCGGAACCTTTAATGAGTAGACGCATAGTTCCTCAGAATACGAGGAGACGCCTAGTTACGTTGGGAAGTTTATCTGGAAGCCGAAGAGATCCTCTGATAGAGTGTAAGGATACGACTCTGCTATCGGAATTTGAAACGATGAACGTTTTTTACGAAATTAAATATTACTTTAAAAATTAGGAAAAAAATAAATGAATTTTAGGACCAGAAAACTGATAAAAGATCGGTCTTAAAAGTAATTTAATTGATTAAAAAATAAATAATATACTTTTAGGACCGGAGAAATGATAAAAGGTTGGTCTTAAAATTAATTCATTTAAAAAAATAAATAAGGATACGACTTTGCTATCGGAAATATAAACGATGAACTTTTTTTAGGAAATTAAATCTTACTTTAAAAAAATTTTAGAACCGGAAAGCTGATAAAAGATCGGTCTTAAAAGATAATTTAATTGATTAAAAAATAAATAATACACTTTTAGGACCGGAGAAATGATAAAAGGTCGGTCTTAAAATTAATTCATTTAAAAAAATAAATAATATTTATAAAACTCGCTCGTAAAGTAGACCATTCGTCTGCTCTTTACCTTTATTAACTCCTCAGTCCTCATACCTCTTTGTCCTTAACACTACTTCGTAACTTCAAACTACCTCTAGCTCTGCCTTTATTAATGAACTCCTCATACCTCTTTGCGCCAACTGCTCAAACCATGGTTAGATACAATATAACCGCCTGTAGGGGTGCTCTTACTCGTGATGCTCGTGCCTTCCGTCGATCGTTATACGGTGCGCCTCCTCCATCGAGAGTGCGTTCTATTGAAACAGAAGAGTCTCAGGTCATTGGACCCATTGTTATTTCCGATGATGAAGAGATTGCCGCACCCCCCTCCAACCTTCCGTCCATGAAGAGGTTCCTGCTCTACCTCTCCAACCAATTGGCCCCAGCGCGCCTACCGCTGACCCTCGTCCTCTTTTCTCTAACGACCTGATACGAATAAGACGGGAACTTGCTGATATCCGGCAGGAAATTAATGCTGCTCAAGCCGATATTGCCTGGGCTTTGAAGGATAACAAGCTTTGATAATTTTCTGCTTTTTTTTTTAATGCAATGTGTACGACAATATTCAAGTAATTAATAATAGCATTAATTAAGAACCATAAGCTTGTCTCTTTTTAATTTTTTGTTCAAGTAATTAATAATAGCATTAATTAAGAACTATAAGCTTCTCTCTTTTTAAGTTTTTGTTCAAGTAATTAATAATAGCATTGATAATTTTCTGCGCTCGCCAAAGCCAATACTTTTGCCTTGAAAAAAATAATTGGGAATTTATTTTCTTCATTTTCAGATAAAGTTATATATTTAGGACCGTCTACTAATAATTAACCAGTCTTTATAAAATCTACGATAATAAAAACTTAGAACTGGAGTATTATAAAACATATTTAGGATCGGACAGGATAATAATTCGGTCTTAAAAGTAATACTTAAAAATTTAATATAAAATATTTAGGACCGGATGCTTTATAATTAATCGGTCTTAAAAAATCCATAAACAAAAACATGTCTCTATCGCGCGGAAAATTAAATTTCCCTCTTTGAATTTCTCTTGTCGCGCCGAAAGTGATTACTGAGCAGGTTCTGTCTTCAGTGTTTGTGTGTTGCTCTGTCAGTGCTTCGCGTTGCTCTCTCGACAATCACTTCCTCGTTCCTCAGCTAAACTTAGACCAAGCTGTAAGAGGTGTTTCGGTTATATAACTTCATGGTTTTCCTACTTATCGTTCTGGGTTTTTCTTGAGTTGAACGAAATCGATGAAATGCTCTTGTGGGTTTCTCTGTTGTTAATGAATATTCTATTTTGAAGATTATATTTGCACTTGAGACCTACCCAACTGACCAACAAATATTTTTAGGGTACTCTTGCTGTCTCCAACATCAACGTTCGTGGCGGGAGAAGAAAGACTCTTATTTGGCATTTGAATTTATATGCTATAGGTGAGTCCACAAGACCTTCATGTGAAGCATTTAATTTCCTCGTCATGCATTTATTTTGCATCGGGAGTATTTTACCAAAAGTGATTCTTCGTTATGCATTTATTTTGCCTTATTTTACGTATTAAATCTTTCCGTCCATAGGAATTCTACTATGGATCACAGTTGGATAAATGCTTTACGGACGAGCGTTGAATATCAGAATGGGGTGAGAGACTTTATTGAATTTGCTAAACAAAATGGCAATGATGATAGTGGGGAGTTTTATTGCCCTTGTGTAAAATGTTTGAATGAGAGGCGACTAAGTCCTAAAGTTATACGCACACATTTAATTTGTCATGGATTTTGTAAGACTTATACAGTATGGGTATGGCATGGTGAAAAAATACCAAGTGGGTCTTAACATGGGGAAGTGGCCTTTGATGATAATGACTCGGATATGGACAATCACATAGAGGACATTATTCGTGATGTAGGAGAAGAGGCCTTTCAACAATCACATGCATATGGTAATATACGCAGTGATGCAGAGACCCCGCTATACCCTGGGTGTCAAAAATACCAATTGTTGAACGCTGTATTGAAATTGGTAAGCTTGAAGGCACGTCATGGATGGAGCGACAAGAGTTTTTCTAAAATGCTTGAGGCTTTTAAGGATATGCTTTCGGATGATAATGTGTTGCCGCATCGATACTATGATGCTAAGAAAATACTTTGTCCACTGGGGATGGAGTATAAATAGATCCATGCATGCCCTAATGACTGCGTATTGTATAGAAAAGAGTTTGAAGAGAAGCAGAATTGTCTGATATGTGAAACCCCAAGGTACAAGTCAAGTAATGGGCCTGCAAAAGTGTTGTGGTATCTTCCAATCATACCAAGGTTCAAGCGATTGTTTGCGAATGAAAATGATGCAAAAAATATGTGGTGGCATGCAGATGAGAGGATTTCTGATGGAAAGCTTCGTCATCCAACCAATTCTTCTCAATGGAAGAAAATCGATCAGTTATTTCCCAACTTTGGCGAAGAACCTAAGAACCTTAGGCTTGCCCTTAGCACGGATGGCATGAATCCATATGGAAGCCTTAGCAGCGTACATAGTTCATGGCCTGTACTCCTCATTATTTACAACTTATCCCCAATGTTATGCATGAAACGAAAGTACATGATGCTGTCTATGTTGATTTGGGGGCCAAAACAACCCGGAAATGACATTGATATTTACCTTCAGCCCTTGATCGAAAACTTGAAGGAGTTATGGGAAGAAGGTGTGAATGTTTTTGACTCTTTCAATAAGGAGGTATTCAAATTGCGAGCCATGATATTCTATACTATAAATGACTTCCCAGCATATGGTAACTTGCCAGGGTGTAGTGTAAAGGGCCATAAAGCATGTCCGGTTTGTGAAGAAGGCACATGCTACCTTCAACTCCAACATGGAAGAAAGATCGTTTATCTTGGACATAAGAGATTTCTTAGACGAGGCCACCCATATCGTCGATTAAAGAAAGCCTTCTTTGGTGGCCAAGAATATGAAGATGCTCCGGTGCCATTGACTGGGGAGCAAGTTTATGAGAAGGTGAAAAATATCAATGTCATCTTCAGCAAGATAGCCAAGAGTAGAAAAGATACAAATATATGGAAAAAGAGATCTGTATTCTTCGATCTTCCCTATTGGTGCAATCTTGATGTGAGACACTGTATCGATGTCATGCATGTGGAGAAAAACGTATGTGACAGTATCGTTGGCACGCTTCTCAACATACAAGGCAGTTCCAAGGATGGTGTGAAGGCAAGATTGGATTTGCAAGCAATGGGAATACGTGAAGAGTTACATCCAAGGCCGTATGGGACGAGAACTTATTGTCCCCCAGCTTCTCATACCTTGTCTAAGGATGAGAAACGAAGTTTTTGTGATTGTTTACATGGCACAAAAGTTCCCTCGGGATATTCTTCAAATTTTAAGAGGCTTATATCGATGAAGGACTTGAAATTAGTAGGCCAAAAATCGCATGATTGTCATGTCTTGATGCAACAGCTACTCCCAATAGCTATTCGAGGCATCGCCGAATATGACCTTCGGGTCATTTTGACTAGACTTTGTGTCTTCTTCAATACAGTTTGTGGTAAAGTTTTTGACATTGAAAAGTTGGATGAATTGGAGAATGGAGGATATCTTATCTTGTGCCACCTTGAGAAGCTTTTTGTTCCTACATTTTTTGACATCATGGTTCATCTAATTGTCCATCTAGTGAGGGAGATAAAGTTGTGCGGCCCTATTTATTTACGGTGGATGTACCCAATTGAAAGATCTATGAAATTCTTTAAAGGGTACGTGAAAAATGCATACCGTCCAGAAGCATCGATTGTTCAGAAATATGTTTCTGAAGAAGCCATGGAGTTTTGTCAAAATTATTTGGCCAATGTAAGACATTGGGCTTCCAAAATGTCATCATGCTGAAGGGGCTAGGCGAGGGGCTTCAGTAAAGACTATGGAACCTGATGAATTGTCACAAGTCCACTTATACATCTTGAATAATGTTAATGAAGTTCAAGCCAGCATAGCTGCACATAAAGAAGCTGTGAGGAAAGAAAATCCTCGAATGATTGAACAAAGGTTGATTAGGGAGCATAACAGAACTTTTGCACACTGGTTCAAAAAAAAGGTTGAGAGGGAGGAATGTGTTTTTGATATCCTCAAATGGTTAGCACGTGGTCCTGAGGTTGATGTCATAAGTTGGAATTCGTATGTGATCAATGGTTATACATTTTACATGAAGTCCCTAGATGATAGGAGCACAGTCCAGAACAGTGGTATTATGTTAGAGGCTGAATCTATGCACTTCTCCAGTTCGAAAGACAAGAGCCCTTTATTGGCAGTCATGCCATATTATGGGGTTATTGAAGAGATATGGGAGGTGGGCTATGTGAAAATTAGATTTCCCATTTTTAAATGCAAGTGGGTTAATGTCAATAATGGTGTTCGGATCGATCGGCTAGGATTTACATTAGTCGATGTCAATGGTAGAAGTTTTGGAGATGAACCTTTTATTATGGCAAACCAGGCGAAACAAGTGTTCTATATCACCGATCAAGAAAATAAAATGTGGTCTGTAGCTCTCCAAGGAAAGAGGGTCATTGATATTGATGAGGAAATGAATTCAAATTATGGTATTCCTGAGAGTACTCCTTTTTCAAGGGGTCTACCGGACATGAACAAAGAAGATGAAGCGGATAATGAACCCGGCATAAGAAGTGATCATCAAGAAGGGATATGGGAAGATATCACTTTATAAAAGAGTCAATTCATAAGGTAATAATATATATGCAGATTTCTTTGAAACCTTTAAGGCTTTAACTATATATATTATTCCTTCTATGTTCATAAAATGTCTTTGACTATGAAGTTTGTTCCTTGTTTTATTTTTGTGGCAGGATCCGATCCAAAGGGACATGTTATAAAAGAGGATGTTACGTTATCGGGTGGGAATCAGATGAAGGCATAGTGAATATTATTTTGGGCGCATGTATGTTGTATTTGTAATTTATTGTATTTGTAAGTAAGTTATCTTATTGTATGAATTAATTTAGGTGTTGTAGACATAGTATAATCATTAATTAAGAGGCCAAATAACTCATGGTGAATAATATTTGTATCATTTTTCCAATTCAATTTATTCAAATAATTGTTCATAGCTTGTAGCTTAAAGTATGGACTTTTATGTGCTGGATTGGGTATTGGATTTGTGTATATATATATAGTAGCAAGAACAACAGCAGGGAAAAATTCGGGAAAATTTAGAGTGGAAATAAATAAGCCAGTCTTATATGTTTAACTTTTAAGACCGGATGTAATTATATGACTGGTCTTAAAGGCCATATTAAGCCGGTCTTAAAAGTTGGTCTTTTAAGACCGTTATGTTATATTTAGACATCCGGTCTTAAATGAAAATTTTTAAGACCGGAGGTAATTATCATCCAGTCTTGAAAGTCAATCTTTTAAAACCACGTATAATTAGTCGTCTGGTTTTAGAAGCCGCTATTTTTTAGACCGTATGTTTTTTATCCGATCTTAAAAGTCTGATATTTTAAGAGCGACCTATTTTAGGCCGGTCTTAAAAGTTGAGTTTTTGGACCAAACAAAAACTATTTCATGTTCATTTAGTACAACTTTTAAGACCTAATATTTTAAATGTCCGATCTAAAAGATTTTCTTTAAGACCGGTTCGTGTTCGGTCTTATATGGTAGACTTTTAATACCGGCTGGAACAGGACCGGTCGTCCGTCCGGTCTTACAAGCCTCTTTTGTCCGGTCTTAAAAGCCTTTTTTGCACTAGTGTATACACACTTCAATGATATTCTTCTAATTCTTTCTCTTCGATTTAATTGTTTATCATGTTCGGTTTAAATTTTCTAATATCACTCAATTCACCATTCTATTGGGTGAAACGTTGTCACTAACAAAGGGAGGGTTTTTTCTTTTGTTATTATCTTTGAGTTGGGCTCAGACAAAATTGGGTATTCATAAATGTGTGTATAATGTTTTGGCATTGACCATTAGTACTGTAAGCTAAGAGTTAGTTTTGTTCAACAAATACTTAATATAGCTAGATATGCATGTAGCTTGTTACATGATGCCACTTGTTTTGATGAAAAAGATGTAAGGGTATACCAATTGCTTCGATCGCATGATTAAATTTTTTAAGGTGCCAGTTACTCTTTCACAAATATTTCAGGGGCAAAAACATTCTTTAACCCTAGGTCAATTTAGAATTAACATCTATTAGTCCAAGGGTGGTAATGCTCTAATGAATAATTTAGAACAGGTAGTGGTGCTGGCGAAATATTCATGAACAAAATTGCCATTTAATCCTTTCTGTGGGTGTATTTTGTAACACCCCACTGTTTTGAGCCCAGGACATAGTGGCATCTTCACCAATTAAGAATTCTGATGTACTATTTAATAAAATTTAAACCACTGAGTTCTGTTTGTTTTTGAAAATAAAAACCCTTTTTATAAAGAGGATTCAAAACAATAATAAAGTTCAATTAGGCTTTTCTAATACCTTTAAAACATTTGAAAATATTTAAACAGTGGTTCAATCTTTTATAAAAATTACATTATACTTAGAGCTCAATCAGAGTGATTCCTTATTTCTCCATTTAATCTAAAGCTCTATCAAAACATTCATCATAATCTGGGCTTGTTATATACATGCCCGTCCCTGCAACAACCGTTAGCAGCATATATATATTTTGACTACTTCTATGTGATCATGTGTATCTAATTAAATATATACATCCCAATAGCCACATACGGCTTTCTCAAAATAATAGCTAAGTCATAAGGAAATAAACATGTACAAAAGCGAAACTATATGTTTCAATCTGCAACATCAACTCCACCTTCTTCTCAAGACCAATCAATATCTACGCCTTTCCTCATCCTCCTTGCCTACTAGACTATCCATATGCTGGATTTATGGAAGGATCTGAGATTCAAATGAATGAATCCCAGAGTAATAGGTTAATATCAAATTCTAGCATATGCAATATATATGTAAATCAACCAAACACAGTAGTCCACACAGCATATAAAGCATTCAAATTCAAACGACAAGTATTACATACCAAATGCAGCTTATAATACAAGTAAATCATAAAATGATTTCAAATACCTTGGCGCAAGGAAATTCATTTTAGATAATTCAATACCAAAATACTGAATGCACTAGGCCCTGCCTAGCCACCGGGAAGTTGGCCCCATGGTTGGCCCTTCCGCTCAATCGAGCCACGAGTGGTGCTGGCCTCATACAGGCGGGGCATACAAATATGGCATACACAAACATATATAGCTATGTAAAGAATGTGAGATTAGAGTTACTACCTGTTGGTCTTACCGACAAAACCCCTTCCATCAGATTCTTATCACTACACTTGTCCTTCAGGCACGGCGATTCTCTGGTCCTATAATTAACATTTACATATAGAGGTGGGTCACTAACCAATTCAATCATAATTATAAATTCAACTTCTCTAGACCCAGCCCCAAAAGTAGTTGCCTTCTAATATCCTTATGACTAGGGATGTATACTCATTGAGACTTATTTAATTAGATACTATTTACTATGGATAATTATCATCTCAGCCATTTAACCTTTCATTTTAACCAAAGAAACCTTTACTTTAAAGGTTTAATACAATTAACAATTTATGTGACTTTTTAAGACTTATCAAAAATTCAGCCTTCAACTTTTCTGAGAATTTAGAATATTCATAACTTGATGTCTACAACTCCAAATGGAGTGATTCCAATTTCTACTTACTCCTTGAGAAGTCCATTTTCATAAATTAAAGTCACCAAGTTGATTTATGGCTGAGAAAAATTCCCAAAATTTAGAAACATAATCATGTCCAGAAATTCTTCAAACTTTCTGACCAATCTTTGAAAACTCATAACTCCTTCAATACTTATCGGCATTCGACGAATTACCTATCAAATTAAACCTCTATATGTCTACTATTTAACTGAGAAATTTCACACTTTAATGATTTTGTTTAGTCAGTCCGAAATCCAACGCCATTTTGCTGTTCCCGAAGCATACCAGAAATTTCCAGTTTTTTTAGCTCATCTTCTAAAAATCATAACTGGAGTTGTAGACCTCCGTTTTAGGTGAACCAAAGCTTATTTTAAACTTAAGAAATGTACTTTCTCCTGTAAAAATTTCAGATCAAAAATCAACCTTTAACCCCTGCAAACAACCCAAAAATCATCCCCTGTTTTCGGACTCCTCTACAGAGGTGAAATAAAGCACATGCAATGATATATTCAATTCAAAGAAGCTTTAATCTTCCCTTATCATTCATTTAATCCGTGGTTCTTCATCCGTCTCCCCAAACTCTACTATTTCATCCTCCCAACCAGTAAAAAAAAAAAAAAACTAACATGCAGAACCATAGACATTACATTTCAAAGTTCCACTCATTATATGTGTGTGTATCCGGATAGAGAGATGAAATGGTAAATAAATGGGAGGGGTGAGGTGGCGGTTAATGCATAAAACAGATGGATCCCTCCCTGTCTTTTTTTCCTCTAAGTTTTCTGGTTGAATAGCTAAATATTAAAGGGAAAAGGCGCTGTGTTTCAGTTGGGTATACGGGCCGAAAATAATTAATGAATGGAAGGAGTTATTATGTGTATATGTGGTGTCATTTTTGAAGGACAGAAAAGAGTTACGTTGTCATGCACTGGATGAAACAAATAAAAATGGGTCGAGATGTGTTCTACATGCATAGAAAAAGAGGGAGAGTTGTGGGAGCCACTCACAAAATAATCCTATATAATTTCCTACAAGGCTTTTGTTTGCAATATAGTCATTTCCAAATTTAATTGCAAACATTAGCTAGTTGATAGAATTTAATCCTTAATTTTATAGGGAAATATGCCCTTAATTCTAATTATTACCTTTATAATGACAAGGCCAAACTTTCCATAATAAATCCCATATCAATTTTTCTTTAATTCTCTATTTCCAAATTTTGGGATGTTACATATTTAACATTGAAAATTAAATAAATATTGCATATAAAATTTATCAGTTTTAGTCATTCCCTCATTCATTACCATTTCATTACTTTTATACTAGATCATATGCAATCTTATCTTTAGCTCCTGCTGGTCCAACTTGACCTTGGATAATTAATTATATTGCTTAGATCCCACGTCACTTATAATTAATCTAATAATTAGTAGAGTCACAAGTGATCACATGATCTAACTTTTTTAAAAGGTTTGGGAGAAATAACTTCTCAAGTTTCATGCGATTGAAACTTTTATAATGAATTAGGACAAAAAGGAACGAAGGGGGATATCGAATTAGCAACGTCACTCTGACAAAAATAAAATAAAATAAAAATAACAACGTCATATTTGGACCAAGCAAACTTTGCCCAATTAAGGGCTAGTTTGGATGAGCTTTTTTTATTTTAAAAAAAAGGGTTAAATATCAAATTTGCCATGGAAGTTTCCCAAATGGAGCGTCCAGCACACGGAAGTTGTTTGGGTACCAAATTTGCCTCGGAAGTATTGAAAAGGTATCAAATTTACCCAAAAGTGACGGAAGTCCACGTAGATGCCACGTCATCACACGTGGCATGCCACCTCATCAATCAAAAGTATCATTTTTGCTCTGGAAGTTTTCATTAAGGAGCAATTTTGCCCTGGAAGTTTTCATTGAGGAGCAATTTTGCCTCGGAAGTTTACAAAAGTAGCAGTTTTGCCATTCTTTTAAATTTGACTATTAAATCAGTCAAAGACCACACATGTCATGCCTTGAAAAGGTGGAACTTGGAGTTAGAGAAGGAGATCCTTGAGATGTTGAGCTCAAGGCAGTCAGAATTTATGAAGCCAAACTGGTCACAGGGACTAGAGCCGGGAAATCGGACCGGGCCCGTTTAAGCCCTAGCCCTGTAGGGCTCGGGCTTGAAAAATAAGCAAGAAATTTGAAGTTGGACCTGCAAGGCTGACCCTGGAGGGCCTCGGGCTTAATCAGGCTGGCCCTGTAGGGCTTGCCCTTGAAAAATAAGCCAAAAATTTGAAGTTGGATCTGCAGGGTCGGCCCTGGAGGGCCTCGGGCTTAATCAAGCTGGCCCTGCAGGGCTCGGCCTTGAAAAATAAGCCAGAAATTTGAAGTTGGACCTGCAGGGTCGGCCCTGGAGGGCCTCGGGCTTAATTAGGCTGGCCCTGCAATTTGTATAGGCTGATCATTTGATTGATTTAATAGTCAAATTTTTCAAGGCATGACATGTGTGGTCTCTGACTGATTTAATAGTCAAATTTAATATTGGAAGAAAGAAGGGCAAAATTGCTACTTTTGTAAACTTCCGGGGCAAAATTGCTCATCAATGAAAACTTCCGGGGCAAAAATGATACTTAACTTTTATTGGTTGATGAGGTGGCATGCCACGTGGACAGTTAGTCAAACTTAACGGTCAAAATTAACGGATGGGCAAATTTGCTACCTTTTTCATACTTCCGGGGAAAATTTGGTACCCAAAAAACTTCCGGGTGCTGGGCGCTCCATTTGGGAAACTTCCGTGGCAAATTTGATATTTAACCCAAAAAAAAACACTTTTTTAATGCAAAAAAATGCTTTTAAAATTAATTTATGTATTGAGATGATATTTTTTAAAGAAAAGCAAAAGTCACAAAAAAAAAAGCCAAAATGCTCCTTTTTCTAAAAGCTCCAATTTGGAGGTTAAAAAAAAAAGCACTTAAAAAAAACACTTTTTTTAAAAGTCCATCCAAATGGGCCCTCTAACATCCCAATTTTCTAAAGCGCTTTTGAAATAATTGATCAGAGTTTAAAATAGTTTAATCAGAGTAGCTAGAGCATCGAAATAGTTTAAAAGAACGAGTATCTGATAAACCTTTATTGTTGGTGTGTCTGGTTGCTATTACAGTGGTACAATTCTCTGAACATTTACTAATATAGTGATACAATAATTCATAACTATCTTCTCCGCTCGTGTCCTCTCGCGTGCTAATTATCCTTGCCCTCGGTCCTGGTTCCTCCAGAATCTGAGACTATGAGCTGAGGTTCAATTTCCATTGAACCTCAGGTAACGGTTAACCTTATGTTTATGTATTAGTTATGTTATGACAGTTATTCATGACGTTACAATGATAATCACTACAAAAGCCCATAACAGATGTATGATTAGAAATACATAACCACGTATGTAAGATAATAACAACGTATGTAACATAACCACGTATGCTACAACAATAATTAGAACATAACCTCGTATGTAACATAACCACGTATGTAAGTCTTAGTCGATGAGCACAACCATCATATACAATCATACAATAAGCATTACGCGAACGTACCTTCTCGGTGTTCACGATACAAGCGTCGGTCGTTCCGTGTTCGCAGATATCCTATGGGGGTAATATCACATCTATTAATTCACAATCATTATTCTAATAGGTACCCTACTAGGTATCTTAGTCCCTATTGACCATTTTGCCCCTAGAGAATTTATTTTTCAATTATTTCTCTTTCTATTTGGAAAAACGCTGGTGTTTTAAATCTGGACAGTTTTTCGCCTAACTTTGAAAAATCATAACTAATTCTAGCAAAATAGAAATGAGGTTTCGTAAAATTCTTTGGAATCCTTAGGATGTCTATTTTCCAGAGAAAATATCAGACTTTGCCCAGATTCCACGGTTCATTCCTAGTTTTTAAATTTTGAACCTCTGCCCAGAATTTTCCAGGAATTCGTAGTCCTAACTTTGGAAATTTTCATCTCACTGCACAAAATTCATTTGGACATGTTCTTGGCATCTTTGGAAATTCCTATATGTCTACTTTCATCATGAATTGTTCCAGAATTTTTAAACAACAATTTGAACATAAAATATTAGTATTTTCATGACTGATTTCAGAAATTGCCTACCGACAAAATTTCGCTAGAACTTCATTACTTCGATGTTTCTCTTCTGGAAATTTTGCTAAAACACCCTCTTCATATATTTTTAGAAATAAAGCTGATTTTAACCATAAAAACATGAATTTAAAATCATTCTAGAATTCTAAGATCTACACTACTTCTATCTAAGAATTTAAAGACTAAAAACTAAAGAACTACCAAAAGCTAAAGACTAGAAACTAAAAGCCTACTTACCTCTTGAAGAACTTCCTCCTCCTTCTTGCTTCTCTCCTTTCTTAAACTCACCTATTTGGATTGAGTTTGGTGTGAGGATTTGTGAATGCTAATGCCCCTATTTATAGTAGAAGGGGATGGCACAAGGGTAAATAAATCTAACCTACTTTATCTTCATTTGTGGCCATTGGATCTAGGTTATTTGGGAGCATTCATCTTGGCCTTACACCACACCCTTCTAGCTTCTTCCAAAGCTTTATGACTCACCTCCTTGATGAGGTCATTGATGACCTAAATCTCTTGGCTTCTAGGTTACACTTCCTTCCTCCTTTGGCTTAGTTTTTCTCTAGGTAAAAATATATTTGGGGATCCTAATGAAGTTTTATGCACACTTTCTCATTGGTTTTGAATTCTTGAAGTTCTTAGCTTCATTTTGAGACCAAATTTGCCTATCTTCTCTATTGGTTTCAATCTTCAACAATTAAGGAAATGACCTTGACTATACTTGTTTTCATGCTAGATTTATGCTTGTTATTGTGCTCTATTTAGATTTGATACTTAGTTAGTGGATTTAGAGTTATAATTTAGTTTGTATAGGTTTCTAGCTTGTGTTTAAATTAAAATTCATAAGTTAATTTAATTAGTTTAGTGTCCAATTTTCCTATTGGCTAATGGATTGACTTATCTCTCCTTCCCTCTCTCCTACACACACACACATGCACAACAATAGCATACACACACATGCACAACAATTACATCATCACATGCATCATGTTATCCTCTTCCATTTTCCCTTAGAAGTCTTCATGCATTTGTAGTGGTTCATGACTCATCTTGCTTAGGGTGGTGACTCATGGCTTAGGTTGGTGATTCACTCATGTTTAGGGTTGTGATTCATCTTTTAGAGTTATGACTCATATTAGCATGTGTTTATTTAGTTACTTAAATAATTTTGTGTTTTACCCCTCTCACATGCCTACAAGGAAATTCTTCTATTGGTGGATTGGATTTCACATGGATTCCACTTTATTATAGCTAATTAGAGCCTTTGGATTACCTTTACAAGTTTAAATCTTGACCTTTAATGTTAATTGTGATTATTTACTTTTCAAAGCTTAATTAAAGTTTGATTAACATCTTAATTAAAACCTAATTATCTCTTGACTATTGCATAATTGGTGTTTAGAGTATTTTATGGCCATTGAGGATTTATTTTGTATTAATCCCAAACCTTTATTGGTCTTTAAATTTTAATTAGTTTAATACACTCTATTTAATGGCTATTAATATTAATTGCAAAGAATTGTCTAAGTATTCCATTATTGTAAATTTAATTGCTCATTAATTATTAATAATTGTCCCTTAATTGTTTCAAGTGTTTAGATAATTCTTTATGGCCTTTTATGAATAAATATGAGCTAGGTATTAATTCTAGGGTTTTACAAAATTTAGTTTCTTAATAAATTATGAAAATTGAGACTTAGGTTTTCTTTAATTAATCCCTTGATTAATAATGAAAATTTACTTACTCATTTTGTTTAGTGAAAGTCTAAGTGTCTACTAATTTGTATTATTTTCCCCTATTTCTAGATGTATTTCCCTAACATTTCCTTGCTCTCTTTTGGTCCTTAAAGAACCCTAATTTCATTTCGGAATTGTTTGTATTTTTATGGTATTTTATGATCCCAAACAAAACTTAGAAAAATAAAACATTGGCTACCTTAAATTCTAAGGAGAAATAATCTAATAGATAGAATAAATATATCTCAAAATTTGAGACCACATATTCACCTATTTAAAATAGGTGCCATCAACCAAAATATTGTATTTTTAATAATTGTCAATTTGGGATATTACAGGCCCTAAGTTCGAATAAATATTTCTCCATTCATGCAATTGCAAAGCAGCAGAAAATGTTATCCATTAATAATTATTTTTCTTTTTCCTCTAGCAAGTTATTCATTAATTTTAAAATAGAAATCCATTGTTTCGTATACTTGACATTTGAGTTTCTTTTTTCTTTTTTTTTTCCCCTTTTGGGGCTCTTAGTCAATGGAACATATCGAAAAAAGAAATATAGAATCATTGAGGAGGATAACGTAGTTGGTAGGAACGGGTAAATTAATTTTCTTTTAATACATTAATATATTTTCAATTTCGTATGATCGAATGGAACTTATAGAAGCAAACTAAAGAAACTAAGCTCCCAGAAACTCCAACGAAGGCGTGAATTGTATATATACACACTGTTCAATCAAATATGCACAAAAATATTACGAATAAAAAATTACATATCAAATATAAAGAATGGGAAAATAATTTTTTTTTTTTAAAAAAAACCTATACATTTATCTTATTGATGTCCTTATATTCTTCATACTAAACTACAATATAAATAAAAAGCAAACCCGTGGAATTCAAATAACTCAAGAGAAGAAATTAACCTGTCCCTGTTCTAATCTAAACTAAGAGATGCTCATTGCATGAGTTATATATACAAGGGAACTCTACATTGACCAAACAAGCATATATTCTAAACGATGATGGATCATAATAAAATTTCTCTCTTCCTTGAAATTCATATTGCTTGCTTTCTTTTGTGTTCATCATACCAGCACACTTCAGGACTTACAGAAACTGAAGCTCTTCTTAGATGGATGCAAAGTCTTCCATACCAACCAATTCTGGATTCATGGGTTTCGCCTCCTCAAGCGAATTCTAGGGCAGCCCAAACCCCATGTTCATGGCGTGGAATAAGGTGTGATTCTCAAGGAAGTGTGGTCGAACTCAACTTGAATAACACTGGTCTCAAAGGTACCTGTTCTGTCCTAAGAACATAGATTGATCGGACTTGACCAAGGAACAATTCCTAGGGCCTACGTACCCTTGAGAGGGATCAAAGTCCACGTAGTTCGATATACATATAAGGGGGTGGTGTGTGTGCTCTGTGTAAATCCAGAATGGGTTCTCGCGTGTGTCATTCACCAGGGAGGAAGTCTCCTATTTATAGGGGAAGGTAACTGCTCCGACTTCGTCAGTTATCGCCTGTGGCGGTATAACCGCAGGCGGGTACTTCACTTGATGAACTGGGCTTCTTGGCCCAATTTCCGAGGTCCATAACAGTTGCCCCCCAGCCCGGTAGTTCAGGTCTCTGAGCCGCTGGGATGCACTGTTTGTTTAATTGAGACACACGAACTTGGTTGAGGTATACATTGCTTATCCGAGTTGTTTGAGAAGAAATGAGATCCCTTGCTTGCTTTCGTAACAATTTTTCTCGGTCTATATTCCTGCATTTAATACCATGTAAGCAAATCATGATCAATGAAAAATACTTACTGTTTACACAAATTGTTTAGCTTGCTCATTTCGAATGCTTGTCTGAGTTTGCACTAATCTCGGTTATTAATAACATGTCTTTCCACGAACAACTCGTCATCCACTCTGTTGCCCCCCAGCCTGGTAGTTCGAATCTCGGGATTGCCGGGATGCATTTAAGATTTAACTAAGATCTGCACATGAAATTTAGATTTTAACTTTACACAAAAGCTTTGATTTTGACTATAATCCACCTTAAAGAATGTACATGAAGCCCAGATTTTAACCAGATTCAGTTAAAACCGAGCATTCATTCAAAAACTTTTCACAGATCACTGATTTAAACTAGATTCAGTTTAAATCGAGGCTTCCTTCAAAATTTTACACAGATCCCTGATTTAAACCAGATTCAGTTAAAATCGGGTCCGTTTTCAAAACTTAAGCATTGCTATCACAAATAAACCAATAAAGGATTTTAAATACACGGAACCTGGATTTTAACCAGATTCGGTTTAAATTGGGTCCGGATTCAAAAACTCTCCTGGATCCCGAATATTAACTAGATTCAGTTAATTGGGGCCACCTTCAAAAATTATCACGGATCCCGGATTATAACTAGATTCAGCTAACCGGGGGCCGCCTTCAAAACTTTACGCGGATCCCGAATTTAACTAGATTCAGTTAACTGGGTCCGCCTTCAAATCTTTACACGGATCTCGAATGTTAACTATATTCAATTAACCAGGTCCGACTTTCAGAAATTCACACGGAGCCGGGATTTGAACCAGATTTGGTATAACCCTAGCATGTTTGATATTTGCATCTGAGTTGTTCCAGCTCAATTTACTTGCGTCCGAGTCTTGATGAATTCGTACTCATTCATATTCTGCTGTTGATTTGCCTTGATCTTGGTTGATGGTGAACATGCTTTTTTATTAGCAACATTCAAGCAACCGTATAACATTTGAAAATTCAAATAACCCTTTGTGGGCTTCCGTTATTTATTTTTAATCCATTGACAACTGTATAGTAGTTGCCCCCCAGCCTGGCAGTCAAAGGCCTTGGGCTGCCGAGATGGATCTATTGTTGAACCTGGATATCTGAGTTACTGGTTGACATTAAAATTAATCGCCCCCCAATCCGGGTTGGCATTAAACTTGACATGCTTCATGAAAACGAGTTTGTGCACCTCGGATTCATGCATGTATATTAACTTGACATGATTCATGAAAACGGGTTTGTGTACCTGAAAACGGGTTCATGCACCTCGGATTCATGCATGTATGACATGATTCATGAAAACAGGTTTGTATACCTCGGATTCATGCATGTTTTCAGAATTGGCAGCATGCCGAATAAGTTTTATCGGGTTCCGCCTTCGAAACTCGTCTGAGTTTTATTTGATGACTGGGCCAGAGTCAAAAATTTACTGCACAGTATGTGGGTCTGGGACCATCCATGAGCTATCAACCCGCCTGAGTGGCTAACCAAACATTATGTGGGTCTGGGACCACCCATGGGCTATCAACCCGCCTAAGTGGCTAACCAGAAATCATCGACTTTACCGTGTTCCGAAGAAAGCACGTTTTAACCTTTACATGATTTTCGGAAACAGGCTTACGCACCTAAGATTCCTACATGTTTAACCTGGTGGCATTGCCATCTTACACGGAGCCCAGATTTTAACCAGATTCGGTTTAACCGGGGTCTGCCTTCGAATCTTTACACGGATCTCGGATTTAAACCAGATTCAGTTTAAACCGGGTCCGCCTTCAAATCTTTACACGGATCTCGGATTTAAACCAGATTCAGTTTAAACCGGGTCCGCCTTCAACATTTTGTGGTGGACTCCTGATCTTCAAAATGCTGAGATAAGAGAATGCGATGCATGTTTTTCTTCAAAGGATCACATGCATTCAAGGTTGTTGTGCAACAAGATTTCAGGAGATTATTCTCACATTGGCTGCACAGCTGAGACTGATCTAAACTATAGATGTGCCTCATCATATTCAATTTCTAATTTATGCTGTAAATTTCTGCAAAGATTAGTTTCCAACTAAGCTTTTCCTTAGCATGCCAATCTGTAGCTTTTGAAGCTTCAAAGAGTTTTCTAAAGACTTCATTTTAGCACTTCAGCGTTAACATAAATGTCAAGAGATCTTAGAATTTTATGCTCTATTTTATGAGCCTAGGGAATAGACAAGTCCTCATCTTTCAATGTCCCAAAGGAAAAAATTCCAGTAATAAGTTCCACGGCCAACCCCATTGCCGAAATGTTACCCATTCTTGAACACGTGGAAATTTTCTAGAAAATGGACCCACAAATATTTCATGCTTATAACCAAAAGTAGGAAGAACCATAAATTCTGTCGGGGACCCCAACTGATCAAAAGCTCTTAATGTCCTCATGAACAAGTTAGCTCTAGTTTTAAACAGCAATATTCCAAAGTTCGGAAAAACGTGAATTTCTCCATATAATGGAACATTTTCCATTTTACACATCAAAATAAAGAATAGAATTGGCATGTGCATACAATATTGTGACCACAAAAGCTACTATATATTTTCACATCCAAAGTAAGGAGAGTTGAAGAAAATGGAACCTTAATGCATTTATCAGTTGGGGAAATCGGTGCATACTCCCATAGGCCTCCTCATATCTTTCCATTAGTAAACACAGACAGCTAGCTCCACATGATTCATAGCAATTAGCAATAATAAATGGGGGCTTAGATAGCCCACTAAAATTTGAAGCTTACCTGATATGGCATGGTATCTTTCAATGATAATTTGAATCTCCTCTGTTGATGCATTTTAAATTGGGCAGGTTCATTGGGCTTGGGTCCTTCTCTTTGCTTTATTGACAATCAAGCAAACAATAGTTGTTACATGTTGAACCACCATTCTAATTATGCAGCATCTTCAATCCCCTAGAAATTGATGGGGTTGGGCCTGCAAGTATGTTATTATTTATAGAAGCTTGCCTTTGGGAAGCATCTTGCAGAGTCTTTGCCATGAGCATAACGAAGCCTCTTTGCAATTTAAAAATTCCATATGGCTACATTTTATGCAGCAACCTCAGGATAACACCCATAGACTCCTGCATCTCTTTTAAAATAATGAATTGTAACTCCCTTATTGACTGAGGCATGAACAATGATGGGAAGGGTGACGTGAATAAAAGAATGGGAATGACCCCGAGTTCCTGCATCTCTTTTATAGCTAGAACCAAGGAGAGTTATCAACCGTCATACAAGACAATAATTGAAATAGATTGACATGTACACGTGACCTATGAAGGATTATATGGTGTCTTCTCAGGATTGGAATTATCTCGGACGTCTCTTGAAACCTCGGACCAGTACCTCGGCATAAGCTTTGATCCATCTCGGAATTTCAGCATCCGACCTCGTCCTCTCCAAATATTGGCAGCACATAATCTTGGTTCATCATCGCCTCAGCACCTCCTCACGTTGGCAGATCATCATCTCGGCTCTTTATCAGGAAAACTCAGAATACGACTTTGAATCTTCTTCCCTTCATATAGGAAGGTCGGCACTTTAAGACGATAATCTCGGCATTTAATGATCTCGACCTTCATGATTTCAGCACCTCATCATGTCGGTAAATCATCATCTCGTCATCTTTTGGTTTGTTTTGTCGGCATCTTTGCGTCTCAGGATCTCAACACATCGGATACCTTAGGCATTTCGAATATCTCTCCCATCTCGGACATTATCATCTCGTCATCTTTTGGTTTGTTTTGTCGGCATCTTTGCGTCTCAGGATCTCAACACATCGGATACCTTAGGCATTTCGAATATCTCTCCCATCTCGGACATTATCATCTCGGCATCATACACCTCGACACTTCCTGATCCTCCCACTCAAGTTACTAGCTGGCACAACTCAGCTTGACATCTCAGGACATCTCGGTGATCTCGGCTCCAAGGTTCTACATGTCGGTTTTACGTTGCCATGGCCACGGATTGATGGCTTCAACTCCAATCTTGGCCTGTTGATGAAAAGGACCTCGGTCATTGCATGAAGGCCGACTTTGATCCTGGCCGACAACCTCTTGGCCACGTTGTGAAGAGTATCCTGGCCACGGACTCAGACGATTTCACGTTGGCATCTCGGATAGAAGTTATTTTGATTCAATCATCTCGGTTCTGGTGGTATCTCGGTCTCGAACAAGAATCAAGACTGCCGATATTGTGAATCTGAATAATGGTAGCCTTCAATCATACCTTGTCACCGAGAGAGACACACAATCGAAACTCCTCCTCCTTCCAATATTCCGGACCTTTGATTTGCACCCAACGGAGGATTTTAAATACCCCCATCAAGAGGCAAAATCCCAGAATACATTCGAATCACGAAAGCCAGAAACACCAGTAATGAGCATGAGAGAAAGGGCACGCAAGAATAGCTCAATCTTGAAACAGGAACCTTTTAGAGAAGTAAATGCTTGAGAAATGTTATGGACCCAAGAACATGGGCCACGAAGCCCAATTCATCATGCCATCATCTGCGGTAACCACCCCCATTAATATCGCCACTCACAGCATATCTCGGGATCACGAACCCATGAGTAGCCGAGCATCTCGGATACCAATTCCCACTACCACTCCCTATAAATAGGAGATCACCCCACCGGTGAACGGTACGCAAGACCAACACATCTCTCTTCCCACTAAGCACACACCCCACACCCAGTGGCCAAACGCCGAAATATCACTCGAACTACGATGGCTTTGATCCCTCACACAGGGTACGTAGGCCCTAGGCAGTGATCCTAGTTCAAGCCATAATCCAGACCGATATAACCTACACTCGAACATTTGGCGCCGTCTGTGGGGACCCTTAAAAAGGTCAACCACGAGGTTTTAAGGACACGTATCAATGGCAAGATCGAAGAGAACTTTAACAGCTCCGAGTACGCAGGAGCCGGAAGAACATGGAGAACAAATAATGCAAGCAGATCAACATGATCGTACCAATCTCGACTTGGAACAGGTAATCGTCGAGACGGAAGAAGAATCAAACGCTGCCGACCCCGACGTCCCGCAAAATGACGTGTTAGTGCTTGAGGAAACTCAAGCCATTGAAGGTGGTTTTCAGGAGGAAGTTCAGGTTGTCAACCCGGACATTCTTTTGCTGCAGAATACAGTAGGCTCCATCCTTAACAGAATGGAGGGAATGGAAACCCGCCACAATCTGCAAATTCAAGAAAGCGCTCATGCGCACCAGGAAGAAATGGTCCGACGTGATGAGGAATGGAGGAACTTCTTCCAGCAATTTGTTGACCAAACTGACAAACGAAGTTCTGCAACCAACAGAGATGACGCGGAACCAAGTCGGCATGGCTCCCACTCCCATGGGGAGCGGCCGAGTAGCGGACGCGATAGGGACCGGAGTAGAGACCGCGAGTCATCTCGGGAAAATGAGCGAGATGAACAGAACAGACGTTCGGGCAATAATGGACACCCCGAAAGGCAAGCCCGGATAACCGGCACTAATGAAGAAACTGATAGGCGCGATCCAGTGTCAACTAGGGCGCAAGCAGGAGGAAACTTGAGGTCCTCTAGGGAGCGGGTCACACCCCCTTCGGACGAGAGCGACAGAGACAGAGTAATAACTCCCTTCACTAAAAAGATCATGGCAGCACCCTATCTGAAGGGCCTTGACACTAAGGATTTCCCTAAATATGACGGCAGTCAGGACCCGCAAATCCACATCAGTAAAGATCGCTACAATACGGATAAACAACGTGACCGAGGTAGGGACAGAGTACCACGAGAACAGCTGAGGAGGACGGGTCATCAGAGGCCGCCCTCTCAGGCTCAACAACACGAAGAGCCAGCGGAATGTCATCTTCGGCCTCTACCTCCGGCTCGGCCTCAAGGGTTTTCTTCTTCCTCATCCTCCTGGTTTTCTTCGCCGAAGGAGGATCAGATGGTTCAGGGACAGATGCCGCCCTCTTGGTAGCCGGAGTCATTGGTCGAGATGAAGTAGCGGTGTTCGAAGGGCGAGCAGTGACGTTAAGATAATCGGGCCTCTTACCCATCGGATCACCTAAAAGACATAGAAAACACAAAACGGGTTAATATCAAAACTCGTTAATAATGTACTACACGAACAAATAAAGCGATCGTCATACCTGTAGTGGGTGATGGCTGTACAAAAGAAAAAATGTATTCGGCCGAGTCCTCTAAGGGCTCTTTATTGATAAAAGTAGAAATAAAAGCAACGGCGTCTCTCTCCTGTGCAGTCATGTGAAAAAGCGGGGTGAAAAATTGCTTGGCGTCAAATCGGTGGTGCTCTCCGGTCCAATACAAAGGAAATCGGCCTTCAAGCTCCCCTGAAGTAGACGTCTGAAGAAACCACGGGATATTACCCGCCTTCGCAGAAACCTTAAAAAAGGAGTTCTTAAAACCCTTCTACGAATCGGTGAAAGGCTTGAGAAACTTGCGACCAAGTGAAGCCCGTAGAGACGTCCACCCAAATTTTAGCAAATCTCCATCCACGGAAAGATTGTTCTCTAACGGAACAAAGAAGTAGCAGAACACTGGCATGGAGCAAACTAGATCATACTTATTACAAAAACTTTCAAAGGCAATGGCGAAAGCCCAGCCATTGGGGTGAAGTTGCGATGGAGCCATGCAAAAGTGGCGGAGAAGCTGCATCTGGAAATTCGAGAAAGGGAATTCCAGCCCAAGTCGGGAGACACATTGTCTGTAGAAGAAAAAGAATGGTGCTTCATCCTCCCGACATGCTGATGCCACTGACTCACTAGTTGAAGGAGGGGATACGGTGTAACAATCACCACCCCGGATTACTTTAGCGATTGTCTTAACCGAAGACCTATTCCTCACATTGGTAACGACTTCACTAACGGCATACCGGTTGATAGTCGCCATTACGGGGATACCAGAGGAAACGGACTCGCCGGCCTCCGATTGGTTGGTTTGATGAGTGGAAGAAGACATAAATACCTAAAAATAAAAAATAAAAACTGAGTCAAAACTCGGGGGTACCTGAAGTCTTAAAATTTTCAGGAGTTTGTGAAGCCCAAGGCGTTAAGATGGGGAAAGCGGCGGCAGATCTCCAAGGCCTTTGTTTACAGCGGCAGTGGTCCAAGATCTGCTCGGCTTCTTGTTCGAGTCCCCGATTAGAAAAGTCGATGGCCTTATACATGCATTCCTCGCAAGGACTGTTATCTTCGGCCGAATGACCTCGGGCTGAACTGTCAAGAGCCACGTGTCGTGCAACCGAGGGGCCCGGCGAAGTAGTGGATAACGGCTCAAACGCCCGAACTTGAGGGTAACCTCAGCCTCTGCTACCAGAGGACGGACTGAAACCTCTGGTTGAATGACCACCCCGGGGAACAGTAGCACCTAGAATGGAACGCCCACCTCGGGAGGATCCGCTGCCATACGAGGGACGAAGCAAGTCTTCCATCCTTTCTTTTTCCCCGGGAAGAATGGACCACAGCCACATTTTAGTCCGGCCTGGAACTCTTTTCAGTAACTCTCTATCCTCCTCGGGGATGGGCCGACCGTACATGTCTACTAATGGTGGTTGGGGATCCATCTTTTGAGAAACGGCTAAAATATCTAAGTCGTACGCAGTTGGGATTATTAAGCAAATTAAAAAGACAAGAACAACGTCAAGAGCTCGAGAAAGCGTAAATGGTGTACACAGTTAGAGCATACAAATGGTTCTCATTTTCCCAGAAATCCCAATTTTCTAACGACTCAAATAAGGTAACCTCACTATGGCTCTCAGCATTTTCTTTCCCTCAGAGAGGAATTCAGAATCATCATCGTCGTTTATACTACCCACCAAGAATAGAAGAACTTTTTAAAGCAATATCAAGAACAAAAACCAAGGCGTGCAAAGGCGTTAAGGGAATGGAATAGGGGCTTAAAGAATGCATTTCAAAATCACCACGATCAGCTAAAGTAAATAAACTGAAAATGCCAAGAAAACTTACTCGCAAATGCGTGGAAGATGAACTCTGCGCAAGAAAACGAGGAAAGAAGCTGCTCTACCAAAGAAGAACTTCACCAGAATAAAGATACGCGAAAAGGTGAGAGCGGAGAGGCAAAACACCTGTACTTATAATAAGGAAATTAACACTCGTGACGGTTCATCACCCAGAGGTTTCACCGGTTACAAGGTGCCAGGAAGGTGACTGTACAGATTTCGGAAACTTAAGTGAAAAGAATTGAAGGGGATAGGGCTGAGCCCTATTAAAAACCCTAAAAAGCAATCATGACTGAGGGGAAATGACGTAGCGCATTAAATGAGCACGATAACCGATGGTGGCTTTTTGGGGGAACGCAGCGTTACAGATTCAAACGAAACAACGCCCTAAATATACCGGGGTTATTAGAAAGACGGGCACGGCGACGGATATGACCACGGGCTACCTAACAGGAGGTATCTCGGGTAGTAATAACACACCTCGGCAATTCTTAGAAAAGAGTTGTTAACTTCATAACATCAAGGCCAGATGTGCGCATAGAAGTAAAGGCACCAGGGGGTTTCGAACCTTCGACCTGTGGAAGCGACGCAACCTTAAAGGCATACAACCTTAAAGGCATACTAGAGTGATCGGACGGTAAGAATCAGGTCGAAGTGGATCAGAAGACACTAAGTCAGGAATAATTAGCGACGTACCCCGACGCCCCAGGCATTAGTGTTATCGGGCTGGGGGGCAACTGAACGGATAATGATGCATTCGCGAGACTGAAAGACGCGTGTCATGGCCGAGATGGAGTAGCGAAAAACTGCCAAATCAAGCGACAACTCGGAGTTAATACATGATTTAATCAAGCAACCAGTACATCCCGGCAGTTCATGAACTTGAACTACCGGGATGGGGGGCAACTGTTATGGACCCAAGAACATGGGCCACGAAGCCCAATTCATCATGCCATCATCTGCGGTAACCACCCCCATTAATATCGCCACTCACAGCATATCTCGGGATCACGAACCCATGAGTAGCCGAGCATCTCGGATACCAATTCCCACTACCACTCCCTATAAATAGGAGATCACCCCACCGGTGAACGGTACGCAAGACCAACACATCTCTCTTCCCACTAAGCACACACCCCACACCCAGTGGCCAAACGCCGGAATATCACTCGAACTACGATGGCTTTGATCCCTCACACAGGGTACGTAGGCCCTAGGCAGTGATCCTAGTTCAAGCCATAATCCAGACCGATATAACCTACACTCGAACAAGAAAGATTTTAATCTTCAATGGCAAAATGTTTGTAGCAGGCTCGGTGGAGAAACCCAGAATCAAAGTTCAAAATTGGAAATCATGAATCACGGGTAGAAAAGTATAAAATTGTCGATATTATGAATGTGATTCATGGCGGAAACTCAATTGCACCTTGCGCAGTAATTCTTTAGGTTCTCTAATGAATATTGTATCACAATAATCCTTAGACTGCAACTATATTCGATCATTTGGTCACGGGAATCAAATCAAAAGTTTACGGAGTCCCCACGGAAGGCGCCAAATGTTCTGTCCTAAGAACATAGATTGATCGGACTTGACCTAGGAACAATTCCTAGAGCCTACGTACCCTTGAGAGGGATTAAAGTCCACGTAGTTCGATATACATATAAGGGGGTGGTGTGTGTGCTCTGTGTAAATCCAGAATGGGTTCTCGCGTGTGTCATTCACCAGGGAGGAAGTATCCTATTTATAGGGGAAGGTAACTGCTCCGACTTCGTCAGTTATCGCCTATGGGGGTATAATCGCAGGCGGGTACTTCACTTGATGGACTGGGCTTCTTGGCCCAATTTCCGAGGTCCATAACAGTACCCTTAAAAACTTGAATTTCTCAGCTTTCCCAAATCTTGTTCTTCTTAATCTCAAATTTAGTCAGCTCACTGGTCCCATACCAGAATCAATTGGGTTTCTCTCAAAACTACAATTCCTTGATCTTAATCCTAATTATCTCAATGGCACTATACCTCTCTCTCTTTCTAATCTTACTCAACTTTATGAGCTTGACCTTTCACAGAATTATATAACTGGGATATTGGATCCTCGTCTATTCCCTGATGGATCTGATGAACCCAAAACAGGTTTGATTGGGATAAAAAATCTTGTGCTTCAAGGCTTGCTCTTAGAGGCAAAATTCCAAATGAAATAGGCAATTCGAAACAATTGACTATTCTAGCTCTATATCAAAATAGCTTTTACGGTCCTATACCTTTGTCTTTAGGGAATTGTACACATCTAAACATTCTCTCTTTGGCTGCAAACAGCTTCTCAGGTACAATTCCCCCTATTCTTGGCAAATTACCAAATCTAACTGATGTTCGCGTATTTTTCAACAATTTCTCTGGTCCTTTACCACAATAGTTTCAAAATCGTTCTTTTATTATGCTCAATCTTTCTAATAACAACTTCACTGGCCATTTACCACCACAAGTATGCAAAGATGGTAGCTTACTTGAGTTCACTGCAGCTTACAATAGTTTCACTGGTCCAATCCCCATGAGCCTTAGAAACTGCACATCTTTAGTTAGACTTCGTCTTGAACAAAACCAGTTGACAGGAGGTGTAGACAAGGATTTTGGAGTTTATCCCAATCTTACCTACGTTGACCTCAGCTACAATAGACTTCAGGGTATGCTCTCTACAAATTGGGGTTCCTGCAAGAGCTTGCAAAATCTTAACTTGGCTGGAAATTCAATAGTGGGAATTTTACCTGGTGAGATCTCTCAGTTGAAGCACCTACAAAAGCTTGACTTGTCTTCAAACTTAATATATGGTGAGATTCCTCCTCAAATTGGAATTACCTCAAGCTTGTACTATCTACATCTGGGTGGCAACAATCTTTCAAGTTTGATCCCAAAAGACATTGGGAAGCTTTCTAGTTTGCAGTCTTTAGATCTGTCAATGAATAGCTTAAGGGGACCTATCCCTTATCAAATAGGTGATTGCTATGAGTTGCTGAATTTAAATCTTAGCAACAATTACTTTACTGGCAAAGTCCCATACCAAATAGGAAATCTTGTGGCTTTACAAGATTTTTTGGACTTGAGTTACAATTCACTTTCTGGAGAAATCCCCGTTGATTTCAGTAAACTCAACAAGTTGATAAGCTTGAACATGTCTCGCAATAATTTGTCAGGTCCCATCCCTAATTTCTTAGCAACAATGTTAAGCTTGTCAAGCATCAATCTGTCCCATAACAATTTGGAAGGTCCTGTACCAGATGGTGGAATTTTTAATTCTACTAATCCAGTGGATCTAAGTAACAATAAAAATTTTTGTGGGAGGATCCAAGGTTTGAAACCTTGCAACATTTCAACCACAAAATCACATGGTGGAACTAACAGAAAGAAAATGGTGATAGCTATCACTTCTTCTTTGGCTGTGGCATTCTTTTTGTTGGGAGTGATTGGGAATTTTATTGTTCTCTATAAGAGAAACTTAAGAGCTGTTGAACATAACACCGGACACAGTGAAGAAAATCCATTCTTCATATGTCACTCTGATGGCAACATTATGTATGAAGACATAATTGAAGCAACTGGGAACTTTGCTGAAAAATACTGCATTGGGGAGGGAGCTTTTGGTAAAGTTTACAAATTGATATTACCAGGGGACAAAAAATTTGTTGTGAAAAAGTTGATATGTGAAGCTGATGACCTTGATATGGAGAGTATAAAAGCTTTCAAGAGTGAGATCAAAGCCTTGACGGAAACAAGACACCGTAACATTTTAAAGTTGTACGGGTTTTGCAAGCGGAGGTCACACACGTTTCTGATTTACGAGTTCATGGAAAGAGAGAGCTTAGCTGATATACTTAGAAATGATAAAGAAGGATCAGAGTTGGATTGGTCAAAGAGGTTTAATACTATCTTGGGTGTAGCACAAGCTTTATCTTACATGCACCATGATTGTGAGCCACCTATTGTTCATAGAGACATATCAAGCAAAAACATTTTACTATCTTCAAATCTTGAAGCTTATGTCTCAGATTTTGGCACAGCAAGGTTCTTGAAGGTTGATTCCTCAATTTGGACAACATTTGCTGGCACGTATGGCTATGCCACTCCGGGTGAGTTCAATATGAAAGGCTTGTTTAACTTTACTCAAAACTAGAGTTTTTTGTTTGTTTGGTGAAAACTCGAGTTCTTATATATATTAATTTAGACAATCACTTCATTTTGCCTTGTGCAGAGCTTGCGTACACAATGGCAGTGACAGAGAAAGTTGATGTGTATAGCTTTGGTGTTTTGGCTATTGAGGTGCTTATGGGAGAGCATCCTGGTGATTTAATGTCCCGTAACGGCGTAACCTAAATGATGGCATTAATCAGATCAACTTCAAAGAGATTCTGGATTCGCGTTTATCATCAACGAATCAGCAAAACTTCAAGAAATTTGCTCTGATTTGGGATCTAGCTCTTTCATGCTTACAAGCAAACCCTCAGTCTTGTCCAACCATGCGAGGTGTCGCCCAGTTGATGGAAAAGGAGAGTTCTCATAAAACATGATTGGTGTCTGATTTTACTTTCTTGATCAGATTCCAAATTTTGTCTGTTCAGTTGAGTTGAGTTCGGTATGAAAGTATTGGTTAATATTGAATTTTGGATTTAGTCCTTATAGTTTTAAGTCACTAGTTTTAATCCCTATAATTTCAAAGACTTGGTATGAGTCTAAATTTTGGGATAAAAACTAAAACTCGTTAAAATAATAGAAACCAACCGTTAAATTAAGACCAAATTAATTCTTATGAAACAATAAGGATCAAAAGCAACAATTTGAAATTATTGGAACTACAATCAAAACAAGGACCAATGACAGTATTTGAGCATTGTAATTTTCTTTCTTCCTTTTTTCCTTGGCGATGGTGCAATATGTTGTGGACTACCTTTTTCAATCTTACATTGACGAGATCGTTTCTGCATGTTAAATTGTTGTGTCATTGTTTATTTTTATTTTTATTGCTAATTTTATATTTACTTGTAAATCAAACAACGTATGTAATAGTTAGGAACAAGTTGACTAGGTAAAATTTGACCTGGTTATCACATTATAATTTTTGAGAAGATAGGTTGAAAAGAGATAAATTAACCTATTCAGGATAATGTTGTACACAAGGAATGATAATAAACTTATATATTTATCTATCACATAGTGAGACGCTACTGTTCGGACAGATGCTGGCAATCGTTTAGTTGAGGAATTTTCGGGACGAACACAAAGATTTTGGTTCGTCCAGAACCAATTGTGAGTTTCGTCTATATTTCATTCAATAATGAAAGGCTCTGGAATCCGGATGTTGGGTTGATCGATTTTAATTTGATTGTTTTTATTTCGTTCTGTTTCTATTTATTTTGTTTTTATTCTGTTTGAACCAAAAACCCCTGCATTTTTAATGTTTCTGCTTTGTTGTAACTATTCAATCAGACCCACTACGAATTCATTGGGAAAACAATCCAGGTTCCCTATTACTAGAAATCTTTTATTGAATCTAGTTATTTTGAGAGACACGGCAAATCTCTATCAAACTTCTTAGTTGTCGTTAGTTTGAAGTTTTGACTTCCTCCAACTGGTTTACCAACACAAGGGATTATCAACTCTCTTGATGATGGTTCGGGTTCAAGACAATCATCAACATTAGGCAGTCAGTTGAAAGATGTATCAATGTCGTCAATGTACCTTAAACAGAAATACAAGAATACAGGACCTCATCTCCTATATAACCTTTAGCTATAGAGCCTTCTGGTCACACCTTATTCCTTACATAAGATTTCAATTTTTTAAGGAACCTATAAAGTAAAGAACAAAAAAATGTTCATAAATGTTGAAATGTGCGATTAGCAAAGTTAGAGAATAATTCTTATGCACATATGTAAAATGAGTACCTCTCGATGGGATACATCCATCGATATTGAATTGGGCCAGCAAGCTTTGTTTCATGTTAAAGGTGGACTATCTAATGAACCATCACCGTGAAAAAAGATGGAGAAAAGATCATCTCCAAGTGACAATGTGTAAGAATAATTTTTTGTTGCAGTTGATCGAGCTCCTCAATAATCAAAACCGTGGAACACAATTTCCAAAAGAAAGAACATAGCTCCACCAAAACAATTGACATATTAGAAGGCAGTATATTTTTTATTGCCAACAAAAATAACCGTTGTATAAGAACATTTGAGTCATAACTCTTTAGCCCAATGACCTTTCGAACCTGCATAACAATACATCGTAAAATGTTGCTTGAATATACCCATCAGGAACTTTTATTTTCTTCAACTTGACGAGGAAGATTTCCTTTTTTGATTTTGTGAGGGTGAATTTTGTTGGTTGTAATTTGTCATGCTTATCTAGTCACATGCCTTCAGGAACTCCCATGTTCCATAAATCTTTGCTCGCTCGAAGATGATCTTTTGACTTGACTGGTTTATCAAGCATCATGTATAGCACATTGTCGCATGCATTTATCAAGCATTGTCGAGAAACCTTTCTCCCAGCTTTTGACTTGACTGGATTATCATGTATAGCACATTTATCAAGCATCATGTATAGCACATTGCTGACAACCTTTCTCCCAGCTTTAGCTGCATTGTCGTTTTTATAAACTGGAATGTAACATCCTAAAGCTTCTATAACATATCAACACTGGATAAAGTCTGAAGATGTCCTCTTTTTTCCTGTTGCCCATTGAAACCATTCTGTTGCAACTTAAACCTGTGCTTACCATCGAGAAACCTCTTATGAACCATGAAGCATCACTTTCAAATATGGAGAGGGCACACTGAGTTAGAGTCAAAATTGCAAGCTGGACACATCGTCCCAATATGCACATTCTATATGGATAATGTTCCTAAGCTAAGAAAGTCACTTATCGTCCATATCAAGGCTACACGAAAGTTGAATAATGTTTTCTTGTGCACGTCATATGTCTCGATGTCGACATTCGACAAGTCTAGCAATTCCGCAATAAACGGTTGGAGATACACATCAATGTCATTTTCCAGTACCGTTTTGCCTGGAATGATCATAGACAAAATGAAGGAGCTTTGTTTCATATGCATCAAGGGGGCAAGTTATAGGGAATTAAGACAATAGGTTAAATACGGTAACTTGTGTTAAGATTCCCAAAGGGATTAAAACTTTCGGTCACCAAAGCAAGTCGAACATTTCTTGGGTATGTCGTGAAAGTTGGAAAGTCTGAGTTGAATGCTTTCCAGACTTTTGCATCCCATAGATGTCTTAATTTATCATCTGTGTTCTTGTCAACTTTTTTCCCCCTCATATGCTCAACTATTTTAGATGACATAAACAATCTTTGTAAGCAATATTTTAAAGGAAAGTACCTGAGAATCTTTGTTGGTTTCTTCTTCTACTGTTTTCCCTTCTGAATTGTCTTGTACCTAAAAGTGTGACATCGCTTACAAGTCTCCCTGCAAGCATCATCTCCCCAATATAGTATACTATCATTCGGGCATGCATCAATTTTTTTGTAGTTCAAGTCTAATCTGTTAATAATCTTCTTAGCCTCGTAGAATGTTATGGGATCTCTACATCGTGGAATGCATCTTGTGCTAATTCCAGCAACATCGTCATTCTTTTGTCAGTGATCCCACACAAGTACTTGATATGATACGATTTGATCAAGAGAGATAATTTGGAGTATTTTTAACAACCTTGATATAAAGGATGATCTGTCTCATCCATACGGCTTAAAAATTCTCAAGTTGCCTCATTCCTCAAGAAAATAAGGTTTGCACCCTGAAATTTTGCGGTGAAGTTGTCATCTAGAAAACCAAAGGCATCACGAACAACATTGCTTACAGGATCATCTTTATCTACTTGAACTCCTATTGTGAACTTCAAGGAAGATGATCATCATATCTCATATGGGGTTTCTCACCATGAACTCCTCATAACGTATAGTATTTCAGGAAATACTCCACAAGCAAATATTCCTTGACAATTTCTCTTGTATTCCACCTCTTAAACATGCATCTACAACACAAGCACATGATCTTACCATTACAACTAGCATGAGAGAATGCGAAATCCAAGAAATTGTTTAATCCGGCCAAATATGCTGGAGAATTATGAAACAACTTGTGTTAGACCTGGCTATCACCCAGGGGGGTGAATTAGGTGTCTGATAAAACTTTGAGAACTTTGAAAGTCTTTTCGCAACTTACTGAAAGCAATTTGTTTGACAATAGTAATTTATATAGTGATAGTCAGTCATTCAAACATATATGCTGGAAATATATGTAACATCCTAAATTCCACACTTCAAAGCATGTCTGTTGACACTTAGTTTTAGAAAACTTAACAGAGTTTGAGGTGCTACAGCTCAAAGTAATGTAGAAACGGAGAGCATGCATTGACATTTGGACAGTGAGTATCTGATACAAAATGCCCGGACATATGCTGATGCCCTGACATAAACCGATATATTAAAAATTTTCCCGGAGGAATAATTCATGTGATACAATTACAGGGCTTTGTATAATTAGATGTTTACATGGTAACTATACAGCCTTAGACCAAGCCTCAGCTAGACTTTGAAAGAGAAGGAAATCACCAAGAGGGGGGGGTGAATTGGGGATTTCAAAATTCTTTTCGGTTCACCCACACAGCAGATAAAATCAAGCAAAGTGGAGATAGAGAAGAAAGGCTTGACACAGATGATTTATACTGGTTCGGTCTAACTCCTTGACCTACGTCCAGTCCCCAGTACTTCTGGGATTTTCTACTATCACTCAAGAACAATTACACTCTCTGTAAACGAAGGGCGCTCCCAACCTGAGACTCACTCCCCCTTACAAGTTGTAATTGCTTACAACAGATACACACTCTGTAAACGAAGGATGTTCCCGACGTGGACACACTCCCCCTTACAAGTTGTACTCTGTAATCAGATACACCCTATGTAAACGAAGGACACATTCCCCCTTACAAGTTGTAATCTGATTTTCCCAATCTCTAAGTCACCTGACTTGAGATCCTTACAATGAATGATATACAAGGAAATAAACTCTCTCTAAGAGTAGATGATGATACACACTGAAGCTCAGTAATATCCTAAGATATAGAAGTTGAACTCTATGTATGCTTTCTCTGTGTATGCGCTGGTTCTTGTTTTTGTTGCTTCGTTCTGCTGAGTTCAGTCCTTCAGGTATTTATACTAGTTGAAGAATGAGGACGGTTTAAGGACTTGTCCGTTTGAATATTTGAGTATGTCCGTTGAAGCTTGATTTCATAGCCGTTGAAGTGCGCTGACGATGGAGCGTGATATCTGGCAGAATATAATGCATCGGTTTTGATTCTTGTGATTGGTCCCATAACGCTGAAGAAATAGTGGAAGCTTCGTTGTATATGTCTGGCGTGAGAGCTGCCCATAATTTGCTGTCTGTACTTTGCTTCAGAGGATAAAGTAAAATAATGCAATTTGCATCCAGCGTATTTCCTCATTTGATTCTGGCTTCTGTAAACTCATGAATAAACTCGTTAAAAGCATTTGGTAATCTTACTCATAAATATTCAGATGAGAAATTTAAACTTTTCAAGACAGCCGGAAAGCTTCCAAACTGATATGGAGAACAGAGGTTGACTGTGCTTGAGCATGATTTATAGGTTGCTCAAGTAAGCATGTTAAATACCGAAGAAAATGGCTTCTGCTCGCTGCTGCTTGAGCATGCCCAAATTCATACTTGGGCAAGCTATTCCTGGGGCGAAGAAACGCCCTTGCCCGAGCAAGCACTTCGGCTTGCTCGAGCAAGCCTGCTCGAGCAAGGTCCTGACCTTGCTCGGGTAGGCTTCTCTCGGGGAAGGTTGCTCGAGCAAGGTTTCAGTCTTGCTCGAGTAAGCTTGTACTTGGGCCTTTTCTTGGGGGTGCCCGAGCATACTTTCTGAACATGCTTGGGCATGTTTTGCTCGAGCAAGATTTCAGCCTTGCTCGAGTACGGTATCTTACCAGTGCTTTTCCCGTTATTACTCGAGCATAATCTTTGCTTTGCCCAAGCAAAGTTCTTCCAGATCCAAACCCATACCTTTTGCTCGGACATTATGTTCTTTGAAGCTCCTGATTATATGTGAATAAGCTTGCTATTCTCCAGTACAGAGCTTCAACTTCCAGAGTATAGAGACTTTCAAGAAGCAATCACATTGGCAGCAGTTTCCAGCGAGGATAACGTCTTCGATATAAATCCAAATTTAGCCAATCAACCCATCTCAGAAAGCTCTTCAAATGATCCTTCCATTTCAATAAAAATCAGCTCCAAGCAAGATGTATTTCGTCCATTAACATCAGATCAAAGGAGGTTGATTTTATTCAGCGTTTTTCATCTATTCAGAGCAGTCTGTCAACTTCAAATCATCACAACTTCTTCAATTGATCTTTTTTTTCCGTGTTCTTGATGTTTCTGGAAAGGTATTTGAGCCTAGTTTCAAATAGCTCTGGTTTCATCTCAATCCGATTTGTCGTTTGAAAGATATCCTCAAAATACTGAAGCTTGGTCTGGACAGTGACGTTGATTTTTGATCCAACTTGTAAAATTCATAAATAATTCATCTGAACTCCTTTGGCCATGAATTTTTGTCCGAAGTTCGTGTTGGATGTCTAGTTTCATTTGCCGTTGGTTTCGTCTCAATCCGATTCCTGGTTTGAGAGATATTGTCGATTTACTGAAGGTCGCCAGAAACAGAGCTGAACAGAGGAGGCTACAGGAGAGCATACTTGCCACTCATGCTTGGGCAAGGTCGGATTTTGCTGAAAGTATGGCCTTGCTCGAGCATGCTTCTGACCTTGCTCGAGCAAGGTACTGTTTGGGCGAAAATATGGCCTGGAAACATGTTGCTCGAGCATGGTTCAATTGTTGCTTGGGCAAGGTACTGTTTGGGCATACTTTCCAGCTCCCGCAAGCATGCTTTTGGGCTCCCGCAAGCATGCTTCTGCTCGAGCATGAAATCAAGTGTGCTCGGGCAAGGTTCTGTTCATGTGAGAGAAAATGCTAAAATTACACAAATGCCCCAAAACAAATTAGTATTCTTCCAGAAGCTTGAACTTGCTCATTTTAACTCCGAATTGACCCGTTCCAGCTTCTATTTAATCACAGAAACCTGAATATTGATATTTCCATAATAATCAACAGATTCTTCTTTCTTCAAACCCAAGGTGCTAAAATTACATAAATGCCCTCCATCAACCAAGTATCTTGAACTTGCTTGTTTTAACTCCAAATTGCGCTGTTCCAACTTCTGTTTGATCCTGGAGACTTGAATATTAATATTTTCATAATATTTAACACTTTCTTATTTCTTCAAACTTCATTCTTCATTATATTAAACTTTGTATCTACATTAAACATAAGAATTAGTCAGAATATAAGATAAATGTAGTATACAAACTTTTTGCTCTAGAAAATGACATTAATATAAGACATCATCAAAACTAATCTGAACCAACATTCTCCCCCTTTTTGATGATGGCAAATACCTTAAGAAAAATATGTATATATAATAAATATATTAAACGCAACATATTTTCTTGCCATTCTCTCCCCCTTATTTGTCATTAGCAAAAAGTTGGGGTAATGAAGAAATACTTGTGGAGAGATAAATATGAAGTCTAATTAGAAATGATTGTCTTTCTTTAAGCATATTTTTAAAAAAAATGATTTTTTTTTTTTCTCCCCTTATTTGAGGATTATCTCATCTGAGTGAATTTAGCAATGTGTTTTCGTCATGGAACTCTTCACAGAGCATATCTCAGTTGAATGATGGAATATGAAAGCATTATTCCTCAATGTGATAGATTCTTCTTATAGTGCATGAGGGAATATCCGCGTACAAAATGAAACTGTGGCTGCAAATTGAAAACTTCTTTTTGGAAGAGAGATTTGTCAGTGCAACCAAATATCAAAGTATCCCTTTCTATATAATATTTTTCAAATAAGGATAATGAAAGGAAAATATGATATTAACTCATCATCAAAACTAATACGACAAAGTGAATGCGATGAGTATACTTGGAAAAATTTTCTTAAAAGTAAGGAAGATGAGCTCTTAAAATATTCAACACATGTGAAAGTGAAGCTCCCCTTAATGAATTCACGACTTATGAAATTCCCTAAAAAAAAATGATACCACATAATTGTAAAAACTTATGCTTTTTATGATGATTAAAAAAAATTAAAAGCATAAAAATCATTTTGAATATGAATGTGATCAGACTAAATTTCATGAAATAGAATTGAAAGAATAAGATCAATTTAGCCTAGCAATACATATATTATTTCATAATACAAATACCTCACTCAAGTAATATCGTAATTACTTGAGCCACATTCCTCTGTTGTTCATTGATGTATCACTGGCTAGCCAACGTATGATAATGTGATCAATATTGAAGATCTCCCAGATTTGATGCATAGGGAGAATAGTGTGAGTGAACCGTCGTTTGAATTCTTTAAAGCTAATTCCACGACTTTGCTCAAGTATAAGACTGATTGTACTCAAGTAAAACTCTTGCTTCTGTGGTTTATAGCGATGCCTGGGTAAGAACAGCAAGTATTCCCTTTTTAAAAATTCTTCGGCACACGACTTTGCTTGAGCAGGGTTTTTTTCTTGCTTGGGCAGAGTCATACTTTTGAGATTTTTCAAGTTGCTCGGGCAGGAGGCAGCGAGTATGCCTTTCCAGATGCGCTTAGTGCCCGACTTTGCTCGAGCAAGGATTTTTCTTGCTCGGGCAAGACTCTTGCTTTCGAGGTTTTAACGTTTGCTTGGGCAAAGTCAGCGAGTATACTTTCCAAATACCATGAGAGCACCCGACGTTGCTCGGGCATGAAATTTCTTTGCTTGGGCAAGGTCATACTCTTGGCATTTTTTACTCCTTACTTGGGCAACAGCAGAGAGTATGCTTTCACTTCAGACTTCAGAGCCCGTCTTTGCTTGAGCAAGATATTTTCTTGCTTGGGCAAGGTTATGCTTTTGCTAGATTTTGCCTTTGCTTGGGCAGGAGCTACAAGTATGCTTCTTTTTGAACTCGTTATTGCTCAAGCAAGATTTATCCTTGCTCGGGTAAGGTGATTGCCCACATATTTTTGAGATGAACAAGCCACTCAGATATTCACACTTTTCTTTTCTTTTTGATACTTTTGCCATCTTTGCTTGAGCAGATGTCGTTATATACTTGAGTAGACCCTTTGCTTTGCTAATTTTCACACTCTGCTTGGGCAGGCTGTTAGGTGTGCTCAAGCACCAATCTCTCTGTTATCCAGCTATGAAACAGAGGATCCTACAAAACAAATATGTGCTTTTTGGTACCCGATGTTTCTTGGGTCCACATGAAATTAGGCAAAACAACTCTTGTGCTCTTATATAGCTAAGACATATGATATTTGAGCAAAGAGTATATCACAAACTTCAAAAATGATATCCAATCGATTCAAGACATTGAACATACAGGTCAACGAATAAATGATGCCATGAAAGATAATAATATTTTTTTTTAAAAAAAATTACAATTTGTAAGCTATTCTACCGATGGTTAGTGCATTAATATTCAATGCACTAATGAACATTTTTAAATCTTGGACCAACCCAGCCAACTGAGAATTTATGCTGAAAGCATAACAAATTCACAAATCGAATTCCTTTTTTTTTAAGATAGATTTGAAACTCTTATATGATTGACTTATTGGACATAACTTCCAACTAGACAGAGAATAAAGAATAAAGAGTTCAAGTATCACACTAAATGCCGAAGATTAATTTGTGAATGACAGGGAAAATTAGATGGACAAAATTAAAACATATCCGACATTCAGTAAAGAGTGTTGACTTCCAATTTTGAAAACATCAGTTGAATGCAATTGAAAGCATGACTATTTCCCAAAAATATTTGAATGTATTTCTCATAAGCAGAGTGAACTGAAATTTGAAACAAATTTTAGAATTGTGGACTTCAAAAAACTTGAACTCAGAAGGTTATTCATTTACGGTCCATTTAGAAACCTGAAAAGCATTTTGAAAATCATATATAATTAATTGCTGATGGAATGCAACGATTGACAAGTATTCATTACCCACATATGTAAATTACTTAAGTGCAAAATAGGGTAAGGATCACCGTAATTCCTCTTGTCCTTATAGTATCTTGGTTAGTTGAGATGGATTGATGTAGATAACTCCTTTTCTGACATTCATCATCAACCTCAACCATTGCTTCTTTGGGCTTCCTCACGAGTTGAATTGTTTCTCCATATAGTTGCATTCCTGAGAAGCTTTTCCTTTGATCCCATTGATTCTTCTTTTGTTGTTCTCCTCAAGATAGTTGAACGATACTCTATGGTAGTTTGTTCTTGAGATGCAACATACTCTTCTTGCTTGTATCCATTGCTTCTTTTTATGTTTAGACCTTGTAGTTCTAGCAATGGTTTCTCCACGAGTTCTCCTATTTGATATAGGTACTGTGTTGTTTCTCATTGGTGCATGAGAAACTCTTGACTTCTTCATTGTACCCTTATGTAAATTGATCTTCAAATCATTCTGCACAGACAACGCAACAGATGGACATTTTGGTACCCTTTTGTGTTTGGGTCCTTCTGGGTTAGTTTGGCTCTTAGGGAAATCATAAGTTCCCTTTGGTACCCATCGATAATTCCCAACAGGTTTATCTCTTCTTTCTTTCATATGAAAACAAGATGAAGTGTTGTGTCCCTTTCGATTACAGTAATTACAATAAGCAAAAGGATTTGAGGTATGAACAGATTTTTGAAAATAATTCAAGTAAGATTTATGTCCATGTTTCTTCTTCCCTTTCTTCTTATCAAAATCAGGTTTATAACCAATTCCTGATTTGTCATTTGTGAACCTTTGCTGTTTTAAAATCACCTTGAGCATTTCACTACCTCTGGTGAACTTCTCAAGAGTTTTTGTAAGATGTAAATTTCTTTTCTCCACGATACAGCAATTGTCACAAACCTTTTCACAATCATTTCTAGAAATATTTTCAGAAGTGTTTTTAGAAATGTTTTCGCAAACCAAAACAGATGAAGATACATTCTGAACTTGTTCTTCCAACAATTTTATTTTCTTCTTTGATGCAATGAATTCTTTTGCAAGTTTTTCATATTCAGAGTATAATTCATTGTATTCAGAAAATAATTCATCATAGGAAGGTTCAGAATTATGTACCTCATCATCGTTTTCACATTGATCTTCTTCATCAGCAATTAAGCACATGTTTACAACTTCTTCTTCCTCACTTCCTTTGTCTGAGCAGTTATCTCCACATATAGAAGGCATGTATGTATTCTCCAAAGCTTTCCACATTTCATTGGCAGTAGATAGATTGCAGATGCGGAAATACTCCTTTTGACTAAGAGCACACTGGAGCATTAGAATTGCTCTGCTGTTAAGAGTTATTTTCCATCTGTCATCCTCATTGAATTCGTCTTCAACCTTTGGAATATTAACTCCGCCATCAACTCTTATGGGAACATAATCCCCATTCTCTATGACTTGCCAGACACCATATTCCGTGGCTAAAACAAACACTCTGAACTTTGCTTTCCAGAATGTATAGTGTTCACCGTCAAAGCCAGGCGGTTGGTTGATTGAGGCACCCTCAGGTAATACTCCTTCCATGATCTATCTCGGGTTGTTAAGCCCAACTGAGAAACCTGCGCTCTGATACCAAATGAAAGAGAAGGAAATCACCAAGAGGGGGGGGTGAATTGGGGATTTCAAAATTCTTTTCGGTTCACCCACACAGCAGATAAAATCAAGCAAAGTGGAGATAGAGAAGAAAGGCTTGACACAGATGATTTATACTGGTTCGGTCTAACTCCTTGACCTACGTCCAGTCCCCAGTACTTCTGGGATTTTCTACTATCACTCAAGAACAATTACACTCTCTGTAAACGAAGGGCGCTCCCAACCTGAGACTCACTCCCCCTTACAAGTTGTAATTGCTTACAACAGATACACACTCTGTAAACGAAGGATGTTCCCGACGTGGACACACTCCCCCTTACAAGTTGTACTCTGTAATCAGATACACCCTATGTAAACGAAGGACACATTCCCCCTTACAAGTTGTAATCTGATTTTCCCAATCTCTAAGTCACCTGACTTGAGATCCTTACAATGAATGATATACAAGGAAATAAACTCTCTCTAAGAGTAGATGATGATACACACTGAAGCTCAGTAATATCCTAAGATATAGAAGTTGAACTCTATGTATGCTTTCTCTGTGTATGCGCTGGTTCTTGTTTTTGTTGCTTCGTTCTGCTGAGTTCAGTCCTTCAGGTATTTATACTAGTTGAAGAATGAGGACGGTTTAAGGACTTGTCCGTTTGAATATTTGAGTATGTCCGTTGAAGCTTGATTTCATAGCCGTTGAAGTGCGCTGACGATGGAGCGTGATATCTGGCAGAATATAATGCATCGGTTTTGATTCTTGTGATTGGTCCCATAACGCTGAAGAAATAGTGGAAGCTTCGTTGTATATGTCTGGCGTGAGAGCTGCCCATAATTTGCTGTCTGTACTTTGCTTCAGAGGATAAAGTAAAATAATGCAATTTGCATCCAGCGTATTTCCTCATTTGATTCTGGCTTCTGTAAACTCATGAATAAACTCGTTAAAAGCATTTGGTAATCTTACTCATAAATATTCAGATGAGAAATTTAAACTTTTCAAGACAGCCGGAAAGCTTCCAAACTGATATGGAGAACAGAGGTTGACTGTGCTTGAGCATGATTTATAGGTTGCTCAAGTAAGCATGTTAAATACCGAAGAAAATGGCTTCTGCTCGCTGCTGCTTGAGCATGCCCAAATTCATACTTGGGCAAGCTATTCCTGGGGCGAAGAAACGCCCTTGCCCGAGCAAGCACTTCGGCTTGCTCGAGCAAGCCTGCTCGAGCAAGGTCCTGACCTTGCTCGGGTAGGCTTCTCTCGGGGAAGGTTGCTCGAGCAAGGTTTCAGTCTTGCTCGAGTAAGCTTGTACTTGGGCCTTTTCTTGGGGGTGCCCGAGCATACTTTCTGAACATGCTTGGGCATGTTTTGCTCGAGCAAGATTTCAGCCTTGCTCGAGTACGGTATCTTACCAGTGCTTTTCCCGTTATTACTCGAGCATAATCTTTGCTTTGCCCAAGCAAAGTTCTTCCAGATCCAAACCCATACCTTTTGCTCGGACATTATGTTCTTTGAAGCTCCTGATTATATGTGAATAAGCTTGCTATTCTCCAGTACAGAGCTTCAACTTCCAGAGTATAGAGACTTTCAAGAAGCAATCACATTGGCAGCAGTTTCCAGCGAGGATAACGTCTTCGATATAAATCCAAATTTAGCCAATCAACCCATCTCAGAAAGCTCTTCAAATGATCCTTCCATTTCAATAAAAATCAGCTCCAAGCAAGATGTATTTCGTCCATTAACATCAGATCAAAGGAGGTTGATTTTATTCAGCGTTTTTCATCTATTCAGAGCAGTCTGTCAACTTCAAATCATCACAACTTCTTCAATTGATCTTTTTTTTCCGTGTTCTTGATGTTTCTGGAAAGGTATTTGAGCCTAGTTTCAAATAGCTCTGGTTTCATCTCAATCCGATTTGTCGTTTGAAAGATATCCTCAAAATACTGAAGCTTGGTCTGGACAGTGACGTTGATTTTTGATCCAACTTGTAAAATTCATAAATAATTCATCTGAACTCCTTTGGCCATGAATTTTTGTCCGAAGTTCGTGTTGGATGTCTAGTTTCATTTGCCGTTGGTTTCGTCTCAATCCGATTCCTGGTTTGAGAGATATTGTCGATTTACTGAAGGTCGCCAGAAACAGAGCTGAACAGAGGAGGCTACAGGAGAGCATACTTGCCACTCATGCTTGGGCAAGGTCGGATTTTGCTGAAAGTATGGCCTTGCTCGAGCATGCTTCTGACCTTGCTCGAGCAAGGTACTGTTTGGGCGAAAATATGGCCTGGAAACATGTTGCTCGAGCATGGTTCAATTGTTGCTTGGGCAAGGTACTGTTTGGGCATACTTTCCAGCTCCCGCAAGCATGCTTTTGGGCTCCCGCAAGCATGCTTCTGCTCGAGCATGAAATCAAGTGTGCTCGGGCAAGGTTCTGTTCATGTGAGAGAAAATGCTAAAATTACACAAATGCCCCAAAACAAATTAGTATTCTTCCAGAAGCTTGAACTTGCTCATTTTAACTCCGAATTGACCCGTTCCAGCTTCTATTTAATCACAGAAACCTGAATATTGATATTTCCATAATAATCAACAGATTCTTCTTTCTTCAAACCCAAGGTGCTAAAATTACATAAATGCCCTCCATCAACCAAGTATCTTGAACTTGCTTGTTTTAACTCCAAATTGCGCTGTTCCAACTTCTGTTTGATCCTGGAGACTTGAATATTAATATTTTCATAATATTTAACACTTTCTTATTTCTTCAAACTTCATTCTTCATTATATTAAACTTTGTATCTACATTAAACATAAGAATTAGTCAGAATATAAGATAAATGTAGTATACAAACTTTTTGCTCTAGAAAATGACATTAATATAAGACATCATCAAAACTAATCTGAACCAACAGACTTGGGGCAATGAACCCAACTCAGATAATCAACCGATTCGGCCAGGTAGGTGTCTATCTTGTGGGAGTCTCACCGACTTTATGACGACTGATTGACTGACCCACATAGACTAGCCCTGCCTTCGGCACCGAATGGTTTGAAATAACTTCGTTAAATCCATGTCAGAAAGAGTGCTCTGTTGACGCTCTTCCGGCATTTGTTTTGACCGGTGCCTCCTATCAGCTCCTCCCTCCATTGCCTTTTCACGGCTTCATCTACCGGTGCCTTCTCTATTCCTGGTTCCTTTCCTGAATCTTAGACAGATCTGGGATTCAATCGGATTGAATCCCAGGTAACAGTTAACCTCATATGACACTACTACAAAAAAGGCTTACTACTCCCCTTAAAGACTTCCTTATTTTTAGAAAGGAAGTTAAAGTGAATTTATTAAAATAAAACGTCCTGAATTAATTTTAATGACGCATAAGAAAATGTTTTCCCGCAAAAAATATATATTTTAGAGCCTTCGCGCCATATTTTAGAGCATTCGCGCCTGCGCGCCAATATAGGCGTCCTGAAAATAGATTTAGGGCGTCTTAATATCCTAAAAGGCGCCCTAAATTTTAATTAGGGCGCCTTTAGTAATTTAAACAGATTAAAGGCGCCATAAAGTCGCCCTAAATTAAATGCAGGGCGCCTTTAATTTCATTAAAGGCGCCCTAATTTAAGGTTAGGGCGCCTTTAATGCCATAAAGACGCCCTTTATTTAAATTAGGGCGCCTTTATGGCATTAAAGGCGCCCTAAATTTAAAGTTAGGGCGCCTAAGTTTTTATACAAAAGCCCCCAACCCTCATTTTTGCCCCGCGTCTCCATTCTTCCCTTCGCACGCAACAGGTCCTCTTGTTCTCCGACGCCCTCCATCTCCGACGCCCCCTCCTTGCGCGATCGGTGTCCTCTTGTTCTCCGTTACAGTTGCCGTCGTCTCACCCACCACCGGCATCTCCAAGTCCCAGCCCTAGTTATTTTTCTCTAACTCTTTTTGTCATGCCTCCCCTTCTTTCGACCCCTTTCGCTGGTAATTTTTCTTCCGCTTCCCATTGTTATTTTTATTTTTTTCTTTTTTCCCCTCACAAGTTGTTCTCAGAATGTTTAAGTTTTATGATTTCGATTCTTTTGAATATGGAAAGAAGGCAACTTAAATGTTGTTTTCTCTAATTCTCTTGCTTTCTTGTTTCCATTAGAATCATGCGCCTCCGTCATTGTGGTTCTGCACCTCTGCTTGTCTTCATAACTCTGCCTGCATTGCTCTTTGCGTTTCCGTGACTTCTCCATTGCAAGGGTATCCAAAGCTCACTTTACTCCTCCAAGCCCTCCATTCTCCATGCTTTGTCTTCTTCCTTCCTACTCTGTAAGTTTATCTGATGAGATTCTTTCATTTATTCAGCTTCATCTTTTAGACTTAAGATTATGTAGTGGCTGTAGAAGTTGGTAGTATGCTTTGGTTGTTGATTTGGCATAAATATAATGGATAAAGGAAATTTATCATTCCCTGTTTAAGTATAAGTTGTAGATTTTAGGTTGTAACTGGTGTCATCAATTTTCTGTGGTTGTTGTTGAATATTGGTGGTTTAAAATCAACAAATTATAGTTAGGTGAACTGCCAATGTGATATATGTTACACGTTTAGATAAACTTTACACATATGGCTTACCATTCTGAATTAGTATATATGGAATGAAAGAGAGGTCCATATTCACTTTGCTAGGTTAATGGTGGTAGCTAAATCAATGTACTTCACTAGTTTGAAAGATAAAAAACCCTATATTGGCATTTATGGCTTATTATGGCATGTAAAATTAAATTAAGGTTAATTATATTATTTAATGCACTATAGCTTGCAAACACGCATCCCTCATCATCTTTAACTTTATCTCACTTTCTCTGGAACTGACGGGCCACTATGCAAATTATATCTAAGTTTTAATTTCCACCAAACATGTCCTAATCCCGTATGATTTGTATTGTTTTAATCCCGTATGCAAAATATAGTGTTTATTAATTTCTCCGAAAATATTTTGTTTTATAATAATACATGAAGCTTGAGGGAATTGACTCAACACATTGCCTATGAAATATAGCTTCTACTTGTTTCACTCCATCTCTTGAGGATATCACATTATACAATTATTCCCTCTCCCATATGTTAGTTTGAATAATTCTAATGTTCTCTTTATTGTTGAAATTTTGGGATGTATTACTTTTAAGGGGAAATGCTGCCGAAATTTTAGTTCAAAATAGTGGGGTGATAGGTGAAATTTTAGTTCAAATTGAAGTTCAAGATTGACAAAAAAGCATGTCGTTCTTTGAATTGTTGTAAACTTGTGTTGTCGTAAATGTCGTAGGTGGTATTAAAATGGGGCATAGTTGGATGGCTGCTTTGAGAACTAGTGAAGAATATGAGAATGGGGTGGAAGAGTTTATTGAATTTGCTAGAAGGAATGTGTTTGCAAAAAATGAGATGTATTATTGTCCATGTGTTAATTGCTTAAATGGGGTTCGACGGGATATTCCTACTATAAGGGATCACCTAATTTGTGATGGGATAAACCTTCGATGCACAACGTGGATATGGCATGGTGAGGAGGCAACTACCAGTGTGTCCCATGAAAATGAAGTTGAGGTAGCTGACGATGGAATGGAGAGAATGATTCATGATGTTGAGGTCGAATCTTTTGCACGACCGCATGAATATGATAGTGTCCGGAGTGATGCAGAGACACCTTTGTTCCCTGGGTGTACTAAATATACAAGGTTGTCTGGGACCTTACATTTGGTCAACTTAAAGGCAACTTGTGGGTGGACCGATAGTAGTTTCATGTCACTGCTTCAATTGTTGAAAGATATGTTGCCAGACGATAATGTACTTCCAAATCGTATGTATGAGGCCAAGAAAATCTTGTCTTCGATGGGTATGGAGTATAAAAAGATACACAGTTTCCCCAATGACTGCATATTGTACAGAAATGAGTATGAAGGCCTGAGTAGTTGTCCGAAGTGTAAAACTTCACGATACAAAGTGAAGAAAGGTGGTGGTTCTGGAGATGATGAGACAACAAAAATGCAACCAGTGAAGGCAATGTGGTATCTTCCAATAATACCACGGTTTAAGCGTCTCTTTACTAGTGAAGCGACGGCAAAGCAGTTGAGATGGCATTCTGATGAGAGAATATCGGATGAAAAATATATTCGTCACCCGGCTGACTCTCTACAATGGAAGAAAATAGATGAAATGTTCCCCCAATTTGGCAGTGAGCCAAGAAACCTTCGTCTGGGCCTTTGTACAGATGGATTCAATCCGTATCGGACTCTTAGCAGCACACATAGTGCATGGCCGGTTCTCCTTGTAATATACAACTTACCTCCCTGGATATGTATGAAACGCAAGTATGTGATGCTCTCTATGATGATTTCTGGACCAAAACAGCCCAGGAATAATATCGATGTATACTTGGCACCTTTGGTTGAGGATTTAAAAAAATTGTGGGAGGAAGGCGTCGATGTGTTTGATGCATATAAGAAGGAGTACTTCAAGATGCATGCAATGATTTTTACCACGATAAATGACTTTCCCGCATACGGAAATTTATCAGGGTACAGTGTGAAGGGGCATAAAGCATGTCCAATATGTGAAGTAGAAACAGACTTCCATCAACTAAAGTACAGAAAAAAAACGGTCTACCTCGGTCACAGGAGGTTTCTTGATCGGTTCCTCCCATATCGTAAGTTAAGAAAACGTTTTAACGGCTTACCGGAGCATAGAATGGCTCCAAAGGCATTAACCGGAGAGGATGTTTATAGTCGGGTGAAACATATCAATGTCATATTGGGTAAGCAGCGAAAGATTGTGGGTGAGAAGAATATATGGAAGAAGAGATCAATATTCTTTGATCTTCCATATTGGCGTAGTCTTGATGTGAGACACAGTCTTGATGTGATGCATGTGGAGAAAAACGTTTGTGATAGCCTTGTCAGTACTCTTTTGCACATACCGGGAAAGACTAAGGATGGAATTAGTGCGAGACTAGACATGGTTGATATGGGAATAAGAGAACGGTTACATCCACAAGTAAAAGAAGATGGTAAGAGGGCATACTTGGAGCCAGCAGCTCATACACTATCAAAAGCGGAGAAAAAGAGTTTGTGTGGGTGTTTATATGACATTAAGGTTCCACAGGGATATTCTTCTAATTTGAGAAGGTGTGTTTCAATGGACGATCTGAAGTTAGTGGGAATGAAGTCCCACGATTATCATGTGCTGATGCAACAACTATTGCCTGTAGCTATTAGAGGCATTATGAAAGATGGAGTGCGAACCACTATAACGAGATTGTGTATTTTCTTTAATGATATCTGTAACAAAGTCATTGACATTGAAAAGTTGGATGAATTGGAAAATGAGGGTTATATTATTTTGTCCCAACTAGAGATGTTTTTTCCTCCTGCATTTTTTGATATCATGGTGCATCTAATAGTGCACTTGGTAAGGGAGGTAAGGCTCTGCGGTCCAGTTTACCTAAGGTGGATGTACCCTTTCGAGCGATACATGAAGATCTTAAAAGCGTATTCTAAAAATCCTTATCGACCGGAAGCCTCGATTGTTGAGAGATATGTAGTTGAAGAGGCTATGGACTTTTGCGAAGAATATCTATCAGGGACGATGATACGATCTCAGCATGACGAGGAGATCATCGAGGGAACTCGAGGAATCAAACTGAAGAATAAGCCTCGTGAAGAGGTGTTGCAAGCACACCTGTACATCTTGAATAATATGGAAGAAGTTCAACCATACATTGATGAACACAGAAAGAGTTTGAAGAATAAGAATCCAAGGAAGAATGACATGCAAATAGCTCATGAACAAAAGAAGACGTTCCCAAAGTGGTTCGAGGAGAAGGTATCGCGTGAGACCGGAGTGTCGGATACAATCGAGTGGTTGGCCTGGGGGCCTTCTTTTCAGGTCATCACTTGGCAAGGTTATGAAATAAACAGGTATACATTCTACACAAAAGACCAAGACGACAGAACTTCTGTGCAAATAGTGGGGTGATGGTTGAAGCTGAATCCATGCATTTTGCGAGTTCGAAGGACAAAAACCCGGTATTAGCATCAATGGCTTATTATGGAGTTATTGAAGAAATATGGGAGATGAGCTACAACAAGTTCAAAGTTGCTCTATTGAAATGTAAGTGGGTTAGCAATAATGCTGTTGTAATAGATCCGCAATTTGGAATCGTCTCAGTTGATCTTGAAAGAGTTGGTCATAGAGATGAGCCATTCATTCTAGCAAGCCAGGCGAAACAAGTGTTTTATGTTACAGACCCGGCTAATAGAAAAATGTCCATTGTACTTCAAAGTAAAAAACAGAAGTACGGTGAAGAATCCTTCGACCTTGACGATACACCCCCTTTCACAACAAATCCCCATACAACACGTGAAGTGGAATTGGTAGATGACGACGAAGATGTTGCAAGAAAAGATCATTGTGAAGGAATATGGGAATCCGTATAAAGTAAGATCTTAACTTATGAAATAGTAATATGTCATTTTTGTGGTGGTTTAACATTTTTTTCCATTTTAGTAATCTGTTTACTATTTAATGATGTACCTATCTAACATTGATTTGTCCTTCATGAACAGGATCATGTCTAGCTCTAGCTCTAGCTCTGATGAGGCAAGAGGTGAGAGAGGTGACGAGCCCGTTGTGAGAAGGGGTAGGCGTTGCACACAGATGGAAACTTTAGTGGCCCGTCGTGAAAGCCAAAAAAAGAGGCTGCATGTGGACTTTGATGACAAGCTGAATCCAATTGGCCCGGAGGAGGACAATTTCATTAGCTATGTTGGCTATCTGGCTCGGAGCAAAATTCGAATTGTCATCTCTGATTGGAAGTTCGTTCCGCCGAAGACAAAGCAGTTGATTTGGGCACAACTTTTGGTTTGTCACTTTTGATATATATGCATTCGTATCATTTGACTTATTAATTGAAATTTAATTATCTTTTCTTTTATCTTGCAGCAAACATACGACGTCCCTAACACTAAGCAAATGGAAAAGCATTGGATGGGGGAAGTCCGTATACGTTGGAAAGACTTCAAGAATAAGCTATCTAAAAAGTTTATTCGAGGTCCAAGGAGGAACGAGGATCCATGCCAGCTATATCCGTATATTTCTCCCGAGGACTGGAAGGAGTTTGTGGCGTCGCGGCAAAATCCACAATTTATTGTAAGAATTCTTTCATATCATTTCATTTCTTTAATTTGACAACTTAGGGTCATTTTTATTTGATTTCGTGTAACAGGAAGTAAGTAAAGCCAATATGGAGAAGCAAGTGGGAAATAAGTATCTGCATTGTTTATCTCGTGGTGGGTACAGAAAGCTGGAACGGAGAATGATGGAGGAGCAGTTAAAGAGAATGCAGGAAGCTGCCGAATCCGATCCTTCCACTGTTGTCCAGGCCCCTGAACCTCCTCCTCGTCACAAGAAATGGAAAGCTGCGAGGATGAGGGGCGAGACATACATAAATACAGATGTTGCTGAGGTTGCCTCCAAGATTGTAAGTAGTTAAATTAGACGGTTTAAATACCCTAAGTTGATACATATTATAGGGTTTAGATGTTATTTATGAAACATCTTATGATACAGGATGCACTTGAGGAGCAGAGTTCCCAAGGTTCATTTACGCCGGGTCCACGGATGGATATTTTGTCAATGGCGATTGGGAAGCCGGATTACCCTGACAACATTCGAGGGGAGCCTAGGGGGGTTACTGCCACAAAATATTTTGGACGGCGTTCACGGTTGTATGACGATAACAACCCTAGTCCTCAGCTTGTGGTGAAAATTCGGGCGGGATTGTTTGATGAAATCATGCAACAAGTTCGATCCGAAGTGAAAACTATGATGGATTCGAGGGACAATACGGAACATGAAACTCGTGAATCCCCGGCCTTCCCCAGCAGTAAAGATAGTTTTCACCCTCCGGATGTTGATCCAGGCGAGCCTTCGCACATTCCACAGGGAGGACAACCGTGCACTCTCTATTTGGATCAGCCACACCGGCGTATTGTTGCCGATGCTCTTATTTACTTGGATCACACCACACACCATAATATTCAAATTGCACAAGACATACGGAGGGTGACTGTGACATGTGTTCGAGAGGGTGAAGAAGAAACACACATTCCGATTGAAGATGACGAGGTTCCTGATTTAGGCCGGGCCATAAATTCGTTCATCCTGTGGCCGAGTCATCTTATTCAGATGGCGGGCATGACACCTCCAATGGTAGGAAATAAATTACTAGCTAGAACTTGCTTTTCATTGCTAACTCGCTCATAATATGTTTGTTTATGTTTTCATAGAATGAACAAGCTGCGGGCAATTTTCCACACTTAGCACTACTGCGAGACATGTATAAGGACATCAGCTATCTTTCCTTCAAGATGCCACCAGGCATTGTCGGCACAGAAAAGACATATGACTTCACCGTCGACAAAGAAGATCTGGCCCAATTTATGCATATGGAGTGTTTAGATTTAGTCGTTCTTGAAGCTGGGATACTGTAAGTTTTTCCCCCCATTGATTATTGCATTGACATTTTTTGTTTTCTATACTCAACAACGCTTATCATTTTATTTCAATCATAGTGTCTACAATGACTTAAGCGTCAAGAAAGGCCACTCGGGTTTGTATGGATTCTTGAGTCCAATAAGCACGACCCAGGCTCGGAATACGTTAACCCAAAGGACGCTTTATATTGGTGCTTCAATTGCCTTGGAAGGTGATCGTTGTTATCTAGCGCCAATACTTGAAGCGTACGTATTTTAGTTTTGTCTATTTAAGAATTTTAAGAATACGTTCCTTTCTTATCTTAATTAATATTAATATGTATATGTTGTAGTGGTCATTGGACCTTATGTGTTGTTTGTCCCTCGAAGAACACATGTTACTGGTTTGATCCCCTACGTAATGGCAGGCCAAACGATGAAATCAAATCCATGTTCGCCAAGTAAGTCAATTTTCGTCTAAATCATTGATTCTTTATATGTAATGATTTGTTTTCATGTCTTTTAATTTCCGTTTTAATGATAGTGCATTAAGGGCGGCTAGAACGATTGCTGGAGTAGCAGAGCAAGGTGGACCAAAGTGGCATTTTCCAAGAGTAAGTAGTTTCAATTCAAGTTATGTCATTGACACAATGGTAGCTTTCGATATGCCTTTATTTGTTTTAACAATTTCCTTTTGATTTATTAGTGTCCGAAGCAACCAGGAAACTCTGAGTGCGGTTACTACGTTATATTTTTTATGCACGAGATCGTTGGGAGCGGACGTACAAGTTTTATGAACGTACGTGATCGCTCTGTGTTTCTCAATTGATAATTATTTCATTCACTTCATTCATTTAATTTATACCTTGTTTTTCAATTTATAGATTTTTGATAGTCTGGCTCCGTGCTCGGATGAAGACATCGATACAGTTCGAGACGCTTTGGCTGCTATGTTTCTTCAACACATATAGATATGTGATCTTTGTTGTTGTTGTTGCTGTAAATATGTGATCTTTGTTTTGTATTGGGATTGAAACTTGAAGCTGAATGTTGTATTTTTGGTCAATTTAAGTATGATAGTTTGTTGTTGCTGTTGTTGGTCACTTGTGATTGTTGGCTTTGCTGATAGCCAAGTGCGTTTTGTTATAGATATGTGATCTTTGTTGTTGCTATTGTTGGTCACTTGTGACTTCACTACTACAGAAATTGGCTTTTACTTCCCTGATTGGAGTCCTATTAATAAAAAAGGAAGTAAAAAAAAACGCGGTGGCATTTTTGTAATTAGTAGGTGACTTTTGGAGTCTAATTTTATTTCTTGAACGCCAAAAGTGTAGTTTTGGCACCAAAAACAAGCGAAAAGTACGCCCAAGCGAAAAAAAAGGAAACAATTTGGAGTCTAAGTCTCAGAATTAGACTCCTAGGTCGGTATTTGGAGTCTAAATGCAAGAATTAGACTCCTTAGGTCATTTTTCCCCACCCCAAAACCCATTCCCGTGTTGTCTCCCACGCACATATCCATCGATCCTCATTCTCTCGAATTTCTTCTCAACCCTAGTCCACCTTGTTTCTTCCCTCACTCCGTCGTTGCTCCGTCGTCCCCCTCTCCACCGTAGCTCCTCCGATCTCTGTCCTCTCTCTCACCGTTCTCCTTGCCTCCTCTCTCACACCATTGGACCCTCGTGGTCCTTTTCGTGCTCGTCGCCGTGGACATCACCGCCTTTTCCTTGGTTGCCGCTGTTGCCATCGCACCTTCAGGTACAAGTTTTTGGTGTGAGAAATAAAATAGAAAATGCTCGTGCTTTTGATGAAAAGACCGCAAAGATTGTTAATGCTCGTTCCAAGACCTTCGACTGTGGTTTGGGTGCCTCTTCGTCTACAAAATTGGGATGAATCTGTGCTTTGGATGTTTGGCTACAAAATTTTCATGTTTTTCTCCGTTCGTGTATAAGGGCATTGGAGTTCGAACAAATTGCTTTTCTAAAGGTTTTTTTTTTCCTTTGTGGAGTTTTTCAATTTCTATTTTATCTTGATGGAAGGCATTTTTTTACACGCTATTTTTTATTTCCCAATGTAGAGAACGAACGCGCATGAGTTGGATTATCAGAATATGATTGGGTTGATGGACTAAGGCTCTTTTCTGTGATGAATGCTTTCAATTGACTGACTTAGAGAGCACTACAAATAGATGTATTAAACTGGACATTTGCATCCGTATCAACTTGGATGAGTTTTGTTCAGGACAGTCCCTTTTTCTGTCTTTCATTCTTGGCCCTTTTGTTTGACGTGGCTGTGTAAGGTTGTAGATGATTCTGTTTATCTAGTTGCTTTAGATCTTTATCAACATGGGCAGTTCACGAATTGACATTGATTTAAGTAATAGGATTTTAGCATATGGAGGAGTAATGTGCAGGGATGATGACCTAAATTGGGCCAAGTGAAAATTTAATAGCTGTTAAATTTGTATTATGAATTTTTTGGTGTGATGGTTTGCTCAAGGGTACCTTATCCTCATCGCACCTTGTACGGTTATTAATATCTTTTATTTAATGGAAAAAATTGACTGAGGCCTAGCATGTGGCATTCTGGACAATGTGGTTTTTAGGTGTCCTAGTATAAGTCCTTTATGTTGTGATGGACTGAATACCTTGAGTACTTTACATATGTAGTATTTACTTTTTGCTCTATATAATCGCTTTCACTCTAAGATTACTTCTCAGAGCCATAGCTTTTGATAGATGAGTGAATATTACATGATTTAATATGTTCATTTAAAGAGTATCTAGTAATATAATAATAATATGTGAAGACAAATTTTGCTTCTTGTCATTTTGTCAACCCTTTTACTTATAACGTGGGCCATGGACAGTGATGCAAAAATTCTCATTTCTTCTGCAAGTAATGAGGACCGAGCTTCTAGAGTTGATATTGATGCATCATTTCAGGTTAGTTATTATGTTTTATAAGTTATGCAACGTAAAATGTAAACATCTCTTCCTTTTGCTTGATTCTAGTAAATTGCCTTTATATGGAATCTCACTTTTATGATTTGCATCTTTTTATATCCCATTAACTTTGGTTTTAGCTTTTTATGCCTTATTAATTGACTCTTACGGCATGTCAAGCAGCGGGTTGCAGCATTACATCTTGAGGAAAGATGTGAACGAGCGATACAATGGGCATTGAAGATGGAGCCTTCTATAAAATACTTGGTAGTTAGAAGTCAAAACTAATTGCTTATTCTGTCAAACAATGTCAATGCATTTTTTAGGATTAGTTAACTTAGAAAGTGGAATACTGTTCATTATTATACTTTTAATTGCAGGTAGTCTCAGGAGGCGTTGCATCAAATCAGTATGTTAGGTCTCGGCTTGATATGGTTATAAAGAAGAATGGCCTACAACTAGTATGCCCCTCCTCCCAGCCTTTGTACTGACAATGGTAATAATTTATTTCTAGCTTTTGTTTTAAACAGATATGTAAATTTTCAATTTTGTCTATGCCAATATTCTTTTACATTTTAGTCTCAATCATTTAAATGCTCACATCTTCTCCCAAACTGTTTGTTGACTTGGACTATTTTTGTTTACTTGACACTGACAACTCATGAAAATGGGGTGGAGGGGCAATCTTGCAACATTTTGATGATTGAAGGATTAGATTGAACATTCATCTATTTATCAAGAACTAAAATCATAATTGCCCTCTAGAATCCACGACTCCTTTGGAACATAGAATGAATTGAAATAAAATGGAAAATAAAATTTAAAATTGATTTTGAAGATAGAAAATGACCTTTAAATCCATGCTTTAAAAAACAATAAAGAAAGAATAAACATTGTTGATCATTGATTATAAAGATGTAAAGGAGATTGCCAAAAAAGGGAGAATAGAAAAGAGAAGATATGAAAGTACGTAGCCTTTTTTCCTGAGTCAAAACCTACGGAATGGAAATTTCTTCAATACTAGTTGGTTGAGAAGATTTCAATGTTGTTCATTACCTTTCTTGATCCAGTTGCTCAAAGAGGCCTTGCTCTTGAACTGACTATGGGTAATGGTTGCTTGGACTGGCATTGAGCACTTTCGCATGGGAAGATATGACCCTCCTCCTCCTCCAAAAGAACCGGAAGACTTTGTGGTAAGTTTTAATTTGCAAACAGTGAAATTACTTGAACTGATCTATTGGGACTCATAATTTTCTGAGTAAGATGTCATGATGTTAAACAATATATCAATCTAATGCCAATCTAATTTGACTTAAAAAGGTGTTGCATCAGCCAACTTCCTCCCATCTTCCCTTGTAGTTTGATTTCCCAATATGACTTTCCTCTTCTACTCAAACCTAGGATGATCATTTATATATAGTTTGGAAATTACATAGTACCTGTGAGGCTTTGATGCCTCGTTTTGTTTCTTGGAGAGTGAAATGCTCACTCTCACATTTTTGCTGTGTCTATTACATTATTGTAATCATTATTCAACAGTTTTTATCTTCCTTGTTTTTGTTTGTCTTTTTGGCTAAGACAATGACAATTTTCTTCTTTCATCGTCAAAATCACTTTTTTATTCTACTTTTCATTCATTCATTCTTTTTTTTTTTTGGGATAAAGTCTACATTTGGATTCTCGCTGAATTGATAGGATTCCTCTGAACTTGAATATGCATTATTATACTTATGTTTTGTCAGTCCAGATATTATTCATAAAAATAAGTGCAGATAATGCATTAAAGAGAAACAAAGAAGTGGTGGCTGATGCAAAAATGAGACGAGAGTTTGACATATAGTCATATTCAATGTAAAAAGATTTGATTTATAGTATCTGACATTGGATTAGTAGCTAAAATTTTGCATTTACTTTCCATTACAGTATGATGTACGCCCACGGTGGCCGTTAGGGGAAGACTATGCTGAAGGAAGAAGTGAAGCTCCCTCCGTAAAGCGGGCCTGTGTTCATCCATCTTTGGCATCTTTCTGTATGTGTTGTTTAAGTTATCATTATACTTCGTGTGTTAATACTACTTTGCCACTTCTATGTCCAACTCATTATGAACTATGTATCTTGGGATATTTGTTATATAAAGGTGCATGTATTCTGTTTCTGTATAAGGTTAGCTGAGTTAACCTTTTAGCACATAAGTAGGTGTTGTATGCAATTATCATATTCTGGTGATTGTTTATGTAAGGATGTTTTTTGTAAGAAATTTGTAGGATAGTGAATATACGAAGCAATTATTATTTTTTTTTAAAAAAAAAAAACACTTAAGGAGTCTAATTCTTATGATTAGACTCCTAAAGTGAGACTTAAGGAGTCTAAGTAATGGAATTAGACTTCTAAAGTGAGAGTTAAGGAGTCTAATTATCAGAATTAGAGTCCTTAAGTGAGACTTAAGGAGTCTAAGTATTGGAATTAGACTCCTTAAGTATCACTTTAGGAGTCTAATTCCGACTATTAGACTCCTTAACTGAGATCTGAGAGTGTAATTGTGATGACTTAAGGAGTCTAAGTTCTGAAATTAGATTCCTTAAGTCATAACTTAAGGAGTCTAATTCAAGAACTTAGACTCCTTATGTTAGGCGTCTAATTTTAAAATAAGACTCCTTAAGTTTTCCCTACTGCCACTACTACAAAAATTTGATATTACTACCCTCAAATACGTCCTAAATAAGAAATAGGTAGTAAAAAATGAGGCCAGTGGCAATATTGTTATTATATAGAAGGAAAATTCATTTTTAGCGACCTGATAATATTTCAAGCCGCCTAAAATCAGCCAAAAAATTTCGCGCCAGAGGGAAATAGGGGAGAAATTTTTTGTTTACGCGCCAATTGGCCAAATAGACGACCTGAACAATAATAAGGTTGTCTATTTTTATCAATAGGCGACCTGATTGGGTATCAGGTCGTCTATTTTTATAAAAAAGGCGACCTGATTAAGTACCAGGTCGCCTATTTTTATAAAATAGGCGACCTGATTGGGTACCAGGTCGCCTATTTTATAAAAATAGGCGACTTGATAGTTGATCAGGTCGCCTATTTTTGATTTTAGGCGACCTGAAGCTTAATCAGGTTGCCTAAAATGAAAAATAGGCGACCTGAAGTGCTTTCAGGTCGCCTAATGGCTTTTAAAAACCTAAACTCCAATCAGAGTCCCAATTCGAGTCCTCCTCAAAGCAGCCGCAAACCTGAGCTCTGCGTCCGCCAAAAATCAGAGTCCCAATCATCAGAGTCCCAATCAGAGTGCTTTCGCTCAACAAATCAGTTCTACTATCTCAAAGCTTTTCAAAGTTCCATTTCCGCCATCAGTTCGCCGGAACCGCCGCTAGTAAACCTCTCGATTTCTTCACCTTACCTTTCGATTTTTCTTTCTCTCTTTTGATTTATGAAATCGCTGTTCGATTTGAAAAACTTTGTTAATTGCTCGTTTAATTGGCAGTTTTGGTCACCAGTGAGGACGAGAGTGAGGGACCTTGAGAACGCCATGAACGCTGAACTTCAACAGCAATACACAACAAAACCGTGACGCTTCTCTTGGTTCGACAATGGTGGATACATTCCCTTCGTCGGAAGAATCAAAGCCAGATGATAAAGTCTAGGTGGGGATTCAATCGATCTTTATTCTTCTTTGATTGGTCTTGTGTTGATTTGCTCTTTGGGGATTGCGATTTTGTTCTGGGAAAGAGTGGACGCAAGGTGTTTGTTGAATGTCCTCTGTGATCACCCTTTTTGCATGCTTGTTCTCTAACACATATCTTCACAATTCTCATTTTGCATGCTTGTTCTCTAACACATATCTTTGGGGATTGCGATTTTGTTCTGCGAATGTTTTAGTTTATCCCCTCTCTGGATAACTAAGGCACACATCTCGTTTGGAGTTTTTGGTTCAACTCATTTTAAATGATTTTACATTTAAGAGAAAATTTTTGCTTCATGCATCACAAAACTAATTTTTAAAGGTGTTCAAAAACTCCTTTAATGTGAATTATATTAGTCATTTAGCTTGTTTAGAATACTTATTACAAAAATGTTTACGTAAATAGAAACGAAACTCATTTTTTATATTTATTTAGTATACTTTTAAATTACAGTTAAAAATTTATTTTTAAAAGTTTCAATCACCATTTTAACCTAATGGTTAGTTTCGTTCTTCATCTATTTACTTTGACATGTTCTAATCCCATATTCAAACAACAAGGCAAAAATCAAAACTTAAACATTCAACCAAGCTTCTTGTCCGAGTCAAAATTTAATATTGTCTTTAGTTCACAATATAAATCATTTTTAGGTAAAAATAATAATTTATAATATAAATTACTTGAAGTGTAATTAATACTTATTTATCAAAATGTGTAAGTGTAATATAAATCATTTCTAGGGAAAAAAAATCCATCCATGGTAAAACTATCATTGGTTGTACTAAACTCAAGTAGTTAATGTTTCTCAGGGAACAATCTCTTTTTGTGTTAAGTGATGCTGAAAAGGTAATCGCCAACAATTCATTCTATCTTTTTTATTAGCCTAATTACCAATTGTTCTTATTGCATTTTCTTTTCTAGTTATAAAATACTTAAAAAGTTTCTTCTTTCATTATCCTGGTTTTAACTTGCTTTATCGTATATTTGAGGCATTGATGAAGTTTTTAACATATGTCCTTCATTGAAAGTAAAATTCTTTTATTTTGTATGCAAAAAAGGATATTGATTTCAGGATATATTGTTGATTTATTGGACAAAGAATCACTGTTGGACAATATTTGCTACTTCAACAACAAATAATTCGATTCATAAATTATGATTACTATTCGTTATTGTCGTGCAAAATGAATGTCCTCTATGATCACCCTTTTTGCATACTTTACTTTGTGTTTTTGGCTTGTGGAATGTGATCTGTTGACCACTCAAATATATGAGCAAAAAATTAGGGTTGATATTATTAAACTCATTAATTTCTTTATGTGAGACCTTCTTATGATTTTTTTTTTCCAAATTATTTTATTTATTTATTTTTTTGCCAACACCCAAAGTAAATTGTTCATGTTGAAAAAAATTGAGTCCATCTACTTATATCCTTAAATTCAATCCTCTGAACTCTGATTAACTCGTATGATATGGATTTTTCATAATAATAAAAATTCACGTGGAGAAAATTTTAAAATTATGTTAAAATATAGTTTATAATAAAAATTTCTCATGAAAAAATTTAATTGAAAAATTGCACCTGGTCGATTTGATGATGAGTAGAAATTATTTTTCTAATGTGATTTAAGGTATACAAAGTAAACATGTGATATGAGTTATGTTTCGACTTATACCAACGTCAACTCAAACATATATTATCTCAAAATAATGGTGTTAGTTCCTCCATTTTCCATATCAAATTACTATTGTACTTTTGCTCATTTTATCCTCAGTGAATGTGAATTCTCCTATTGTTGACTATTGTTCTTTTGCTCATTTTAGCCTCTGTGTTGCATCATCGTTTTCTGCTCGTGTCACGACTGCTGCCTACTGACCCAAACCAGAGACGCACGCAGGGTTAGGTCGAGCCTTTTATTCATTTTGCCTCTCGTCGGCTTTGGGTTGCCGTTCGCTGTTAGTTGTCTTGAAGGTCAGCGCTTCTTCTGCTCTGTTTTTTGTTGCTTTTATTGTTTAATTTTAGAGATTTCTTTATTGCGATTGATTTAGCTTGTTGTGTGCGTGTGAGTAAAATGTTCAAATTTACTTGCTGGCTTGCTTAGAAACTAAATATTTGGGAAGTGTTGCATCATTGTGAGCATAAGACTATTGTACTTTTGCTCATTTTATCCTCAATGAATGTGAAGTCTCCTATTGCTGCACCTTTGTAATTCTTAAATTTAATTGCAAGTTGTCAGTGAATTCTCCTATTGCTGCTGCACCTTTCTAATTTTACAACTTAGATATATTTTAGTTTTTTGTATTGATGGAAGTATTGGATTTAATAGCTGATATTTTCTAAATTGCCTTAGTTAGTAAGTTTTGTTGAATTAAGTTGAAATGGTTTGTTGTTGAAATTTTGGGATGTCTTACTGTTGAGGGGAAATGCTGCCGAAATTTTTTGAAATTGTTATGAACTTGACTGTTGTTGGAAATGTCTTAGGTGATAACAAAATGGGTCATAGTTGGATGAATGCTTTGAGAACTAGCGAAGAATATGCGAAAGGGGTGGAAGAGTTTATTGAATTTGCTAGAAGGAATGTGACTACAAAAAACGGGATGTATTATTGTCCATGTGTTAATTGTTTAAATGGGATTCGAAGGGATGTTGCTGATATAAGGGATCACCTAATTTGTGATGGAATAAACCTTCGATACACAACGTGGATATGGCATGGTGAGGAGGTAACACCTAGTGCATCCCACGAAAATGAGGTTGACGTAGATGATGATGGAATAGAGAGAATGATTCATGATGTTGAGGTCGAATCCTTTGCACAACCGCATGAATATGATAGCGTGCGGAGTGATGCAGAGACACCTTTGTTCCCTGGGTGTACTAAGTATACACGGTTGACTGGGACCTTACATTTGGTCAACTTAAAGGCAACTTTTGGGTGGACCGATAGCAGTTTCACGTCGTTGCTTGAATTGTTGTGTGATATGTTGCCAGATGATAATGTACTTCCAAATCGTATGTATGAGGCCAAGAAAATCTTATCTACGATGGGTATGGAGTATAAAAAGATACACAGTTGCCCTAATGACTGCATATTATACAGAAATGAGTACGAAGGCCTCGATAAGTGTCCGAAGTGTAAAACTTCACGATACAAAGTGAAGAAATGTAGTGTTTCTGGAGAGCAGACAACAAAAAGGCAACCTTTGAAGACATTGTGGTATCTTCCAATAATTCCACGGTTTAAGCGTCTGTATACTAGTGAAGCAACGGCGAGGCAGTTGAGATGGCATTCTGATGAGAGAATATCCGATGGAAAATATCTTCGGCACCCAGCTGACTCTCTGCAATGGAAGAAAATAGACGAAATGTTCCCTCAATTTGGCAGTGAGCCAAGAAACCTTCGGCTGGGGCTTTGTACAGATGGCTTCAATCCGTATCGAACTCTTAGCAGTACCCATAGTGCATGGCCGGTTCTTCTTGTAATATACAACTTACCTCCCTGGCTATGTATGAAACGCAAGTATGTGATGCTGTCTATGATGATTTCTGGACCAAAACAGCCCGGTAACAATATCGATGTGTACTTGGTGCCTTTGGTTGAGGATTTGAAGAAGTTGTGGGAGGAAGGCATAGATGTGTTTGATGCATATAAGAAGGAGTTCTTCAAGTTGCGTGCAATGATTTTTACCACGATCAACGACTTTCCTGCATACGGAAATTTGTCTGGGTACAGTGTGAAGGGGCATAAAGCATGTCCAATATGTGAAGCTGACACAAACTTCCAACAACTAAAGCATGGAAAGAAAACGGTCTACCTCGGTCACAGGAGGTTTCTTGATCGGTTCCACCCATATCGTAAGTTAAGAAAGCGTTTTAACGGCTTACCGGAGCATGGAACGGCTCCAAAGGCATTAACCGGAGAGGAAGTCTATAGTCGGGTGATGCATATCAATGTCATATTGGGTAAGCAGAAAAGGATTGCGGGTGAGAAGAATATATGGAAGAAGAGATCAATTTTCTTTGATCTTCCATATTGGCGTAGTCTTGATGTGAGACACAGTCTTGATGTGATGCATGTGGAAAAAAATGTTTGTGATAGCCTTGTCAGTACTCTTTTGCACATACCAGGGAAGACTAAGGATGGAATTAGTGCGAGACTAGACCTGGTTGATATGGGAATAAGAGAACGGCTACATCCACGAGTAATGGAAGATGGTAAGAGGGCATACATGGAGCCAGCAGCTCATACGCTGTCAAAAGCGGAGAAAAAAAGTTTGTGTGGGTGTCTATATGACATTAAGGTTCCACAAGGATATTCTTCAAATTTGAGAAGGTGTGTTTCAATGGACGATTTCAAGTTAGTGGGAATGAAGTCCCATGATTATCATGTGTTGATGCAACAACTATTACTAGTAGCTATTAGGGGCATTATGAAAGATGAAGTGCGGACCACTATAACAAAATTGTGCATTTTCTTTAATGCCATATGTAACAAAGTCATTGACATTGAAAAGTTGGATGAATTGGAAAATGAGGGTTATATTATTTTGTCCCAACTCGAGATGCATTTCCCTCCTGCATTTTTCGATATAATGGTGCACCTGATAGTGCACTTGGTAAGGGAGGTAAGGCTCTGCGGTCCAGTTTACCTAAGGTGAATGTACCCTTTCGAGCGATACATGAAGATCTTAAAAGGGTATTCTAAAAATCCTTATCGACCGGAAGCCTCAATAGTTGAGAGATATGTAGTCGAAGAGGCTATGGAGTTCTGTAAAGATTATCTATCAGGGGCGACGTTACAATCTCAGCATGATAAGGGTTTAAGTGAGGGAACTCGAGGAATCAAATTGAAGAATAAGCCTCGTGAAGAGGTGTTGCAAGCACACCTGTACATCTTGAATAATATGGAAGAAGTTCAACCATACATTGATGAACACAGAAAGAGTTTGAAGAGTAAGAATCCAAGGAAGAATGACATGCAAATCGCTCATGAGCAAAAGAAGACGTTCATAAAGTGGTTCGAGGAGAAGGTTTCACACGAGACCGGAGTGTCGGATACAATCGAGTGGTTAGCATGGGGGCCTTCTTATCAGGTCATCACTTGGACAGGTTATGATATAAACGGATATTCTTTCTACACAAAAGACCAAGATGACAGAAGTTCTGTGCAAAATAGTGGGGTGATGGTTGAAGCAGAATCCATGCACTTTTCAAGTTCGAAAGACAAAAACCCGGTGTTAGCATCAATGGCCTATTATGGCGTTATTGAAGAAATATGGGAGATAAGCTACACCAAGTTCAAAGTTGCTTTATTTAAATGTCGGTGGGTTAACAATAATGCTGTTGTAATAGATCCTAAATTTGGATTTGTCTCGGTTGATCTTCAAAGACTTGGTCATAGAGACGATCCATTCATTCTAGCAAGCCAGGCGAAGCAAGTGTTTTATGTTACAGATCCTGCAAATAACAAAATTTCCATTGTACTTCAAAGTAAAAAACAGACGTATGGTGAAGAATCCTTGAACCTGGACGATACACTCCCTTTCACAACAAATCCACCTATAACACGTGAAGTAGAATTGGTAGATGATGAAGAATATGCTCCAAGAAAGGATCATTCTGAAGGAATATGGGAGACCATATAAAGTAAGATCTTAAGTTATGAAAAAAGTGTTATGTTATTGTTGTACAGGTTTAACATGTTAGTTCATTTTAATCATTTGTTTATTATTTAAGAATAACCCTATCTAACATTATTGATTTGTCTTTGATGATCAGGTTTAACATGTCTGGCTCTGCTGAGTCATCGAGTGATAGCGGAGATGAGGTACCGGTGGTGAGAAAGGGTAGAGGTAGCACACATATGGGTGCTTTAGTTGCACGTCGTCAGGGTAAGAAAAAGAGACTGCATGTGGAGTTCGATGCCAATATGAATCCGATTGGTCCAGAGGAAGACAATTTCATTAGCTACGTAGGCTATCTGGCTCGAAGCAAAGTCCGCATTGTTATCTCTGATTGGAAGTTGGTTCCTCAGAAAACGAAGGAGTTGATTTGGGCACAACTTTTGGTATCTCACTTTCGATTCATAAAGCATTTGTATCTTTAGTTTTATTACTTAATTTGTCTAATATCTTCTATCTTTTACCTTGCAGCAAACGTATGATGTGCCTAACAATAAGGCCATGTACAAGCATTGGATGGGCGAGGTTCGTCTGCGTTGGAAAGACTTTAAGAACAAGCTCACTAAAAAGTATATCCGAGGGGCAAAGAAGGACAAGGACCCATGTCAGGACTATGATTACATTTCTCCAGAGGACTGGCGGGAGTTTGTGGCGTCACGCCAAAGTCCTCAATTTCTTGTAAAATTTCTTTCATATCTTATCTTTTAGTTCGCATTGGTTTGACATCGAAGGCTCAAATTTATTTGTTTTCGTGTGACAGGAACAAAGTCAGGCCAATAGAGAGAGGCAAGCGAGAAATAAGTATCCGCATCTGTTGTCTCGGGGTGGCTATAGGAAGCTTGAACGGAAGCTGATGGAAGAAGAGTTGCAGAGAATGAAGGAAGCTTCGCAATCCGATCCTTCCACTGTTATCCAGGCCCCGGAGCGTCCTCCTCGTCACAAAAAATGGATAGCTGCGAGGAAGAGGGGTGAGAATTTCGTAAATGAGGATGTGGCTGAGGTTGCCAAGAAGATTGTAAGTAGTTAAATTAGAAGTATTAAATAATAGCCTCTGTTGTTTCATATTTTTAGCGTTTAGTAACTATTTATGAATAATCCTTTGATACAGGATGCGCTTGAGCAGCAGAGCAGCCAAGGTTCGTTCACGCCGGGTACACGGATGGACATTTTGTCCACGGCGATTGGGAAGCCGGATTACCTTGATGCTGTTCGAGGGGAGCCAAGGGGAGTTAGTGTCGCGAAATTTTTTGGACGGCGTGCTACTTGTTCGCATGACGATGACAACCCTAGCCCTCAACTTGTAGCCAAAATTCGAGCGTCCCTCGTAGATGAGGTTATGGCACAACTACGGGGTGAAATGAGGGCTATGATACAAGAGAGGGAAAATACGCAGCCTACATACCAGGAATCTCTGGCCTTCCCAAGCAGTAAAGAAAGTTATCACGCTGCAGATGTACCTGTTGGCGAACCTTCTCATCACTCTCCAGATGTACATATTGGCGAGCCTTCTCACACTCCACAGGGTGGACAACCCTGCACCCTATATTTGGATGACCCACACCGGCGTATTGTTGCCGATGGTCTTGTTTACCCAGAACAAACCACACACCACAATATGCAAATTCCACAAGACCTACGTAGGGTGACTGTAAGAAGTGTGCGAGAGGGTGAAGAAAAGACAGCCATCCCGATTGATGATGAGGAGGTTCCAGATCTCAGCGCTGCCACCACATCGTTCATCCTTTGGCCGCATTATCTTATTGAGATGGGGACGACACCTCCAATGGTATTTCTATACTTTACTGATTGACGTTGACTAGATTCCCATTTGATTTTCATTGCTAACCCACTCGTAATCTGTTTATTATGTCTTCATAGTATGAACAAGCTGCGGACGTATTTCCATACTTAGCACAGCTGCGAGAGCTCACCAAGGACATCATCTCTATAGGCTTGCAGATGCCTTCTGGCGTTGTCGGTGCAGACAAGTCATATTCGATCAATATTGACAAGAAAGATCTGACAGAGTTTATGCATATGGAAGATTTAGATATACAGTGGCTTCAACTTGCAATCTTGTAAGTTTTTTGTACCCTTTAATTATGTCAGTTACTATTTTTTTATTTAATATATTCAACAACATCTATCATTTTATTTTGATCATAGTGTCTGCCACGACCTGTGCAAAAAGGGAGGCCTATTGGGTTCATTCGGATTCTTATGTCCTGGAAGCACGGCTTCGGCTCGCAATAAGTTAGCGAGGAGGGCCATTTATGCTGGGTTAGCAATGGGTGACCTACAATCGACTTGTTATCTAGCGCCAATACATGAAGGGTACGTATTTTTTTTTTGTCTATATAAGATTTTTAAGAATTAATTGTTTTCTTATCTTAGTTTAATATGAATATGTATATGTTGTAGTGCTCATTGGACCCTGTGTGTAGTTTGCCCCTCTAAAAATGCATGTTATTGGTATGATTCTATAAGTGGCAGGCCAACCGAGGATATCAAAAGCATGTTTGCCGAGTAAGTAAATTTTTGTCTAAATCATCGATTCGTCTTTTAAATGAATTGTTTTCATGTCTGTTAATTTCCATTTTAATGATGATAGGGCTCTTAGGACGTATAGAGATCTTGATGGACAAAGAGACCAGGGTGGACCGAAGTGGTTTTACCCCAAGGTAAGTAGTTTCAATTCAAGTGTTTTTCTGTGCCACAATAGCTTTCGTTCTAACAATTTGTGTTTGATTTATAGTGCCATCAACAACCAGGGAACACCGAGTGCGGATACTATGTCATCAGTTGGATGCAAACTATCATTTCCAACGGAAAAACTACTGGCTTTGGAAACGTACGTAATGCTCTGTGATCCTCAAATGATAATATTTTATGTTGTGGTACTTCAGTTGTTAATTATACCTTGTTTTCCAATTTACAGTATTGGAAAACTGAGGAGCCGTACTCACAGGATGACCTGGATTCGACTCGAGACATGCTGGCTAGATATCTTCTTGAACATGGGTCACTTGCAAGTTAATCTATTGTTAGGGTATGACTTGGTGTGGTATGACTTGGTGTGGTATGACTTAGCTCTGTCTGGCCTTCCCTTGTAAATATTGTACAAATTGGTTCTGTTTTGCAGTGGTATAGTTAAATTGTTGTAGCAACTTGTTCAGCGGATAGCTTCTGAGTCTGGGACTTGACTGAATGACTTGAATTTGATTGATTGTAACTGTAGTTTTGTTGTGAATCATGGACATGTATCTACCGTTAACGTTGTTTGAATTTTGCTATGGTTGGCTGAGTATATTATGGTAAAAACTTGTACATGCCTTGCTGTAATTGGTGTTAGAAAAACAGGAATTTGGCAGTTAATTGCTGTAATTGAGTTATGAATTGCCTGCTGTAATTGTGAATTGTGAAGTATTCAGCTTTGCAGTATATTGGACAAACAGAGCGAGAACAAATTTTTTTTTAAAAAAAATCTATTATAAGGCGACCTGAACAATATTTAGGTAGTCTATTTTGACAAATAGGCGACCTGAATGGAAATATAGGTAGTCTTTTTAATCAAATAGACTACCTGAATAATGCAATAGGCGACCTGAAATCCATATGGGTAGTCTTTTGAACAAAATAGACTACCTAAAAGCAATTTAGGTAGTCTTTTGAACCAAATAGGCGACCTGAAATCAATTTAGGTAGTCTATTTGGTTCAAAAGACTACCTAAATTGCTTTTAGGTAGTCTATCTGATACAAAAGACTACCTAAAAGCAATTTAGGTAGTCTTTTGAACCAAATAGACTACCTAAATTGATTTCAGGTCGCCTATTTCATTTAAAATATTACAAAACAGACTACCTAAAAGCAATTAAGGTAGTCGTTTTGCTTCAATAAGCGACCTAAAATTAATTTAGGTAGTCTTTTTTACAAAATAGACTACCTGAAACAATTTAGGTAGTCTATTTGAAACCCTTGCTCCTTCTATTAGACGACTTGAATGTAAATCAGGTCGCCTAATATTAGGCGACCTGATTTTTATTCAGGTCGCCTAATGTTAGGCGACCTGATTTGTATTCAGGTCGCCTAATATACAACAAACTACTACTCTGTCCCCAACGTCCCTTAAAATCAGGTCGTCTTTTGAGTCTTTTTTAGGTCGTCGTTTTAGTATTTTGTAGTAGTGTGCGCCCCCCAGATATACGTCCCACAGGAAAAGGACGTCAAAAGTGCAAAAAATAGGACTCCGTATCCCTGTTTTGTAGTAGTGCTTGTTGCCATTGCAATTTGTCTGGTTTTTTTGTTGTAATTATTTGGTTACATGCTGTTGGTTGTTTGTTGCTGTTGTTGGTCTTGCTAGTTGCCAAATTGCTTGTGGCTATTGTTGGTCTTGAAGGTTGCAACTGCCTTGTTGTTAATTCGTTGTTGGTCTTGCTGGCTGCGAATCAATAGCCTTGTTGCTATTGCAATTTGCCTGATTTTTTGGTGGTTTTTGGTTACTTGCTGTTGATTGTTTGTTGCTGTTGTTGGTCTTGAAGGTTGCTAATTGCCTTGTTGTTAATTCGTTGTTGGTCTTGCTGGCTGCGAATCAATAGACTTCTTGCTGGTGCAGTTTGTCTGGTTTTTTTGGTGGTTTTTGGTTACTTGCTGTTGGTTGTTTTTTGTTGTTGCTGGTTTTTGGGTCTTACTGGCTGTGAATTAATTCGTTTTAATGTATGTCATCAGGGGGTTGTGTAATGAGTTTCAAATACTAGAAGGCGTCCTAGTTTTAAAACTAGGGCGCCCTAAGAATTGGTTTGAAAACTAGTTTTACGTGAATTCGTTTTGCTGTATGTCATCAGGGGGTTGAGCTGTAATGAGCCAAGAATTGGTTTTAAAAAAAAATAAACTATAAGGCGTCCGAGTTTTAAAACTAGGGCGCCTAATAGATAATAAAGGCGCCCTATTTTAATGTATAGGGCGCCTTAACAAAGGCGCCCTACATTATATATTATATATAACATAGGGCGCCTTAACAAAGGCGCCCTGTTTTATGTGTAGGACGCCCTAAAAGGGCATCCTATATATAATTAGGGCGCCTTTGTTAAGGCGTCCTATTTATTATTGGGGACGTTTTTTTTACTACTACTCCCCAACAGACTTCCTACTTGAAAAGGACGTTTTTTGCCTTAAATTCAGGACGTTTTTTGCCTCTTTTTGTAGTAGTGTGAAAAGTATAAACAATATATGACAGATATTCACAGTTTGGAAAACAATCAATCATGATAGATATTCACAGTTTGGAAAACAATCATGAATCAACCAATCATATCAAATCCATACAATACATATGAGAGTTAAAGTTACTGTACGCGAACGTACCTTTCACTGCGTCATCGTCAAAACGCCCGACCTTTGAACCCGACTCCGGACTTCCCGGATATCCTATACATTATTGTCGGATTATTGTATGATATTTGATAAATATCATATTTCTTAGAATACTATCCTAAAGGTTCAGTTTACCTTTCTACCCTTGGTGGATTTATTATTCCACTTTTACCCTTACCTTTTATAAAAACGCTACTTCAGCATTTCTGGGCAGAATTTTTGGTAACTTTGAAAAATCATAACCAATTCTATAAAATTCGAAACGAGGATCTGTAAAATTCCTTGGTATCCTTAGGATGTCTATTTTTGAATAAAAATAATACGTTTCACCCAGAACTCAAGAAAAATTCCCAGTTTTAATGTTTTCACACGCTGCCCAGATTTTCGCCCAGAAAAATAGCCTAACTTCAAAAATTCATATCTCCTTGACCGGAGATCAAAACGTTACATATTTTATATATTTGGAAAGCCCTACATGTATACTTTATTTCTGGAAATTTTCGTGATTTATGGGCTTCATTTACAACATAAAATATTAGCATTTTTATGACTGATTTCAGAAATCGCCTACCAACAAAATTTTGCCAGAGTTTCGTTACTTTGATCATACTCTTTTGAAAATTTTGCCAGAGCTTCTTCTTCATCAATTTTTTAAAATAAAGCTAATTTTGACCATAAAAACATGAAAATAAAATTACTCTAGAATATTTAAGATCCAAACTACTTCTATCTAGGAAATTAAAAACTAAAACTTAAAGAACTTAAAGAATAGAGTTAGAAAACTTACCAAGAGCCTTGCTACTCTTCAAGAACCTCCTTGCTCTCACTCTCAACTCTCTCTATATGGCTTATTGCTTTGTGAATTGGTGAGGAAATATGAAGACCCCCACCCCCTATTTATAGTAAAAGTCCATGGCACTATTTACACCTCCTCATCTTGTACCTAAGCCCTTGGATCTAGGTTAATTGGAAGCTCCAATCTTGGCCCTACACCTCTCCTTCTAGTTCCTTCCATTGCTTGATGAGTCATCTATATGAGTCATCCACATAGTACACTATCCTCTTTCATAATTTTCCAAAAGTCTTCCATAGAGGTGTGATTCATGCATGTAGGGTGGTGACTCATTTCATGAATAGGTTAGTGACTCATGCATGTGTAGGCTAATGACTCATTTTGCATATGCATAATTGCTTCTTAGAATTTCCTATCTCTTCCATCTTGTGTTCCACTTCTTTAGGAATTCATTTGGGAATCCTAATGAAGTTGTATGTACATTTTCTCATTGGTTTTAAATTCTTGAAGTTCTTAGCTTCATTTAGAGACCAATATCACTTACTTTCTCATTTGGTATCAATTTTCACAAATTAGGGAAATGGCTTTGGTTATACTCATTTTCAAGCTTGAATTTTGCTTGTTCATAATCACAATTTAGATTTGTTTTATGGTTGATGGATTTCAAGATATGATTTAGTTTGTATAGATTTTCACCAGCTTAAGTCTAGAATTATTTTCATGAACCAATTTAATTGTTTAAATTGTCTAATTTCCTATTGGCCAATAGCTTGACTTCTTCCTTAGACTCACAACATTAGCATGCACAATACTCCCTTTTCACACTACACTCACACACATGCACAACACTTCTCTCTCTCTCTCTCATTATCCTCTTCCAAAGCAATAAATACATTATCCTATCCTCTTCCAAAGTCATTAAGGCTCCTAATTATGTAATACATTATCTTCTTCCAAATGCCTCAAAAGTCTTGGAAGTATTTATCATCATATTTCCCTACACACACACACACATACACGTATACACACACATTCACCACCTCCCCTTCATCTTTTTTTTTTTTTTTTTATGTTCAATAGGTGTTTTATTTATCTCACAAAATCAAGAAGAAAGTCCTCTCATTGGTTGATAAATTTTCACAAGGATTTCACTTTATGAAATTAAATTAAAGCCTTAGGATTTAACTTTACTAGATTTAATCCAAACCTTTAATTTGTGTTAATCTCCTATTGGTCCAATTAATTTCATGAGGATTAAGAACATTTTCTTGATTTATCATTGGTTCTGAGATTAATTATGATCATTAGAAACTACTTATAAGCTAATCTTTGTCCTTTATTAGCCATTAGTTGTTAATTAAGGTAATACATCCTTAATTATGCCTTTAACATATGCCACTAAATTAATTGTGAATATTTATGAAAATAATTCAATTAACATAGATTGAATTATTCACTAATTGTTGGCAATTTTCTCTAATTAGTTTAATTATTTTCTCACAACTTTTTAGCTTTTCATGGCCATTTATGCTCCATGTATTAATTTAATAATTATAGGGCAATTTATGATCCCTAAAATAAAATTGGATTTTTGCCCCTTTAAATTCCAAGGAAAAATAAACAAATAAATTACTAAAATTAGAGACAACATACTTTCCTATTTTAAATAGGTATTATTTGGCCAAACTATAATATTCAAGAGACATAGGAATTTTGTGGTATTTTATGATCCCAAAATAAAATTAGAGAATTTGGTTTTTGATTACCTTCATTCTTAGAGAAAATTCCCTAAATTAACCTAAATATGTTACTCAATTTTGAGACCATATATTCACCTATTTTTAATAGGTATTATTTATCAAAATATAATATTTATGATAAATATGAATTTTAGGGTATTACAATATAAGAGTTTGGGGAAAAGAATAAGCAATCTATGATTTATACTGGTTCGACCCAATCTTTGGAAGCATTTGTTCGTTGTGTTTTGACCATTGTGAATAGTAGACGCTACATATTTGAATATCGGTTCGTTGGAGAAATAGCTGTCGTGAGCTAATTTGAATATCGAGCCGTTGAGAAATTTTACCTTTGGGATATTCAAGTTGTAGCATTTGAAGCCGATGAACATGTTAAGCATTTTAGTTCATTGAAGAACATTACAGTAAGCATTCAACTTTATTTCTTCATGTTCCTTGTTGCATTCTGTCTTCTTTGCCATTTGTGAATGTCCGTAGCAAACTTCATTAAACTCTTCAACATCAAAAATGCTTCGGCCCATTCACTTGTTGAATCTTTCGTTAGTGATCTATAACTCACACAAAAAGATGATTAGTAAGATTGAGTAGAGTTAAACAAAATGAATGGGTAATCCAAATATTTGATTATTGTAATGGCGAAGATATTCAAGTGCTGAAGAACTGTACTTGGGTAGCTTGTTGAGTACTCAAGTAAGGATTCAAAAATCCTTTACAAAGAGCCAATCGTTCCATCACACTCGAGTATGCATATGTTCTTTCTCAAGTACACTACTCGAGTAAACTATCTCATGTGCTCAAGTATCGTCTCAACAATTTAGAACAGGAGCTTTAGAACGATATTACTTGAGTAAGCGAAAATCCAAACTCGAGTATACTCTTTAGTATGCTCGAGTAGCATCTAGGTTCTTCTTTAGATTCACTGTGAGAATGATCATGTAATATCTTGAATTTTGGACCCTAACAATTAAGAATAAGCCTAAAGTAGGCAAACGACCAAGTCCAGTTCAGGAAGAGTCCCAAGAATGACGAGAGATAGGAAGCCTCTCAGGGACTAAGTAACTCAGCCATACGAGTCAATGGACCTAGTATGTATAAGCTATGGAATTAATGTGCCAATAGAAAAGAAGCACAAAAGACTTGTACGGTACAAATTCAGTTGGAAAAGATACTACCTAACTATGTCTTGAGGTATAGGACAATTAGTTGAGTAAAAATATGTTGATACAAGTAAGAATACAGTATTTTCAGGGTAGTTGGGTATGGCCTGTACTTTTTGAGAAAATACCAGTATGTGGCACCGTTTGTCAGGTCTCAGCATTCGTGTTCCAATCCTGAGTAAAACTCGAGCAGGATCTCGTGTAGACACCGATAAAGTAACTTTCATAAAGTAAGGTCATGTGACTAATGATGACATACTTTTATATTGGACCAATAAAAGCATGACATGTGTCCCTTCATAATTACAGGTGCTAAAGTCAAAAAGCTTGTAGAAAAAACTATGTAAAAGGAGATATTTTGAGGGCATTTTGGTCATTTGCTATAAGGGACACATGTGCATGCAATTAATATGAAATGAAGACTCAAGAGTTTCTTAAATAATCTTTGAATTCATGCAAAACATGGAGGAGAGAGAAGAATCAACAAAACTTGCAAAATAAGCCTAGTTAAGAGGATATTTTGCAATGGTACTTTGATCATTTGATTTGAAGGATTTTTAAGTGCTCTCTTGACATGTTTTAAGATGTTTTGCACTCCCTATTGCATGAGTAATTTTGACCAAGAGCTCAAGGGCCACAGAAGTGAAGTGACTATACAGAAGAGTACAAAAACACTTATATAATGTTAATTGGTTGATAAAAATGATATTTAGCTATGTCCTAAGGTATGGGATGATTAGCTAAGCACAAAGGTGCTAAAATAGATGTGCACATGACATTTCCTGGACTGATAAGGGTTTCCTGCGTTTTGAAGGAGAAATGAAAGAAAAAGTAAGTTGTAATCATTCCTTGAGGACACATGTCACTACAGGATTAAAAAGCAAAAAGTAAATAATAATTCTAGGGGTAGAAAAGTCAAATCCTTACCCCTTAAGGCTTCAATTTCGTCCACAGGTTGGGAGAGAAGGAAAAATCAAATGATTTTATCTGTACTTTGGCCCAAACACAAAGTGCGGGACCCACAGGTGATTAACCGGTAGGAATGGGACCAATAAGGACCAATTAAGGGGCTTAATTTTGGATTAAATGAAATAAATGCGGGGCCACATAGGAAGGCAAGATGGCGCCACATATGTATGCCCAATCAGGGGAAAATATTTGAAAAGTTGAAGAAAAGTACAAAAAGAAAGCACCTTTTTAGCTAGCGGGGCCCAGCAAGGACCGTTGGAAGAAGATTTGACTGGATAAAGTGTAAAAGTTAGATAAAAAGCAAAGAGGCAGATTTGGTGGGGGCCCAAATGGCGCCACCTACCCCCCACAATTATTAAAAATTGACTTGGAGAAAAAGAAAAGCAAAATCAATACATAAATCAAGATGTGGGCCCTATTTGCTATACAAAAAGGTATTTTGGGCCAAAACAGGTAATTTTCACCAATTGAAAAGATAAAATATGCCACCTCAGGCTAGGGATGTGCCACATGTCCACTCTCTGGAGTCTTCTAGAATTTCTTGAGAAATAAGCCAAAAAGTTTGATCTAATTGGACAGAAATAAACACCAAATATTCCAGACTGCCCATATCACTTTTTATTAATTTAAAAAGGCTTGAACCCTCTTTCTTTTGGCCATAAGGGTTGAAATTTTTAGCGGGAAGAGAGTGATCAGCCAAGCATCCATAGCCAAGAGCAAGAGCCAAATCACCGAGCCAACCACCGATTTCAGGTAAACACCGAAAACTCAACTCTTTGAAGTTCAAAGTTGAGAATTTTGTCCATGGTGTTATGATATGATTTTGGTGTTTTTGAGGGATTTAATGAGTCTAAAACATGATTTTTTAGGGGGTTAGATCATGGTTTAAGTTTCCAAACTCAAAAACACCGAAAATCCTAAGATGAAGCTTGCTGCCAGTTTCTAGAGATTCTGAGCAGTGAAGCTTCAACCATGTTTTTGAAGTAGTAAATGAACTCGGTTTGAGCTAAAATTTTACAAGCATAAATTAAACCTCCTGAGCTTCAATTTGATATGTAATTCAAGATATTTTTGATTATTCACCGGAGAGAAATTAATTTTTGAAAAAGGCTCTGGAAGCAACAGGGTATTTTTGACCAGAGCATAAAGACTGAGCTACACGCCAAAATATGAATACTTTTGGACTCTAGAAATATTTTTACCGAAAATTAGACATCTGAATGGTTCCAATGGCACTAGTTTCGTACAAAAATTATTTTTGTGGTATTTACTAAAAATGTTTGAAGTTGAGCCTAACGTACTAGATTTTCTAGGAAAATTGCGTGGGCCTCGGATTTAATAAAAAAAGTAAGGGTATTTTGGTAAATACTAAAAATAAGGTATTTTGGTGTTATTTAGGTGAAGTATATTTGTAAAAGTGATCAGGCACAATAAAATACTAAGACAGTACACACCCCACCAGGTAGTAACTGCTTTACTCCGATACTTTTATGTGTTTTGTTGTATGTGTTGTTTGCCATGCATGTGTGTTTGTACTTTTGCCAAATATGCATACAGAGCATGTTGGGGTTTGAGTCCCTATTGATTGTATTCCTAGCGCTGAGGATTGATCCGAGGCTTGCCTTGAATGGTGGCTCAACGGTTTGCGATTCCGGTAATTCTAGGGCCTGCCTTGGTAAGGCGGCTCAATGGTGTGAAGATAAGCTATTATGTGTTTCTGTTTGCATATTTGTTATATTTGGCATATTGTTTATGTTTTTCTTTGTGACATAGTTGCATGCATACATACTACACATTTTGTACATGAGTATTGATAGTCACTCTGGGGGCCATTATCGAACTCCAGACGCTTCTGTAGACACAGGGGGACGTGCCTGACTTGGAAGGACCTTTTTGGAAAGGTAAGGCATTACAGTGCAGATGAAGAACAGGGGATGCCTTATTATATTTTGAATTTATATATGGGAAGATTGTATATATTTTTGGTATTTATTTTGGATGATTGTACCCTTAACCCTTTGGAGACTTTCACTTTCTGTTTATTTTACTTTTATCAGTATAGTAGGTAGTCCAAACCAGTTAAATGCTTTGTTGCGCTCACTCTGATACAAGCTAAATGGACCTAATTATAAAGGAAAGGTAATTCATAAAAGGAATCCCTCTAACCCACCACCCGAAAGGGCAAGACTGGTAGGGGTGTAACAGATCATGCTCGAGTATACGTTATATCCTGCTCGAGTATGAGAAACTTCATATATATAGATGTTTGCTTCTTGATCGATGTTACTCGAGTAGGAATAGTTGTTTACTTGAGTACCATATCACCTTGAATTCTCATTGATGTCTCAGGCTCGACATCACTCTAGTATAAATTTAAAGTTACTCGAGTATCGATACGTTAATTGGCTTAGCATCATCTCTATCTTGCTGTTGCTCGAGTATGACTTGAGGTTTACTTGGGTAGCATCATTTTCCAGCAATTGATTTATGATATTACTCGAGTAGAATTTTAGGATACTTGAGTACAATTGATAGGCTACTTCAGCGATGGCTTTGTCTCGACATTACTCGAGTAAGCATCACCCTCTACTCGAGTAGGATACTCAAGTAAGCTTACATTATTACTCGAGTAATCATCTTCGAATGTCAAACTACAAGCTACCATATACCATGTTCTTGTGCAAATATCAAACTTTCAAAATGCAATAGTATTAGCGGTACAAGAGCCAATTTCCAGTGAACATATTGTCTTCAAAATAGATCCAAATTTGGTAAACTACCCATGCTCAAAAATCTTTTTAAGTCTTCTTTCCAATGCAAGAAGGATCAGTTCCAAATTCATTGTATTTCATCCGTTATCAACAAATGAATGGAGGTTATTCTTAACCAGCGTTTTTTCAACATCCTAAACTTACCATCAACTTCAAAATATCATATCTCATTCAATTGATCTTTGTCTTTTGTCATCTTGATGTTTCTGAAAAGGTATTTGAATCTAGTTTCCAATGGCAATGGTTTCAGCTTATTTGGATTTGTCGTTTGAGAGATCCACTCAAAATACCGAAGCTAGGTCTACTGTATGATGTTGATTGATATGGCTAATGAGCACAAATAATACCATATTTTCCCTATAATTCATGACCTAATTGAATGGTAAAAATGAGCTTAACTATGATTTAAACAAGCAAAAAGGCATGAATTCATGATATAAGGACTGAGAGATAAAAATCATCCACATGTGCTAATAACGGTACAATTTGCGATGCTTTTGAGGAAAATTGTGTAGCAGAGTTGATACTATGCTATAGCATTCTGACAGCAAACTGAAGAGCAATACAAGGCACATGAATGCTATAGCAAAGTAGAAGACGCAATGCTATGCGGCTTTTATTCTGACCTTTTTATCCAGATGATTTCAGGAATTAAAGAAAATGGTGATATTGACAGATAGGTTGCTGATGTAACGGAATAAAAGATGTGGAAGATCAGAACTAAAAGATTTGAAGAATCCTGTAGGATCAGCAGAAGCAATCTAATCAGAAGATACGATGGATCCCGACGAAATAGGAAAGTCTCAACCCGCTGCAACTTGCGCCACAAGAAAGCCCGATTATAAAAGGCAGCTGAGCGAACCCTAAAGAAATCGGAGAGCCCTAGACAGAATTCTATCTTCGGCAGACTCAAGAGAAGAGTGAGAAAGATTACAAAGCATGCTATTTCCAGGACAACCCAGCATCCTTCCCTACAGTATGACGGAGAGAAGACGACGTGGAGCAGTAACGTGACAGGACTTCATCCATGCCCCGGAACTCCTTTCAAGCTTTCTCTTTTCTTTTTGTTTCTTTCATATTTCAATCATGGGTCATTCTGTTAATGTTTGTTTTGTGTCTTCCTCGTCAGTCATGAACTGATTTTTATATGGCTGGACGAGGATGAATCTTTAAGTGTCAAATGAACTCAGTTGTTAGTTTTTAATTCAATACATTTGGTTTGCGTATCGGTGTTTTAATCACTAGTCGGTTAACGGAAGTTAAGGGCTAGATTCGTGGCCTCAGCTTACTGGCAAGGAGTTGGGGTTACACCTCTGAGAAACAGTGTTTGCTATGCAGCCCGTGCATGGCTTGACCTAATATTATAGGCTTCAGGAATGGGCCTACCTCTGATAACCATAACACCCTGAGCATAGCAAAGATCTACACTAGAAAGTTGCCATAGGAATATGGAATGAGTATAGTTAGTATCCTACGTATCGGACGCGGAAGCTTCGGTAGACTATAGAGGTAGGTTAACCAAATAGCTTTGTGAGTAGCAACTATGTTGTAGCAATTGCGGAAGCTGTACAGTATAGACGCCGTAGCATTGTGTGGAGCAACTAGGGGATTAACGCACTTAAGGGTGACTCTGAGTCCAGCCTAACCTTTTACTGATATCTTCTCACGTTTATTGTTATTTTATTTACTTTTGCTAGTAGCATAATCACCACAACCTCTCAACCTGATTGTATTTATTTTCTGCTTTCACAACTATCATAGCAATCGAGCGTCATTCCTTGGTATCTCAGTCTCTGTGGGATGATACTCTACTTTCACTTTATTACTTGTTCGACTAGTTCGCTTGCCATAAGGGAATTTGACCAACTAGTTTTTGGCGCCATTGCCGGGGACTGCTGATACCCCTAGTGACAACGCCCCTTTGCTTAATAGTTGTGACTTACCTAGTAACAAGCTCACTTTTCTCTATTCTTGATTCTTCAGGTATAGTCTGTAGTGCATGCGCAATTCGCCTTCAGCCAATCCATAGCTTTACAACCCTGAGATAGAACACACCTAGGAGCACAGGAGCAAAAGGCAGAAGCGAAGAAGTCAATCCGTTGGCACAACAAGCATGGCGGATATACCTGACAATCATGAGCAAGAACAATGAGAGCGCATTGAGGTGCACAAGGATAACCGGGTCCCGCCACCTCCACCACCAGACCTGGATGAGAAAAAGGCCATTATGGAATTCAGGATTCCAGATTTAAACAAACTAAATTCGGCCATCACTCCACCAACTATCAATGCTGGACACTTTGAAATTAAAAGTGTCATGATTCAGATGCTGAATGCAACTGGGCAATTTGGAGGACTCCCATCTGAAGACCCACACCTTCACCTCAAGACCTTCCTGGAAGTGTGCGATTCTTTTGTAATCCCTGGCATACCTCCTGACGCCGTCCGGATTAAATTATTCCCATTCTCACTAAGGGACAAGACGCGCACGTGGCTCAACAACCTGCCTGCTAATTCCATCACCACATGGAATGATCTGAGAAGTAAGTTCTTGTTAAAATTCTTTCCACCTACTAAGAACGCGCAACTCTGAGGAGAAATCACCAACTTCCAACAAAAGCCTGGTGAATCTACTTATGATGCTTGGGATAGATTCAAGGATATCCTGAGAAGATGCCCCCAGCATGGGCTAGTTAACTGGGTTCAGATTGAAACATTTTACAAGGGCCTCGACACTCAGACACGATCAATAGTCTACGCCTCCCTACTAATGAAATATTTTGACGAGGCCTACAATTTACTAGAACGCATGGCCATGAACAGTCACCAGTGGCAAGCAGACAAAGCTACTTCTTCCCGAACTGTTGCAGGAATACATGAACTGGATGCTATGACTGCTCTTACAGCACAGGTTTCAACTCTGACCAATATGGTGAAAGGACTGACCCTTCCATCGATGCAACCATCACAAGTAGCCTGCGTGTATTGTGATGGAGAGCACTCATACGCTTAGTGCTCTGCAAACCTTGAAGCTGTAAACTTTGTCAATAACTTTAACAGGGGAAGCAATGCTAACAACCCGTATTCAAATACCTACAACACTGGATGGAGGCAGCATCCCAATTTCTCATGGAACTCCCAGGGTGCACAAGCACTCGGGCCAACAATTCTCAAACCGAGCATCAAACCCGCTGGGGTTTACCCCAGCCAGCAAGGCAGGGATTCGGTCCCGCAGAACTCCATGTTGAACCTTCTGAAGGATTATATGTCAAAAAACGATGCAATCATCTAGAATCAACAAGTGACTTTGCGGAATCTTGAGACTCAAGTAGGACAACTAGCAATTGCTCTAAACAACCGACCTTCAAGAGCCCTGCCCAGTGACACTGAAGTCCCCAGGATCCAAGGAAGAGAAGAGGTCAAGAAGATCAAGCTCTGAAGTGGTAAAAGCCTCGCACCAAGGACAGCAACCAAGCAACCGATGGTGATAACCTATCTAAGACCAGAGGAATCTAAGGAAGGGCAAGGAGGTACTGAATAGCCCCTTGAAGACGAACTGAGGCAACCGAGACCTACACCACCAGAACAAAATGCAGGCGTCGCAACTTTGCCTCTGTGCAGAGTTGTGGAAGATCACGTTCAATGCCCTACAACGAATGCTACCACTTTGCCAAAGCATAATTCTGACCGTGGACCTCCATCAATGCCAAAACCACCTCCGCCTTTCCCACAAAGGCTAAAGAAACAAGGATAGGAGAAACAGTTCAAGCCGTTCCTTGATATACTGCGGCAACTACACATTAACATCCCACTTGTGGAAGCTTTGGAACAGATGCCCAGCTATGTGAAATTTATGAAGGAAATTCTATTTAAGAAGAGGCGACTGGAGGAGTTCGAGATAGTGGCATTGAACCAGGAGTGCAGTGCCATGTTAACCAATCGACTGCCTCCAAAATTAAAAGATCTCGGCAGCTTCACAATCCCTTGTGCAATCGGACCCAACTTCTCAGGTAAGGCTCTTTGTGACCTAGGCGCTAGCATCAATCTCATGCCTATGTCGATTTTCAAACAATTGGCCGTAGGGGAAGCCAGGCCCACGACAATCACATTGCAACTGGCTGATCGCTCAATAGTACTACCTGAAGGCAAGATCGAAGACGTCCTGGTAAAAGTGGATAAGTTCATCTTCCCTGAAGATTTCATTATCCTAGATTTTGAAGCAGATCATGATGTTCCAATTTTGCTGGGAAGACTCTTCATGGCAACTGGTTGTGCGCTGATTGATGTGGAAAAAGGAGAACTCACTATGCGGGTAAACAATGATCAGGTCACCTTTTCAATACTGAAGAATGCGATATTCAAAGATCCAACTGAGAAGAACCTGACTTGTTCAGATATCAGCACAGGCACTATAGAGGCAGGGGAGCCCCTTGCACTGCCACAGCATTAATTTGCTATAGCAAAGTCAGGCTGAAGACTTTAAACCAAGCATTACTGGGAGGCAGCCAGCGTTATGTTTTAAATTACTGTTTTGAGAATAGAGGCTAACTACCAAAGCAACCAGGTACCAAGGCATTCGAATTACTGTAGCAATTCAGCTACACTAGTTAAAATCAAGAACTGACTGCTGGGGTGGGCCACTCAAGACTGGGCCCAGCGGATTTTAAAATTAATATTCCAAATAAAGTGGAAACTGTCGTTAACCACAACAAGCGTCTACCGCACGGATCTTCCCTGACGTTTCAACCGGATCGCACGCAACCCACCCAAATCATACGGCCACAATTAATCTCCATTTATGAACCTTACTTAGAGCGGACCATACTCGTTAACGAAGAAACTTGCACTCATTCACTCTGCACAAGGTGAGTGGTTGGCACTGGGCAATGGGATTGCTGAATAAGGGATGGAAACTGAAAGCAGGTGTGCAAGTAAGGTTGTACGGGTAAGAGTACTACAGCTATGAGCTTTTGTTCGCTTTATCTTATTTTGCCCAGGAGTGCAAAAAGCTAAGTGTGGGCCTATTTGATGAGCACAAATAATACCATATTTTCCCTATACTTCATGACTGAATTGGATGGTAAAAATAAGCTTAACTATGATTTAATCAAGCAAAAAGGAATGTATTCATGATATAAGGGGACTGAGTGATAGAAATCATCAGCATGTGCTAATAGCAGCGTAATTCGCGATGCTTTTTGAGGAAAACTGTGTAGCAGAGTTGATACGATGCTATAGCATTCTGACAGCAGACCGAAGGGCAATACAAGGCACACGAATGCTATAGCAAAGTAGAGAACGCAATGCTTTGCGGCTTATATTCTGACCTTTTTATCCAGATGATTTCAGGAATAAAATAAAAGGGCGATATTGACAGATAGGTTGCTGACGTAACGGAATAGAAGATGCGGAGGATCAGAACTGAAAGATTTGAAGAATCCCGTAGATTCAGCAGAAGCAATCTAATCAGAAGATACTACAGATCCCGACGGAATAGGAAAATCTCAACTCATTACAACTTACGCCAAAAAAAAGCTCAATTATAAAAGGCAGCCGAGAGAACCCTAAAGCAGTCGGAGAGACCTAGACAGAATTCTATCTTCGGCAGACCCAAGAGAAGAGAGAGTAAGATCGCAAAGCACGCTATTTCCAGGACAACCCAGCATCCTTCCCTATAGTTTGACGGAGAGAAGATGACGTGGAGTCGTGACGTGACAGGACTTCATCCACGCGCCGGAACTCCATTCAAGCTTTCTGCTTTTCTTTTCTTTTTTTTAATTTTGTATTTCAATCATGGGTCATTCTGTTAATGTTTGTTTCGTGTCTTCCTTGCCAGTCATGAACTGATTTTTATATGGCTGGACGAGGATAAATCTTTAAGTGTCAAATGAACACAGTTGCAAGTTTTTAATTCAATAAATTTGGTTTGCGTATCGGTGTTTTAATTACTAGTCGGTTAACGGAAGTTAAGGGTTAGATTTGTGGCCTCAGCTTACTGGCAAGGAGTTGGGGTTAGACCTCTGAGAAACAGTGTTTGCTAGGCAGCTCGTGCACGGCTTGACCTATTATTGTAGGCTTTAGGAATGGGTCTACCTCTCATAACCATAACACCCTGAGCATAGCAAAGATCTAATCTGGAAAGTTGCCATAGGAATATGGAATGAGTGTAGTTAGCATCCTACGTATTGAACACGGAAACTTCGGTAGACTATAGAGGTAGGTTAACCAAATAGCTTTGTGAGTAGCAGCGATGTTGTAGCAATTGCGGAAGCTGTATAGTGTAGATGCTGTAGCATTGGGTAGAGCAACTGGGGGATTAACGCACTTAAGGGTGACTCTGAGTCTAGCCTAACCTTTTACTGATATCTTCTCATTTTTACCATTATTTCGTTTACTTTTGCTAGTAGCATAATCACCACAACCACTCAACCTGAATTTATTTATTTTCTGCTTTCACAACTATCATAGCAATCAAGCGTCACTCCTTGGTATCTCAGTCTCTGTGGGACGATACTCTACTTTCACTTTATTACTTGTTCGACTGGCTCGCTTGCCATAAGGGAATTTGACCAACAACAGCTAATAGTAGAAAAGAAACAAATATATGGAAAAGAGATTTGTATTCTTCAATCTTCCATATTGGCGCAATCTTGATGTGAGACACTGTATTGATGTCATGCATGTGGAGAAAAACGTATGTGATAGTATTGTTGGCACGCTTCTCAACATACAAGGTAGTTCCAAGGATGGTGTGAAGGCAAGATTGGATTTTCAAGCAATGGGAATACGTGAAGACTTACATCCAAGGCCATATGGGAAGAGAACTTATTGTCCCCCGGCTTCTCATACTTTGTCTAAGGATGAAAATGAAGTTTTTGTGAGTGTTTACATGGCACAAAAGTTCCCTTGGGGTATGCTTCAAATTTTAAGAGGCTTGTATCGATGAAGGACTTGAAATTAGTAGGCCAAAAGTCTCATGATTGTCATGTCTTGATGCAACAGCTACTTCCAGTGGCTATTCGAGGCATCGCCGAATATAATCTTCGAGTCGTTTTGACTAAACTTTGTTTCTTCTTCAATGCGGTTTATAGTAAAGTTTTCGAGATTGAGAAGTTGGATGAATTGGAGAATGAATGATATCTTATCTTGTGCCACCTTGAGAAGCTTTTTGTTCCTACATTTTTTGACATCATGGTTCATCTAGTGAGGGAGATAAAGTTGTGCGACCCTGTTCATTTACAGTGGATGTACCCAATTGAAAGATCTATGAAATTCCTAAAAGGGTACGTGAAGAACGCATACTGACCAGAAGCATCAATTTTTCAGAAATATGTTTCTGACGAAGCCATGAAATTTTGTCAAAATTATTTGGCCAAAGTAAGACATATTGGCCTTCCTAAACATCAGCATGCTGAAGGGGGTAGACGAGGGGCTTCAGTAAAGAGTGTGGATCTTGATGAATTGTCACAAGTTCACTTATACATCTTGAATAATGTTGATGAAGTTCAAGACAGCATAGAAGCACATAAAGAAGCTGTAAGGAAAGAAAATCATAGAATGACTGAATAAAAGTTGATTAGGGAGCATAACAGAACTTTTGAAAACTGGTTCAAACAAAAGGTCGGGGGAGAGAAATGTGTTTCTGATTTAATCAAATGGTTAGCACGTGGTCCGGAGGTTGATGTCATAAATTGGAATTCATATGTGATCAATAGTTATACATTTTACACGAAGTCCCTAGATGATAAGAGCACTGTTTAGAACAATGGTGTTATGTTAGAGGTTGAATCTATGCACTTCTCCAGTTCCAAAGACAAGAGGCCTAAATTGGCAGTCATGCCTTATTATGGGGTTATTGAAGAGATTTAGGAGGTGGACTATGTTCAAATTAGATTTCCCATTTTCAAATGCAAGTGGGTTAATGTCAATAATGGTGTTTGGATCGATCAGCTAGGATTTACATTAGTCGGTCTCAATGGTAGAAGTTTTGGAGATGAACCTTTTATTATGGCAGACCAGGCGAAACAAGTGTTCTATATCACCGATCAGGAAAATAAAATGTGGTCTGTAGCTCTCCAAGGAAAAAGGGTCATTGATATTGATGATGAAATTCATTCAAATTATGGTCTTCCTCAGAGTACTCCTTTTTTAAGGGGTCTACTGGACATGAACGAAGAAGATGAAGCGGATAATGAACCCATAATAAGAAATGATCATCAAGAAGGGATATGGGAGGATATCCCTTTATAAAAGAGTCAATTCATAAGGTAATATTCATATGCAGAATTCTTTGAAAACTTTAAGGTTTTAACTATATATATTTATTCTATGTTCTTAAACAATAATGTCACTGATTGTGAAGCTTTTATTCTTGTTTTATTTTTGTGGTAGTATTCGATATATATGTTATAAAAGGGGATATCATCTTACATTGTTGGGTGGGATCAAATGAAGGCATGGTGCTGTATTTGTAACTCATCATTGTATTTGTAAGTTATTTTATTGTATATATTAATTAAGGTGTTGTACCATATATAGTATAAATTAAGAGGCCACATAACTCATGGTGAATAATATTTGTATTCTTTTCCCAGTTCAATTTATTCATAATTGATTGTTCATAGTTTGTAACTTAAAGTATCGACTTTTTTGTGCTGGATTGGGTGGTGGATGTGTGTATTTATATGATCAGGAAGAACAGAACAGGGAAAAATTCTAGAAAATTTAGACCGGGAAATAATAATGCCAGTCTTAAAAGTTCAAATGTTAAGACTGGATGAATTTATGTGTTCGGTCTTAAAAGTCTATGCCGATCTTATAACAGTTGGTCTTGTAAGACCGCTATTTACTAAGACCGGTCTAAAAAGTTCAATTTTTAAGACAGATATATTAAATACCCGGTCTTAAATTTAATTACTTTTAGAACGGGATTAGTTAGTCATCTGGTCTTAGAAGTCGGTATTTTTTAGACCGGAGTTTCTTATCTAGTTTTAAAAATGTCGATATTTTTAGACCGGTCTATCGTTTGGTCCGATCTCAAAAGTTGAGTTTTAGGACCGAACAAGATACATATCAGGTCTATATAGTACGACTTTTAAGACCTAACTTTTAAAATGTCGGGTCAAAAAAAGTTTCTTTTAGACCGGTTCGAATCCGGTCTTAAAAATTATGGATTTTTAATACCGGCTGGAACAAGACCGGTGTCATGTCCGATCTTACAGTACCTATTTTGTCCGGTCTTAAAAGCCTTTTTTCCACCCGTGTATACTGCTTTTTGAGATTTTTTTGCACCCAGTATCTCAAATTAATTAATTTTCATAATACTGGGTGCAAAAAAATCTCAAAAAGCAGTATCTAATTTAAATCTAAATAAATACAATATATAAAAATTAAAAAAATATGCGTATACCTCTAATTAGAGATAAAAGCACCTAATAAATATGTAAATCTAAGCATATAATGTGGACTCCATTAGGCTATAGCTAGCGCAAGTGCTGTATTGGTATGTTGCTAGCAGGTTAGGGACGTGTAATGTGCCTCTTTCTAATGTTCCCTAATGTCCTTTAAAATGCCCTACCTTCCCAAATGTTTTTTAATGATTTCTTTTTATTATTAAATTCTACATAAAATAAATGATATTTTGATATCTTAGGAACATAAAATGGTACAATTTTGAATTTTTTTTGTATGTTTTGAAACATATAATTCAAAAGTGGACAATTTTAGAGTATTGTTTCTTCAAAAAATTGTAAAAATAAAAAATGCTTCATTTTATTATCATAAAATATCAAAATGTCACTCATTTTATGTAAAATCTAATAATAAATAAACACATAATATATATTTAAGAGGTTGGGGCATTACAAAGAATATTAGAAAGTGGGACATTAGAACATCAGAATAACACCTACTAATAAACTTAATGTGTACAACATGTGGACCGGTCCTGAATTAGCTGTAAGTGAGGCTGCTGGTTGGGAATAGAAAACCCACAGATGAGGTCCTTTTTAAAATACGCACCCAAGTCACCTACCAAGTCAATTTGTGTATCTCTGATTAACTTCCATCTATTAAGCCCAAAGTTGGAGGTTGATGACCGAAGCTATGCTGTTAACTTCTTGTAGGAGTATTTAACCAAAAAAAAAAAAACTTCTTGTAGGAGTATCTCAATATTGAATGGTATCCAGTTTGGAAAAGAATTTATAATTTTTATATTTAAAACATAAAATTTTTTAATATTATATTTTCTGAGAATGGAAAACCTCTATTGATCCGCAATCTAGAATCTGCTTAAGCGTCCGACTGGTTTAGTGTTCCATTTGAATCAAAAAATGTGACTTTAAATTCTATTTAAATTTCAAAAATATTATTTATTTATTGAATAAAATATTTGATGTCTTTTATTTAAGATTTGTACCTCACGTAAACTTTTTAATTTTTTAATAATAATTATAAAAAAAAATAATATTTAAATATTCATGCCATTTAATAAATGAAATCTAACTATAATCAAAATTCTTAAAGTTATCTATAAAAAAATCCCAACAGAAATCACAAATCACGTTCAACTAACATCACTTTTAATTAGTGTACACAAATTTTCCAAATGTCTTGATCAGGTCTTAAGCCATCCTTGGCCATCTTATATATCTCTAATTGCACCCTTAAGGGTGTGGATGGTTTGAGGGGAGGGAGGGCATCCTTGGCCATCTTTTATATATCTAATTGCATCTTTAAAGTGTGCTTGGTTTGAGGGGAGTATATGTTACGTTGTTTGGTTTGTTAGAAGGAAATAAGGGAAGGGGAAAAGATCTTTTATTTGCTTTAAGATGGGAAAGTGGAGGGTGATTTAAGATTTTAGCCCCCCTCTTCTCTAAAATTTTAAACCAAATGAGGGGAGGGGATCACTTTCCTTTCCCTCACATCCCTTCTCCTCAAGTTAAACACGCCCTAAAGCGTTCAAGGTTGGATGACAAGGAACAAATATTACCATTAAAAAAATAACTCCTAATATCCTTCTCCAGTCCTTCCCTCGACTTATAAAATCCGCGAAAAGCAGCCTTTCTCAATAATGGCATGGGTGGGACCTTGAGCTATACTTTTTGGTAATAATAAATTTAATTAACTACTCTCAATATCTTTTCTTCTTAGGCGGAACCATTTTAATTTGGATGACTTTGTGCTGTCACCATAGTTGAATAGGAAGGGTTCTGCCGTATATTCTGTATTAAGAAGTTCAATAAAGCCAGAGAAGAGGATCGTGTTGTTTCTTAGCAAAAGTTGCATCTTCAACTTTGTCATATTTTGAACAAATCTAATACAAAAGGTATCATGAACGGACCCTTTCATTAGCGTTTTCTTATTGTCCCTCATCGACTTTAAATCTGGACCATACATTTGATATAACTACCTACACCAACCACCTCATTAAGTCAAATCAATGGTTTAAATTGGATGATAAAAGATGAGGAGAAAGATTGCCAATGAGAGAATCCTCTTCCAGCTTGGGCTTTAATCAATTTTTTTATAACATTTAGTTACTCTAACTAAAAGATGAAATTGCTTTTCAAGCCTTATTTCTACCATAATTACTTGCCTCAAATGAAAATTGCCAAAGCGCGTTGTTGTTTGTGGAATTGTGGCTATCATATATACATTATTCTGACTTTGTGGCAATCTATGATCCACAATACTCATGTACTACGTATGGAATATACTACATATTTGGATTTTTTTAAAATGTATGATGCAATGTTTTTGAGATTCTTATACATACATACATATACATATATATGTATGTATGTATATATGTTTGTGTGTGTGTGTGTATGTATTCTAGAAAATATTTAAAATACGAACATATTAATTGCAATTCAAAATATCCAAACTAATTAATTTAAAAATTACCAAAAGCTAAAGCTAATCTAAATAATATCAAAGCAAATAACCCAAATTTATCGTTCACGCAAATCATTCAACATATTTCTATCAAAAAGCATAATATTAGGTTAGATGCATGACAAGGAAAAATTATTACAATTACAAAAATAACTCCTTAAATCCTTCTCCACTCCATCTGCAACTTCTTGCAGCAAACTCGCTTGGAATAGTCGTTAGAATCAGTCTTTTCTCTCAATAACGAAAGGCGGTGGTGGAGTCTTGAGTTAAATCCATTGAACAACTCTTCGAAAGTTGTTCTCACACCACTTGTTGTTCTCACACCACTTTCCCAGGGATCTCTGCTTCTTTGAAAATCTTGAACGGTGCAAGTTGTCATACAAAATGACGAAAGTGGAAACTTCAGGCTTTATGGCTTCAAGTCCCTGTCGGTGCTCTCCACCACAATTAGACAACGTACCAATCAGTTTGAGCTTATGGGTTTCCTTTTATTCCAAGACCCATTCTTATCTTTTAGGTGTATGTTTTTAGTGGCTGATTACACGCAAGTGAGGGTGAATTGGGTGCTAAGAAGAGTAAAGACACAGTGTGTTCTCTCAATAACGAAAGGCAGTGGTGGAGTCTTGAGTTAAATCCATTGACCAAGTCTTTGAAAGTTGTTCTCACACCACTTTCCCGGGGATCTCTGCTTCTTTGAAAATCTTGAACGGTGCAAGTTGTCATACAAAATGACGAAAGTGGAAACTTCAGGCTTTATGGCTTCAAGTCCCTGTCGGTGCTCTCCACCACAATTAGACAACGTACCAATCAGTTTGAGCTTATGGGTTTCCTTTTATTCCAAGACCCATTCTTATCTTTTAGGTGTATGTTTTTAGTGGCTGATTACACGCAAGTAAGGGTGAATTGGGTGCTAAGAAGAGTAAAGACAGTGTGTTCTCTCAATAACGAAAGGCAGTGGTGGAGTCTTGAGTAAAATCCATTGAACAAGTCTTTGAAAGTTGTTCTCACACCACTTTCCCGGGGATCTCTGCTTCTTTGAAAATCTTGAACGGTGCAAGTTGTCATACAAAATGACGAAAGTGGAAACTTCAGGCTTTATGGCTTCAAGTCCCTGTCGGTGCTCTCCACCACAATTAGACAACGTACCAATCAGTTTGAGCTTATGGGCTTCCTTTTATTCCAAGACCCATTCTTATCTTTTAGGTGTATGTTTTTAGTGGCTGATTACACGCAAGCGAGGGTGAATTGGGTGCTAAGAAGATTTAATCCCTTAATATTTATGGCCTTTACAAATCAAATATGAACTAAGTATTATTTAAGGGTTATTAGAAGATTTAATCCCTTAATAAGTTATAAAAATGGTTGCTTAGATTAATTATAAGAGCTTATTTAATTATTTAATTTTATAGAACCCTAGTTGATCTCTAGTGATTTTTAATTTCCTCCAAATTAATTTAAAGATTTTCAGGATATTTATTTGGTCTCCTAAATTCCACATGAGCTATAGACTAATATGGTTTTTATCATGTTTTATGGTATTTTATGATGCCTAATAAAAATTTAGAGTCTTTGGATATTCTAATACTAAGAAAATTACCTAGAGAAATAGAATAAATACATCTCAAAATTTGAGACCACATATTCACCTATTTTAAATAGGTGTCATTTATCAAAATATTGTATATATGAGAAATAATGATTTTTTAGGTATTACATTTCTCCCCCCGTTAAATAAAATTTTGTCCTCGAAATTTGCTCTATACTAACTAGACTTTGAACCAAAAATTCTGGAAACTTACTCTATACTAATCAGTCTCTGAAACATACACTCTAGATATCCACTCTCTCAAAACACTTCTATGTTAAATCTGTTTCTCTCGGTGACCGGGTATTCGCTCTAACTCAACTACAAAGGTGTTGTCACATCATACTCCGATATTCTCATGCCACAAATGTCTCTGTGGCGCCCATATATCGTGGCAACATGAGATAGACTCTGGAGGTCTTCTCCTTTTGTCAGCGTAGCTCTTCTGTCTGCTTCGTGCTGTTTAGGAGTTGTCTTTTGAACGAAACGATTTGTTCGGAGGTCTGGCCAACCAGATTCGGTTCAAGAAATTCCTACTCAGATAAGGGTGACTGACACGTTTGCCCTTGACACTCGATCGTATAAACTCAAAAACTCTAGTCATCTATGTTAACAGTACACATCGCATGTACAATTATCTTTGATATCAGTACACATCACATGTACAATCATCTGGGTTATCAGTACACATCACATGTACAATCATCTATTTTATACCCAGGTTTAGTACAGGACCTACTCGTCCATTCCCACCGTGCTTGGTTACGCAGGCCTCACTGCCTGACCCATTTAGCCTCTCGGCTTAATACATATTGGCCCTCCAGCTCAATTCATTATTACAGGACTAGGAATTTTAGCCTTAATACCTAGGAGGTTATCCTTAGGCTTTAGGTATTTCAAACTACAACCTGGTACAATAAGCATTTTATCAGACTCAAGACATACTGCAAACATACTATTCACTATATCAATTTGCTTTTTACACAGTGCTAAATACCACTGTCTTAAGGCCTAGGGGCGCTTGTCTTATGCACACTTGCACACATAGCTTTAAGCATCTGCTCATTTATTTCATCTGAACCTTTTTCCCAGTCAAGTTCTCAGGCTATATTAGAAACTTAACTATCCCTTAGATCTCTAAGGTTTTCACTAGTGTCTATATAAGAATTTTGATTGTAACGGCAAATCTTTTCTTTGCTAAGGTAATCACTACGCCAAATTTCTAAACTAACATGAGGATCTTATATTCTCAATATTTTTATCAAGAGTGGGGAGACGTCAACATACAGAGTAACCGAAAAATGGTTTCAACGAAATCTAGAACAATTTTTAAGTGCCATTTAATTCCTATGAAATTTTACATGCTACTACAAATTTCATGTCCAATACTCACTACAAGAGCATAATAGAAGCAAATGTAATAAAAACAATATTCAACTTCAGTTACTACAGCATCAAACAAATTCTAATTCATGTTTCGTATATCCGACATCTAATGGTGTGGATAGAAATTTAGCACAAAGTATTTGTGTAGTGATGCACTAAAGTAGGTTTTACGAAGTCTCAACAATACTAACTCTTAATTAATCCAGATTTACTAGAGTGTACACTCAATGTTTCATATTTAAAACCTTATCTCTTAACATCCAGGGATCTAGATACCCTTCAAAACTTTTGAGTCAAAAAGTTCATGTTTAACTTAAAGGCGTTCATCAAAATTTCAAAATAAAACAAGGATATATGATGAAAGGTTATTTCATTATGATAAAGTGACAAAAAATCCTAATTTCAATGAATCAAATGTACCGTGTATTTCAAGACAGGGTTATAATGCATGCCACAACATTCAATCAAGTGTTGTTCTTAACATTTAAAATCAGTTTATCTACCAGGTTTCCTTTAGCTCTAACATGCATCATTCGAAGCTAATCCTGTTTTACCATATCAATGACCTATAATCAAGCTTACAACAAAAAAGATAAAAAAAACAATGGATTATCAGGAAATTTGAGGAAGATGATACCTACAATTTCGATTGGTCCAAATTTCAAAAAAATTTGAAGAGTGGTAATGCACACACCTAAACTGGAACTTACTATAGTATACTATAAGCCACTTCCGTTAATTTAATTCGTGAAAGATTTTCTGGTATAATGAAGTAAATTTTCCGAACTCACATTTTCCAACATAACAAGGTAAGTAATATAACCAAAGTATATGAGTCATGGTATCATCTAGATATGCAAACTTTGTCCTATAATAGGTTAATACAACAGCACTTAGATTTTTAACTTCTTATAATAGTGGCCTAGCGGCCTAGCAGACTTAAGTTTTATATTCCACATAGGGCTAATTCTCACAAAATCCTATGCAGGTGTCATAATTTAGAAGTCTCACAGCTAACTGGTTGGAACTAAAATAATTTTATGCACAGGATTCAATGAAGTACCACAACTATGCACATTTAGCAATATTCAAACTTTTAATAACACAAAATTTACAGAAGAATCACTCTTTAAAACATAGCTTTATACTTAGTTTGGAAAATTCAAGTGAAACATTCAAGTTAGATTTCTAAGTGACCAGATAGTCGGACAACATGGTTCCTATAACTTAGATCTGGTTGGGAATTTTCAGAAATAGAATAAATGCCCAAACATATTTATACAGAGATTTGGGGAATATTTAGAAGTAGTAATTCATACAAGTTTAGTGTCTCAACAAACTCCGAGTATGCATTCCTAATGAAAATTTCATTTTTCATCCAACATGTTCAACAACCAACACTGATCACAAATGTAAAGCGAAGGAATCCTTTTAACTTGTAAAACGATAGTAAGCCAGCACAAATGTCCAAGGTTGACAACTAGGTTAGAAAATGTGGTAGAACAAGGAAACTGAGGGGGTGATTGTACTGTAATTTTGTTTTTAAACAAGAAAAATAATTTTACTCAAAAGGTGGAACAACTTTTAGATATATAGCTATAAATACAAGATAAATAAAATGCATGGCGTGAATTATAAAACTTTTCTTTCTTTCTCCATCATTTCAAACAAATTTAATAGAACATACAATGAAGAGATTATCGCAAAAGATTTTCAATGTCAAATTAGAGAATATCAAAAAATGATTCAATTCTATACAGATTCTTTTAACATTTCCCTAATGATGGTTTCAATCAAGAAGTACTAATCAAACATATCACAATCTAGAGACTTTTTCATGTTTTGAGTAAAAATTGAGAAATGAGATGTACAAGGCATTGCTGGATTATCATAAATTTGATACATAATGATGTCAAAATCCATTTCAGTAAAACATATATCTTCACAACACATGAAGAAAGGGATTTTTGAGTTTTGGCAAGGTATATCTAAAACATGTGAAAACAAAATCAATCATGCATAAAAGATAAACCAAAACTCAATATCATATACCACATAAACCCCACTTTCCCTCACATGTGCTTTCAAGTTTTTATTTAAACATCAGTATGGATGTCAATGGGTTAACAAAAACTAACTGTTTTCTAGACTTGTCTCCTAACATATTAGCCTACTAATACATTTTTCTTCCTTGAGTACATACTTCATAAAGAGTCTTTCAATACTAGCTAATCTGTCCCTCATGATTAAGATATCTCGTACTATCTATGATGACAAATTGGCCTAGAGGGGTAGAGCAAAAATGGACCACCTATACGGCCCTCAGTGATGCCTTAATTATGATTATGCCCGGGTTCATAACGATAATCAAGACCCCAATGAAAACATTGCTCTGGTTTATTATAACTAAGCCAGGTTCTTGCCAAAAAAAATGTTTCGTTTGAAAAGCTCCGAACCTAACTCCTTTAATCAAATAGTCTGGCCAGGCCGGTGTATTTGGGAAGTCTCGCCGAGTTCAGGGGGACTGATTGACAACCACAAAACCCCTTTCTATACACCAAACTGTTTAGAGTAACTTAGTTAACTTCATGCCAGAATGTCTGCTCTGATACCAAAATGTAACATCCTCATTTTCAAAATCCGCTTTCAAAATATTTGATCAGAGTGTAAACTAATTTAATCAGAGTAGAGCATCAGAACGGTTTAAAAGAGTGAGTATCTAATTGTTAGTTCTCAGAAGTGTTTTGATGATCACTAACAATTGTAAACAATATTGGAAAGATTTGACAAGTCAAGGATGTTTAAAACTTGTGATTTTTCTATCTGTCAAAATCAAACTCGAGCCTATGAGTAATGAACTCGAGCCTGGATTTGACAGAAAGCATAAACTTGCAAAGCCAAAGTTCAAACTTGAGACTGAACCTGAAGTTCAGGATTAAACCTTTGGAAGTTTGCATGAACTCGAGCCTACTAAGGGCGAACTCGAGTTCATCATTGCCAGAGAGCTTTTTATCTGTTGAAAATCTGCTTTAAACTTTAAACTTCTACTCAAACCTCAAGTTTGAAAAAGTTCAAAATTTTGGAGTATGAACTCGAGCCTAAGCTCTTCAAACTCGAGCCTAGTTTTGGCCGAGAGCCTTCAGAGTATTTCGGAGAAAACCAAACTCCAGCCTAAACTCTTCAAACTCCAGTTCAAAAGTTCCAGAGAGCAATTAGCTATTTTCAATAGTTTCAAATTCGAGGCCATTTGTCTTAAACCTCCAGTTTGATTTTGGCAGAAGCAAAATTTTGAAGGGCGAACTCGAGCCTAACATTGTGAACTCGAGTTCAGACCTCCAGATCTGAAAAACGCAGATGAACTCAGATTTCCAAATCAGATTCTATCTTCATGTTTTAAGTTACCCATTCAATCTAGTTGTTATATCTATCTCACATCAGTGTAACTGAACTTTTCTAACACATTTATTCATGAGATTACAGGAGATCTTCTGATTTGTCTGAGATTCAAAAAGAAAGTTATTTTCGGAAACTTGCAAAAACTAAGGAAAGCTATTACTCAAGATCATCTAGCCGTTAGAGGAGATCATATAGCCGTTGTGCAACATCTCCAATGGATATATACCTTAAAAAGAAAGACCAGAATCAAGGAAGTCTGAGAATAAACTCTCAACAGCCATATTTTGGACAAAGAGTGATTTCAGCAAAACAAGATCAAGACATAACACCTGCAACAGCTATATTTTCAGAAAGGAAATAGCTCCAACGAATCTATAACGTTCACAAGCCTTAAAAACACTATATATAGATGAAGATTCGAAGGAGAAAAGATAGAGAACAAAAATTCTACATTACTACTCAACAATATCAGTGGAAGAGTTGTTATCTTGAATTGTTGTACTTCAGTGATTAACAATATCCACTCTTAGAAGAGAGTTCTTTTCTGTAATCAAATTTTCTGTAAGGATCTCAAAGTAGAGGGACTTTGAGATTGGGTTATTCAATTACAACTTGTAAGGGGGAGTGTGTTCGAGGTTGTGAAACACTCTTTGTTTGCAGAGTCTGTAATTCTCTAGAGAGATAGTGGAAATCCCAGAGTGACTGGGGACTGGACGTAGGTCATTAGATTGGACCGAACCAGGATAACTTCGCTGTGTTCTGCTTTTCTTCTCTTCTCACTCCCTTACTTTCGGCTCTATCGGATTTCTGACAAAAACAGAGTATATTTCAAAAGAATTTTAAGAATCCCCAATTCACCCCCCCTCTTGGTGATTCAGCCGCATTTTCACTAATATATATTCCTGCTGTTGAATCTGGGTACTTGTACATACATTGGTACAACTATTCGAATTTAGTATCTAAATAAAGGAACACGTCCTCTGCCCATGACGTCACGCGTGCTGCCTCTCCTTGCTCTTGGTCCTAGCTCCTTCGGATCCTGAAGCTATGATAAGAGCTGAGGTTCAATTCCCATTGAACCTCAGGTAACGGTTAACCTCATGCTTATGTATCAGTAATGTATGACAGATATTCATGACAATACAACAATATTCAAATACCATATTCACATACTCAAGATGCTAACACCCACAGTCTCCACATATTCAGTTCATTCCAGTCTCACCACGTATTCACATCAAACGAGTCTGCACTATTCACCAGTGCCACGGTGTACATCTGTGTCCTCAGCGCTAGGAAAACTCAACGGCGTTATCATGACTATAACCCGTATATAACTGTATGTATGCACAACTTTCCAAACAGAGTCTACAACTTTTCAAAATAGAGTCTCAGACTATCTATCACATATAAGTGTACAATAAGCATCAGAGTTAGTGTTACAGTACGCGTCCGTACCTTCGTCGGTCGGAGTGCGGTCACGTGTATCCTATAATGGTAATATCGCATTTATTAATTCACCAATAATATTCTAGAGGATATCCTCATTACTAATGACCGTTTTACCCTTGGTAGGATTATTTTTCAACTCATCAACTTTAATTCTTAAAAAACGCAGGTTCAAAAATTCTGAACAGATTTCCGCCTAACTTCGAAAAATCATAACTAATTCTAGAAAAATCGAAATGAAGATCCGTAAAATTCCCCGGACTCCTTAAGATGTCTATTTTTGAGGAAAAATATCAGTTTCTGCCCAGAATTCAAGACCAATTCCCAGATTTCATGTGTTCATACCTTGCCCAGAAATTTGCCCAGAAAAATAGCCTAATCTTCAGAAATTCATATCTCCTTGTCCAGAGATCAAAACGTTACATATTTTATATATTTGGAAATCCCTACATGTCTACTTTATTTTTGAAAAATTTCGTGATTTTTAAAGATCATTTGATGCATAAAATAATGCTCCCTATCCAGTTAACTCCCAAAATCCAGAAATTCCAGAATCCTTTTATCTTACTCTAGCTTGTTTTATTAATCCTAGAAGTCACTTCCCAACATGTTCCCACCTTGTCAGACATCTTTCGATGCAATAAGGCTTGAGAACAACTATAGGAAATTACTTTACCTATTTTCTAGATTAAAACTAATAATTCTACTCAAAACTACTAAGAACAACTAAGAACTACTAAGAACTATAAAACTAAAACTAAAGACAAGCTTACCTCTTGAAGTGTAATACCCCAAAAAATTATAATGTCTCATAACTACAATATTTTGATAAATGACACCTCTTTAAAACTAGGTGAATATGTGGTCTCAAATTATGAGGTGTGATTATTCTACTTTCTAGGAAATCCTTATATAGGATTAAGGTGATCAATGATTGAATTTTTCTAGGGATCATAAGATATCATAAAAATACAAACAATTACCAAATTAAATTAGGGGTTTTATAGGACCAAAAGAAAGCAAAGAAATATGAGGAAAATACATCCACTAAATAGGGGAGAATAACATGAGTTAGTAGACACTTAAATTTTCATTAAACAAAAGGATTATGTAAATTTTTATAATTAATCAAGGGATTAAAGTAAGAGGACATAAATCTTAAAATTCATAATTAAATAGGAAACTATATTTTCTAAAACCCTAGAATTAATACCTAGTTCATATTAATTCATAAAATACCGTAATAAATTACCAAAACACTTGGACAAATAAAAGATTAATTACCCACATTTAATGGGCAAATAATTAACACTAATGGGAGGTTTAGCTAATTATTTACAATTAGCACCAATAATCACCAACTAGAGATGAGTTAAGCTAATTAAAACTCAAAGACTAATAAAAACTTGGGATTAGTACTAAATGAGTTAGGAACAAACACAAATTAATACATGAACCAATCATACAACAAGAAGAGCTAATTAAGCTTAGGATTAAGATGTTAATCAAATGCTAATCAAAAGTTGAAAAGTCAACAATTGCAACTATGATCTAAAGGCTAAGAATTCATCTTATAAAGCTAAATCCTAAGGCCTTAATTAAATACCATAAAGCTAAATCCTTGTGAAATGGAATTGGCCAATGATAAATCAAGAAAATATTCTTAATCCATGAGAAAATGTTTTGACCAATGAGAGAGGGAGTTGTGAATGTGTGTGTGTGCAAATGTTGTGAGTGTTGTGAGTCTAGTGGAAGGAGTGAGAAAGAGAAGTCAAAGCATTAGCCAATAAGAAAATTAGACATTAAAACAATTAGATTAATCCATGAAATTAACTCTAGACATAAGCAAATGAAAATCTATACAAATTAAATCATATCTTGAAATCCATGAACTAAGTATAGAAACTAAGTTGAGATTCATAACAAGCATAAATCAAGCATGAAAACAAGTATAACCAAAGTCATTTTCATAATTGTTTAGGAAATGGAATCAATAGGAAAGATAGGCAAATTTGGTCTCTAAATGAAGCAAAGAAATTCAAGAATTCAAAACTAATGAGGAAATGTACATAAAACTTCATTATGTAATACCCTAAAAATCCTATTTAGTATAACCACTAAATGATACCTATTAAAGTAGGTGAATATGTGGTCTCAAAGATATTATAGTTCATCTAGTTTAAAATTAGAGAATTTTCTCCTAGAGTTAAATAAACCAAAACAACTCAAATACTCTAAGTTCATTTAGGGATAATAAAATACCCTATAATTTTCATATTGAAGCATAGTTTATATTTAAATTCTAAAGGGGCATAAAATGTTACGGAAATACCAAACAAATTAGAGGAAAGTGTCAATAATTGATTGGACAAATAATTGTACATTAATTAAAGTAATTGCATTGATTTTGCAATTAATTATTGAATCCTCTTAGGATCCATAAAATATCATAAAATGCAAGTAATTACCAAATTAAATTATGGTTCATATAGAATTAAAAGGAGCAATAAGGAACTAATGGAGAATACTTAAACAAGAGAGGAGAAAAATAATAAATAGTTAGGTATTCATTAAATTAAATAATTGTGCCAAATCTTTATAAATAATCAAGGAATTGATTAAGCATCATTAACTTATTAAGAGGTGAAATTTACTAAAATACCCTTAATTAGCACACTAATGCATAAAATCATAATTGACTCATAGAAAGCCCTAAAGAGTTATCATCACACTGAGTCCAATTAAGGGGTGAATAATAACAATTAATGAACAATTGAAATTACAACAATGAAGACACTAAATTTAACTAAATTCAAATAGGCATAATTAAAGATGTATAATTCCGATTAAAAGCCAATGGCTAATCAAGAGTTGTTTAAATGAATTTCTAAGGACTATAATTAAATTGGAGTTCCTAAAATAGTATAAAACATCATGAAAATACCTAAAACAACTATGGGGAAATTCCAACAAGTAAAAGACAATTAAATCTATATTTAAAAAGATATTAACATGTAATTCTCATGTCTTCAAAAATAAGCCGTAAAAGTGTATGAAGAGTCTTTGAATAATTAGAGAATACTAAAAATCATTATTGGGCACCAAAAATTAATCTTAATTGAATTAGCATTCATAATTAATCTAGTGGCAAATATTAACAAACAATTTGAAATATTTTGGCTAGATTCTATATTAAAGCTTAACGAGGGATCAATAATTGAAGCAATTGAATTTAGTAGGATCATAATTGAGTTGGTAAACAATTAAATCGTTACAAACTAAACCTAATTAAGCTAAATCAAATAGTGAACAAGAAGAATTTAACTTAGGGCTTTTTACCACAACAATTTACATTGGACCAATTTTTGATAGCTCAAATCCTTGCCAAACCCTTGCCCAAATAATCAATAAAGCCCAAAACAACAATGAAACCCAAAAATCCAGAGGTAGGCACGGTTTTGGGAGCTTCATGGAGAAGGAATTGAATTTGTCACATGGTCAAAAATAGTCAAAAGCTTGTAGAAGACAATTTACTATTCAAGACTTGGAGTGCAAGTTGTTTAACTTCTTGAAGAAGGAGAAGAAAAAGATGAAGGGAGAGAGAGAGTGAAATTTCGGTTTTTATAGTGGAGGGTGAGGATGGAATAATTCAATTAAAACCTAGATCCAATGGTGAGAATTAGCCAAGAGTAGAGTTGCATTTATTTACAAGATTGCCCAACCTTTTCACTATAAATAGAGGGCCAAGTTCACTCATTTTCCTCACACCAAGCAAAGCAACACTTGCTTATTTGAGAGAGAGTTGAGAGAGTTGGAGGAAGAGCTTGAAGGAGGTCAAGCATTAGGTAAGCAAAGTTCTTAGTTTTTGAGTTTAAATTCATAGGTAGAAGTAGTTTTAATCTTTAAAATTCTAGAATAATTTTAGTTTCATGTTTTTATAGTTTAAAATAGCTTCATTTCGAAAATTTAGTGAAGAAAGTAGTTCTGCAAAATTTCCAGGTCAAGAACACGGTTGTAACGAAGTTCTGGCGAAAATTCGTCGGTTAGGCGATTTCTGAACTAGTAACAGAAACACTCATATTTCATGTTGAAAATGCTATTTGAAAATTCTGAGAAAATTCATGATGAAAGTAGACATATATAGCTTTTTAAATATGTAAAGAACATGTTGAAATGAGTTCTGTACAGTGAGAAAGAAATTCTCAAAGTTTATGTTGCGAAAATGCTGGAAATTCTGGGCAGAGGATGAACACGTGAAATCTGGGAATGATTTTTGAATTCTGGGCAAGGCCTGATATTTTTTCTGGAAAATAGACATCCTAAGGAGTCCGGAACTTTTTACGGATCTTTGTTTCGATTTTTCTAGAATTAGTTATGAATTTCCAAAGATAGGCGAATTTCTGCCCAATAATTCCAGCGGTTTTTCAATAAATTATGAGAAAATAAAATAATGGTTTAATATACCAAGGGTAGAATAGTCAATAGTGGCCAAAATATCTTTTAGGATATTATCTTTAAATTAATAGGACGATATTGCTCTGATAGGCTGTCCGAAAGAACGCAGACCGATCAATTACGTACCGAGACTATCGACTCAGGTACGGACGCGTACTGTAACACTAACTCTGATGCTTATTGTATGCTTATATGTGATAGATAGTCTGAAACTCTGTTTTTGAAAATTGATCATACACATACATCTTGATACGGGTTATAGTCGTGATAATGCCGTTATGTTTTCCTAGCGCTGAGGACACGATAGGCCATCGTGGCACTGGAAGATAGTGCAGATTGTAATAGCATACATGTTGCAGTGGCCGTGTAATGTTATTATGTGAATATATGAATACTGTATGTGATTAAATGCTGTTTTGCCATGGATATCTGTCATACATATTTGATACATAAGCATGAGGTTAACCGTTACCTGAGGTTCAATGGTAATTGAACCTCAGTTCTTAACATAGCGTCAGGGTCCGGAGGAACCAGGACCAAGGACAAGGATGAGAAGCCAGCGCAAGGACGAAGACAGAGAAATTTTTATTTCAGCGTTATCTTGTTGTACTATTTTCAAACTACTGTACCGCTGTGTAAGCAATCAAATACTACAACAGTGAAGGATTTTATCAGATACTCGCTCTTTTGAAATCATTCCGATGCTCTACTCTGATTAAATAGTTCGAAAATGTTTTAGAAAATTGGGATGTTACACATTAGGATCCCCAAATGAATTTCTATCTAGTGAAACCCAAAATGGAAGAAGTAGGAAAATCTAATTTAAAGAAGCAATTATACATATGCAAAATGAGTCATCACTCTAAGAAATGAATCATTAACCTAGGTATGGATGAATCACTACTCTAAATGATGAATCACAAGCTCTATGAATGAATCATCACCCTAAACAAGCATGAGTCATTAGCCTAGTTAAGAGATGAGTCACAACCCTAAACCATGAGTCATGTATCTAGTAGAAGACTTTCAAGGCTTTGGAAGAGGATAAGATGATGTAAGGGATGATGTAGGGAGGGGTATTATGAGTCTTTTTGCACATGGAGCTTCTACTATAAATAGGACCCTTTGCTCTTCACAATCCTCACCAATTCACAAAGCAACAACATCTGAAATATAGAGAGAAAGTGAGTGTGAGAGCCTTGAGGAAAGAAGGAGCAAAGTTCTAGGTAAGTTCTTGAGCTCTAGCTTTTAAGTTTTTAGTTATTTTGTAGTTTAATCTTTAAATTCTTAGATAGAAGTAGCTTAGATCTTAAATAGTTTAGAATAATTTTAGATTCATGTTTTTATAGTTAAAATTGGGTTTATTTCGAAAAGTTAGTAAAGAAAGAGTTTTAGCAAAATTTCCGGAGGAGAAACACTGAAGTAACGAAGTTCTGGCGAAATTTCATCGGTTCTGAAATTTCTGAGTCAGTCATAGAAAAGCTATTATTTTATGTTGAAAACATGGCTGAAAAATTCGGGAAAAAATCATGGTTAAACTAGACATATAGGGCTTTTTAAATATATAAAGAACATGTCCAAATGATTTCTGTACAGGGAGGTAAAAATTCCCAAAGTTAGGGCTACGAATTTCTGGAAAATTCTGGACAGATGTTCAAAACTAAAAACCTGGGAATGAACTGTGGAATCTGGGCAAAGGATGTTATTTTTTCTTGAAACTAGACATCCTAAGGATTCCGGGGAATTTTACGGATCCTCGTTTCGATTTTTCTAGAATTAGTTATGATTTTTCAAAGTTAGGCGAAATTCTGCCCAGATTTGAGGACCAGCGTTTTTATCAAAAATAAAGGGAAATATAAATTCATAAATCCACCAGGGGTAAAATAGTCATTTGTGGCTAGGATATCTATTGGGATATTGGTTGTGAATTAATAAACATAATATTACCCTCATAGGAAACCAGTGATCACCTTGCAGCCTACAACGTACCGTGCTCGACAGGCAAAGGTGCGTTTGCGTAGTGCTTATTGTATGATTGTATATGATAGTTGTGCTCATTGACTAAGATTTTCATACGTGGTTATGTTACATACGTGGTTATGTCACATACGTGGTTATGTTCTAATTGTTGTTGTAGCATACGTGGTTATGTTACAAATATTGTTATTATTTGTCATACGTGGTTATGTATATTGATTGTCATTGTCATGTCATGAATATCTGTCATACATAACTGTACATAAGCATGAGGTTAACCGTTACCTGAGGTTCAATGGGAATTGAACCTCAGCTCTTACCATAGCTTCAGGATCCGAAGGAGCTAGAACCAAGAGCAAGGATAGGCAGCACGACCAGGGAGGAGGACGTGTTACTTTATCTAGACACTGTATTCGGATAGTTGTACCACTGTATGTATAAGTACCCAGATGCAACAGCAGGGAATGTATATCAGTTACTCGTTTGTTTTAAAGAAATTTTTTTTTCCGATGCCACTCTGAATAATTTCGACGAAACTCTAATAATCCCATTTGAAACCCATTTTAAAAAGGCGGGATGTTACATGAAGACTCTTGCTCTTCCTTCTTCTTGCTTCACTCCACTCTTGTTTAGAATGGTTTTTGGTGTGAAGAATTGTGAAGGGAGGATGTAACATCCCGATTTTCCAAATTGTTTTTGAAATAATTGATCAGAGTAGAGCATCGGAATAAGTTTAAAAGAGCGAGTATCTGATAAACATTTACTGATGTAGTATTTGGCTGTTTACACAGTGGTACAGTAATCTGAATATTCTTCGATAAAAAAAACGTCAAAATGAAAATTTCTCCGTTTGCGTCCTTACGCTGGCTCCTTGCCCTTGTCCTTGGCCCTGATTCCTTCGGACCCTGACACTATAGTAGGAGCTGAGGTTCAATGACCATTGAACCTCAGGTAACGGTTAACCTCATGCTTATGTACAGTTATGTATGACAGATATTCATGACATGACAATGACAATCAATATACATATCCACGTATGAAAACAATAACAATATTTGTAACATAACCACGTATGCTAATTAGAACATAACCACGTATGTAACATAACCACGTATGTAGCATAACCACGTATGAAAATCTTAGTCGATGAGCACAACAAACAACCATCATATACAATCATACAATAAGCACTACGCGAACGCACCTTTGCCTGTTGAGCACGATACGTTGTCGGCTGCAAGGTGATCACAGGTTTCCTATGAGGGTAATATTATGTTTATTAATTCACAACCAATATCCCAATAGATATCCTAGCCACAAATGACTCTTTTACCCTGGCGGATTTATGAATTTATTATTTCCCTTTATTTTTGAGAAAAACGCTGGTCCTTAAATCTGGGCAGAATTTCGCCTAACTTTGAAAAATCATAACTAATTCTAGAAAAATCGAAATGAGGATCCGTAAAATTCCCCAGAATCCTTAGGATGTCTAGTTTCAAGAAAAAATGATAGCCTTTGCCCAGATTCTACGGTTCATTCCCAGTTTTTAATTTTTGAACATCTGTCCAGAATTTTCCAGAAATTCGTAGCCCTAACTTTGGGAATTTTTATCTCCCTGTTCAGAAATCATTTGGACATGTTCTTTACATATTTAAAAAGCCCTATATGTCTACTTTAACCATGAATTTTCTCAGAATTTTCTAACCATGATTTCAGCATAAAATATAAGTTTTTTCATGTCTGGTTCAGAAATTCCAGAACCGATGAAATTTCGCCAGAACTTCGTTACTTTGGTGTTTCTCTTCCGGAAATTTTGCTAAAACTCTTTCCTCACTATTTTTCGAAATAAACCCAATTTTAAACCCAGAAAAACATAAAAACAACTATATCTAAAGAATTTAAAGATTAAACTACAAAATAACTAAAAACTTAAAAGCTAGAGCTCAAGAACTTACCTAGAACTTTGCTCTTCCTTTCTCCAAAGCTCTCACACTCACTTTCTCTCTATGTTTCAGATGTTGTTTCTTGTGAATTTGTGAGGATTGTGAAGAGCAAAGGGTCCTATTTATAGTAGAAGCTCCATGTGCAAAAAGACTCATAATACCCCTCCCTACATCATCCCTTACATCATCTTATCCTCTTCCAAAGCCTTGAAAGTCTTCTACTAGATACATGACTCATGGTTAGGGTTATGACTCATCTCTTAACTAGGCTAATGACTCATGCTTGTTTAGGGTGATGATTCATTCATAGAGCTTGTGATTCATCATTTAGGTTAGTGACTCATACATGTTTAGATTAATGACTCATTCATGTGTAGACTAATGACTCATTTCTAGAGGGATGACTCATTTTACATATGTATAATTAGAATTTCCTACTTCTTCCATTTTGTGTTCCACTATATAGAAATTCATTTGGGGATTCTAATGAACTTGTATGCTCAATTTCTCATTGGTTTTGAGTTCTAGAGATTTTTAGCTTCATTTTGAGACCCATTTTACCTATCTTTTCTATTGATTCCATTTCTTAAACAATCATGAAAATGACTTTGGTTATACTTGTTTTCATGCTTGATTTATGCTTGTTATGAATCTCAACTTAGTTTCCATACTTAGTTCATAGATTTCAAGATATGATTTAATTTGTATAGGTTTTCATTTGCTTATGTCTAGATTTAATTTTATGGATTAATCTAATTGTTTTAATGTCTAATTTTCTTATTGGCTAATGCTTTGACTTCTCTTTCTCACTCCTTCCACTAGACTCACAACACTCACAACATTTGCACACACACACATTCACAACTCCCTCTCTTATTGGTCAAAACCTTTTCTCATGGATTAAGAATATTTTCTTGATTTATCATTGGTCAATTCCATTTCACAAGGATTTAGCTTTATGGTATTTAATTAAGGCCTTAGGATTTAGCTTTATAAGGTTTAATCCTAGCCCTCCACAACTAATCCTTAATTAGCATTCCTAATAAAGTGTTTTAATGAAGTTGTCAATTTATGATTGGTTCCTAACTTGATTATGACTCTTAGAGTAGTTTATGACCATTGGTAATCCAACCTATGCTAATCCTAACTTCTTATTGGTTGTTGAGATTTAATTAACTTAATAATGATTACCTAATGTTAATTGTGATTATTGACTTTTCAAAGCTTAATTAAAGTTTACTTATCATCTTAATCACAAGCTTACTTGCCTCTTGATTATTAAATAATTGGTGTTTAGGGTATTTTATGACCATAGGCAATATATTTTATACTAATCTCAAACCCCTATTGGTCTTTGAATTTTAATTAGCCCAATGTACTTCTAATTAATGGCTATAATTGCTTAATTGTAAATAATTGTCTAATCATCCTATTAGTGGAAATTAATTGCCCATTAAATATTAGTAATTTCCTTTTTAATTGTTCAAGTGCTTTGGTAATTTATTATGGTATTTTATGAATTAATATGAGCTGGGTATTAATTATAGGGTTTTAGAAAATATAGTTTCTTACTTGATTATGAATTTTAAGATTTATGTCCTCTTAATTTTATCCCTTGATTAATTATAAAAATTTACATAATCATTTTGTTTTGTGAGAATTCAAAGGTCTACTAATTCCTCTTATGCTCCCCTATTTATTTGATGTGTTTTCCTAATTTTCCTTGGCTTCTTTGGATCCTATAAAATCCCTAATTTAATTTGGGAGTTGTTGGTATTTTTATGGTATTTTATGATTCTAAACAAAACTTAGAAAAATGAAACATTAGCTACCTTAAATTCTAAGGGAAAATAACTTAATAGATAAAATAAATATATCTCAAAATTGGAGACCACATATTCACCTATTTTAAATAGGTGCCATCAACCAAAATATTGTGTTTATGAGAAATAATAATTTTGGGGTATTACAGAGGAGCTCTCTATTTATAGGCAAGGTTCAAGGGTTAAAATGGTCATTGTCCAAGAGAACCAAAGTCTCATCTTTCCTCTCATCCTTTGGATCTAAACTTAGCAAAGAAGTTTTAATCCCATCCCTTCACTATAAAACATGATGTCATTCTTGTGATTGCATTTGGATGACATAATCAAGACTTAAGTGTCATTAACAATTTTAATTAATTTTTAATTGTATTTCACTAGAAAAAAATTCATTTGGGGTTCTTAATGAAGTTTTAGGCTAGTTTTCTCTTTGGTTTTGTAATCTAGAATTTCTTGGCTTCATTTTGAGACCAATCTTGCCTATCTTTTTATTGGTTCCAATTCTTAAACAATTAAGAAAATGACTTTGGTTATACTTGTTTTCATGCTTGATTTATACTTGTTATTGTGCTCAATTTAGATTTGATACTTAGTTAGTGGATTTCAAGTTATAATTTGGTTTGTAGGAATTTCCATTTGTTTATGAATAGGATTAGTTTTTCTTGGATTATCTTAATTGTGCAATTAACTAAATTTCTATTGGCTAATGCTTTGACTTCCCTTTCCTTCTTCATACTATACACACACATATGCACAACAATAGCATACACACACATGCACAACAATTACATCATCACATGCATCATCTTATCATCTTCCAACTTATGAAGAGCATTAAACTCAAAGCCCCTAAAGTCTTGTTCCATTGATACATAGAGCTATGACTCATTCTCTACGTTGTGACTCATTTCTTGCTTAGGTAAATGACTCATCCAAGCTTAGGTTAGTGACTCATATGTGCATGTGGGTTTTAGTTGCTTCTAGGAAATTTCCTTCCCTTTCTCCTTCACACACAAACCGTCCCCCCTCCCCCTTATTTGTTTTTAATTTTGTATTTTAATTCTCTTGCAATATTAGAAGGAAATATCTCATTGGTCAACTTTGGTTCACATGGATTAAGCTTTATTAGACTTATTTAGGGCCTTTGGATAAGCCTTATGAGATTAATTCTTAGCCTTTAGATCATAGTTGAAATTGTTGACTTTTCAACTCTTGATTAACATCTTAATCATAAGCTTAATTATCTCTTGATTGTTGCTTTATTATTGTTTAGGGCATTTTATGACCATAGGCAATTTATTTTATGCTAATCTCAAATCTCTATTGGTCTTTGAATTTTAATTAGCTCAACATCCCTTAATTGGTGTTTATTAAAGCTTATTGTGAATAATTATTTTTAAATACTTATCAATGCTAATTTAATTACCCATTAAGTAGTGGTAATTGCCCTTTAATTGTTTAAGTGTTTTAGATAATATTTATGGCCTTTACAAATCAAATATGAACTAAGTATTATTTAAGGGTTATTAGAAGATTTAATCCCTTAATAAGTTATAAACATTGTTGCTTAGATTAATTATAAGAGCTTATTTAATTTTTAATTTTATAGAACCCTAGTTGATCTCGAGTGATTTTTAATTTCCTCCAAATGAATTTAAAGATTTTCAGGATATTTATTTGGTCTCCTAAATTCCACATGAGATATAGGCTAATATGGTTTTTATCATGTTTTATGGTATTTTATGATGCCTAATAAAAATTTAGAGACTTTGGATATTCTAATACTAAGAAAATTACCTACAGAAATAGAATAAATACATCTCAAAATTTGAGACCACATATTCACCTATTTTAAATAGGTGTCATTTATCAAAATATTGTATATATGAGAAATAATGATTTTTGGGGTATTACATAAATCTTGGCTCTTCATTTGTGTAGAAAAATGCTACAACTTTTTGAAGATCTTTATTTAATATTACATGTGCTTTTATAAATTAATATCTTGATTATTATATGGTATATTCTCTTTTATTATTAATATACCATGATAACTTAGTAATAATTTCCATCTATCTCTCCCATGTGTTATTTATCTTGACTGCTTGGTTCACCCTCCTCCACACATGCTAGACGAAAACAAAGACTTTTGGGGCAGATTTTATGAAGCAATTAATGTCATATCCAACTCCCCAAATGTCCTTTGCAACTAGGTGACAACTTGTAGTAGTTTAGTTAGCAAATCAAGTTACATTTGAATGTTATTTAACTAGTCTTTTGTGTCTTCCTTGTCCTTATATTTTGAAAATCTTCAGCCATTAGGAGGAGGTTTTATTGTCTTTAACATATGCCACTAAATTAATTGTGAATGTTTATGAAATTAATTCAATTCATGTAGATTGAATTATCCACTAATTGTTGGCAATTTTCTTTAATTGGATTAATTATTTTCTCACAACTTTTGGGTTTACTTGGTCATTTATGCATCATGCATTAATTTAATAATCATAGGGCAATTTATGGTCCCTAGAAGAAAATTGGATTTTTGCCTCTTTAAATTCCAAGGAAAATAAACAAATAAATTACTAAAATTAGAGACAACCTACTTTCCTATTTTAAATATAGGTATTATTTGGCCAAACTATAATATTTAAGAGACATATGAATTTTGGGGTATTATACCATTATTTTAATTACCTCCTAATTGTGGTTACCTAAAAACCATGTTTTAACTGGATAATTTTATCATATTTTTGTTTCTTAATCATACTCTTAAAATTGGCCCTTCAACTTTAATTAATCTCTCTTAATTAATTTTAGTATCTCCATAGAACTCTATTGTTCTTATGATTATATAAGACCAGGCTTTAATATGGAAATTTTGTGGTATTTTATGATCCCAAAACCAAATTAGAGAATTTTGGTTTTTTATTACCTTAATTCTTAGAGAAAATTTCCTAAATTAACATAAATATGTTACTCAATTTTGAGACCACATATTCACCTATTTTTAATAGGCACTATTTATCAAAATATAATATTTATGAGAAAGATGAATTTTAGGGTATTACAGGTACTTGAGAAACTGGAAACTACTTGAATGTATGACTCGAATTGTTTAATATAATATGTGGAATCAACTTAATAACTTGGAAGTTCTAATTTAATAACATAACTCAGAGTGTATGACTCAAATTACTTGGGACAGTAAGCACCAAACACTTGACGCAGCAGCATATAACATATCCTCCTTCCGGTCCTAATTATAAGAATACTTTTGTAGTACAATAATTAGAACCGGAGGTAGTAGTATACTTTAAAGCTTTTCAGCATAATTAAAATCAATGAAATTATTAAGATTTTTCTATTGTTCCATATAATATTTGTGTGGATGTCCATATAACTATGTTATCTAATATTATCTCTAGTATCTTACCATTGTCTCTATCCACATTAAATCTATTCATGATAGATGAAGATTCTATTGAGATTGTAATTTGTAAACATATGCCTATAAATAACAGGCATTTATTATGTACTTGACGGACTGAATAATAATTACTCCCTCCTCCTCTCATATTCTCACTTATCTTTCTCTCTATTTATAACAGATTTAGTTTTAGTTAATTGGGGAATCAAATATACATTTGACCCAGAAAGAGCAATTATTAATCTTCGCTTGCTAATTATTTTGTTCGATTAACATTATATACTGAAAAATTTATCTTACTCATCGAATTATGAATTGAATAAATTAAAAATAAAACGCAAGTATTTATAAAAACAATATAATCGATATATACTAGACTTTTACGCGGCCACATACCCATATACCTGAAATTTTCGGTTAATAAAAAAACTTAACAATATAGTCTTGCCTTACTTTTCCAGCTAACATTTATGGTTTCTTTGATATGTTTGTTTTGAGGAAATAGAAAAGTGACAATACGCGCTTTTGACTAAAACTTTTCAAAAATCTATTTTATTCCGCAATCAACAGAAATTGTGTACGTATATATGCCAGCCATCACCAGAAGTAGTGCCTCCTCCTTCTATAAGGTAAATTCACACACACACACACACACACACACACACACATATATATTATTGTCAAACTCACGAGTTAATTCTCTGAGTTTACCGTTTTTACGCTTCTAGCTTATAAGAACGAGTCAAGTCAGTGGTAAACTCGGTTAAACTCATGAGTTTACCGTTTTTATATTTTTAGCTTACAAAACCATATTAACTTACTCTTAAACTCGTATTAACATATTCGATTTGATCATACTCTGCAGCTTTATATAGAAATTTTTTAAAAAATTCTTTATTAAATATAATAAATGATGAATGTTGATGGATTTAATTCCAATTATTTGGATTTAAAATTGGCGGCATTGCTGCTGCACATGGAGCCCGGATTTTAATTAGATTGAGCTTAACCGGATTCCATCTTCGTTCCTTTTCGTAGGGACGGACTCCACACGAAACCTGGATTTTAATCAGATTTGGTTTAATCGGGGTCCGCCTTCAAAACTTTTCATGGTTCCCGGATTTTAACTAGATTTAGCTAACCGGGTTCCGTCTTCTTTTTCTTTTGGAGGTGAACTTTGTTTATCCCAGATGGGTGTCGTAACCCGAGATTCCGTTCCGGGTGTCGTAACCCTTTCTTCAATTACGGGTGTCGTAACCCTATTTTGACATGGATAATTCCGTGAAGAATTAGCATCTTCTACCATCAAAAATTCTTGGAGTAACCTCCTCGTGGTGAAGAAGATCAAGGAGAAATATTTTATTAATATCTCTCGCAAAATAGTCTGGTCCAATAACATTTGGCAAGAGTGCTCGCCACACATGTTTTCTTGCTCCCTGCACTCCAACAATTAAAAAGTTGTAGCTAGATATTTATTGTGCAGATTCCGCCAAGATGATTCTTCAGTTCTTTCATAGAACTAGTTGAACCGAGGTCCTTCTTGTTAAATTTCATGGTAGAAACTTCCGAAGTCCATGGGAATCATTGCACAAAAATTGCAAAGTGACTTGGATTTGGAGATGACCCACTGATATGTATTAGCCTCAAATTAATAACGGCCTTGAATTCAAAGTAACTGGTAACTGTAGATGCTTCCGGGAATTCCACATTAGCTCAGGAAATCGCACGACTTCCATCAGCAAGAAGCTGGATCTAAGAATTGCTGATCTTGGACTTGGACCCTTAACAACTTGATGTTGAATATCCATAAAAATTAATGCACTCCATAACTGTAAAATAAAATTGAAGGCAGCAGCCACTAGGCATTGGAAGTGTCTTTTCATCATCTTCCAGCCTTTACGAGGAGATAGATTCGCTGAAGATAGTCTCCAAAGATAATCATGAAAATTCTTGGTCCACCAATTAGAGGTAAGAACCAATCTGGAGGAACACAGTATATATTGTCTCCACAAAAGAACAAAGAAGACTTGCATGACTGCTTCATATGATTTTGCTGCTGTGAACTTTGCATCGAAACAGAGCCTTTCCAAGCATTGTAGCCCGGGGTATTATTTGAATTTCAATATTAGTAACATGAAGACTATTGTGATAAAAGTGACGGACTTCCGGAATGCCCTTAAGTTGAGCAAAGGACTCAAGAAACAGAGTATCCATTAGATGGAAAACATTGATAAATATCCATCATTTGAGGACTTATATTGGGAAATTAATAACACAGTCAATGCTATTATATAACCTTGCACTAGCAATAAACATACACAGGTTGCTTTGACAGATTTACTGAAATATTTACCTGTAGGTCTCCTGAGCATAGCGCTTCGTGGTTTACTGTGAAAACATGGCATTTGCTACATAGCTAGATCCCAAGTTTTGGGTGTATATATGCGCATGATTCATCATTATAACAATATATGCAATACAAGCATGTATGTTTTTTCGGACCACGTGAAAGTTAATGAGAATATAATATTAACATTTCTATGGGGTAGCTAATTGGGACCCAAGGATCATTTAGAAATAAACAGTATGCATTATTTTCAAACAAGTGTCAGATTTTTTAAAACTTATGCGTGTATTTTTAATAATTAGTCAATATACACTAATACTTTCTCCGCTTTCTAAAAAAAAAATGATCCAGCCAACTCCCAATCTCAAACAAGCAAATTAAATAAAGCATAAATACCTAGCTGCAAGTTTTGGAAGCACGTAATACATATGCCAGGTGCCAAGCTTAAAGTCGCATGCACCTGAGAAGAGCAGGGAGGAAGTTGCTCCGCTGTAATAGTTTTGGGGTTTTTACAACACCATTTAATCTTTGACTCCGAATAATTATCTCGGCTTTTAACCAGGAGAACTTCAAATGATGATCACGGATGTCAAATTGTTCTGTCAGATTCTACATTATGATCTTGGAATAAAACTCGGACAGAAATCAGAGAGGAGCTCGCCTTCCATCGTTGATTAATCAATTGAGCCAGAATTGATTATCTCGGCCTCTACCATACACTCGACTCTTCAGGAACTCGGCACCTCATGATAGTAATCTCGGCTTTAACAAGAACGTGAAACTCAGTTTTGCTCCATCTCGGCCTACCTCGACGTCATCATCTCGGCATTTATCCACCTCGGCACACAATCGTCATCTCGGCATTTTAAAAACCTCAGAATCTCCGCATGCACTTCGATTTCTCCGCATCCATTCATCTCGCCGCAAATCAAAATAGGAAAATATTTGAGTCTCCCGTCGGTATCTCGGCATCTCGGATAGTAATCTCAGTATGTTGTGCCACGAGAAATCAGGCAACGACCAAACCCACGATGAATAACCAGTAAACACCACATGCCAGAGAAATTCGAATAATTTAGATCCCTATGATCTCGGATCCCTTAATAACTGGCCCGTATTCATCGCCGCTTCCCCACTAACGCCAGCGACAGTTTCTTGAAATTTTCCCCCGTTCTCCACCATCTCCTCCCAACATCAGGAATGTAAGGAAATGGTGTTTGAAATCAGAATCTGGGATCTTTCGGCACGATGCACTTGAAGCACGTCTTCATAACTCCTCTTTTCACCACCACAAAAAGAGAATCAAAACAAAAACATCGCATTCAGGTAATTAGAGGGAAATTTTATCCCTATCAACTTTCTGAAAATATGGAATTTAAAGGTTTCCCGAACATCCATCACGAACTTGTTAAATCACCACGAACCCTAACTGTAGAACTACATGATTGTTTGTCTGTTAGCTAGGACTTGGAATCACTGACCATCTTTGGTCATGGGAATCAAAAATTTACCGACTCCCCACAGACGGCGCCAATGTTCTGTCATAAGAACAAAATAGATTGATCGGATTGGACTTGACCTAGGAACAATTCCTAGGGCCTACGTACTCTTGAAAGGGATCAAAGTCCACGTAGTTCGATATACAGAAAAGGGGGTGGGGTGTGTGCTCTGTGTGAATTCAGAATGGAGTTCTTGCGTGTACCGTTCACCAGGGAGGAAGTCTCCTATTTATTGTGAGGCAAAGTAGATCTGATTTCCTTGATGGCACATTCCCATCATTCACACATTCGATGCCCCCATAACTGCACTACTACAGTAGTGGACATGATCATGGGTTAGTGGGTGTTCATTTGGGCTGACCTTTCCAGGCCCATTATAATAATAAAATTAAACTCTTACGGGTTCAAGATTCAAGTTCACAATACGAGTTCACGTTATTGTCACGAGTTTGCTTAAACTTATGAGTTTGACAGCCTTGTATATATATGTGTGTGTGTGGATTTATCGTTTGTCATGTTACTTGACATAAGGTTTTGGCCAGTCACTCCAAAATTATGTCATTGTGGGAGTTAGGGGAATTAATGAAGAGTGTTTTGGTAAAATTCATATGATAAATACAAAAACAAAAATATCAAAACACTCTTCATTAATTCTCCTAACTCCCCAAATGACGTAGTTTTGGGGTGACCTGATAAAACCTTATGTCAAGCGACATAACAAATGATAAACCCTATACATAAATAAATAAATAAATAAATACATACATACATACATACATACATACATACATATATATATATATATATATATATATATATATATTAGGGGTCCTAACTCTAAAAGGGACGCCAAAAGCTCTATTTTTTATGTTTATTTTTGAATTGGGACGCCAAAATCCCCTGATTTTGGCGTCTCTTTTCTAATTGGGACGTCTAAAGTGAACTTTAGGCGTCTCAATTTAAATTTGGGATGCCTAAAGTCCACTTTTAGAGTTCCAATTTTAAATATAGGAATACCCAATATAGCAAAATTCATCCACAAAATTATAAAAAATGTCATCGAATTTCTTTTTTACTTCCCTTTTGAAAAGATGAACAATCTTTAAGGAAATAAAATCCATGTTTTTTGTAGTAGTCTTTGATGTCTTTTATTTAAGGTTTGTACATCACATTTATTTTCAATTTTAATAATAATTATTGTTAGTTCTCTATGTGTTTTAATGATAATCAACAATTGTAAACATGTTTTGAAGTTTCCACATTTGCTAAAAATCATCTGTCAATTGAAAACTCGAGTATTGGGATGAATACTCGAGTATTGACTTGACTGTGAATTGCTCAAATCCATTTTTACAAAGCAATACTCAAGTATTGGAAGCAATACTCGAGTATTGGACTTACAGAGAGCAAACAAGTTTTCACCTTGAGTGAATACTCGAGTATGACATTTGAATACTCGAGTATTGGACTTACAGACAGCAAACAAGTTTTCACCTTGAGTGAATACTCGAGTATGGTATTTGAATACTCGAGTATTGAACTTACAGAGAGCCTTCAAACTTTTACAACTTATGGAAACTCGAGTATTTGTTTTACATATTCGAGTATTGGGCTTTTACAAAGATTTTCAACTTAACACCTGTTTATGAATACTCAAGTATTCATTTGAATACTCAAGTATTGACATGGAAAGACTTCACAATTTTTAAAACTGAATCAGTACTCGAGTATTGATCTGCAAACTCGAGTATTGGGCATACAGAGAGGTTATCCACTTGTCAATGATTTGAATACTCAAGTATTGGAATGAATACTCAAGTATTGAGCTTTCGAACTTAAACTGATTCTCTCACAAAAGGTTCAAAACTCGAGTATAGACTTACATACTCGAGTATTGACATTGGTTTTCAAAGTTCAAGTCACGATGGTTTGTCTCTGGAAGAAGCATACTCGAGTATCAGCTTGGATACTCAAGTATTGACTCAAGTACACAGTGACAAACTCGAATATTGAAGAACATAATCGAGTATTGGATGCTGAAACTGATTTTCAAATCTGACGAATTTGTGAAACACTTTCTTTTGATCTTAATGCTTCCATTAATCATTCATATATGTTCCTAGCTTTGTTTAACCACTTTGCTAAGTGAGTTTCAGTTGACTTAGAAGAAGATTAATGAAGGTCAAGGCAAAAAGCATAAAGTGTTCAGAGCATTAAATGCACTTCATAAAATTAGCCTCCTTTTGGTTAATCCAACTGAGCACGCCTACAGAACGGTAAAGAATGCTTTCTACAACAAGCAAACTCTTCTCCAACGGGCAAATCCACAGAGAGCCACCTCAGAGCAATTATACATCTAGATTAAGTGGAGATGAGAGAGAGAAGCTTACCAAAGTTATCACTAATCACCTCCAACGGTTTGATTCATCTTACAACGGTCATTTAATGCTCTCTAAGTATAAATAGAGTGCATTCAAGGCCTCTAAAAAACGAAGAACATCTGAAAACGCTCAAGCATTCAATAGTCTCAACTACCTTCTGTTTTCAGTTGTAAAATGTCTTTTGACATTGTGAGCTTCAGTGATTATCACTATCTACTCTTTGAGAGAGTTTTAATTGTTCATTGATTATTGATTGTAAAGAACCACAAGTCAGGGGACTTGGTGGTTGAGATCTTTGATTACAACTTGTAAGGGGGAGTGAGTTATAGTGAGAGAACTACTCTTGAGTGTAGAGTGTGTAATCATCGATATAGTGGAAAATCCCAGAGTGTCTGGGGATTGGACGTAGGTCAAGTTGATAAGACCGAACCAGGATAAATTCTTGTGTGCAATCTTTTCTTCCCTTACCTCTGATTTACCCTGTTTTCCTTAGTTCAAAACAGAGCATTTTTCGAAAAATTTAAGTATACCCAATTCACCCCCCTCTTGGGTATCTAGCTCCACTTTCATTTGGTATCAGAGCAAGGTCTTCTCAAAAGAGCTTAACATCTCGAGAAGGATCAAGATGGAAGGTATTCTACCTGGGAGCTTCTATCAACCGACCACCTGTCTTCAGTGGACAACATTATTCCTTCTAGAAAGAAAAATTCAAAGTCTTTGTTATGGCTTCTGAATATGGGCTATGGAGAGTATTTGAGGTTGGAGATTATGCACCAACTGTGGTTGAAAATGGTCGTAGAATTCCAAAGCCAGAAGAAGCCTATGATGATAATGACCGAAGAAATGTTACTCTTAACAGCAAAGCCATTCTCATGTTGCAAAGTGCTCTTAGTCAACAAGAGTATTTTAGAATCTGCACTTTGCCATTAGCAAAGGCTATATGGGATGCTCTAGAAATAGCTCATGAAGGAACCACCGGAGTCAAGGAGAATAGGGTCAATACACTTATGACAGAATACGATCTTCTTCACATGAAATATGGTGAATCCATTATTGATTTCCAATTAAGATTTACTCATCTGATCAACCAGCTTGCTACCTTAGGAAAAACTTATGATCAACCGGTTCAAGTAAGGAAAATTCTCAATGTTCTCAGTAAGGAATGGGAAGCGAAAGTAACAGCGATTGAGGAAGCTCGAGGAGAATCGATGAGCTCGGTAGCTGCTTTGTTCGGAAGCCTGTCAGAATATGAGGGTAAACTAAAGTTCAGAAAAGAGCTTGAGGAAGTAAGTGGCAAAAACAAAGGAGTAGCCCTCAAGGCAGTGAAGGAAGTTAAAGAGTCAGATGCTGAGGAAGAAGAGGATGAAGATGAAGAACTGGGCATGATGGTTTGAAGATTCAAAAAGTTCTACAAGACGGACCAAGGCTTCAGAAAGTTTCACAAAGGGAGCTCCAGCTTTGAATCAAAGAAGCCTATTATATGTTATGAATGTGAAAAACCTGATCATATTAAATCAGAATGCCCTCAGTTGAAAAATCAAGAGAAAGAGAAGAAGAAATTCAAAAAGTTCAAGAAGAAGGCATATGTTTCAGCCATATGGGGAGATAGCTCATCCGATGAAGATGAAGCTAAAGAAGAAGAAAAAGCAAATATATGTCTAGTGGATGAGGAAGAAGAGCAACATACCGAAAACGATGAGGTATATGAATTTAAACCTTCCTATGATGACCTCTTTGATGAATATAACATTGTGCAAATGGAGTTTGAAAAACTTGCTGAAAAGTATTTGGCTTTGAAAAAGAAAAACACTACTCTTGAATTGCAAGTTGAACGACTTTCTTCTCAAGAAATTCTAGTCTGTGGTGAATGCCCCATTTTGGAGAAAAAGAATTTACAACTGACAAAAGCACTCGAGAAATTCACTAAGGGAAGTGAAATGCTCGATGTGATTCTCAAACAACAGAGGTTTATAAATGATAGATCGGGCATTGGTTATAGACCAGATTTCGATAAGAAGAAAGGCAAGAAGAAGAGTGGTCAAAAATCATATATGAACTATTTTACAAAATCGGTTCATTCTTCTAACCCATTTGCACATTGTAACTACTGTAATAGGAAGGGCCATTCTACTTCATCTTGCTTTCATAAAAATGAGAGCAAAGTCAAACCTGTAGGGAATTATCAATGGGTACCGAAAGGAACTTATGTTCCCAAGGTCCAAGCTAACCCCAAAGGACCCAATAAAAGATGGGTACCTAAAACTTAATCCTTTGTGGATTGCAGGTGTGTCTTAGAGTATCAAGACCCAACAAATGGTACATTGACAGTGGATGCTTAACACATATGACGGGAGACAAATCCAAGTTTCTCTCAATCAAGCCTAAGGAAGGTGGCAAGGTGACATTTGGTGGTGACCAATCCGGAAAGATTGCTAGAATTGGAGAGATTGGAAACAATGAAGGTCCACTCATCAAAGATGTCTACCTTGTAGAAGGATTATGCCACAATCTCCTTAGTGTGAGCCAAAGCACCGACAAGGGTAACTTAGTTATCTTTGATTCAAATGAATGCTTGATTGTGAAAAAGGATTTGGTTTCTATAGATGATTTGAAAACAAAAGCTTTATTTAGAGCACCTAGAGATGGTAATTGTTATACTCTCAACCTCTCTAGTAATGCTACTATTTCTGAAAATTGTTTTGTAAGCAATTTGAATGAGAGCTGGTTATGGCACAAGCGTTTAGCTCATGTCAACATGTTTCAGCTTGACAAGTTGCTGAAAAAGGATTTAGTGATTGGCATTCCCAAACTTAGTTTTAAAAATGATTTGATTTGTGAAGCATGTCAAAAGGGAAAATAAACTAAATCATCTTTCAAAACCAAAAATGAAATTTCTACTAATAGACCATTGCAATTGCTACATATGGATCTTGTGGGTCCAGCAAGGGTGAGGAGCCTTGGTGGCAATTTATACACATTGGTTATTGTAGATGATTTCTCCAGATTTTGTTGGACTATATTCTTATCATCTAAAGATGAAACATTTGATCAATTTGTTGTGTTTGCCAAGAAGGTCCAGAACGAGAAAGGATTCTCTATTTCAGGTATAAGAACTGATCATGGTGGAGAATTTGAGAACAATGCCTTCACCAAGTATTGTAATAATATGGGGATTGATCACAACTTCTCAGCTCCAAGGACTCCACAACAGAATGGAGTTGTTGAAAGGAAGAATAGAGTGCTCACTGAAATGGCAAGAACAATGTTGAATGAAAACAATACCTCACAACTGTTTTGGGCTGATGTGATGAGCACCGCTTGCTACATCTCAAACCGAGCTTACTTGAGGAAGAAGTTGAACAAGACCCCATATGAGCTCTACAAAGGAAGGAAGCCTAATCTGAGCCACCTACACATCTTTGGTTGCAAGTGCTATGTGCACAATAATGGTAAAGAAAATCTTGGTAAATTCGATTCCAAAGTAGATATAGGAATATTTATTGGATATTCAAATAGGAGCAAAGCATATAGAGTCTTCAATACTAGAACTAAAGTTGTGGAAGAGTCTATTCATGTTGTATTTATTGAACAAGAGACTGATAAATCCTTGAATGATGAGGAAGAGATCATTTTCAAAAATCAATTCTTTTCGAAAACTACTCCTTCTCCTTCTGAAAATGCTGAAAATGTTTTTGAGGCTGATCCTGAAAACAATTTTGAAAATGCTGATCAGTCTCAGCCTAGAGCTTGGAGATTTATAAGAAATCATCCTTTAGACCAAGTTATAGGTGATGTGAATCAAGGAGTAAGAACTAGGAATAGTGCTTTGAATGAAGTAACCTTTTCTGCATTCATTTCGCATATAGAACCCTCTAAGATAGATGAAGCCCTTTCAGACAATGATTGGGTGATAGCTATGCAAGAGTAGTTACATCAATTTGACAGAAATCAGGTTTGGGACTTAGTACCTAGACCCAAGGACCATCCGGTTATTGGGACAAAATGGGTATTTAAGAACAAACGTAATGAATCTGCAATCATTGTCCGTAACAAGGCAAGATTGGTTGCAAAAGGTTACAATCAAGAGGAAGGCATAGACTATGAGGAAACTTATGCTCCAGTAGCAAGATTGGAGGCCATAAGAGTTCTTCCAGCCTTTGCTTGTGTTAAAGGGTTTAAACTTTTTCAAATGGATGTGAAAAGTGCCTTTCTAAATGGTTTTATACAAGAGGAGGTGTATGTTGAACAACCTCCAGGTTTTGAAAATGATCAATTTCCTGATCACGTTTATAGACTAAAGAAAGCTTTATATGGTCTTAAGCAAGCTCCTAGAGCTTGGTATGAAAGATTGAGTCAATTCTTACTTGATCAAGGATTTATCAGAGGAAAAGCTGACACAACCTTGTTTATCAAGAAAAATAAGTTAAATGAAATTCGGATTGTTCAAATTTATGTGGATGGCATAATCTTTGGTGCTACTAATGATGCTTTGTGTGAGGAATTTTCTAAGATTATGCAGGGTGAGTTTGAGATGTTCATGATGGGAGAGCTCAATTATTTTCTTGGGCTGCAAATCAAGCAAAGAAAGGATGGGACCTTCATCTCCCAAACAAAGTATCTTAATGATTTGCTGAAGAAGTTTGGGATGGACCAATGCAATGGTGCTGATACTCCTATGAGTACAACAACTTCATTGGATGCTGATGAAGAGGGCAAAGACTTCAACATCACAAGGTATAGAGGAATGATTGGATCATTGCTCTATCTTACTGCAAGTCGCCTGGACATCCAATTCAGTGTTTGGAATGTGTGCAAGGTTTCAATCCGCTCCAAAGGAGTCTCATGCTGAACATGTGAAGAGAATCTTCAGATATCTTGCAGATACAAAGTCACTTGGATTATGGTTTCCCAAAGGTCAACCTGAACATTTGGTGGCATACTTAGATTCAGACCATGCCGGCTACAAGACTGATAGGAAGAGCACAAGTGGCCAATGTGACTTCTTTGGTAACTCACTTGTGTCTTGGTTCAGCAAGAAGCAAACAAGTGTAGTCATCTCATCAACTGAAGCTGAATATGTGGCCGCATCAAGTTGCTATGCACAAGTGTTATGGCTCAAACAACAACTTGCTGACTTGGGAGTCCATCTGAAAGAAATCCCAATATTGTGTGACAACACAAGCACAATAAGCTTGGCGAAGAATCCAGTTCAACATACTCAGACCAAGCATATTGATGTGAGGCATCATTTCATAAGGGATCATGTTCAGAAAAGAGATGTCAAGGTCATGTTCATCCCAACACATCTCCAACTTGCCGACATCTTCACAAAGCCTCTAGCCAAGGAACAATTCAACTTCATAAGAAGAGAATTGGGAATGGTAAATCCCAATGAATATATTGTTAGCAATTCTCATCCCATTTAATGTTAGTTATGTTTTTTTGATGATTAATCTTTACTAACTTAAGCACCGGAGTGTATAGGTATAGTTTTTGCAAGATGTTTTGAGATTTAAGAAGATGCATACTCAAGTATTGGCTACAATACTCGAGTGTGGAGGTGCCAGAGAGCAATACTGAAGTTTTTGAAGAGCTATACTCGAGTATGGACATTGGATACTCGAGTATCCACAAGGCAGAGAGCAACCTGTTGAGGAAGAGACTCAATACTCGAGTATGGGAGTGCAATACTCGAGTATTTACCAGACAGAGGCTAAACATGAGTTGAAGAGTTTGAATACTCGAGTATGCAAGTGGGATACTCGAGTATTGGTCTCGGGGATTCAAAAGTTCACCACACACTTTTGAAGTCCAGGTTAGTACACTTCCTTCAATACTCGAGTGTGTTAGTCCAGTATTCAATACTCGAGTATGGGGGTCAATACTCGAGTATTGGTGCGCGGTTATATAAACTGAAACTGTTCATGTTCCTCATTCCTTGCACCTAAACTCAAGTTTGCCCTAGACGTTCTCTCTTCTTCTCTCATTTTCTCTCTGAAACCGTCATCTTCTTCCACAAATTTCCTCTCTAAACTTCCAAATGGCATCCAAATCATCTTCCAACCAAACCCTAGCGCACATTCATCCAAGGAAGCTGAGAAATCCAAGGAAGCTACTCCTCCTCTTCCTCAACGGTCTGTGAGGATGAAATCCGTCCCCAATCAATTGCGTCACGGCGTTGATCGTTCGATCATAGGAGTCAGTCAGAACATTCATGAAGCTTCTTCTTCTCCTAAACCCAAGAAGAGGGGTGTGACAATCCAAGAACCGATTCCTTCTCCACCAAGGAAGAAGAGAACTGTAGCCGAGCAAAGCAAGGCGCAAGGGAAGAAGAAAGCAGCTCTGAGGAAGGCAAGGACAAAGAAAGTGTCTACTGTCATTACTTCCTTGTCCGAGTCGTCGACCGAAGCTACTGATTCTTCTGAGACCGAGCCTGAGAATGTGTCCCAAGTCATCGCCAACGCCATTGAAGAAATTAAGTTGCACAAGTCGGCACCGGAGGGTTTTACTATAGCCACAGTGCCTCTCTCGCCTGAGCTTAGCATCAAGTTCAAGGACCAATACACTAATAGAGGTTTCTGTGCCGTGGTGTCAGTGGGCTTAGCTTCAGTCTATCAAGAGTGCAACGTTGATCTCTCACCATGGTTTGCACCTTACGAGACTTTTGTTTCCATTGCCGCACCATTTTATCCAAATCTTGTCAAACTATTTTATTTCAATATGGTGTCGGATAACATTCTTAACTCGGATGGTGAATTAGTTGAAGAAAGAGTATCAACCACTGTCAAAGGGGTCAAATTCACCCTATCTGCTTCTATCCTCAACACTATTTTGAAAGTCACCAATCCCCCTCCTATCACCACTCCTACCTACACCAATGAGGAGGTCTTCTCAACCTTGGTTCCCAACACTGAGTTTCCTGAAAGCCAGAGACACAATCTTTCCTTCAAGCCCTCTACTATGTCTCCTCTGAATCGTGTCATTTGGAATGTCTACTCCCGCAATTTCGTTCAGAAAGGGGGTAGCTTCACTCATTTTTCACAGAGAGACAACAGATTCTTCACTGTCTTCGTCAAGAAGCATCCACTCAACATAGGAAATTGGATCTTCCAAGAGATGAGCCAGTTCAAATTTACCTCTAGGAAGTCCTCACATATACCTTTTCCATCTCTCGTGTCCTTGATTCTATTTTACCACCGAATTTGGTATGTGGGACTTCCAGAGAGTATGAAGTATCCTCCGGCTTTTGGCAAGAACCAATTCAACTTCATGAAGATTACATTTGAATCTGAGGGATCCGGGCAATCACGAGCACCTCCATGATCCCAGGCCAGAGCTTCTCAGCCTATGGCACATGAGGCTCAGTTCGGTCCACCTCCTCCTCCTATGGACTTTGACTTGCGCGTGAAAGAAGTAGTTGATGCTGCTATTGCTTCCTTATCGATCCGAATGCAGTTTGAGATTGGAAAGCTGGGCGCTGATATCAAGCTTGGGCTTAATGGGGTGATTGTTGCACAGGAAGGGATGAAGACACAATTGGAGCAGCTTAAGGACCAGACCGAGAAGAAGCAGGATGAGATCTTTGATTAGTTGATTGATCTGGATGCCTGTCTGACCACGACCTTGATCACTACTGCTGCTGGCTGAGATAACATTGACAAAGTGATCAAGCACTTCGACATTGGCTCATCTTCTTCCACATTCGAATTCACTACTGCTCCGACCTCTTCCACTACTATACCTGAAGCCCAGCCATCCTCTCCATCATTTGCATTCCCCAGTCCACCACACACATCATCATCTCCTGCATCCTCTTCCACTCCAGCCACTGTTGTTCTCTCTTCTCCCTCCACTCCAGCCACTATAGTGTTACCTTCACTCACTACTCCTCCAACTGAGATTCTACCATTTCCTCTTCCATCTCCAGATACCCCTGCCACTGAGCCCTTCCATCTTTCCCCATCAGCTGAGCCTCCCCGTTTTGAAGATGACAAAAGGGGAGAATAAGAGAAGGATGCTTAGAGCTTAGGGAGAATTTGAGTTTTCTGGTGCCTTCTTGCTTGTAGTTTAAACTTGCAGTATATTTTGATATTTTGATTTGTAGAACTTCCTGATATTAGTAAACTTGTAGGTTGTTTTATCATTTCTGATATCAGTGCTTAATGTATATGTTGATTGATATCAAGTGGTTAATGAATATATCCTTTAGTTAATGATTTCAAATGATATGTTTAACATTTTTGCTGCTAATCTCTGAATCCCAAGTTTAAAATGTAAATCCGTTCAAAGGAATTTCACTTGAACAATTTTTAAACACTTTGAACTGATTTTATCTCAAATTCTTGAAAAAGTTGGTTTACAAGTGTTGTCATCATCAAAAAGGGGGAGAATGTTAGTTCTCTATGTGTTTTGATGATAATCAACAATTGTAAACATGTTTTGAAGTTTCCACATTTGCTAAAAATCATCTGTCAATTGAAAACTCGAGTATTGGGATGAATACTCGAGTATTGACTTGACTGTGAATTGCTCAAATCCAGTTTTACAAAGCAATACTCAAGTATTGGAAGCAATACTCGAGTATTGGACTTACAGAGAGCAAACAAGTTTTCACCTTGAGTGAATACTCGAGTATGACATTTGAATACTTGAGTATTGGACTTACAGACAGCAAACAAGTTTTCACCTTGAGTGAATACTCGAGTATGGTATTTGAATACTCGAGTATTGGACTTACAGAGAGCCTTCGAACTTTTACAACTTATGGAAACTCGAGTATTGGTTTTACATACTCGAGTATTGGGCTTTTACAAAGATTTTCAACTTAACACCTGTTTATGAATACTCAAGTATTCATTTGAATACTCAAGTATTGACATGGAAAGACTTCACAATTTTTAAAACTGAATCAATACTCGAGTATTGATCTGCAAACTCGAGTATTGGGCATACAGAGAGGTTATCCACTTGTCAATGATTTGAATACTCAAGTATTGGAATGAATACTCAAGTATTGAGCTTTTGAACTTAAACTGATTCTCTCACAAAAGGTTCAAAACTCGAGTATAGACTTACATACTCGAGTATTGACATTGGTTTTCAAAGTTCAAGTCATGATGGTTTGTCTCTGGAAGAAGCATACTCAAGTATCAGCTTGGATACTCAAGTATTGACTCAAGTACACAGTGACAAACTCGAGTATTGAAGAACATACTCGAGTATTGGACGCTGAAACTGATTTTCAAATCTGACGAATTTGTGAAACACTTTCTTTTGATCTTAATGCTTCCATTAATCATTCATATATGTTCCTAGCTATGTTTAACCACTTTGATAAGTGAGTTTCAGTTGACTTAGAAGAAGATTAATGAAGGTCAAGGAAAAAAGCATAAAGTGTTCAGAGCATTAAATGCACTTCAGACTAGAATTTCTTGAGAAGAAAGTCGTTCAACTTGCAATTTCTTGAGAAGAAAGTCGTTCTCTTATGTGTGTATCGGGGGCTTTTATGACGTCATCTTCGCCTGAAGCCTTTGTTCCCATCACCAAGCATGACTTCGATCCACTCGTCCACAAAACAATCCGTCCTTCTTGCTTCTTCTCTTCCCCCTCCCCTGTCTCTCTATTTCCTTAACCCAAACAATCTGCGCGGTCCGTTATGCATCTCTCTAAGTCTCGTTTGTTGGTGTTGATAAAATCAAGATGAATCTTCATTGGTAACAAATGATTCTTTACAAGATGCAAATCAACACACTTGTGTTTAACCATGATCATCCCTCACTTGAGGGTGATTAACAACTAAACCTAACTTTAGAGATCTTTGAGGGACTTCCCTTTCTAGAGAGAGACTCACATTAACCTCTCAACATGGTGTGGATCATTATCCTACACAATAAACACATTAACCATGACCTTTTTGTTACGGATCCAAATATTGGGTCCGGTATGATGTGGCCTAGTAAAGAGGTATAAAGAGAAAAGCCCCCCCCCCCAACAAGCAAGTAGAATGCTAATCTATCTATAATCTCGGTACTAATCCTGATCATACAAGTAGTGAAGCAGGAACCCATCAGATAATGGAGCAGGGCGTAACGGCCTTAAAGGCACCCACAACCCTTAGAATGAAACCCTAGGTAATCTCTATAAATAAGAAGTTACACCTAGGTACACAAAGATCATTCATATCCTTTTACAATATCGTTACACTGCGCACACACTCCACCCCTCTTGGCTTAACACCATTATTGTGTAGCACAGTGATCATCTGATATTCTATAGTGTCTTCCTCATAGGCATCATAGAATTGTCTCATCTCTGGAACCCCTATCTCTTAACCCGGAGAGAGTCATAGATCATAAACCAATCCTATACTAACCCTTTGCGGTTAGACATTTTTTTTCCCAGAACAAAACATTGGCATCGACCGTGGGGAAATAAACTTCAATTCCCAGACGGCCAAAATGGCAACGAACGAATGCAACGTTATTAGTGGGGGGTTTAGAGGAGGGGGAGATTCGATGAATTCAAGAGATACTTGAGATAGGTTCTTTCCAACAGAGACCATCCTAGGTTCAAGAAAACCTCTTCTTCCACAAAATTGGACCCCCCTGTGCTTAGCTTCACCAAGGAAGATTTGGAAGACGTACCCCTAGGCCATCATGATGGTTTGGTGATCACCGGAATGGTGATAAGCTGCCGGGTTAAAAAGATATTCGTGGACAACGGGAGCTCGGTCCTGTTGTGGGACGCATTCAAGCAAATGAATCTCGACTCAGAGGAGTTAAAGCCATGTTGGACGACTTTGACTGCTTTTAACGGACAAGATACCTGCCCGAAGGGATATATAGATCTAACGTTAACCTTGGGTACAAGGGAGGCGTTTAGGTCGAAACGAGTAAAGTTCGTGGTGGCCGACTTCCCATCCTCTTACAACATCATTTTGAGGCAACCGACTATACATGATTAGGATATGCTGGTATCTACAAAACACCAGAAGCTGAAAATGGTTGATAACAGAAATCAAGTTATTACCATCAGCGGAGACCAAAAGGTGTCCCGGCAGTGCTATTTCAATATGGTCAAAGAGTGTAGGGAGGACTCTTCATCCTCGAGGCAAAACCATAAGGGAGCTATTTCGGATAGAGTCGTAGAAGGACTTCAAGAAAAGCCGGTTAGCATAGTTGAGCTGGATTTACGAGAAGAAGAGAAAATGAGGAGAGCAGAGCCGAACGGAGAGTTGGATGATCTCATCTTAGGACCTGAACCTGAGCAAATCACCAAGGTCGGTAAGTCGCTGATAGCCGAGGTTTGGGCGGAGCTAGAGGATTTTTTAAGGAAAAATAAGGATGTGTTTGCATGGAAACCATCCAAGATAGCTGGGATAGATCCTGAGCTTGTTTGTCATAAATTGGAGGTAAAGCCAGGATCAACCCGGTGGCCCAAAAGAAGAGAAATCATGGGAAGGAACGTGAAGAAGCCCTGGAAAAGCACGTGGATGAGTTGTTGGAAGCCGATTTTATCTAAGAGGTGCAGTACACTACGTGGCTATCTAATGTGGTGATGGCTAAGAAGCCTAATGGCAAGTGGAGGGTTTGCACAGATTACAAATATCTGAATAGGGTGTGTCCTAAGGACGCTTATCTGATGCCTAGCATAGACAAGTTAGTAGACAATTCCTCTGGATTATAGCTCCTTTCCTTTATGGATGCATATTCGGGATATAATTAGATCGCCATGCATCCCGAGGATCAAGAAAAGACAGCTTTTATCCCTGCAAAGGCGAATTACTGTTATAATGTGATGCCATTCGGGTTAAAGAATGCAGGTGCGAGATACTAGAGAATGATGAACAGGGTTTTTGAAGAACAGTTGGAGGAGAACATCGAAGTGTACATTGACGATATGATTGTAAAGTCGGTTGCACAAAGGAGTCATGTCGAAGACCTGTGGCAAACGTTTGACAAGTTGCGGGTTCACCAAATTTGGTTAAACCCCGCCAAATGTGCATTTGCCATCCCATCTGGCAAGTTCTTTGGTTTTTTGTTAACAAACCGAGGAATTGAGGCCAACCCGGACAAGTGTTAGGCGGTCTTAGGATGGCGGCGCCGAAAAGCAAGAAGTGTTAGATTTTATTAGTTCTAATGATGTCTTATATTGATGCCATTATTAAAAGCAAAAAGATTGAGTAATATAGTTATCTCCTACATTGACTAACTGATGTATTTGATGTAGATTAATCCTAGTTGAAGTACGGAGATTGATCAAGAAATGAGATTAAAGAAATAAGAACTTCCACTATATGTTCTTATATGTGACACTGGAAGTCTTGATGATCAAAACAGAAGTTGGAATGAAGTACAGTGCAAATACAGAAAGTCGACACATGAAATTCTGGAACAAGTTCAGCATAGGCTTGGTTTTCTGGATATTGAAGAAGGTAGAAGCTTGCAAAGAATAAAGAACCCAAGTTAAATGATGAAGAATGATCAAGTTGGGAGATGGAAGAAGGAAGAACTTGCTAAATGGAATGAAGATATAATTATTCAAGTTCTTATGTTGAAGCTAGAAGCCTCCAAGATCATATGGAAGTTGGAATGACTCAATTCAGAGTTAAAACAAGCAAAAATGAGGTTCTAGATGAGCAAACTTGAGTCCTAAGTATTAAACTCGAGTTTACCACCTTGCTGCAGTATTTTGCCTCTCTGACATGAACAAACTCGAGTTTAGGACTTCAAACTCAAGAAAGGAATCACAAACTCGAGCCAATAAGTGTCTTCGACATTTCTGGTGTCTCTGGACTAGGCAAACTCGAGTTTACAGCGGTCATCAGCACTTCAGCTCAACTCTGTTTTAGGCCACCTTTGGTAATTCAATGATATCTCCCAAACTAGCAATCAGATTGACATAAAACCAATTTTGTATGAAACAGGACTCCCAATGCGTCATTTTGATATAAAATTCAAGCCAAAAAGAGTTCAGATCAAGGATCTATGAATTGTGGAAGTTGACAGAGAAATCCACGACCCACAGCAAACCAAGCTTCAATGTTTTGACTGCAACTCACAATCTACAAATCCAATTGAGCTGAAATCGATGGCATATAAAAATAGACTCAAAGGGATTTCTATCAAGATTTGAACGGACTAAAACGGAGTTCAGACCAGGGAGATATGGCCTTTGAAATTTGACAAAGTTGCAAACTCGAGCCAGGCCAAGTCAGAAGCAACCAAGTCACAGTACAACTTGCAAACTCGAGTTTATTAGTCACAAACTCGAGCTCGAGAGTTCCAGAGAAGAAATGAACATTTGGAAAAAGCCAAAATCGAGCCTATAAGTAAACAAACTCGAGTTTAGCTCAGACAAATAGCATCTAGGTCCCGAAGAACATCCAAACTCGAGTCTATAAGTAACAAACTTGAGTTTGTGACTTACAGAGAGCAAACATTGGTTTTAAAGAGAACCAAACTCGAGTCTATTAGTTGGAAACTCTAGTTTAGACAAGACAGAGAGCATTGCAGTCTTTAAAGTATTGTAAACCTCCGGTTTTGGAAGAAAACCTCTAGTTTAGATGTTCTGGAGTGAAATCATGCTTACATCCCAAAGTCCTAAACTTGAGTTTAGATAAACCAAACTCGAGTTTACATTGCTGATTCAGAAATTCAAATATGACGAATTTGGAAAATCTTCTTGTTTAGTCTCAATACTTTCTATCATTAATCTTTAATGATCCTAGCTATGTTTAACCACTTTTTTAGTGAGTTTTAGATGTTTTAGAGATTGTTTATTGAAGGTTTGAAGCAAAAGCAAAAAGTGATGTCAGTATATTAAATGCAAAACTCAGAAAGTTGCATTCTTTTGGTTGATCCATCTGCACACGTTTGGAAAGAATTAAAGATTTCTTTCCTCATCCAGCAGCTGCTATTCCAACGGATTAATTTGCAAGAAGTCAACTCTGAACTTCTGCACAGCTGGATTAAGTAAAGATTAGAGAGAGAAGAAGACCAAAGCTTAACCTAAACCTTGTCTAATGAAGGCAAAGGTTATATTGAAGTCTACAACGGTCATATATTGATCTTTACCTATAAAAGAGGACAGATTCAAGCAGAAAAATGCAGAGACACAAGCTTACATCTCAACATGCTAATACTCTATTTTTCACATCATTTACTCTCTGTTTTTGATGTTTAGACAGCTTAGAAAGTAAAGTGATTTGTATCGCTCTTCAGTGTTTATTCATTCACTTCTAAGAGAGAAGATTTATTGTAATCATTCTATCTTTCTGAGAGTTACTCAAGGTTGGGTGATCTTGAGTGGGAAACATATTGTGTTGATTACAGCTTGTAAGGGGAGTGGATCCTAGTGAGAGGATTACTTCGAGTACAGAGTGTGTAATCAAGCAGTGCATTGATTACAGTTTGTAAGGGGGAGTGAATCCTAGTGAGATGATTACTTCAAGTATAGAATGTGTAATCAAATTGAAAGAAGATAGTGGATTGAAAGTCTCAAGTGGAACTTGAGGACTGGACGTAGGTTAAGGATTGGACCGAACCACGATAAATTTTAGTTTGCATATTCTCTTTCCTTATCTCTTATGTTTCCAGCATATATGTTTGAATGATCTATTGCTTTATAACTCTTTACTATCATACAAACTGGTTTTACTGAGTTGCAAAAAGATTTTCAAAGTTCCTAAATTTTTATACATCACCTTATTCACCCCCCCCTCTTGGGTTCAGCCAGTTCTTACAAGAAGGAAGTCCAACAGCTCACAGGAAGGTTGCTAGCCTTAGCGAGGTTCTTGCCCAAGGCAGCAGAAAAGTCTTTGCCCTTTTTTAAGCTATTGAAAAAGGAGGCTCATGGAGGATGGAATGAGGAATGTGAGGAAGCATTTGTCAAAATAAAGCAGTGCTTAGCAACCCCACCAGTTTTATCAAGACCCGAGTTAGGGGAGAGTTTGATTTTATATTTATAAGTGGGAGAAGAGGTAGTGAGTGCCGTGTTGACGCGAGAAACGAAGGAAGGCAGAAATCGGTGTATTTTGTAAGTTGGACTCTACAAGGCTCCGAGTTAAAATATCAAAAGCTCGAAAAAATGGTGTTTGCCTTGCTTACCACAGCAAGATGACTTCGTCCATACTTCCACAATCATCCAATTGTGGTCAGGACTAATCAGCCAATCCGGCATGTGCTCCACAAACCGGATTTCGCAGGGCGAATGATAAGTTGGGCCATTGAGTTATCTGAATTCGATATCACCTACGAAGCCAGGCATGCCAGGCGGACTTCGTAGCAGAATTAACCTCATCAGGAGCCGGAAAAATGGATAATGTTGGAGTTTGGAGAGTTTTTGTTGACGGCTCGTCAAACGCCAAAGTAGGTGGAGCGGGAATCATCGTAGAGAGCCCTGAAGGAGTTTCATTAGAGCATTTTCTCTGATTCAATTTCCAAACTTCTAATAACTAGGCAGAATATGGAGCCCTTATCCCTGAATTATTACAGGCTAGGGAAAGTGGGGCTCGGAAAGTGCATATATCTACCGATTCCCAGTTGGTGGCATCTCAGATTGAAGGGACGTACCAAGCCAAGGGTCCCCTCATGATTAAATACCTCGAAAGAGTGAAGGAGATGATGATAGAATCCGAAGAAGTTACGGTGACACATATCCAAAGAGGACAAAATATCAGAGTTGATATTTTGTCCAAGCTTGCAAGTACTAAGGGTTTCAGAAATCATCAAATGGTAATTCAGCAAAATATTTTGGAGCCAAGTTGTGTTATGGCCATCTCTGGATCCGAAGATTGGAGGAAACCAATCGTTGATTACTTGGAAAGAGGCGCTTTGTCAGATGATCCGGTCGAGGCAAAGAAATTGGAGAAGCAGGCAACAATGTATACGGTAGTTGATGATCAGCTTTATCGCAGAGGTCTGCATTGCCCAATGTTGAGATGCCTTAGTCCATCAGAAGCCGAGTATGTTCTGGCCGAAATACATGAGGGGATTAACGGACAGCATATGGGTGCTAAGGCGTTATCCAAAAAACACATTAACCTCTCAACATGGTGTGGATCATTATCCTACACAATAAACACATTAACCATGACCCTTTTGTTACGGATCCAAATATTGGGCTTGGTATGATGTGGCCCAGTAAAGAGGTATAAAGAGAAACCCCCCCCCCCCCAACAAGCAGGTAGAATGCTAATCTACCTATAATCCCGGCACTAATCCTGATCGTACAGGTAGTGGAGCAGAAACATGTAGTGGAGCAGGAACCCATCTGATAATGGAGCAGGGCGTAACGTCCTTAGAGGCGCCCACAACCCTCCGAATGAAACCCTAGGTAATCTCTATAAATAGGAAGTTACGCCCAGGTACACACAGATCATTCATATCCTTTTACAATATCGTTACACTGCACACACACTCCAGCCTTCTTGGCTTAACGCCATTCTTGTGTAGCACAGTGATCATCTGATATTTTGTGGTGTCTTCCTCATAGGAATCATAGAACTGTCTCATCTCCAGAACCCCTATCTCTTAACCCGGAGAGAGTCATAGATCCTAAACCAATCCTATACTAACCCTTTGCGATTGGACATTTATGTTCTCAGAGCAGAACACTTTTATATAGACTAGGGTCTCAACTAACTAACTAACTACTCATTTAATTTCACCTTCATATCTCTAACAGTTGGCCTACATATTGGGATATACATAAACTTATAACAAATTTATTTCTTATTTATCCCAAATATTTCTATACAGTCTCTATTATAAGTCAGGTTAGCTTCCTCTATCTTCCTTCTTCACGTTCAATATGGGAAAATGATGTTTAAGGATAATTTAAGAATGTTGCTAGTTATGAACTTTATTACTAAGCTATATCAATCACGGCCTCCTCCCTCCCTTGCCATGAATTTCTCATACAAAGTGGGAGGAATATGAAAGCTCTTCTGGTAGGGACATTGATCCTTAACGTTCCAAGGAAGCTAAATGGCATTATCGTAAATTTTGGGGCAGAGCAGAAATTTACGATGATTCGCAGAGCAGCAATGTAATTGGGTGCCTCCTAAAAACTGTAATGCTACGATTTTTTCAGGTATGGTGCTTGAGGGAAAGATATGATAATGGATTAGTTGAAGGATATAAATAGAATGACATAACGATATTAAACTGTACAAACACAATTCCAATGTTTTGCACTGTAGAATTTTCACCACATAATGGAGAAATGCAGATTTTGGGTTCTAATTATCATATTTCGTCTTCCATAACCCAAACTCAACAAGCAAACAAAAAAATGTAAAGAAACGTATTGAATGAAGTTCTCCTGAAGCCTGGAAACTGTGTAAGAACAATGGGTTTCTTTAACTTGGGAAAAACATTGATAAGATGGGAAATTTTGGTTGATAATTGTCATAAACTAAAGATTTTTCAAATTTATTTGCATCCTTTCATTACTAACACTCAAGTGTTACTTTGTAACACTAACACTCGAGTGTGGCATTTTACTATGTCTTGAAGTTGTTGAAATTTTAAGGGTAAAAATGTAATTTTTCCTCATTTTTCTACATATTTTCTTCCAACTAAGCAAAAATTTTCCAATCTAGCTTTTTCCTTTTCCAATCCAAATGCATGGAAATAAAATATTTTGATAAGTATATATTTTATAATTAAATAAGTATAGATTCTGATATATATTTGATTCAATTTATTGACATTATGCTTATTTAATTATCTTTTATATATCTATCTATCTTTTAATTAAATATAGGATAAAATAATATTATAACAGAAAATCTATTGATATCCTATTTTATTGTGCAGAGATATTATGATTGTCACGGATATTTATTTGAAAAGATATTATGAGTGTGATAATATATTATCTAAGGAAAAAAAAGAGATAAAAAAACGTGGGCCCAAGCTGGAAAAACAATGAAGGAGGCACGTACGCACGTACAGGAAGCTAAAATCATAAAGAGGATATGATATATTATATTAATATATCATATAATATCATATAACATTAAATTGAAAAGGATGATTAAAAAAAAAAGGTACCTGTGCGAAAAGAAGAGAACGGAGACATTAGAGCATAGACGCGGAGCGGTCGACGTACAGGGAGGAGCAAAAGGAGCAACAGTGTGATCTTCTTCATCTCCATGAAAGGACGAGAGGACTATGGAGACGATGGAGAAGCTTTCTTTCATAACTCTTTCTATTCTTTAAATCTGAAGTCTTGTCTTCCTGTTGTGAATTTGGTTTTAGCCATGTGTGGCTAGATTTTCTTTGCAACCTAAAGTAGCTATGAACTTATTTGTTAATTAGATTTTATTTTCATTGTTTAATTAAATTTGATATTAATCTTGGTTGCTTAATCTTGTTTAAATTTATCTATTTAGTGATTGACCATCATTGAATATGAATTAGATAATTAGGATTTACCTTGACGAATGGAATTCTAATTAGGCTCTTAGATTAAGTAATATGGGATTAGATTACGATTTAATTTGTTGTTAGGATAGACATATACCTAATGGCCCCATATAATTGTTGAAGAGTGTGTCCGAGTTATGTTGCCTCTTCTGTCTAATTATGTTAGACATAACAAATTATCCTTAAGAGAGGGTTATAAGTGGACCGACAGGCACTTATAGCTATTTATACTTGAGATTAACAAAATTGATATTAAGGTTTACTAAATTAATGAAAATAAGGTTTATGAAGCTAACAAGGGATTCATAATTCTAGGTTGCGCGTTCGATTAGTGTAGTAGTTTTTATTACTTTGATTTCAGTTTTGATTTCTTTTATTAATTCAATTTAATCTGATTTGCTAAATTTAAACGAAATTGTGAGATTAATACTTAACTAAAGTTGTGGGTACTAAGTCCTCGTGAGAACGATACTCTACTCATCATTTTATCACTTAATACGGCCCGTGTACTTAGAGAGTTTTTTTCAGGTTATAACATTTTGCCCTATCATATTTTTTATTGAATTCCTTTCTTTTCATATTCATTCCTTCCTTTTCTTTGATCCAAACAGGCCGGTGCAAAATATTTTCTATTCTTTTCCTTTCCAACCTTGTTTTTTAATCCAAAATGCACCCTTAGAAGCGACTTAGCTTAAAACACACACTCTCTCTAGCTGCATAATGTCTGCTGGCGCTATAAAAACAGAGCATACGAATTGCAAAACAATTGGGTAGTGAAAAAAAACTACATTGAACAGGGGCTTATTTTACCAAGAGTGAGCTGTCTAAATTTGATTACATAATTACATCTCTGGATTTCTTCCTCAGTCCGACGGATGAAACCAGAAGAACAAGCTTTAATCGTCTGTATCTATGAAGCTAACCATCTAAATGAACAGATATGGGTACAACTCTCACTAAGAGTCAGTAACAACGACCTGTTTCTAACTTTCTATGATTGAGGCCTACTTTTTCTGATTTTGTAGAGAAAATTTGACTGAGGCCTACTTTACTATGATTTTTATTATGATTACAGATCAACTAATTTCAGGCATCGTCAAGTTCTACTGAAAAATTTACCTCCCCTCTTTCCCATGCTTACCTCCAGGCTCCATTAGACTTGACGGGAAGAGACTTGGTATCTGGCCTCCATCTTAATTCTTTAAGTGTGGTGAATATTATTGCTAGTGAGGGTGAGATTTCACTATCCTTATGTTCTTGAAGGAAACTACTCTAAGGCTCTGAAGCTCCTTCCAGGATTGAATTACAGACTCGAAACATTTTGTTGTTAGCAATGAACACATCTTAAAGGAAAATGGGAGAAGCCAAACCCGCGCTTCAATAATAATGTCTAACACATCTAACGCTTTAATCTAGCCATCATTGTTTAAGTCTGCTCTTGAAAATTTCCTCAAGTGTTAACAGCTTCTTTATTCAATCCTTTCTTTTGTATATATCTACTTAAAGTGTCAACACTCTGTCATTAACGCGTTAACGATCCTCTCGGAAAACCTGTCTTTGAACTTCACACGCTGTACTTAATGAGTTATTCTCTTTCACATTGTTATTAACGATCTTTCTCTCCATCACCTATAGATTTGTATTAACTGCTAGCGAACTTAATTTGTTCTAAAAAAAGGATTGTTTTCACATGTTCAACTTAAAGTTTTAACTTCCACATTTTCTATTAATTGGTGCATGGTTTATGTGCGCAACTTCAACATGTAAAACTGGTCAAAACCCAAATAAACATAAAAACTGCAATATCCTGTAAAACAAATATCCAGTCCAACGCCGGGACTGATCTCAGATTTACAGCAATAGAGGTCGATCTCTGGTTGAGAAATCACTTTCTGTATACTCCTCTATTTCTCAATGTAAAACATTCATTTCATTTTGGAGATTATGGAAACAAAATAATTAAACGACTTAATTATAATATATTTAACATGATATCTCTAAAATATATATGTATAATATTGTATTATTTATAAGTTTATAAGTTAGGCAAGTTAGTATGGACAAAAACAATAAACATAAGAGATAAAATGAAAAAATGTTTTATATCAAGGATCCAAAATATACCTCCAAACTAGGTCCTACAGTAAAGGCCGGAGGTGTATTTATTAAGTCATTTATACATAAATTACAAAACAATATCTGATTCTTCTAAGGTAGTTTGTAATACACAGGCACATATGAACACGACATGTGGAGGATATAAAGAACAAGTTTATATTAACAATTAAAAGTTCCATTAATATTAGCAATTGATAAATAATTATAAATATTTCATTTTTACATAATCAATTTACTCTTATTCTTATCCCGTGATACTTTAGTTCCACGTTTTTAATATTTTTATATACTTTTAGTATGAGTTCCTCAAACGAATCGCTCTCAATAATGTTTAAACCGGTTAACATTTTGGCTTGACAAAGAAGATGTATTTTCAAGTTAAGAATATTAATTTATAAATGAGTTAATTCACGAGGACTTGATTTTTTTAAAAAAAAAAAATTGGTAAAAGGAAAGGATGGCATCTAATTATAAAATAATATCATATACTTTTAACTTTTTTCTCGTTTCTTTTTTGAATTTTGTTTTGGCCAACAGAGACAATGTCACATACTAAATTTTCTTGCACTGCTTTTTAAAATACAGATTCCCTTACTATTCTGACTTACTCAATCGCGTCAAGAATTGTTCAAATGAAAGGATTTGAGCCTAGCTAACATTTATTTATTCACTTAATTCAAGTTGAATAAATTTGTATGAGTCATGCACTAGCTATTATCTAAGCAACCTAAAACAATCTTGATTTAACAACGAATTAGATTTCTCCAATTAGCTTAGTCACACTCAATCTTATTTTTAAATAATTTCTATGTTACATGTTATTGACTAATTTTTTAAATGAATTAGGTAAAAGAAAAGATATTCAATTAGCAAGTTAAGTCGCATTTGGGGAAATTATTATATTAAATTAATTAGAACAATTGAATAAGGTTTTCATTCTTTTGTAATAGAGTTAGATCATGAAATAATTATATAGTATCTTTAAATTACCATGAAATTATTATATTAAATGAAAATCAACATTAAATATTTATCTTCTCTAATTTTGTTCTTTGTCAAAAATAATTGGACACCTTAAAAATTCGGGCAAAGTCATGGGTGGGTTAGGCAGCCCGAGGCCAATTAAAAATATTTGTGTTGGTGAAGCAAGGTTTTAGACATCCTTCGATTCTTAAAAAGATCAACCAAACAAAACATGGTCTTAGATTCCTAAGGTGTAAAATCCCCTAAACCTTAATGCTTTGTTTGGGAGTTTGTAAGGAAGGGGAAGGAAAGGGAGGGAAAGGGATGAAAGGGGAATGGAGGATATTTTCTCCTCTTGTTTGGGAGTTAAAAAAATAGTAAGGAAAGAAGATGGAGGATTAATGAGTTACTTTTACCATTTTGTCCTTTCTTTTAAATAATTAATATAATTATTATACTTTACAAATAAATTTAAATTTTCTAAAAATATTATTTATGAAATTCTTATATTCAAAAGATTATTTATGTGGTGGTGGCGGCGGCTGTGACAGTGGTGGTGGTGACAACTGCGGCGGTGGTGGTGGTGGCTGCGGCGGTGGTGATGGTGGTGGTAGCGGTTGTGGTGGTGACAGTGGTGGCGGCGATGTCAGTTGTGGCGGTGGTGGCGGTGGGGTGGCGGTGGTTTTGGTGGAGGTGAATGAGGGTAAAAAAATAATTAATCTATTAATTCCCCTCTTAAAACCCCTATATTGAGGAACTTTATTTTTTAGAAAGAAAGTTTTGGGGCAATTGTAAAAATCCTTGATTTCCTCCCCTCTTGTTTTTAAAACTTTTAAATAAAGGAATGGACTAGCAAAACCCTCCTTTTCTTTTCTTTTCGATGGACTTCTGGGGGTTTTGCAAATTCATTTAGTATTTATTTGGAATTTTCCCAAACATTATTTAAACTTGGGTCAAAATGTACTTTCCTCCAAATGCAACTTAACTTGCTAATTGAATATCATTTCACTTCTTTTACCTAATTCATTTGAAAAATGAGTCAATAACAAGTAACCATAGAAATTATTTCTCCCAATTCATTTAAAAATAAGATTGAGAGTGACTAAGCTAATTGGAGAAATCTGATTCGCTGTGAAATGAAAATTGTTATAGGTTGTTCAGATAGTAGTGCATGACTCATACAAATTTATTCAACTTGAATTAAGTGAATAAATAATTGTTAGCTAGGATCCAAATTCTTTCATTTGAACAATTCTTGACGCGATTGAGTAAGTCAGAATAGGAAGGGAATCTGTATTTCAAAAAGCAGTGCAAGAAAATTCAGTGTGTGACATTGACTCTGTTGGCCAAAAAAATCAGAAAAAGAAACAAGAAAAAAGTAAAAAGTATGTGGTATTATTTTATAATTTGATGCCATCCATTCCTTTTACCAAAGTTTTTTAAAAATCAAATCCTCATGAATTAACTCATTCATAAATTAATATTCTTAACTTGAAAATACAGCTTCTTTGTCAAGCCAAAATGTTAACCTATTTGAACATATTATTGAGAGCGATTCGATTGAGTAACTAAATACTAAGTATATAAAAATATTAAAAAACGTGGAACGAAAGTATCACGGAACAAGAATAAGAGCAAATTGATTATGTAAAAATAAAATATTAAATAATTATTTATCAATTACTAATATTTTTTCGAACAATTAATTGTTAATATAAACCTGTTGTTTATATCCTCCGCATCTCGTGTTCATATGTGCCTTTCTATTACAAACATACAAAGTGTAGGTACATGCATAAGAAGGACAAAAGTAGTAAAAATATTAAATATGGACGCACCAATTAACGTTAAGAAATTAAGTTGTAAATATTAGACTAGGTCAATCTGATTAAAAAAAAGTATCGTTTCAAGAGAAAATTTCTATAATTGAATAATGCAATCTTCCTTCACACATGTGGGTCCCTTTTTAGAGCCGTGGTGTTGTTGATGCATATACAAGTTGCTTTGTTTTTCCAATTTCAAATCAGATTTAATTTTAACAGTCCTTTTCCATATCTTTGTCCTCGTTCTCTCCTTTTGTTTTTTAGTCAGTCTAGCCGATGAGTTTTGAAAAATCCTATTTGATAATAATAAAATTTGAAAGGACTGAGTAAATTTCATCTATCTAAACATAATCTCCACATCTCTTTTGTGTATGTGTGTGTCTATATAAACACACAAAGTGGTGTTCCTTCCCTATGTACAAAATGTGTTGGAAGAAGATGAGCAAGACGAACAAGAATCTGGTTTGGAACCTTATTTTGATTTTTGTGCTTCTCTTCTCCTTTCAGTTAACTGCAACAGCTCGGCGATTTGCTGAGGGGGAGCTGCATAAAGGTTAAGATTGTTAACCACTCTTTTCCATTTTTTGATTTTTTTTTATTTACTTTTAAACTTAATTATGGTTAACTGCCTCATGTACTTGCCATATGAAAATTGTATTGCAAAGTTCATATGTAGTCTTCACTTGTTTCCCTCTTTTGAATTGCCCTTCGTATCTCTTCCATTTTGCTAATATATATGGCTCGCTGATGATTTGATTTATTTAACTAGCAGGAGAATGGGGTGATTGGCCGCCACATGACTAAGACTGCAATGGTGTGCTAAAGCTGTGCAAAGGAGAACCACCTTAGAAGAATAAGATATAATTTCGTAATTTATGTCTAAATGACTTAATAAATACGCCTCCGGCCTTTATAATCTAATATTATACATATATATTTTGGAGATATCATGTTAAATATCTTATAATTAAGTAATTTATTTTGTTTCGATAATCTTCCAAATTAAATGAATGTTTTACATTAGGAGATAGAGGAGTATACAGTGTGTGATTTGCCAACTAGAGATCAACCTCTATTGCTGTGAATCCGAGATCAGTCTCGGCGTTGGACTGGATCTTTGTTTTACAGCATATTCCAGTTTTTATGTCTATTTGGTTTTTGACCTGTTTTACATGTTGAAGTTGTGCACATAAACCATGCACCAATTAATAGAAAATGTGGAAGTTAACACTTCAAGTTGAACATGTGAAAGCAATCCTTTTTGAGAACCAATTAAGTTCGCTAACAGTTAATACAAATCTATAGGTGATGCAGAAAAAGATCGTTAATCACAATGTGAAAGAGAATAACTCATTAAGTACAGCGTGTGTATTTCAAAGACAGGTTTTCCCAAAGGATCGTTAACGCGTTACGGACATAGTGCTAACACATCAAGTAGATATACGCAAAGAAAGGAATGAATAATGAAGCTTTTAACACGTTAGGAAATTTTCAAGCAGACTTAAACAATGATGGCTAGATTAAGTGTTGGACATTATGGTTGACGCGCAGGTTTGGCTTCTCCCATTTTCCTTTTTCTCTTTTTCTTTTCATAATTTTATATCCACCATCAGATTAAAAATGGATAATTCATATTCAATATTTTATAAAATTATTCTTTTCAACCTAATGAAACAAATTTAAACTGTTAAAATCCGATCTACTCAATTCATAAATGCATAATTTTAAATAATATAACATATTAAATATTAACAATATATATTTTTAATCTAAAGATTGAAATGAGATTCTACAAATAAAAGAAGAAAAAAGATTCTGAGGGCTTTTCTGGTTAGCACACTAGAAGTAAGAACTACCACATTAGATAATTTTCAAAATGAAAGACTTTCAACAAGCACACTACTACCAAAAAAGTCTTTTACATCCTTTTTTTTTTAGCCTTTCTATGTCCTTTTTGGTGGGGACGCCTAGGTAGCGGGCACAAAAAGTGAGGGCTTACAGTGTCCTAAAAAATTTAGGATGCCAGATTGTTTTTTCTTCTTCTTCTTTTTTTTTATTTTTAAAAAAAAAAAACACTCAAACCTCAACTACCTCACAAGGTTCTGATTCATTGTGGAACAAGATTTATTTGGAATCTGCACGGGCAATAGAGTTCTTGGAACTCACAAGAGTGTTGCGAGACAAAATTTCATAGCTAGCCTCCATATACAATTATGAAAGCATATGAAAAATTAATTATGATCAAAAAATCCAAATATGCGAGGATGCACATGAAAAATTCTAGATCTAACAAACTAACAGATCTAACAATAAGAAAAGGAAAACGGATCAATAATGAGGGATCGACTATTAAAACCCAAAACCAAATCTAACAATCAGACTAGCAGATCTAAGATCTAAAATTCTAGATCCAACAATCAGAAGAAAAGGAAAAACAAAATCCGTTGATCAATGGCGAGGGATCTGTTTTCAGATTTGAAGAAACAAAAAAGCATATATGTTTTTAGATATGAAGAAGGGGATCCATCAATGCTTGATCCGGTAAGACAGAGATGGATCTAGCAGAGCAAAGTGGAACAACGAGGATCTAGGTTTGGCTGAGCAAAGCTAAATGGCTGGAGTGGCGAGTGGCGGTAAGGTACGGTAGTGAGAATCGAGGTAAGCAAGGGAGGCAGTTGCGGTAGGAGAAGAGGCTTTTGAGCAATCACATGCATATGGTAATATGTGCAGTGATGCATAGATGCCTCTATACTCTTGGTGTAAAAAATACCAATTGTTGAACGCTATATTGAAATTAGTAAGCTTGAAGGCATGTCATGGATGAAGCGACAAGATTTTTTCTGAAATGCTTGAGGCTTTTAAAGACATGCTTTTGGATGATAATGTGTTGTTGCATCGATACTATGATGCTAAGAAAATACTTTGTCCACTAGGAATGGAGTACAAAAAGATCTATGCACGCCCAAATGATTGCATATTGTATAGAAAAGAGTTTGAAGAGAAGCAGAATTGTCTGATATGTGAAACCCCAAGGTACAAGTCAAATAAGGGGCCTACAAAAGTGTTGTGGTATCTTCCAATCATACTAAGGTTCAAGCAGTTGTTAGCTAATGAAAATGATGCAAAAAATTTGGGGTGACATGCAGATGAGAGGATTTCTGATGGAAAGCTTCGACATCTAGCTGATTCTTCTCAATGGAAGAAAATCAATCACTTATTTCCTAACTTCGACGAAGAACCTAGGAACTTTAGGCTTGCCCTTAGCACGGATGGTATGAATCCTTATGGTAGCCTTAGCAGCATTCATAGTTCATGACCTGCACTCCTGATTATTTACAACTTATCTCCTATGTTATGCATGAAATGAAAGTACATCATGTTGTCTATATTGATTTCGAGACCAAAACAACCCACAAATGACATGATGTTTACCTTGAGCTCTTGATCGAAGACTTGAAGGAGTTATGGGAAGAAAGTGTCGATGTTTTTGACTCTTTCAAGAAAGAAGCTTTTAAATTGCGAGCCATGATATTCTGTACTACAAATGACTTCCCAACATATGGTAACTTGTCAGTGTAACACCCGCCTTAAATACCCCCTTTTGAGTGCGTATTAGAGTTTCCACTATTCACGTATACAGTATAATTCACTATTCACGTATACGATACTATTCACATATACATTACTATTCATGTATACGATACCACCTCAGAGTACTCTCAACAGAAAGCGTACATTAGCGTATGGACGATGAATTACTGATATAATAAGTCCAAACAGATTGCGAATTTTTAATTTCCGAAGAATATTCGCGAAATACAAACTTAAATCTGATAATAAACGGGGTTTATCCCTTTTGGAGGATGTTTAATAGTACAGTCATCCCAAAACTAGTCAAACATTTATTAAACAATCCAAACCTCATTATATATATATATATATATATATATATATATATATATAAAACCCCCAAAGTTAAATTCCCAACTCTGGGTCTTCTTCGCCTACTGTAGCTGTAATGCCTTACTTTCCGATCCAAAACATCTTCCTGAATCTTTAGGTAATTCTGAGATTCAGTGATCAGATGAATCCCAGGGTAACGGTTAATCTCATATTCAAAGTGTAAATTATACATGACAAGTATTTCATATATTGCAGACAATTATTAAAACATTTAACAGGATAACGCACCGCAACCAGTATACATAGCATTAAGCAAATGTAACATCACGGTGAAAGCACATACGAGTACTGGGTAAACAGGCATGCAGTATTATTTTATAAAAACAATAATCCACAGCCAATTAAATAAAACGCATGACTCGGACATACAAACCCGGCCACGAATCCACAAAAACATGAAAATACAAAGCATATATAAAAACACAAGGAATCGGAGATTAAGTTACCAACCTCAACTTTGCAAATACTTATAAAATTCCCAACGTAGAAACTCGATCCTCCTTCAGTATCCTAAAGTAAGATCATCATAAATATTAATCTCCTTTTTAGTTTATAAGGTATTATTTTAAATACCATTTCCTCCTTACTTTAGCACTAGATTATTGACAGAATTTCCACCAACTTTGAAAATTCATAGATAATTGCACAAAACTCCAAATGATGTGCTTCCAAAACCTAAATGTTCTTTGGTGAGTCTATTTTCACCGAAAAATATGCCCAACAACCATAAGAATTCATATAATTCCCAGTTTGAATAAAATACTCCGCTGACCAATTTGTACTTCCAGTATTTTAGGCCAGTTTGTAAAATCCATAACTCCTTGTACAGAGCTCTAAAAATTACATATTATATATCAAAATAAAGCTCTAGATGTCTACTTCAAATCTGGAAAATTTCATAATTTTTAGACATCATTAACTTGGTCGAAATCTGTGTACAAGTTGTCTGCCTTCCAAAACGTTAAATCTGGCAGTTTTGGTAGCTTGCTTAATTAATTCTTTTTGATTCTAAAAATCATTTACAACCTTATTCTTACTCCATTTTTCGTGGTAAACTCCTTGGTAGTCTTAAAATCATCAAAACCCTTTTGGTTCCACCACTTCTTATTCATACCAAAATAATAACCAACTTCACAAAATAACACAAGTAAAGTCAAAACCTTACTTACTTGTCTTGATCCTTGATCCTTGGTAACTCCTACCCGTTCTTGCCTCCTAAAACCTTCAGTCTTCGCTCTCAAAATACCATAAGAAAGTGCCTCACACACGTAGCTCTCTCTCTCTCTCTCTCTCTCTATCTATCTATTTTATGCAGAACCAAAATGAATAACTAAGGAAGACATGCAGATTGTATATTTAATCTGGCATGAGTACGCTTTATCATAAATTATTTCCTCCCGTGAATGAACAATAAGGATTAGTCTTCACGTGTTTACACCCGTGAATGATTAAAGAAAAAAAATGTCGGATGGTTGGACTATCACATTGCTACAGATTGCGTAATTGATTAACAGAGTGAAAGAGAATTTTGGCACAAATGTATATGCCTCCTAAAACCTTCAGTCTTCGCTCTCAAAATACCATAAGAAAGTGCCTCACACACGTAGCTCTCTCTCTCTCTCTCTCTCTCTCTATCTATCTATTTTATGCAGAACCAAAATGAATAACTAAGGAAGACATGCAGATTGTATATTTAATCTGGCATGAGTACGCTTTATCATAAATTATTTCCTCCCGTGAATGAACAATAAGGATTAGTCTTCACGTGTTTACACCCGTGAATGATTAAAGAAAAAAAATGTCGGATGGTTGGACTATCACATGGCTACAGATTGCGTAATTGATTAACAGAGTGAAAGAGAATTTTGGCACAAATGTATAACACGTGTTCCGTCGTCTTGTAATCAAGAGAAGAATAGTATGTTGGCATGTGAATGGATATTAAAATAAAAGATGGAAATGTTGGACCAACCACACAAATCATTAGACGGATAATGCAACCTTTGAGAAAAAGTGTCAATTGAATAGACAAGGTTATTTGGATGGTTGTGGAAATAAAAGGAAAGTGGGTGAGAATAGATTGTGTGCGTTTGAAATGCTATCCGGATAGAGAAAAATAAATGCAAGTAGGACATATGGATATATGATAAAATATTGGAAGTGAATGGGTGGTTGATTTGTTTTTTTTTATTAGTTGGGCTTATAATGGAAAACATAAGGTCCCCTCATATAGGAATGGGATATTACACGGATGTTACAGTCAGGGTATAGTGTAAAAGGCCATAAAGCATGTCCAATATGTGAAGAAGGCACATGCTACCGTTAACTTCAACATAGAAGAAAGACGGTTTATCTTGGACATAGGGGATTTCTTAGACGGGGCCACCCATATCATTGATTAAAGAAGGCCTTTTTTGGTGGCCAAGAGTATGAAGATGCTCCGGTGGCATTGACTGGGAGCAAGTTTATGAAAAGGTGAAAAATATCAGTGTTATCTTCGGTAAGACTACAAAGTGTAGAAAAGAAACAAATATATGGAAAAGAGATTTGTATTCTTCGATCTTCCATATTGGCGCAATCTTGATGTGAAACACTATATTTATGTCATGCATGTGGAGAAAAACATATGTGATAGTATTGTTGGCACACTTCTCAACACACAAGGTATTTCAAAGGATGGTGTGAAGACAAGATTGGATTTGCAAGCAATGGGAATACGTGAAGACTTACATCGAAGGCCATATGGTAAGAGAACTTACTGTCCCTTGGCTTGTCATACTCTGTCTAAGGAAGACAAATGAAGTTTTTGTGAATGTTTACATGGGACAAAAGTTCCCTCAAGGTATTCTTCAAATTTTAAGAGGCTTATATCGATGAAGGACTTGAAATTAGTAGGACAAAAGTCTCATGATTGTCATGTCTTAATGCAGCAACTACTCCCAGTAACTATTTGAGGCATCGCCAAATATGATCTTCAACACACTTTGACTAAAATTTGTTTCTTCTTCAATGCGGTTTGTAGTGAAGTTTCTGAGATTGAAAAGTTGGATGAATTGGAGAATGAAGATTATCTTATCTTGTGCCAGCTTGAGAAGCTTTTTGTTCCTAAATTTTTTCACATCATGGTTCACCTAATTGTTCATCTAGTGAAGGAGATAAAGTTGTGTGGACCTATCCATTTACAGTAGATGTACCCAATTGAAAGATCTATGAAATTCCTTAAAGGGTATGTGAAGAACGCATACCGGCTAGAACCATCAATTGTTCAGAAATATGTTTCTGAAGAAGCCATGGAATTTTGTCAAAATTATTTGGCCAAAGTAAGACATATTAGGCTTCCTAAACGTCAACATGTTGACGAGGGTAGGCGAGGGCTCCAATAAAGAGTGTGGATCCTGATGAATTGTCACAAGTCCACTTATACATCTTGAATAATGTTGATGAAGTTCAAGCCAGCATAGATGCACATAAAGAAGCTGTAAGGAAAGAAAACCATCAAATAAGTGAATAAAGGCTGATTAGGGAGCATAACATAACTTTTGCAAACTGGTTCAAACAAAAGATCGAGGGAGAGGAATGTGTTTATGATACAATCAAATGGTTAGCACGTGGTCCTGAGGTTGATGTCATAAGTTGGAATTCATATGTGATCAATGGTTATACATTTTACATGAAGTCCTTAGATGATAGGATCACTGTCTAGAATAGTGGTGTTATGTTAGAGGTTGCATCTATGCACGTCTCCAGTTCGAAAGACAAGAGGCCTAAATTGGCAGTCATGCTTTTTTATGGGGTTATTGAAGAGATTTGGGAGGTGGACTATGTTAAAATTAGATTTCCCATTTTTAAATGCAATTGGGTTAATGTCAATAATAGTGTTCGTATCAATAGACTAGGATTTACATTAGTAGATATCAATGGTAAAAATTTTGGAGATGAACCTTTTGTTATGGCAGACCAAGCAAAACAAGTGTTCTATATCACCGATCAGGAAAATAAAATGTGGTCTATAGCTCTTCAAGGAAAAAGGGTCATTGATATTGATGAGGAAATTCATTCAAATTATGGTCTTCCTAAGAGTACTCCTTTTTCAAGGGGTCTACCGGACATGAATGAAGAAGATATAGCGGATAATAAACCCGGCATAAGAAATGATCATCATAAAGGGATATGGGAGGATATCACTTTATAACAAAAGACAATTCATAAGGTAATATTCACGCAAAATTCTTTGAAAACTTTAAGGTTTTAACTATATTCCTTCTATGTTCTTAAACAATGTCACTGACTATGAAGCTTTTGTTCATATGTTAATTTTGTGGCAGGATCCGATCAAAAGGGGCATATTATAAAAGAGGATATCATAATGTTACGTTGTTGAGTGGGAATCAGATGATGGCATGGTGAATATTATATTGGACATGTATGTTGATTTACGTGCTGTATTTGTAACTCATTGTATTTGTAAGTTATCTTATTGTATATATTCATTTAGGTGTTGTACCATAGTATAATCATTAAGAAGCCACATAACTCATGGTGAAAAATATTGATATTCTTTTTCCAATTCAATTTATTCAATAATGGATTGTTCATAGCTTATGGCTTAAAGTATCGACTTTTATGTGCTGGATTGCGTAGTGGATTTGTGTATATATATGATCACGAAGAACATAACAAAGAAAAAATTTGGGAAAATTTAGACCACAAATAAATAAACCGGTCTTAAAAGTTCAAATTTTAAGACCAGATGTATTTATATGTCTGGTCTTAAAAGCCATACTTTAAAACAGGTGTACACATTAGGCCGATCTTAAAAGTTGGTCTTTTAAGATCGGGTAATAATCCGTCTGATCTAAAAAGTTCAATTTTTAAGACCGGATGTATTTATTATCCGGTCTTAAAAATCGGTCTTTTAAGACCAGTCTAATTAGTTATCTTGTCTTAGAAGTCAGTATTTGTAAGACCGGATTTTTTGAGTTTGGTCTTAAAATGTCGATCTTTTTAGACTGGCCTATTTTTTTGGTTTGGTCTTAAAAGTTGAGTTTTAGGACAGAACAAAATATATATCAGGTCTATATAGTACGACTTTTAAGACCTAATGTTTTAAATGTCCGGCCTAAAAAAGTTTCTTTAAGACCAATTCGAGTCCAGTCTTAAAAGTTACAAAGTTTTAAGACCACCTGGAACAAGACCGGTCGCAGGTCCAGTCTTACGGTGCCTCTTTTGTCTAATCTTAAAAACCTTTTTTGTACCCATGATTGTAATATAATGTATTTAGAATTTGTATGTAATGTATTTAATCTCTGTGGTAATTTCTGTTATGTAATCAAGTGCCAAATATCAGTATATTTATGCAATTTTTGTTCACCTCACTGAGTTGTGCATTAATACATTGATGAGTGATGTGATATTAAGGGGGATGTCACATATTTCCTTGATTGCTCCTTTAACTTATGCAAATTAGTGTTCATCAATATTACTATTATTTATGCTCTATGCAATACCATCTTTGTTTAACATATTATTTCTTTATGATCTTCAAAAGTTTTCAAACAAATCTTTCAAAGACACTCAATTTTTGTCTTTATTAAAATATGGGAGAATGTTAGTTTTCAGATTATGTTTTGATTATAACAAATTCGAATGACAATGAGGACTTAATGATTCAAGTCACTTGAGTTTTGTGTTTCAAGACACTCAAGTGATATAATTATATTTGATCTAAAACTTGAATTAACAAGTAAACTCGTTTCAAGTGATCTGAGATGATCACTCAAGTAACGGGTAATGCACACAAGTGAGGATCCTTAACTTCTAGTGATTTTGCAAGTCACTTGCTGAAATAATGATGTTAGTTCTCTATGTGTTTTGATGATAACTGACAATTGTAAACATAAGTTGAAGTTTGTCTTTAGTAAGTTGAAAAACTTACTGTCAAAGGCAAACTCGAGTTTTTGTTTCAAAACTCGAGTTTTGTTTTTGACAGAGAGTAGCTCAATTTCAATGAATAAAGCAAAACTCCAATTTTCATAGGAAAACTCGACTTTTGGGCTTACAGAGAGCACTCAGTTTTTCATCTTGAGACAAACTCGAGTTTTGACTGGTAAACTCGAGTTTTGCATTATACAGGGACTTTTTAATATTTTCTGATAAAGAAAAAAATCCATTTTCATTTTGAAACTCGAGTTTTGGTCATACAGAGAGTCTCCAACATTTTGAACTTATGCAAACTCTAGTTTCAGTTTGCCATGAGTTTTTCCAAGTTTTCCCAAGTTTTGAGAAAACTCGAGTTTTGGTTTGGAAACTCGAGTTTGGACTTGTGAGAGAGTTTTCAAGTTTTACTCAGTTTTTGAAAATTTCAATTTTCATAGAAAACTCCAGTTTTGACTTGCATAGATTTCTCAAAGTTTTCATACTTCAATGAAAACTCGAGTTTAGTTTTGGAAACTCGAGTTTTGGCCAAGCCGAGAGCTTTGCACTTTTTCAATGTTTTGAAAACTCCAGTTTAGAATGAAAACTCCAGTTTTGATGTTTTGAACTAAAATTCATGAAAGTGGAGCTAAATCACCAAGAAGGGGATGAATTGGGGATTTTAAAAACTTGTTAAAACTGCTCTGTTTTTTAACACTAAAAATAGAGATGAATCGGGTATAGGGAAGAAGAGCAAGAAAAATAAGGATTTATACTGGTTTGGTCCAACCTCTTGACCTACGTCCAGTCCCCAAACTCTTTGGGATTTTCACTATCTCAATTGATTACACACTTTGTAACTCAAGAGTAATTCTCTCACTAGAACTTACTCCCCCTTACAAGTTGCAATCAATAACCAATCACCAAGTCCCCTGACTTGTGATTCTTACCATGAATGATTTACAATAAATGAACTCTCTCTAAGAGTGGATGAGAATAAACACTGAAGCTGAATGTATCAAAAGATACTTTACAAGTAAAAACTGAAAAAGTAGTTGTAAAACTTGAATGCAATTCGTTTTTAGCAGATTGGTTGTTAAGAAGAATTGAATGAAACTCTATTTATACTAAGAGAGTAATGACCGTTGTAATCTTCAATATAATCGTTGTCTTCATTAGACAAGGATTAGGTTAAGCTTTGGTCTTCTTCTCTCTTTACTCTTTGCTTAATCCAGTTGCACAAAAGTTTAGGGTTGACTTCTTGAATATTAATCTGTTGGAATAGCAGCTACTGGATGTGGAAAGCAGACTTTAATCCTTTGGTAATGTGTGCTGAATGATTGTCAAAAAATTCAAGCTTTCTAGGTTTTGCATTTATTGTTCTGACGTCACTCTTTTCTTTTGCTTTTAACCTTCAACTAACATCCTCTAAATCATTTGAAACTCACTAACAAAGTGGTTAAACATAGCTAGGAATATTAATGAATGATGATAGGAAGTATTAAGATCAAACAATAATGTTTCACAAATTCGTCAGATTTGAATTTCAAACTCTGCGACGCAAACTCAAGTTTGTTCACCAAAATTGGAGTTTGTCACTGTGCACTTATAACTAA